>CM076569.1:458693481-459985958 GCA_034641835.2 Pinus albicaulis | reverse complement strand
TAAACTTTAACATTGATAAAAGTTAAGAAAAGTTAATATTAATAATAAAATATAATAAATATTATTATTTATTATTATTGTTAATATTAAAAACTCATTATATATTAATCTTATTTTAATAATATTATTAATATTAATTACTTTTAATAATAGGGTTTATATTATTAATAGTGATTAATAACAATTAATATTAATATAGGTTTTTTTTATAGGAGTTTATATCAAACCATAAGACTAATATTATAAACTATATCAGTGATACTATACTTTAGGAATATGAATCCTCAGATTAATAAACCCAAGGGATGGATATTATAAACTGAAGGCACTAATAAATCCAAGGTATTAATTTTAAAAACCAAAGGGAATAATATTAAACCCAAAGGATTAATATTGTAAACCAAAGGTATATAAACTCTAAGATAAATTTTATCAACCCTAAAAAAACATGGTTAACCATGGTTGATTTTCATATTCAGACAATCTTTGTCACAAATGTGATGTTGGACAATGGTTGACCATAATTGATTTTCATATTAAGAGAATATTCGTCACAATGCGACACATTGGACCATGGTTGACTATGATTGACCATGGTTGACAATTGTTGGTTTTCATATTGAGCCATTCTTTGTCACATTGCGACATTGGACCATGGTTGATTTTCATATTAAGACAATATATATCACAATATGACATTGGAACATGGTTGATCATCGTTGGCCATGTTTGATTTTAATATCGAGAGAATATTTATCACAATGTGACATTGGACCATGACTAGTTTTGATATTGAGAAAATATTTGTCACAATGTGACATTGGACCATGGTTGACCATGATTGACAATGATTGACCATTGTTGTTTTTCATATTGAAACAATCTTTGTCACAATGTGACGTTCAACCATGGTTAACGATGGTTGAGCATGATTATAAACCCAAATATATTGAAACAATCTTTACCACAATGACGCTGGGACTGCTGGTTAACGATGGTTGAGCATGATTATAAACCCAATGGAATTATATTAAACCCAAGGATTATCCATCATAAACCTTACCAATAATTAGTATACCTTCAGGAATATAAACCCTTAGATTAATTAAACCAAGGGATTGATATTATAAACTATAATAATACTAAAACTACAATGGTTTAAAACCAAAGGGAATAATATTAAACCCAAGGGATAAATATTACAAACCAAGATATAAAAAAACTAAGATAAATATTATAAACCTTAAAATAAACATGGTTGACCATGATTTACCATCATTGATTTTCATATCGAGAAAATATTTGTCACAATGTAACATTGGACCATGGCTGATCATGATTGACCATGGTTGATGACATTTGACAATGGTTTACCATTATTAACAATTGGTTACAATTATTGACGAGTAGGGGGTGATTTGGTTATACAAGTTGATTTTGATATTGAGACAATCTTTGTCACAATGTGATTAGACCATTGTTGACCATGGTTGACCATGATCATAAACCTAAGGGATTTATATTAAACCCAAGGATTAACATTATAAATCCAAGGTATATAAACACAAAGATAAATATTATAAAACCTAAAATAAACATGGTTGACCATGGTTGATTTTCATATTGAAACAATATTTTTCATATTGCGACATTGGACAATGGTTGGCCATGGTTGATTTTCATATTGAGACAATCTTTATCACAATGTCACATTGTACCATGGATGGCCATGATTGACCATGGTTGACGAGAATTGACAATGGTTGACTAGGGTGGATTTCCATATTGAGACAATATTTGTCACAACGCAACATTGGACCACAATTGACCATGGTTGACCATGACTGGTTTTCATATCGAGACAATCTTTGTCACAATGTGACATTGGACCATGACTAATTTTGATACTCAGAAAATCTTTGTCACAATATGACATTGGACCATGGTTGACCATGATTATAAACCCAAGGGATTTATATTGAACCTAAGGATTAATATTGTAAACCCTATGAATAATATTATACCCTATTAATATGAACCTTTAGATTAATAAACCCAAGGGATTGAAATTAGAAACCCAAAAGATTGAAATTATAAACCCAAGGGAATAATAAACCCAATGGATTATTAATAAAAATCCAAGATATTATAAACCCAAGGGAATAATATTAAACCCAAGGGATTAATATTATAAACCTAAGGTATATAAACCCTAAGATAAATATTATAAACCCTAAAATAAACATGGTCGACTGTGGTTTACCATTGTAGATTTTCATATCGAGAAAATCTTTGTTACAATGTGATGTTGGACCATGGTTGATTTTCATATTGAAACAATATTTATCACAATGTGACATTGGAAAATGGTTGACCATGAATGTCCATGGTTTAGGATGGTAATTAATGTGATGGACATTTTTGTGGTACGTATGCATTGTGTGATTTGCAAAGGTAGATTGAAAGTAAAGAGTGTGCATGGATTCTAAGCACAAAGAGATAGTTGTAGAGTATGATTGCCTAACCGATGAGCATCTAGGGACCAAGAAGAAACCCTTTCCTAAGTGGTAATGGATAAGAGTAGAATTTAAAAACTATTTTGCATGAAGATTACATAGATAAAAGGATATAGGCATAGTTGTTGAAGTTCCATAGCGGTGGAAAGATCATAGATACCTGTAGAAGTGTCCTCACTAAAGAATAGATTAGCTGTGTTGTTTATGATTGACCCTCTTTCTAATCGTAGGGGCTACGAGGATGTTTTTTTTTTTTTGTAATTATTGCAACCATTTTACTAGGTTATTATTATGAGTGTTGTTCTCATTTATGTTGTCCATTATTTGTGAGGGTCGAGGTTGTGTCAGAGTGTTCAATTGCTATACTCTCGAGAGGGTTTGTCATAGTAGATTGATATGCATTGTTGAGAATGAGAGAGATATGTCATTGTTGTCCAAGTCTAATTGTTGTCCAGGTTTGGACTTCTCAAGGATGCGTCATATTGTTGAAACAAAACTTGCTGAGGAGTGTTGTATGTTTTTATTTTGTATCCAAAGTACTTGTTGCATGCTTAGAGGCTTGCTTGGATGTGAAATTGTTGTATCATTATTTTAAGGTCAAAGGAGGATGTTGCTCGTGCACAATTATAGGATGATGAAATAACAACATTTGATCTCATGAGTGTGATATTTCATAAGCATAAAGAGGGTCTTGGTCATTATGTATTAAGGAGGAGATTCATACAATTGGTAGTCATTGCCATGAAAAATGCGGGCTTGGTTGTCATACACTTGTACTCCATGATGAAGTCATGTAAGTAAACTGTGCAAGTCAGTGTCATGATGTAAATATTAGTTCCATAGAGTCATTGGTGTCACAACCATGTAAATATTTATAATGCCTTGTAACTCTTGATCAAGAGTTAGTCCTTTTTTTCCATGAAGTGCAGTCTTCAGCAAGAAATTTTCCCTGCAAATTGTTGATGATACACAGCGAGAGAATGTCTAGCATGTGCTTGTTGATCAACAGGATAGTATGTTGTTGCATGAGGAGAGATGCTTGATATAAATGATTGATGCTATGTATGTACTTGGTGATGTTGTTGTTTATGGCTATATGTATGCTACTAGTGTTTTGGCTAGGATTTGATGGTGATGGAGAGACTATTGCTGCTCATGTTATATTCTTTCCGATGCTCATTTGTTATTGATGATTTAAGTGCTATTGTTGATGTTGATGCTTATCATATATTGATGTTGGTTTGATTTGAGAATGTTGATGCCGCACATGGAGCTGACGAGTGAATATTGTTGCTACTTGGATACATCTATTTGTTGTTGCTACTATTGTTCGTTATGGTATGTTGTTGCATGACATGATTTTGTTGCTTCCCACACTATGTTGATGGATATGGTTTGTTACTGTTTTTTGATACACAGAGACGGCAAGCCTTATTTCCCAATCTATCACCTCATAAATGCATTGGAAATGCCTACTGTAAAATGATGTACTGCTTTAATCTTATGGTAGAGACACGAGTTTCCTACCTGCAGTCATCTACAAGTCAAGTCAGGCCAAACGCATTTCCTACTTGCCTTTCACATCATATTGCAAAAGAAAATCCTTAGGATTAAACGTTAGGCCATCTTCATAACCTTTCCAATCTGGCCACTGGCACAACAAATAAATTTAATTCGGTAATGCATGCTTCTGGTAGATTCAAGTCAATATTGTCGGTGGGAGACAAACTTTTCAAAACTCTAAAAATACAAAAATGTAACATTAAAAAAATTGCGATTGTAGCAAGAAGCAGCCGTCCTAGGGAAATTACAACATATCTCCTAGGGGTCAGTTATCAACGGACCATGATAGATATATTAAGATATCTTCATGATATAGTGGGTACACAAGGACATAATGAAAAAATGGAGTTGTCTACTTATGCAACAGAATAGTTTGGATAGTAGTTTTTTACTGAAATTAGGTAAAACAAATTCAAAAAATCAAATAGTTGGAGTGTTTGAATTGTATTTTTAATAGTGAAAATATATTCAACACTATCAAAAACTCTCAAGACACCCAAGATACTGAAGTTTAACAACTGTAAACAAAATTCTAATAAATTCAAAATCTTACTTAAATTTGTAAGTTATTCTGTAAGTTTTTATCACAAAATTAATATTCAAAATCAATTAAATTGTATATTTTAAAAACATTTTAAAATTAATATCCAAAATTACAATCAATTAGAAATATAGCAATTACAACCATAAACTTAATGGTAATGGCCAAGGCATGTGAATCTTTTCT
Source organism: Pinus albicaulis (assembly GCA_034641835.2). Lineage (NCBI taxonomy): Eukaryota > Viridiplantae > Streptophyta > Pinopsida > Pinales > Pinaceae > Pinus > Pinus albicaulis. The sequence goes on along the minus strand of CM076569.1, from coordinate 459,981,152 downwards.
TGGCACACTTCCCGAGAAGGGGTACTCAGCGGGGTACAAAACCGAAAAGATGGGTCTGTCTGTTAATCTTTGTTTAACACATTTAGGGAGGAGGTGGTTGTGCATTTTATTATTATTTTTCGGTGGATAACTTTGACTATTTTAGAAGATATTATGGGAATAGTGTTTTAAGTGAGTTTTTGAAATTTTTTTGGCTGAAATTTGGTGAAGAAAATTTGGCTAAACTTTGATTTCTGTTATTTGAAAAAAAACCTTAGCATTCAACACTCTCAAAAATCACGTGCATGTAAGATTCTAGACATTAAATTTAAAAAAAAAAAAACCAGAAAACTTTCCAAAAAATCACACTTCAAAACTACTTGTACAGGTTTGCGGTTACATCAAAATTCACAGATGTTGGTAAACTTCCAAACGGTTAACTAAAATTCCCAGGGTGGGAATTAGGGATTCCTAGAGGTGTGGTGACTGCCCAAATTGCCCTAAATCCGGGTCAAAAAATTTAAGAAATATTGGAATCATGATTTTGATGGTGGAAATGGATTCAATGCCATCAAAAATGTTTAGGATACCGAAAATATTAAAGTTTGATAATTATAACATGGATTTACAAAAATCTCTGCCGTATTTTCTTTAAATCTTACCAAAATTTCCTGATTTTCAAGGAAAAAAGCAGTCACTATGAGAATAAACACCCCCTCAAACTAACACCAAAATCCGTAGATTATTAATAAACTTCTAAACTTGTAACTACGATCCCTTGAATAAAAATTACAGATTCCACAAAGATGAGATAATTACTCCAACACTACTGAAATCTCATAACTATCTTATTTCTTATGCAGATCATCCTGGAACAAATAAAAATCCGAAGTTTTCCAAAATTATTTTAAAATGAATTTCGTTATTCTAAAATTAATATGCAGTTCACACTTTCGTTATACTAAAATTAATTTGCAGTTCACAGCTCCAGGTAACTAAGGATGTATATATAAAATATTATTTAGAATATTTTTATTTACGTTTCCGTTAATCGGGAAGACTTAAAATAGAAGTTTTAGATCTGCATTATTTTAATATTTACTTCCGAGATCTGAGTGCTAACTGCAAATCAATTCCAAATACCAAAATAAATCAATTTTACAATATAGAAAAAACAAAAAAGTCTTACGTTTTGGAAAGATCCTGTAAAATGTATAAATTGCAGTGTTAATGGCTGACATTGAACCCAGCCCTCACGGGCGAGAACCTTAATCTGGCGCTTTACAACAATTCATATAACAAATGCGATTGCAATGCCACAAAGGCAAAACATTTATTCATGTATTTTTTTTATTAGGCGTCCTGTGAAACCAGGAGTCCTGAGATCCATAATCAGTAGCAATTAAGATGCCAGGAGAGCTTCAGACTGAGATTCATATATGGAAACATTATTAACCTTCGACAAGTCTGCACACCACAGGAAGATGCCCTCCAATTTCCCACTCTGCTTCAGCATCCTGGCCGCCTCAAAGAAAGCATTCGTAGGCGAGAGACCTCCACCACCGTTGGCTGAAAAACTAATCAATACTTTTCCTCCACTATATAGAGCCGCCTGTTTATTATAGTATTGAATGAACTGAGAAATCGTGGTGTTAGCAGAGTAGGCATAGAATTGAAAATTAACGGAGTCTATCACATGCCCATATCTTTTCCACAGCGCAAGATAATGCGACTGAACATCCTGATTGTCAAAGGGAGCGATGGAGGCGAAGGAGATGGTTTTGCTCTGCTTTAACCTCGTTATCAGCTGCCCGATGCACTCTGTGAAAGTATTATTGTCAGCTTGAAAATGCTCGTAGTCGATGTCGATGCCATCAAGATGGTATTCTTTAATAATTTTCGACAATGAGGAGACTGCGTTGTCTACCCACGAAGACACCGACGATGGCTTGAACTCCACGGGCTGCCCGTTTATGCTGTCCCCGCCTACGCTCAGGGCGACTTTCACGTTCTTGTGTTGGGCCTTTATGGCCTGCACGGCCGCAGCGTTAAGGTTGCCGGTGTCCCAGTAGATACTGAAGTTTCCGTTTGTTGGAACAGGGGATCCGGATTCCGTAGTGTAGTCGATGACGAAGGCCAAAATGAAATGAAACTCCACGGCCGGATTTATGGGCACGTCTGAGAATGTCACATTTTTGAACAATGCGCCAATGTAATCGCTGAACAGATGGCCATTCGCACCTGCACATACACAAACAACAAACAGAGTATTATGAGCTATATAATTTGCATAAACGAACCAAGAGAAACAATTCCTGCAAGTATTTTGGATTGTTAAGATTCAGATATACACTTACCCATAGAGATAGGTAGCTGATTAAGTACCAAAAGAGAGATGACAAGAACCCTGAATATCTCCATGGAGGCCATGACTACTGATCAGAGCACTGTATTGAATTGATGCTTCTTGCGTGATAACACATACGCGCCACGGCTCTTTATATAGACCTGTAAAACATTAACCGCGCCTTAAGCTAAGACCAAATTAATGGTGTGATTGAGTCAAACTTGAATTGCGGGAAGCTTGAACAGTGAAAGGTCGTTTTCAACTCTGCGGATGTTCTGACTTTTGAACAAATGAATATGACTAAATTAAATGAATGAGTTTGTATAGGATATGCTGAGGATAATATCCGGATGTTGTATCAGTGTCGATTAATGAAAACGTGGATGTTTTCTCTAAATGGGTTTGGTATTATTGTAATTATTTTAGTCAGATAATCTAAGCACCATGCATTAAGTTATTTGTTATTTTTATTTTGGGTATGGGATAAGAATAAAGTGATACTTAATGGAAATGATGAAAACTCATTAAGTTTTATTTTTATTTTGTGTATAGGATAAGAATAAAGTGATATTTAATAGATATGATGAAAACTCATTAAGTTTTATTTTTATTTTGTGTATAAGATAAGAATAAAGTGATATTTAATGGATATGATGAAAACTCACTAAGTCGATTTGGTGTATGGTGTGTATGGTGTTTAAATAATTAGGAAGTGTTCAATTCTATTAAGTCATGATCAAAGCACCTGCATCATGATCTATTTTATATTGTCACCATTAAAATAAATCATAAAAGAAAAATTCAGTTCATTTTATCATAAAAATTTACCTTACTCTATCATCTTTCAAATAAATCTCAACATTTCATCTTAACTACTATTAAAAGTATTTCATAAATATTTTATAAAAAATAAATCTTTATTATCCATCTAGATCAATTATTAACAATTAAATTGAAAATTTGAAAACTTCAAACAAACATTATCAATTTAATTATTATGAAAAATAATTGTTTATGTATTTGGAAAAATTACCATGTGTATATATATAAAGTAACATGAATCTAGATGTCCTCGAATGTGGGTGACTGATTTGTTTAATGTAGGATCCCACCTGGTCATTCAACGCAGCGGGACCTGGATGCACCACATGGCAGCACCCACCTCCCGCGTGAAGACCATAAAAATGAAATACAAGGGAGGACGCCAACACTTTGTGACATTCACTCCGCCAGCCAACACCCCCCCGCCCCCCCTCTTGACCTCCGCTCCTGCAAGCTGGCCATTTATGACTGATGGCTCTTGTCAGTTCATTTACGCCTTCATATTTCATTCTCCACAAACCTCCTCTGTCACGCCCCTGCCCGTTTCTCTACTCCTTACCTATCTCCCTTTGTGCATTCTTCCTTAGCCCTGCAGACCCTCCACCTCGCTGATTCCATGCCGAGACACCACAGAATGCGTTGTCGTCGTGGAGGCGGCAGAGGCACTCCCTCCCGCGCTCCGGCTCTTGGATTGTTTGCGCGCTCTTTGTCCCTCTATGTCGCTCTGGAAGAACTGGAGACTCTTGACCCCTAAACGCTCTCTGCCAAACTTTTGGTTCACCTCCCGGAGGAGCAGCACCACCTCTCTGGCTTGAGAAGCAGGAAAAGGCTGCACAAGTAAACCATCTTGTGCTCCTCTTCCCCTCTGCCTCGAAAATTCGTCGAACTCCTTGTCAAACACTTGGTGGGCGACTCAAACAGTGGTTGGAGCAGCCCATTAGAGGACACCTAGAAAAGAGATGCAACAACGGAAAACGCAACTCACTCAGCTTTGGCCAAGCAGACCGATATGGTCTCCACTTTGACTCTAGAGCCAACTCCCTAGCTCTCAAAGAAGGATATCGAAACCATGTCTGATTATGGTTGTTTCATAATTCAAGAAAATCCTCAACATGAGAACAATGAAGCCCATAACCGGTAGCTATAGCTCCTTGACCCTCATTTCCTTCAATTTATGTATGCTCCTTTATGGTTTTTATGACAATTTTTGTCTTTTCCTACAAACTATGTTACTCTTGAATATGTTAGTGGTTGGTTTCCCCTTGAAGGACCCATTTTTTGAATTTTTGAACTCATTAAGGGTTGATTTCCCACTGAAAGACAACCCAATTTTTTATTTTTTGAACAATCTTCATTGAAAAAAGATTGGCTAATCCGACAACCCTTGTCCTGAAGTATGATTGTAACTTTGTACATCATAATAGAAATTAAAAAATTTAGGAAAAAAATATATATATTTTGAATATATATAAAAAATAAATTAATATTTAATTTTTTTTTTAAATATTCCAATTTTATAAATTATACAACCCAAATTTCCCAATTAGAAAAAAGAGAAAGAAAACAAATGCTTCGGTTTTCCACTATTAAACATAAATAAAAATATCACTAACTTTTGAGTGTCCTCATTTTGCGCACATGCGTGTAAGGCTTGAAATTGAAAACCAAACGCGGGTGGGCCCGGTGCAAGAAGCCTCGTACATTTCGCAACGACCACAAGCTAAACCTATCTTCTATGTTGAAGAATTTCAGACATTTCGGCCGCCCTTATGTCGGTCCATCATCCACCGTACTCAGTCAAAGTGTCATTTGTATAGTATATATTATAAATTATAATGATGATTTGGTCATAATGCAGAAGCATATAAGATTATTATGTGCAACTTGTCAACTTATATTTACATCTGAGTCAACTTTTTAATACAATTCAATATTTATTATAGGTAATTGCACAAAAATGTGGTTGAAAAACGATAAAATAATAAATATAGAATATAATAATAATAATAATTAGTATTATTAATTATTTAATTTATTATGTTAATAATTATTTTTTTAATTAAATTATTATTTAATATTATTAATAGTATAGTTTTAATAATAATAATAATAATAATAAATTATTGAAATGCTAATAATAATTAATTATTATTATTTAAAATAAATATATTACAAAAATACAAATTTCGTTTCTTTTCATAATAGTAATAATAATTAATTTATAATTTAACAAAATAAAAATATGTTTTTAATATTATTATTATTATTATTATTATTATTATTGAAGTACAATACGTTTTTGTAGTGCATTATATTATATTATATACACATTGAATCTCAAATATAATATATAATAATAATATTATTATTATCCATTTATATTAATTATTATTTAATTTATTACCAAAAATAATATATAATATTATTATTATTATTATCAGTTTATATTAATTATTGTTTAAATTATTATATTAACTAACAATTATTAATAAATGTGGTTGAAATATGTTTGGTTTATATCAATCACAAAACAACCACATTAAAGGATAATGCTAAAATATTATAAACGAAAGGATAATGCTAAAATATTATAAACGAAAGATATTATTAATATTAATAAACACATTAATATTGATAAACATATTAAATTTATATTAAAGTTAAAGTTTAATATTAATATAAATATTAATAAAATTTAACATTGATAAAAATTAAGAAAAGTTAATATTAATAATAAAATATAATAATTATTATTAATTATTACTATGGTTATATTAAAAATTCATTATATATTAATCTTATTTTAATAATATTATTAATATTAATCAATTTTAATAATAGGATTTATTATTAATAGTGATTAATAACAATTAATACTAATACAGGTTTTTTTTATGAAGAGTTTATATCAAACCATAAGACTAATATTATAAACCATATCAGTAATACTATACTTTAGGAATATGAATGCTTGGATTAATAAACTCAAGGGATTGATATTATAAACCAAAGGCACTAATAGATCCAAGGTATTAATATTAAAAAACAAAGGGAATAATATTAAACCCAAGAGATTAATATTGTAAACCAAAGGTATATAAACCCTAAGATAAATTTTATAAACCCTAAAACAAACATGGTTAACAATGGTTAATTTTCATAAACTTTGTCACAAATGTGACTTTGGACAATGGTTGACCATAATTGATTTTCATATTAAGAGAATATTTGTCACAATGCGGCATTGGACCATGGTTGACCATGATTGACCATGGTTGACAATTGTTGGTTTTCATATTGAGCCATTTTTTGCCACATTGTGACATTGAAGCATGGTTGATTTTCATATTGAGACAATATATATCACAATGCGACATTGGACCATGGTTGATCATGGTTGGCCATGTTTGATTTTAATATCGAGAGAATATTTATCACAATGTGACATTGGACCATGACGGGTTTTGATATTGAGAAAATATTTGTCACAATGTGACATTGGACCATGGTTGACCATGACTGACAATGATTGACCATTGTTGTTTTTCATATTGAAACAATCTTTGTCACAACGTGATGTTGGACCATGGTTAACGATAGTTGAGCATGATTATAAGCCCAAATATATTGAAACAATCTTTGTCACAATGTGACATTGGACCATGGTTAACGATGGTTGAGCATGATTAAAAACCCAAGGGATTTATATTAAACCCAAGGATTAATATCATAAACCTTACCTATAAGATTATATTATAGGAATATGAACCCTTAGATTAATAAAACCAAGGGATTGATATTATAAACCTAAGGGAATAATAAATCCAAGGGGTTAATACTAAAACCACAATGGTTTAAAACCAAAGGGAATATATTAAACCCGAGGGATTAATATTATAAACCCAAGGGATTAACATTATAAACCCAAGGTATATAAATTGTAAAATAAATATTATAAACTCTAAAATAAACATTGTTGACCATGGTTTACCGCTATTTATTTTCATATTGAGACAATCTTTGTCACAATGCGACATTGGACCATGGTTGACCGTGATTGACCATGGTTGATGACATTTGACAATGGTTTACCATTATTAATAATTGCTTATAATTATTGACGATAGATGATGATGGTTGAGCATGGTTGATTTTGATATTGAGACAATATTTGTTACAATGTGATTAGACCATTGTTGACCATGATCATAAACCCAAGGGATTTATATTAAACCCAAGGATTAATATTATATATCCAAGGTATATAAACACAAAGATAAATATTATAAACCCTAAAATAAACATGGTTGACCATGGTTGATTTTCATATTGAGACAATCTTTTTTATAATGTGACATTGGACAATGGTTGGTCATGGTTGATTTTCATATTGAGACAATATTTATCACAATGTCACATTGTACCATGGATGGCCATGATTGACCATGGTTGACGAGAATTGAAAATGGTTGACCAGGGTGGATTTCCATATTGAGACAATATTTGTCACAATGTGACATTGGACCAAAGTTGACCATGGTTGACCATGATTGGTTTTCATATCGAGACAATCTTTGTCACAATGTGACATTGGACCACAGTTGACCATGGTTGACCATGATTGGTTTTCATATCGAGACAATCTTTGTCACAATGTGACATTGGACAATGACTGATTTTGATATTCAGAAAATCTTTGTCACAATCTGACATTGGACCATGGTCGACCATGATTATAAACCCAAGCGATTTATAATGAACCCAAGGATTAATATTGTAAACCCTATGAATAATATTATACCCTATTAATATGAACCTTTAGATTAATAAACCCAAGGGATTGAAATTATAAACCCAAGAGACTGAAATTATAAACCCATGGGTATAATAAACCCAATGGATTATTACTAAAAAGCTAAGGGATTATAAACCGAAGGGAAAAATATTAAACCCAAGGGATTAATATTATAAACCCAAGGTATATAAACCCTAAAATAAACATGATTGACCGTGGTTTACCATTGTATATTTTCATATCGAGACAATCTTTGTCACAATGTGATGTTGGACCATGGTTGATTTTCATATTGAAACAATATTTATCACAATGTGACATTGGAAAATGGCTGACCATGAATGTCCATGGTTTAGGATGGTAATTAATGTGATGGAAATTTTAGTGGTACTTGTACGCATTGTTTGATTTGCAAAGGTAGATTGAAAGTAGAGAGTGTGCATGGAGTCTAACCACAGAGAGATAGTTATAGAGTATGATCGCATAACCGATGAGAATCTAGGGACCAAGAAGAAACCCTTTTTTAAGTGGCAATGGATAAGAGTAGAATTTAAAAACTATTGTGCATGAAGATTACATAGATAAAAGGATATATGCATAGTTGCAGAAGTGCCACTATGGTGGAAAGATCATAGATACCTGTAGAAGTGCCCTTGCTATAGAATACATTAGCTGCATTTTTTATGATTGACACTTTTTCTGATTGTAGGGGCTATGAGGATGATTTTTTTTTTGTTATTTGTATTTATTGCAATCATTTTACTAGGTTATTATTATGAGTGTTGTTCTCATTTATGTTGTCCATTATTTGTGAGGTTCAAGGTTGTGTCAGAGTGTTCAATTGCTATACTCTCGAGAGGGTTTGTCATAGTAGGTTGATATGCATTGTTGAGAATGAGAGAGATATGTTGTTGTTGTCTAAGTCTATATGTTGTCTAGGTTTGGACTTCTCATGGATGCGTCATATTGTTGAAACAAAATTTGTTGAGGAGTGTTGTATGTTTTTGTTTTGTATCCAAAGTACTTCTTGCATGCTTAGAGGGTTTCTTGGATGTGAAATTGTTGTATCATTATTTTGAGGTCAAAGGAGGATGTTGCTCATGCAAAATTATAGGATAATGAAATAACAACATTCAATCTCATGAGTGTGATATTTCATAAGCATAAAGAGGGTCTTGGTCCTTATGTATTAAGGAGGAGGTTTGTACAATTGGTAGTCATTGTCATCACAAATGCGGGCTTCGTTGTCATACAATTGTACTCTATGATGAAGTCATGTAAGTAAATTGTGCGAGTCAGTGTCATGATGTAAATATCAGTTCCATAGAATCATTGATATCACAACCATGTAAATATTTATAATGCCTTGTAACTCTTGATCAAGAGTTAGTCCTTTTTTTCCATGCAGTGTAGTCTTCAACAAGAAATTTTTCCTGCAGATTGTTGATGATGTGCTTGTTGATCAAATGGATAATATGTTGTTTCATGAGGAGAGATGCTTGATATATATGATTGATGCTATGCATGTACTAGTTGATGTTGTTGTTTATGGTTATATGTATGCTGCTAGTGTTTTGGTTAGGATTTGATGGTGATGGAGAGACTATTGTTGCTCATGTTATATTCTTAAAGATGCTCATTTGTTGTTGATGATTTAAGTGCTGCTGTTGATGTTGATGCTTATCATATATTGATGTTGGTTTGATTTGAGAATGTTGATGGTGCACATGGAGCTAACGAGTGAATATTGTTACTACTTGGATACATCTATTTGTTGTTGCTAGTTGAGTGTTGTTGCTATTGTTGTTCATTATGGTATGTTGTTGCATGATAGGATGTTATTGCCTCCCACACTATGCTGATGGATATGGTTTGTTACTGTTGTTTGAGCTCATCTGACTGTGTTGTCCATATGGATGGAGCTATTTCTTGAGTATGTTGCTACTGCTCTAGGACAGAGTGAGTGATGGTTGTTGTTTCTTGTTGAGACCCAGATGGTGTATAGGGGGAGTTGTTGTGAATCCAGTGGAGTGATGATGTTATTGATGAGCTTTAGCCCTTTTCCATTGATGTCAAAGGGGGAGTGCATGAGGAGATCAATTTTATAGGTTAGTGTAAAATGGATGGTTCAACAGGGTTTGCCATCAATACCAAAGGGGGAGATTGTTAGCATTGATGATTCGATTTTTAGTACAATTGTTGGATACAATCTTGTTAGTTGGCAATGATGACTACTTGGAAAGTCAAATGATATCTAGTTGTTTATGTTTGATTGATAGGCTTGAGTGGTTGCAGGGTGCTTTAATAGTTGTGCATATGCTAAGTGTGTGGAGCAGATATTACCATGGTACATATGTTCGCGGGATTGTCATAACCATGGTATTTACCCATGGTATTGACCAGAAGATTACCATGGTACAGGGGTCTATGGTATTGACATAACCATGGTATTTACCAATGGTATTGATCTGCAGATTACCATGGTATTGGCATAACCATGGTATTTTCTTGGATTTTACTATGGTACAAGTGTCCATGGTATTTTCCCAAGGTGTAGATTGGAGATTATTGATGACATTTTGACATATATTATTGTGATTATTTTTAATGTGTGATTGATGGGGTTGTGTTGAGAGTTTATTGGATAGAAAAAGTTGTTGTTGTTGTGGGCAGGGGTCCAGTTTGAAACATTATGAAATGTGGCCCTATATGATCAGCATATTGTGATTCCTTGGTGAAGAAGGGATGGGTGTTCCTTGCCAATGGTGGTCGATATCTTCAGTAGAGGAAGTAGAATTCTCATAGTCCAATGGGTGTTGGGCAAGGCTTGTTGGGGGTAGAGGACTTCAATGGATGGGTGTTCAAAAAGTCGATTTAGTGTGAGAAAATTCCTTGCTGGACATATCTAGTTATGATGATGTAAAAGGATTTGTTTGATTAATAAAATTTGAAGGAGAGCAGTAGCAACAACAGGTGGTTTTTTTTTTCCCTATAGAGGGTTTTCCACCAGAAAACTTGTGTCCACTTATGTGCATGTTTCTGATTTTGTTTATGGTGTTTTTACATGTTGATTTTACTTACTTTTATCTATTGATGCCATGTTGGTTTCATAAATTTGTTGATGTGTTATTGCTTTGGTAAAAAGAGATAAAATTTATATAATTACAATCACTATTGATTCACCCCCCCTCTCAGTAGTGAGGCCATTTCCAATATCAAATGGGATTGTTTGTTGTTTCAACGACCTTTGGTATCCTTTAGTTGATTTGCATAAGTTGATTTCAGTGTCACAAAAGTCCCAGTTAAAAGAGGAGGCCTTCAATCTTGCTGAAGATAGGGATTTGATTTTAAACTATAGTCCTTGGTTTTGAGGAAACTCGGGTTTATGTATGAAAACATGGATTCCTTCATTCAATCCTCTATCTAATTCTATATTCTTGGCTTTTATGTGGGTAAGAATTTCAAATCTACTTTTCCATTTTTGTGGTTCTATCTTTCTTCGAACCATTAGAAAATATCTTGAAAGATATTATCACAATGTGTCGAAAAAAAGAGATGAAACAACACTACATATTCTTGTATAGATGTTGATATGCACATTAGAAAATGGTTTCCAAAAAAAATATTTTTGCAAGATGAAAACTACTCCTACCCAGAAACTAAATTATGAACATGTTTCATTTCGTTGTAGGCCATGTTTTTAGACACGACACCTAGCAATGAATTTCCCAAAAGGACCAAGGGCAGCTAAGAAGCAACAATGAAAGTTGACTTGATGGGTTGAAATCAAGGATGAACATAAACATATTTCTATGGAATATCCACCTGAAGAGTCATTTCAATAAGAAAAACAAAACCAAATTTAGATGAAAGTAAGAATACCTTAGCGGAGATTGAGCAATTAGGGGATATTTACTCAAATGAAAACCCTTCATCTCAAAAATAATCGACACAATAAAGCTCAATGGAATCTCAAAATGTTGAACCTCTTAAGTAAAGTTTGGCAGTTTACGCTGAAGAAAAATCGATACATGAACAAATAGAGCCCCCATATCCAAACAAATTGTGAATGGCAGAGACTTCAAGGACCTCTTCAAAGAGAGGGAATTTGGGCAACAATGGTAAAGAAGAAAAAATACCCTTCAATGGAATAGTCAATGGTGGCAAGAAGTTCAACCCTTAATTCAAATAGTTGTGCTCCCAATTCAACTTAGTCATCCAATATTTTTTTCTTTATTTTGTCAACAATTTGTCAGATTTTACTCCTGTAAGAAATACAAGGATGGAGTTTTTTTGGTCGTAAGTATCTTAAAGTGTTTAGCAAATAAGGAACTAGCAATTTTGCTTGAAACACAAAGCTAGTAATATTATTAAAGAGTGGTCTAACAAGGCCACTATTTTTCCTGGAAAATAATGGAAATTTCCACAAGATTTTGACAAAATATGGTTGAAATTTTTGGAAAAGTCGGTTACAAGAGTGCCTCAAGCATTTTTCATGGTGTTGAATTCATTCCCACCATCAAAATAGTGATTCAAACACAAAAAAATTATCACCTCGACAAAATTATGACCTTTATAAATAACACCGTCTATTAACACTACTTGATGTGTATTCTTACCACAGATTTAAAAATAACAATTTTTAACTAAAACACAAAAACAATGATTTTTGTAATACAAGCTGGTACATGGTTTCCTTGCGTATCTTTTCTTGATAAAATTATTTATAGATTATTAGGGAAAAAAAAATTACTTCAACATTCCCATTCATCAGCAAATTTGCATAATATTTAAATAGTGTTACAGAAACACGAATGGATGGGTGGGAAACTTCCAAGGCATTTTTCCCTTTAGCCTTCCATTGTTGACCATGGAATTCGGTGCATAATATCATTGACGAATCCATTGTTGACCATGGAATTCCGTGCATAATATCATTGACGAAGAGGAAGGATAACGTATCAGGGACACTATATACGCACTAAAGGAAAGTAAAAAACAAGTGGGGCAGACGAGGGCGTGTAGCCTACGGGGAGTAGGGACTTGTTGGCTAACCGGTGGAGTCCAATCCACAAGAGTGAACGTGGCAGTTATTGCCTTTCTAAATTTTCTAAGTTGACTTTGTAAATTGCCCTCCCATGGCAAGGAATTAGTGAACATTTTCATCATTGACTATTTGATTATATCATATGACGGGATTAAATCTTACCCATTAGTCCGATTGTCCTAGATCTTAAAAAAAAATTCTTACCCATTAGTGAAGTCATGAAATGAAAAGTTGCAATTTGTGGACGAAAACGATAGCTTGGTTTGTGGTGAGAAAGTGCAGGCCACCACTAAACCGTTGAAAATCACTTGTGGATCACTTTGCTACTTAATGCTCTTCCGGAGACTCAGTCAACTTGTTGAGATTGTGCGGCATGGTTTGTTGGTGCTACTGCTACTGACTTTTAGTGGATGCCTACAGTCGTTGATGAAGATGAGTTTAAAGTAAAATTAAGCCACTGGCCTGCCACTCAAATTTAACCCCCACAAATTTCAACGCTCATTTCTCGTCTATCATTCATTGCCGCTTGGTGATAAGGAATTTTAATATCCGAAGTGTTTGTACATTTTGAATAAAAGATTATATTTATTTAAATTTCAACGGATCCGCAATGAGGTCAGGTTCCTAAGAGCATAGGCAATTGGGCCAGGTTCATAATAGGATAGCTAATTGGGTCTCGTTGGTTTTATGGTTTGATTTCAACATTTTCATTATAATTTTTAATGTGAATCGCAGGTATTTGTTCGTATAGTTTGTGGGAGAAAATGGTGAAAGTTTTGATTGGAGATCAATTTTAGGACTTAGAATCATATCACAACGCAATTTATTTAAGTTTTTCTTCGACCTCAAAGAAGTAGTTATGGTCAAAAACTCAGTGTGTTCAACAAAATCTCTCAAATAGTAGAATTATTTTGACTTTAGAAAATTGTAATACCTTCAAAATAACGCTAGAGAGGCTCTTCGAGAAGGATAAAACCCCATTTCATGACTTTCATAGTCACGAATTAACACATTTAATTCAAAGCGCACTTGCATAGAGCAAAAGAAAAAAAATTAGGAAGTCAAACAAATTGCTTTCCGGTTAATGCTTGGTTTGACGAGGAATGCAAAAAGGCAAGGAGAATGTGCAAAAAGTCAAACAAGGATAACATAAAGCTCAAAGCTTACAAACATATATTAAGAAAGAAGAATTTTGATTTCATAGTTTCGAGGAGAGCTTCCTTGGGAAAAATAACCCCAAATAATTTTGGAAGGAGCTCCAACCGAGAAAGTTGCAAGTTGAAAACATTATTACAGCTTCTAAATGATTTGACTATGCAACACAAATTTATGAGCAAGATCCCAAGGTTGACCCTCCTCCCTTGGTCAACATGGATAAAAAACTCTTCAGGGTGAAAGAGGTAGAGATGGGTATCAAGAAGGTGGGTGTTGGAAAGGAAAAAGACTTAGTTGAACTCCAAGGAGAGTATCTAAAGTGGGGCTTAAGGATTCTTGCACCTCACATTAAAAAAAATTTCAATAACATCATACAACAGGGGTTCCCCATAGATTGGACAACTAGTCTCGTAATACCTCTTTTCAAGAGTGATGACATCAATAATCCTTCCAATTATAGGACCATAATGATAAACCCCTTGTTTGAAAAGTTATTTAGAAGCATATTAGAAAATAAAATAAGTAAGTGGGTAGAAGAAAGAGATAAATGTGCTAAAGAAAAAGTGCATTTTAGACCTAAACATTCCACAGTTGATCATGATATAACTTTAAGGCGCATCATTGAAAAAGTTTGGGAGAAAAAGGAGTAAACCTTTTGTTTCTTTGTTGATTTCAGAAAATTATTTGACACGGTGCATAGGGAGAAGCTTTGACACAAAATGGAGGAACTTGGGGTTCCCAGGCATTTGAGAGCAGTGGTGCATAGGCTGTATGAACCCTGTGAAAGTCAAAATTAGAATTTCAGTAGGCATTTTTGAAAGTTTTAGAAGAGATATCAGGGTCAAGCAAGGTTTCCCATTGTCTCCTACCATTTTTGGTTTATATATTGACAAGCTTGAAGAGTGGCTAAATTTGCAAGGGGGTGACGATATCGATTTGGACAAATTTTTTATAAAGCTTCTGTTGTACGCAAATGACCTTATTCTTATTGCTAAATCTGCTCTTGGTTTGCAAGAGCACTTAATTTCCCTTGAGAATTTTTGTAGAAGGGTAGGGATGCAAGTCAATATTAGAAAAACGAAAGTAGTGGTTTTCTCTAACAAAAGAAAACATAACCTGCATACTTGTTTTACTTTGAAGGCAACATTCTAGAAGAAGTTGTGGATTACCAATACTTCAGAATTGACTTTAGCATAAATCTAAGCTGGGATGGTTGTAGAAAGAAAAGAATTTGGAGGGTTGGAAAACATTTTATTCTTTTCAAAATAGGCACAAAGAGGTAGAGTTATGGGACAAAAACTACTCTAATTATTTTTGGGCTTTTAGTGATTATGTGATTCTCTACGGTTGTGAACTGTGGGCGAGCAGTGCATCCGACATGCAGTGGAAACAAATTGAGAAAATTTAGAAGTGTCTCATTACAAACAAATTCAAAATTAAAAGTGCAGTTCCTTATACTATCTTGTTAAGTGAAAAAGGGGTTGCTCCTATTGAAGAAATTAGTATGGTGTGAGTCATAAGATATTTAAAAAAATTGAGCAAATGGAAGAGGGCAGGTGGCCTAAGGTTGTGTTTGATGACATATTGTGCAAAAGAAAGAAGACTTGGATGCGGAAAAATAACAAATGGTTTAGTAAATGGGGTATTTGCATGAGCATGTATCCCACAAACAATAAAGAGATAAAAGATTTTGTTATGGATAAGTTCCACAAACGTACTTGGGAGGAGTCAAGGAGAAAGAGAAAGTACTATATTGAAGAGTTTAATCCCACTCATAAACATCAACAAAAAGCGTACATAGGGGTCAATATTTCTTAGAGAGCCAAAAAAATTATCGTTCGACTAAGGAATAATTCTCATCAACTCCTTTGTGAAATAGGGCACTAGAAAAGGCCAAAAGAAGTGTGGGAGGAAAGAGTATGCATTTTTTGCTCTTTTGAAAAAGTGGAAAAAAAAAATCATTTCATTTTAGAATGTGAGGCCTTCAAAGACAACATGGTAAGTTATACGCTGATATTCTGGCAGCTAGCTCTTGGGATAATTGTTGAGATTCAACAAGATGATGATCTTAGTGAAAATCGGTCACCTTCACTAAGTGGGCCCGCAGACTAATTTTAGGTGTAAGCCTATTTGTAGACTATGTCTATTTTTAGACATGGTGATCATATTTCAGAAGTTGCAGGATTCTATTTGTCGATGGTTGGTCAAGTTGGAAAAATAGATGAAATTCTATTTTTAGAATATTGGGTGAAATCTATTTATAGATCGTCGATCTAAAAATAGATGTGCCGATTATTATTAGCCCTTAATAATAATCAGACTCTAAATATCAACTTATTCTCTTGGAGCACTTTATTTCAGTATACATATTTGGCAAATCAGTGGGCTAAAGGAATTACACAATTCTTAGGGTTTACTGGTGGTTCATGTATGGAGGACTAAGTTAGAATTGAAGTGGCAAAGTTATGACAGAGTTGGAAGAGTATTTTATGGATTTGTTATTCAGTTTAACTCAGTTAAGTGAGTTAAACTCAGTTGAGCTAGGTGTATCTAGTCTAACTGAATACAACTGAGAGTTAAGTGAATTAATTAGTTAATTAATTCACAACTAATAACTCACTAAAAACTGAACAGAAACAACAATTAACTACAATGCATGTCAGTTCTAGTGGAGACCCAATGGAGAGATAGGTGAAAGGGCGAGATGGACTATTCGTTGTGACTATAGTGATGCATTGATTGCATCACACACACATTGGAGTTGCCAATGAGGATTGCGCAGTCAAGGCAAGGTAGATTTGAATTCATTCAGGGGTCTTCTTCAGCAGGGATTTCACAGTGGAGGCAGGCTGTCAGGATGCAAGAAATTGGTGCATAGATATGCACATTTCTGCATGAAAGTGTGTAATGAATCTACATTGTACTTAGAGTTTGATGTACTAAGATTTTTATGAGATTGTTACATGATCTCCATGATACATAATATATGATATTTGGGGTTTTTAGCTTCAGGCTGTCCTGTTAAACAACTATGTTATGTGCAATTGTTTTTATTGCTTCATGTGTTTGCAATTGAGTTTTTAAATTTCCGCAAAAGATTAACAGTGTAAGGATTCTGAATTTAGCAAGAAGATAAATATTGTTAGATCAGGAGAATCTGGATATATACATGCATATGTTATATAATTTCTACATGGTATCAGATCAGTGTTAATTCTTGAAGATTGCAATTGTGAAGAATTGTTGAGTTTGTGCTGGTGGACAATTTTAATTTGCTACAAAAAATTCTTAGTGCAATAGTTGAGTATACATTGAAATGTCTTTCAATGGGTTGTGATTGGAGTATGCCCTTGATGGCAGATCAAATTACATAGCTTGGACGGATAGGATGGAGGCGGTGTTGGAAGATAATGGACTGAAGGAGTTCATCGATAGTGATGTTCCTAAGTCGGGATCTAGCGATGCTGCATTACTTGATGCATGGCAAAAGAAGGTAGCAAAGACAAGAAGAATTCTGTTGGAAGGTGTGAAGGACAATATTGTGTCCAACCTTCATGGGAAAGCCACTCCATTTGCAATGTGGAAGGCTTTGGAAGATTTGTTCCAATGCAACAACGACCAGAGGAAGTTGGCGCTGAAAGATAAGCTCACAAAAATAAAAATGGAGAAGGGCGACAATATTCCAAAATATCCCACGAAGTTTGTCCACTGTAGGGATGAACTAGGAAGTATGGGGATTACTGTTGATGATGATGACTTGGTGAGCTTGGCTCTCCTTGGGCTTCTGAAGAGTTGGCATAGCTACGAAGACTTTGTTAGTGGATGGGAGAAACTGTCAGGTTGGGAGTGACTTCGGTCGGATATTGTGCAGGAGGAGATAAGGCGAAGTACCAGGGATGGCTCTTCATCGAAGAATGAAGATGAAGAGAATTTCGCTTTGGCTGCCAAAGCAAGGAAAGGGAAGGGGAAGAAATTCCCTTCAAAATCTGAGGCTAAAGGCAAGAAGTAGGATTTTTCCAAGGTGAAGTGTTTTCACTGTCATGAACATGGGAATTTCGCCACTAACTTCCCACAGAGGAAGAAGAACAAGAAGTCTGTTGGAGCTGCAGTGGGTGAGGTCTTAGCCTCGCAATTTGAACTTGATTTCTATTTGATCACATGCTTGTTTTCAAGCTCAATAGGATTGGTTTGGTATCTTGATAGTGGTGTGTCTTTCCATACAATGGGAGACAAGAAGTTGTTTAGTGACTTGGAGGAGAAGGACCTTCAAATGCATATAGAGATGGGCGACGATGGTCGATACAATGCAACCGGAATTGGGACCATTACCTTTGAGAGGGAGTCAAGTAAAACATTTATGTTGAAAGATGTTATGCATGTTCCAGGTCTAAAGAAGGACTTGGTCTCAGTCGCAATGTTGGAAGACAAAGGTTATGACATTGTTTTTAGCGATGCAAAAGTTTTCCTGCGACATAAAGCAACGGGTCAAACCAAGAGGATAGGGATTCGATTTAAGAATCTCTACAAGTTGGAGGTAGATGGCTGTGCTACAATGATGGGCAAAGCAGAAGAAGTGGTGAGCCAGGATGAGGGCGAATTATGGCATAGGATATTGGGCCATCTTCACCATGGCGCTTTGAAGATTTTGTAGCAAATTTCTACTGGACTTCCCAAGGGTACTCTTGCGCAGTCAGATCAGTGCAAGGGATGTACTATGGGTAAGTTTGTGAAGACCACCTTTCATGAGAAGGAGAAAAATGCTTCGATGATCCTGGAGAGAATTCACACAGACATGTGTGGACCTTTCTCGGTTACTTCAGTAGAAAAACACAGGTATTATGTTATATTTGTTGATGACTATTCTCGTAGATGTTGGATCTTCTTCATGCAGAAGAAGAGCGAAACATTCTCAAAGTTCTGTGAGTTCAAATCATTGGTGGAGAAGTAGTCGGGGAAGCAAGTGAAGGCTCGTGAATATATCTCGAACGAATTCAAAGACTTCTATAGCAAAGAAGGAAATTGAAGAGAACTCATAGCGCCTCATAACCCACAACAGAATGGGGTCGTAGAGAGGAAGAACAAAATGATCATGGGTGCTGCACGAGCTATAATTGAGAGGGAGCTAGACTTGCATGCAGTGGAGGAACTACTTATTCCGAAAGATGAACCTCCATATGTGGATCGGCCACAGGAGGAGATTCATGGAGTGGAGGAGTCCACTCATGCAGAACCAAACATCATACAAGGCAAAAAGCGTACCACAGAAGCTAGGAGATTGAAGCTTGATGCGGTATAGAATGTAGAAGTCCCAACATCACAGCGCAGACAGAGACAGTCACCTCATCGATTTACTGGATACATGGCTCTCATGAGCAAGTGTATCGTGACAAATCCATCTTCTTTTGAAGAAGTAGTGCAGGAGCCCACATGGGTAGATGCCATGGTGGAGGAGTAAGGCTCCATTGTCAGAAACAGTGCTTGGGAGATTGTTCCAAGGCCGATGGTTAAATCAGTTGTAGGATCAAGATGGATCTACAAGGTAAAGCAAGCTGCTGATGGGAGTGTCGAGAAGTATAAGGCAAGATTTTTTGCCTAGGGCTTCTCACAGATCAAGGGGATTGATTATGAAGAACCTTTGCACCTGTCGCACGGTATTCTTCCACAAGGAACACCCTTGCTCTCTCAGTGCATATGGTTTGGCACATTCATCAGATGGATGTGAAGACTGCGTTCCTTAATGGGATCATTGAGGAAGAGGTGTACATTGAGAAGCCTGAAGGATTTGAGATCTTCAGCAGCGAGTCACATGTGTGCAGGCTCAAAAGAGCGGTGTATGGGCTGAAACAAGCACCTCGTGATTGGTACACACAGATCGACAACTATTTCACTGGACTTGGCTTCACCAAGAGTGAGGCGGATGCAAACCTGTACCAAATTGTGGTGGAGGGTAAGCTTCTAATCATTGTTCTTTATGTTGATGATTTAATACTAACGGGTGATGAGCAGTTGATACACTCTTGCAAGGCAGATCTTGCAAATGAGTTTGAGATGAAGGATTTGGGCCGCCTTCATTATTTCCTTGGATTGGAAATATGGCAGTGGGAAGGTGAACTGTTTGTGTCTCAAGGCAAGTATTCTCGGGAGATACTTGAGAAGTTTCACATGCAAGGTTGCAAGCCTATTGATACTCCTATTCTAGGAAATTGGAGGAAAGATGATGCTACATAGGCAGAAGTAGTGGATGCCACTGTTTATCGATAGTTGGTGGGTTCGCTCATGTATTTAGTTAATACAAGACACAATTGAGTATGGCTTATGGTAGAAGTTTCATGGCTTACTTCATGGATGTGGATCGGTGATTGCTCAACGATTTAAAGTATACACACGTATGGGTTTTCGTGACGTACCTGCTGGCCAGCTTCTTGGTACAGCAGGAAACAAATATCTATGGCACTCAGTTCAACAGAAGCAGAATACATGGCAGCAAGTCAAGCCACATGTGAGGCTATTTGGATAAGGAAGATCCTGGTTGGTTTGTTCGGTTCACATTTAGATCCTACAGTGATACATTGTGACAATCAAGAGTTGCATTAAACTCTCGATTAATCCAGTTTTTCATGATAGACCTAAACATATTTATATCGCGTATCATCATATCAGAGATTGTGTGCAATGGAAGATCATGCTGCTTCAGTACATTCCTACGAAGGATCAGGATGTAGATATTCTGACGAAGGTGCTCACCAGGAGAAAATTAAAATACCATAGAGGCAGGATCGGGGTGAAGGATAATCCCTATCTTGTTGAGAGGGAGTGTTGAGATTCAAAAAGATGATGAGCTTAGTGAAAATCAGTCACCTTCACTAAGTGGGCCCGCAGGCTAATTTTAGGTGTAAGTCTATTTTTAGACATAGTGATCATATTTTAGAAGTTGCAGGATGCTATTTGTGAATGGTTGGCCAAGTTGGAAAAATAGATGAAATTCTATTTTTAGAATATTGGGCTAAGTCTATTTATGGATCGTCAATCTAAAAATAGATGTGTCGATTATTATTAGCCCTTAATAATAATCAGACTCTAAATAGCAACTTATTCTCTTGGAGCACTTTATTTCAGTATACAGATTTGGCAAATCAGTGGACTGAAGGAATTACGCAATTCCTAGGGTTTACTGGTGGTTCATGCATGGAGGACTCAGTTAGAACTGAAGTGGCAAAGTTATGACAGAGTTGGAAGAGTAGTTTATAGAGTTGTTATTCAGTTTAACTCAATTAAGTGAGTTAAACTTAATTGAGCTAGTTGTATCTAGTCTAACTAAATGATACACTATTGAGAGTTAAGTGAATTAATTCACAACTAATAACTCACTAAAAACTGAACATAAACAACAGTTAATTATAGTGCATGTCATTTCCAGTGGAGACCTAGTGGAGAGGTAGGTGAAAGGGCAAGATGGAATATCTGTTGTGACTATAGTGATGCATTGATTACATCACACACACATTAGAGTTGCCAATGAGGATTGCGCAGTCAAGGAAAGGTAGATTCGAATTCATTCAGGGGTCTTCTTCAACAGGGATTGTGCAGTGGAGGTAGGCTGTCAGGAGGCAAGAAATTGGTGCATAGATATGCAAATTTCTACATGACAGTGTGTAATGAATCTACATTGTATTGAGAGCTTGATGTACTAAGCTTGGTATGAGATTGTTACATGATCTCCATGATACATAATATATGATAGTTGGGGTTTTTAGCTTCAGGTTTTACTGTTAAACAACTGTGTTATGTGCGATTGTTTTTATTGCTTCATGTGTTTGCAATTGAGTTTTTAAATTTCCACAAAAGATTAACAGTGGAAGGATTATGTATTTAGCAAGAAGATAAATATTGTTAGATCAGGAGAATCTGGATATATACATGCATATGTTATATAATTTCTACAATAATATATTCAGTGAGGGGTTTGTCGAGAAGATGTGAGCATTTATTGTGGGACTTCACAAGAAAAAAGTTGAATACAAATGACAAATGGAGAAGCAATTTGTCCTATAAACCATCTTTAACTTCGTAAGCCTTAAAATAATTTCTTTCTTTCTCTCTATATTTTTCAGACATTAATTTTAAAATCTACATAATAAATAGAAAAAATTAATCACCAATTAAAATATTAAACTACTGTATAATTTATTTTTTTAATAAAATTGCAAATAAAATAATAAAAAATATATACAAACAAAAACTTAAAATACTTAAACTGTATGTTTTGATTCACCCCACTTTTTAAAAATAAATAAAAATAAACATTTAATCGATATTATCTCTTACTAAATGAGAAATTATAAAATAAATAAAAATATTCAATTATACACTCCTTTTTGTTGACTGTATTGTTTGCTTTATTGTATATATAACTTTTTTTTTTTTTAAATTCTACAATATTCACACTATTTTTGTTGTATTGTTTTGTTATATTTTGAAATAGAAAGAAAAACATTTAATTCTACACTATTTTTTTTGCTGTATTGATTTGTTATTTTTTAAATTATATATATAATTTTTTTTTATTTTTTTTATTTTACAGTATTTGCATTATTTTACTATTTTTTTGTAAATTTAACGATATGTTTCTATTTCCTATTTATACAAAAAGTAGTAGGTTGCAACAAATCAAAATTTGATGGCTTCAACCTGTCCAAAGGAAACCATGTTTTTTGGCCATCTTAGAGAGTTAAATGCCATCCAATATTGGAAAAATTTAAGCCTTCTAATAACTGCTATGTCCATTCTACTATTTTTAACAAATTCTACCTGTAAACAGTAAATGCTATCTACAAAATACATAAGAATACCAAGGACATATTTGGTCAATTATCTAAAGATTCAACACGTGCCAGGGGTCTTTGACACTGGAGCCAGGCATATCCACCTGATGCATTGTTTGCAATTGACACTCAATTCTTCTAAGACGAGATATGGCATGATGCTGCGAAACATGGATCTCTTGTATCTCTTTTTTGATTTCTTGCAGAACATAAACCACTTAGAGATCTCCTCCCATTTCTTGTAAGCTCATGACAGCGTTGGAAAAAACAAATTTGAGTGTCCAATAAGTGTGAATGGACTGATGAAAAAGGGACAATCTCCCTCTTGTATTGCCAGGGTCTTTAATGAAGTCCATTGCTTCATCCTGTATGTCTATCTCCTCCTCTTTGTTATTGTCGTCTCTCTCCCAACCCTGGATAAAATTGCGAACATGTGGAGGATTACCTATAGAATAAACATCGAAGAGGTTTTCCATAACCTCCTTTTTCTATTTTTTGCCTCACTTGCTAGACCCTGCAGTGGCCTTTAGAAGTTTATGTTTCCCTTTATCCTTTACCTGGTTCTTGGCAGGTTGTTCTTTTACTATATTTTTATTCCAAAATAAAAACACCTAACTATTCTGTTGCAATTCCTTGGACAATGACCGGGCAACACCTATTATTAATTTAAAGAGGCTTGTATATGGCATGAAAAATTCAATAATTGTTTTCATGTAATAGTAAATAGGTCCCATAACTGTCGTCGTTACCAAGTAATAGACAACACTGCTATTCCTTCTGAGGGTGGTAGAATTATAGAAATTGAGCTTAGGTAGTGAGGGGGGAGCATTTAGACAACACAAATCCGAAACCCAGAATCCATGAGGATGGTGGTGTGGCCTAGTTCAAAAAAGGCTCCTATTACCCTCCCAAATAATTCTATGACTAGAGTCAGAGCTATTAACTATATGTTGATACCTTAAAATAGAGAATTTCACCCATAGACCCTGCAGAGAGCCAATATCTTGATAGAATAAAGGAGGGCGAGTGGAATAAGAGATAGAAACACCACGAACGCTATTAACAGGGTGGTCTTGCATGGGCATGCATGTTGTCTCATAGGCTTGAGACATAGAAGCTTGCCTTCCTTCATTACAAACCCCAATTGGGGCACAGTTAGAGTGGAAGCCAGCATGACAGGGAGTTCGGAAGCAGGGATTGACAGCAGGGGCCAGCAAGACAAGAGTCACTAGAACATAAGGCAATTGACTTAAGCAGAGAGATATAAAAACGAAAAACCATAAATACCCTTGATTTAGTGCCATGCAAGCAAAGAAACCAGACTGTAAACTATAATAGGAACCATAATTCAACAAACATCCGCAGTAATGAGCAGCATGCAAACCCATTAAGTTTCAATATCCTCCATAAAAAATTAGACAGTGAATAAGAGCATACGAATTGAGCAATGGATATATGTCAACCCTGAAAATTACAGTGTAACCAACCAAACGAATGACCTTTGCATGCATTTTAAGAAGATACATCACGTACCAGGTAACCAGTAGAAGTCGCAAAATTTCATCCTTCATCCACACTGCTCCTACTTATTTCGAATTGTGCGTGAGAACTATTCTCCCCTTCCTTTCCGCGACTTGCAATAACCACTTCAGACGTCAACGTTGTTTCCCAAACCACTTTAACATCGTTAGTTGGCTTCAAGCGATATCGTTGGCAGCCATAATGAACTGACGTGTGAGTGTACTTCTTACTGGCCGTCTGCCAACCTTATGCTTGAGTGACTGTGTGGTGCACGCCGCCACATGACACTTCACGTCACATCTCCCATCAGCCTCTGTGTGGCACCACGATCAGAGGTACACTATTTTACTATTTTCAGTTGTATTGTTTTGTTATCTTTTGAAATAGAAAGAAAACATTTAATTCTACTATATTTGCACTATTTTGTGTTGTATTGTTTTGTTATATTTTGAATTGGAAAAAAAATTGAGTCCTAGGGAAATTTCGACACATCTTTTGAACAGATCCGGGTTAATTAATTACACGGTAACAAAAATCCTTAGCGGAGATTATAACCATTTTATAGAACGAGCATAAGCGCCAAAATATATGAAAGAAGTGTTCCATTTTTGCCCTCAGATGTTTGTATTTATTTATGTACCCGCACAATTACCTCTGGTTTCTTCTAAAACTTCATTTTCAGAATAAAATATAGATATGGAGAGACTAACAACCAAAAGAGATTAGATTTAGTTAGAGCATATAACACTATAGTTAGAGTGTATAATTATGCTGGAGGCGTTCTCTTTACTGGCTTGGGGTGAGAAAACACTGTTCACCCTAGCTAATGAGAAGTGTTTCTTATCGCCCTTCCAACCAGTCAAATGTGGACATGTGGTACCTCCCCAAACCAATGAAATTGTTCTATTTTCCCATCTTATCAGCTGTTGATTTGAAAAATACTTTTGAAATTGTTCAATCTCTGAAATTTATTACGTTTCAAATTGTTCGGTGACTGAAATTTACATTTCAGAGATTGAAATTTACACGGCACTACACTGAAAAATAGTTTTGAAATTGTTCAATCTCTGAAATTTATTACGTTTCAAATTGTTCAGTGACTGAAATTTACATTTCAGAGATTGAAATTTACACGACACTACACTTCTGTGCATAGACTACCTGATAGATTTAAAATAGATTTAAAATTCAATGTGATTGACATATTACTTCGCTGGTGGATAAGAACTGATCGCGCCTCCGCTGCCTGCAATTATTTCTGTCTTTTCTTTGCATCCTATATTAATTTCTGGTATGATGGTTTATCAACTCCAACCACCCAACCATTTAATACATAGAAGAGAAAACACAACAATTTAATGCATAGAAGACTGCAATACTTCCGAATTCCAGCTTCCAACCGACTTCGATGTGGTTAAATGGAGTAGTGCCAACTTCCAGCTTGCAACCCAGTTCCAGCTTCCAGCCTGAACAAGTGAACAAGTTCCAGCTTCCAGCCTGAACAACTTGCAGACTTACTTCCAGCTTGAAGAACTTCTGATTTTGAAATTGCTGGTAAGCTTCTGTTACCTGCAATACATTACGAATTTACCATTTAGCTATATTTTCTTAAAAATTCCTTGTAAAACTTCCAATTTAGAAATTGCTTCTAAGCTTCTGTTACCTGCAATAGATTACGAATTTACCATTTAGCTGTATTTGCTTCAAAATTTGAATAAAGTATGAGCAGATTCTTAGTTATCCTCCTTACTGCTTCCAATATATGTAAATTATAGCAGTAGGTTCTGCTCCAAACATGCAAACCTGACTTCTGGGTCCTCTTAGCATTACTCTTCAGGTGGGTACCCTTCCATCTTTTGTTCTCACTTTTCAACTCCCGCTGTAGTGGATATCTTTGATAAGTAGGTTTATCAATATTCACTGTGACATTGAAAGGAGTGAGAAAACGTATAGAAAAACTAACATGAAAAAAACTTTCAGGCTATTTACCTTTCCTTTTCCATGATCAGATATTCTCTTTCATGCTGAAACTCTGCCAAAAATTCTTTCTTCTTTGTCAACATCTTATTAAAATGGGTGATCCTCTCCCATAGTGTGGCAATGCTCTGCTCCAAACATGCAAACCCGACTTCTTGGTCCTCTTAGCATTTCTCTCCAGGTGGGTACCCTTCCATCTTTTGTTGTCACTTTCCAGCTCCCGCTGTAGTGGATATATCTACTTTTTGTATCTGCGCCAGGTCTTACCAATCAGTTTTTCTCTCCCATGTAATTTCGAACTTCGCTATGACACCAACTGATCTGGATTTATGGAGGCTATCTGGTAGTGTTTCAGTTGTAGAATTGAACTCTTCACTTTGGCTGAAAGTATTATTACTCCACTCTTGTATCCATTGAACCCATGTCATTCTTTGTCCATGTCTTCAGTGTCTGCATTAAATAAATTCTACAGGACTAACAATTGAATTAAGTGAAGAACAAAGAGAATTAAAATAGAGCTTCTAACAAGTGTACAGTAATACCCAAATTAAAAAATTACTGTGGAGTAGAAGTATAATCTCTGATTCTGAGCTTCGTCTTATGGGTTTTATTCTTGCAGTTATTTAGCATAATTAAACACAGCTGTCATTTATATACACTAACATTTCTTAACAGGAAAACCCAAAATAACAACAGAAAAAGAAAGAAATGAACACAATAAATAAGCATATATAGACAATTGTTTTTTAAATTGGAGAAAAACCCTTCGGGAACAAAAATTCCATTGTTTATTCATAAAAGGTGATAGATGTTACAGTACAAAAAAGGTTGTTAGCCATTTCCCACTTGTTGTTTTCAGTTTTGAGCTTTTACAGCCAAATGCCATGAATCCTCTGTTCTGTTTGCCTTTGCCTTGCAGCCTTTGGTCTCTAGACGCAGATGCTGTAAACGCTTTGTTTTGTCTCTCTCTTCTGTTGGAATGTCGGCCCCTTTTATTTCCTTCCTTTGCTTCTCTCATTGTCAGGAAGGTTGTTGGCTGTTGGCAGCTGGACTCACATGGTGCTAAGGTGGCATTTTCCCATTTCTTTCCCATTTTTTTATAGAACACTTGTACTAACTTTCAAGGAGACAGGAGAAGACTTACAAGCCTATAAATCAAATGCATAATTGCAAAGTTCTAAAGACAAAAGGGCATACATTATGAAGCAAAAAGTGATAGCAGACGTGAAGGCCCTCTGATTGAAATGCCTATGTAGGGAAAAATAAAATAGTTGTACACCCTTGATAAATATGGTAAATGGAAAGAAACAACCTGTGTTAACATAACAGGATGTTGAAAACCATTCAAGAACTAATATATCATACATATGTCCAAGGTGTCCTTCAGAAAGAAGGATTCCTTTGTCACCATTGTGCGATTTGAATAGTCCACACTATAGCTCTCTGTGATGCATGTATATGAATATACTACAGAATAAACTTGCATACAAGCGCCTAAGACCTTACCACCTTTCAAGACCAACCCAACCCTGTAAGACCTTTCAATGCGAATGTCGGTGTGGGATGATAAACAGTGAACGTAAATCTTTCGAACATCTAGAAAAATAATATAAAAAACCCCAGCGTTCAATATTTTTATAAGAGTTCCGTGACAGGTAGCCAACTGCAGCGCCACAATATAGAGGAAGATGGTTGTTAAGGTCCATATTTTAGAGATGTTCTCTCTGATACAATATGGTAGACTTGGACTGTGGGAAACATGATAATGGATGACAGTTTGATAAATATAACTAAAGGTATTTTTCTAGCCTAATATGCTTAAATGTTATTAAAGTACCTAATAGACAATTCTTGAAAATAGGTGCAGCAACTGGAGAAAATCGACTGTAATACGAATTGAGTAAAATCTGAACTGGGATTATACATCGCTGTAATTTTACCAGGGTAAGCTGTTCCAATTAATCATTATGATGTGCGTATACGTATCTCTCATCTATTTTCTATTATGTACTGAAGTTGCAAACTGCTATCAACAAAAATAAGGATGATCTAGTGCCTTCTTACCTGAGATTCGCTTGGATGCCTCATAAACCAGCATTTCCTACAAATCACTGAATTCAAATTTCTTTGCTTTACTATTCCAACAAAAAAGAAAACAAACAAAGAAAAGCAAGGCTTAAGAGAGAGAGAGTAGGGCTCTTACAGAAAACAGATCTAAATTGCATGATTCTTTACCTTACTAAGGGAAGGATATGTCTGTATTAGGACAGAAATTACAAAATAAAAGGTTATTTGACTTCGAATTACAAAAAATTTCATGGAATTAGAATCGAAAAGCTCCTTACCTGCTAGTGGGCCCTCCACAGCAAATTCAGTATAACAAAATACAGAAAGCATAGTAGACATTCCTGAAACAACGTATGACATTAGGATTCCAGGCCTAGAGTGATCTCTGGGTTCCAAGCCTGTTAGGACATCCAATATCTGAAAGGCATCGACTGACAGTTCGTTTGCACTGTGCCTCCACGCCGGGCAGCTGCAGAGGAAACCCTCTTCATTGATCTCCAACGGCTGCTCCAATTCCGCTGCGTACTCTGTTCCTTTGTTGTTGCTCCTGCAATCAAATTCACGGAAAAGCACAGAAGAACAAGAAGAAATGAGGGTTCGAACTTAGAGCACAGCACAATTAGAGCACCGAGGTTGATAAGCGAGGGATTGAGCTGCAGGTGGCAAGATAGTGATAAGTGAGGGATTGAGTTGCAGGGGGCGAGATAGTGTGAAAGAGACATTGACCCTCATGCAGCAGAACACGTATTGGTGAGAAGTCGAGATGATGGGGTGGCCAGCACCCATCTCATCCACGCAAGCACCGCGTGGCATTCATATTGCTACGTGGCCTCGCAAACTAGTTGTCAATTCCTCACGATAATACAAGCTGCTGATGAGTTGGGTCTACGTTGACTTCAGCTCTTACATAGCGTTTATGGCCGCCATTGTCATCCTGGGAGCAAGACTGACAAGAGCTTCTGAAAATAAGAGTTCACTTTAATATTTAAATTTATTTTAAAAATTTTAACTAAAATAAAATATATAATTTTTAATTTATTATAATAATTAATATATTTTGATAAAATTCTTAACGCTCAAATTGAAATCACCATCCTTAAAAAATAAATCCTCGGATATAAGTAATGGGAGTAATTTCAGACTATCCACAATATACGATCCCTCTAAAGTTAACCCATGTTTAGTAATAATTCAAAAGATGAACGTTATACGTTGGTCGATTTATATATATGTTTTATTTTATTAAAAAATAAAGCAAAGTATACATTAAACTTATGTTTTCGTTAGAAAAGTAAATGTGCCGTGTTGGTTGTGCCTTTGAAAAATAATTTTACAAAGGTAACTAAACGTGTTTGAAGAAATAATTTCACGGGAACACTTTACCATGTTTGAAAGAATTATTATTTTTATTTCATGTGAACACTTTAACAAGTTTCAAAGAATTATTTTAAGTATGGAGAAGTTACTTTACCATGTTTGAAAGAATTATTATTTGTATTTCATGGGAACACTTTACCAAGTTTCAAAGAATTATTTTAAGTATGGAAGAGTTTTTATACAATCTAAGTCGAAATAGAAAGGATGGTTTTATAATTAAGGGAATGAGAGGTTGTGTTTAATGATATGGGTGTTATTTGCATTATATATTTTAAGTTAAAAACGAAAAAAATTATATTTATATTTTATATATTTTTATTTAAATAATTTTTAATTATTAATAAAATAGTATATATATAAAAAGAGTTGTAAAACTATTTTTATGACCACATTTTATATTTTAAAAGTTAAATTATTCTGAGCAAAAAATAAAGCTCAAAACGACAGGTCAAGTTTACCATAATTTAGAGTAAACTCACTCGTAACTGCTAGGTAATGTTGTTAAACTGTTTAGGATCCATCTAACTTCCTCTAATGTTATTTTCAGAGGGATCAAACTTCGAGGTAAAACCTCTTTTAAGTGCAAAACTTGAGGAAAGGTTTGCACCTCGAGATATTTTATCCCTCTCGGCGCTTGATAGATCCAAAGTTAATATGGATCTAGGCTAGTTTCATTTGTGTGCGACCAAGTAAAATCTATCGATAATATGAGGAACATATGCATAATTTTATAAATAATATGTAAATACATCTAATATTAACATAACCATTTTAAATATGTTAAATATGTCTGAGATTCATTGAGTCATTTTAATTTTAAATTTGATTAGTTACCTCAGTTTGTTGAGATGATAAATATTGTAAGATAATTTTAATGATGAAATAAAATTTTGAAATAATATTGAATGATAGAAACTGTGAATAATAAGAATGTAGTCAATTACGAAGTCTTCATTGTGATCGATTTCAAACTATTTTCTTCTACTATTCTTATTTTCACCCATGTTAGTTTTGTCATATTTTCATATTGATTATTTGAAAAGGACAGTTGGAATCGTAAACCATTTAAATATTTAGCTCGAGCTATTGTAGTAAACATCATACCTTGTCTCTCTTGCTCTCTAATATTAATAGGTTGAATTACTATAAAGCAAAAATCAATGTACATTGTCAATAATTTTTTGTGCTTAAACTGAAATCATTGCACACACACTATTAATCCAATGACTTTAAAATTAATGTACCATCATACATAAAATTAGAAATCAACATATACACTAAAATCAATGCAACTAATGCAAGAAATCAAATAATAATAGAAAACAACATCTACACTAAAATCAATGCATATAATGCAAGTAATGAAATATGATTAGAAATCAACATCTACACTCAAATAAATGAGTCTAGTGCAAGTAAGAAAATAGGATTTAAAGCCAACATCTACACTGAAATCAATGCATCTAGTGCATGTAATCAAATAGGATTAGAAATCACCATCTACACTGAAATAAATGCATTTAGTGCAAGGAATCAAATAGGATTATAAATCATCTACATTTAAATCAATGCATTCAGTGCAAGCAATCAAATATAATTATAAATGAACATCTAAATTGAAATTAATGCATCTAGTGCAAGCAATCAAATAAGATCAGAAATCACCATCTACATTGAAATCAAGGCATTTAGTGAAAGCAATCAAATAGGATTAGAAATCACCATCTACATTGAAATCAATGCATCTACTGCAAGAAACCTTCTTCCCTATCTCCCCCATATATATCTATATATCCATCCATATCTCCTTCTTTTTCTCTTTATCTCACCCCACCATACAGGCACTCTCTCTCACTCCATATCTATCAATTTCCTTATCCCTCACTCCTTCTCTCCATCTATAATTTTTTCTCTTCACCTTACATCTATATCTATATCTCACTCTATCTCTCTATATCAACTCCAAAACATAAACTCTCTTTCTCCAATCTATCTATCTATCTATCACTCCCTCCTCCTCCTCCTCTCTCTCTCTCTCTCCCCCCCCTCTCTCTCTCTCTCTCTCGCTTCTATCTCTCTTCCTTCCTACTACGCTTTCTCCCTCTCTCTCCATATTCTTTATCACTCCCTCTCTCTCTCTCTCTCCACCTTTCACCCTCTATGTCTTTATTCTTACCTCCCCCTCTCTCCCTCTCCATCTTCATATATCTTTCCCTACCTCTCTTCCTTTCTCCGCCCCCCCCCTCTCTCTCTCTATCTTCACCTTCCAACTTTGTTACCATATGCCTCTCTCTCTCTCCTTCTCTCCCCCATTCTCTCCATATCTCCTTATTTGTCTCTTTATCTCACCCCAAAACATACACACTCTCTCTTCATCTCTCCCTTGTCACTCCCCCTCTCTCTCCACTACACACTCTCTACGTATTTATTCTTCCCTCCCTCTCTCCTCATCCATCTCCATCTCTCAATCCCTCCCTCTCTCCCCCTCCGAATCCATATTTCTATCCCTCCCTCTCTCCTCCTCTCTTTCAAGTCCCCTCTCCTTTCCTTCTTCTATCTCCCTTTCTCTCCTACATCCCTTTCTCTTCTCCCATCTCTTTCTCTCTCCATCTCTCAATCCCTCCCTCTCTCCCCCTCCAAATCCATATTTCTATCCCTCCCTCTCTCCTCCCCTCTCTCGTCCTCTCTTTCTAGTCCCCTCTCTTTTCCTTCCTCTCTCTCCCTTTATCTCCTTCTTCCCTTTATATTCCCCCATCTCTACCTCTCTCTATCTCTCTCCTACAATCCTCTCTTCCCCCATCACTCTCTTCCTCTCTCTCATAATTCCTCTCTCGCCTCCTATTTGACCCCCCAGCTATCTTTCTTTCTCTCTCTCTCTGTCCTCCAATCCTCTCTCTTCCCCCATCACTTTATCTCACTCTCCAAATATCTTACTATTTCTATCCCTTTATCCTTCTCTCCCCCCTTGTCTCCATCATGCTTCCTTTCTCCTTCTCTCCCCCCTTGTCTCCATCACTCCTATGTATCTTTATCCCACCCATAAGCATACACACTCTCTCTTTATCTCACCCCAAAACATACACACCACCTCTTCATCTCTCCCTTGTCACTCCCCCCCTCTCTCCACTACTCACTCTCTATGTATTTATTCTTCCCTCCCTCTCTCCTCATCCATCTCCATCTCTCAATCCCTTCCTCTCTCCCCCTCCAAATCCATATTTCTATTCCTCCCTCTCTCCTCCTCTCTTTCAAGTCCCCTCTCCTTTCCTTCCTCTCTCTCCCTTTCTCTCCTACCTCCCTTTCTCTTTCCCCATCTCTCTCTCTCCATCTCTCAATCCCTCCCTCTCTCCCCCTCCAAATCCATATTTCTATCCCTCCATCTCTCCTCCCCTCTCTCCTCCTCTCTTTCAAGTCCCCTCTCTTTTCCTTCCTCTCTCTCCCTTTATCTCCTACCTCCCTTTATCTTCCCCCATCTCTCTCTCTCTCTCTCTCTCTCTCTCTCTCTCTCTCCAGCAATCCTCTCTTCCCCCATCAGTCTCTTCCTCTCTCTCATCATTCCTCTTTCACCTCCTTCTATTTCACGCCCCAACTATCTTTCTTTCTCTCTCTGTGTGTCCTCTAATCCTCTCTCTTCCCCCATCACTTTATCTCACTCTCCAACTATCTTACTATTTCTATCCATTTATCCTTCTCTCCCCCCTTCTCTCCATCACTCCTATGTATCTTTATCCCACCCATAAGCATACACACTCTCTCTCCATCTCTCCCTTGTCACTCCCTCTCTATGTATTTCTTCTTCCTTTCCTCGCTCCGCCTCCAGCTCCATCTCTCTATCCCTCCTTCTCTCCTCCTCCTCTCATCCTTTCTCTCTCTCCTTTTCTCTCCTGCCTCCCTCTCCCTTCCCCCTTCTTTCTCTCTCTCTCTCACTCTTTACCCTCCAATCCTCTCTCCTTCTCCCTCTCTCTCTCCTTATCTCTCTCCCATCTCCATCTTTATGTCTCCCTCTCCCTCTCTTACCCTTCTCTAACTCTCTCACTCTTCTCACTCTCTCTCTCTCTTCATTCTTCTTCTCCCTTCTCCTTCAATTTATCTCCATATATCCCTTGTCACTCCCCCTATTTCTCCACCTCTATCATATATCATGATATATTAATATATATTACAATATAATAAATTTAATATTGTATTAATCTAAACATATTAAATTTAATAATATTATTATTTTAATATTAATGTTAGGGTTAATAATGTTTTTTTTGGCATGGTATTAATAATAATTTGGTCCATGGCATTTGACCCTTATACTTCATATATAATTAGATCTTGATTTCTAATCGTATTTGATATATTTTTATTTATTTACCTTACCTCTTTATACCTCTTTTATATTTACTTATTTACCATACCTATTTTATAAATATATTATTTGGCCCATGGTATTTGCACGTGGTATTATTAATAATTTGTCCCATGGTATTTGGCCCATGGCATTAATAATAATTCGTCCCATAGGCTTCACCTAAATAAAACCTGTTTTTGAGTTTTTGTAAATATAAAGTGGTTTATTGAGTAAATATAAAAATTGGTTTTATTTATTTACCATACCTCTAGTTTATTTGAATTTATATTTATTTACCATACCTCCTGAGTAATATAAAAAGAGGTTTTATTTATTTACCATATCTATGGTTTATTTATATTTTTACCTATTTACCATATAATATTTATTTATCATATCTCTTTGAGTGTTAGTAAAATCTTCATATTTTAAGTTTATATCGTTTAAATTTATTTTTAATAAATTTTTAATTGTTCATTTATATGTTTATGTAAGTTATTGTTCAAGCCGACATTTTTTTATTCACATACTTACATGACATCGTGTCATATCAATAGAATGTTTCTACAATAACTCATCATATATCATTTCATTTACATGATTTTCTGCTCTTTCTTTATTAAATTAATATTCTTTCCTTCTTGACTCTAGATTATATGCTTATCGGCTGTGACAAATGTTCCTGTATAAAATGCTTTGTGTTTTGTACCCGGATATGTTAGGAAATGAAGCTGGCACAAGAATATTTTTTTGTATATTAGGGTATAAAATTCTTTGTTATGCTTTATCCTAATATGAATGACCCTCTGTACAAATTTCAAATCATCATACTATGCCCGGTATAAAATCCACAAATGCTTCACACTGTTTATCCTAATTTGAATGACTGTATGCACATCGAAAATTTTTATTATGAATAACTCAATGCACATCGAAATTTTTTAATAATCACATGTACATATGGAAAGATACTATGATGCGCTATTCAAAGAATTTGTGGTCATATAGAGCTGGAAAGCTTTATGATCATACAAAACTGGAAAGCATATCAAAATTTATGCATTAGAAAAAGAGTAGAAAATAAGGCAGGTTTTGAAAATAAGGAAAGCATTTAAAAAGGGTAATAATTTTAATAAATAAAATATAATTATTTTCTCTATTAAAAAGTTTAGATTTTGAAATATTATTTAGATTATTAAAAAAAAAATATATATTTTCGATAATATATTTAAGGGATGTGGACACCATTAAAAAACCTTTAAGCCATGTGATTGATATCTATTTGTTAAGTGAATTTAATATTTTCATTTAGTAGGAATTATATTCTATTTTTGAAGTGTTATAAATATATATTATATATATAAGGAATGGCAAGTAAATACTAGGTGACATGAATCAAACTTTGTATTTTAGATTAACTTTTCCCTAGAGAAATCAATTTTGTGAACGGGGACTGTGGATTTATCATTATATATGATTTTTCATTATGTTGGGGCATTGAGAGCACTATGGATTTATGCTTTAAGGTGGGCACTTAAAAAAATTAATAGTCAATTTCTCTGAATCTTTTATCAATTCTTGTTTGTTTCCTTGAGCTCTCTTAAATTGCCAACTTAAAAATTTTCCTTCCTTTATGTACACATCTTATTCTTCAGATTCTTTACCTTCATATTTGTATTCGCTAGTAGCACCTTGTTTTACCAAGCCATCTGCATCGCCATGGAAACATCCTTGACTTGAAATGCACTCTCGTCGCTCCTCGCTGGTGTTGTCGACCTGCAACCAAACCTAGAGGTCATTGCACTCGAAGAGATAAGTTCTGCCAGGGCTACGATGCCTCGCTACCGCATATTTCTTTCTGATGGTGCTCACAAGCACACCGTTCTACTCCCTTCTTCACATACAGGGTTTGCGCAAAATGAGGACTTGCAAATAGGCTCGATAATTCGCCTCAAAAGAAGCTTGTGCACATATGCACATCATTCCATGTAAGCTACACACATGCCACATCACCACTTCCTCCCCTTTACTAATTCTCCTCTTACGTCCCTTTTTTATCTCAATTCTCATTCCTAACATTTTACTTCCCCTCTTTGCTAATAAATATCGCATTCTTACAGGTCACTTTGTGTCATCGATCTTGAAATACTGCAGAGTGTTGCACCATTGGTTGGTCACCCAGCCCCCATTATTCTCTCCACTGAACAAATGATCCAAGCCACCTCGTCCTCCTCTTCTTCCTCTTCCTTCTCATCGCCACCCTCCCTTGACATTCACTCCTTGTCCTCCCAAAACTCCACCCTAACATCTACAACTTCTCTCCCTTTTAAAGCACTCTCCCCTACCCGAAAATCTTGGTCCATCCAGGGAAGAGTCCTTTCAAAGACACCCCTTCGTGAATATAACAATGCACGCAGCACTGGAAAATCGCTAGGGTTTGACCTTGTCGACCGCGACGGCGACCAAATCCACGTCTCTGCCTTCAATGAGTTGGCAGAATCCCTACATGCTCTCATTGAAATTGGCCACATTTACAATGTTTCAAATGACACCATAAAGGTCCCCAAACCTTCATATAACCATCTCAAATGGCTGTTCGAAATCCTCCTCTTCTCTTCATCAACAGTGTCACAAATCTTCGTTGATGACCATACAATTCCTTCCCATACCTATCAATTCGTGCCAATAAGTTCCCTCAAGCTTTCACGTCCTATGTCAATCGTTGATGTCATAGGCATTATCGCTTCCCTATCTCCTGCCTCTATCATTCGCAAACGAGATGGCTCTAAGACTCCAAAAAAAACTATATCTCTTCATGATATGTCTGGGAGCAGCATCGATGTCACCTTCTGGGGCGAACAATGCCATTCTGAAGGTCATGCACTCTCCGAACTGTGCATGGCTCGTGAAACTTCTATGCTTGCAATTAAAGGGGGAAGGATCGTCGAGTTCAATGGCCAAACTATCGGCACAATCCCGACCACTTCTCTACTTATAAATCCAGATATCCCTAAAACACAACAGCTGAAACAATTGTTTGATGGAGAAGGAAATAAAGTGCCCTCACCGTCATTCAGCTGTAGATACACAAGCACAACCAAGAGGCCTCTGATTTCAAAAACAATTGCCGGCATTCTGTCAATGCAACCTACCGAAAATATCCCATGGATTTCACTCTGTGCTACTGCTACCTCTATTAACATGAATGATTTCTACTTCCTCGCATGTCCCCTTACCATTGATGGGATGCAATGCATGAGAAAGGTTTTAAGACAAGATGAAAACACCTACCAATGCTCGAAATGTGAAGGCTCGTTCAATGAGTGCGACTATCGCTACATTCTCCAACTCCATTTGCACGACCACACTAGCAGCTCGAAAATGTTGTTGCTTTCGATGAAGCCGCAAATTCCCTTCTTGGTGTCTCCACAAAGGACCTCTGCCCCCTCTCAACTGATCCTGCAACTGTTTCAGACATATATAGCAAAATCGAAGGACGACATTTCCTCTTCACACTCTCTTTAAAGAGGGACAGCTTCAATGGTGTTGAACGACTACGCCCAACTCTTATGCACATAGAAGAACTCGCTTACAGTGAGGCATCAACTCTCCTCCTAGACGTCCGGCAATCTGCTCCTCCCCCCCCAACCCAATCTACCGCCAACTTTAGCCATGCATTTCAAACATATTTTGTAATCATTACTATACATTTTCGTCCCCTTCTACTTTCTAGTATTTCTCCTAAACGCTTGAGCGCCCACTCCTTTCTTCATGATGTTTTGTATATATGTCATTCCACTATGCTTTAATGGATGTTTTTTAATATATGAACATTTAGTCATATGGTTTTTCCTTTCCTCCTTCATTGTTTGATCTTCTTTGCAACACACGCATTTTCTAAATGTACATATCAATATGCTATGCTTACTATGAAAAATAATACATTAATTGTTTTTTTTCTTTTTGTAAAATACAAAATATGTCTTTGCTTTACTCTAGCCAATACATGCAACATGTAGTTGATTTCAAAACAAATGTTTTTCCATTTCAAATATCCAACACACATTTCTACGCAACCCATACTCAATACATTTTAGCTTTAATAATAATTTGCAATATACTTCATTCATTTGACATACCTTTCCTTATTTGCAACAGCTATGCCAAACCCACCATAAAACATTGTGGGAAGGGAAGAATGACGACGACACTACGCACTTAACAAAGACATGATTAATGCAAGTCGTTGCCTCCTCTATTCAAATCATCAAACAAACCTTCACTCTCAAATGAACACAACCCAAACTCCCATTCCTTCACAAAATATCGTCCTCAAGTTCCCCGTCCATCTCGACTTGTTGATCGACCCTTTCCAAACTCTTCAACTCCTTCAAATCTTGCCTACCCTTTATATATGCCGCCCCATGTTCCTCCCTTTCCACCTCCCCAACAATTTCTCCTGATCCTTCTCCAACATGCACATCATCACTTTTGTGAAAGGATCGATGCACTTTTTCCCATCCAAGTTTGCTCAATTTGTCATGAAGCTTACCTATCCATGAAAACAAAAACAAGTCATGGAATCATTTCTTGTACACGTTGTGTTGCCAAATGAACAACCCATCATTTATCCTCTTCAAACAACATGTACCCAGGTATCTAACCGCATGTCCTATCCTGCTTGACTCAAGTTTAAGAGATGCTCATTGCTTGTGTCAATCCTGTTCTTCAAGTCACCCATGCACATGGTGGCCAATTTAAATATTCTGGCCATACTATTAGCTTTCCTCAAGATATCACAAATATTGTCACCTCTCTTCCTCGCATGTGGTCATAACTAGACATCCTTGTTGTAAACAAAACTAGTTATGACGAAAAAAACTATGCATTTTTTGTTAGTAGATCACATGTCCATGCAGCTTTGCAATTCAAACTACAAAATGACCCATACTAAAAAGATGTCCATATTAGCCAGCTTTCCCTCTCTTCTTTTCCTGTTTCACCTACCAACATTTCCAACATGCTACGCCATATCAACACAACTTCCATCCCACTCCATGAAGCCATTCCAGAAATTCCTAATTGTGAACTTCCCCACCCATGCTCGTCTGACCTCCACCCATCCTCCTTTGTTTCAACTCTACCAAACTCTCATTCTGAACTTGATGAAATACTTGCCTACATAGATTCCTCCAATTCCACACCCACTCTTCAATGCCCGATCATTGGCCTCTCCCCAATCAATGAATACAACACGAAGGGCCTCTTCTCCATGGCCTTCCCCACCCTCTTCCCCACAGGATCTGCCATGACTAACTAACCAAGAATTGCAAAAGTGGATATGCAAGAATACGCTTTGCACCTAATGCGCTACAATGACAACCATTTTGCACAGAATCCTCGCTTTCAGTATTACTTGTACAACCTTATCATGCGCCATTGCAGCCAAGCAACTGCCTCTGTCTTCATTAAAAGGGACCTTTCAAACACTTTCCAAGAATAAATACCCACCTTCGAAATCAGCTCCAATAACTCCCAATCCATGAACAATTCCAAACTAAATTATGCGCTTCTAAATATCCAGGCTGAAGTCGTTTCACCTTTATCGTGGACTAGCAATAGTAGGGAGCTTAGGGACATGATCATTCAAATGGGTACCCCTACCATATTCTTCACACTAGCTACAGCTGATACGAAATGGCCTGACTTGCATAAATTGATGCCTTCCAACCCTCCGTCCAATTCAAATGAGCACACTCGATGGAGAATCCAAAACATTGTTAGAAACCCACATCGTGCATCTCAATATATCCATTGCAAATTCACAATATTCCTAGAAGAGGTCCTACTTAAAGGATTCCTTGTAAAGGATTACTGGTGTAGGTATGCATACTATTCCTTCCTTGTCTTCTCTTTCATTACTTTCATTTCCACGCATCCAATTTTAACTATGTCCCCTTCCTTTAAAAGGTATGAATGGCAACATCGCGGCTCTGCACATATCCATGGCTTTTTGTGGCTTCCAAATGCACCTACTATGGACAATATCGATTGGACCAACCCCACAGCTGTCCACACGGCTAAAGAATTTTTCGATCAGTACTGCACTACAATGAACCCTCGCCCGCTTCACAGTCGAGCTCTTGGAATAAATCATTCATCTCTACAAGACCCATGCCTCCTTAGCACACTTGAAATATTTACATCCAATCAGTTACAAGACTATGAAAAAGTCCTAAATTCCGTTCAGAGACACACAAATTTCCACTCTTCTACATGTTTACGCAAAATAAATAACGCTACAACTTGCCGCTATGGAGCCCCATGGGAGGTTCGCGACACCTCATCTCTTCACATTGATGGTACTGGCAAAAAAAATACTCCCCTGCTAGAAATGATGACAAACTCAATGTGCACAATGCTCACCTGCTTGCAATATGGAGGGCCAACATTGATTTTCAACAAGTGCTCTCACGCCATGCTGTGTTGAACTACATTTAAAAGTATGTAGCAAAATCAGAGGCAAAGTCTGAAAGCTACTACCAAATGCTCTCACGCCTCTCACAGTGCTCCCCCCACGATGCTCCTACTATCACTGTCGTCTGCAAATTCCTCACCGAAATGGTTGTTGATCGAGACATTGGTGCACAAGAAACATGCCACATGCTACAAAAACTCCCACCATCAGCAGTAGTTTTCTTTGTCTCCTCGAATAAAAGCAGC
Organism: Pinus albicaulis; assembly: GCA_034641835.2. Classification (NCBI taxonomy): domain Eukaryota; kingdom Viridiplantae; phylum Streptophyta; class Pinopsida; order Pinales; family Pinaceae; genus Pinus; species Pinus albicaulis. The sequence continues at coordinate 459,940,181 of CM076569.1, read as the reverse complement.
CTCCTCCATGTATCTAAAATAAAGGAGTATGTGGCTCAAGGAATATCCTTACCTTTCATACCGCTCCCCATATTTTTTGATCACCTGTACGCTGGAAGGTTTGTCTCTTATTGAGGTTGTACGCTCCTGGTCCTTCTCTGCCTATCGGAAAACATCACCATGGAAACAAATCTTCCCTCCCATGGTTGTCTGCGTTCTTCCTCATTATACCTCCATTCCATTGAAAGAATCACCATCCTATGTAGACTTCTGCTGGAGCGAACTCCTTTTATACTTCCCTTTCCGTAGCCTCCCTAACGATATTGGCATATCCGACATAGGGATTGTTACACACTGGGAAAAAACTAGACACACATATCAACCTTGGCATGTTCACCGCACACCATCCACCTCGGACCTTTCCGACTCTAATTGTTCATCCCCAGATGACCCTCCCCATGCTCCCACCCTTGACATGCATGAATGGAAATTTCTCTCTCAACTGCACCCAGGTAACAACCTCCTCCTCAATGAACTTGAAATGCTTGGCCATCGTGAGTTTGACACAAACCATAATTGGGGCCACTCTACAATCCGTCCACACTTACAAGAAATAACCATCCGCTTCATCGACTTCAACCGCTCCTCCACAAGATCCCACCGACTCCCAACTCCACGCGCACATTCCCTTTCCTCCTTGTCCCCAAGCCAAACCATTGTATTCAATATCATTTTCTCCCACTTCCGCAACAACCTCACCAAAAAAAACCTAACAATGATAATCCAAGGCACTACTGGTACCGATAAGTCATTCCTAATTGAGTGCTTAAAAAATGCATTCCTTGAAAACTCCAGCATTGGAAAATACCCCCTCCTTCTGCTTGCTCCTACCGGTGCTGCAGCATTCCACATTAATGCTTTGATGATCCACTCTGCTCTTCGCATCCCTATATCCTCTATGGAACCTTTAGAGGGTCACTCCCTCCTTAACCTTCAAGAACAACTTCAACATATCAATTACATTCTAATTAACGAAATGAGCTTCATTGGTCCTAAATTGCTTTCTCAAATTGATGATCGCTTGCGCGAGGCATTCCCATCAAATAGAAACAACCCATTTGGTGGACGTTCTATAATCCTTGTGGGTGACCTTGGCCAACTGCCACCTGTCAAAGACACACCAATGTATGTAGGAACTTCTCGTGGCACTGCACTATGGAAACGCTTCAATACTGTGGTTATGCTTTCAACAGTGTTTCGGCAACAAGGAACAAGCCCTACACAAATTTCCTTTCGCAAACTCCTCTCCAACCTTCGCAATGCAACCCCCACTATTACTGACTGGAATCTTCTTATGACACGTTCAAAAACAAATCTTCCTGAAGCCGAAGTCCAGTCATTCTCCAATTCAATGCATCTTTATGCAACAAATGAGGTTGTTGACCTGCACAACAAATCAATGTTGAAATTATTAAACCAGCCAGTTGCACGTTGCTATGTTGCCGACAAGAGGCAACTCGAAACTAGCAAAACAAAAGATGATCAATTAGCTTCGAAAATACTCCTCTGCATTGAGCAACGTGTTATTCTCACAAGCAATTTGTGGGTTAGCGTTGGCCTTGTGGAATTGTTCACTGGGCAACTGTCAGGACAATCAGATAATGTACCGTGTTGTGACTCACCGTAATCTACCGTCATTTGTTGTGTTTATTCTTCTTCTTACTACAAGGGTCCACTCATGGATCCTCCAAAGTATGTGTCGATCCTCCCCAGTAACAAGGGGTTCTCTTAACAAATTCCTCTCCAAGACAAAGGGCATTAACAACTATACCAGAAGTACATATCATATATGCAAATAATTGGACAATTGCAACATTGCGAAGCAAGGTTCTACTTTCACAAATATTTCAAGAGTTTGTTCATTGGCCTGTTTTTTGATTTTGGCCTCAGCTTCTCCTTCTCATTGGTTTGGCGTAAAAGAGAGCCATTTTTTCATGCGCAGGAAATAGGAGGAGACATACCTTGCCTCCAAATCTATTACTCTCATTCCTTGAAGACCTCCTACTATTAGTACCTTCCCTTTGCTTGCATTCCACTTTTACTTTTTTCATCTTCTTTCTCATCATAAGACCTTGCAACTTTCCTGCTTTATTTATGTTTACACTTTCCATTGTAATTTCACTTCATATTGGTTCCTACTATTTCTTTCTTATTGTGCTTTGAATTATTAGTGTTTACTTTTTACATGTTAACTTACATGCTTTTCCTTTCCTTACAACAAATATGGATCGTAGCTATATTTCACAACTCAACAAATTCTACCAAGAAATCACTGAACAGGAGACTGCACTCCTCAATATACAACAATGCTTCTTAGTTCCACCTACTCTACCACTATACCGTTTGCGCCCAACATTGCAACTACTCTAAAGGATAAAAAAATTCATGCATCTTCTCATTCAAGTACATGAAAGAGATGCACACAGGCATCTTCGAGCATACTATCTTAGTCGCATCCCAACCTTGGACGTCAAATGGTGCTGTCGCTGTTGGGCAAGCCCTTGTCTTTACGACTAGGAGTACCCCCTACTTGCAAACGATCGCCTTGCATGAAGAATCAACTACTATGCTATCACTTGTTCCTTATTTTTGTTCCGAATGGGTCTTCTTCTGTATCGAAAAATATCACTCTTACTCTTTCTGCTTGTAGCATAATGTAACACTAGCTACTACTACGAGTTTAAATGACATGTACAGCCTTACTAGCATTACATATCTTCAATACAAGTCAATAATGCACACTAAACAAGAGATTCATGGTGGATTATAACTCGATTCACAAGCGAACCTATTGTTTAATTTCAAATAGTTTGCTTCTAATTTAAATTAGATTTCATGCAAATTAACTTTAATTTTTTTGTTCATATTTTATTTCTAATTCTACTAATTAGAGTGTTTGTACATGTTATTTGAGTAAATTACATAACCTCTTTTTTTAGATTAAACAAAATGATTATTAAATTTGTCGGTTTGAAAAGTTGATCTTTATTTATAGAAAGTATTTTTTTTATACAACATTTAAATTTTTATTAAGACATAGTGATTTAAGAGAGAAACCACAAAGTTATAAAATTAAAGTCATGGAGATGAAATTACCTAACTTGATTCTTCCTTGAAGTTGAACAAACAACATCAAACATAATATTAAAAAACAATCTTACAATGAATGCCTATAAACTCAATGTATATCCTTCAAAGTAGCACAAATATCTATTTTTCATAGTTTGAAATCTAACAATCCATGTAATCAATCAATGACACATTTTACCCTTCATAAGTTACATTCATCATGTACCCTTACATGTAGCACAAGATAATTCACATCTCCTCCTTTCGGCGTTCCAATTGCTAGTATTAATCTTACTTCATCACCTGGAGTCATTCATTTGCAAAATTCAATCACGACATCATAACTGTTACTGTTACTGGCATCATTCCCACTTCTTAAGATTTCAAATTTTCATGATATGTTCTAATGATTGTACTTGGGGTTATTATTTTTGACTTTTTTCTGAACGTTGAAACGGATCTGATGAAGATGGAATAATAATTTAATGATATTCTAGATGATCTGTCTGGGAAAGATCTATGAAAATGTACTTTATGGATATCTGCTTTCTTTTTCCATGGGCGATTTTTTCTGCTGGAAAAAAAATATAACACTAGATAAAAAGTTGCTGTTACAATGCAAAGAGCCCAAACCATTAATTCCTGGTTTTTAAGGATTACTTTGATCGATGGAAACAGGAAATTCCCTCCCATCATACGTACATTACAGACAGAATGATTATTGATAATCAGTAACAGTCAATCAAGATGTCAGTAAAGCTTGAGATTGTGTTTCATATTTGAATCCATTAGACTTAGAACTGTCTGCACACCACACAAAGATGCCCTCCAATTCTCCATTCTGCTTCAGCATATTACACGCCTCAAAGAAGCCATTCTCAGGCGATAGACCTGCTCCACCGCCGCTCTCTGTAATAAAACTAACCAGCACTTTACCTCCGCTATACTGAGACGCCTGCGTATTGTAGTATTGGATGAACTGCGAAACCGTGGTGCTGGCATCGTAGGCATAGAATTGGAAGTTAACGTAGTCTATGGCGTCCCCGTATTTGTTCCAGAGGGCAAGGTAATGGGATTGAACCTCCTGCTCGTCGAAGGGAGCGATGGAGGCGAAGGAGATGACGTTGCTCTGCTTTAACCTCGTTATTAGTTGCCCGATGCACTCCGCAAATGTCTCATTATCAGCCTGAAAATGCTCGTAGTCGATGTCGATGCCATCGAGATGGTATTCTTCAATTATTTTTGACAGCGAGGAGACTGCGTTGTCTACCCACGCAGACACCGATGATGGGTTGAACTCCGCGGACTGGTTGCCTACGCTATCCCCTCCTAAGCTGAGGGCAACCTTGACGTTTGAATGTTGGGCTTTTATGGCCTCAACTGCCTCGGGGCTCAGGTTGCCGGTGTCCCAGAAAATGTTGAAGTTTCCGTCTGTGGGAACAGGGGATCCGGATTCGGTGGTGTAATCGATGGCGAAGGCCAAAATGAAATGAAATTCCACGGCCGGATTGATGGGCACGTCTGAGAATGTCACGTTTTCGAACAAGGCGCCTATGTATTCAGCGAAGAGATTGCCGTTCGCACCTGCACAGATAAACACAAACCAGAGAAAGTTATATTCGGCCATAATCTTCATAAACAATGCAAGCGAATCAATTTGTGCGAGTATTTTTTGAATTCTGAAGGTTGAGGTGATGCATACCTATGGAGATGGGAAGCTGATTAAGCAATAGAAGACCGATGGCGAAAAGCTTGCATGTCCCCATGGAAGCCATTGGCAATCGCAGCAGGGTGGGATAGATAGATATCGCGGTATCTTAGAGGCAACTTTATATAGAGCTGTAAAGTTAGCCGTGACAGAACCGGCTGCAAAGAAAATGGAGGCCATGTTTCGTGTTTGACCCGCAATCTTTTTCTTATCGATCTTTGAAAATTGAGTCAAAAGTATCTGTTGTTGTTAGTGGAGGTCGCTGCTTGGTGTAGTTCTAGAAGAATGGACGCGTAGTGGGTATTCTCTTTTTGCGTTGTGAAGGACGCGTATTTCTAGAAGAATGGACGCGGAGTGGGTATTCTCTTTTCATATATATAATATGTATATGAAAATAAGAATATGAATTTTAATCTAGTATATGTTAGAATATGTATATTTTAATAATGGAAGGGAATGCAAAGATAGAAAAAAGATTCCATACATTAATTTTGTGTTTTTTTAATTATGATATTGAAATTAATATTATTATTAAAAGATAAATGATTAAAATATTATACCTATAACATTAATTTTAGAGAAAAATAATTAAGAAATAATTAATTAAGAAAAACTTAAATATTTTATGTTTTGGTTTTTTAATTAGAATTTAGTAATAAATTTTAAGTAAGTGGTAATTGTTATGATGATTTAAATTTAATAATTAAATTATATATTTTCAACAATTTCTTATTAAAATTTTGATATTTTTGTTATAAAATATATTAAAATATTGAAAAAAAATTAATTACATTAATTAATCAATATATTTTAATTTATTAAAATTTTTATTTTTATTTTTTGATTAATTAATAAATATTAAATTTATTTTTAATAAATATTTAGTTGATTTATTTTTTTTAATGTATTTTTTAAAATTTATTTAATTTTCTATTAAAAAAAATATGGAAAATTGAATTGAGCTAAGTTGTGAAATATTTTATTAATACACTACTGAATCTAGTTGCATTTACAGATTTAATTGACTCTTCCAATATTCAGTTATTATAAAAGAATATATATATTTTCTAAATATTGAAAATTTAATTGAGCCCCGTTGTGGAATATTTTATTATTATACTATTGAATCGAAGTTCTATTTACACAAATTTCATTGAGTTTAGCAATATTTATTTATTATAAAATATATATATTTATATTTAATAATAATTCATTTTTTTTAATATTTTTATTAAAATTAATTAATTGGGTATTTAAAGAATATTTATAAAATTATCATTGCTAATTGAAAATGAAAAAATTATCTTTTCTCACTCAAAATGAAACATAACAAAATAAAGAAGAGGATGAGACATATAATATAGGAATTTCAAAACGTGGAATGCCCGAAGGTAATTTTAGATAAGATGGAGGTCATATATATATAAATTGATTTTTTTAATGATTTATAATAAATTGTAGTTTTTATTTTATATTGGATAATATATGTGTGGGGTGAGGGTTTCTTATAAATAGCCAAAGACAAGGTAGGAAACTCTTTGTCTCATGTGGGGATGTTAATATGGATCCACTGCCACTACTTTGTAGCTAATTTGTTAGTCTATGATGATAATTATACTATGAATGTTTTGATGTAATTTTAGTAGGCTTTGATGACTCTTGAATATTTATGCATAGGGTATTCTCTAAGTTATACAATGACTATTGTCCTTAATTTGTATGATTGTACAATAATAAATTAATGCCCAATCATACCATGAAATGAATAAGAAATTTCCATATGTTTCCCAACTTATGAAAGTTTATCGCCTAAGGTAATCACCTTCCATGAGGAGGAGGTTCATATATGTGATTGGAAAAGAGCCTCCACCTAGGCCAAGTTATAAGTGGTTATAGAAAAAAGGCATGATATACATGCTTCATAGTCTTACCATGTTCATAATGTGGGAAACAAATGTTTGAAACTCCAATGTTTTTCCTACAATTAATATTCCCATTATCAAGAACTAAATAGGAATATATTTCATAGGTTTAAGGATTTAATTCCACTTATTGTGCAACCTACAAACTCAAACTTTATGCTTTCTTTTAACACTCCATAAGATTTTCAATGGAACCTCAAGAATTGGTTCTTTAAAGTGTCATTTGCATCCAAACCATTAGGCTTGTATTTTGTGAAGGTGGTGGTACACCCCCCATTTCTAATTCCACAACCAGGGTTTTAAGCCTTATAGAACCACCTTAAGAATTGGGTAATTTGAAATCAACTCCCAAATATTTTCATTATAAACTTGTCCCATGTGCCAACCAAAATGTCTACCAAGTTTCTAGCCAAGGAAACTAAAATCTAGCTTGACCATTATAAAGGTCATTCACTGATTCTAAGTCCCTTTTAAAGGGATTTCAAGTAGAGTATTGGGCCATTTTGGTTAACTACTTTATTTTCCCATTTGTCTATGAATGGAAATTTATAGATATATTTAGTTTCATTCCATATTCTCCCATAATGTAGGCCAAAATGCACCCGATAAATCTTGTGTCCTTGTCTAAAATGATGCTACTTGGTATCCAAAGGAGCACCTAGACTTGTTCAAATAATATGTTTGTTGCTGCATTCCATTTGATGGAATTTTTATATGGCACGAGACTTCACATCTTGTTGAATGTGTCATCTACCACGAGTAGGTATTCATGTTCCTTTCTAGTTGTTGGTACACCTCCTGCAACCTCCATATGAATGATTTCCTAAGGTTGAGTGGGCATAGGAAATGGATTATATATACCCTATTTCTTGCTACTATGTTTGTTTATACAAAAACGCAGAAATCATCTAATGTACCTTGCTACAATATCTTGCATTCTAGGCTAGTACACATATAGGTTTGGCATTGTCTTATGTAAGAAAAAATGCCTTGTAACCTTACATGTGTGAGCCTCTCTAATTAGTTGTAGTTGCTCATATTTAGCAACAAAAGTATTATCTAACCCAGAGAGTAACCTATTCTAAAAATAATAGTCAACTATGTTGTGACTTCGGATCTGCAATTTTTAAATCAAAATATTGAAGTCTTTGTCCTTTGTATATGCCTCTTTGTATGAATAAGGTGTGAAAGTATCTATGTGCATTGAAGTTCCTAAAGATTTAATTTTTGATGTGGGTGGCCTTGAAATCATTTCAACCTTTGTGTTTGCATTTCCATTCTTAGACTTGATTACTAGATGAAATTGTTGTGAAAACTCCATCCATTTATATTGTATTGTCTTCTATAACTTACTTTGGGCCTTTAGCTATTGTAGCAGCCAATGTTATTTGTGGATGATGGTCTCCCTTTCCATGAGATAGTGTTTCTGTTTTTTTTTTAAATATTTTATCAGGGAATAGAGATCCTTGTCGTAGGTAGGGTAGTTGAGAATCATCCCACCTAACCCTTCAGAATGGTAGCATAAATGCATTCCCCCCTACATCAAGACCACTCCTATTTCATACCCACTTGTATTTGTATCCACTTCAAAGGAATGTTGCAAGTTTGGTAACACAAGAAATGATGTTTGGTTAATTTTCTTCTTCAACTCTTCAAAGTTCATTTTCTAACCCTTTCCCCACTAGGAACCCTTATCGCTTGTTGTTATAACATTGTGTGGTGTAGCTACTACTGAAAATGAAGCTATGAATTTTCTCAAGTATCATGATACTAAAAAAAATCATAAATTCATAAAAATTTATAGGCACTGACCACTTCATGATGGCCTCCATCTTTGTACAATATATCTTGATCTCCCCTCCACTAATCACATAGCATAAATACACCACAGAATGTTATGCAAACTCACAATTCTTTCTAGTATATCATCTAAATAAATAATAACAAACAAATCTAGATAAGGGTGCAATATACCATTCCTCAATATTATGAGTTTAGTTGGTGAATTGCATTGACAAAACGACATGAATAACCACTCATACATTTCTTTCCTAGTTTTGAAAGTAGGCTTCTAGGTGTCTTCTTCTTTGACTCGAAATTGGTGATACCAAGATTTTAGATCTATCTTAGTGAAGTATTTTGGTTGTTGCAATTGATAAAATAGATCATAAATTCTAGGAAGGGGGTACTCTTTATTGAGAATAATCTTATTTCATGCTCAATAATTGACACACATTCAGATATTCACATTCTTCTTTGGCTTAATTATGATGGGTGACCTAGAATGTGAGGTACTTAGTTGAGTCACACCCTTCTCCAATAGTTGCTTGCAACTACTTATTCACTTTTCTTGCTTCCAAAATGAATTGTTTATATAGCTGCAATGGAGATTTCAGAAGCAATAATATCTTATTCTTCGCTTCCCTCTTGGGGGTTATCTCTTTAGGCTCCTAGAACACTCTCATATATGTGATATGTAAAATATCATGGATATTGCATTGGATAGTTTGTCACAATGAATTTATGAAATAAACTAAAATATATACTATGAAGGGTTAATTCCTTTTAGATTCTAGATTTGTTATTATTATTTTTTTTTGGCTATGCACGCAATATATAATATGTGGAAAATAGAGAATAGGTAAATACAATTACTCACAAACCATAATAAATACCAAGATATTCTTGGGTCACTATACTCTCTTCTGTTTGAAAACCCAACTTGAAGGTAAGGTCACTCTACTCTCTTTTGTCTGAAATGGAAATGATGCAAGCATAAAGGAGAACACACGACTACTACAAAAATGAATTTTAGGGTGGGTCGTTATCCGCCTCCAAAAGTAGAATGGGGGGGGGGGGGGGATATTAAAATTTAGGGGTGGATTTTTAAACCCTTCCCAAAGAATCGTCACTAAAATCCACGAACCTACCCCCAAAAATCCACTTTTAGGGGCAGTTTGGAACCCCCTTAGAAAAGTGAATTTCACAGGAATTTTTTTAAAACCACCCAAAAAGAATCACCTATAAAATTCAATCCTTTTAGGGTATACGTTATAAGATACTTAGACCTCCTTCATAGGAACGTTTAGGGACATTAGGAGCTCCATTTATAGAAACTTATGTGGGGGGTTTAGAACCCCCCTTACAAAAACTTACAAGGGGGTTTAGAACCACCCTCATACCAAATATTTGGGGAATTAAGTGCCCCCTTGTAGCAACTTATGGCGGGGGGTGGGGGGGGGGGGTTGGTTTAGAACTATTGAAGAATGTAACTAGTTTCCGTATTCATAAATGTATTTGAGTCATAATGAAATGTACTTATGAAAAGAAAATTTATTATTATTAATATGACTTATTAAACCATGGGTTTCATGTTTAGGTCATCATATTTTAGGTCAAAGTCCCCATTGAGGACTTCTAGGATTTATATTAAGTCATTAGAGTCATTGTACATTTAATAAGACCCTTCTTGGGCTTTTGAATCATGTAAAAATATTTATTATTGAGTAAAATAGGTCATTTGTCGCCTCCACACCAAGTCAGCCTCAAGAATGGTAATTCAACCTCACCGATAGCCTATATATTGAAGTAGTTTGATTAATTTGGAGGATATACTCACACACATGTTTGATCTTCAAGATGGGAGTAGGAGATCCTATCAAAATATTTCTCAAGGAGGCCCTCAAGAAACAAAGGAACACGATGATGGATAACTTTACCGAGATCCTTCAACAACTACCCACTGAAGACAAATCTGCATCCATCAACCATTCTAGAGGCATCAATCCTTTCAAGATACAAGGAAACTTAGACATTCCTATATTTGATGTCCAGATAGATGCAGACACTATAGACATATGGTTGAATTTGTTGGAAGGGTATTTCTTGGTCCATGATTTCTCCGATCGAGAAAATATTATTTTTTCACTCCTCAAAGTCGCCCCCCAATGTCAAAGACTGGTGGGAAACCTATTGTGAGTAAAAGGACGAGAAGGAAATCTCTCTGTTCTCGACCACACACTTGGAATCGTTCCAGGACAACATCAAGGAACAATATTACCCCATGGGGAGATATGGGGACAAGTACATCCAATGGACCACGTTGCCAGAGTAAAGGGATCAAGATGTGCATGAGCCGACGAATTTGTCCCATACCCTGTGCAGAAAGTTGGGTATTAAATATTTAGAGAAACATTTGGTACTCAAGTACTACAGCTGTTTGCATAGATACATTTAGGAGGAAATGGAGTTCCTTGACATTACCTCACTTGGCACGACATATTGATATGCCGCAAAGATCGTGCAGAAATTTAAGCAGAAGAGGTGACACTTTCGATCCTTTAATCCAAAGTCAGGGAAAGGCGCCCCCGAACTGTAGAATAAGGGGAAAAGCCAAAGCAAGGAAACTTAGAACACCAACATAAAGATAAAGAAGGACATAGGGAAGTGGTGTAAATTTCATAACAACACCACTCACAACACAAGCGAGTGTTGGGCCAAACAATCGTTGGTGGCCAAACTGAAGGCATCCTAATCAGATGCATGTTATGATTCTGAGTCAGACCCAGACAAAGGGAAACGACAAGGGGAAGAATATCATTGATGCAGAGCCCATTGCCACCGTTGCCACCACCAAGCTCCAGAGGGAGGAGCCCAAGGATCAAGAGGAGGCAGAGCGCCTCTTTCATTCCCAGATGTGGGTGAAGGGTTCTCAACTGCGACTCCTTGTCGATAGAGGAAGCTAAAAGAACATCATTTCAACAGAGATCGTGAATCCGCTCAGCCTACTGACCATAATACATGCGCAACCATATACCATTGGGTGGCTTCACTAAGGAAGAGATCTCCGCATCAGCCAGCAGTGCTGCCTTCCCTACAATATCAATCCCTTCATGGATGAGGTACTGTGTGATGTTGCTCCTCTTGATGTGTCTAACGTATTATCCATACTTGTGGAAGCGACATGTTGTGTATGATTCTACGCCTCATTCTGTTATTATTACTTTGGGAAATAAGTTGTATAGGATACTAGAGGTAGTACCGCCTTCCGCCATCTCTTTGAGTATTGCAAAGCAATGTGGTAAGATTATTTCCCAAACTAGGAAATTTGTTTTCATTACGATTTTCCCACGAGGAAAGAGGAAGATTGTGGTCGCAGCCTCCAAACAGGGCTCCCTTGCGCGACAGAAGCAGATGGAAAAAGTCGTGGAGGAATACAAGGACATTTTCTCCTCAACCACAGGGCTTCCTCTACATTTTCAGGTCAGGCACTCCATTGATCTAACCCTAGCTGTGTCACTACCTAATGGGACAATCTATCGATGTTATGTTATGTAGAATGATGAAATAAAGAGGCATATCTAAGAGCTATTGCAGAAGGAAATATTAGGACAAGATCCTCACATGTAATATCTGAGGCTGATAGAGAAACCAATTTTATTGAACGCGTCCAACAGGTCCGCCACCAGGTCCATGACATCTTGTATAAATCTAATTCCAAGTACAAGTAGTGATATGATCAACATGAGGTGCCACACAAGTTCTAGGTGGGTGACAAAGTTTGGTTGCATTTGCTGAAAGAACATCTAACCAGAGCTCATCAGAAGCTCATACCACTCTGATATGGGCCTTACACCATTATCAAGGTTGCGGGAGACAATGCATTTGATCTCAGCATTCCCCCATTCCTTGGCCGATAACTAGTGTTCAATGTGGATCATCTTCGCCCATACTTTCCAACATTACTCAACACATCCGATATTGCAAATCTCATGGAGGAACTCAACGCAATGACGAACATTGCTTCCTAAGGGGCGAGGAATGATCCAGGTGGAAATTGGTGGCAACCCACCTATTCCACTTGGACCCCCACCATTGTTTCCTTTAGTTTTTTAGTTTCCTTAATTGTAGCACAATTTACTATTTTTGGCAGTTTTTCATGTCGTCAAGTTCCAGAGCCATTTTGAGGCCCTAAACGACGTTTTTTTGGAAAATTACCGATGGAAAATGTGGGTATCCATTTCAATATTAATTGTTAGTAGTTGTATTATTTAAATAGATCTTTCTAAAAATGTATCGTGTGCCTCAAACGGAGATTGTATGCCGAAGTTACGACCTTGGGAAATTAATGTACTAATTTAGCCCAACGTGGCCCATAGTTTAGTGTTTCGTCTCCTAGTGTTAGGTTTTTGGATGTTTAGGGTTTTCCATTACTTCTCAATAATAAATAGACCTTTAGGCCTCATTGTAACACAGTTCATAGGCATGTAGCCACCACATCACTTCTCAGAGATAAGCTACCATTGCCCTAGCTAATTTATGTCCATTTTTTCTGTAAGTCTATTTCAATTTTTATATTAATGAAAGAAGTTTTATTTCTATTGCATCTTTGTTTTTATGTTTAATACTGTATTTTATTTCGTTCCTCCATAAATCTTGATCAGTGGTGTCAGAGTGGTCTATTCTTTCTTGGTCCTTCTTTGCATGTCCCCAACGAGGTCAAGGTATAAGGAGTTAGGGCTCGATATGGTTGAACCTTTGCAAGATCAGCCTTGAAAATCCCAACGATCGCCCATGGGCGAAGAAAAAAAATATGAAGGAGAAGGAGATCCTATCAAAATATTTCTTGAGGAGGCCCTCAAGAAACAAAGGAACATGATGATGGATAAATTTTCCCAGATCCTTCAACGACTGCCCACCAGTGACGCATCTGCACCACTCATTTTAAGCTAAAATTCAACTTCTACATTCTTACATTTGAAGGCCAGATAGATGCAAATGTCGTAGATAGACAGTTGAATTTTTTGGAAGGGTATTTCTTGTTACATGATTTCTCCAACTGAGAAAAGGTTACTTTAGCACTCAAATCCGCCCCCTATGTCAAATACTAGGGGGAAACCTACTGTGAGAAAAAGGATGAGAGGGCACCCTTTCTGTTCTTGGCCGCACCCACTTGGAATTCATTCCGAGACGACATTAAGGAACAATATTACCCCATGGGGAGCTATGAGGAAAACTAAATCCATTGGACCTTGCTGCAGCAACAAAGGGATCAAGATGTGCATGAGCTAACGAATTTTTTCCATACCCTGCACACAAAGTTGGGTATTAAATATTTGGAGAAAAAATTGGTTCTCAAGTACTGCAGCTATTTGCATAGATACGTTTAGGAGGAAATGGAGTTCCTTGATATTTCCTCGCTTAACACGACATGTCGATATGCTGCCAAGATCGAGCATAAATTTAAGAAAAAGAAGCAATTCTTTGTATCCACAAATCCAAAGGCAAGTGATCCAGGTTAAATTCTTGATACCCTTAACCAAGACCTTTTACTTCAGTTGATAAATTAGAACTGCATTTACTTAAAGTGTTAATGAACATAAGTGAACAACTGTATGCTGTAAAGAAGTGGAACATCACATGTCAAGATCAACAATCAAAAGAACACGTCATTTGATAATGAATTTCATTCAGGAGGGACTACATCTCCGGGCCTCGGTGTCAAGATGGTGTAGGCTGCTGCATTAAGCGTTGTAAGGAGTGAAGATGTACATGGATGTGTTTCTCTGACATACAAGGAAAAATTCCCTCACGTAGGGGTGGCTAGACCTCTCTACGAGATGTTCCACTGCGGAACTCTCATGCATAAAAAGGACTCCTATCAGTGTGATAATAGCTCACACATAAAGACTATGAGTATCCCGCTAACATGGAAAACAAGGGATCTCAAACGACATACGTGTGATAATGAGTATCCCACCAACATGGCATCAAAGGGATCTCAAACAACATACGTGAGTATCCTGCCAATATGGCATCAAGGGATCTCAAACATAATACAAGTCCATGACAGAAAATACATCAATATCAAAACAAGGAAAGATCCCATGACTCATACATCAACAGGGATCTGCACAACACTATGCATCTCAGGGACAAAGAAGTACATGAAATCAACACATCATATACCTCACACTAAAGATGACTAAAGAGTGGATTCTGCTGCTACTGGATCTTAAATCACCATCACAATCGTGGCGTCAGAAGGTGTGAAATCGACTGCTCACTCGCTAAAAACTAACACCTGCAACTTCACTTCAAAAAGTGACCGAAAAACAAAAAAGCTCAGATGGAAAATCTGAATATACCATCAGATTCGTGACATCGAATAGTGAAAAATCGACAGTCCATTTGTTGAATTATGGCGAAGTGAAAATATGGGGCAAAAAGGAATCTTTTAGATTCCCCATAGATTCTTCCATGTAGCTGCCCCATGGGTGGATTGGAAATATGCAACTCAAAAGGTGAATATGACCTTGCCATTGCATTCCCTATGAAAAATCATGAAAACTTACTGTAAACTTGAATATATTCCGACATGGAGAAAAATTACTTCCCCGAGAAAATTTCAAGGCTCATGGTTTCGCTCCCTGTTATGGGCATGCTCATAGTTCCACCTGCATTGACTTTTGTGGCCACCTCAAAATACGTGCACTCTCTCCTCTGGTCTGGCCTTGGCACACTTCTGAAAAGTCGATTAATATTAAAAATTGTGGGCGGATAAATCAATGTGGGCACTTGGTGGAATGGCAAAGATTTTAATCCGTTGGAGGGACGTTGGGGGGTGAAATCCCGACCCCTCCGAAATTAGGTGCATTTTTTTCTTAATGGACCCAATGGATATGGAGCATTTAACAATGGGTAACTTTGGGGGGCCGGACCCGCATTGGGCGGCCCACCCCATACCCTCCGCTGACACCTTTATAAATAGTGGCAAGGGCGCATTGGTTGTCATTTAAAATTGTTTATGGTGCCGCCCACTCCGAGGCTGGCCCACGTGGGTTGGGCGAGTTTGACCCCTGCCGACACCCATTTTACATTAATGCCTATGGCATGATATATATATATATATATATATATATATATATATATATATATATATATATATATATATATATATATATATATATATATAGGTCGTCCGCGCGCGCGTGAGGTGGGTGAAGGGCCCGACGGGGTCATGGCCGCCGACCCCGTATAATGTTTGATTTGCCGCGCGATGGGGGTGGTGTGGGTTCGACGGGGGTCACGGCTCGTCGGACTTATAATAGTTTAATTCGTTATATGATCCTTGGATAGGAGGGTAGTTGTGCCACGACCAAACTATTTTTTTTTTCCTTATAATAAGAAATTAGTAGTTTTGAAATTTTCGAAAATGGACCAAAGGAGTGAAACTAATGGTCCCACAAAGTCACCTAGAATTCAGCCTGAGCTTGCTGGAATCCGGTGGCCAGGTTTCATCCAAATTGCGGCCTCCTTAACCTGGCCAATCATCCAAGTCAACCTAGAACTTTGACCACTCCTAACTTTCGCATACGAGCTTGGTTTGACGAACAGTTCACGTCGTTGCGATCAAGACGACGATATCTTCAACCCGAACCTAGTTTGAGAGTAATCCGAACACTTTGATTTTTGAGCCCTATTTATCCTGTGTGTGTCTTTGGAGCCACCTGGATCAAACCTCCCCACTGAGGAGATTTTGGTCCTCCAAAAGCATTAACAAGAATCTGCAATTGCTGTATACTATGTCTGCACCATGAGTGTCCTGAAAAGTCACCCTTTCTTCTCCTTCACCTGCATCCTTTGGAGCCATAAGTGATGAACTGACACCTGGACCTTCTGCGAACATGTAGTACAACCTCCTACAGATACATGCTCAAATAGACCAACTATGACCCAAAAAATTTCCATACTTGCCATGAGTTTATAACATGTACTCGGTGGTCAAGCTTACATCAAAAGGGAATCATACCCAAGCTATCATTACAAGACACGACATCATCGTCCCATTTCGAAGTGATGACAAACACCTCATCACTTTTACATGAAAGAAATGCATTACACGACTCATAAAATAGGGCCAACAACATTATCGTCACATTTCGAAGTGATGGCAAACACATCATCACTTTTACATGAGAGAAGTGCAACACAAGACTTATAAAACAAGGCCAAAAAATATCATTGTTGCTTAAACAAGTGATGGAAAACACATCATCACTTTCACAGTGTAACATGCAACAAATTATTTACAAAAATAAGGCCATGAAAAGCTAACATATCAAGAAAAAAAATATAGAAAAACCATTTCACACTTATCAAAGCGAATGGATCATCTCCCTCTGGCACGTTTGCTTGTCGATCAACTCTTTCAACTGGTTTCTACACGGGCGCATCGTCTTTAAGGCACTGATCTGGATGGATTCTCCAACATGTGGCTCTTTGGTGGCCACTTCGGTCGCAATGGGTGAAAAAGGTCTTTTTTCTCCAAACCTGCCTAATTGATTTCTTTTCCTGCTGTGGAGAAGGCCTTCCAGGCCCCATTCTCCTTTCTGCTACCATCCTTTTCTAACACTTAGAAAACATGTGGTTATGTAAACCACAAAAATGACACGTTTTTCCATGCGATGATTTACGACCATGGTTATCAACATTATTATAATCAAAATGCACTCTGGAATAATGAGACTTAGTATACCTTCTATGGTGGTCTCTGGTGCGATCATGGCGATTGGAGCTTGCCTCAACTCTTTCACTGCAACATGAATTACCATGGGACAATGGTGAAGTGTCCCCATCATTCCTCTTCCCTAGAGATTTCATCAATATCTGTTTGCCTTTGATGTCCTTCGAACATTCTTCTTCAGTGTACCCCAAACTAGCATAATGAGGTCGCTGCACAACCTCTAATGGTTGAGTTATGCCTTGGCCATGAATGCCAAGTCCTCCTCGTCTCTACCCCATCTTGGTGAGGAGTCTCATGCTGATTCCTGCAATGGGTATCTCCATACTTCCAACCGAAATGATATCATGTGAAGAACTGAAGAGAAATCAACATTGTTTACCTTAGCTGTGAATTGCGAAATAGGTGAGGAAGGCTTCTCTAAGCCTTTGTTGCGCTTCACTTCCTCCAATGCCTCTGCCACAAATTGTAGCTGAAGTTGCAACTACTGCTTCTCCTCCTTCTATTCCTATAGGAATTCCTTCAATATATCATGATCTGCTTGAAGAATTTCATTGTTGCGCTTCAATTTTTCCCATGCCTCTATCGTGGCTTGAAACTAAAGCTGCAATCGATGTTTTTTCCCATTTTCTTCCTATAGGAGTGTCTTCAATTCATCGTTATATGTTGCTTGTTTTTCATAAGCCTCGTACAACATGTCCACTTTCTCAGACACCTTGAGCATGGTCTCGTACATGTCCTTGACATTATCCATGGCTCAATTCAATGAACGTTCAATCGTTCATGCCTACAATCCAATCTGCAAGAAGACCTGCTCTAATACCACGATCCAGGGCAAATTATTGATACCCTTAACCAAGACCTTTTACTTTAGCTGATAAATGAGAATTGCATTTACTTAAAGCGTTAAGGAACATAAATGAATGATTGTATGTTGTAAAAAAGAGGAACATCACATGTCAAGATCAACAATCATAAGAAAACATTGCTTGATAATGAAGTGCATCCAGGAGGGACTACATCTCTGGGCCTCGGTGTCAAGATGGTGTAGGCTACTGCATTAAGTGCTGTAAGGAGTGGATATGTACATGGATGTGTTTCTCTAACATACGAGGAAAAATTCCCTCATGTAGGAGTGGCTAGACCTATCTATGAGATGTTCCACTACAGAACTCTCATGCATAAAAAGGACTCCTATCAGTATGAAAATAGCTCACACATAAAGACTATGAGTGTCCCACCAACATGGAAAACAAGGGATCTCAAACGACATATGTGTGACAATGAGTATCCCACTAACATGGCATCAAAGGGATCTCAAACAACATACAGGAGTATCCTACCAATATGGCATCAAGGGATCTCAAACATAATACAAGTCCATGACATAAGTACATCAATATCAAAACAAGGCAAGATCCCATGACTCATACATCAACAGGGATGTACACAACACTATGCATATCAGGGACTAAGAAGTACATGAAATCAACACATCATATACCTCACATTAAAGATGACTAAAGAATGGCTGCTACTGTTGGATCTGAAATCACCATCACAATCGTGGCATCAGAAGGTGTGAAATCGACTGCTCACCTACTGAAAACTAACACTTGCAACCTCACTTCAAAAAGTAACCGAAAAATATAAAGCTCAGATGGAAAATATGAATATACCATCATATTTGTGACATCGAATAGTGAAAAATAAACTGGCCATTTGCTCAATTCTGACGAAGTGAAAATCTAGGGAAAAGGAATCTTTTAGATTCCCCCTAGATTCCTCCACGTAGCTGCTCCATGAGTGGACTGGAAATATGCAGCTCAAAAGGTGAATTTGACCTCACCATTGCATTCCCTGCGAAAAACCATGAAAAGTGACTGTAAACTTGACTATATTCTGACATGGAGAAAAATTACCTCCCCGGGAAAATTTCAAGGCTCATAGTTCTGCTCCCTGTTTATGGGCATGCTCATGGTTCCACCTGCATCGACTTCTGTGCTCGCCTCGAACTATGTGTGCGATCTCCTCTGGTTTGGCCTTGATGCACTTCTGAAAATTCAAGTTTATATTAAAAATTGTGGGCGGATGAATAAATGTGGGCGGTTGGCGGAATGACAAAGATTGGAATCCGTTGGAGGGACATCGGGGGGTCAAATCCCAACCCCTCCAAAATTAGGCATTTTTTTTTTAACAGACCCAATGGATTTGGAGCATTTAATAATGGTTAAATTTGGGGGGTCGGGCCTGCATGGGTGACCCGCCCCGTACCCTCTGTCGACACCTTTGTAAATAGTGGCAAGGGCACATTGGTTGGCGTTTAAAATTGTTTATGGTGCCGCCCGCTCGAGGGCCGAACCATGTGGGCCGCGAGGGTTCGACCCCCGCCGACACCCATTTTATGTTAATGCCTATGGCATGATATATATAAAAGGTTGTCCATTGTTGTCGTGAGGTGGGCGAGGGGCTCGACGGGGTCATGGCCGTCGACCCCGTATAATGTTTGATTTTCCGTGCGATGGAGGTGGCGTGGGTCCGGGGGGGGCGGTCACGGCTCGTCAGACTTATAATAATTTATTTCGTTATATGATCATTGGATGGGAGGGCGGTTGTGCCACGACTAGACTATTTTTTTTTTTTCTTATAATAAGAAAATGGCAGTTTTGAAATTTTCGAAAATGGATCGAAGGAGTGAAACTAACGGTCCCACAAATCTGGCCTGAGCTTGCCGGAATCCGGTGGCTGGGTTTTATCCAAATTGTGTCCTCCTTAACCTGCCCAGTTATCCAAGTCAACCCAAAACTTTGACTGCTCCTAACTTTCACATATGAGCTCGGTTTGACGAATTGTTCGCACCGTTGCGATCAGGACGACGATATCTTCAACTTGAACCTATTTCAAGAGTAATATGAAAACTTTGATTTTTGATCTTGTGTGTCTCTGGAGCCACCTGGATCAATAGGGAAAGGCACCCCCGAACTACAAAACAAGGGGCAAAGAAAAAGTGAGGCAGCTTATAAAACCACCATAAATCCAAATAAGGATACAGGGAAGTGGTGTAAATTTCATAAGAGCTCCACTCTCAACAAAAGCTAGTGTCGAGGCTTAGATTTGCTGGTAGCCGAAATAAAGGCATTTGAATCAGATGCATGTTCTTATTTTGAGTCAGAATCAGACAAGGGAAATGAAAAAGGGAAGCATATCATTTATGCGTAACCCAGTGCGACCGTTGCCACCACCAAGATCCAGAGGGAGGAGCTCGAGGATCCAGAGGAGGGGGAGCACCTCTTCCATTCCCACATGTGGGTTAAGGGTTCTCCACTGCAATTCCATGTCGATAGAAAATTCCAAAAGAACCAGATTTTAGTAGAGGTCGTGACACGACTCGACCTACTGACCACAACACACCTGCAACCGTATACCATTGAGAGACTTCACCAAGGAAGAAATCTCTGCGTCAGCCAACAGTGCCGCCTTATGTACAACATCAAGCCATTCACAGATGAGGTATAGAGTGATGTTTCTCATCTTGATGTGTTTGATGTATTATTATGCAAACCATACTTATTGAAGTGACATTTTGTGTATGGGTCTAAGCCTCATTCTGTTATTATTAATTTGGGAAATAAGTTGTACATGATACCAGAGGTAGTACCGTCTTCCGCCATCTCTTTGAGTACTGCAAAGAAATGGAGTAATATTTTTTGCAAACAAGGAAATTTTTTTCATTACAATTCGCCCATAGGGAAAGAAGAATATTGTGGTCGAAAACTCCAAACATGGCTCCCCTACGCAACAACAACATAAGGAAAAAGTCGTGGAGGAATACAAGGACATTTTCTCCTCAACCACAGGGTTTCCTCTACATTTTCAGGTTAAGCACTCCATTTATCTAACCCCAGGCACGTCGCTGCCTAATGGGATGATCTATCGATGTTATGTTATGGAGAATGATGAAATCAAGAGGCAGATCCAAGAGCTTTTATAGAAAGGAAAATCAGGAAAAGCTCCTCACATGTACTATCTGAGGCTAATAGAGTAACTGATTTTATTAAACGCATCGAGCAAGTCCGCCAACACGTCCATGAAATATTGGAGAAATCCAATGCCAAGTACAAGAAATGACATGATCAACATCAGGTGCCGCACAAGTTCTAGGTGGGCGACAAATTTTGGTTTCATTTGCAGAAATAACGTCTAATCGGAGCTCATTGGAAGCTCATACCACTCTGATATGGGCCTTACAGCATTATCAAGGCTATGGGAGATAATGCATTTGATCTCATCATTCCCCCATTCCTTGGCTGACAGCCAGGTTCAATGTGGATCACCTTCGGCCATACTTTCCACCATTACTGGACACATTCGATATTGCAGATCTCATGGAGGAACTCAACGCAATGGGGACCATTGCATCCTAAGGGGCGAGGAATTATCCAGGTGGGTATTGGTGGCCACCTGCCTATTCCACTTGGAACCCCACAATTGTTTATTTTAGTTTTTCAGTTTCATTAATTGTAGCACAATTTACTATTTTTGGCAGTTTTTCGGGTTGTGAAGTTCCAGAGCCATTTTGAGGACCTAAACGACGTTTTCTTGGAAAATCACGAGTAAACAATGTGGGTATTCAACTCAATATTTGATGTTAAAAGTTGTATTCTTCGGATAGATCTTTTTAGGGAGGCATCGTGTGCGTCAAATGAAGATCGTATGCCAAAGTTATGACCCCGGGAAATTAATGTACCAATTTAGCTCAACGGGGCCCATAGTTTGGTGTTTCATCTCCTGGGGTTATGTTTTTGGATGTTTAGGGTTTTACATTATTTCTCAATGATATCATTTTAGGGGAATTTTGAGGTTTAAAATGGGCCTCCTAAGGAAAATGTACAATCAAAATTCACTTTATGAGAACCAATCACATTTAGGGGATGACATCATCCTTAATGGTTGAGGTGGCATTGCTTGAGTTAAAGGTATTTACTTGTCACATTCTCAATGGTGGATAAAAACTCATGGTTAACCATGGTAGTGCTCTAAGTACTTTTAAAGTCAAAGTAAAGTACTCATAATAAATGTCATTTCACACCTTTTGAATAAAAATATATTATTGTCATTTCATATTTCTTGAAAGAAACAATGCATATCCCTATACATTTATTATATTATATTATATTATATTATTTTTATATAGTATATTAATTACATGTTATTATATAATTTAAATAATATCAATTTTAATTAATATCATATAATATAATTAAGAATTTATAAATTTGTATTTATATTTTATTTTAAGTTATTTAAGTACAAAGGACAAATGCATTAGTTGTTCAATGATAATGACTTTTTCTTGAGAAGATCATTCTTATTTATAGTCACATCAATACAACTTTTTTATTAATTTTATTTTGGTACAACTTTTGAATTGAATTTAACTATGGTTACATGGATTGTGGTGCAAAAATTGAATTGAAAATTCATAAATATTATTTTATTGGTTTAGTTATTATTTTATTATCTCCTTAGGAGGCCCATTTTAGACCTCAAAATTCCCTTAATATATAGGCCTTTAAGCCTCACTGTAACACAATTCAGAGGCATGTAGCCACCACATCGCTTCTTAGAGATAAGCTACCATTCCCCTAGCTAGTTTATGTCCATTTTGTCTGTAAGTATATTTCAATTATTTTGTATTAATGAAATGAAGTTTTATTTCTATTGCATCTTTGTGTTTATGTTTAATATTGTATTTTATTTCATTTCTACATAAATCTGGATCAGTGGTATCAGAGCGGTCTGTTCTTTCTCGATCCTTCTTTGCATGTCCCCAATGAGGTTAGGGTATAAGGAGTGAGGGCTCGATATGGTTGAACAATTGCAAAATCAGCCTCGCAAACCCCAACGATCGTCCATGGGAAAAGAAAAGAAATGCGAGGGAGAAGGATATCCTATCAAAATATTCCTCGAGGAGGCACTCGAGAAATAAAGGAACTTGATGATGGATAAATTTTTCCAGATCCTTTAACAGCTGCCCACCAGCGACGCATCTGCATCCAACGGCCACTCTAGAGGCCCCGCTCCTTTCAAGCTAAAATTCAACTTCGACATTCCTATATTTGAAGGCTAGATAGATGCAAATGCCATAGATAGATGGTTTAATTTATTGGAAGGGTATTTCTCGTTCCATGATTTATCCAAGCGAGAAAATACTAATTTTGCACTCCTCAAAGCCACCCCCCATGTCAAAGACTGGTGGGAAACCTATTGTGAACAAAAGGATGAGAGGGCACTCTCTTTGTTCTCGGTCTCACCCACTTGGAATTCGTTCCGAGATGACATAAAGGAACAATATAACCCCATAGGGAGCTATGAGGACAAGTACATCCAATGGACCACACTGCAGTAGCAAAGGGATCAAGATGTGCACGAGCTGATGAATTTTTTCCATATCGTGCACACAAAGTTGGGTATTAAATATTTGGAGAAACATTTGGTGCTCAAGTACCAAAGCTGTTTGCATAGATACATTTAGGAGGAAATGGAGTTCCTCGATATTACCTCGCTTGGCACAACATATCGATATGTTGCTAAGATCGAGTAAAAATTTAAGCAGAAGAAGTGAGTCTTTGTATCCGTGAATCCAAAGGCAGGGAAAGTCGCCCCTGAACCGCAGAACAAGGGGAAAATCAAAAGTGGGGCAACTTAGAAAACCACCATACATCCAAATAAGGACAAAGGGAAGTGGTGTAAATTTCATAGGAACTCCACTCACAACCCAAGCTAGTGTTAGGCCTTAGAGTCGCTAGTGGCCGAACTGAAGGCATCTGAATCAGATGCATGTTATTATTTTGAGTAAAAAATGGACAAGGGAAATGACAAAGGAAGCATATCATTGATGTGGAACCGAGTGCCACCATTGCCACCACCAAGCTCCAGAGGGAGGAGCCCGAGGATCTAGATGAGGGGGAGTGCCTCTTCGATTCCCATATGTGGGTGAAGGGTTCTCCACTGCAATTCCATGTCGATAGCAGATTAAAAAAAAACCTCATTTTAGTAGAGGTCGTGAAGTGGCTCGACCTATCGACCATAACACATGCGCAACCGTATACCATCGGGAAACTTTTCCAAGGGAGATATCTCTGTGTCAGCCAACAATGTCGCCTTCCGTACAACATCAAGCCCTTCACGGATGAGGAACAATGTTATGTTGCTCATCTTGACATGTGTGACGTATTATTATGCCAACCATACTTTTTGAAGTGACATGTTTTGTTATTATTACTTTGGGAAATAAGTTGTACAGGATACCAGAGGTAGTACATCCTTTTGTCATCTCTTTGAGTACTGTAAAAAAATGCAGTAAGATTATTTCCTAAACCAGGAAATTTGTTTTCATTACGATTTGCCCACATGGCAAGAAGAAGATTCTGGTTGCAACCTCCAAACAGGCCTCCCCTCCGCGATAGTAGCAGATGGAAAAATTTGTGGAGGAATACAAGGACATTTCCTCCTCAACCACAGGTCTTCCTCTACATTTTTAGGTCAAGCACTCCATTGATATAACCCCATGCACATCACTTCCTAGTGGGATGATATATCGATGTTATGTTATGGATAATGATGAAATAAAGAAGCAGATCCAAGAGCTGTTACTGAAAGGAAATATCAGGCCATGCTCCTCACATGTACTATCTAAGGCTGATAAAGAAACCAATTTTATTGAATGCATCCAATAGGTCCACCAGTAGGTCCACGAAATCTTGGAGAAATCCAATGCCAAGTACAAGAAGCGACATGATCAACATCAGGTGCCACACTTCCAAGTGGGCGACAAAGTTTGGTTGCATTTGAAAAAAGAATGTCTAACCAGAGCTCATCGGAAGCTCATACCACTCCAATATGGGCCTTACACCATAATCAAGGCTGTGGGAGACAATGCATTTGATCTCAAAATTCCCCCATTCCTTGGTCGATAACCAGTGTTCAATGTGGATCACCTTCGGCCATACTTTCCACCATTACTTGACACATCTGATATTGCAGATCTCATGGAGGAACTCAATGCAATGAGGACCATTACTTCGTAAAGGGAAAGGAATGATCTAGGTGGATATTGGTGGAAACCCACCTATTCTTCTTGGACCCCCACCATTGTTTCTTTCAGTTTTTCAGTTTCCTTAATTGTAGCACAATTTACTATTTTTGGGATATATTTTCAGGTCGTGAAGTTCTATAGTCCTTTTGAGGACCCAAATGACATATTTTTGGAAAATCACCGGTGAAAAATATTGGTAGTAAACTCAACATTTATTGTTAATAGTTGTATTCCTCGGATAGATATTTCTAATGAGGTATCGTGTGCATCAAACAGAGATCGTATGCCAAAGTTACGACCCTAAGAAATTAAGGTACCAATTTAGCCCAATGGGGCCCATAGTTTGGTGTTTCATCTCCTAGGGTTATGTTTTTGGATTTTTAGGATTTTCCATTGTTTCTCAATAATAAATAAGCCTTTAAGCCTCATTGTAACATAGTTCAGAGGCATGTAGCCACCACATTGCTTCTCAGAGATAAGCTACCATTGCCCTAGCTAGTTTATGTCCATTTTGTCTGTAAGTATATTTCAATTATTTTATATTAATGAAATGAAGTTTTATTTCTATTGCATATTTTTTTTTATGTTTGGTATTGTATTTTATTTATTTCCTGCATAAATCTAGATTAGTGGTACCAGAGCAGTTTGTTCTTCCTCGATCCTTCTTTGCATGTCCCCAACGAGGTCAGGGTATAAGGAGTTAGGGCTCGATATGGTTGAATCTTTATAGGATCAGCCTCACAAACCCCATTGATCGCACATGGGCGAAGAAAATAAATATGAGGGAGAAGGATATCTTATCAAAATATTGATCAAGGAGGTCCTCAAGAAACAAAGTAACACGATGATCGATAATTTTTCCCAGATCCTTCAACAACTGCCCACGAGCGACGCATCTGCATCCAACAACCACTCTAGAGGGGCCACTCCTTTCAAGCTAAAAGTCAACTTCGAAATTCCTATATTTGAAGGCCAGATTGATGCAAATTCCATAGATAGATGGTTAATTTACTGGAAGGGTATTTCTCGTTCCAATATTTCTCCAACCGAGAAAATAATTTTTTGCACTCCTCAAAGCCACCCCCATGTCAAAGACTAGTGGGAAACCTACTGTGAGCAAAAGGATGAGAGGGCACCCCTTATGTTCTCAGTTTCACCCACTTGGAATTCGTTCCGAGACAACATCAAGGAACAATATTACCCCAAGGGGAGCTATGAGGACAAGTACATCCAATGGACCACGTTGAGGCAACAAAGGGATCAAGAAGTGCACAAACTAGTGAATTTCTTCCATTCCTTTCACATAAATTTGGGTTTTAAGGATTTATAGAAACATTTGGTGCTCAAGTACCGCAATTGTTTGCATAGTTATATTTAGGAGGAAATAGAGTTCCTTGATATTACCTTGCTTGGCACGACATATCGATATGCTGCCAAGATTGAGCAGAAATTTAGGCAAAAGAAGCGAGCCTTTATATCCATGAATCTAAAGGAAAGGAAAGGCGCCCACGAACTGTAGAACAAGGGGAAAAGAAAAAGCAGGGCAACTTATAAAACCACCATAAAGCCAAATAAGGACACGGGGAAGTGGTGTAAATTTCATAAGAGCTCCACTAACAATACAAGATAGTGTTGGGCCTTAGAGTCATTGGTGGCTGAACTGAAAGCATCTGAATCATATGCATGTTCTTATTCTGTGTCAGAATTGGACAAGGGAAATGAAAAAGGGAAGCATATCATTGATGTGGAACCCAGTGCCACTGTTGCCACCACCAAGCTCCAAAGGGAGGAGCACGAGGATCCATAGGAGGGGGAGCACCTCTTCCATTCCTCGATGTGGGTGAAGGGTTCTCCAATTCAATTCCATGTCGATAGCGGATGCAAAAAGAACCTCATTTCAATAGAGGTCATGAAGTGGCTCGACCTACCAACCACAACACACCCGCATCCATATACCATCACGAGGCTCCGCCAAGGAAGAGATCTCTGTGTCAGCCAGCAGTGCTTCCTTCTGTACAACATCAAGCCCTTCACAGATGAGTTACAATGTGATGTTTCTCATCTTGACGTGTCTGACATATTATTATGCCAACCATACTCTTTGAAGTGACATGTTGTGTATGAGTCTAGGCCTTATTTTGTTATTATTACTTTTAGAAATAAGTTGTACAAGATACCAGAGGTAGTACCACCTTCTTCCATCTCTTTGAGTACTACAAAGAAATGCAATAAGATTATTTCCCAAACTAGGAATTGTTTTTTCATTTTCACCCACAGGGAAAGAAGAATATTGTTTCCGCAGCCTCCAAACAGGGCTCCCTTGCGCGGGAGCAACAGATGGAAAAAGTCGTGGAGGAATACAAGGAAATTTTCTCCTCACCCACAGTGGTTCCTCTACACTATCAGGTCAAGCAATCAATTGATTTGAACCTAGGCGTGCTGTTGTGTAATGGGTTGATCTATCAATGTTTTGTTTTGTTAAATGATGAAATAAAGAGGAAGATCCAAGAGCTATTACAGAAAGGGAACATCAGGCCAAGCTCCTCACATGTGAGAAATCAAACTTATTGAATTCTTCCAGCACGTCTGCCAGTAGGTCCACGACATCTTGGAGAAACCTAATGCCAAGTACAATCAGTGACATGATCAACATCAGGTGCCACAAAAGTTCCAAGTGGGCGACAAATTTTGGTTGGATTTCCAAAAACTACGCCTAAACGAAGCTTAAAAGAAGCTCATATCACTCTGATATGGGCCTTACAAAATTATAAAGGTTGTGGGAGGCAATGCATTTGAGATCAGAATTCCCCCATTCCCTGTCCAAAAACCAGTGTTTAATGTGGATCGCCTTCGACCATACTTTCCAACATTAATAGACACATTTGACATTGCAAATATCATGGAGGAACTCAACGCAATGGGGACCATTTCTTCCTAATGGGGGAGGAATGATCCAGGTGGATATTGGTGGCAACCCACCTATTCGACTTGGACCCCCACCATTATTTATTTCAGTTTTTTAGTTTCCTTAATTGTAGCACAATTTACTATTTTTGGAAGTTTTTCGGGTCCTGAACTTCTAGAGCCATTTTGAGGCCGTAAATGATGTTTTTTTGGAAAATAACTGATAGAGAATAAGAGTTAGAAAATTGAAATTCATTATTACTAGTTTTATTCCTTAAATAGATATTTTTGATGAGGTATCATGTGCGTCAAACTAAGATCGTATGCCAAAGTTACGACCCCGAGAAATTGATGTAATAAATTACATCAGCGGGGCCGATAGTTTGGTGTTTCATATCCTAGGGTTAGGTTTTTGGATGTTTATGTTTTTCCATTGTTTTTAAATAATAAATATTCCTTAAAGCCTCATTATAACACATTTCAGAGGCATGTAGTTGCCACATCTCTTGTCAGAGATAAGCTACCATAGCCCTAGCAAGTTTATCTCCATTTTGTTTGTAAGCATATTTTAGTTCTTTGATATTAATGAAATGAAGTATTATTTCTACTGCATCTATGCATTTATGTTTCGTACTGTATTTTGTTTCATTTCTGCATAAATCCATATCAGTGGTATCAGAGCAGTCTGCTCTTTCTCGATCCTTCTTTACATGTCTCAACGAGGTCAGGGTATAAGTAGTTAGGGCTTGATCTGGTTGAACCTTTGGAAGATCAGCCTTGCAAACCCCAATGACTGCCCATGGGGGAAGAAAAGAAAGACAAGGGCACATGATATCCTATCAAAATATTTCTTGAGGAGGCCCTCGAGAAACAAATAACACGATGATGGATAACTTTGCCCATATCCTTCAACGATTGCCTACCGTTGGTGCATCAACATCCAAAAATCACTCTTGAGGCACCAATATTTTCATGGTACAAGTCAACTTTGAAATTCCTGTATTTGATGACTAGATAGATGAAAAATTCAAACATAGATAGTTGAATTTGCTGTAAGGGTATTTCTCGGTCCATGATTTCTTTGACCGAGAAAATATTACTTTTTCACTCCTCAAAGTCGCCCCCCATGCAAAAGATTGGTGGGAAACCTATTGTGAGACAAAGGAAGAGAGGGAACCATATCTATTCATGGCCACACCCACTTGGAATTCATTCAGCTATGACATCAAGGAACAATATTACCTCATGGGGAGATATGAGGATAAGTACATCCAATGGACCACGCTGCGGGAGAAAAGGGATCAAGATGTGCATGAGATGATGAATTTGTTCCATACCCGCACAAATTTGGGTATTAAATATTCAGAGAAACATTTGGTGCTCAAGTACCACAATTTTTTGCACATATACATTCAGGAGGAAATGGAGTTCCTTGACATTACCTTGCTTGGCACGACATATCGATATGTCGCCAGATCGAGCAGAAATTTCTGCAGAAGAAGCGAGACTTTGGATCTGTGAATCCGAACCCAGGGAAAAGCTTTCCCGAACCGTAGAACAAGGGGTAAATCCAAAGAGGGGAAACTCAGAACAACACCAAAAATCCAATGAAGGACACATGGAAGTGGTTTGAATTTCGTAACAACTCCATTCACAACACAAGCGAGTGTCAAGCTAAACAGTTGTTGGTGGTCGAACTGAAGGCATCCGAATCAGATGCATGTTCTAATTCTGAGTCAGAGCTAGACAAGGGAAATTAAAAAGGGAAGCAGATCATTGATGTGGAACCCAGTGACACCATTGCCACCACCAAGCTCTAGAGGGAGGAGTCGGAGGGTCCAGAGGAGGGGAATCGCCTCTTCCATTCCCACATGTGGGTGAAGGGTTCTCCACTGCAATTCCTTTTCGATAGCTTAAGCCAAAAGAACCTCATTTCATAAGAGGTCGTGAAGCATCTTGTCCTACTGACCAAAACACACTCACATTCATATATCATCAGGTGGCTTCACCAAGGAAGAGATCTTCGTGTCAGCCAGAAGTGCTGCCTTTTGTATAGCATCAATCCCTTCACGGATGAGGTACTTTGTGATGTTTCTCCAATTGATGTGTCTAATGTATTATTAGGCCAAGAATATTTGTGGAATTGATATGTTGTGTACGAGTCTAGGTCTGGTTCTATTATTATTATCTTGGGAAATAAGTTGTACAAGATACCAGAGGTAGTATCGCCTTTCGCCATCCCTTTGAGTACTACAAAGAAATGAAGCAAGATTATTTCCCAAACCAGAAAATTTATTTTCATTATGATTCACCTAAAGGGCAAGAAGAATATTGTGGCTACAACCTCTAAACAGGGCTCCCTGCACGGTAGTAGCAAATGGAAAAAGTCATGGAGGAATACAAGGACTTTTTCTCCTCACCCACAGGGGTTCCAATACACTGTCACATCAAGCACTCCATTGATCTTACCCCAGGCGAAAAACTACCTAATGAGTTGATCTATCAATGTTATGTTATGGAGAATGATGAAATAAAGAGGGAGATCCAAGAGCTGTTGCAGAAAGGGCACATTAGGCCAAGCTCCTCACATCTATTGTCTAAGGTTGATAAAGCAACCATATTTATTGAACGCATCTAGCAAATCCGCCAGAATGTCCACAACATATTGGAGAAATCCAATGCCAAGTACAAGAATCGACATGATAAACATCGAGTGCCACACACGTTCCATGTGGGCAAGAAATTTTGGTTGCATTTGCAAAAATAATGCCTAACTAGAGCTCATCAGAAGCTCATCCCACTCTGATATGGGCCTTACACCATTATCAAGGATGTGGGAGACAATTCATTTGAGCTTAGAATTCCCCCATTCCTTGGCCAACAACCATTGTTCAATGTGGATCACCTTCGACCATACTTTCCACCATTACTTGACACATCCAACATTGCAAATCTCATGGAGGAACTCAAGAAAATGGGGACCATTGCTTCCTAAGGGGGGAGGAATGATCCAGGTGGATATTAGTGGCCACCTCCCTATTCCACTTAGACCTTCACTAGTTTTTCTTTCAATTTTTTAGTTTCCTTAATTGTAGCACAATCTACTATTTTTGACAGTTTTTTGGGTCCTGAAGTTTCAGAGCCGTTTGGAGGCCCTAAACAATGTTTTTTCTGGAAAATCACTAGCGATAAATGTGGATTTTAAACTCAACATTCATTGTTAGTGGTTGTATTTATTAGATATATCTTACTAACGAGGTATCGTGTGCGTCAAACAAAGATCATATGCCAAAGTTACGACCCAGGGAAATTGATGTACTAATTTACTCCAACAGGGCCCATAGTTTGGTGTTTCATCTCCTAGGGTTAGGTTTTTGGATGTTTAGGGTTTTCCATTTTTTCTCAATAATAAATAGGCCTTTGAGCCTCACTGTAACCAAGTTCAGAGGCATGTAGTCACCACATATCTTCTTAGTGATAAGCTACCATATCCCTAACTAGTTTATGTCCATTCTGTCTGTAAGCATATTTTAGTTATTTGATATTAATGAAATGAAGTTTTAATTTTGCTACATCTTTAGGTTTATGTTTATTATTGTATTATATTGCATTCCCACATAAATCCAGATAAGTGGTATCACAATGGACTTCTCTTTCTCAATCCTTCTTTGCATATCCCCAATGATGTTAGGGTATAAGGAGTTAAGGCTTGATTTGTTTGAACCTTTGCAAGATCAGCCTCGCAAACCCCGATGGATGCCCATGGGGGAAGAAAAGAAAGACAAGGGAGCAGGATATCCTACCAAAGTATTGCTCGAGGAGGCCCTTGAGAAATAAAGGAATGCGATGATGGATAAATTTTCCCAGATAATTCAAAAACTGCAAACTGCTGACGTGTCTACATCCAACAACCACTCTGGAGGTGCCACTCCTTTCAAGCTAAAAGTCAACTTCAGCATTCTTGTATTTTAAATCCATATAAATGCAGACATCATAGATAGATGGATGAATTTGATAGAAGGGTATTTCTCGATCCATGATTTCTCCGACCGAGAAAATGTTACTTTTTCACTCCTCAAAGTCGCCCCCCATGTCATATATTGGTGGGAAACCTACTATGAGCAAAAGGATGAGAGAGCACCCTCTCTATTCTCAGTCGCACCCACTTGGAATTCGTTCTAAGACAACATCGAGGAACAATAATGCATGGTGGGGAGCTATGATGACAAGTACATCCAATGGACCATGCTGTGGCAACAAATTGATCAAGATATGCACGAGCTAATGAATTTTTTCCATAACATGTACAAAAATTTGGGTATTAAAGATTCAAAGGAACATTTGGTGCTCAAGTATTGATGGTGTTTTCACAGATAGATTTAGGAGGAAATGGAGCTCTTCAACATTACCTTGCTTGGCATGACATATCGATATGCCACCAAGATTGAGCATAAATTTAAGCAGAAGAAGTGAGTATTTAGATCTGTGAATCCAAAGCCAGGGAAAGGTGCCCAAGAACCACATAAAAAGGGGTAAATCCAAAGCGAGGCAACTCAAAAAAACACCAAAATTCCAAAGGACACAAGGAAGTAGTGTGAATTTCATAATATCTGCACTCACAACACATGTGAGTGTCGAGCCAAAAAATTGCTGGTGGCCGAAATGAAGGCATTTAAATCAGATACATATTTTGATTCTAAGTCATACCTAGACAAAGGAAATTACAAAGGGAAGCATATTTTTGATGCGGAACCCAGTGCCACTGTTGCCACCAGCAAGCTCTAGAGGGAGGAGTCGGAGGATCTAGAAGAGGGGTAACGTCTCTTCCATTCCCATATGTGGGTGAAGGGTTCTCCACTACAATTCCATGTTGATAGTGGAAGCGAAAAAAACCTAATTTCCACAGAGTTCATGAAGTGGCTCGACCTACTCACCATAGCACACTGACAGCCATATACCATTAGGTGGCTTCACCAAAGAATATATCTCCACGTCAGCCAACAATGTTGCCTTTTGTACAACATCAAGCGCATCACGGATGAGGTACTATGTGATGTTTCTCCTCTTGACGTGTCTGTCGTATTATTAGGCCAACCATACTTGTTGAAGTGACATGATATGTATGAGTCTAGGCCTTGTTATGTTATTATAAATATGGGAAATAATTGTACAAGATACCAGAGGTAGTACTGCCTTCCACCATCTCTTTGAGTACTAGAAAGAAATGCAGTAAGACTATTTCCTAAACCAAGAAATTTGTTTTCATTACAATTTACCCATAGGACAAGAAGAAGATTGTGGTTGCAACCTCCAAACAATGCTACCTTGTGTGACAGCAGCATATGGACAAAGTCGTGGAGGAAAGTTTTTCCTCACCCGTAGGGGTTTCTCTACATTGTCAGGTTAAGCACTCCAATGATCTGACCCCATGCGCATTGTGGCCTAATGGGCCAATCTATTGACGTTTTGTTTTGGATAATGATGAAATCAAGAGGCAGATCCAAGAGTTGTTGCAGAAAGGGCACATCAGGCCAAGCTCCTCACATGTACTATCTGAGGTTGATAAAGAAACCAGATTTATTGAACGCATCCACCATGTCTGCTAGTAGGTCCATGACATCTTAGATAATTCCAATTTCATGTACAAGAAACGACTTGATCAACATTGGGTGCCACACAAGTTCTAGGTTGGCGAAAAAGTTTGGTTGCATTTCCAGAAAGAACAACTAACCAGAGCTCATCGGAAGCTCATACCACTCTGATATGGGCCTTACACAATTATCAAGGCTATGGGAGACAATGCATTTGAGCTCAACATTCCCCCATTCCTTGGCTGATAACCAGTGTTTAATGTGGATTGCCTTCGGCCATACTTTCCTCAATTATTGGACACATTCGACATTGCAGATCTCATGGAGGAACTCAATGCAATGGGGACCATTGCTGCCTAAGGGGGGAGGAATGATCCAGGTGGATATTGGTGGTCACGGTCCTATTTCACTTGACCCCCACCATTGTTTATTCATTTTTTCAGTTTCCATAATTGTAGCACAATTTAATATTTTTGGCATTTTTTCGAGTCCTAAACTTTAGGAGCATTTTTGAGGCCCTAAACTACGTTGTTTACGAAAATCACCAGCGGTGAATGTGGGAATTCAAATCAACATTCCTTTCCAATGGTTTTAGTCCTCGAATATATCTTTCTAACAAGTTATCATGTGCGTCAAACAAATATCGTATCCCAAATTTACGACCCTATGAAATTGATGTACCAATTTGCCCCAATGGGGACCATAGTTTGGTGTTTCATTTCCTAGGATTAGGTTTTTGGATGTTTAGGGTTTTGCATTGTTTCTAAATAATAAAGAGGCCTTTGAGCCTCATTGTAACATAATTCAGAGGCATGTCACTGCCACATTTGTTCTTAGAGATTTCCTACCATCGTGCTAGCTAGTATATGTACATTCTGTCTGTAAGCATATTTCAGTTATTTGATATTGATGAAATGAAGTTTTATTTCTGCCGCATCTCTACATCTATGTTTAGAATTGTATTTTATTATGTTCCTACATAAATATGGATCAGTGGTACTAGATCAGCCTACTCTTTCTCAATCCTTATTTGCATGTCCCCAACGAGGTCAAGGAATAAGGAGTTAGGGCTTGTTTTGGTTAAACCTTTGAAAGATCAGCCTCACAAACCCCGAAGAATACACATGGGGGAAGTAAAGAAAAATGGGGGAGCATGATATCTTATCAAAATATTTCTAAAGAAGGCCCTCGAGAAACAAAGGAGAAACAAACGAATGCGATGATGGATAACTTTGCCCAGATCCTTCAACAACTTTTGACCGGTGGCACATCTACATCCAGAAGCCACTCTGGAGGCACCACTCCTTTCAAGATACAAGTCAACTTCGAAATTCATGTATTTGAAGGCCAGATAGATGCAAAATCCATTGATAGATGGTTGAATTTGATGGAAGGGTATTTCTCGGTCCATGATTTATTTGACCGAGAAAATATTACTTTTGCACTCCTCAAATATGCCCCCCATGTCAAATACTGGTGGGAAACCTATTGTGAGCAAAAGTACAAGAGGGAACCCTCTCTGTTGTTGGCCGCACCCACATGGAATTCGTTACAAGATGGCATCAAGGAAAAATATTACCTCGTGGGGGGCTATGAGGACAAGTACATCCAATGGACCACGCTGCGACAACAAAGGGATCAATATGTGCACGAGCTGATGAATTTGTTTGATACCCTGTGCAGAAATTTGGGTATTAAATATTTGGAGAAAAATTTGGTGCTCAAGTACCGCAACGGTTTTCATAGATACATTCAAGAGGAAATGGAGTTCCTTGACATTGCCTCGCTTGGCATGCCATATCGATATGCCGCCAAGATTGAGCATAAATTTAAGCAGAAGAAGTGAGTATTTGGATCCACAAATCTAAAGCCAGGGAAATGTGCCCTGGAACAACAGAACAAGGGGCAAAGCCAAAGCGGGGTGACTCAGAAAAACACCAAAAATCCAAAGAACACTACAAGAAAAAAGGACATTGGTGAGGGGCGAAAAATATCACCATAAGCTCATCGGTGATGGTCAAAAGAGCCTTCATCACCAAAAATTGAATGTCACCAAAGGTGGCGTCACGGAAAGTATAGGTGTTGTGGTGAAATTCAAGTTTAGTCACCAATAATGATTTATAAACACGGATAGTAAGCGTCACCATTTCATATGAGAAATGGTGATAAACAATAGCCTCGGTCACCAAAAAACTGAACGTCACCAAAGGCGGTATTGCCGAAAGTATGTGTTGTGGTGACATTCAAGGTCTGTCACGAATATTGATTATAATGATGGATAGTGACCGTCACCATTTCCTATGAACAACAATGATTTATTGTGATGGACCTTTCATGGTCGTCACTATTGGTACATAAATATGGTGACGTTCATTGACCGTCACAATTTCATATTTGGTGAGAGTAAAAAAATGTCATGATAAGCTCATTGGTGACTTCAAGGACTATCACAAATAATGACAATAATGACAAATAGTGACCCTCACCATTTCATATCAATAATGAAAATATATGGTGATGGACCTTTTATGCTAGTCACTATTGATGCATATATATGGTGGTGTTCGCTGACGATCACCATTTCATATTTTGGTGAGGGTCGAAAAATGTCACCATAAGCTCATTAGTGATGGTCAAAAGAGTCTCTATCACCAAAAATTAATCGCCTCCATTCCATATGAATATCAGGGCACACTGGAATCAAAATACCAACCTCCTTCTTGTAAAGAAGGTGTCGTTCCATTGAGCTAGCACCCTTTAAAGAATTAGACTTTTAAAAATTATATCTTGAAAATTTATAGATTGTAAATTCTACAAGTTTTAATAAATTGAATTCTTGACAATCTTTTACTAAACAAGCAAAAAATCATTGAAGCTGCAGGCGCCTACCTAATGGTTATGGAAGTTATGAAAAGTGGGTCGAGGGAAAAATAGTTACGTATAAGAGACTCAATATGTTCAGTTGAATACTCAATTAGAATTGAAACTCTGAAGACATTTATAGCCTACAAATGACCTATAACTCACAAATGCACCAAATATTTCAAAGGGAATGTCATAAGTGGATAGCATATGGAATAAGAGCATTGATGAAGATAGATGCATATGTTACAGGTTGAATGAAAGAAAAATATCAATATTTTTGTTGTTGGGTGACTTTTTATAATTGGGACCTTTTTATTTCCTTTATCACGTAAATATTCAAATTAAAATTAGAAATTTTAGACATCTGAATGATATCTAAAATTTTGTGCAAATGTAACACGGACATCCAAGGAACCATATATATAAATATATATATATCCCCTTCACATAAAGCAACATGTGATTTTGAATTTCACACGTAAATATTCAAATTAAAATTAGAAATTTTAGATATCTGAATGATATCTAAAATTTTGTGCAAATGTAACATGGACATCCAAGGAACCACACACACACACACACACACACACACACACACACACACACACACACAGATATATATATATATATATATATATATATATATATATATATATATATCCCCTCCACATAAAGTGACATGCGATTTGGAATTTCACACTACACCAAAAAAGGACATTGGTGAGGGTCGAAAAATGTCACCATAAGCTCAATGGTGATGGTCCAAAGAAATTCCATCATTATTCGAAGGGTACGTGTCTAGAAATAAACATGTGCACTCACTATAATAGAGAGGAGAATCCCCACAATTTTGCAGAGGATCATAAGAGAAAGGATCAACAAGTCATGTACAATACAATAACTATGGAGGGTGGAAATGAATATTGGAAATGTAAAAATGGATTGAATATTGTTTATTCATAGTAGAGATACACAAAAATTAGCATGGATTGTTTGTAAACTATTCAAACTATGTTTGGAGGTTGGCAGGCTGTTAGATTAGAATTTTGGCTTTCTAAAATATTGTCCAGTTGTTCAAATTCTAATCAAGGATATAACTCAAAGGAACTTAAAAAACTCATGGAATACTTACAACACCAAAAAAATTCAACATGAAAACCAAATTAACACATAAAAACATAGAACCCACTACAATCTATTTAATTGGCTCCAACTAATATGGCATGATTTGGTTAATTTTAATGTCTTGTTTACTGCTGATTCCACAGTGAAATGTGGTTAGGTACTTGTTAATTAAAATTTAGTGATTACAACTAACTTCTAAGTCTCCAAAATACATATATCTGGTACTATATATATGATGACATGATTTCATTGAGTAAGATATCTTTTTCTTGCAACATTTCAAATGACAAATGTTGTTGTGAATTATAGTTACAAAAGTATCATTAAAAAATGAATCAATATTTAGAGGACATTCCAAGAATAGGGTAATATTATTCATGTACCTGACAGAAGTTTTGAAGGTATTGATCTACGATCTGATTGTTTTCTTGTTTCTTTATTCCATTTCCTCCTTTCTAGTACATGTACAAAAATATCATGTCCTTGTTCTTTTCCTATTCCATTTTGTGAAATTTCAGACCTTGAATTAATATTACTTCTTGAAGTTTTAGATATTTAAATTCGATTGGAAGGCACAATTCATTATCCCATAAATCATGCCCAAATAGAAATATTTGAGAGCAATGCCACATTATTTCCCCCAATAAGGGAAGGAACATGGGCTTGATCAAGGCCAAAAAAACATCTAACTGATCTTATATTAAGTATGCCAGCAATTCAGGAAAATATTATAATAGACGACATATAAGTATTATGAAGCAATTTTCTTTATTCTTTTTACATACATCACTATATGTTTTTTTCATTGAATTCTGATTTTTCTTTTTTCATACATCACTATATGTTTTTTTCATAGAAATCTAATTGTCTAATTTGAAAGAGTTAACATAGAAATCTAATTTGCAAATGAAGTTTAATTTGTAAAGGAATTTGTGCTTCTTTCTTCATCCTGCAAGACCAAACATGCATACTAGAATTAACCACCTTTGTATGCTATTGTTTGATATTATCCGTCCATAATTTTGTTGTAGTTGTGCTCCTTTTCTCATCCTAGCAAGACTAGACAACTATGTTAGAAGTAATGTCAAATTAAAAAGTACTATACAATTTTAGCTAAAATTCAATCCTATTTTTTTTTTTTTAAATCTTAAATATGGATTTTTTTATATTAAATATGGAATCTATTTCTTGCAAGAATAAGCTTCAGGAAAGCTGTTGGAAGTGACTATCTCAACACTGAGAAAAATAACCCCGTGGAGAATATTTTGTACTTCAACTAAATTATTTTTTCATTTCTTTCACGACTACCCTCCATGACGACCAATATGATATACATAAAGAGGCCTATGTTGGTGTTGGAAATAATTTAAAACAATAAAAAAATCAGTTGGTCCCAATTGAATACATTTCCAAAGTTATTTTCTAGAGCTATAAAATCATACAAATAACTGAAACATAAGGAATGTTCAGATTCAAACAATCTTATAATGTTAGACGAATGCCTAAAACAAAAAGGAAGTTCAAATTTCAAACAATCTTAGGACAACACATAGAGAACCTATAATGTAAGTACTGACAGTTGCAAAGGAACAATATTTTTCCCCAATGAGACAATGCGATAGTAGAGAACCCACAAAAAGAAAAAGGGTTGAAACAAGGACTAAAACGTTAAATCCCATCTTGTTGATTTCATCACTCATTAAACCCAATCTTACAAATTGGAAACTTATTTCAAAAATAAGCAGATATTATAGTTAAATTTGAGGTAATTGGTCAATTGGAGTTAAAAAAAATCAAGCCAAAATACAAATTTCATAACATTTTGGTGTTGTATAAATAAACAATGGGATTTATTCCTATTGGACGAGTATCAGGCCTAGGTTTTCATCGGTTCGAATTAGTAGTATCTAAAAAGAGATCTCTCCAAAATAAATAAATAAAGAATTGAAATGCTTGAATACCTATTGTAAAAAGAGCAGTAAAATAAAATAATTACCACCCAAGAGGTAATTCTTTGAAAGGTTTCGTAAGTACATTAGAACAACCCTTGTAACTTGATCCCCAGTTACACCTAGCAGTTGCAGCTAGCCTAAAATTGATGATAACCATTATCGAGCAATTTGGGTATAACCATGTTAACCAGCTGCAACCAAGGTCAACAAGGTGACTGATCATACCTTTTTCTTGTATGGGGATCATGTCAAACAAAAATTCTTGAATCAAATCCAACGTACTATACCCACTAAAGTTACACCATCCACCCTTGAACTTCTCTCTGCAATGCTCTCTCACAAAGCCTTGAATCTTCAATGCCCAGAAATAGTAACAAAACACATAAGGAATACTGAGCACTTACAAACTAAATAGACAACACAAAGCATATTATCAAAGAACTACAATGCACATAAAGTACCCAATACTACATACACCCCTGAACTACCTCCTCAGATGTAATATCCCAAAATGGGACATGTAACAATACTAAACAGTTATGCATTTAAAATAACGCGGATCATCAAAATTATAGTAGGAGGAAAATATGGAGACCCTTCTTTAACATTTATAACAGAAAATCAAATGTAAAATGAAGTGCATGAGATGTACAAGAGGAAATAGAAGTTTCCCATGAAGAAAAATCCTCAAAAAGAGGTACTGCAACCACACATATGAGCAGAAACTTCCTTGGCAACATTATTTTTATTAGGCTACAACAAATATTGATTTCAACTTAGATCTAGAGCAAAATAATGCATGAAAATATAGATCTATGATAGATCCATACACTATAAAGACTCTTCTTCAAAATCCCCTTGGGTTTTTTAGCAATACATGAAGCACATGGAGTATATTTGAGATATAAAAGCTACAGATCTGTAGAAATATTCAGATATTCAGGAATATTCAGATATATGCAGATCAGATCTGAAATGTACAATATGTTGATCCTCTCCAATGGATCTCAAAGGTTAAGGGCAGATCCCCAACACATAAAAATCAATCCTCCAGAAAGTTATGCCAAAAGTCCTTGCAACAACACCTACAGAAAAACACAGATCTGGAAGTAAAACTGCGCTGTAGGTTTTAAGATATGTTTGGCCACATGCCAATATCTGAATCTGATGCTCCAATGATCCAATACTCTCTTTCCAATGCGATAGAAGCCTTCCCCACTGAAAAGGAGCACTAGAATGGTCTAGATCTGAGTAGATCTAGCCTCCACTTGTTGCAACTTACAAAGAAAACCAAACCCTCAAC
This sequence comes from Pinus albicaulis, assembly GCA_034641835.2. NCBI lineage: Eukaryota > Viridiplantae > Streptophyta > Pinopsida > Pinales > Pinaceae > Pinus > Pinus albicaulis. The sequence goes on along the minus strand of CM076569.1, from coordinate 459,899,083 downwards.
AGGATCTACATTGTAGTTGGAAGAAGAGCTTGGCCTTCAGCCTAATAGTGGACAAGAAATGCAAACTCTTCCAAGAGGCCTCTCAAGGAAAGAGATGGAATTTCTAAACAAGAAGTCCTTGTGCTAAACATCACAATTCTCAACTAAACAACAAGAGAATGATATATGTCTATACAGACAATATATTCATAAAAATGTAATCTCATCAATAACCTTTTCATGCTGCCATCCCCTTCCTTATATAGATTAAGAGCTTGTAAACCCTAAACCACCTTCAATGAACTAGCTTCCTTCACACAATCCATCTCCATCTAAAACTGCACTGTGCCACATTGATGGCCACTCCTCCAAGACAACGCTATAGATTTGGTCATGGTTGACCTAGTCAAAAAATCCAACCCCTTTCACACCTAAGGGTGCTTGCTTATTGTAATGTTCCCAATTTTTAGCCTGAAGTTAAGAGGAACATTATAGTTTGCATACTTTAATTTTGTTTAATAAAATGGGTAAGGAGACACCTTAACCCCTTTTGATGGAGAAATAACACTCCTTGTGCTAAAGGAGGAATAATAAAGCAGCTGAATTGAGCACCACATGGTGTGAATAGGATTGGATCATGCTTGATCTAGTCTTTTTGACCAAGTCAACTAAAGTTGTCTAGATACATTGAACCTACTTGGATAACGCAGTTTTAGTGGAGGCTTCACTTGCTTGAGCTAGAAGCAAGTGTGAATTGGACCCATGGTGAGAAGAGTTCATTTTTATTTATAAGGAGGAGATGGCAGCCCATTTTTATTATGCATTAGCTTATTATTTTCGTTGGGTCTGCAAAGACTTGCATCCCCGGGCTGTTTAGCAGGGTTGTAGTGTTCTTCACCCAAGGGTGTTCCTGGTCGGGAATCCATACCTCATCCTCAAGGAAGGAGAGTGTTTGAGCTCCATTTCCTCATTCTGGCATTTGGCCAAGCTTATCCCTTCAGCTACAGCGTTATTTCTGCAGCAGAAAATGTTGTGTTGCTGGGTGCAACAATAGAGGAACTCATAGAAGCATTCCTTGGCTCATTATTCAGTGGAGATCTTGTATATTCCTTGGAGGAGCATCAAAGGAGACTCTCGAGCTTCATTTTACATCTTTGGCAGCAGGCCAAACACTCACCATCTCTCAGAGCGCAGTCTAGGGCAGAAACTGCGTTATTTTCAGAGGCAGTTGCTGGGAGAGCCATTTGTGCGTAGCAAGAGGTGTGTTTTTGAGTGAAAGGTATCAACCCTTTGCTTGAGAACATTATCAGAGGAGGGCATGAGTATTTCAGATCTGCCATAGCCTCATTCTCATTTTGGTTCAGTTGCAGTGACAAGTCATTTATCACATTGTACATTTTCTGGCATTTCTAGCAATATCTCCTAGATTGGCTACAAATATTGTATTGGAGACCCATTCTTCTATTTTGGGCATTTATTTATATAGTTAAACCATATTTAATGTATATGTATCTATTGCAGCAGCTACCATGATATAGACAATGCTGTCACTACTCTTCGACATTCTGTGCAGTTGCAACTACTCATGTATCTCATTGCTTGATCATTGGAGATTGGTTCCCATAGCTTGAGTGGCTTGTCCCTCAAGATATTTATGTATATTGTAGCTGATATATTAACAAAAATGATGGCTGTATTATATTCCATTTATTGATGTGTACAAAATTGCAGAGTTTCATGATTGTGTTCATGTATTGCTGTACGCTCTCCCTTTGAGCATTCTTTACGGGATCTAGTTTGGGGAGATCTGAATAACCCGACTAGAGTCATTTCTTTGGCCTTAACTTATAGAAGAGAAGTTTTTAGTGAATTAAAAAGGGGATCCAAGCCCCCTTTCAGCTTATTTTCACATCTTCTTCCTTATACAGCGTCCTTGAGGACCATATAGCAGAAATTCCCGAAAAAGGAATATTACAGTGGTATCAGAGCAAGATCTTTGGCTCAGCCTATGGCCTCAAGCCAAAGTGATGAATCCCTGAAGGAGGAATGTTTCAAACTCTATAGACAGAGTCTACAGATGGCCAGGTAGCCTCTGGATATCATTTTTTTTTCAAAGGTGACATATCCAGTAAATGCCCCTGCAGTCAATCTCTGGAATAGAATTTTGATATTCTTAAGAAGGGAACTTTACAGCTGTGCAGCCCAAGATAAATGCCATTAGAAGGAGAAGCTCCTCATTTAGAAGAGGAGGTGTACAGAGAAAACAGAAAAAGAGGAATGACGAAAGAGGAGGTCTCCCTTCTTCTTTTCCAGACCCTAGAGGGTATCATTGAAGACCTTGAGGAGAAAGAAAGGGAAAATTGGAAAGATTTTCTGAGAGGGTTTGTAGATTAAGAAAGCCCTAGCTATTATTATGATGGGTGTGAGAATTCATCCACACATGCAGATCCACAGTGCAGTCCATTGCCCACTTGCATTGCTGGAAGGACGGAGGAAAGAGATGAGACCATTGGAGCAGCAGCGTTACAACTCAAAGGTATGGCTCATGGTTTGTGGTATGAGAATTCTATTTCATGTTATCATGCAAATTTAGAATCATATGATGGATTCACTAGAGGGTTGATGAGGAAATTTGATGAAAATCATCGTGAATCCCTATGTATTAAAACATCAAACACTTTGCATGCATTGAAGGAAACCATGAAACACACTCCATTCCATATTTCTGAAGGGGATGAAAACATGTGTGATGGCTTGCTAAAGGCAAGACCCCTATTTTGTGTGAAGGGTCCTCTTCCATTTGTGAAGTCATGGAGGTACTTCCTTCAAGAGAGGACCAAGATCTAGGGTCACTCCTTGATGATGAGGTAATCTCATTTATTGATGGAGAGGATGAGCATGAGGGATCTAACAGCACTGTCATACTAGGAGGAGATCCATCACCACATGGAGGTGAAAGGGAAGCCATTGCTTCCATGGGAGGAGTCCTTGTTTCTATGCAAGGGATTCCAAGTATGTTAGCATGTGGGAACCATGGCACAATTCCGGAGTCATATGTAGTAGTTATTAGGGATTGTGAAACAGAGGGAGAAGAGAAGGATCAGCATCAAGGGTTGATACACCCTTATCTATTCCGGAGAGTCTTTGCACAAGAGAAGGAGACTATGCAACACAGTGGAGAGAGGGAAAAATCAGTCCTCTTATACATATAGTCCACTTCTGATCTTGATGTCTCACTATATGGAGGCATTCCACTTGGAAGGCCACTTGATCTAGCATTGATAAGGGGCATCTTGTCAGTTGGTTCACCACTCTTGGATTCTAGAGAGGTGAATACTTTGGAGGAGTCCAGCACAGCGCAGAGAGTTTAGGATAGACCCAAGGAGGAGAGAGACACTCTCTCATTTTCAGCATCACCCACTCTCATCAGTTATACTGTGCTGACAGAGTTTGCTGCAGGGATGGAGGATTGCATCTTCATGATGCAGGATGACTGCTCCACATATTTGATGAGGAGGAGGATACTTCCTTTGAGGGAGGACTCTTCCATACATAGGAGTGGATGGAGGCCACTCATGCTTACCTTGGCCCAACTTGGGAGATTCATGTTGGATGACAAATTCTCATGAGAGGCCAACTTCCCAGGATCACCATTATTGTTTGAGCATGAGCAGCTGCATGATGGGCATGGCAGCATTTTGGAGGATGAATTTGGCATGGGGGATGTCAAAGTAACAGGTAGCAACATGAGGGGAGCATCACATTGCAAATCACCAGTGTTGTCTATGAGGAGGATTGATCCGTGTTGGAGGTCTCCACTTTTGGTAGAGTACTCCCAGGATCTAGGTGCATGCATGATTTTGGATGACCCAGACAGAGATGATAGGTACATGATGGATGCAATGGTCATCTATTGTTATGGCAGAATCTTCTTGACTAGAGCTTCTAGTCTCAAGGAGAAACTATTGCATGCAACACATGAGGAATTTCTAGCCATGCACTTGGATGCCTATTTTTCTTTGCTAGAGGAGTTCATTTGGGAGGGAATTCAGCATGATATATATCAGCATATGGACAGATGCATAGCCCAGATGATTTTGGAGTGGTTGGCACAACCATCTCCCTACTCATTAGAGGTGAGGGAGAGCATTCAGATGAGCCATTTCAGCTCAAGGACTGGAGTACATGGTAAAGGAGGTATATGTTTTCATTTTGATTTACCTTTATTTACTTTATATGAGCATCTTGATGAGCTAAGGATGATCACATATCCTTATGATCCTTGTTATGATGTACTTGTGGCCCATTGCAACGATGGGAGTGGCTATTTTTATGATGGTTTGTGGGGGAAGCCACATATTTCTCGGTGTGCATAATTGGCACCAATTTGTACTTTCATGTCTCCATCTTATGAGATGTTTGTGGCAGCAAACAAGTGGTTGGGGAAGAAATTGTTGTTTTTAGCTTTGATGCAGGCCAAAGGTGCACTGCGCTGGTTCCATGAGTGGAACTATGAACCACTCTCTGGTTGTCCTATGACAACTTGTTTTTATTGCATATTTCTCCCTTGTATTTATGATATTTGTACACTTATGAGGAGCATTGTTTGGAGAGTATTGTATGTACAGCCCATTGGGAGCATGATTCTCCCCATTTTATATGTTTTATATTGTAGGAGACACCATGGGCAAACCATGATTGCCACATTGATACTTTTCTCTTCTTGTGGGAAAAACCACTTGGAGAATTTGAGGGGGCATATCATGGCTGATTTTCTTGATGGGGAAGCTTGGGCCATTCTTGAAGGCCATACCATTTCAGCCCAAGGACAGAAGCATCCCCATATGTACCACAAATGGAGGGAGAAACACCTTAGGAATCAAAAGCCCAACTCTCCATTCAGCCCCAACACATTGCATATACTGGGGGTTGGATTTTTATTTGGATGATTGCATGGGTGAAGGAGTCACTCATTGGGAATAAGACTTCCCATGTTTTTCATCACTCCTACCTTGAGGAGGCCATTGAACAACAAGGAGGTTTCCACCTACACCTTCTATCTTTCCATGACGTGCATCATTCTGGGTTGCATACTTGGGAGGAAGAATTGGAGGACAGATTTGTTGCAAGATATCTTGAGCAGTGGTGGAGATTGTTGATGAGGAGGCCAAAAGAAGAGGGGGAGGAATTTTGTCTCTCTATGCAGTTGCTTGAGGACAAGCAACATGTGGGAGGGGAGGACTGTAATGTTCCCAATTTTTAGCCTCAAGCTAAAAGGAACATTATAGTTTGCAAACTTTCATTTTTTTTAATAAAATGGGTAAGGAGACACCTTAACCCCTTTTGATGGAGAAATAACACTCCTTGTGTGAAAGGAGGAATAATAAAGTAGCTGAATTGAGCACCACATGATGTGAACAAGATTGGATCATGCTTGATCTAGTATTTTTGACCAAGTCAACTAAAACTATCTAGATACATTGAACCTACTTGGACAACGCATTTTTATTGGAGGCTTCACTTGCCTGAGCTAGAAGCAAGTGTGAATGAGACCCATGGTGAGAAGAGTTCATTTTTATTTATAAGGAGGAGATGGTAGCCCATTTTCATTATGAATTAGCTTATTATTTTTGTTGGGTCTGCAAAGACTTGCATCCCCAGGTTGTTTAGCAAGGTTGTAGTGCTCTTCACCCAAGGGTGTTCCCGGTAAGGAATCCCTACCTCATCCTCAAGGAAGGAGAGGGTTTGATCTCCATTTCCTCATTCTGGAATTTGGCCAAGCTTATCCCTTCAGCTACAACGTTATTTCTGCAGCAGAAAACGTTGTGTTGCTGGGTGTAGCAATGTAGGAACTCATAGAGTCATTACTTGGCTCATTCTTCAGTGGAGATCTTGTATATTCCTTGGAAGAGTAGAAAATGAGACTCTCGGGCTTCATTTTAGATATTTTTCACCAGGCCAAACATTCACCATCTCTCACAACGCAGTCTAGGGAAGAAATTGCATTATTTTCAGAGGCAGTTGTTGGGAGAGCCATTTGTGCTTAGCAGGATGTGTGTTTTTGAGTGAAAGGGATCAACCCTTTGCTTGAGAGCATTATCAGAGGAGGGCATGATTGTTTCAGATCTGCCATAGCCTCATTCTCATTTTGGTTCAGTTGCAGTGACAAGTCATTTGTCACATTGTACATTTTCTGACATTTCTAGCAATCTCTCCTAGATTGGCTAGAAATCTTGTATTGGAGCCCCATTCTTCTATTTTGGGCATTTATTTATATAGTTCAGCCATATTTCATGTATATGTATCTATTTCAGCAGCTACAATGATATAGATAGCACTATCACTGCTCTCCAACATTCTGTGCAGTTGCAGCTACTCATGTATCTCATTGCTTGATCATTGGAGATTGGTTCCCATAGCTTGAGTGGCTTGTCCCTCAAGATATTTTTGTATATTGTAGCTGATATATTAAAAAACATGATGGCTGTATTATATTCCATTTATTGATGTGTACAAAATTTTAGAGTTTCATGATTGTGTTCATGTATTGCTGTAAGATTTCCCTTTGAGCATTCTTTACGGGATCTAGTTTGGGGAGATCTAAATAACCCAACTAGAGTCATTTCTTTGGGCTCAAATTCTGTAAGAGAAGTGTTTAGTGAATTAACAAGGGGATCCAAGCCCCCTTTCAAATTATTTTCACATCTGCTTCCTTATACAACGTCCTTGAGGACCATATAGCAGAAATTCTCGAAAAAGGAATATTACACTTACATAGCCAAGATTTAACCTTTTTCACATTTGGCATTGATTTATTTGCTATTTAGGAGTTTTATGATCCTCCTTTACATTGTTATTCATGGAACAGAAAAATAAAACAAAATTGAATATTCCAATTAGCTTAGGACAAATTAGGAATATTACAGTCCTCCCCTCCCAAAGATTGCTTGTCCCCAAGCAACTATAAGGATTAAACTGAAGATGTGGGGAACCTTCATTCCCACGTGGAGCTTCAATATCCAAGCTATCATCCATACAAAATGAATCACCCTCCAGATTGGTAATTCATAGCAAAACTCCTCCCATGTGAGAGGCACTTCCCAAGTGCTCAAGTTACCCAAATGGCTCACCCCATAAGGAAACAAGAGGCCCAATGTAGCAATCATGGATGGTCCAATGCTTCCCCAAACATATGAAACATAAGAACCATGGAGAACCTTTCTCCCAAAGGACACATCCAATCCTTTCATCCTCCCTCCAATCATCCCCATAAAAGGTACAAGCACATCATCAATGTAGGGGACCAGAACAACATGGATACCAACAGTTTTTTGTGCATATGGAGGTGGGTCATAGTCCCACAAGTTGAACCAAGGAAATTCATCTCTTGACTGCATTAGATCAAGATCCAGTAAGTGGTTTCCCCACCACTTACTTGCTGCCCATATCATCTCACCATGGCTGAAAGTGAGATATATTTGGTGCCTTAGGAATGCACCCATCATGATACAAAATCTCCCTTTGTCCACCAAGGGAGTGGCCATGTTCAGAAATAGTTTTGGCCCAAAGTTGGCCATGAAGTTTAAAAGGTACAACACTCCTCCTTGGAGTCATGGCCTGCATATACATGGTATAAGAACACATACAACCAGAAAATAAAACATGATTTACATAAGTATGCTCTTCACCAATAATCCTCCTCAAACAAATGGAGTGGTGCCTAGATCTATATCCTCTTTCAAAAGTAGAAAGAGAAGGATGAATTAAATCCCTCATAGAGTTATGCTGTTGCTCCATATCGACATGGTGCATGCATATTTGACAATGCTGATATAGTTATTTTTCAAAGCCCTCCCAATAGTAACTCCTCAAGATGATGGTGTTGAGCTTCATGGAATATGTGTGGCTGAAACAAAACTCTTCATAGGCCCCTTGTAGCAACTTCTCCTTGAGCTTGGAGGCTCTAGACAAGAATATCCTACTATGATCATAGATGACTCCATCTTGGATTGAATAGCTCTCATCATGTAGTAAGTCATAAAGAATCATGCATGTGTGAAGATCCTTGGAATATTCCACCAAAAATTGGGATTTCCAATATGGATCTAAACTATCCAATAATGACAACGATGATAATGTGTCAACTAAAATGGCTGCCATGTTGCTACTCTTCTCCTTGACATCTCCCATGCCAAAGGGGTATGTTGGAAGGCCATGCCTCCCATTTCTCTCCTCCTTGACATCTCCCATGCCAAAGGAATAAGATGGAAGGTTTTTATTGCTTCCTTATTACCCTTCTTGCATATGTACATGCTCAAAATAAAGTGGAAGTTTCTGGAAGTGAGTCTCCCATGGAAGGCCATCATCTACCCAAAACCTCCTTGGTCTTGCCAAAGTATGCATGTGTGACCACCATCTCCTATCATGTATGGAAGACTACTCTCCAAATGATATTGTCTTATGATTCTCCACAATCAAGGATTGCCTCTCTTTCTCCATGATGGTGTCACTCTTCATCCTTGCAACATCTTTTCTCAGCACAATATGGGATGAGAGAATTGATAATGGTGATAAGGAAAAAATATTTCCCCTATCCTTGAGCCTTCCCAATACTCTCAACGCTGTAGTATGGTCTTCTAATGCTCCCTTCCTTCTTGGATCTATAAATGGAGCATCAATGCATGAAACATCTTTCACCAAATCTGAATCAAGTGGTCTCCCAGGTGGTTTACCAAAAGATAATGATGTGTCATGGCTCATTCCCATGTGCATATCATATGGGATCATCATATCATTGCTTCCACTGTGCAAATACATCCCTGATTTTTGTGTGGGAGTCTCATGATAATGGGGTATCACTCTTAAGGATGCTAGAGTGCTTTTGGTTGGAGCAACTTCCCCATATTTCCTCTCTTGTAAAAGGGGATCACCTCCTGTCATGTCAGCGCTGTGATCCTTCCTATGCTCTTCTTCTCCTACCTTCTGCAAGATCTCACAGTCTAACGTGCTTCCTTCACATGTAGTTAACTCAGGAACACCCAACATCTCCTTGGTGTCAAGAGCCTTGATCACAAAGGATTGATATGTCACAGTGTGTGTTCCCAAAATTGTATGCAATGTTGGAACACATTCCCTCCATTGTTTTGTCTCATTGTCTATTGTTGAGCCGCACTTTTGCCCAAATTTTCATGATATTTATCACATCATTATATGCATGTACCTGGTGTTTTTTTCCTTCTAAGATGATGATTAGAGGCATTTAGAGACAATAGATATTAATTTATGAATTCTTCTTATTAGTTAAATTGACAGGTGTTTTGTATGTAAATTTTATTAATAAATTCCTCCTTGGTGGTAGGTGAATAAGTCTAGTACAAGAATACATTCAAATATAGATCCATGCATAAAAGCAACAGCTGGGTAGTTGAATACGAGATTTATGTAGGTGAAAATATCCATTTTGCGATTAAATGGAGCAGAATATCTAAATTCCAAGACGTGGGTTTTGTTCAGAGCACCATGTTTCATATAACCCAAAAACCATTTGGCAAAATTCGACTTCGTGACTGAATTATCATCGGGGGAATATTCCATTGAAAGCCATGTTCTGAACCCTTTGCCTCGTTTCATGATGAGATTTCTAGCATCAACAACACCAATAAAAGATAATTAACTAGCCTTCTTGAAATGCAATCGATTACCAACAACTTCAATCAGCTTTCCAGGTGTATTACAACAAAGATTAGCAACCGAACTAGCATACTCATAGAATGGATGAAAATCTTGCTATTTCACCTACCAAGATCTACTACAACATTTCGTTTGCTTATGTCTCTGTTCATTATTAGAACACCTTATTTTATATCATGGTCTACTAAGCTTCATGCAGTAGAGTTGTTGATTAACAAAATAATCCCATGCAAGCTTCAATAAAGTCAATGTCAGTTGGATGGGAAAAACCTCTAATCAGAGAAGACATCTTATTACAAGGCGTTGGACATAGGAATGGTAAATCAACATGAAAGCATATGTTATATAGACTAGTGTTTTTATAATCATTACCACCCTTTGGAAAACATGGAAGTTCAAACAAAAATTGTTCACAACGAGGAGGAGGAAGAGGAGGAAAGCTACTATGGCCAGGAGCAGAGCTGCTGAATCACCATCTTGCACGGTGCTCAGATTTTCTGACTGGTTGTTCCATCATTGAATTGGGTTCTGGGGTTGGAGTTACAATATTAATTTGTAGCAGGTTTTGTCACAAAATTTTGCTGACTGACCACAATGAAATTTTTCTCAAGGTGTTGAAGCAAAATATAGACCTACAATTAAGTTTAGGAGTAGCAAGCTGTGTAGAGATAACATCAAAAAAGCTTGAATGGGGAAATCATAATCAACTCTCTCAGATTCTGAAGCAGTTTACAGAGGGCTTTGATCTTATTATCGGGGTTGACATTTGCTTTCAACAATGTAGCATTCCCATGATTTTTGAGTCTGCTGAGTAGCTTTTGAGATGTGGCGATAAAGGTGGAAAATTTATTCTTACTTATCTCTCTCGGGCTAAGAGCATTGATGCTATGGTTGCAAATGAAGCCAAGAAATATGGCCTTCAAATGCATGAAGTAGCAGGGTCTCGGATAGTAGTTGCTAGTGGAAGCTATGAACGCATGATATTTGAATTTATTATGAATTAGAAAAAGAGTTCAATTCACGGATTCTCTGGAAATGGAACAATCACTACATTTTATTTTTCATTAGATGGCAGCAAGCCTTTTCATGATGAAGTTGACTTTGAGTTTCTGGGGAACGTAAGAGGAAAGGATTATGATGGATTGGAGCTTTCCAGTTGTGCGCCAACAATATGATAAATTTGAATTACTTGCAGAAGCTAGTTCTAACCCAATTTGAAACAAATCTTAACCAATTCGTATTAATTCTAAATTTAAATGCAATGTAACAATAAATCCGAGAAATTACGAGTAGCGTTGCTGCGATAAAGCAGAAGTTGTGAACTAAGGAGGGGGAGTTAGTCCGTCAATTAGATATAGGGAAGTTGAGATTGATAGGAATAAAACAGGAATGAGAATGTAATTTGTAGTAGAGGTCGAATTTATTAAGTTCGAATTTCTCAGATGTAGAGGGGCAAAATTTCTAAAATGTGAAGTCAAATTCTGAAAGGTAGAACTAGTATCGAGTTGCAGAGAAATGTAATATAGAAGAGGAATTACTGTGTGTAAACCAGAATCAGGTGTTGGACTTATGTAAATTGATTTCTCAATGCTGTATTAACAATACATTATTACGTTCAAGTTGCTGTTCTGAGTAGAAGTAATTGTGCATGATTAATTTCGAATTCTAGTTTTTGATGTTTTAAAACCATTACTTCGTTGCAGTAAGTCTTATTACTCCAGGCGTGTGAGGGCCCACCACATCTGGAGTTAAGCTGGATTAATAAGCATAAGTTAATTATAGGTGTGCGTGATTTTTATAGTATAAGTTTCCTATTTCTAGTTCTGTGTGAATTTGTGGTAGGTACGGTTCAATTTCAAAGCGTTTTTGGTCATAGTTGGATTATGAAAATTAATGGACTAAAGAATGATTACTCATTACGTAATCTGTGTTTGAGTGGTAACATATAGTTATACTCTATTTCTCTTATTAATACTAAATGTAATGAGAGCATCCAATTTCTGACTTTAATTGGAATTAGAATAGATTTTATTGTTTTTAATTTGAATATGTTAACACTGCCATTTAGAATAATAATTCAAGGATTGCATTATGTAATTTATTTGAATGTTGCAAGATTTAATGCTCATTTTATTTGTTTATGCATCCGGGCACTTTTCTTAATAATTAGATTTATTTTTAATTATTAGATTTATTTTTAATTAGAATCTTTCTTGTTTTCATAATATAATAATTTCTCTATAAGATCGGGTCTGAGTGCGGATTTGATTGAGCAAGTAGCAGTGATTTAGTTTTCATTATTGAGTGACATGATTTTGATTTAGTTTTCATTGTTGAGTTACATGATTTTGAAGAGTGAGCTTGTTTATTGAATAATATATTTCATTTAGATTAAAATCTTTAAAAAGAGGGCTTCTTATAGGTTATTTGCAATACAATTTTCAATAGGATCTTTTAAGTGTTATTTTTACATGAAGTAAAGTAGTTTTCTTCCCGCAATAATTAGAACTTTCCTTTGTTAGTTTGAATCTTGAATTTATTATGAAGAGTAGTTCTAGTTTGTTTAAGGTTTGAAGTTATTATTAGGATAATGTGTGTGTCTTTTTCGTTATCTCAAGTTTTGGTTTCAAGTGTTAGTTTCTAGTTAATGAGAGGAATAAATAGATTAGGTTTTTAAAGCTATCATAGAAGATTTAAAAATTAGAATTTGATTGCGAGAATGATTGAGGATTGCCTTGAATTTCATTACAGTTTAATTGCAGTATGGAGTTTGCAGTGAATGAAATTGGTTAAGTAGGTCTCCTTTTCAAGATTTTTTATTTGCCAGCAAAGGTGTGTTTCATTCCAGTACCTAGTTTATCATTACAAAGGAATGTATTTATACTCTGATCATTAAGCTAAGCCAATATGCAGTACAACTCGCGTTTACGACTCCTAGATTGATAATTAATATTGAGAGGTTTAATCTGACAATTAAGACGACCAACATTTTGGCGTCGTTGCCGGGAAGTTATATTTTGGCTCAGGTAACATTTTCTTACAGAGTTTCAAGGATGTTGCAGGGAAGTCAGAGGGCGGAGAGAGTACGGTAAGACGTGAGTGAAGAGCCACACATCCACTATTGTGGGGTTGCTTCAAAGTCTGGCCATATTGCTTATCGCTTGAAATTTAATTTCCAAATTGCTTTTCTTTTCATAGATTAAATAGTACCTTGATTCGGCATTTTCCTTTCATGCAAGCATGGTGAGCTTTATTTTAGCCAATATCTTTTAAAATTCATTTATCTTCAGAGTCCAATCTTCAACGTTATATCATTTTTGGGGTATTGTAATAACCCTTGTGTACTAATCCATGTGATGACAGAATGTACCAGTTGGATTGTTGAAAACAAGAAAATGGTATTTTGAGGAATCATTCAATGAGGAGTTTTCATGCTGCTATAGAGACAGACAAGTCATCCGATGAAGAATTCACAAGTGCAGAATTTACTACTTTTCTTGAACACAAATTTAATATATTTAAATCTTTGATTTCAAAATTGGATGATTTGCAGGAAAAAGAGAAGGATGAAGAACCACTACTTCTCCTTTGTGCCAACTGTCGAAAGAAACATTGCCTTGGAAAGTGTCCACTTAATGGTCTGGAAGTTTGCAAAATTTGCGAGGATGGTCATGCAACCGAACATTCCCCATCATTTCCACGATTACAAAAGGTACTCAGGGAATCAAATAAGGAATCGAATCAACCTCCAGGTATAAATCAAAACCCAACACCATTTGATACTTGGAATAATTCTTATTTTCCTAAGCAGGTTCCTCAACATGTTTATAATCCTTAAGTGTCATGGAAAATTTTTAATCCTCCTCCAATTGAATATCCTAATTCGTGTCGTAGTGGCCCTTGCCTTGGCCGTGATCCTCAAGCCAGATATCTCCATGGCCTCAAGAATCGTTTGGATCCTTATCTCTAGGGAAATATCCCATGCAAATTCAATCATATGAGCACCCAAAACAACCACAATTTATTTCCAATGCACCATTAAGTTATCCTCCTCCATGGTCCCAGCCGTATGTGCAACCATACCCTAACCCTAATCCATACCCTAATCCATACACTATCCCTAATCCATACCCTAACCCTAGTCCATACCCTAATCCACACCCTAGACCTAACCTTATTCCAAACCCTAAACATAGCCCTCATTCAAACCTAAACCTTAAATTACCACTTAGACCTAACCCTAGTCCAAATCCTAATCCCAAACCAAATCCAAATCATAGGCCAAGCCTTAAATAAAACCCTACCCCAAACCATCCTTTAAACCCTAATCTAAACCATGAGGTTGCACAACAGTTTGAACCACCTATTCTTTCTCTTGATTCCCCTATTGAACATAATGATACATCTTCCATGTTAGGAAAGGGAATGAATTTGGAAACTTCCCCCATTATTACAAAGCATTCACCCCAGGAAGGTGTAATTTAAATACTACAAGAGGAGTAATATTTCGTTGGAACTTGTTTTGAAAATTTTGTTAAAACTCAAAACCCTAGAATCTCTCTCAACCATGCTTGTCAATTTGAAAAGAAAACATTTGAGCCTGAACTTGAGGGATTTATCTTTTTTCTTTCACCTAGTCCCTTATACCTCCAAGAGAGTGAATATAAAACCATGGAAGATTTGCATCAGTTGGAGAATTACGAATATGTGGATTCCACTGAATCCTGGTTTTGAGCAGTCATCAAGCCATCTTATTTCCTCAGCATTTGAAAACTCTTGGTACCATATCAATTGAAGCAACTGGTTTCTCATGCTTTCATATGTCTTGAAGTCTATTGTTTAAAACTAAGTGTGAGTGTAATCAACATTTTGTTACGCACATGGCTTCATTGGAAGTACTCCTATACTTAAAAATGGAGTCTTTCGCTTCTTAGGGTAAAATAGGGTAGGAGAATAAATAAATAAAGCTGTTATAATGCTATTAGGGTGTTGAATTTTAAATCATGGCTATTAAAACTACTTTGATCCACATTAGTTGTTAACACACACATTTGTGACAAATATTGTTGAGTACAATTCACTCTAATACCTTATGATTTTGCAAAAGTAACCATGATTAATCACTCTAATGAGTTGTTGTCTTGGATATATATTTTTCAGTTTCCGTTACAAGGTACTATTGGAAAAACCCTATGGTGGACCTCTCTTGTTAAGATCATAATGAGCTATTAAGGAGAACACTAGCATTCTTAACTCAAAGAATATTTCAATCATTGGTTGGGATATCTTTAATGAGTCCTTAGGGTAGAGGAATTAGCTAGCAATGATTAGTAATTAAAAAATTTTCACGCCATCCTGTACTCTTAAGGAGTAGATCTGTCTCCACACTTATTAAGTAACCTTTAAGGTTAATCATAATCATAGCTTAAAAAGATTTAGGGAAGGATAGGAGGTCGTGATGAGCCGACCTACCACAATCATGAGACCTAACATGCATGACATTACTACTACTGGTCACCAAGCCAGAGTAATGGCTTTCAGCTAAAAATATGGAAGACAGGAGGTCTCATCACGAGCCGGCCTATTCATTCATGTTACTTTTTGTGAGTGACATTTCCATTAGCTGGTTACCAAGCCAAGATAATGGCTTTCATCTAAAAAGTCAAGTAAGCTAACTCTAAATCCTTGCCTAGTAAGTGGGACACAGACATTTCGATGAGTCAAAAGACAACCCTGCCGAGGTTATGGACACCTGCAGACAACAGGGCCATGTCTGTGGTATTAAAGTTAACTACATACTATGATTTTCTTGGTTATCCTTATCTTTCCCTAAAACTCATCCTTTCTCTTGAACAATGGTTTTAAGATGATTTGAACATGATGCTTTGAGTTCGATCTTTAAAAAATTGAACAATATTTAATGATGTGGTGCCCTTAGGGAATGTTATTCATTGTACTAGATCAAGAGGAAATTTAGTTTTGAATCTCGATGACAACGTAATAAAGAGGTTGCTGATTGGTATCATAACTGAATTTAATTCTCATGGTATTCAAAGTAATGAATTACTCAATGATGACTACTCACAAGGTGTTGGTTGCCAACAATGCGTATTGATTGTTGTTGCCTCTAAATATGTTCTGCATGACCTAGGTACGATATTGTTATAGTAGGTGCAGGAATCTTGTGTTATTATTTTTGAAACTGCACTTTTTCAAAAAAATTTGATTTTTATCATAAGACTTTGGGAAAAGACAAAATATGGGACAAGGTAACAGGTACGTGCAACACTCTTTTCTCCATAATGTCTACCCAATATTGTTTTATCATTTCACATGGTTTTAGCTGGTAAAGTAATAGTAATGCCAATGTTGCGGGCTAATGAATGCTTTACAATATCAAGCATCTTCATCCTTGCCAAAATCATTGCTGAAATTTTCCCCGCCTTATTTCATCGTCTTATAGTTTTGGCTTGCACGAGGACGTGTAATAAGTTCAGCATGGGGGGACGTTGAGCCGCACTTTTGCCCAATTTTTCACAATATTTATCACATCATTATATGCTTGTACCTGGTGTTTTTGTCCTTTTAAGATGATGATTAGAGGCATTTAGAGACGATAGATATTAATTTATGAATTCTTCTTATTAGTTAAATTGACGGGTGTTTTGTGTGTAAATTTTATTAATAAATGCCTCCTTGGTGGCAGGTGAATAAGTCTAGTAAAAGACTACGTTCAAATACAGATCCACGAATAAAAGCAACAGTTGGGTAGTTGAGTACGAGATTTTTGTAGGTGAAAATATCAAATTTTCAATCAAATGGAGAAGAATATCTAAATTCTGAGATGTGGGTTTTGTTCAGAGCACCATGTTTCATATAACCCAGTAACCATTTGGAAAAATTCAGCTTCATGAATGAATTATCGTCGGGGGAATATTCCACTGAAAGCCATGTTATGAACCCTTTGCCTCATTCCATGATGAGATTTCTAGCATCAATAACACCAATAAAATATAATTAACTGGCCTTCTTGAAATGCAATCGATTACCAACAACTTCAATCAACTTTCCAGGTGTATTACAACAAAGGTTAGCAACCGGACTAGCATACTCATAGAATGGATGAAAATCTTGCTATTTCACCTACCAAGATCTACTGAAACATTTTGTTTGCTTATGTCTCTGTTCATTATTGGAACACCTTCTTTTATATCATGGTCTAATAGGTTTCATGCATCAGATTTCTTGATTAACAAAGTAATCCCATGCAAGATTCAATAAAGTCAATGTTAGTTGGATGGGAAAAACCTCTAATCAGAGAAGACATATTATTACAAGGAATTGGATGTTATAATTAGTCCCACTCTTTGAAAAACATGGAATTTCAAACAACAAAGGTTCAGAACGAGGAGGAGGAAGAGGAGGACAGCTAGTGTGGCCAGGAGCAGAGCTGCTGAATCACCATCCTGCACGGTGCTCAGATTTTCTGACTGGTTGTTCCATCATTGAATTGGGTTCTGGGGTTGGAGTTACAGGATTACTTTGTAGCAGGTTTTGTTGCCAAATTGTGCTGACTGACCACAATGAAATTGTTCTCAAGGTGTTGAAGCAAAATATAACCTACAATTAAGTTTAGGAATAAAAATTTGTGCAGAGATAACATCAGAAAAGCTTGAATGGGGAAATCATGATCAACTCTCTTAGATTCTGAAGAAGTTTCTAGAGGGATTTGATCTTATTATCGGGGCTGACATTTGCTTTCAACAATGTAGCATTCCCATGCTGTTTGAGTCTTTTGAGCAGCTTTTGAGATGTGGCGATAAAGGTGGAAAATTTATTCTTGCTTATCTCTCTTGGGGTAAGAGCATTGATGTTATGGTTGCAAATGAAGCCAAGAAACATGGCCTTCAGATGCATGAAGTAGCAGGGTCTCGGACAGTGGTTGCTGGTGGAAGCTATGAAGGCATGATATTTGAATTTATTTTGAATTAGAAAAATAGCTCAATTCACGGATGCTCTGGAAATGGAACAATCACTACATTTTATTTGTCATCAGATGACAGCAAGGCTTTTCACGATGAAGTCGACTTTGAGTTTCTGGGGAACGTAAGAGGAAAGGATTATGATGGATTGGAGCTTTCCAGTTGTACGCCAACAATATGATAAATTTGAATTACTTCCAGAATCTAGTTCGAACCCAATTTGAAACAAATCTTAACCAATTCGTATTAATTCTAAATTTAATTGCAATGTAACAATAAATTCGAGAAATTAGGAGCCACGTTGATGCTATAAAGAAGAAGCTGTGCACTAAGGAGGGGGAGTTAGTTCGTCAATTAGATAGAGGGAAGCTGAGATCGATAGGAATGAGAATGTAATTGGTAGCAGAGGTCGAATTTCTCAAGTTCAAATTTCTCAGATGTAGAGGGGCAAAATTTCTAAAATGTGAAGTTGAATTCTGAGAGGTAGAACTGGTATCGAGTTTCAGAGAAATGTAATATAGATAAAGTAATTGTTGTGTGTAAACCATAATCGAGTGTCGGACTTATGTAAATCGATTTCTCAATGATGTCTTAACAATACATGATTGCGTTCAAGTTGCTGTTCTGAGCAGAAGCAATTGTGCATGATTAATTTCGAATTCCAGTTTTTGATGTTTTAAAACCATTCCTCCGTTGCAGTAAGTCTTCTTACTCCAGGCGTGGGAGGGCCCACCACATCTGGAGTTAAGCTTGATCAATCAGTATAAGTTAATTAGATGTGTGCGTGATTTTTATAGTATAAGTTTCCTATTGTTGTTTCTTTGTGAATTTGTGGCAGGTACAGTTCAATTTCAAAGCGTTTTTGGTCATAGTTGGATTATGCAAATTAATGGACTAAAGAATGATTACTCATTACATAATCTGTGTCTGAGTGGTAACTTAGATTTATACTCTATTTCTCTTATTAAAATTTAACGTAATGAGAGCATCCAATTTCTCAGTTTAATTGGAATTAGAATAGATTTTATTGTTTTGAATTTGAATATGTTAACACTACCATTTAGAATAATAATTCAAGGTTTGCATTATGTAATTTCTTTGAATGTTGCAGGATTTAATGCTCATTTAATTTGTTTATGCATTCGAGCACCTTTCTTAATAATTAGATTTATTTTTAATTAGAATATTTCTTGTTTTCATAATATAATAATTTCTTTATAAGAGAAAATCTGAGTGCGGATTTGATTGTGCAAGTAGCACTGATTTAGTTTTCATTATTGAGTGACATGATTTTGATTTAGTTTTCATTAGTGAGTGAAATGATTTTGATTTAGTTTTCATTGTTGAGTTACATGATTTTGAAGAGTGAACTTGTTTATTGAATAATCCATTTCATTTAGATCAAAATCTTTAAATATAGGGCTTCTTATACGTTATTTGCAATACAATTTTCAATAGGATATTTTAAGTGTTATTTTTACATGAAGTAAAGTAGTTTTATTCCCGCAATAATTAGATCTTTCCTTTGTTAGTTTGAATCTTGAATTTATTATGAAGAGTAGTTCTAGTTAGTTTAAGGTTTGAAGTTATTATTAGGATAATGTGTGTGTCTTTTTGGTTATCTCAAGTTTTGGTTTCAAGTGTTAGTTTCAAGTTCATGAGAGGAATAAATAGATTAGGTTTTTCAAGCTATCATAGGAGATTTAAAAAGTAGAATTAGATTGCGAGAATGATTGAGGATTGCCTTGAATTTCCCTACAGTTTAATTGCAGTATGGAGTTTGCAGTGAATGAAATTGGTTAAGTAGGTCTCATTTTCAAGATTGTTTATTTTCCAGCAAAGGTGTGTTTCATTCCAGTACCTAGTTTATCATTAGAAAGGAATATATTTATACTCTGACCATTAAGCTGAGCCAATATGCAGTACAACTCACGTTTACGACTCTCGGATTGATAATTAATATTGAGAGGTTTAATCCGACAATTAAGCCGACCAACATCTATCATCATAGAAACATGTTGCTCATTCTCTTCATGTGTAAGATCTTTGGAAGCTTCTTGCAAAGAAACAAGGGCTCTCCTAGTGGAAGAAAGTGCTTCACCTCCATCTCCCAATAAAAGTAGATCTCCTCCTGCTGTCACAGGGCTGGAGGACCTTTCCAACTCTTCTTCATCCTTCTCCTAATCAATAGAGAATGCCTCATCATTAAGAGGTCCTTTCTCTTGATCTCATATTAAAAAAGGAGCCCTTATGTCTTCTTCTTGAGAAGAATGTTCTTGTTGAAGTGGGCCCTTTTCCCTTGGAAAATAATGTAGTAGATCTTTAACCCCCTCAACAATGTTCTTAAATAGAGTTATCTTCATGGATCCTCCCATATCATGCAAAGGTTCTGACTTCTTGGGCTTGGTTGGCTCACCCAAAGAAGTTTCAGATGGTTTAACATCAAATCTTTTCACTAACCTCCTAGTGAACTTTGCATAAGTAGAGATATTTACATTTTTCAATGAAGAAGATTCAAATAACCACTAGGCATAAGCCTTACCTTGGAGATGTAGTGCTTCTACTCTAATGGCTTCTTCTTCTGAGACTTGTTGCAACTGAAAATATGTGTCTAGCTTCTTTACCCAGGACTTGGCTGAGCTCTCGAGTGATCCATCAAAAGTAGGTAGAAAGAATCTACCCAAAGTGTGTTGCATGCACCCTCTACTTCTATTGTATTTGCTGGATCTTCTCTCTTCTTTGAGTTGAAAAATCTAGGAAGCTTAGATGCTCCCTAAAACTTCTAGACTGAGATTCATATTCTTGGAGATAGTCACCAAGAGTCTCCTCCTTTGGTGTTTCTCCTTCTGCTTCTTCTCTTGCCAGGAATGTAGGCATGCTAC
Organism: Pinus albicaulis; assembly: GCA_034641835.2. Lineage (NCBI taxonomy): Eukaryota > Viridiplantae > Streptophyta > Pinopsida > Pinales > Pinaceae > Pinus > Pinus albicaulis. The sequence continues at coordinate 459,878,550 of CM076569.1, read as the reverse complement.
AACATTGTAGATATGATTGTGTGGCTGAATGCTCACACACATAGTATGAAGAACTGGGGTTTCCTTCATGTGCAAGTCTTCTTGAGGGATCTGCATGTATTTCCCTCCTCATTCCCCTGATTTCTCTTTTCAACTCATGCATAGTTTGGAACAGAGTTGTTGAGAACTCTTTCCCTTTCATTCTTCCAGATAAAGGGGTTTTACCCTTGTCTTATTTTTCTTCAGTGTAATCAAAATTATTCTATCTTTCCCTTTCTTGAAAATACATATTGTCTTCTTACAAAGCACAGGCTGTGCCAAGATGATGCTCTGATACCACTGTAATATCCAAAAATGGGACATGCATCAATACTAAATAGTTATGCATTTAAAATAACACAGATCATCAAGATTATAACAGGAGGCCAATATGGAGACCTTTCTTTAACATTTATAATAGAAAATCAGATGTACAATGAAACCCATGAGATGTACAAGAGAAAATAGAAGTCTCCAATGAAGAAAAATCCTCAAAAAGAGGTAGTGCAACCACACACATGAGAAGAAACTACCTTGGCAACGTTATTTTTACTAGGCTACAACAGATGTTGATTACAACTTAGATCTAGAGCAAAATAATGCATGAAAAGTCAGATCTATGACAGATCCATACACTATAAAGACTCTTCTTCAAAATCCCCTTGGGTTTTTCAGCAATACATGAAGCACATGGAATAGACCTGAGATCTAAAAGCTGCAGATCTGCATAAATCTTCAGATATTCAGGAATATTCAGATATATGCAGATCAGATCTGAAATGTGCGATATGTTGATCCTCTCCAATAGATCTCAAAGGTGAAGGGCAGATCCCCAACACATGAAAATAATTCCTCTAGAAATTTATGCCAAAAGTCCCTGCAACAACACCTACAGAAAAACACATATCTGGAAGTAAAACTGCGCTTTAGGGTTTAATATATGTTTGGCCACATGCCAAGATCTGAATCTGCTACTCCAATGATCCAATAGTCTCTTGACAATGGGATAGAAGCCTTCCCCACTGAAAAGGAACACCAGAATGGTCTAGATCTGAGTAGATCTAGCCTCCACTTGATGTAGCTTACAAAGAAAACCAAACCCTCAATAGGATCTGCATTGTAGTTGAAAGAAGAGCTTGGTTTTCAGCCTAATAGTGGAAAATAAATGAAAACTCTTCCAAGAGGTCTCTCAAGGAAAGATATGGAATTCTGAAACAGGAAGTCCTTGTGCTAAACAACACAATTCTCAGCTAAAGAGAAAGAGAATGATATATGTCTAAGTAGACAATATATTCAGAAAAATTTAATCTCATCAATTTTTTTTTATGCTGCCATCCCCTTCCTTATATACATTAAGAGCTTTTAAACCCTAAACCACCTTCAATGAAATAGCTTCCTTCACACAAGACATCTCCATCTAAAACTGTGTTGTGCCACATTGATGGCCACTCCTCCAAGACAACGCTGTAGATTTTGTCATGGTTGACCCAGTCAAAACATCCAACCCCTTTCACACCTAAGGGTGCTTGCTTACATAGCCAAGATTTAACCTTTTTCACATTTGGCATTGATTTATTTGATGTTTAGGAGTTTTATGATCCTCCTTTACATTTTTATTCATGGAACAGAAAAATAAAACAAAATTGAATATTCCAATTAGCTTAGGACTAATTAGGAATATTACATCAGACTCCAACTCTTAATATCACTTAGAATACACAATTTCATTAATGCAATAAAATTTAGGTACTAAAAAATTATGACTTATAAAATCTCATGGCCATGTGCACTCTGATATATCACTCATTAAGAAAGAGTCGCAAGAATTACCATGAAAGCAGAGAAACTATTTCACGGCAGTGTTCAAAGAGAATATGCTCAACACGTTCTCATGAACTAAGTGCATGGGTTATCATAGTGTCACATGAAACTTTGTGAGGACCAACTCATGCAAGTACAAATAACTGAGAACCCATATAGAAATGCATGTGTTTATAGTGTTACAAGGAACATACAAAAATATGTCAAGCATATCAAAATGTAAAATTAGGCATTTATCAACCAAAAAAATTTGTAATCTTGGAACCTTAAGGAACCTAAAATGAAGATTGCATGGTATTGAAAAAAGGAGAAAGTAGAAAATTACATCAACCTGGTTCCGAGTGTCACGTGAAGGTTTGTGATTGTGCTCATAAACAAGTCTCTATTGGGAAAAACTTCTCCATGCTACCAAGAGGTGGAGGATAAATATGTTGAGAAATAATAGTAGGAGTCTCCACAATATGTTGTTGTTGTGGTGACTGAGAATTTCTTGATGAAGAACCACAAGTTTTTCCCACATGGGTTGAATAAGAGACCAACCTCATTTGGTCTATTAAAACATGCACATGAATAGCAGGAATAACAATTGATCTAATTTCAGGATAGACACACATTGTCTCTACATTTGTCAGTGTTTGATGATGATAATGATGGTGGTGATATGGCTGTTTTTTATGTTGATCTAGGTGTTTCCAGTAGATTTTATGTTGATATGGGTGTTTCCAGTAGATTTGATGTTGATATGGGTGTTTCCAGTAGATTTAAATAGAGTTCGAGAGGACCATTGTTGAGTTGTAGGTTACGTGAATATGAGAGCGGAGATCATTTATGTCAATTCTATAGCAGAGGGCTTGAAATAGAGTCTTATGATTTTAATGACCCAAAAATACCCTGTTATAGTAGGGGGTGAGCCATAGTTGTGTCTACCCTTATTTTTTTCCTCAAGGTTCCCGCACACCTCCTAACAGAGGCAACTATGTTATTTTTCAACCAATTTACAAGATCATGAGAAGAAAGGCTAGTGATTTTTAAACATGATGTGTGGAATAAATAAAAATAAAAAACTGCCTCAGTGGACCATGTGCACTCTTGCATGAGGGCCACGTGCCTCACCACTTCATCCTCTTTCTCCATAACATAGCATGCAGGTCCTAACCATGCCACTTAAACGTTGCATCATGCTAAAATTTGTGGCTCAGTTCAAAAATAAGTTCATACTCGGAACTGGTTTGCCATTAGCTCTCCCCTATTCCTTATTCATCTTCATATGGGAAACTCTATCATTAAAACATCGCCATTGTAGTGAGCATCAATATACACTACAACATTTTTTTCACCTCTCTTTCTAAATTCTGAAACCGCCAATGAAAATCCAAAGAGCCTCGAACCTCGATTGGGCTTCTAGTTCATGCCTTCTGTTAGCCACCTATAATATTTTGTTATACCAAAAGGTGGATAAGATCTTTTTTGAGCCTCCAAGGAACAAATTTTATCACTAAAAATTGTTGGCTCTTGAAGTCTCTTTAAGGCCTCATGCCTCTGTCCCAAATCCTCATTTGCTGTCCCATTTTATACTCAGAAAATCTGCTGATTTCATATAACAAACTGCTGAAGAAACCATCATTTTCTTCCCCTTTTTTCTCCATATTATTCCTCTACTTTTCATGAGTTTCTCCCTCCATCCGTAAAAATCTTCCTGACATGGTTTGAAACTTCTTTTTGAACTGTGCCGAAACCCCCAAATCCATTGAAAACCTTGAAATTTTTCATAAAAAACAAAGTTTTATTGCTATGGACCTAAGCCCCTTGGGCTAAGTCCTAAACCACTTCCCCCCACATGCCCATGTGTTAAAACCAAACGCCAAAGCTTTTTGGCGCTAATCGCATCGCAAATATCCAAAGGGTGCATGACTTTGAACCATTACAAAGCTCCGATTGCGATTAGCCTTTCATATAAAACCCTCCGATCATATTATTTCCTCATATAACCATATAGCCCGCAATCGGGCCATAAACCATTGAAAAATCCCTCTCCGATCAATATTTTCCATTTTAAACCCAAAAACCCACTTTCCGAAAGTTTTAAGTTGAGAACTTAAAACCACGTGATAAATACAAATGGGTTGATTGAAAAGAGCCGATCGCGCAATCGCAATCGGAAACAACACAAATGGGTTGATCAGAAAGACCAGGCTCAATGGCCCGATTGCGATTGGCCCTTGTCTTTATACTCCCGGGCATATTACATTCCGTGAAAACCACCGGCACCGCAATCGGGCGCCTTTTTCCCTTTAACTTATATATTTTCTGCCCGAGCCATTATAACTTGTTTTTATTGCAAAACTTTGGTTTTCATATGTTTAAAGGTTTTTCCGCCGGTGCGTAGGTCGAAGCAATCATGACCGTTGATCTAGTCCTTCGATCCAACAGTCCGCGCACAATCGCATTGCGACTTTTCCCTGTTGCGCAATCGCATGCCCATCTCTGCGACCTCCGATTGCGATCCCTCCGATTCATTCCCCGCCGTTGATCTGGTCCTTAGATCAATGGCCAGCGCTCAATCCCAAGTTTCTAATCGCAAGTTCAAATCGCATGCGTTTTTGTTTCATCCCCGATTGCAATGGCTCCGATTTAATCCTAGCCGTCCATCCTCCCGAAGATCCAACGGTCCTTATTCCCTCCGATCACAAGTCTTGCCCCCGTTTCGAAAACCCTCCGATTCATCTTCCGTCGTCGATCTGATCTGCAGATCAACGGCCAGCGCTTAATCGCATTGGAAATTTACATCGCATGCACTTGCCTGGCCCCCCCGATTGAGATCCTCCGATTAGATCTGGACCGTCCACGTGTCCAGATCGGACGGCCCAAAACCACCCCGCCTTATTTCTTCTCCCTGCTCTCATTTTCCTGTTTTGCGTCGATCTCCACCGTTAGATATTTTTATCCGACGGCTACACTCCTCCCCCGCCATCTGAAGCAGTTTAAACCTATTTTTTGCAGGATTTCTTAATTGTTTTGTGTTTGATGCAGGTGTTCTAAATGGTTTTCCATTGTATAACGAAGAAATGCCAAGAGCTGGGAATGACGATTCTCATGCCCTCGTTTCATTAAAAAGAAGCCATCCGCGGGGCTCCATTCCATGTTTCGTCAGTACTCTATGAGTACTGATGCCGCAAAGACTAGTGCGGGTCTGCACACCGACAAGACACTGTTTTAATTCAAGCACATCAGATGAAGATTGAAGACAGTTTTTATGGGGATCATGGCTAAGACAGTTATCAAAAGCCTAATCCCCAATCTAAAACACAGTTTAAAGGAAAACCTAAAGTGTTTTATCAGACGGAAAGCCTCCACCGCCACATCTGAGGCAAATTGATTGCTCAGCTACCACCGAGCCACCTGTTGCCTCAAACCTTTCAAATAGAGGCCGAAGTTATTAAAGAAGATCAGATTTCGCCTCAGAGCAGCCAAGGAGTTACTTCTGCAAGGTAATCAATGCAGAAATATCTGCAGAGTTACTCCCCACATTACACAGAGCCTCAAGGTCAAAATAAAGCTCCCACCGAGCTTTGATATTTATTGTAAAAAGTTAATACGGTGATCCACCTGTAAATTTCTCTCTCGAGCCCCTCGAAAGGCCGAGAAGTCTTGAACCTGTATTAATTATCCTGAGAGATATTTTATCAGATCACCTCCTCATTCTTCTATAAATACCTCAGGAGAAGATGAGGAGTTGTTGGTTGCAGAACTTTGAAATACACTTGAGCTTGAGACTTCTTTTTGTACATAGTATTCACTGGCCCTTGAAGCTCTGTTTGTGCTAGAGTAGTTAGGTTGAACAGTGAAGATGATTGCTGAACTGAAACATTGGACTTGAAGTTTGTAGCTGGTTTGACATCAATATAAAAGTTGTTTCATGGGATCCTGATCTATATTGACAGTGATGTTATTCTCATTTGTAACTTGTTGTTTTATTTCTGTTTTCATGTTGTTTCATTTTCCACTGTAAAGAACAGTTTAAACAGGGTTAGGACCTGCTGTATATCAGTAACCTTCTCTGGCTGAGAAATCTTTATTTGAATGTTTTCTTCCAATCTGTGTTATTCAGGAATGACTTAATTCAGTTTAGGCATGAGAATGTTGGCGTTCCCTCATTTTATCGTCTTAGCTGAATATTATTTCTGAACGTTACTTTCAGTATATGTTATGTGATGATGAACTGAAGGAAGATATGGTTAGCCCTGGTCCCAGACTTGTCTGCATAACTAACAGATTGTTTCCCTTGGAATGCGTTAAAAGATGGCTAGTTTAGAAGCACTTGCTAGATCTTAGACCATTCTGTGTTATCGTTGTGTTTCCCCTTGTTTTGTATATTTTCTATTGGAAGTGTGTCAAAGGCTGGTTGGTTTAAAAGTACTTACCAGATCCTAGTCTGCTTTCGTGTCCTTCTTAAAGTGTTTGTCAAAGGCTGACTGGTTTAAAAGTACTTATCAGATCCTAGGCTGCTCTTCGTTCTGCATCTGTTTAATTTCCCTTCTTGATGTATCACTCCATTCCATAAATCAAAATTTAAAGAGATCCTTAGACATAGATGACTAGCCCCTTGGATCACACTTGATGTTGTTGTTCAATTAAAGCCCAGATATGACTCCATAGCCCAATGGACTAAAAACCAGCGTTATATCTATCTATCTGCCAAAACTGTTCTATTTGCTTGCAACTTCTTACTTTTGAAACTTTGCACTTAGGACTTTTCCCTCAAGTAACATTTCATGCTCAACCATCCAAAACAAAACAAAACCTTTGGCCTTCATAACTAGCCTAATATCATTACCTTAAGCTTTTCAAAGACAATATCCATCTTTGCACATATTGGAGAGATCCCTCTCCGGATTCAGGAGGGCTAGATCCTAGAATCCCAAAGTTTGGTTGAAATGATGTTAACTATGTGATTGGACTCTCCCAATCTTGCTAATAAATTACAGAGACCTAACATTTCTGGTGACTCCACTGGGGAACATCGAACCCAGAATCTCTGGTTCCATGACAATTGTTTTATTTTGCAGCTGAGCCACCAGAAGCTAACATTTCTGGCGACTCCACTAGGGAACATCAAACCCAGAATCTCTGGTTCCATGACAATTGTTTTATTTTGCAGCTGAGCCACCAGAAGCTAACATTTCTGGCGACTCCGCTGGGTACCCTTACCCAGAATCTTCATAACATTTTGAGAGTCAAAAGCAGCCTTTTCAAGCACTACCAAGAAATGGTAATTAAGATGAAACTCAATTGAATCAGTGACAAACTAGGTCAGCCCTAGGATTCTTTCGAGTTTTTATCTAACCTTGGAAAATCAGCTAGCTTAGCCATAAGGATAGACTGTCTTTGCTTCATAACCATAGCTAAGTTTTGAGGCAAAGTTAGGATATTCTTTCGAACCACAAATAAAAGCAATTTAGAAAATACCAAAAAAATTTCAGATTGGTAGTAAAACACTAGTTTTGATATCTTTTGTACGTCTTTGATGTGTTTTACTTTATACTCTTAGACAGAGTCTGGAAAGGGCCAGGTAGCCTCCGGGTCTCATCCTCTTTTGGGGGTGACATATCTGGTGAATGCCCTCCCATTCAACCTCTGGTTAGAGTTTGTTGTGTTTTGAGATATCCTTGAAAGGAATGTTTCACAAACACTGTGGTGGACAGTGTACTCCTTTGACAAAACTCTGAACTTTCCACCTGGCAACTCCACAATCCTGAACAGACCTTAAGACTCCACTGGGAAGAACCCTTATCATTATCATTCAAACTCAGTTAGAGGACTGTGGGATTTGAAATCATAAAACAGATTGGTGAACCTCTCTAAGATTGTCATATCTGGTTGAACTTCTCTTGTTTTAGGTCTAAACAACATAGCATAGTGGCTTCTAAAAAGATTCACACTAGAGCCCATCTAGACCCTAACCCACCTGAGATAGTTGATAATCCAGAAAGTATCCTTTGGAAGTCTCCTAAGGTTAAATTATTAACTGTTTTCAGATCACCCTTGAGAGCTAATTCAGTCCCTGAAAATCTTTCAGCTCTGCAACAACCACAAGTTGACTTAGTGAACCCATTTAGGACTAGGTCATTTGATGATATAATCCAGTTAGACTCTGAATCTTCACTTTCATCTTCTGAAACAAGTGAACATCCTGGTAGCAGGGAAACAACACCTCCTGATTTACATTTCCTTCCCAATTTAGGTGTCTCTCATCCAAGATCATCTCAACAGTCTACTCCTGGTCCATCCACTTCTACTCACCCTACATCCACTGTTCAAACCACTTCACCTCAGCCCACTTTCCCTTCTGTAAATCCACCTACACCTCCTGCCATGGCAACATGGTATGCTCCCTTAGTCCTTCCTGTACCATTAGTCAATCTTCCACAGGACTATCAGTCCAAAATTCCATTATATGATGCTAGCAATACTATAACAACATCTCAACATGTGGACAAGATGAATGACTACTTTGACAGAAATGAAATTGATAATGAGTCTGTCAAAATCAGACTGTTTGCTCAAAGTTTGGGGGGAGAAGTGAGAAAATGGTTTAAAGGTTTAACCCCCCATAGTATTAACGACCTCCAAGCCTTCCATCAAACGTTCTTAAACAAATGGGAAGTAAGGAAGAACCCTCTCCAAGTCCTTGCCGACTATAACAATCTCCATAGGAATCCTGGGGAAAGTGTACAAGCTTATTGTACCAGATTTAACAGTGTGTATAATGCACTTTCCCCTGAACTAAAACCTCCTCAGGGCTCAGATTTAAACAAATTTCCTGAAGGGTTTGATCCAGACATGACATATTCACTTAGAGAAAGAGTTTTTGCAACTCTTGAAGACATGCAAAGAGGTGCTCTTTCTGTGGAAGTTAACCTTATGGAGAAAAGAGCAAGAATGAAGAGCGAGAAGAGAGTATCTTTTAGAGAGGAATCCACCCCTTCCACTTCAAGCTCAAAGATGGAGAGAATGATGGAAGAAATGATGAAAGAGATGAGCATAATTAAGAGAGCACAAGCAAATCAAAATCAAAATGCTCCTCAAAATAGAAACCAAAATCATAATGTTAGAAGGAACCAACCTCCAAACAGACCCAGGGAAGATGATCAACAGGTCACTCCTCCCTTTCATCAAAACTATGTAAGTGAGGTTGAACAAACAGAAGACATAGCAGAGGAAGAGGATATCAACATGTTTGGGGAAGAGGATGATGACTTTGAGGTTCATTATGATAATAAACAAGGTCTTTACACACCTTACGACGACAAAAGAAATAATAATGAAAATTATTATCGGGACATGGAAAATGTCGTCATAGAACCTCAAAGAGAATATGACCTTAGAAGCAAGACCAGTCAACAAGCCCCCAACACCAAAACCTCTGACAAATCCTCTCAAAGCAGCACCGCAGCTAAACCCAAAACAGCCAAACAAAAAGACAAAACAGTGGTTGTTAATTCTGATAAGGATAAGGAAAAAAACACTCAAAATTCTGAAAAACAGAGTGAAGACATCAGCAGTACTAACACTTCAGCTAGTACTCCTTCTACAACAGTTGTGTCAAGTAAAAAAAATCAGCAAGCTGTAATTGTTGATAGAGTGACAGCTAATAAGGTTGAAACAAGTGCTTCAAAGAATCAAACCCCTTTCAGCCTTGAACAGGAAATCTTAAAGATCAAAATCTCTGTTCCATTAACTGAGTTAGCTGCCCAACATGCATATAGGAACCAAATTTTGAAGGCTTTAAATATAGAGGAAAATGGAGATATAGTTAATCTTAGTGACGACCTACCAGAGTTGATTTTTGGCCCTAAGATTGAAGGGAAGTTTCAAGAAGGACCAGTTCCTCCCTTTTATGTGAGTTTGAAAATTCATGACAAAATTCTACACAATGCTATGCATGATTCCGGGGCTTCTCATAATTTAATGCCTAAAGCTGTGATGGAGAGCCTTGGTTTAGAAATTACCAGACCCTACAAGGACCTATACTCCTTTGACTCAAGTAGAGTAAAATGTCTAGGATTGATCAAAGACCTCTGTGTTAACCTAGCCCAGATTCCAGCCAAATGTTTACTCATGGACATTGTTGTGGGTGATGTCCCCCCAAAGTATGGAATGCTATTATCGAGATCCTGGGGAGCTAAGTTACAGGGGACTATGCAGATGGACATGACATATGCGACCATCCCGGTTTTCAATCAGACCAGAAGACTTTACAGGGAGTCTCATATGCAATACATGGTTACAAGTCAAGACAGACCACGAAACTCTCCTATATATTCTGTCAGTACATGCCTTGATTCTTTTATCATGTTTAACAATGAAACTCCTAGTGAACAAGTCACTTTAACAGAATTAAAGGTTGACAGGGAAGAAGAGTATAATAACGCAGAAGTGTCCAAACAGTTTGCCACATGTGAAAACATTAGTAAACAAAGCATAGGTCTTGATTTGCCGGCTATGAGCCCATTGTTGTTAGGACTTAACAACCCAGAAAATACCCCTAACATTTCCGGCAACACCCCTCAATCTATTGAAGAATTTAAGGAGTCAAAACAAATTCAATTGGGTGCTGCTAATCATGAACAGTCAGAAGGCACCATAGTTAAAAAGGACAATCGCCAAACAGACGAAACCAAAGACAGTCCTTTATGGAGTATGTATTTTTATGGGTCATGCACTAGAAATAATGCTGGTGCAGGGGTTTGGATCATTAACACTAAAAAAAACCACACAGAATGCATCTCATGCAAATTAAACTTTCAGTGTTCCAACAACATAGCAGAATATGAATCCCTTCTCTTAGGCTTGCATCTCTTGAAGAAATTAGGAGCCAGAAGAATTAATGTGTACGGTGATTCTGAGTTAATCATTAGGCAAGTCAATGGGGAGTATAATGAGAATCATCCCACACTTAGAGCCTATCGGAATGATGTCATGGATCTGTTGACAACATTTGAAGAGTCAAACCTGAGTTTCATCCCAAGGAAAAGGAACATTATGGCCCACAATTTAGCCTTTGCGGCCAGAACATGTCTAACGCCATATGAGATTGGAGACAACACAACTCCGATAAAATTTAGACCGGCAGTGCCTGATAACGAAAAATATTGGCAAGTGTTTGACAATGAAAAACAAATAGATGACTTCATGCAATTCAGAAATGAGTTCGAACTTCACAGTTCAGATTCAGATTATGATACAGACTGCAGTGAAGAAAAATTTCTTGGTGAAGAAGAATCGTCTCCTCAACCTGCCAATATTAACCTATTGTCTAGCGAACTTAGGAACAAAACAGAATTAAGTGCAGAGTTAGAAACGGAAGAATTACAAACTCTGCATTCTAAAGATGAAAATTTGCCGAGTGGTCTAACGCCTTTAGAGGAGTTGTTCGATTTTAACGATGTGGCCAATAAACCAAAACTGGAACTTGTAGAGACTGAAGTAGAGGAGTGCAATATAGGCAGTGAGGAAAAACTGAAAATGATCAAACTGTTCAAAACTTTGCCAGCTCACATTAAACTCAAATACATAGAGCTGTTCCAAGAATTTTCTGATGTTTTTGCTTGGAGTTACGAAGATCTCAAATCCTATGACACTGAAATAATACAGCATAAAATCCCTCTTAAAGAAAACCAAAAACCATTTAAACAGAAACTGTGCAGAATAAACCCTGTCCAGTTGCCATTGGTTCAGAAGGAGATCATGAAAATGTATGATGCTGGCATTATTGTTCCTATTAGATATTCTGAGTGGGTATCTAATCTGGTGTCCGTTAGGAAGAAGACTGGAGAAATCAGGCTTTGTATAGACTTTAGAGACTTAAACAAAGCTTCGTTAAAAGACAACTACCCTTTACCAAAAATGGATCACATTTTACAAAGGGTGGTGGGGTCTAAAAAGATTTCGTTGCTTGATGGCTATTCAGGGTATAATCAGATTTTAGTTCACCCTGCTGATCAATTAAAGACAGCTTTCAATACTCCATGGGGCACTTTCATGTATGTGAAGATGCCTTTTGGTCTAATGAACACTGGAGCAACCTTTCAGAGAGCCATGGACATAGCATTCTCGGAAGAATTGGGCTTATTCATCATTATCTATCTAGATGATGTCACTGTGTTTTCAAAAACAGATGAAGAACATTTAGAACATTTTAGAAAAGTTTTCGAGAAGTGCAAAAGGTTTGGAATATCTTTAAACCCTAAGAAGACACTATTTGGTCTCCAAGAAGGTAAGCTTCTTGGACACATTATTTCAGAAGAGGGTATAAAGATAGATCCAAAGAGGATTGAGGCTATATTAAAAATCTCTCATCCTCGAAATATCAAAGAGTTGCAGTCTTTCATTGGAAAGATTAACTTTTTGAGAAGGTTCATCCCTAACTTGGCAGAGCTCCTTAGAAATATCACAAACATGTTGAAGAAGGAGCAAGGGATAAAATGGACCTTGGAAGCAAAGACATCCTTTGAGGTGGTGAAACAAGCATTAACCAAAACACCGGTTCTCATAAGCCCTGATTTTTCGAAAGATTTTTATATCTTCTCATTTGCATCAGAACATACCATTGCTGCTGTCCTTTTATAGAAAAATCCACAAGGACAAGAGCAGCCTATTGCATTCTTTAGCAAGGCATTGAGGGATGCCCCTTTGAAGTATAATATTATGGAAAAGCAAGCTTTTTCTTTGGTTAAAGCATTGAAAGACTTCAGAGTATACATCCTTCACTCACACATCATTTCCTTTGTCCCAAATTCAGTTGTAAAAGACATTCTAACACAAGATCCAGATGGTAAGAGAGGTAAGTGGATTGCTGTTATTCTTGAATATGATTTAGAGATAAAACCCACTAAACTCATCAAAGGCCAAGGTCTAGCTAGATTAATGGCTGAATCCAATTTTTAAGTTCTTGATATTAATGTGATTAATGCTTTGGACAGCCAAGAAGAATTCTCAACTCCCATTATTGAAAACAATATTCTGAATTCTCCTTGGTATGCTGATATCGTTTATGTTTTGCTTAAATTAAACACGCCTCCTGGTTTATCGAAAACGAAGGCAAGGTTCTTAAAACTGAAAGTAGTAAACTATTGCATTATAGATAGGTGTCTTTATTGGAAAAATTCTAGTGGTATATTGCTTAAATGTTTGCCTGATTTTGATGCAGAGAAGATTAAGCAAGAATTTCATGAAGGAGAGTGTGGTGGCCATTTGTACTGGAAGTCAACAACCAACAAAATTTTGAGGGCTGGTTTCTTTTGGCCCACCCTTTTTCCTGATGTTCACAAAATGACAACTACTTGCCATAAATGCCAATTGTTTGAGGGCAAGAGAAAATTATTACCCCTTCCTCTGCTTCCAATCATTGTTGAAGCTCCTTTTCAACAGTGGGGACTTGACTTCATAGGTGAAATCCATCCCTCATCTTCTGCCCAGCATAGATGGATCCTTACTGCCACAGACTATTTCACTAAATGGATAGAAGCCATTCCTTGTAGGCAAGCCAATGATTCAGTTATTATAAAGTTCATAGAAACCAATATCCTTTCCAGATTTGGCTGCCCTACCAAGATGATCACGGATAATGCAGCAACATTTAGAAGCAAGAAAATGGTTGACTTCTGTCATAAATACCAGATAACACTAGGGCACTCCACAGCCTATTACCCTCAAGGTAGCGGACTTGCAGAGTCCTCCAAAAAAATCTTAGTGAACATAATGAAGAAACTGTTGGAAGACAATAAGAAGTCTTGGCACACAAAGCTGATCCATGCACTGTGGGCTGACAGATTAACATTGAAAAAATCCATTGGTATGTCACCCTTCCAGCTTGTATATGGTACAGATGCAATTTTTCCTAACAGCCTTGGTGTACCAGTTATGAAGTTAATTCAAGAGTTACAGACTGAAGATAATGACATGATCAGAATAATAAATCAGACCATTCATCTTCAGCAAATCAGAGAGGAAGTGTACAACAAAACATTGCAGAAACAGGACAGCATTAAGAAGCTTTTTGACAGAAGAACAAAGGCCAGCAATTTCAAGATTGGGGAAAAAGTGTTAAAGTGGGATTCAAAGAGAGAAGATAAGGGAAAGCATGGTAAATTTGAAAATCTATGGCTTGGCCCTTACTCTATTCATTCAGTTGCTGGAAACAATGCATTCTTCTTACAAGAGCTGGATGGAACAGATTTGTTTGGGGGTCCAGTCAATGGCAGGATACTCAAGCATTACTTGTCTTGATTCATGATATGTTTTTAAGCCTTATTTTTTCTTTTTTTCCATTGTAAACATTTCATCCATCATTGCATTCAAAGTTATGAAAAATTAAAAAATACAAAAACAAAGAAAAATAAAAAGAGGGCAGAAATGAAAACAAGAAAGGCAAAGCCCCATGCCAAAAAAGAGAAATAAATTCTGAAAGTGTGCAAGCTCAAATGCCACTCCTCAGAAACACACTTCTAGTTAGTCAAACTGTTTAAACTTGACTAATTAGCTTTAAATTTTCTGCTGATAGGTTAGTGAATTTGATTTTCCAAACTGTTTAATCTTGGCTCATTAGTAGATAGATTAGGATAGAAATTAAGGTTCAAACATGTTCAAAATCTGAACCAAAGTTTCCAAAGAGAGATGACTCAAAACTGTTTTATTTTTCTGAGTCATAAAAGAGAAAAACTGGTTCTAATTTGCCCAAAATCTGAACCAGAAAACAAGGAAGAGACAGCTCAAAACAAAATTAAAAACAGAGCTGTAAAGAAAAAGAAGGCCATAATGAGAAACTTTCAGATCTTAAGCCTTCCATTTTGATTTAATTTTCTGCAAATAAAAATCTATGTGCAGCTTGTTTTTATGTCATAGATCACAGCAAGTCAAACAGCTTAATCTTGACTTCGCTGTTTTTAAATTTCTGTTATGGAATTTAGAGAATGAAAGTTTGTTGGACTGTTTAATCCCAACAGACAGTAGACTAGGTGGAGAAATATCTGAGCTCAACTGTTTAATCTGAGTTCAGGGAGAAATAAGGAGTAGAAGTAGATTAGATTTCCTATTTTTAAAAGAATAAAATGTTGTGAATAGAGTTTTCCAATCCAAGTGCACTCTAAGAAGAAAAAATGTTAGATCTGTAGGATTGGGTAGGTAGCAAGCTTGTCGATAAAGGTCCATTGTTTTCATGGCTTCCAAATATGTTTTTAGAGAAGATCATTCAATCACAGGAGGACAACCCAATGGATGAGGCAACTAATCAGCCTCCCAGAAATCAAGTCTGAATTCTTGATGCCTTCAAGAAGGCACCATCCCCAAGTGGAGCCACTGTTAGCCACCTATAATATTTTGTTATACCAAAAGGTGGCTAAGATCTTTTTGAGCCTCCAAGGAACAAATTTTATCACTAAAAATTGTTGGCTCTTGAAGTCTCTTTAAGGCCTCATGCCTCTGTCCCAAATCCTCATTTTCTATCCCATTTTTTATACTCAGGAATTTCTGCTGACTCCTACTGAAAGACTGCTGAAAGATCGCCATTTCTCCTCTTCTCAAAACCCTTCATCTGCTCCCCTTTTCTACATCAAAACTACCTTGTTTTCATAAGTCCTCTTCTTTCCATTTATGAAAATTTCCCCTTTCATAGTTAAAAACTCACTTTTTAACTATTTCGAAACCCCCAAATCCATTAAAATCCTTGAAAATTTCTCATAAAAAATCAAATTTTTATTGCTATGGACCTAAGCCCCTTGGGCTAAGTCCTAAACCACTTCCCCCCACATGCCCATGTGTTAAAACCAAACGCCAAAGCTTTTCGGCGCTAATCGCATCGCAAATATCCAAAGGGTGCATGAATTTGAACCATTACAAAGCTCCGATTGCGATTAGCCTTTCATATAAAACCCCCCGATCATATTATTTCCTCATATAACCATAGAGCCCGCAATCGGGCGATAAACCATTGAAAAATCCCTCTCCGATCAATATTTTCCTTTGTAAACCCAAAAACCCACTTTCCGAAAGTTTTAAGTTAAAAACTTAAAACCACGTGATAAATATAAATGGGTTGATTGAAAAGAGCCAATTGCGCAATCGCAATCGGAAGCAACACAATGGGTTGATCGGAAAGACCAGGCTCAACGGCCCGATTGCGATTGGCCCTTGTCTTTATACTCCCGAGCATATTACATTCTGTGAAAACCACCGGCCCCGCAATCGGTCGCCTTTTTCCATTTTTTTTTATATTTTCCGCCCGATCCATTATAACTGTTTTCATTGCAAAAACTTTGGTTTTCATATGTTTAAAGGTTTTTCCGCCGGTGCGTAAGTCGAAGCAATCATGACCGTTGATCTAGTCCTTCGATCCAACGGTCCGCGCACAATCTCATTGCGACTTTTCCCTGTTGCGCAATCGCATGCCCATCTCTACGACCTCCGATTGCGATCCCTCTGATTCATTCCCCGCCGTTGATCTGGTCCTCAGATCAACGGCCAGCGCTCAATCGCAAGTTTCTAATCGCAAGTTCAAATCACATGCATTTTTGTTTAATCCCCGATTGCGATGGCTCCGATTTAATCCTAGCCGTCCATCCTCTCGAAGATCCAACGGTCCTTATTCCCTCTGATCACAAGTCTTGCCCCCGTTTCGAAAACCCTCCGATTCATCTTTCGCCGTCGATCTGATCTGCAGATCAACGGCAAGTGCTTAATCGCATTGGAAATTTACATCGCATGCACTTGCCTACCCCCCCCCCCCCGATTGAGATCCTACGATTAGATCTGGACCGTCCACGTGTCCAGATCGGACGGCCCAAAACCACCCCGCCTTATTTCTTCTCCCCGCTCTCATTTTCCTGTTTTGCGCCGATCTCCACCGTTAGATATTTTTATCCGATGGCTACGCTCCTCCCCCGCCATCTGAAGCAGTTTAAACCTATTTTTCGCAGGATTTCTTAATTGTTTTGTGTTTGATGCAGGTGTTCTAAATGGTTTTCCATTGTATAACAAAGAAATGCCAAGAGCTGGGAATGACGATTCTCATGCCCTCGTTTCATTAAAAAGAAGCCATCCGCGGGGCTCCATTCCATGTTTCGTCAGTACTCTATGAGTACTGATGCCGCAAAGCCCAGTGCGGGTCTGCACACCGACAAGACACTGTTTTAATTCAAACATAGTTAAAGAGTATAAGTTTGAAGCAGAAGCACAGCAGATGAAGATTGAAGACAGTTTTTATGGGGATCACGGCTAAGACAGTTATCAAAAGCCTAATCCCCAATCTAAAACACAGTTTAAAGGAAAACCTAAAGTGTTTTATCAGACGGAAAGCCTCCACCGCCACATCTGAGGAAAATTGATTCCTCAGTTACCACCGAGCCACCTGTTGCCTCAAACCTTTCAAACAGAGGCCGAAGTTATTAAAGAAGATCAGATTTCGCCTCAAAGTAGCCAAGGAGTTACTTCTGCAGGGTAATCAATGCAGAAATATCTACAGAGTTACTCCCCACATTACACAGAGCCTCAAAGTCAAAATAAAGCTCCCACCGAGCTTTGATATTTATTGTAAAAAGTTAATACAGTGATCCACCTATAAATTTCTCTCTCGAGCCCCTCGAAAGGCCGAGAAGTCTTGAACCTGTATTAATTATCCTAAGAGATATTTTCTCAAATCACCTCCTCATTCTTCTATAAATACCTCAGGAGAAGATGAGAAATTGTTGGTTGCAGAACTTTGAAATACACTTGAGCTTGAGACTTCTATTTGTACATAGTTTTCACTGGCCCTTGAAGCTCTGTTTGTGCTAGAGTAGTTAGGTTGAATAGTGAAGATGATTGCTGAACTGAAACATTGGACTTGAAGTTTGTAGTTGGTTTGACATCAATATAAAAGTTGTTTCATGGGATCCTGATCTATATTGACGGTGATGTTATTCTCATTTGTAACTTGTTGTTTTATTTCTGTTTTCATGTTGTTTCATTCTCCACTGTAAAGAACAGTTTAAACAGGGTTAGCACCTGCTGTATATCAGTAACCTTCTCCGGCTGAGAAATCTTTATTTGAATGTTTTCTTCCAATCTGTGTTATTCAGGAATGACTTAATTCAGTTTAGGCATGAGAATGCTGGCGTTCCCTCATTTTATCGTCCTAGCTGAATATTATTTCTGAACGTTACTTTCAGTATATGTTATGTGGTGATGAACTGAAGGAAGATATGGTTAGCCCTGGTCCCAGACTTGTCTGCATAACTAACAGATTGTTTCCCTTGGAATGTGTTAAAAGCTGGCTAGTTTAGAAGCACTTGCTAGATCTTAGACCATTATGTGTTATCGTTGTGTTTCCCCTTATTTTGTATATTTTCTATTGGAAGTGTGTCAAAGGTTGGTTGGTTTAAAAGTACTTACTAGATCCTAGTCTGCTTTCGTGTCCTTCTTAAAGTGTTTTTCAAAGGCTGACTGGTTTAAAAATACTTATCAGATCCTAGGCTGCTCTTCGTTCTGCATCTGTTTAATTCCCCTTCTTGATGTATCACTCCATTCCATAAATCAAAATTTAAAGAGATCCTTAGACATAGATGACTAGCCCCTTGGATCACACTTGATTTTGTTGTTCAATTAAAGCCTAGATATGACTCCATAGCCCAATGGACTAAAAACCAGCGTTATATCTATCTATCTGCCAAAACTATTCTATTTGCTTGCAACTTCTCACTTTTGAAACTTTGCACTTAGGACTTTCCCCTCAAGTAAAATTTCATGCTCAACCATCCAAAACAAAACAAAACCCTTGGCCTTCATAACTAGCCTAATATCATTACCTTAAGCTTTTCAAAGACAATATCCATCTTTGTACATATTGGAGAGATCCCTCTCCAGATTCAGGAGGGCTAGATCCTAGAATCCCAAAGTTTGGTTGAAATGATGTTAACTCTGTGATTGGACTCTCCCAATCTTGCTAATAAATTACAGAGACCTAACAACTTCTATTCTCAGTCTCATGTACCTAAGCAATGGCCAAAGGAATATATAGTGGTCTTGGTTCACCTCCATCCATTCACTCAATTAGGTCTCATTATCCAGCTACTCATATGTTTTGTACAATAGAGTTCCTTGTTTGTTAGGATTTCAACCAAATCAATTAAGAGGAGGTACATGTGATAGCCCCTATTACTTTTTAGATATTGCAAATATTTTGGATATATATATATATATACACACACACATGGACTAAGGGAAAAAGGGTCAATTTATTCCAGGACTGAGAAGATTTCTCTTCATGGAAATATTTTTATGTTTTGTCACAATCCATGAAGGTTGACATGTGAGCAAGCAGGGTATTGGTGTATTTAAATTTCAAGCAAGGATCCAAGACAAGAAAACATTGTGCGCAACACCATGCAAGAAAACAGACCAAAAAAAATAGTGATATGGACATTCAATGAGTAATCCATCGATGGTTGGAAGCAAGTTGAGGTGAGCTAGGAACCCACTGTAACAAAAAATAACAGACAATAATTTTTTTTTTGAAACAGGGAGGTATGTGGAATTAGCCTGTTGGCCTGGGAGATTTTGTCTAGACAATCGAAAAACAACCTGAAGTCAACAATTCGAGCAGTTGCAGTTTTATTACTAAAAACACTCTGAGATATCCGCGGGGAGGTAAGAAGAAGAAGAAAATGTGCATACCCTCAATCTGTTTAAACCTCTCAGTACCTACTACGAAGCAACAAATTTTCTCTATAACCATGGGAAGGTTGGTAAGGTAAGGTATGCCTCGTTTTGGAGCACGGTGTTGGATAGCAGGGCTCTGGTACATTTCGGGGCAACCACCTATAAATATTATATCTATGGAGATGATTGGGGATTTAAATCTTAGAATAGATGGAGGCAGTTGTGAATCTGAACGAGTGACTATACATGGGAGAAAGCAAGGAAGACCTGTATAGGACAGGCAACATAGAAGGCTAGTAGTAACATTAGCACAGACTTAGGCAACTATAGGGGAACCCTTGCGCTGTAAAATGGAATAGTGCAGAGTAGATCTAAGGCACCAACACCAAGGTGGACGTTGTCCCCAATAACACTTTTCAAGTTGGTGGAACAAAAATCAATGGTACAAAATATTAGCATTCTAGCTCGTGACTAATGGTGAAAGTCAAATTTAGAGAACTAAGCTCATTGAGGTTAGCCGCATCCTTTTGGTAAGCTATTGTGACTGTGCTTAGTTTTGGTATAAAAACATTTGAACTATCCTTCTTGTGTTGGAGAATGTAATTAATTTTGGTCTTCATAATTGTCACTTGACTCATGTCATGATGTAATTTTCTTGTACTTATAAAAAGAAGAAAGAAAATGATGTAAATATCAAAAGAAAATTATTTTTTTAAAGCATGGGTTTCATGCTCAAGTCATTTTTCACTAGGTCAAGCATTAATTAATGCTTCTAGGGTTTACATGAGTCAAAGAGGCCCTATATTATTGTAAAATACCCTTTTAGACACTTGTATCAAAAAGAGAAAAAATATTTTCTATTTTCAAATGTTTAGAAGGCTCCCAAGACCAAGTCGTCTAGCCTATGTGAAGTTGACCTAGAGAGGGCTAATGGAGCCTCTTGGAAGGCTATAAAAAAGGTGGAACTTAGACCTATGGACACACACATCAAACACATTACATCTTGTCTTTGGTCCGTGTTTGGAAAAGAAGAGTGAAGGCCATAGAGGGCTAGATAGCGCATAGAAAATAAGGAAACATATTCCAAATGAATTTGGAGGTCTCGAACCTACCTTCTACTATTCACATATGTGATAACCCTAGGGTTTCTAAGGTTACCTCAAGTCTGAAATTGGAAAAGGTGTTGCAGACTGTTTTAGTAAGGATATAATACTAGAAGAGCCATTATCTTGAAGAATTTTTTCTTCCTTTCTCTTAGAGACTTTGTCTTGCATTGAAGAAGGAAGATTGGCTGACTAGATTTGTTTTTGGTGGTAGCTCTAGTCTTAGTTTTGGTCTTGGAAGTCTCCTTTGAAATGATTCTATAAGAAGATAAGTTATTTCTGGCTTTTCCCTGGCTTGGAGCCTATATCTTGTGTTCATCTTCGTATGATTTTGATTTTCATTGTTTGGAAATTGTCTTGATGATAAGAACACAATAATAAATAACAAGTAATAAGAACATCACAAGAAATTTTCAAGTTAATAGAAATGAAATTAATAAAAACCCTAATGTCGCCCTAATGGATTTCTCAACACCTTGCTTGTATATTATTTTGAATTAGGCTTGGAGGTTAAATCTATGGAGCGCTTGGTATGTATTAAGGGTTAAGGATTATACCTCTAGATTCCCTCATTGGATGGTGGGTGGAGGTTACATACCTCTGGAGTCCCTAGACTAGCCACCCTTGGAACCCCTGGTGTATATGGCAACTTGGTTTTAGAACAATCTTCTCTGGCCCTGGAGTTAGGCTTAGGGGTGACAGCTACACGATGGGACTTATTGCAGTCTGTCACTGGTTGGGAGGTGAGTTATTATCCCTATCCCAATACCTATCCTCTTGAAATTTATGACTCACTTATGTTAATCAAACAACAATTTTACTGCTATTGTTAACATGTTTAATACTTGGTCCATCTAAGTTTGAAATGGAATAATTGCTTAATATTATGAAAGGTTATGATGAATTGTGTATGGAAGGCTTGAACTGTTCTTAACATGCTAAGTGTTAGCTACGACACACAATGAACCCTATGCTTGGACTATTCTTAATGAACTAGGTTAGCTACAACATATAGTGAACTGAGTGTGTAAGGGTGACATGAAACACTCTCTAAGTACTCTGTGTAATTAGTAATATGCTGTGTATAATTATATATATATATATATATATATATATATATATATATCATGTTGTAGTAGCTCTACATCTCTTATGTAAGACTAGATGAATTTCATTTCTGAAATCTACAACACTCTGCATAAGGTAGGACAATACTTTGTTTAGTACAGGGTCATGTAATTGTTTCTAAGGCTTATTGGGTACATCAAAGTGACACTACCTTTAAGAAGTGGAGGAAAAGGTTGTGTGGAACATAACATGTAAAATTGTAACCCTCTTGTTCTGTTGATGTCACATAACTAACCATAACACGATACTTGTATTAAACTGACCCTGGAGATCTGGGTTCCAACCTGTAATACTAAATTGGACAGGGGATGACCATACCAACCAACCACTATGATCTCAAATATGTACCTATATGTATGTATTTATTCGTAAGAAGTGAAAGTATCAACCTAGACTGTGCCAGTAATAGGGTCAATGCACATGCATTAACTGAAGAAATATAGGGATTACATGTATATCATGAATTTTTTTTATCTATATTTAACTTTGGACCCTAGTTTGTTGATTAAAGAAGATATGGTTGTAGCAAACAATTATTTTTCATGATTTAAAAAAATAAAAATAAAATTATATATATATATATATATATATATATATATATATATATATATATATATATATATATGTCAAAGTTTCAAAACAAGTCCTTCATAATAGCAAAAAACACACATTTTTGCAGTACAGTTCTGTCATGCTATATGTTTAACAACTTTATCAACCTCATATTTAAAAATATTATCAGCTTATCCTTGTTTATATTATTTAATAGAAAACTTGTCACATGGAAATCCATTCTAATGTAGCCAACCAAGTTCGTCTCACTATGATAACTGAGAAAGGATTGCATAATATACGCCACCGAACCTTCAATTTCAGATGTCTTCTAGAATTTTAAGTGCTGGATGCTTTCAATATTTCAATATGGAAATAATTTATGGAGATTGAGTTTCTAATTGCCTGCAGAAGTTATGTATAGTATTTTGACCTTGCATAACCACATGCAAATGAGATAAAAAAAGATGGTAGCTACGTAAAGAGCTTACAGATGTGTGGAAGTGGCATGTATACATGTGTCACTTGTTTAAATTATGGGCATAAGGAAGATTTAAATGAAAAACAAACAGTTATGAAATTGTGATCCAGGTGGATATTGGTGGCCACCCACCAATTCCATTTGGACCCCCACCATCAGTTCTTTCAGTTTTTTAGTTTCAGCACAACTTACTATTTTTAGCAGTTTTTCGGGTCATGAACTTCGAGAGCCATTTTGAGGCTCTAATGATCCAGGTGGATATTGGTAGCCACCCACCTATTCCTTTCAAACCCCCACCATCAGTTATTGCAGTTTTTACAGTTTCAACACAACTTACTATTTTTAGCAGTTTTTCAGAATCTGAACTTCCAGAGCCATTTTGAGGCCCTAAACAACGTCTTTTGGGGAAACTGGGAGCCAACATAGTAGTTCTTTAAAATTTTCTCATGTCAAAAGTTGTAGTCCTCAGATAGATATTTATAACAAGGTATTGAGCGCGTTAAATAGAGATCATATGCCAAAGTTACGACCCTGAGAAGATTGATGTACCCAATTACGCAAACAGGGCCCATAGTTTTGGCGCTCCAACTCCTACAATTAGGTTTTTGGATGTTTAGTGCTTTCCATTGATTCTAAAAAATAAAAAGGCCTTCGAGCCTTGTTGTAACACAACTCAAAGGTCTATAGCCGTCACACCTCTTCTCAGAGATAAGCTACCAGCTCCATAGCTAGTTTATTTCCATTATGTCTGTAAGCATATTTTTTTTATTTGATATTAATGAAATGCAGTTTGATTTTTGCTGCATCTCTGTGTTTATTTGTATTTTTATATATTATTGCGTTTCGACACAAATCTGGATCAGTGGTATCAGAGTGGTCTTCTCTTTCTCTGTATTTATTTGCATTTCCATGCCATAAGAAAATGGAGACGAGGGAGAAGGAGATTCTATCAAAATATTTCTCAAGGAGGCCCTCAAGAAACAAAGGAAAACAATGGATAACTTTGCCCATATCCTTCAACGGTTGCCCACCAGCAGTGCATCTACATCCAGTAGCCACTCTAGAGGCACCTCTCCTTTGAAGGTACATGTCAACTTTGATGCATTTGAAGGCCATTTAGATGCAGAGGCTGTAGATGGATGGTTGAATTTTCTGGAAGGGTATTTCCCAGTCCATGATATCTCCGACCGATAAAATATTATTTTTTCACTCCTTAAAGTCGCCCCCCATGTCAAAGACTGGTGGGAAACCTACTATGAGAAAAAGGACGGGAGGGAACCATTTTTGTTCTTAGCCTCACCCACATGGAATTTGTTTCAAGACAACATCAAGGAACAATATTACCTTGTGGGGAGCTATGAGGACAAGTACATCCAATAGACCACACTGCGATAGCAAAGGGATCAAGATGTGTGTGAACTGGTGAATCTGTTCCATACCTTGCGCAAAGAGTTTGGTATTAAATATTTAGAGAGACATTTGGTGCTCAAGTAGCACAGCTGTTTGCATAGACAAATTCAGGAGGAAATGGAGTTTTCTACATTACCTCGCTTGGCACGACATATCGCTATGCCGCCAAGATTGAGCAGAAAGTTAAGCAGAAGAAGCAAGACTTTGGATCCGCGAATCTGAAGCCAAGAAAAGGTGACTCTGAACCACATAAAAATGGGCAAAGCCAAAGCAGGGTGACTCAGAACGACACCACAAATTGAAATAAGGACACGGGGGAGTGGTGTGAATTTTATAATAGCCCCAATGACAGCACAAACGAGTGTCGGGCCAAACACTCGTTGGTGGCCAAACTAAAGGCACCCGAATGAGATGCATGTTATGATCCTGAGTCAGAACCAGAAAAGGGCAGTGACAAAGGGAAGGAGATCATTGATGCAGATCCTTGTGCCATTGTTTCCACCAACAAGCTCCAAGGGGAGGATCGTGAGGATCTAGAGGAGGGGGAGCGTCTCTTCCATTCGCAGATGTGGGTGAAGGGTTCTCTACTGCAATTCCTTGTCGATAGAATAATCCAAACAAAACTCATTTCAGCAGAGGTTGTGAAGCGGCTCGACCTACCGACCATAGCACACCTGAAGTCGTATACCATTGAGTGGCTTCACGAAGGAAGAGATCTCTACATCTGCCATCAGTTCTGCCTTCCGTACAACATCAAGCCCTTCACAGATGAGGTACTATGTGATGTTGCTCCTCTTAATGTGTCTGATGTATTATTGGGCCAACCATACTTGTGGAAGTGACATGCTGTGTATGAGTTTAGGCCTCGTGCTGTTGTTATTACTTTGGGAAATAAATTGTACAAGATACAAGAGGTAGTGCTGCCTGAGGTAGCGTATGCTAAGAATTTTGTTTGTATACGTTGTTTCGAGTATGTGATGATTATGTGCTCATGAAATTAACTATGAAGTATGTAAGGAGAATTTATAGGCTTGAGGAGGACTTACACAACCGCTTATTTAATGACATTTTCTGCTCTCAAGTCTAAATTTTTTATAGAGACAGATATAAGCATGTGTGTACGAGTACGCGTGCAACTTTTTATTCTTAGCTGATAGGTCATAAAGTAGCCGAGATATGTGCAATTAGACATGAACACAATCCCACTGAATTTTCCTTCTTGGATAATATGGATTCTATGGACAACCATATTATCCGTTTATATTCTAAAAGGAGAGAAATGTGATAATAAGACCTAGTGAAGATAGTTACCGGTTTGCATTCTTTTGGAATCTTGTGATTAACTGTTGCAGGGCTTGAGTTGTACTTGGCATGGTTTGAAAGCTAAGGGAGTTGGGATGGTCTGAAACCCTTGTTGAGTTATATCTTATAATGGGCCAGGATACATAACTTGTACTCCAAGGTGAAACTTGGGAATAGATATGCTCCGTATGGTCCAAGAAGGCCATCCCTCTTGGTGTTAAGGCTACAAAAGTTTGTTGGAGTTTTTCCACAACTATAGTTCAAGCAAGCTAGCTTTGGGCAACCAGAAAAAGTTAAGAACTTTTGGGACAGGTGATTGGAGGGATAGTGACCACGTTGGAAGTTGTGTCCCTCTATGCTGTTATGCCCGAATATTAGAATTTAGTATTGATATCAAGCATGTAGAAAAACACATTACATACTTGGTATGGGACATCCAGAAGATTGTATGACGTAGTGTTCCTATATGTTGAGAGGAGTGCTTGACAGTGTTAGTGTTCTAGTTATGGGAGTATACATATTGTGGTGGTATGCCACGTGGGTCCATGCAACATCAAATAAGGAAACTTTAAAATGAATAATTTTTTTTTTATACTTATCACATTCTTGTAACCGCACCATGAGAGTTGGATGCCATAGTAACCACCTTTGGTAAACAAGGGGCGGGGGTGGGGGGGGGGGGGTTGTTAATTTACAGAGGGGGATTCTTGTTTAAAATTTTCAGTATGGTAATTATTTTGTGTCCTTTCTTATAGAGATAAATTTATATCGATTTTTATGCAAAAAAAATGTAGCAGAGAAGTCCCAAAATACTGAACCAGAATTCATTTAGTGGGTTGGTATCATGTAAACACCAACTCAATCCTAGATGAAAATAGTTTGAGTTTGTGGGATCTGAGGGTGGATTCTAGTAACCGTGTCTATTTTTTTATTATATGATATGAAAAATTGTAGATTATAGCATTACATAAAAATTTGGAATACAAGAACACACCCAAAAAAAAAACATATCAATATAAATAAGTGAATCCAAAAGGGTGAAATGATAAATTTGCATCCAAGAAACATTAAAAAGGAAAATGTAATGTATATCTAAAAACAAACTTAAGGTTAATGTAACAAACAAAAAACTGAACATGGGAAAAAATGTGGTACCTGATACTGATCTTTTTGTACTAGCAACTACAAGACTTTATCGATCTCACGTAACACAAGGAGTGTTATATGTGTGTCCAATTTAACCGCTTCAATTTATTCTTGAATGAAAGAAATAAACCTTGAGATTTTCTCTCATGATGGAATACTCCCTCGACTAGACATTTGAACAAATTATTGCCAAGATCTCAACGGCTTCTTACACAATGTGCGAAATAAGCTATCTGGAAAGATACTATAATACCTAGCATTTGATTTTTCCCTTATGTCTTGAAAGCTAGAAGGATATCCTTAACATTGATGTCTCGAAAAATTCTCTAAATCAGATTCTCTACCATGGAAATTTTTTTTTGATAACACAAGACAAGTATCACTTTTACAAAACTTGATGTTGTAAATGTGGATTTCATTTGACTTGTGAAACCCTTGACAAGCGCATCCCAAACTCAATCCGTCAACATTAGATCACCTTCCTGTATAATCATGAAAATATTTATGTAAATAGATTGACCAAGCTAATATTCAGAGAATAATCATCACATGACTATATACTACAACACGTAAAGAAAAAGGTCTTGTAGCATACAATGCTTTAGAGGAAAAAAATTGCAAACATAATCACAGGGCATTGCTTACTTCAATGATAAATTAGTTGATAAGTTATGCAACATTTTAGCAACAACATTATATGCAATATGAGGATTTCTCAATAAATTCACAACCTTAAGAAATTGTATAAATTAGATATTTAAAGGAAATTTTTATAGAGAGGAATTAAAATGGATAATGGAGTTAAGAAATAAGTATTTTAGAACTAGAAGATAATATATATATAAACAAATGACAGCTAAGAAACAAAAATATGGGTTTGTTATTTTATTTCATGAGAAATATATTTATATTTTGTATGGGGTGTTAGACTCCTGTTTTCCATAGTATCACTAGGTGACTGGTTATTTTCTCAGGCCTTTCATACTGAAAATAATATTCCATGGCTATAATTTATTTTCAGGAAAAATGGGAAATCCTGACTGTCAAGCGCTTCAAAAGAACAATAAACTAGTGAGGAGGAACTATATGTGATTTTCAGTTCAGTAGAAGGGGAAAATTTGGCTGATAAGGAACATAAAGCATAAACACCAAAAATATCATTAATGCAAAGGAACCCAAAGAAGAAACAACAATAAGGCAACATAGAAGCAGTTAAGGTAGAGAAATATCAAAGGTAGAGTCGTGAACATGTTGGGTCAAGTCATGCACGTTTGGGTCGAGTCGTGAATGCTAAAGTGGGTCAAGTCATGAATGCTAAAGCGGGTCAAGTCATGAACGTGGGAAAAGTAGTAAAGAAGTCAAGTACTCTACAAACGACTAAGCAACGAACGGGCCCAACCGAAGAGACAAAGTCGAAAAACCATAGCAAGGGATCAGTGAGGACCGTTGGATCTGAGCATCGATCAACGAAGGATATTTAATCACAAATCGAAAATCTTAAGAGATATGTTACAAAGGTAAAATGTTAAAACTGTGAAGTGCGATGTGCGATATTAGGTGGGACCCGATCGCAATCGCAAATCGAAAACTTTAAACGACAACCGCGAAGTGTGATGTGCGATTTCATGTGGGACCTGATTGCAATTGCAAATATAAAACTTTAAAGGACAAATGCGACAGGTAAGTATTATAATTGCCGAAGTGCGATGTGCGATGCGATGGGGCCCGATCACAAATTGCACATCGCAAGTTTTAAAGTTTAAGTGTTAAGGAAAGGATAAGTCTTGCGTCGTGACAAGTGTGATGTTGGCATGGATGCGATTTATTTCAGAGAAAAGGCCTAAATATTTTCAAGTCCGAGTGGACGCGTTTTGTGTGTTGTTTTGTAAATAAAAGGGGCTAAGCACGATAGTAAGACTCAGCCACCCATTCAAAGGGTTTTCCACCATTTATTTGAGATAATGAAAGTTATGCCAATTGTTAAAGGAAAAAAAGGTTTATGTTTTAAAAATCCGCCAAAGCTATAAGGATTGAAGATTCATTCAAATAAAGCACGAACAGAAAGCGTCGAGTCGGGTCCTGCCCGTGTGCTATGTCATTCCACCAATAATCGCTCTCCACCTTTCCTCCTTCTCCACTCCTCTTCCCCACATTCGATGACCCTTATCTAGTTTCGGCCTCCCCGCAACATTTAAAATTTATCATGAGGGGGTGGGGTTTGAAATAGGCGATATCCATTACTTCCCACTCCTCCACGTCTCATACCCTCTCAATTTCGCACCCCCTTCTCTATTACCACTTACCACTTAAGATCCCCTCCAAAAAAGTTGTTTCCACTCGCCTCCAAACCACTGCCTCATTCATTTGACCATTACCACTGCTGTTGTACCACGTCCACCGTCATCCCTTCACGTCCAGGCTTATAAGGTTTGTGCACCATTGTATGAAGAAATAGGCCAAAACACAGTAGAAGCAGTTGTAATAGAATAAGACTTGAAAAGGTGTGTAATCACAGGAGGCCGAGTCAGGAAAAGGGTGTTCATACATAAAAAATCAACATAATCACCTAAATAATGAAAAGTAACCAGCGTCGCACCAGATTTAATTACCAAATGCCAGTTTTCTGAAAAGCAGGGCCAGATGTCAGAGATACCATTAGTTACCTCTTCGTGACCATCACAACCACCTCCAAGCTTATTGTTTTATATTCCGAATAACCATTGAAGCTTTTGGATCCACGAAGAGTTGCCCATAATTAATTCTAGAGGCAGTGTTGTTGTTAGAGATTTCTGATCAGGCCTTGCATGGCCACACTTGTCCATTTCTTGCTAAATTGTAATCAATGAAGGGTTTTTGAGTAAGATAGGGAAATTGAACTAGTATTTAGATAAATACAACATACCTTAGCAGTATCAGGGGTTGGAAAATTGGACCCTGCTGAAGCTTGCATTGTAAGAAGTATTGGAACTCTATAACTGTTTGAGCTGGGCATCAATAATAAGATACCATTCATAGGATTCTTGAGATATGTTAATGGTGATGTTATTTCCTTTGTGTTAATGTTTTCCTCTATCTTCTCATGCTGTGCATCAATTTCTTTTATTGAAAAACATAAAATTTAGATTAAGATTTGTTGAGAGAGCACCTTAATTCTGTCTGTTTTTGTTATCTTAATGTTTTCCTCTGAGACCTGAATGCAGAATTAAGAGATGGTCTGCTCTACATTTACGTTGAACCTTAATCTCCTCCTCCTTTCCCACTTCACACTGCTAGTAAGATCTAGTCTGCATAGTTAGCTTGCCTTGTGAATGCCCTTGAAAAATTGATTCACAATTCAGCCTTTTATGACTCCATATCCGAATGGATTAGTCTCACAACTCCATATGTCCAACCACACAATCAATCAAACAAACAACCCTCATAATCTATATAACTAGCCTAATATCAGCACTTATAACCATCAAGCTAAAAATTAAATCATAAAATAGAGAGAGCCCTCTCTGAGTCTTGGAAGGCTAGGTCCTAGAATCCAAAGTGGTTTGATGTTGTCCTCTGTTGTTTATTCTTGCCAATCTTACAAATTACAGAGTGATAACATAATGGTGACCATACTGGGGACTGAGTTATTGAAAAAGATTAACATTTCATCAGAACTCATAAACCCTAGTCAAAATATTGTATGATTTAGGTATGTTCCAAGATTGGTATATAGTTGTTAATGGTGGAAAACAACCAGACACAAGAAATTTGAAATCATCCGCCTAGTGAATCCATAGTTTTTAGTTGACCTAAATAATCCACTAGTAGAGAATCCAGATTGGTTGTGAAGATACAGTGACCCCACTCTCTGAATGATTGAAAATATGGATCCATGAATACAACACAAGTATGCTCCAGTGAACAAATATCACATTCCTAGATTCCCACACAAAATGCCTCAGGTAAATTGGGACAGAAGTCTTCCTATTTTTCAAGATGAGAAGGTTGATGATTCTTTGTTACATCTCATTAGATTTCATATACACTCATGGAGGTTTAAAGTCGAATGGCATGAGGATTTCCTCATGAAGATGTTCATGGTAACATTAGAAAGGGTAGCAAGGGAATGGTATGAAGGTATGAACCCTGGTAGTTTGTTTTCTTTAAAAGATTTCCACAAGGTGTTTTATGATGATTATAAAGAAAATTATCCATCTTTATCAGTAGCTGAAAATTGTTGTGATTAATCTGAGGATCTCATACAATACCTTGTAAATATTTATGAAGATTTAAGAAATTGGCATCCTGAGGATCTCTTAGAAGCAATTCATAAATTTCATTCTCAAGTTAACTGTCATGACAACCAAGAGAATTTAGCTGAAAATGAAAGAAATCATGAAATGGAAGAAGATCCACAATATCTCTCTATGGGGACAAATTATAATTCCTCTTCTCTTTTGTGTGAGGCTAAAGAAGAATTTCAGCCTCATGATTAGTATTCACAAGAGAAAGAAAAAAATTATTCTTCAATCCAAAGAAAACAAAGAATCCCTCCTTTAACTGAAAAAGAAATCAATCCGATTCTATGCATTGAACCAACCTCTAAAATTTTATGTAATGAAGAGATTATTTCTATTTGTTCTACTACTGGTTTATGTACTGAAGCATTTCCTCATGAAGAAACAAAAGAACAAACTGATACTGATGCTGTTCTACCTTCTCAAGAAGGCCTATTGTCAGAAAGTGCTCCTATTCATCAAAATGATGGCCTTCAAACAAAATTCATCCAACTCAGTCAAGACATATCAGGCTTTCTTGAGGATAGCATAGTAGTATATAATGAGCCTATGCCATGTCAGATGACCATGAAGAATGTGTAGATATTCTCTTTCATAAGGATCTTGACCATGACAAAGTGGAACAAGGAGCAGCCCTAGGTGAAGTTTGTTATTTAAATCCTCAGGGCTAGGTATTGTTGCAAGATCCTTTTACTAGTTTCTTAGAATCATATAAAGAAGGAGTATGCTATGCCAGGAATGGTTTGTTGTAGATTTTAAGGAAAGGTTTGAGCATTGTTGTTCAAAGGCAAGTAAGATGGGAGTGACCCTTTTTTTTCAGCCTACTCAAAAAAGTGAACAAGATTCAATCATGTAGTAATTTACTTGATTGGTTGCATTGGAGAAAGGAGTTCACTTACTGTATATATCTTCTCCAAGTTAGATTAGGTTAGGTAGGTGTGAAAATAAGATCGGTACTCTAAGCATCTTTCAAATTTTATTTTTATATTGCTTTGCATTTTCAGATCAGTATGTTTCAGACTTTATTGACAACTTAGTTATGGTTTCACCATTCAAGCTTTCAAGGTGTAGCAGTATGTTCAGCTTGATGGATTGTAGTGGATAATTTCAATTGTAGTTTCAGTTCAGATTTCAATATGCTAATAAAATGGCTGGCCAAGCATATGGCCTATTTTTATCAGTCAAAGTGAGGTGGAACAATCAGCTAGTTTCTATTCACTAGGTTGCCTGATAGATCAAGATACAAGTTGTGGGATCAACCCAATGGATCAGGCTACTAGTCTACGGTGTCTTGAAATCTCCTGAAGGAGATGGCATCCCTAGCTGGAGCGACTGTTAGACTCCTCTATTCCACAATATCACTAGGTGATAGATTATTTTCTCAGGTCATTCATATTGAAAATAGTATTCCACGGCTATCATTTATTTTCAGGGAAAATGGGAAATCCTGACTATCAAGAGATTCAAAAGAAAAATCAACTAGTCAGGAGGAATAATATGTGCCTTTCAGTTCACTAGAAGGGGAAAATTTTTCTGATAAGGAACACAAATCAGTAGCACTAGAACAATCATTAAGGCAAAGGAACACAAAGAAAAAACAACAATAAGGAAGTGGAGAAGCAGTTAAGGCACATAAAAAACAAAGGAATAGTCGTGAGCATGTTGGGTCAATTCATACACATTTGGGTCAAGTCATGAACGTTAAAGCAGGTCAAGTCATGAACATGGGATAAGTATTAAACAAGTCAAGTATTCTACGAATGACTAAGAAACGAATGGGCCCAACCGAAGAGACAAAGTCAGAAAACCACAACAAGGGACCAGTGAGGATCATTGGATCTGAGCATCGATCAATGACGAAGATTTAATCACAAATCATAAATCTTACAAGATAAGTTGCAAAGGTAAAATGTTAAAATTGCAAAGTGCGATGTGCGATTTTAGGTGGGAACCGATCGCAATCGCAAATCGCAAACTTTACAGGACAACCACGGGAGGTAAGTTTTATAATCGCTGAAGTGCAATGTGCAATGTGGTGGGGCACGATTGAAAATCGTGCATCGCAAGTTTTAAATTTTAAGTGATAAGGAAATATTAAGTCTTGCGTTGTGTGAAGTACAATGTTGGAACGGATGCGATGTATTTCAGAGCAAAGGCCTAAAGATTTTCAAGTCCGGGTGAATGTGGTTTGTTCACTGTTTTGTGAATAAAAGGGGCTCAACACGACAACAAGACTTGGCTACCCATTCAAAGGGTTTTCCACCAATTTCTTGTGAGAAGGAAAGTTCTGCCAATTGCTAAAGGAACAAAGGGTTTATGTTTTAAAAAGCCGCCAAAGCTACAAGGATTGAAGATTCATTCAAATAAAGCAAGAAAAAAAAGGGTCGAATCGGGTCCCACCTATGTGATATGTCATTCCACCTCTAATTTCCCTCCACCTTTCCTCCTTCTCCACTCATCTTCCCCACATCCGACGACCCTTATCTAGTTTTGGCTTCCCCGCAGAATTCAAACTTTATCATGAGGGGGGGGGGGGGTTCTAAAGTGGGCGGTTTCCATTACTGCCCACTCCTCCAAGTGTCACACCCTCTCAATTTCGCACCCCCCTCTCTATTACTGCTTACCACTTAAGATCCCCTCCGGAAAGACTGTTTCCATTGGACTCCAAACCGCTGCCGCATTCATTTGACCATTACCACTTTTGTTGCACCACGTCCACCATCATCCCTTCACATCCAGGCTTATGAGGTTTTTGTGCCATTGTATGAATAAATAGGCCAAAAAACAGGAGAAGGAATTGTAAAATAATAAGACCGGAAAAGGTGTGCAATCACAGGAGGTCGAGTCAGGCAAAGGGTGTTCATACAGAACAAATTAACATAATCACCCAAATAATGAAAAGTAACCAGCGCTGCACCAGATTTAATTACCAAATGCCAGTTATCTGAAAGAAAGGGCAAAATGTCAGAGCCACCATTGATTACCTCTTTGTGACCATCAGAACCACCTCCAAGCTTATTGTTTGATATTCCGAAGAGCCATCGAAGCGTTTGCAGAGGCGGTGCTTTTGTCAGAGATTTATGATCAGGCCTTGCATGGCCATGCTTGTTCATTTCTTGCTAAATTGTAATCAATGAAGGGTTGCCGAGTAATATAGGGAAAATGAATTAGTTTTTAGATAAATACTGCATACCTTAGTAGTATTAGGGGTTGGAAAATTGGACCCTGCTGAAGCTTGCATTGCAAGAAGTATTGGAACTCTGTAACTGTTTGAGCTGGGCATCAATAATAAGAGATCGTTCACAAGATTCTTGAGCTATGTTAATGGTGATGTTCTTTCCTCTGTGTTAATATTTTCCTTTGTATTTTCATGTTGTGCATCAATTTATTTGATTGAAAAATAGAAAATTTAGATTAATATTTGCTGAGAGAGCACCTTAATTCTGTCTATGTTTGTTATCTTAATGTTTTCCTCTAAGACCTAAATGCAGAATTCAGAGATGGTTTTCTCTAAATTTACATTGAAACTTAATCTCCTCCTCCTTTCTTATTTCACACTGCTAGTAAATATCCAGTCTGCATAGTTAGCTTGCCCTGTGAATGCCCTTGAAAAGTTGATGCACAATTCAGCTTTTTATGACTCCATAGCCCAATGGATTAGTCTCACAGCTCCATTTGTCCAACCACACAATCAATCAAATAAAAAACCCTCGCAATCTCTATAACTAGCCTAATATGAGCACTTCTAACCATCAAGCTAAAAGTTAAATCATAAAATAGAGAGAGCCCTCCCTGAGTCCAGGAAGGCTAGGTCTTGGACTCCAAAGTGGTTTGATGTTGTCCTCTATCATTTTTTCTTGCCAATATTACAAATTATAGAGTGATAATATGGGGAATATGCATGTTTTAGTCCTCAAGAGAATACACAAACTCAACAAGGCTCAAATCCACTACAACAAAGTTCAGTGTGTCACTTGCAGGAATTGAACCTGGGTGGGGATGAAAACAATAGTCCCCCCCAACTGCCCGAGATAAACCCAATCAACATGTATTTTTATTTTATTCATATAAACATAATTAAAAAATAAAACTGTAATATCAAACTGGCCCTTACCAGAAAAGGAGGAACAAGTTTAGCTAGGTCAACTTAAGAATGAGTGTTTTGATCAAATCCAAGGTTCTAGAATGCCAACAACAAATTGGTTTAAGGCTTAAACAATTTCAAGAGAACAAATATATTTGCAAATGTTTTCTAGACTGTGGAAAAGATAGAACACTAATTTAAGAAATTAATTATGAACCTTTGACAATATTTCATAGATAGTCATAATAAGATGCATTCACCATTTGTAGCAAGGAAGTGTTCAATAGATAAATCTGTCGACATCCTATATATATACAGAATGAGTCCTTGTATTGTTTATTACAATGTAGTGACAAAGTTTCCATACCCTGAAGCCCAAAGGTGTTGACCAATATAGTGTTATAATTTTCCAATTATATTTAACATAATTGAAGTATTGTTATTTTAGTCTACATGTTAGCCTTCCCATAATTGAACATAAAATAATCCATTCAATTGCAATCTTGTAGTAGTTAGCTGATAAATTTCATTTTGAGCATGCGTCCTTCTTATGACATTAAAAATAATCAGGAGAAATGTTTTGATATGTTTATAATTCAAGCATAATGTTTCTATTATTAGTATATCACCTACCTACATTTTATTCCTGACAAGAAGTGGCCAATGCGCTACCTGCAAGGAAGCTACTGAGCCACCCAAGGGCTGCTAAATTAGGCTAGGTGGTTGTTTGGTGTAACCAGTGCCCCACCTCTTGATAGGTGATGCATGCTTGCCACCGATGTGGTAATAAGGAAGCATTATTAAAAAAAATATATAGCCTTTTATACATTACCAATCAGTAGTGAAAATTATCATCCATTTACAAGATGACATTGTGATTGGTGGAGAGCCTTTCTGAATGTATCCTTCAAGGTGTAAATATCTCCTTCAGCATCTAGGCTCCCTTATTGTTGTTGTTTTTTCCTTCTAATGCCTCTTAAATAATGCATTTTCTGTGTTGTTTTGCTCCTACTCTAGATCACATTGCCTCTTGGGAGTCAATATTTTCAAAACATATATTCTATGTATTTGGTTAACTTTAACTTGTAATGATCTTTAGTGTTTTTAATATTTGTATTTTGGCTTGGAGAATCCTTCTTCAGAGATACATTTATTCAACATAGTTCTTATTGTTGATTATGGTACGTCAATTTTTGTTTGACAAGCTAATTGGTTAAGCACTAAGTTACAAATCTAAAGAATCCAGGTTTAAATATGCAAATAATTCAAAACCTCCTTCTGAATTTGCATAATTTCCTAGACTATATTGCTACTCTATTAAATTTTTATCTCTGTAGGAACAATCAATTGCTTGAACTCAACACAGGAGAACATATTCAGTTTTATCTAGTTTAGCAAGGCAACCAATATCATGGCCTATTTTGGAAGAAACCAAATTTAGAAGGACCATATTTATAACTGAGAAATAACATCGAGAAGAGAGGTAAAATACATATTTCCTCAAAATATTTAGAAGCTAGATTAATTACACATACATGTATGCCTAGCAGATAGAACTAAGAGTGGTGTTTTTAAAGTTTTCCATAGATGTATAGTACATTCAGGATTAAGATTCTGTTCACAGGTGGCTATACTTAAGCATCCCATTGCATCTAGGGACTTTTCAACTAAATTATTCCCTCCTAGACTTGCAACTAGCCAAGAAATTCTATAGGAAGTACCAATTTACTATGTACAAACCTTGAATACCACTCTTTGCTGGAATGACCTTGTTGGAAAGGCATGATGTGTGTTTAAGGTAGGCTAATATTGAACCCTTTTACATACTTCTTGAGAACAAAGAGAGGAAACAAGCTAATTCAATGTTTTGAATGAGATGAAATGTCAAAGATGTCTCTTAATATTTTGGATTATAAAATAATTAACACTGTTTGGTGGTAAAACAAACTTTGTGATAAATTGATAATCCAAGCTCAATTAGTAAGAAAATTTATTGGAATGAATATTTTTACCTCACATGATAGTGGAAGTATCAAGTTAATGTTGAAAATTATGTTATAGTAATGGATTTGCATTTCAAATTTCTTGGATTAGGAAAGGACGAATTAAGAAAAAATTGCAATGGAATGAACTTAGTGCCTTTTCCGGCCTTTGCCTTTAGATGGGGCTCTCCTTTCTTCCTCTTGAAATCGTACATAATTATATTTTCATAAAATAAGAATCCCTAAGGTGGTACATATGGATTTATGGATATGAATTTGTGTTGTTATAATTCATTGTATCTTTCTCTCTATTGTTTTCATAGTCAAAACAGATTATAACAACTTTCCTTTCTTTAACATGAGGCTTTACTTGTTCCTTGTAATCAGTGGAATTACAATTTTAGTATGTTGTTGACTTATTTAATTCTACTACATGGCACATCCACATGGTAAGATGGTTAATCACTATGAGAGCTTATTTTGGTGCTTAAAACTATAATTGTGTATTTCATGGGCATTCCTAGTTCTGCTACAAGACATTTGTTGCATCTGGAATGTTGATGGTTGTTGTCTATATTCAAGGAAAGTTGAAACATATTTTATTTTTGAATACTTATATGAGAGGCAAGTCAATTTGAATACGTTGAGACAGGTTTAAATAAAATCCTCTAAGAGGCACTTACAGGCCAAAAAAATTTTCATAATCATGTGAGGTGATAGCTTATCAAAGGATGTTATTATGGCATCCAAAAATAACCTAGTAATACTATCTTTGCAATTCCATTTTATAATTTATGTTTTATGAATTCAAACAGTTTATATATTTTTATAAATACGCAAATTCATAACTTGGCTACTTTATTCCATTATAATTTGGGAGTCTACTCAGGTGTCACACTAGTTCCTTTATTGATTACAGGTACATTCCATTGGAGATAAATTGGTTGGAACATAGATGGATTATCCACATAACATATTTTCTCATTTAAATTCACACTGGTCTATTTTCCATGTATTAATAGATTTATGTAGTATGATAAATTGCATATTTGTGCAATGATTTTATCTTTATAGATATTATGGCTCATATCATCGAGATGAAATTAAACAAGGAGAACATGAAGAGGAATATGTTGTTGCATACAAATGGAAATATGAACTCTACCATGATAAATATGTGCAAGCCAAATAGTATGTTCATCCAATTGATCAATGTGAATGAAAAATTTGACTCATAAACTGGGCAAGACAAGGAACCATCAATCACATCCAAAAAAAGTATGGGATAATATATTTGTATATGAACATGATATATTACCTTCTCTTCAAGTTGGGAATCAAGTGACTGAAAGGAATATGCAAGGAGTATGAAGGATTTTCACAGTTTGTAGGCCAGAAATCTCAGGTGGAAAACATATCCAACTAGAAAACTAGAATTCTTAGCCTTATGTTGTTTTTTTTTGGCCTTCTGGTATTGATATCATATACATTCTACTAGAAAACAACTAGCTAGTATGTAGAAGCAGAAAATTGATCTCATTTTATCAGATGTAATTGTAAATAGAGATCATAGTTTGTTTAGTGAACATTGGAAGAATGCTTTTGTTGTGTGTGTCAAACAAAGAAATTATAAATTATAGGGTTTATCATATGAAGGGCTTTGTTATGAATGGTTTGAATAAGAGGCACAACCAATAATGGTATCAACTAGATTTATCAAAAAATTAAATATCAGGAGGATAATTTGTTGTCAGTTTATATGGCTCAAGTGATATTTTGTGTTAAAATCCATGTAGAATTCCATGCAAATTAATAATAATAATAATAAATTATTCACCAAAACAAGTGTTAGTTATAAATATTGGAAATTACAGGTCAAGAAACCGATGGTAGCATTTACTTACAAGTACATACCAACATCACTTCTTCAATAAATAAAGAATAATG
This sequence comes from Pinus albicaulis, assembly GCA_034641835.2. Lineage (NCBI taxonomy): Eukaryota > Viridiplantae > Streptophyta > Pinopsida > Pinales > Pinaceae > Pinus > Pinus albicaulis. Next base: position 459,839,608 of record CM076569.1, on the reverse strand, counting down.
AAGGGATTCCTCTTATTTGACGACACCCTTTGCAAATTCCATGGTCTGATGACAGTTGAATGCAACTAGTCCATACAAGATCCCATCCTCTTCCACAACCCTTCCTTTACCTTCATAATGCCACCGATCTACGGTGTGCCACTCCTTTGAATCCCATGCAAACCAAAGCCTGAACCAAAACTAACTAATATTTCCTTCATGTACAATACCCAACTCACACGCTTAACAAATTGGGACATGTATTTACTAATTATGACCTCCACAGTGGACCTCAATTCCCCCATGTTGTAATACACTCGCAAGGCACTTCCTACTTCAGCTTGGTTCAAAGCCTCTATTCTGCTCTAAAAAACCTTAATTGCCTCGAAATAGAATCGGTTCCCCACTTCCACTAACCAGGGGATTTCCTCATTGAAAACCCTGATGCTCAAAAAATCTATACATTTGAGTAGAATTTATGAGGTCCAACTTGCTACTAGCATCTTTAGAATCCATCAATTTTCTCAACATTCTCACCTATACTATAACCCTAATAATGGTCTATAAAATATCAACAACCTCATGGAGGTGTGAAAGTTGTTGGGAATTTAACCTGATTAGTTTGTAGGGATCTTCAATCTTAGACCTAACTCTCTGCACTGGCCCCTGCAGAATGCTAACATGAGATTTAACTACGTTTAAAACCCTCGCGACATCCTTTAAGCTCAAGAGCTATTGAATGAGCTGTTTATGGTGCAAATATGCCTCATTTCTTAGGTGCTTTTCGAGAAAGTGAATCGCTTCAACTAGTTATCTATGTAGAAGAGACTGTGGATCCACTGTTGAGGGCCTCATTGGAAAATTTCATCGAGTTGAAATCATCATAAAGAAATTTCGCGAAGATGGAATCATTTGTGAATTCTTCTTTGAGGGGTTCATCAATGAAATACCACCACCATGGATTGTTCAAATTTGGATCTTAGGGGTTGTGTAGGGTTTAAGTGAGGAAATGCGGTGCAAGGTCGAGGACAAAGTGTTATTTGCAGGTGATAGTATCCCGCCTCCTCTGTGAAATGTATTGATGGAACTCACCATTTTCTTTTCCCCTTTAGTATAGAGAATCAACATTGTAGAAATTACCTTTTAGTCTAGAGGAGTGATAAGAAAGCATACATACCTACTAAATGGAGATGTGAATTCCAGTCGCTACCGTGAAGATCTAACAGGCCACAGATCTGAAATGGATTGAATAAGCTGAAGATCTTGTGAAAATTTAGAAAATGGAAACGCGGAAAGAGAAAGGGAACAAATTCAATTTTGGAGAGGTGGGAATGTGTGGATGCTGGTGTTTACCATTTCTTAGGAATTCTGGTTGACTATGACTCACAAAATTTTACCTTCTAAGTCCCGTTGATAATTACCGTGTCACTAAATTTCGTAGGAATTTTGTTACCAAGTTGAATTTTTAATATTAGCATGGATACTTCCATGTCTCCATGTGAAATTTTGGTAAGTAACTATGATATGTTTTTAGGTTGTTTCAATTTGAAATTTTTTTGAAGCACTCAATTTTCTAAATGATTTGAAAAATTATTAATATAAGAATAAAAAATAAAGAGTATGTTAGTGAATAAGGTTGTTATAATTTGTAGTTTTATGTAATATTTTGGAAAATCAATATATTTGTTTCTATTCATGTCATTCCACCCACTTTTATGGAGAAATATGGGTTGAAGGTCGATTTCTCTAAGCTTTTTGAATTATATTAAATTTCTCCCTTTTAATTTTTTACAACATAGATGGGACACTTAGCATTAAAAGGGTGTGTGATTTAGTGGAATATATTGGATTGGTAATGGGATCACTTAAACAAGCACATAGATTATCTCACCATATTCTCTTGAACTATTTTCTCATTAAAAAAAGTAACTTTTTTTAAGTTAGAAGAATGAAAAAAATATGGATTTAATCGCTATATTTTCATTCTCTGCCTCTTAATCCATTGTAATCACAATTAGATATGGTAGATCGGGCCTTTAATAAAATAAATTGTAGTATTTGAAGATAAAAATAATAACATGTTTGAGTCAACGGAATCATTTCAATTATCCATGGAGCTATGATGAAATTATGCCAATCATCTAATATTGGATCTTAAACGACTAAGACAACTCAATATTGTGGATATATAATATCTATTTTATTTTTGTATTTGGGAGATGACTCTATGATGGGGTGAATGGAATAAAAAAATGCAATATAAATTCAAAAACAAAATGGTAAGCCTACTTAAGAATTGGTTGCAGTAGTTAAAGTGGAGATTAGACATTAGTAAGAAGTCAAACATTTTTAAGGGGTAGGAAAAGTTAGGTGGCATCTCCAGCCCATGCATTTTCAACCATGGATGGATAACCACTTATAGAACATTAAAATTTCGTTCCTTGAGGGACCATTTCACCATTATAATAAAAATATGGTTTTCTTATGGAGGTTTGTAATTCATTTAAATGCACACATAAGGTGTAGTAATAAAATGCAATGGGAGTAAACTAGCATTCATCAACATTTCATAGTAACCAAGAATTTATATTTAAATTAAAATGGACCACACATAACATGCATAATCCATGTAAATTTATTACAATAAATAATATTCAATCACATTCCATAGACACTTAATTTTTAACTAAGAATGGTGCAATGAAAGTAGTTGCATATGAGAATTATTCATCCTAGTCATAGGAATTTGCTATAGATTCCATCCCCAAGTTGGTTTATGAGGTCTCTATGGAAAATCAATGTAATATATAGGCTCCCACTGGGTCAACCCAAACAATTTCTCTCATGGAATGGCTAATCCACTCATTAAAAAACATTGCACATATAACTTAACCAAAAAATATCAATGCAACTCTCTTCCACTTCCCTACGACATAAATAATATCTTCCCCTACTATGCTCAACAATGCCTTAGGGGTTTTATTCCCTTCTAATTCTCTATAGTGTAGGCAAAAAGAGTCCAATTTGTTGAATGCTTTCTAGGAATAACTTGGAAGATTAAAACATGCCTCTCAAACAACCAATGAACAATTATAACCAATGTGTGAAAGCTTCCTTAGTTTCCCAACCTCTATGGTCATATACAACCTCTTTATCTTTTCACCAAGGACATCCAATTACCCTTTCATGGTCTTGATTTTGATCATCTTCATATAATTTTATGGTTAATTAGTAGTATAAGAGAATGTAGCAAGCACTATAGCCATAAGCCCCTTTTTTATGCCTCAAATGCACCTTGAAATTACTTACAAAAATTATTGTTTCAACCTATTGTGTGACTTTATTATCCACCCATATTTTAAATAGAGTTTTCAAATTTGATTGAAAAGTATTTAGTCCAAAAAAACCAATATAATATATGTCAAAATACCCATCAAAATCTAGGTCAAAATTATTTATAAAAAGCATAATTTTAGATTCAAAAAAATATGTTGAAAATGGATGTTACAAATGTGATTGAAAAATGATTTGATGGTCGGCATTTATTACACAAATATTATTAATGAGGTAGAAATTAATTTTGAAAGTTTAATAGGAGGTATAGGTTGAAACTTTTATTTAAAAAAAAGTTCTTGATCATGAGCATAAAGATGATCCTAGTCATAATCATAGATCCAATCCTAATCCTAAACTCACTTCCTACTCTTAAGCTTTTCTTGTCGAGCCTAACAACTACCTAAGTATAAATCACAATCTAAGTAGGTATATTCAAATTTGAATTGATAAGCTCCATGATGATGTATACACATGTTATGCTGTTATGCTGCAAATTTTGATTAATGCTTGAATCTCTCTCCACTATTAATATCAATTACACCAATCTAATTTAATCTCATATCGTATCTAGATGATAAATTATGGTTATTGTTGGATTGCATAGTGTTAAATGAATATATATGGAATTTTACTTGAAATCACCACATCGCAACATGATAACTTCACTATGTAGAGCTCCCCACGTATCGAATGCCTTGGTAACACTCCTCAAGTGAGACCTTCCTTGATTTAGGAATTGATAATGTCAATGTTAGAATAGTACAATGCTTGTTGGACACTTAAGTGGACCATAATTTACCAATTAGTGCCAAGAAATGGTTATGTTGTTAGGACCATAACATGATTCTGAGGCCTTATCAAAATGAAGAAACAACTGGCTAAACCATAAGTGGAAGATTGTTTTGATGATAGAATGAAATATTTTTTGGAGAATGGAAAAATTCAAGGAGGCATTCATGTATGAAGACATATTTGAAATTTTATGGATAGACTTTTCTAGTGAGTTTGTGTGAATGGTTACATATTCTTGATGAAGCCCCACATCACCATTGAGGAGACAAGAAGACAAGTAAGTCGAATCTTAATCCAATAAATTTGGAGCATTGTGATCACTTGGCCAATCATGCAATAGAATTTTTGGGGGAGAAGACAATTAAAGGATACATTGTATCTAGTTTGTAGTAGAATTGTACTAGTTCTACTCAAAAGTTTTGAGGACAAATTTTAGAGGGATTGGTGGTTGGGGAAGAATACACATATAAAATACAAGTTACATGAATTATTTGGACACCTTTCTAACCTTTATTAGTACTCCTTTTCATAGTATCATATTAGCAAAAACTTGAATATGAAGTTGTCTTCAACATATCCTCAGGAAAATTGGAATCCCCCTAGGAACACTTGAAGCCAACATAACATTATCATATCATCCATGTTGTTGGCATCACTTTGTTGGACACCCTTTTAACCTTTGTTGTTGTGCCTTCAAGTAGTATCCGATCAGACAACACTTGTAGATATAGTTGTCTTCCACATGTCCTTAAGGATATTAGAAACCCATTAAGAGCACTTAAAACTAGCATACCATAATCCTATCAACCATCTTGTTATAATACATCAAGAATTTTTTTTGAAGAGATCAATATTGTATACCAAGGAATTGAGTAGTATAACTAAGGATACTATTTGTCCTTCTTGTTGGAAAATCAGAAAGGTAGAAATATTTTATCATGTTGATAATTACTTGTGATATTCTTGTAGTCTTATTAAATTTCTCTATGTTATTCTTTTATCTTCTTTTCATTAATAAATCATCAAACAAAAACATGAATGTCAACGACATCGGATGTAGGCACTCAGTTAGGGATACCATTAGGGGAATTTTGAGGTCTAAAATGGGCCTCCTAAGGAAAATGTACAATCAAAATTCACTTTATGAGAACAAATCACATTTTAGGGGATGACACCATCCTTAATGGTTGAGGTGGCATTGGTTGAGTTAAAGGTACTTACTTGTCACATTCTCAAAGGTGGATAAAAACTCATGGTTAACTATGGTAGTGCTCTAAGTACTTTTAAAGTCAAAGTAAAGTACTCATAATAAATGTCATTCCACACTTTTTGAATAAAAATATATTATTGTCATTTCATATTTCTTGAAAGAAACAATGGATGTCTCGATACATTTATTATATCATATTATATTATATTATTTTTATATAGTATATTAATTACATGTTATTATACAATTTAAATAACATAAATTTTAATTAATAGCATATAATATAATTAAGAATTTATAAATTTATATTATATTTAATTTTAAGTTATTTGAGTACAAAGGAAAAATGCATTAGTTGTTCAATTATAATGACTTTTTCATGAAAAGATCATTCTTATTTATAGTCACATCAATACAATTTTTTTATTAATTTTATTTTAGTACAACGTTTGAATTGAATGTAACTATGGTTACATGGATTGTGGTGGAAAAAGTGAATTTCAAATTCATAAATATTATTTTAATGGTTTAGCTATTATTTTATTATTTCCTTAGGAGGCCCATTTTAGACCTCAAAATTCCCCTAATGACCCTTCTATAGGGGAAAGCCAAATCAAAATCTTCCACTAGTAAATAAATTTGAGATAGACCAAGACCTTTGACCTGTTGAAAAGACCTTCCTTCTCAACCTTCCAAGATTATTCTGCAAACTTTAGTCGTCTCCTCTTGTCTAGTAGCTTCAACGAAGAAACAATCCAGAATTTCGACCCCATCTTCCAAAATTTCGGCCCTACTATAGATCTGAAATTTTGGCCTCCCCAACAACTTCATAATTTTGCATGTGTGAGTCAAAGAGAGAGAAAATTAGACTTATTTTTCTTGAAAAATAATTCCTTCTCCTTCATTAGGTTTTCCTCTTCCTTCTTAGCGTTTTCACTCTCTTTTCTCCCTCCAACTACTGCAGATTGAACTTTCTTGAGATGTGTTACAAATGAGGTCGAGTTGTTGTCTTTATATAGTGGATTATGCCTTATAATTAGGCGCACTTGTCTAGGTTGAGGAGGACTTGGTGGAGGAGGCCTAAATGACTTCTTTGACACTAAAATAAATTTCTTTCTTGAATAATAAAGCCCAAGAAGGGTCTTTTACATATTGACAAGGAAAAAGACTCTTGACATAAACCCTAGAAGCTTGAAATGGAGGCTTTTACCTAAAAGTGACTAACCCATGCTTTAATGATCCAATATAATTTATTTTTCTTTCTTTTGATAAATACCTTACATCATGACTCAAATACAATTATGAAGACTGACACTAGTTACATTTTTCAACATCGCTTAGTGCCATGAATTATTTGACCAAATTTTATTATAAAAAAATCTTTGGTATATCAAAGGGCTATATAAATTGATGCTTATTTTCCCCTAGCATCCTGCAAACCCTAGATTCTCCTTGCAAACATTGGCCTTCATTACAAAAGCAACAAAGTTCCTACATAATTTACAATATCATGAATTTGAGAATTCCACCAATCCCATGACACTCCAAACACGTTTTTAGAAAAATAAAATGTCTAGATCAAAAGACTCCATGTGTGGCATTGATCAACATGATTTCAGTATCTAGTAATTTTTTTTTGGTGCACTCACCAATACAATTTCTGTTGATCCCTCTCCACGGATTCCTCTCAAGACACTAATTATGTTGGGCTATATCTTACACAATCATTCTAATGGCCTTATGGATCCATGACACACACCTAAACCATGTAATCCATATAAAACACAAAGTAAATGGTTTAGTCCCTCTCATACTACATTAAAACTCTCACCTAGTCACTTAGCACAACATAGACCAACATGCCTTCCTTCGTTGTGAAATTTTGCCTTTATTTTGAGAAGATTAGGAGTTGGAGAGTAAACATGATGAGGGTGTCATTTTCTCAAGATTAACCTCTCATAAGGATAAGCACTTTGATGATAAATAAAATCACAATATTGACCACTCACTTCTTACCATTCACACACCTAAATGCGTTGCTTCCCGAAAGTTGTTTTGAATAATTTTGAAGGGTTAAATATAATAGGTTGGGTTGCTAAAATGGAGCACTAATTTTCCTTTCATGCTATAGTGGATGACCTATCTAGATCAAGAACTTAGGTAGTTGTGGAAATGGCATGAGAAATCTTCTCCAGAGCTCATTACATGGAAGTTGTTTCTGAAATCCCTAGTTGTGTTCCTCAGTGGGGATACTGAAACTTGGGGATAACTTACCAAATGGACCAAACAGGCACAATGGAAGAATATGTTAATGATTTTGAATGTTCCAATGTTAGAACATGAAGTTTAGCTAGTGATTTTTTTGAGAAAATTTTTATAACAACTTGAGGAGGAAATAATGGCTCAAGTGGAGATGAACCACATAACTATTTGATTGCAGACCACTTGACTTACTCATCATGCACAATTTATATCTTATGCCTAGTCAAGTTGTTGTAGTTGAGGCAAGACTTGGTTGGGTTAATAAGTCCAAAAAAATGTCAAGGTAGTTGTGAGGGAATGATAGTTAAGGAGTGTTAGGGTGTGCCAAGAAATAAAAAGGCACGCTAACACATGCTAGACATTTTCAATGCACTTTGAGGAGTTTTAAGGAGTGTCAGAACATTAGAAGGGAGAAATAGGTAAAAATGCATGGAAATGAATGAATAAGTGTGTGTATGAAGGAGTGTTAATGAATTCCAGGTGTCTCAAGGATAAAGTGTGTTAGGAGAAGGTCAAAATAGGAATTGTACGAGGCAAGCCTATGGTTATAATATGCAGTTGGACAAAGAAATTTCAGACAAAGGGAGACTTTGGGTTGGACACAACATTGTTTTTCCAATGGCTTGGTTGGGTTTCCAAGTCGCAAAAAAAGTATGGCTATCTATGAGGGCATGAAAACTAGGGAGTACCAAGGTGTGTCAGGGAAAGCTAAGAAGTACTAACACACACTATAAATTTCAAAGGAAAAATCAGCATGCCAAAACAAACCAAGGGCTAAGAAATGCCAATATGTGCTAGGTGCCAGGGTGTGGCATGAACGCATGCTAGGGAGTGTGAGAGCCAAGTGTCAAGGAAACCCAAGGGAGCACTAGTTTCAAATGCATTGAAATTAAGTGTCAACGAGTTCTAGGTGTGCTAAGGAGGGAGTGAAAAGGTGTGATAAGCAGTGCCAAGGAATGTTAAAGTGCTAGGAAATCATACCAACATGTTCCAAGTGCCAAGGTGAGTCAATGTGTGCTAACGAGTGTTAGGGAGTGCAAGGGAAACGTAAGGGAGAACTAGCTCAAAATGCATGGAAATGAATGAATAAGAGTGTGTGACAAGTAGTGTCAATGAGTTGTAGGTATGCTACGGAGGGAGTGACATGGTATGTTAGGCAACACTAAGTCATGCTAGAGTGTCAGGGTGACATGCATCCAAGATGTGTCAAGTGCCAGGGTGTGCCGACATGTGTTAGGAAGTGTTAGGGAGTGCCAGGGAAACATAAGGGAGCACTAGGTCAAAATTCATGGAAATGGATGAATAAGAGTGTGTGAGAGGGAGTGCCAGTGAGTTCCAAGTGTTCTAAGGAGGGAGTGAAATTGTATGCTAGGAAAAACTAAGTCATGCTAGAGTTCTAGGGTGACATGCGACCAATATGTGCTAGGTGCCGGGGTGTGCTAGGAAGTGTTAGGGAGTGCCAGGGAAATAAAATGGAGCACTAGGTCAAATTAATGCATGTAAATAAATGAATAAGAGTTTGTGACAAGAAGTGTCATTGAGTTCTAGGTGTGCTTATTAGGGAGTGATAAGGTATTATAAGCAGTGCTAAAGCATGCTAGAGGCTAGAGAAACATGCCAATATGTGTTAGGTGCTACAGTGTGGAAATCCATGCCATGGAGTTTTATGGAGTGCCTGGGAAACATGGGAGCGCTAAATTAAAATGCATGGAAATACATGAATAAGAGTGTGTGACAGGGAGTGTTAGTGAATTATAGGCCTGCTAAGGAGGGAGTGACAAAGTACGCTAGGTAGTGCCAGGAATGCTAGAGTGGGTGACATGCTAAGATGTGTCAGCTTCTAGGGCGTGCCAATGTGTGCTAGGGAATATTAGGGAGTGCCATGGAAACACAAGGGAGAAAAAGTTCAAAATTCATGTAAATGAATGGATAAGAGTGTGGCATGGGGAGTGTTAATGATTTCCAAGTGTGTTAAGGAGGGAGTGACAAGGTTATATGCTAGGCAGTGCTAAGGCATGCTAAGGTGCTAAGACATGTCAGAGAGTGCTAGGGTGTGTTAGGGAGTGCCAAACCATGCTAAGGAATGAAAGGATGCTAACACACATGACACAGAGCCAAGGGATTGCTATACGTGCCAAGTGTTAAGGAATGTCAAGGTGTAAAATATGTTTCTTAGTTGTTTTATGGGCATGATTTGATGTGATCCTTGACTTGGTAAATTGTTTAGTGGGATGAGTTCAGATTGGACATGAGTAGCAATAGATGAGTTATAGGTTGTTCTTAGGTGAACAAGGCATAGTCTATTTGTATTAACTATAACTTGGTCAAACTGTTGTAGTTGAGGCAGGACTTGGTTGGGTTCCCAAGCCTTAAAAAAAGTAACGATAGTTGTGAGGTCATGATATCTAAGGAGTGCTAGGGCATGCCAAGGAATGGAAAGGAGTGCTAACACATGCTAGATAATTGAAATGCATGTTGAGGACTGTTAGGAAGTGATAGGGGAACACAAGGGAGAACTAGGTCAAAATTCTTGGAAATGAATGAATAAGAGTGTGTGCCAAGGATTGTCAGCGAACTCCATGTGTCCCAAGGATGAAGTGTTTTAGGATTAATTCAGAATAAGAATTGTAGGAGGAAATCCTATGGTCATGATAAGGCATGGACAAAGAAATTTTAGAGAAAGGGAGACTTTGGGTTGGGAAAAAAAGGGTTTTTCTAATCACTTTGTTGCATTCCCAAGTTGCGAAAAAACGATATCTATGAGGGAATGACAACCAGGGAGTGCCAAGGTGTTCTAGGTAATGTAAAAAAGTACTAACACATGCTAGAAAATTCCAAGGCATGTTAGGCATCCCAAGACATGCCAAGTGTTAATGCATGCCAATATGTGTTAGGCACCAGGGTGTGGTGCCAACACATTCTATGGTGTGTTAGGGCCAAGCGTGAGGGAAACACAAGGGAACACTAGTTTAAAATGCATGGAAATGAACAAATGAGAGTGTGATGGGGAGTGTCAGCGAGTTCTATGTGTGCTAGATTTTAGGCAGTGCTAGTATGTGCTAGGGAGTTCCAAATCATGTCAGGGAATTCAGGGGATGCTAACATGTGCCACATAGTGTGAAGGGATTGTTAGACATGCCACGATTTATGGCATATCAAGATGTAAACTATGTTGCTTACTTTTTTTACAACCACGATTGGATGTGAGCCTTATATTCATAAATTTTTACTTATTGTATGATTTAGGATTCAACATGAGTAGCCTAAGATGATTTATAAGAAGTTCTTAGGTGAACAAGGCATAATGCAATTGTAGTAACTATAAATTGGTCAACTTGTTGTAGCCTTGGCAGTATTTGGTTGGGTTCCCAAGTTGCAAAAAATTTAAGGGTAGTGTTGATGGGTGCTGGACGTTCGTCAACCAAGGGGGTCTCCCTGATGTGAAGTCTCATTTAGACCTCACACCATATGGAATAGGAGTGCCATATGTAATATTGACTCTGTTTTCATATGTCCTTATATATTTTCCATGACTTTAGCTATAAACTAGAGAGAGAAGCATATATGTGCCTTTGCAACAAGCAAGTAAGTGTGCCTGGTGAATGTTTGGTTGCAAGTATATCAAGGTTATTCTATTGTAGAGGGAGGAAAGGTGAGCCTCTAAGAGAGGGGCAATAGTGCCACACCATTATAGGCGCATGCGAGTAAAATGATAACTTCCTAACATCAAGCAGAATAGTCCACATAGATGTGACGATTGTTACAACTATTACAACACATTTTCAACAAGATAATCACTAAAATAACTGAAATAGTTCAACTAATTTAGTACAGGTGACAAAAAAAATGAATCATAAACATTCACAAAACAATCTTACAAACATTCATGATCCATGCATGAAAACATGTTGACCATCAAGCTTCGAGTATTAAGTAAAAGTCCTAAGATACATGAATACAACCAACTGGTAGTTGTGAGGTCATGATAGCTAAGGAGTATTAGGGTGTGGCAAGAAATGAAAAGGAATGCTAACAAAATTCTAGACAATGTCAAGGCATGCTGAGGAGTGTTGGGGAGTGTCAGGGCATCACAAGGGATAACTAGATTAAAAGATATGGAAATGAACGAATAAGAGTGTGTGTCAAGGAGTGTTAGTGAATTCCAGCTGTCCCAAGGATGAAGTGTGTTAGGAAAATTTTATAATAGGACTTGCAGGAGGAAATCCTACGATTGTGATAAGGGGCTGTAAAAAATTAGTTTTAGACAAAGGGAGACTTTAGGCTAGGCACAACACTATTTTTTCAATGACTTGGTTGTGTTCTCAAATAAAAAAAAAAGTAAGGTTGTCTATAAGGGCATGCCAAATAGGGAGTGCAAAGTTGTGCCACAGAATTCCAAGAAGTGCTAACACGTGCTAGACAGTTCCAAGGCATGTTATTCATGCCAAGAAATTCCAAGTACTAAGGCATGCCAAGATGTGACAGGTGTTAGGGTGTGGTTTGAAAGCATGCTAGGGAGTGTTAAGGAGTTCCAAGGAAACAAAAGTGAACACTAGTTTCAATTTCATGTAAATGAATGAATAAGATTGTGTGATATGGATTGTTAGTGAGATCCAAGTGTGTTAAGGAGGGAGTGATAAGTTATGATAGGTATTTCCAAGGCATGCTAGAGTGCCAAGAAAGCATGCCAAGATGTACCAAGTGCCAAGGTGTGCCAATGCATGTTAAGGAGTGTTAGTGAATGATAGGAAAACTCAAGTGATAACTAGGTCAAAACGCAGGGAAATGAATGAATAAGAGTGTGTGATAGGGAGTGCCGGTGAGTTCCAGGTGTGCTAAGGAGGGAGTGACATGGTATGCTACGAAGTTCTAAGGCATGCTAGAGTGCTAAGGCAGCATGCATAATAGTTTGTGATAGGAAGTGTCAGTGAGTTCTAGGTGTTCTCAGGAGGGAGTGAAAATGTATGATAGGTAGTGCCTAAGGTATGTTAGAGGCTAGGGAAAAATCCTAATATGTGCGAGGTCTCAGGGTGTGTCAATGCATGTTAGGGAGTGTTTAGTAGTGTCAGGGAAAGACAAGGGAGGACTAGTTTAAAATGCAAGGAAATGAATGAATAAGAGTGTGTAGAAGGGGGTGTCAACAAGTTCTAGGTGTGGTAACTAGGGTGTGACAAGGTATGCTTGGTAGTGAAAAGGAATGCTATAGTGTCAGGGAAAGATGCCAATATGTGCCAAGTGTCAGGGTTTTGAAATGTGTGCCAAGGAGTGCCATGGAAACATGAGGGAGAACTAGTTCAAAATGCATGTAAATAAATGAATAAGAGTGTGTGATAGGGATTGTCAATGTGTTTCAAGTTTTCTAATGAGGGAGTGACAAGGTTATATGTTAGGCAATGCCAAGGCATGCTAGAGTACCAAGGCATGTCAGGTAATGGTAGTGTGTGCTAGAGAGTGCCAAAGCATGCCCAGGAATGTAGGGAATTCTAACACGTGCCACATAGTGCCAATGGATTATTAGGCGCACCAAGTGATATGATGTAAACTATGTTGCTTATTTGTTTTATTGCCACTCTTGGATATGAGCCTTGTCATGGTAACTTTTTAGGTGGGATGAGTTAAGATTGGGCATGAGTAGCCTAAGATGAGTTATAGGTAGTTCTTACGTGAAGAAGGAATATGTTTAATTTCCATGGCACATGAGAATTTTGTTTTGGTCTTAAAATATTTGATGCAAACAAAATAAAGTGACACAACACATCTACTTTAATGCACAACAAAATATACACACATTAGGGAATCAACTAGTGCACATGAAAAATTTTAACCTTTTCAAACCCTTCTTCATTATATTAAAAACTATAATATAACAGGCTAGAGCTCCCATACTAGGGACCATGGCCCTTTACAATCACAATGACACAAGGAATACAACTATGGTTTGGTGTTAGTCCTTTGAAAACTAAGATATCCTTAGCAAGAAAAAACTTGACCTACTTGTTGATGGTGGCCACACACAACCCTTTCAGTCCATGTGTCTTGAACACATATGGCATGTCCTTTTGCCTCCCATTCTATAACTCCTCAGTTTTCCTCTATCAATGAACTCAAATCCTTTAGGTTACTAAACTCGGCTCAACAAACTTTTCCCTCTAGTTGCCTCCTTTGTCCTACAAGGTTTGCAACACTTAGGGTATTTGATCAACTGTTCACAACTCCATTTGTGAACATATATTTGGTCTAAAATTATTTTCTATAGTAACTCTCCGAGATGAAAAGTTTAGGGCTATGAAATATTCCCTTCTTCTCACTGAATCATTTGCAATACAATGAACTAGGGCTATTTTTCTAGGCCACTTCGCTACTACTTTAGTCCTTTAAAGTATGCACATCCTTAGGCCCAATACACCTGCCCTTCTACCACTCTTATTTTCCTTCACAAGTACAAGAATTAAGTATTTTATTTGATATTAACCTAACAAATCTCTAAATTTACTTGGATTGGAATCAATCTGCCCAACCACAGTCAATTATTTTACTGATATAGGGCCCACAATAGTGCCCTCATCTAGGGCTCTTCAAAATTTCCACCTAACAATGATTTGAGTCCTCTCAAAATCATCGTTCTTGTGTACCAATTTTTTTTTTTTATAATCTATGAATATATATATATATATATATATACTAATCCTCTTATCATCCTTATAACAATCTGTAGATGACTGAACTAGGGTCACAAATCAACCATTAACATTCCATTGGCTAATTGTTTATAGGATGCTTAAGATCTCTGTCGAAAACTCTAAGGAAAATCCATCATAATAAACTCATCTTCAATTCATTTTATTCTTCATACGACACATTTATTTTGCTAAGGTTCCACCCTCCTTTGGATCTGCTATCTCCACACATACTTCTACAAACCATCTTCTAGATATGTGGTCTATATTGCAGAGATAAACCTCGCAATATGTGAATCAACCAAGGTGTGCAGGGAATCCTAAGAAGTGCTAACAAATTCTAGAAAGTTCCAAGGCATTTTAGGCATTCCAAGATGTGTTAGGTGCTAGGGTGTCGCGTGACCACATGCTAGGGAGTGCCAGGGAAACAAAAAGGAGGACTAGTTTCAATCACATGGAAATGAATGAATAAGAGTGTGTGATAGGGAGTGTTAGCAATTTATAGGTGTGATAAGGAGTGAGAGAGAAGATATGTTAGGTAGTTCCAAGGCATGATAGAGTGATAAGAAATCATTCCAATATGTTCCAAGGATTGTTATGGAGTGCTAGAGAAACACAAGGGAGAAATATGTCATAATGCATGGAAATTAATGAATAAAAGTGTGTGACAAGGAGTGTGAATGAGTTCCAAGTGTGCTAAAGAGGAGTGACAAGGCATGCTTGGTAGTGATAAGGAATTATAGAGTGTTAGGGTGGCATGCAACCAAGATGTGCCAATGCTTGCAAGGAAGTGTTAACTGGGAGTGCCAGGGAAACACAAGGGAGCACTACGTCAAAATGAATGGAAATGAACAGATAAGAGTTTGTGATTGGAAGTGTGAGTGAGTTCTAGGTGTGCTAAGGAGGGAGTGAGAAGGTATTCTAGCAAGTGTTAAGGCATGCTAGAGGCCAAGGAAAAATTCCAAGATATCCTAGGTGCTAGGGTGTACCAACACGTGCAAAGGAGTGTTAAGGAATGCTATGGAAACATAAGGGAGAACTAGGTAAAAATGCATGCAAATGAATGAATAAGAGTTTTTGAATGGGAGTGTTAATGAGATCTAGGTGTGTTAAGAAGAGTGTGACAAGGTATGCTAGGTAGCGCCAAAAAATGCTAGAGTGCTAGGGCATCATGCCAAGATATGCCATGTATTAGGTTGTGCCAATGCATGCTAGGGAGTGTTAGGGAGTGTCAGGGAAATACAAGGAAGCACTAGATCAAAATGCATGGAAGTGAACGAATAAGAGTGTGTGACAGGGAGTGTCAATGAGTTTTGGGTTTGTTAATGAGGGAGTGACAAGGTTATATGCTAGGCAACGCCAATGTATGCTAAACCATGAAGGTGTGTCAGGAAGTGCTAGGGTGTGTTAGGGAGTGTAAAATCATGCCAAGGAATGTAGGGGATGCTAACACATGCCACATAGTGCTAAGGAATTTAAGACATGCCAAGTTTTATGGAATTTCAAGATGTAAACTATGTTGCTTAGTTTTTTTACAACCATATTAGGATGTGACGAGCCTTCGTAACTTGTTAAGTGGGAGTTGAGATTGGACATGAATAGCCTAAGATGAGTTACATGTAGTTCTTAGGTGAACAAGGCATACGTTGAATTTCCACAACACATGAGAATATGGGTTTGGTCTTAGAATATTTGATTCAAACACACTCAAGTTCCACAACACATCTACTTTAGTGCACATGATAATTTTTAACTTTTTCAAACCATTCTTTGTTAAATTACAAAATATAATAGAATAGGCTAAATCTCTTGTAATGGGGCACATGACACTTTAAAATCACACTGATACAAGGAATACAACTAGGGCTTGGTGTTCGTCCTTTTAATACCAATCTACCTTGAACAAGACATCACTTAATCAACTTTTTTAATGGTGGCCACACATAACCCTTTCGGTCCACATGTCTTGAACACATCTAGTAAGTCCTCTTTCCTCCCATTATGTAACTCCTTTTAGGTTACTGAAATTGGATCAATTTTTTTTCTCTCTATCTACCTATTTTTTCCTTTAAGGTCTGCAACACGTAGGGTTTTCGATTAGTTGTTCACAACTCCATTTGTGAACAACTCTTTGGTTTGCCCACTTTTTCCATACTCCTGCTCTAAGATGACAATTATAGGGTTATGAAGGTTTCCCTTCTTCTCACTCATTAAATCCTCTACAATACAGTGAACTATTGCTAATTGGCTAGCCCACTTGACTATTGCTTTAGTATTTTAAAGTCTCCGCATCCTTAGGCCCAATACACCTACCCTTCTACTGGTCTTGTTTTCCTTCACAAGTAGAGGAATCAGGGCTATTATCTGATAGTCACCTAACAACCCTCCAAATGTACTTGGAATGTCATCAAGTTTCCCAACAACAATCAATTATTTTACTACTATAGTGCCCACAACACTTCCCTCATCTAGGGCTCTTAAAAAATGCCACCTAATAGTGATTTGAGTCCTCTCAAAATAATTATTCTTATGTACCAATTTATTTTTTGTCCAATCTATAAAAAAATATGAACTAATCCTCTTATCATCGTTCTAAAAATTTTTAGATGACTGAACTAGGGTCACAAATAATCCACTAACAGTTCAATGACTAATTGTTTAGAGGCTACTTCATATCAATGTCCAAAACTCTATGGGAAATCCACCATAATCAACTCCTCTTCATGTCAATGCATTGCTCACATGGCACATTTCTTCTGCTCAATATTCTACTCAGGTTCCACCTTACTTTGTATTTGTTATATCCACATATACTTCTACAAACCATCTGCCAAATCTTTGGTATATATTACAGAGATAAAACTCTCTCTAAGGGTGACGACCCCTCTTATTCTATGAATAATTTTCACAATCTTAAGGGAATACCTTATGGACTCAACATGCTAGGAAAACTCCCTAAATAGGACATTATACTTCTGTTATAATGGCTTTAGAGCAATCCATATGCACCCATAGAAAACACAACAACTCTTGCCTCCATAAGATACTCAACCTAGCTCATATGGATCCATAAATTTTGGGCATTTCTTTGACTGAATCTTGACTTGAACTTTATATGTCTATGACCATCAAACTACAGTTACCTTAATCAATATTACACCTACGACTACTTCTGTTCTGGCCCTAAATTCTAGTGCAGTCCCTCCTCCATTTGTGTTGGTAGCTATCACAAACCTTGTAGCCTACTAACCACCAAAAGATAGGGTCTCAACCCTCTCCACTACTTCAAATTTGATGCGGGCTTCACATAGAAACACCACTGAAATCACATGCCCAAATTATCATGAGAAACCTCTCTTGAGCTCAATCTTCCATGAGAGAATCAACAATATGCCATCCTACTTCCTATCTTGAACCCATTAAAGTATGTGACATTATTGTGAACCCTGACATGATGATCTTGCTCTTGGTGGATGATCATGGCCTCCCTTTAGCGACCCTTACTGAGACCTATAACTCGACCTGTTTTAGGACTACATCTCTCTTGGCCTCCTTGATCAAATGGGCTCCTTCTCACTTGATGTTCTTGCTTTCATACTAAGGCCTCCTTAAATAGCTTTTCCTATTTAGGCCTCTTAAGAAACCTCTAGAACTTAGAGTCTTTATCCACTTATACCTTGGAAATATTATTTTTCTTTTTTTAATTTTATTTCATATTTTCAACCACATCTTGGGTCCAAAAATCCTTCTCTTGGGTTCTTTGCTGACAAAGAATTTTGTGACTAAAATCACACAAACCCATATCACTAGGCCTGTGGAGTACCTCCCAAGCTACACAATTCAACAAAATAGTCTAGTTGTAGTAATTGTAACTTGGTCAAGCTCTTGTAGTAAATAAAGGACTTGGTTGGGTTCCCAAGTTGAAAATCAAGTAAGGTTAGTTGTGAGGGAATGATAGCTAGGGAGGGTTATGTTAGGGCATGCCAAGGAATGAAAAGACATGCTAACACATGTCGAACAGTGTCAATGCATGCAGAGGAGTGTTAAGGAGCGTCGAGACATCGCAAGGGATAAATAAGTCAAAATGCATGGAAATAAACAAATAAAAATGTGTGCTAGGGAGTGTTAGTAAATTCAATTTTTCCAAGGATGAAGCATGTTAGAAGAAGTTCATAATAATATTTGTAAGAGGTAATCCTACAATTGCGATAAAGGGCTCGAAAAAGCAGTTTTAGACAAAGGGAGACTTTGTGTTGGGCACAACACTATTTTGCCATTATATACTATTTTTATATGACATGTGGAAAAATTTGGCCGAATGCTCATGTTTTAAACTATTTTAGACAATTACATATTGTACATTGTTTTGTATAAGTTTTGGGTCACTCGACTTGTTCCAACTTGTATCTTGTGTGTCTTGTGTATCTTATGGTTCTTGCAAACTCTCAGTTAATACTATACTGTTTATATGAAATGGACATACAAGTGAAATATTTCCTATGTAATATATGTTTCCTAGTTGTTTTATGGCCATGGCTAGATGTGATCCTTGTCTTGGTAAGTTCTTAAGAGGGACAAGTTCAACTTGGATATGAGTGGCTGAAGATGAGGTATAGGCAGTGCTTAGGTGAAAAAGTCACAATCTACTTGTTGTGGTTGAAGCATACTAATGTCACATGAACTACAGTAGTTAAGGATTTGCTTTAGTTCCCAGTTTGTGAAAAAATGTAAGGATAGTTGTGAGAGAATGAGTGCCAAGGCATGTTAGGAAATGCCAACATGTTCTATATAGTTTGAAGACATGTCAAGTATGCCAATATGTGTCAAGTTATAAGGCATGCTAAGATGTGCAAGGGTGTGAAAATATGTGCCAAGGACTATCAAGGAAGCAGAAGCAAGAAACAAGTTAAACTACAAGCAAATGAATATATAAGAGGGTTAATAAGTCATCAATTTACCTTTTCCAGGAGGGCATGCTAAGAAAACCAACACTAAGTGGAAATATGTGTCAAGTGGCAAGATTTAGTGCATTTTAAGTTTCAAATCATCCTCTATTACTTGTCACCTACTTTCCAATAATTGATCTCAAATAAATTTAATATTAAGCCATGCCAACACATACCAAGGAATCTTAATGAATGCTAGACATGCTAATATAACTTGTCAAGCATGAACATGTGTCAAGTGTGATCTAGGTGGACATTGGTGGCCACCCTCCTATTCCACTTAGGGCCCCACCATTGTTTGTTTCAGTTTTTCAATTTCCTTAATGGTAGCATAGTTTACTATTTTTAACAGTTTTTCGGTTCTGAACTTCCAGAGCCGTTTTGAGACCCTAAACGACATTTTTGGGAAAAATGGGAGCAACATGGAAGATCCTTTGATTTTTCTCACATAAAAAGTTTTAGTCCTTGGATAGATATTTCTAATGAGGTATTATGCGTGTCAAACAAAGAT
Organism: Pinus albicaulis; assembly: GCA_034641835.2. NCBI lineage: Eukaryota > Viridiplantae > Streptophyta > Pinopsida > Pinales > Pinaceae > Pinus > Pinus albicaulis. The sequence goes on along the minus strand of CM076569.1, from coordinate 459,819,895 downwards.
CATATGCCAAATTTACATCCCCAGGAAGTTGATGTACCAATTTACCCAAACGGGGCCCATAGTTTTGGTGCTTCATCTCCTAGGGTTAGGTTTTTGGATGTTTAGGGTTTTACATTGTTTCTCAATAATAAATAGGCCCTTAAGCCTCATTTTAACATATTTCAGAAGCCTGTAGTCACCACATGTCTTCTCAGAGATAAGCTACCAGCACCCTAGCTAGTTTATTTCCATTATGCCTATAAACAAATTTTAGTTCTTTGATATTAATGAAAGGAAGTGATATTTCTGCTGCATCTTTGTACTTATGGATATATGTGTATTCTATTGAATTCTTGCATAAATTTGGATCATTATTATCAGAGCTATCTGCTCTTTCTCGATCCTTCTTTGCATGTCTCCTACAATTTCGGGGTATAAGGAGTTAGGGCTCGATCTGGTTAAAAATTTACAAGATCAACCTCGCGAACCCCAAAAAACACCCATGGGGGATGAAAATAAAGATGAGGGAGTAGGAGATCCTATCAAAATATTGCTTGAGGAGGCCCTCAAAAAACAAAGGAACGCAATGATGGGTAACTTTTCCCAAATCCTTCAACGACTTTCCACCGATGGTGCATCTGCATCCAACAGCCACTTTGGAGGCGTAGCTCCCTTTGAGGTACAAGTAAACTTTGGCATTCCCATATTTGAGGGCCAAATAGATGCAGATATTATAGATATATTTTTGAATATATTAGAAGGGTATTTCTTGGTTCATGTCTTTTCTGAGAGGGAGAATATTATTTTGCACTCCTCAAAGCTGCTCCCCATGTCAAGGACTGGTGGGAAACCTATTGTGAGAAAAGGAATAGGGGGAACCCTCTTTGTTCTCGACCATACCCACTTGGAATTATTTCTGAGATGCCATCAAGGAAAAATATTATCTTGTGGGGAGGTATGAGGACAAGTACATATAATGGGCTACGTTGCGGCGTCAAAGGGATCAAGATGTGCATGAGCCGATGAATTTGTTCCATACCTTGTGCATAAATTTGGGTATCAAATATTTAGAGAAACATTTCTTGCTAAAGTAACGCAGTTGTATACACAGATACATTAAGGAGGAAATGGAGTTCCTCTACATCTCCTTTCTTGGTACAACATACCGTTATGCTACCAAGATTGAGCAGGAATTCAAATAGAAGAAGTGAGACTTTGGATCTGCGAATCAAAAGCAAGTGAAAGGCGCCCCAAACCATAGAACAAAGGGAAAATCCAAGGCATGGTGGCCCAAGAAAACCTTCCAAAGCCACAAGAAAAGAAAAACACTGCGAAGTCGAAGAAGGACACAAGAGAGTGGTGTGAGTTCCATAAGAGCTCCAATCACAACACAAGTGAGTGTCGGGCCAAGCAGTCACTAGTGGCCGATATGAAGGCTTCTGAATGAGATGTATGATTTGACTTTGAATTATAACCTGAAAAGGGGAATGATAAAGGGAAGCATATTATCAATGTGGATCCCGACGCCACTATTTACACCATGAATATCTAGAAGGAGGAACCAGAAAATACAGAGGAGGAGTGTCTCTTCCAGTCCCAGATGTGGGTAAACAATTTCCCACTACAGTTCATTATCGAAAATGGGAGCCAAACTAACCTCATTTCAGTAGAGGTCGTGAAGAGGTTTGGCTTGCTGACCACAACACACCCACAACCGTACACCATCGGGTGGCTTCACCAAAGATGGGATCTTCGCGTCAGCCAGCAGTGCTGCCTTCCCTACAACTTCAAGCCCTTCATGGATGAGGTATTATGTGACATTTCTTCTCTTGATGTTTGTGATGTATTATTAGGCTAACCATACTTGTGGAAGTGACATGATGTGTATGAGTCCCGACCTCGCACTGTTATTTTTAAATTGGGAAATAAGTTGTACAGGATACCAGAGGTACCACTCCCTTCCGCTATCTCTTTGGTTACTGCAAAAAAATGCAGTAAGCTCATCTCCAAAACCGGGAATTTTTTTTTTTTTTTTCCACCCTTAGGGAAAGAAGAAGACTATGGCCACAACCTCCAGATAGGGCTCCTCTGCACGACAACAAAAAATGTACAAGGTCGTGGAGGAGTATGGGGAAATCTTCACCTCACTTGCGGGGGTGCCTCTGCATTATCAGGTCAAGCACCCCATCGATCTAACCCTAGTTGCGCCGCTTCCCAATGGACCTATCTATCAACACTTTGTTATGGAGAATGATGAAATCAAGAGGAAGATTCAGGAGATGTTGCAGAAAGGCCACATCTGGCCGAGTTCATTGCCCTATGGGAGCCTGATCATGTTGGTGCAGATGAAGGATGGGACTTGGAGACTCTGTATTGACTATTGGGTGCTAAAGAATATCACTATTCGGAATAGGTACTGGATCCCATGGATTGATGAACTTTTGGACCAACTCAAAGGGGCGAAATATTTTAGCAAGATTGACTTGAACTTCGGGTATCACAAGGTACCAATCGAACCCTTCGATGTCTGGAAGACTACCTTAAAATCCAAGGAGGGCCTTTTCAAATGGATGGTCATGAATTTTGGGTTGACGAATGCTCTCGCAACCTTCATGAGGCTAATGGATGACATATTGTGGCCATTCAAAAACTCGTTTGTAGTAGTGCATTTGGATGACATCCTAATCTTCATCCAGACTTGGGAAGATCACCTCCACCACATTCGACAGGTCCTCCAAACACTGTGACAACACAATTTATCTACCAATTTGGAGAAGTGCACTTTTGGCATGACCCAGGTTCGGTATCTAGGATACATTATTATTGAGTGGGGGGTGCATGTGGATCCAACCGAGATCCAAGTCCTTCGAGATTGTCCAGCCCCAACCACTTTAGCAGAGCTTCAAAACTTCTGGGTCTTTCTAATTTCTACTCTAGGTTCATGTTGGGATTCTCTCATATCACTTAGCCCTTGAGTCAAGTCACTAAGGGAGGAACAAAAGAAAAGTTCGTTTGTTTCCAATATAAACAGAAGGCATTCATGGAATTGAACATGGCCTCTGCTTTTCCCCAGTGCTCACATTACTAGACTTGCAACAACCATTTGAGATCGAGACAGATGCTCTGACTATGCTACTGGTGTAGTTCTTACTCAAAAAGGGAATCTAGTGGCATATCATAGTGAGAAACTGTCTGACATGGTCCACAAGTATCCCACTAATGAAAAAAAAATGTATTCCATTATGCAGGCTTGGCAAAAATGGAAGCATTACATTTTGGGGAAGGAAACGATCATCCACATAGACCATCGACCCCTGCAGTTCATATAGACACAAGGGAAGTTGTAGTACAATCACCATCAGAAGTGTTCCACATATCTATAATAGTTTCATTTGAACATCAAGTACAAGATGGGCATCACCAATAATGTTTAGAATTCCTCAACCGAACACTGATCGTGGTGCTAACCACTGTTCTCAACTCTTGTGGGCATGAGACTTCTGATAAGCCGCTTCTCTACAAGAGTGATCTAGAATTAGGCCACACATAGAAGAAACTCTTGGATGGTATGAAATTTCCAAAATTTCACCTCTAGGGTGCACTGCTATGTCACCTAGGACACCTTTGTGTTCCATCAAGCAAGTGTGCCAAGATGATTTGGGAAGTGCACTACAGCCAGGTTGCTAGGAATTTCGGGGTCGAGAAAAAAATGGCAGTATTGCAGAAGTATTTCTATTGGAAAAAACTTCTATAGGATGTCGGGAAGTACATCAGATCCTGCATTGATTGCGCCATTTCCAAACCGACCATCAAGAAGCAAGGCCTTTATACTCCGCTACCTACCCCTAATCGACCTAGGGAATCCATCTCCATGGTTTACATGTCGGGCCTTCCTTCTACTAAGCATGGAAATCATTGTGTTTTCATGGTCATCGACAAATTCTCGAAGATGGCCATTATGGCACCCTGCAAGAATAATATCACATTAGAAGCCACTACTAAACTCTTCTTTGAACGATTCTAGGTGCACTTTGGGATCCCACAATCTATCATCTCAGATTGGGACAACATGTTCCTCAACACATTTTGGTCCAGCCTTTGGTCAATGATGGACACCAAGCTCACCAAGTCCACAAATTTCCATCCCCAAACTGATGGCCAGATAGAGGTCATCGACTAGATGATCGTACACATTCTGCACATGTAAAATTAAAAGCATCTATGCACATTGGATGAGAGCCTTCCCTATGTACACCACAATTATAACCGGACTCTCCACAACTCAACTGGTCACAACCCCTTTCATGTGGGCTTGGGCTTCCAGCCACTATGTCCCATTGATGTAGCCATGCCATTTGCAGCTACTCAGGCCGATTCTGCTCATGTCTAGTCTGAAGTTTACAAAGAGAACAACTTCATTGAGCACATTCAACACATCCACCAATAGGTTCATGACATATTGGAGAGAGCTAATGCTAAGTACAAGAAACAACATGATCACCATCAGGTGCCACACAACTTCCAGGTGGGCGACAAAGTGTGGCTACATTTGTAGAAGGAGCACCTTGCTAGACCCCACCGAAAGCTTCGCCCACTCTGATATGGTCCATAAACCATCACCAAGGTTGTAGGGGCCATTTCATTCGAGCTCAGTATTCCACCATTCCTTGGTCTACACCTAGTTTTTAATGTGGAATGCCTTCGACCCTACTTCCCACCTCTACTGGACACCTCTGACATTTCAGAACAACTCACACCAATAGAGTTAAACCCAGACTGCATGGAACATACCACCATAGATCGTATCATGGACATGCAAATCAAGAATAATCAACAATAGAAGATCGCGCTGTATCAGGTTGTCAAAGCTGGCCAAATCCTGCACCAAGGCAAGTGGTTCACCAGAGACCAAGTTCAACAGAAGTTTCCTCATCTCATGGAGGATAGTTTCCTTAATTGTAGCACAATTTATTATTTTTAACAGTTTTTCAGGTCTTGAACTTCCGAAGCCATTTTGAGGCCCTAAACGATGTTTTTTGGGAAAAATGGGAGAATAATGGACATTTGTTTGATGTCAGTCACATCAAAAGTTTTAATCCTTGGATAGATATTTCTAAAAAGGTATTATGTGCGTCAAACAGAGATCGTATGCCAAAGTTATGTCCCAGGGAAGTTGATGTACCAATTTACCCAAACGGGGCCCATAATTTTGGTGCTTCATCTCCTAGGGTTAGGTTTTTTAGGGTTTTCCATTTTTTCTCAATAATAAATAGGCCCTTGAGCCTCATTTTAAAACAATTCAGAGGCCTATAGCTACCACATCTCTTCTCAGAGATAATTTATCGACACCCTAGCTATTTTATTTCCATTATGTCTATAAACAAATTTCAGTTCTTTGATATTAATGAAATGAAGTGCTATCTCTACTGCATCTTTTTATTTATGGTTATATGTGTATTATGTTGCATTCCTGCATAAATTCGGATCAAAGTGCCAATTTGTATAAGGGAGTGATGGTAAAAACTCAAGAATCAACTTTATTAATGAAACTGGGTAGCTTAGAGATGAGAGACTCCACCTGGAGATTTCCTCTGCAAAATTATCTACATAAATCACATGAAAAGCGAGAATATATAGTATTCACACAAATAGGGAAGTTAGAACAACTTACCTAAGGAATAGGAACTAATTCCTAATCTAAGGTTCGGGTGAATCAACTCTCTCCTAAATAACATTCTCCATGATCTTCAACACTCCCCCTTAATGGATAAAGGGTTCACTAATACTCCTAACATCTCCCTAAATGACTCAAATTTCATTCTTCCAACAAGCTTAGTAAAAATTACAGTAGCATTATCACAAGCATTACAATATTCAATATGAATTTCCTTTGACTGAACCTTCTCCCTATGAAAAGGAAACTATGTATCAATATGCTTTGTGTTTTTATGAAACACTGGATTATTTGCAAGTTTCTTGGGTCTCTAGTTGTCACATCTGATAACTATTGCACCTTTCTGTTCTTCTCCAGCATCTTGGAGAAGTATCCTCAACCAAACTGCCTCACATGTTGCTACACACATTTCTTGATACCCAGCTTCTGCTGAAGACAAGGATACAATTTTTTGCTTCTTGCTACTCCTTGCAATTATCCCAGACACAATGTTGAATGCATAACCTGTTATGGATCATCTGTTATCTAGATTTTTGGAACAATAAGAGTCTAAAAATCTTTCTATTTAACATCACATGAATTAGTATATATAATGCCAAAGTATAAGGTTCCTTGGAGATACCTTAAGATGCCTTTTGTGTTGGGTATGTGTTATATTCTTTCCACGACTAGTCACGTGTGGGGGGGAAACATCTTGGCTTGTACGTTGCACCGGGTGCAACAGGGGGGGCACAAGGGGGTTCGGGGCAGCGCCACGAGAAAAAAAAATTTGGGCCTTATTTACCGGTGGGCGGACCCACTCATGGTTTTGTGCATGGGTTTGCACATGGTTTTGGGTCATGATGTTTTTCGGCCCCTGGTATTTTGTAGATCCGGTCAAGGGAAATACGGTTATGTTCTAATCTAGGGTTAATGGATTGGGGTTTATGTATGCTTAGGCATGTATATATATATATATATGTATTGTAACACTGAAAGGAATATAATGAAAAATCAAGCTGGTCGTCCTGATTTGGGATCCAGGGGAAAATCTCTGTGTATATCTGTTTTATGTTTTATGCTCTAGTTATTGTTTATTTTCTGTTTTTAAGATTCGTTTGTAGATAATTTCTGTACAAGGTTAAAACCTACATTTGGTATCAGAGGTGTTTCAGCTTCAAGGGAACGACTTTGCTGCTGAGGGTTTTTTGCTCGAGCCTGAGGTAGACCCTGTTCAGTGGGAGATATGCAGGATCGAATCTTGCGGTGAAAGAAGATGGCGAGCAGTGGGAAGATAGAGATCAAGAAATTTAATGGTCAGAGTTTTGAGTTGTGGAAGCTCAAGGTGGAGGATCTGCTGGTGGATAAAGACTAGTGGATCATGGTAGATCCAGGTACTAAACCAACAACAATGTCAGATGAAGACTGGAAGAAGTTGGATCGGAAGGTGAAGAGCACAATACGGTTGTGTGTCTCAGATTCAGTATTGTTGAATGTATCTGGGGAAGCTACGATGAAGACCTTGTGGGACAAGCTAGGGAATTTTTACTAATCTAAGTCTCTGGTGAATAAATTGTTCCTGTGGAAAAAGCTGTATAACCTGAGGATGAAGGATGGAGACTCGGTGACAGAGCATCTGAATGCCTTGAATACTATGGTAAGCCAACTATCATCTGTTGATATTAAAATATCAGATGAAGATAAGTGCATTATTTTTTTGTGTTCTCTACTAGATTCGTGGGACAGTTTGGTTATTGCAATAGGTAGTAATACAACTACCTTGAATTTTGATGACATTGTCTCAGCCTTGATGTCGAAGGAAATGAGACGGAGAAATATGGAGGGTTAGAATGGAGATGCCTTATCTGTATGAGTAAGGTCCCATAACAGAAACAAGAATAAGGTTTCGAGTGCGAGATCTAAATCTCGATGGATATCTACATCTCCTGGAAAGTTTGTAAAGGTGTGCTGGAAATGCGGAAAGGAAGGAAGGGCACTACAAAAAGGACTGCAGATCTAAAATTCTTGAGAAAGGAAAGGGATCTGATGATGGTCCTTCTGTAGAGGCAAAAACCACCTTTGATGAAGGTGCGGATGTGTATTTGGCTTCTTCTTCAAATACACATGTAGATCATGAGTCATGGTTGATTGACTCGGGTGCATCCTTTCACTTCACTCCCCATAGGGAGTAGTTCTACGAGTATGAGAAATATGATGGTAGAGATGTCTTCCTAGGGGATGATAGGAAGGCCAGAATCATTGGACGTGGAAAAGTCAAGGTGAAGCTGTAAGGTGGAAGGATTAGAACACTTCCTGGTGTTCTACACATTCCTGCATTGGCCAGAAATCTGATTTCTATAAGCAAGATGGATGATGCAGGTGTAAAAATAGTGTTCAATAAAGATGCATGTAAGATGGTTCGGGGAGCACTGGTATTAATGCGGGGAGTTCAGATTGGAACTCTGTACAAGCTTCAGGGAAACATTATTATTGATGGGTGCAACATTTTTGTGGTTCCCGAAAGTGGTGCGGAAAGCCTAGCAGTCTCTAGATAAAAGACCATGCTATGGAATCAAAGGCTTGGACATATTGGAGAGAAGGGCATTCGGATACTGCATGGAAATGGTATGGTAGAAGGTATATCTAATAGCTCTTTGGATTTCAATTTCTGTGAATTTTCCTTCTAGTGCTAAGAGGGCGAACAAGATATTAGAGCTTGTGCATAGTGATGTGTTTGGACCTATGTCAGTTCCATCACTGGGTAAGTCTGTGTACTATGTTTCATTCATAGATGACTTCTCAAGGAATACATGGATATATTTCTTGACGAAGAAATATGAAGTCTTTGACAAATTTAAATAATTTAAGGCTCTGGTGGAAAACTAGACAGAGAAGAAGATAAAGGTGCTGAGGACAGATAATGGTGGGGAGTTCTGCAAGAAGGAATTTGAAAAATTTTGTAAGAAGTGTGGTATAGCATGGCAAAAGACTACTCCATACACACCTCAGCAAAATGGAGTTGCATAAAGAATGAACAGAACGCTGATGGAAAAGGCAAGAAGCATGCTCAGTGGTACCGGGTTAGGACAAGAATTATGGGCAGAGGGAGTGGAGACTTCATGTTACTTAGTTAACAGATCACCTTCATCAACGTTGAAGGATAAGACTCCACATGAGGTATGGACTGGTAAGAAAAACTCTCTTTCACATCTGAGGGTATTTGGATGTGATGCATATGTACATGTTCCAAAGGAGAAAAGGATCAAGTTGGAAAATAAATCTGAAAGGTGCATCTTTATTGGGTATAAGGATGGTTTAAAGGGTTACAAGCTTTGGAACCCGAAAACAAGGAAGGTTGTGTACAACCAAGATATGGTGTTTAGAGAGGTGAAAGATGTTGTTAAACATGAAGTCCTACCAAAGGAACCTGAGAAGATAGAGTTTGAGCTAAAGGAGGATGAATCAGACTCTACAACAGAAGAAGACTTAGAAGAAGAAGAGCCACAAACTTCAGCTGTGATAAGATCAGTTCGAGAAAGAAGACAACCAGAAAGGTATAGCCCATCTGATTTCTATTCAAATTTTTCTTTAACTATAACTGATGATGATCCCAAAACCATCAGGGAAGCACTAGATTCAGAGGATGGAAAACTCTGGAAGGAGGCCATGGTTGATGAAATCGCATCCTTGCATAAAAATGAGGCATGGGATCTAGTGGAGTTTCCGACTGGAAGGAAACGCATCGGGAGCAAATGGGTGCTTAAGAATAAGATGAATGTAGAAGGCAAGGTGGAGAAATTCAAAGCTAGGTTGGTAGCAAAAGGTTATTCCCAGGTGCTAGGAATTGATTTCAGTGATATTTTTTCTCCTATTGCCAAAGTTACTTCTATTATATTACTTTTATCTGTTGCTGCTGCATTTGATTTTGAGGAAGAATAGATGGATGTGAAGACATCGTTTCTTCACGTGGATCTGGAAGAGGAGATCTACATGAAACAACTTGAAGGATTTATGGTAAAGGGAAAGAAAGAACTGGTATGCAGGTTAAATAAGTCTCTGTATAGGTTAAAACAGTCACCAAGGATGTGGTATCAGAAATCTGATACCTATATATGGGGACTTGGCTTCACCAGAAGCAAGGAGGATCATTGTGTTTATTTTAAATTAATTGGTGACCATGTTATTTATTTGGTCTTGTATGTGGATGATATGTTGTTGATTGGAAATGAAAAAGAAATTATCCAAGATTTGAAGACCCAACTGTTCTCCAAATTTGACATGAAGGATATTGGTGCTGCAAACTATATTTTGGGCATGGAAATTAAAAGAGATCGGGCAAAGAGGAAGCTCTCGTTAAACTAGAGGAAGTATGTCCAGAATATATTACAGAGGTTCAATATGCAAGATTGTAAACCGGTGAATGTTTCGATTCCTGTAGGTACAATGATGTCTACTGAATAGTGTCCCAAGACACAAGAAGAAGAGGAGGATATGTCTCGTGTTCCATATGCAAGTGTAGTGGGTAGCCTAATGTATGCAATGGTATATACTAGACCAGACATTGCACATGCAATGGGAGTATTGAGCAGGTTTATGTTAAACCCAGGGAAGGAGCATTGGACAACAATGAAGCGGGTTTTCAGATATTTGTGTGGCACTAGTGATTATGGCTTGTGCTACCAGGGAAGACCAGGATTGGAAAGAGTGTTGGAAATTCGTGGTTTTGTTGATGTAGACTGGGCTGGAGATCTGGACCAAAAAATATCTACAACTGGGTATGTGTCTAGCCTATTTGGAGGTGCAATAAATTGGATGAGTAAAAGATAGTCTGTAGTGGCAGTTTCAATTATAGAGGCAGAATACATGGTAGCCACTCAAGCAAGCAAGGAAGCAGTTTGGTTGCAAAGATTGTGTTCAAGTATGGGGTTGGTGCAGCAAGCTATAAGGATAGACCGTGATAGCCAAAGTGCAATTTTGTTGGCTAAAAATCCTGCTTATCATTCAAATACAAATCATATTGTTGTTCAATATCACTTTGTGAGATATATGGTTGAGGCTAAAAGGGTGTTTCTGGTAAAGGTGGACACTTTGAAGAATGTTGCAGATGCGTTGACAAATTCTGTGAGAACTTAGAAGTTCTGTTGCTATAGAGAGACAATGGGTGTTGCAAAGCTGGGCTAATGACTCAACTCTCCTGTGGCCCCCTACGAAAAGAAAAAAACAAGTGGGAGAATGTTGGGTATGTGTTATATTCTTTCCATGACTAGTCATGCGCGGGGGGTTCATAGGGGGGGAGGAAGCCCCCCTTGTTGGGGTCCGGGGTAGCGCCCCGAGAAATTTTTTTTGGGCCTTATTTTCTGGTGGGAGAAACTGCTCATGGTTTTGTGCATGGGTTTGCACATGGTTTTGGGGCATGATGGTTTTCGTCCCCTGGTATTTTGTAGATCTGGTCAAGGGAACTACGGTTATATTCTAATCCAGGGTTAATGGATTGGGGTTTATGTATGCTTCGGCATGTATATATATGTGTTGTAACAATAAAAGGAATATATGAAAAATCAAGCTGGTCATCCCTATTTGGGATCCAGGGGAAAATCTCTGTGTATATTTGTTTTATGTTTTATGCTCTCGCTATTGTTTATTTTCTGTTTTTAAGATTCGTTTGCAAATAATTTCTGTACAGGGTTAAAGCCTACATTTTTCTGCAACCCAATGAAACTCAAGGGGCTTTGACATGAATTGGCTCAATACACTGACTGCATAGGCCAAATACGACCTAGTTGTAGTCAAGTAAATTAGACTCCTAACCAACTGTCTATACAATGTTGCATCTTCCTCCTTAGAACCATCATCATTCTGAAGTTTGGTATTCTGCTGTAAAGGCACTGCTACATATTTGCACCGATCCATCCTAAAAATTTTCAGTAAATTTATGACATACTTACCCTATGACAGAAAAGCCTGAGTTGAATATCTCCAGACTTCAAGACCCAAATAATAGTGTAGCTCTCCAAGGTATTTCATCTCAAAAACCCGTGACATATGCTCTTTGATTTCTTTAATGAGTTCATCATCATTTCCTGTAATGATAATATCATCTACATATAAATAAATCAAAACAATTCACCCCTCTTTATCAAACACAATATACAAATTAGGGTCCTTATTACTTCTTTTATAACTGTTCTGCAGTAAAAATGAATCAATTTTATCATAGCATGACTTGGGTTTCTATTTTAGTCCATACAATTCTTTCTTCAATCTACAGACTAAATTTTATTTCCCCTATTTAACAAAAACCTCAGGTAGCTCTAATTACACTTCTTCTTTCAATTCCCCATTTAAAAATGCAGATTTCACATCTAGCTGGTGTATCATCCAATGATTTTTGGTAGCTAAAGAAATTAATATTCTGATTGTGTTTAGTTTGGCTACAGGGGCAAAGGTTTACTCATAGTCTATACCTTATTTTTGCGAGTACCCCTTTGCAACCAGCCTAGCTTTATATTTGTCTAAACTCCCATATTTAAATGTAGGCTTGTATAGCCATTTTCAACCTATGGGTTTTTTGCCTTCAGGTAATTCAACTAAATCCCAAGTTTTGTTTTTAAGTATTGATCCATATTCCTCTTCCATGGCTGCCCTCCCTTCATTATATTGATTGGCTTCTTTATAAATAGAGGGGTCAAAAACATTTAACATACTAGTTATAAAAGAATTTTCCCTATATCTTGCTGGAAATTGAGTTTTCTTACCTGATCTCCTGAGTGGTGGAGTGGCTTCGAATCTATTCTGATCGTCCATTTATGGACTTGGCTTGGATACCTCATTTGTACCATCTGCTTCTTCCTTTTTCTACTACTGCTGCTCATGGTTGTCCCCTATTTCATCACTCTCTTCTTCCATCAGCAAATGAATGTACCATACTTCATTGTCTTGATCACAGTTTCCATTATAAAATTGCTCATGGAATACTACATCTCTACTTGAAAATACTTTATGAGTAGAGGGATCAAACAAATTATAAACTTTAAACTCAGTACAATACCCAACAAAAGTGCATTTAATGGAATTTGAGTCCAGTTTCTTCGTATCCTCCTTTGGAACATGAGTAAAAGCTTTGGAGCCAAAAAATCTTAAATTTTTAACTACAGGTTTAAAACCTAATAAAGCTTCGAATGGAGTTTTAAACTCAAGACTTTTTTTTGGACTCCTATTCTTCAAATATAATGCAATATTTATTTATTCTTCCTAAAAACCATTAGACAGATTCTTACCTTTTAACATTTTGAAAGCACACTCCACAAGGGTTTTGTTCTTCCTCTCTGCAACCCCGTTTCGTTGAGGAGTGTGAGGTACTGTAATCTGCTACAATATCCCATGGTATTTGAAATGTTTGATGAAACTAACCTTCTTGTATTCTCCCCCTTGGTCCAAGCAGAGAATCTTGATGAATTTACCTATCTGCTTCTCAATCATGCTTCTGAACTCTTTAAAGTGTTCAAAAGTATGACTCTTTTTACTGAGAAAGTATACCCATGTGAATCTCATACAGTAATCAATGAATAATAAGAAATAATAAGCACCTCCCAATGACCTTGTCTGCATTGGCCCACATAGATTAGTGGACTAACTCTAGTATATCTCTCTTCTTAATATCTACATTTACAGGAAACTCATGTCTGTGCATCTTCCCAAGAGCACATGCTTCACAATCAACATGAACATGCTTTAAAATAGGGAGACCATTGACCATACCTCTTTTTTGAATTAGTAGTAGGTGATTGAAATTAATATGGTTGAATCTCTAATGCCATAAATATTCTGTAGTCATACCTGATGATGTCAATGCTTGGTGTGGCGCACTTCTCGCATTTAGCTTGTACATACCTCCCACTCGAATCCCTGATGCAATTTCCTTAATGTAATTGAGAAGATCTTTAATAACAAAATAAGACTTAAAAAAATATACCTTAAGATTTTGATCGGTTATCATAGAAACAGAGATCAAATTATTTTTGATTTCGGGTACATACGTTACATCTTGGATATGCCTAATATTTCCAATAGGAAATATGACAGGAACATTACCATACCCTTTTATTTGGTATCCTCTTTCATCACCGAGGTATATTTTTTTACCACTTCTAGTTTCCTTGAATTTTTCAAACCACTGTTTGTTACCTATCATGTGAGTGGAAGCTCCTGAATCCACAAACCACGTATCCGCTTCATCATTATCATAAGAGTCAACCATAAAAAATATGAGGTCTTGGTTATGATCTTCATCAGTAAAGTGTCATTCAAGCCTCTTGTGTCTATGTTGAGTTTCATCAAGCAACTTTTTATGACAATTATTTGAAATATGACCAAGTTTACCCCAATAGAAACATTTTGTTCCTAAATTTTTTATGTTTGAAGACATACCTTGAGATGGCATACCTTGAGGTCGATTTCTTTGAGGTGTACCTCCATATTTTGGTCCTACATTTTCCTTCCCTTTTAAGGGCTTCTTCTTCTCCATTAAATTAAGATCTGAATTCTAGGGTTTCAGAGTCATCTGTCTTTCTTCCTCTTGCATTAGGATCCCAGTCAATTCTTAAAATTTGGGGGTTTTGTCTCTCACATTGAATCTTGTGAGGAACATATGATAGTCATCAGTCATACCATTCATGTTAATCATGACAAGATCAGTCTTTGACACTGCCTCCCCTTTATCACCGAGCTTATCTTTGAGGTCCTTTATGCGAGAGATGAACTCAGCTACTGATTCACTCTCCTACATTTTAATCATGAGATAATATTTCTTTTCAGAAACAAAAGACGATTTGTGTTTCTTATCTTGTACAAATCCTTGAGGGTTTTCCATATCTCATTTGTTGATTTACACTCTCTGATGTGAGGGAAAATGCAGTCTTTCACTGACCATTTAAATAACACTTTCACCTTTTTCTCCCTCTTCTTGCAATCCTGAATTGTGGTAGCTGATCCGCCTCGTGGAGATCTAGGTTTCAATTCATCGCCATTCACATTCGCCCATGCAATTTGCGCCTCCAACAAAGTATTTACCTTGAATTTACAATTGGAATAACCAAAACCATCAAGTTTATTTTTTTCATTCAAGTATGCTTCGAACATTTGGTTATTCATCTTGATAGTTGAAAAATATTCTGACCTCTAGAAATTGATGAAAAAAAATGGATCTACCCCAGATCCAAAGAGATTTAGGTCTCGATCCTCTTTAAAAAAAAAAATCCCTTTGCTTAAATATACGACCCAACAATTTTCTTATGTGCCCAATACGTGAAAAAACAATCCTTTCAAAATTTCACTTTCACAGACAATCATTTCTGAGTGGGTTTCTTTTTAAAAAAAATGGAGGATTGTTGCTTTTAAAAAAAATAGAATTTGTTTTACTTGCCTTAATCCCAAAATTGATCCGCACCAAGACTACACAACCTCTTCCATTCATCCAAATACCCACAACACCTGCTGCTACGACACTCCATGACCTACAACCTCCTCTTCCTTGACCTCCTCTATCATCACAACAAGAAAACAACACGAGACTTCTACTTATAATGAGCAACAACGCCTTTTCCATGGGCTACGACTTTCACCAATGAGAAACATATCCCCAGGTTCGGTCTTCACGGACTCCATGCAAGTTCAACCTCCACGACCTCCAACCTTTGACCTTATCAATCACACCAAAAATAGTTTACGGCCTTCCATGCTCAGCACGCTTGGGAAGGGGCATAGATTCGACACGATCCATGTAGCTGCATCCAATACGCAACACCCTTCTTGCAACACCTTCTCTTAATACAAGGATACCACGATGTTCCTACCACTGCAGTGATCCACACGATCCTTACGTAGCATGCTCACTCCAATAAATGATATAAAAAAATATCCGATGATGAGGCTCGGTCACCCACATCAAGATTCTCAGGCTAGAAACAATCCAAACTTCTTTACACAACGATTAAACCACCGACCGATGACTTCTTCTCACCACGGCCTCAGTGCCAGACCAAGGGAAAATCAATGCTCTTTTTCCTCATAGATCATCACTGATCAACACTATTTTTCCTCCATTGTGAGTGTTGATCCAACAGTTTTCACATAGAAAACAACTCTGTCTCCTCACAAGCTATCTTCACACACGCAACCAGGGGCCTCTCTTCTACCACCTATACTCTCATAGAGGGATCTAAGCACTCTGGATTTGACTCATCAACCCTGGAGACAATGACATAGGGATCAATTCACTCTGGCTTTGACTCAACGGCCCTGGAGCTCTGATACCATGATAAAAAATCAAGAATCAACTTTATTAATGAAACTATACAGCTCTCATATTAGAGACTTCACCTGGAGACCGACTCTTCAGAACGATCAACATAAATCACATGAAAATTGAGAATATATGGTCTTGACACCTGTAGGGAAGTTAGAGAAGCTTACCTAAGCAATAGGAACTAATTCCTAATATAAGGTTCGGGTGAGCCGACTCTCTCCTAAATTACATTCTCCATTATCTTCAACAAGTGATACATATGTTATGAAGTGGAAGGGCATGTCGAAGAGTGCTAAGGTGTGATAGAGTGTGTTATTGAGTACTAGGGAAACACAAGGGAGCACTAGTTCAAAATTCATGAAAGTGAATGAATATGAGGGTGTGCCAGGGTGTGTCAACGAGTGCTAGCTAGCATGCCAAGGAGGGAGTGACAAGGTATGTTAAGCACTACTAAGCCATGCTAGGGAATTTCAGGGCATGTTAGGAAGTTCCAGAATGTGCTAGGAACTTCGAGTGTGTGTTGACATGTGCCAAATAGTTACAAGACATGAAATATGCTAAGACATGCTAGGATGTGTACGGTGCCAGGGTATGCAAATATGTTTCAAGGAGTATCAAGGCAACAAAAAGAAGAACCAAGCTAAAATGCAAGGAAATGAACACATAAGAGGGTTAATAATTCAAGACTTTATGTTTTTCAAAAAGGGCATGCTAGGCACACTAATAATAGGTTCCAATAAATGCCAAGTCCCAATGTGTACCAAGTGCTCATGTATGTTAAAGCATGCCAAAGTGTTCCAGAGCATGCTAGGGACTACAAGGCATGCCAAAACATGCTAGGAGAGTGCTATGCTATGCTAGGGCCTACCAACATGTGCTTGGGTGTCCTAGTCATGGAAGTATGTTCTAGTTACAAAGATGTTCTAAGACATGCGAGGTCCCAAGGAATGTTAGGGTGTGCCAAAGCATGTTAAGATGTACCAAGACTGTTGAGGAGTGCTATATATCTCTCATTAATAGAATTGATAAAGCTTGATTGTGTATTAAATAATATAGTTTCTACACACACTAGTGGAACTTTATCTAAAGGGAATTTGTTAGATAATACACCTAATAGAGATGAATCATGTATTGACTCATAGGAAACCTATATTCTCATTAATTGAGGGAAATTATACACACTAATTACTTCTTAAAAAATTGAATGACTCTAACCACTATATGGCCTTGGACACATAATGAAAAATAATACACAACAATGGTATTAAATCATTATATTTTGAAAAAAAATATAGTTACATGCACATAGAGTTATCAAAAAATCAGTGGAATGAGCAATGATGACGAAATTTTTTTGACCGTCACCAAAATTAACCAAAAAGAACATTGGTGAGGGTCAATAATTGTCACTAGAAGTGCCACAAAAGAGAGAATTAGTGACGAGCCTTTAAAAACCCTCACTAAAAGTGTCACTGAAAATAGCTTTGGTGAAAAACCTTAAAGGACCGTCACTATATGCACATACAACAATGTTTTTTTAAGGAACATCACCATATGTGACATTGGTGACGGACCTTAAAGGTCTGTCACAGGCATGACCCTCACCAATGTCCTTTTTCTTGTAGTAGAAGGATATGAGGAAGTGGTGTGAGTTTCATAAAAAATCCACTCACAACACAAGTGAGTGTCAGGTCAAATAGTCGTTGGTTTCTAAACTGAAGGCATCCAAATCATATGCATGTTTTGATTCAGATTCAGAACTAGAAAAGGGAAATGAAAAAGGGAAGCATACCATTGATGCAGAACCCAATGCCACTGTTGCCACCACCAAGCTCTAGAGGGAGGAGCCCTAGGATCCAGAGTAGAGGAGTGCCTCTTCCATTCCCAGATGTGGGTGAAGGGTTCTCCACTATAATCCCTTGTTGATAGCGGAAGCCAAAAGAATCTCATTTCAGCAGAGGTCATGAAGCGGCTCAGCCTATCGATCACAACCCACCCACAATCGTATACCATTGGGTGGTTTCACCAAGGAAGAGATATCAATGTAAGCCAGTAGTGCTTTCTTACGTACAACATCAAGCCCTTCATGGATGAGGCATTTTTTGATGTTTCTCCTCCTGATGTGTCTACCGTATTATTAGGCCAACCATACTTGTGGAAGCTACATGTTGTGTATGAGTCTAGTCCTGGTTCTATTATTATTACTTTAGGAAATAAGTTGTAAAGGATACTGGAGGTAGTACTGCCTTCAACCATCTCTTTGAGTACTACAAAGCAATGCAGTAATATTATTTCCCAAATAAGGAATTTTTTTTTCATTACCTTTTTCCTACAAGGCAAGAAGAATATTGTGGTCGCAACCTCCGAAAAAGGTTCCCATTTGCGGCAATAGCATATGGACAAAGTCGTGGAGGAATACAATAAAATTTTCTCCTCACCCACAGGGGTTACTCTACAATGTCAGGTCAAGCACTCCATTGATCTGACCCTAGGTGCGATGTTGCCTAATGGGCCAATATATCAACGTTCTGTTTTGGAAAATGATGAAATCAAGAGGAAAATCCCAGAGTTGTTGCAGAAAGGGAACATTAGGCCAAGAAAAGCACATGTACTATATGAGGTTGATAAAGAAACCATATATATTAAATGCATCCAACACGTCTGGCAGCAGGTCCACGACATCTTGGAGAAATCCAATGCCAAGTACAAGCAGTGACATCTGTTATCTCTCGGAAATTTCCCTAGGGTTGTCATGTTGTGTTAAAATAAATTCATAGGTAACTATCTAGAAATTTTGGAGATTAGGATCTAGCCTTCCTAATGCTCAGAGAGGGCTCTCTCTTAATGATTTAAATTTGTTGTTTTAATTGATTTTTGGCTAGTTATGTATGAATGATTTGGTTTGATTTCGATTTGTTGGTGGAATTACTGATTTAGATGGATAGGTGCCTTTATATTTTCCATTGGGATATGGAGTCAATATATAAAGAAAAAGAACATAATCAAGTTCTAAAGGAAGTGTTACAGGGCAGGGTAGCTGAGAAAAATCAGATCTTAAAGGCTAAATGGTGAAGAGGTTTTCAATCGGGACCAAGGAGTAGTTAAGGATTCCTTAAACTATATAATGAAAGAAGGTGAAGGATGTTAATTGGGATCAGAGGGAGATTAAGGATTCTCTAAACCAGATATCAGAAGAAAAAATTAAAATGTATAATAGTTCAAAGAAGAGTGTAATTAAACAAATTCTGTAGTAAAATTCCAATTATAACATTTAAATTTAGAAAAAATGCAATTTTATGGAATACTTAAGAAAATAACATGAAGAATTGAAATATAATTCTGTGAAGTAGCTCAACACATGAATCATGTAAAGAAATGCCTTTATTACTTGTCTTGTCTGTCAACTTGGAAAAGATACAATAAACCCTCAGGTAGTAGATCAATTCAACTATAGAAATATTTAGGAATCCACCCTCAATACTTTGAATTGATGAAGTATTTATACAAACTTTACAAAATATCCTATCAATTGATTTTTTATTTATTTAAGGAAAATAAAATATCTTCATGCAAGAAGATAGAGACACCTATTAACTAATTTCAAGTTGTCCTTGTTTTATTTGATTTGTTGTTTTGTTGTTTGTTTCTCTTATGCTGGCTATATTTTACGCTGTCTGCACTTTTACGCTGTCTTTCATCTAACTTTTCATTAACCTGTGAATTCTTTTACATGACTTCTCTGTTTTCTCTTTAACTTGTCTTTCTTTTACCTGTATTTGTTTTCATCTGTCATAGTAAATCACACCATTTTTCCCATGTCCCTTCATTTGGAATTCTGATTTTTACCATCCTCGATAAATCTCATCTGCCTCTATATATTTTGCAAATGTATACTTATTCAGAAAAATGTGATTTACCTCATGCTAGAGAAAAAATAAGTTCTCTAAAGTTTGAAGAAGCACTTTGCCTGTAGGAACTCCTTTTATTGCTGAAATGTTGGAAGTCTCTTTAGCTACTTCACTGATATTTTTATCATAGTCTTCATGCCTCATTAGTTTATCATTAATCACCAAAGGATTAGGCAAACCTTTCTTCCTCAAAACATCAAACTTGTTCATAAACCTGTTAACTGCAAGTTCCATTGTTTGGCATTTGTCTTCAAGCTGTATCATTAGATTTCTCTTGGAAATTTCTTTCTCCACCTCTAAAATATTCTCTTTTCTGTCAGTTATCCCAATTTCTTCTAATTCCTGCTTGTTTTTAAAATCTAGGAATTTTATTATCTCAGTGGCTTCCTCTAATTTCTTTCCAAGCTCTTCTTTGACCTTTTGGATTGCATCATTAGCTTCCTTGATCAAGTCCTTATGTTCAAATATAACCTGTATGGAATGCCAAATATCATTAAATAAGTTAATAATATTGGCGCACAACTATTGTTTTGCTTGGGCTAAAGGATCTTTCAATGATAATTCCTTTTCTAACTTATGGATTCTTTCAGTTAATATGTTTGCTTTCTGTGCTTTTGCTTGATACATTATTTATGCCAATTTCTTTGTATCTTCTAAACTCTTCACTTGTTCTTTTATTTTATTGATTTCAATAGTTCGAATTGACATTTCTTGCATTTCCTTGATCAATTTACTGGCCTCATCAATGGGATGGGTTGTTGGTAGCGTTGATGTTGTTGCTGGTGTAGTTGTCGGAATTGTTGTTGATACTGGAGTTGTTGTAGGAAATGGGGCTGATGTAGAAGCTATAGGAATAACATTAATAGGAACTTTTTCCATGGTCGCTTGCCTTTTCTGCACTAGTTTTTCCATTTTTGTTTCCATTTATTTCAGTTGAGCTGTCAGCTGAATGATGAGATTCATCATTTCATCCTTTTGATTTTATTTTTCCAAAACCTCTTTAGCTTGTGGATGTTTTGTATTTGGTAACTTTAGTCGTTTCTTCAAAGCAGCTATGTCTGCATTATTGTTTTTGATTAGTTCTTCTGCTGCTTTGATATTTTTTGGATCATAGCCAACTTCCATTACCAAATATTCAAGTGATTTTATCCTATTACCCTTTTCTTGTGAAGAAGCTTTCTCTAGATTTAGTTGTGTCCTTATATTTTCTAGAGAATTTTGTAACTTCTGTAGACTTAAAGATTTGTGTTTCATAGTGGAATATATCTTTTCTCTTGCATGTTTGTGAAACACAATCTGGTCTTTGGGATGTAGATCCTTGGTAGGAACTTCAAAAGTTTTTTTAGTATAATCTTCTGAAGTTTTAGGAGCCTGCACCTTTGGTTGTAGAAATATCACCTCCATCTTCCATGTATTGAGGTCATAGGCTGAAAGAAACCTACTTTGATCACTAGGAGTTTGTTTCCAATACTGGGCATATGTTACAACATTTAATGCTTCATTTCTAATTTTGATTTCTTTGTATTTCTCCATTATATCTTTCTCTTTCTCCACTGGTTTTATAGATGATGAAACCTATGCACTATGTTATTTCTGAATGATTTGTGCATTGGAGGTTGATGGTAGCTGCATTTCTTCTAAAATAGTTGGAGGTGCATAATCTATGACAACTATATTTGTATCAATGACTTCAACTGTATGACCTATCTCAAATGTCTCTATCACTGGATTCAGTTTGGATTTCTTCCTATACATAAGCTTGAACTTAGTATCAGAAGTGGTTTCTGTAGAATAAGAGCCTTCTTCTCTTGCCCTCTTTGAATTTCTGTCCTATGGGGCTGAAGTAAGCAAGATGGAACTAGTATCAACCTGCTTCTCCATCTCTTGCAAAGCATTTTCCAACCACTCTGATTGGTTGAAATACTTTTCAACCTTAGGCTTTGACTTATGAATGAAAGGGGTCAATTTGAATTTGAATCTTAACTTGCCTATGACACCCAAGGGGTCATATTTCCATTTGAAACTGCTACTGAACTTGAAATCTTGTAAATATTTATCTGCTTGCTGAACAACATTCATACTATTGAAAATAAAAGGCCCTAACTGGTTCTTGATCTTGAATTGAGTCTTTTTCTTAGCTGAAAGGAAATTGACTTCATCTTAATTTAAGATTTGTCTGATGTATTCTAATGCAAATATCCTCAGTGGCAGGTATTTGGGAAGCTTGTATGGAGTTAGATGGCTTCCATACACCCTAATTTCTGTATGATTATGGTATAAATACTAGTCTCCTGTTTTACTTTGATCTGACAACTCTAACACCTTCTTTATTTCTTCACTGATTCTAGGCTGAATGTTACTGCTTAGCATATTAACTACTGGATAAAAGTCTTTATAGCTGAATTTAGTGGAATCCTTTCTGATCAAGGATTTCCAAAAGACAACATATTGGGAATTACCCTCTGTGTTCAGTTTTTGGAGGTTAACTGCAAACCTTTTTGATTGGAAATATATAAACATATGGAACAAAACAGTGGAGTATTTAAATACTCCATCTTCTTGCAATTTAACCAGCTGATCATGGATTGCATCTGATAGGTATTGGGAAAAATTGAAGGTTGAAGCTGGAGGCTAACCTGGGAAAATATGGATAGGAAACCAAGGATAGATGGATCTACATGTTCATCAGTGAAATACCCTAAAATACATGACAAAATTGTAACAATATATCTGGTTCTCTCTGAAAATATGGAAGCCAAATATGGAGGATTAATTTTAGGGATTTCTACTGATGGAGGGAGGAAATTTTGAAATATTTGGAATATTTTGGGAAAGTCCAGCTTCAAGTAGATTTCAGTAAGGGTTTCAATGGATAATGGCACTTCATCAGGTTTTGGTTGAATCGGTAGCATCTGATTTATGGATTGAGCAGTAATTATGAATATGATTTCCTGTTTTGGGGTAACTAAAGCTCTTTCTTTGGGAAAATAGTTGTTCTGGCAGAGTCTAATGAGTTCTAGAAACTGAAAGGTCAGTGGGAATATGTATTTAGGTAGGTTTGAATCCCACAGATGGATATCATCTGCCTGGTCAATAAATTTGTCATTGCTCTAGAAATGGAGCTCTAAAAGGTTGAAATCAGTCACTGTATCACTGATTTTGAAGTATTTATTTGCTAGAGGAGTGTGGTCAACATCTACTATAGGTGGTTGCAGAGGGTTAACAGATATAATGCTCTAAGAGGCCATCAATTCTTTTAATTATTGACTTAAAAATTTTATTTGATGGTATCAGGCACTTAAGATTACCTGGAAAATAAAAGTTTTGTTCTTGGAAGGGGTTTTGGTAGTTGCGGGCTTCATTTCTCAGTCGACAATGGCTCTTTTGGTTTCTTTTTTCACAAATAACAAAAATGGTGAAATAATTGTTTAAGCAATAAGGTTTTATTGTTGTTTCAAACATTAGGGCTTAACACAATGGGGTGGAGGTATATTTTTAAACATCAGTGGTTTATTGCAAGGCACACAGGTAGTTTGGCAGATTATCGCATCGTGAAAAGCAGTTATGCGGTTTTAGGATGGCGGGGGTGCGATAGATTGTGGGAGTGACGCGTGTGGCAAGGGAGCGAGGGTGGGAAACCACCCATTTCGTACCCCCTCCATTGGTTTTAACCTTCGGACATGGAGGGGTGTGAAAAGGATTATAAGCCATCAGCTCCAAATGGCAGTAATCGAATGGATGATAGGTGTTTATGTTTTCAAAAGGAAATGGGGTTTGGGAAAAGGGTTAAGCAGAGGTTTAGAATAAAAGTGGTTTCTGGGGAATATAATAAGCGGGGTTAGGTGTAAAGTGTGTTGGGAAATATATATGCGGAAGGGTTAATATGATATGGGGGAAGGGTTAAATGAAATATATGAACTATAAGTTAAAATAACATAATGGGGTTTGGGAAATATGACAACAGGGGTGTTAGAAATACATGAGGTGGGGGGTTTAAAATGATATCGGGGAGGGGTTAAATGAAATGGGGCCCGATATAATATATGGTATTTTAAACTATGCAAAAGTGGGTTTTGCATGTTTTAATGGAATAATGTGGAGTTATTAAAAGGGAAGTGATTTTTCAAAGAGAAATGGGTTTTTAACTAGGAAAAGGGGTTTTAGGAAGGGAAAAGGGTTAGAATAAGGGGAAAGGAAAATTGTCAAAAGGAAAGGGATTTTTGACAAGGGGAAATGACTTCCAAGGGTGGAAATAGGATTGGATAAGCTGCACACAATTTTATTTGCAAAATTAAAGTAAACTAAGAGTAGTGGCATTTGAATGTGAAACAATTTTAGAATTCATTTTTGTTTCTTTTTGTGGGGTTCATATTTTATATCGTTTTTTGATCTTTATTTCTTTTGGTCCTTTTATTTTTCTTTTAGGACATAACCTCTTTTCATTTTTTTAATATCGGAAAAAATTTGCAGAAAGAAAAGGTATGTACAATATTACAAGACTTAACATAGTCTATTCAAAATTATGATTCCTATTATTATAGGACCCTAATAGTGGCTCCGCTTGGGGATGGCATCTCCTAGTGAGATGTCAAGAACTTTCTGATCAGTGGCCTTGGAAATTTTTACTTTTCTTGCCTTGGAACTGTTTTTTGTGATCTCTTTTATTCAAACATATGATGTTATATATTTTAAAGCTTGGGGCCTTCTCTTCGGGCTTCAACTTTTAGAAGATAATCATCCAATCCAATCTAATATTTTCTACGTTATTTACAATGAGTAAAGTAAAACAAATGAACTATTGGTTAATCTAGTGAAAATAGTGATTCAACATTATACCATTGACTGGTCCACTTGGTATATCTGTTCCATCTAACTCTTTCAAGAAAAATGCATTGTTGCCTCTATAACCATAAATGATGTATGTGCCCTTCCAGAGAAAGTCAAATTTTCCATGTTTTCCTTTTTCTTCTCTTTTGGGATCCCATTTGAGTACTTGATTACCTGTGAAAAAATCATCTTCTTTAGTTTTGTTATCAAAAATATTCTTGATTTTGTCTTGGATTACTTGAGATTTGATATAAACTTCTTCCTTGGTTTGCTGCAAATGAATTTTTTGATTTATCCTCCTTTGGATGTCATTTGGTTCTACTTGTAGATCTTGAATCATTTTCATCACTGACACTCCTAATGAAGATGGAAAAACATCATCCATCCCATATATCGATTGATAGGGAGATGTACTAATAGATTTCTTGGTAGTTAGTTTGTTTGCCCATAAGGCATTAACCAACGTTTTATTCCAGGTTTTGTTGTTATCTTCTAACAGCTACTTGATGATATTAAGTAGGCTTTTGTTGGAAGATTCTGCTAGTCAATTACCTTGAGGGTAATAGGTAGTGGAATGGCCAAGGTTGATATGGTATTTGTTACAAAAGTCTATCGTTTTCTTGGATTTGAAGGCAACATCATTATCAGTAATGAGCTTTTGTAGGCATCCAAATCTAGAAAGGATGTTGTTTTCAAGAAATGAGATAATGACAGAGTTTGTGGATTTTTTAGAAGGGATGGCTTCTATCCACTTGGTAAAGTAATCATTGGCTGTCAAAATCCATTTATGTTAAGCAAAGGAGAGTGGGTGAATTTCACCAATGAAGTCTAAACCCCATTGTTGAAATGACATTTCTGTTGAGATAGGTTTGAGGGGTAATGGTAAGAGTCTCTTCTTCCCTTCAAATATCTAGCATTTGTGACAGGAGGTCACATACTTTCTAACATATAAAAAAAGAGTGGGCCAGTAAAAAAACTGCCTTCAAAATTTTATCAGCAGTTGTTTTCTAGTAAAGGTGTCCTCCAGAGTCTCCTGCATGAAATTATTGCATGAATTTTTCAGCTTCATCTTTCAATAAACAGTTTAATAGAATGCCACCATAATCTTTCCAAAATAAAACATTATCTAAAATACAATATTTCATTGCTTTCAATTTTAAGAATCTTCTTTTAGTTCTATATAAACTAGGGGGATCTTGTAAGTTGAGTAAAACAAATATAATTTATGCATACCAGGGCAAATCTATAAAAGCTTCATTGATTTGTGGAGTCACCATCTCTTATTAATCATCTAGTTGAGCAACAAAATTAATTTCTAAGGCCCGACAGTTTGATTCAACCATGAGTTTGGCTAAACCTTGGCCTTTGATCAATTTTGTAGGTTTGATTTCAATGTCATATTCTAGTATAGTGGCAATCAATTTTCCTCTCTTTCCATCAAGCCCATTCTGAGTTTGGAGCATACACAATTATGTGAGAGTATAGAATGTATAATTTGAAATATTTTATGGCTTTCACTAAAGCAAGTGGTTGTTTTACCATGATATTATACTTTAGTGTTGCATCTCTCAAGGATTTACTGAAAAAATAAATGGGTTGTTCATAACCCTCATCATTCTTTTGCAACAAGACTGCTGCAATGGTGTGTTCTGAAGCAAATAAAAAAATTATGAAATATTTTTTGAAATTAGGACTTATGAGTACATGTGTTTTAGTAAGTGCTTCTTTGATTGTTTAGCCTCTAATGTCCACTTAAGTATTGAATATTTTTTCAACATGTTATTCAAATTTCTAAGTAATTATGCTAAGTTAGAGATGAATCTTCTAAGAAAATTTATTTTTCTTAGAAATGCTTGTAACTCTTTAATGTTCCTAGGATGACTGATATTAAGGATTGCTTCTATTCTAGCTAGATCAATTTTGATTCCCTATTTTGAAATTATATGTCCCAGGAGTTTATCTTCTTCTAATCCAAAAAGTGTCCTTCTAGGATTCAAGGAAATGCCAAATTTTTTTCACTTTATGAATAATCTTCTCAAATGATCTAGATGTTCATTATCCGATTTGGAAAATACTGTGATATCATCTAGATAAATGACTAGGAATTTATGGATTTCCTTAGCAAAGGCTATGTCCATAGCTCTTTGGAATGTAGCTCCAACATTCATCAGTCCAAAGGGCATTTTTCAAGTACATGAAAGTTCCCTAGGGATTGGTAAATGCAGTCTTTGATTGATCTTCAGGTTGTACTAGGATTTGGTTGTATCCATAAAATCCGTCAAGTAATTAAATTCTGGATGACCCTACTACCCTCTATAGAATGCGTTCCATTTTAGGGAGAGGATAGTTATCTTTCAGTGATACTTTGTTTAAGTTTATGAAATAAAAAAAGAGTCTGATTTCTCCTATTTTCTTTCTAGTGGGGACTAAATTTGAGACCCAATCAGAATATCTAATGGGTGCTATGATTTGAGCCTCATATATCCTTTTAACTTATTTTTCTTTCAATGGCATAAGAACATGATTAATTATCCTAAGCTTTTGTTTAAAGGGCTTATGATTTTATTTGATTGGTATCTTATGATGGAAAATACTGGTATCATAATACTTGAGGTCTTCATCACTCCAGGAAAAGACATCTTGAAATTCTTTAAACAAACTAATGTACTTCAACTTTTTAGTTGGTGGTAATGCTTTGGATATCTTGACAAGCTTGGGTTTTTCTTCTGTTCCTATGTTACATTCCTCTATATCTGATCTTAGGGGCTCCATTTTGGGTTTTCTAACTACATCATTGGAATCAAAGAGATCTTCTAATGGGTCTAATACCTTAGGAAAAATGTTGTCTTGAAGATTTAAAACTTCTGATTCATCATTAATCAATTTCTCTATTTCTATGTTTCTAATTTGTCTATTTCTACTTTAGTGAATCCAATTGGTTCTATTTTATTTACATCATTTATATCTAATTCATTATTCATGGTATAATCTGCTGTACAGTCAGTGTCTATATTACATTTTTGAAATTCTCCTTCATAATTCATAAAATCTTAAATTTGTGAGTCTTGTGAAAAGATTTTTCAATACTTCAAATTATCAGGTATGGTTGGCCTATGTCTTACCTCGACAGTGTACTGATGATTTGGCTGAAAAGGTAATATGAATGTGCTAGAAAAAATGGCCAAACTATGTGCCTGCATATTCTTCTTTCTTGGAATAACAAAAAATTTAGTTTCAAGAAAACAATTTATCAAGTCTAGAATGGTTTCTCTATATTGGCTAAGTCTAGGATTATTCACAAGATACTCTCCCTTGATTTGTTTTATGATAAGTTCTTAGTCTCCCATGTCAGAAACTCTTTTGGCTCCAAGTTTTCTTACAATTTGTAGTCCTAACACTAATTCTTCATACTCTGCCACGTTATTAGTGCATTTAAAATTTAACTTGAAAGGATGTCCTTTTGAATGATCGTTCTCTAAATTATAGATCCATACTCTAGCTCCTGCTCCTAATCTATTTACAGAGCCATAAAAATATAAATGCCACGTAGACTGATGAGTCATGTTGTCACTATCAATTTCTTTTTGTTTCTCTTCTACAACTATGATTTTGTCTTTACCAGTGTCTAAATTACATAAAATAAATGAGTCCATGTCAGAATGCATAGAATAGATAGGATAATTCTAAGGTTTTTCTGCACTACTGACCATGAATTTGATCAAGGTTTCTCTGTAAAGCATTATTTGCTGAGAAAATATAGAAATGGTAGCATATGACATGTCTAATTGTAGTGATCCCTGTAATTTTTCTCCCCATGAGTGAGATAATAACATACCATACTTTGGAGAGATATCAACAACTACAATATCCATAACAATACTCTTTGCTGGGCGCTGGACTAGAGTTACATAGAGGTCTTTTATCGAGCCAAGGCATTTAACTTGATTAGAATCAAAGGAGAAAAAGTCTTTGTATGGTCTGGTGATATCTAAATTCAACTTTTGCATGACTACTATAGGCATTAAGTTATGAGATGCTCCTGAATCTAACATAGCATTGAGTAGGATTTTATCATGAACATTTAGGCTAATGTGGAATGGAGGGACACCTCCTTGTTGATGTTTACCACTGACTTCAGGCCCAAATAATAACTCAGGTTGATCGTCATTGAGGTTAACAACATCTTCACCTTCTCCTATGTTTAGTGTTTTAGTGATTTGGGCTTTATATGAATCATTTTTCACTAGTTCTATTAAAGGAACTGGTATTTTCAATTTGGCTATTTAAATTTGGATATTAAATGGTATTTTAGTTTTTCCTAATTTAATGATTTCATCCTTACCAATTGTAGTTTGTGTGTTTTTATCTTTTTTTATCAACAATTGGTATTTCATTTTGTGTTTCGACTGTTTAACTTTCAATTTTCTTGTTTGGAACAGTTTGAGTAGCAGTTGAAGTTTTAGCAGTAATTGAAGTTTGAGTAGTAGTAGATGTGATGTCTACAATCTTTGGGCTTGAAGTACTGTGGGTTTCTCTAGGGAGAATTTGTAGAGTTTTGGTCACAGGAGCTTCTACTGTTTTCTTAGTCCGGTTTTGGACTGTTTTCTTAGTAGGAGCTTTTGTGTTATTCTTGCTTCTAAGGCTATAATGATTATGAAATTGGTAGATAGCAGATTCATAGGCTTGTTTATAGTCAAAGGAATCTCCAGATTCTAACTGTAATTGTTGTAACATTTATAATTCTTGTTCTTCTTGGGTAAGAAAAATTGTATTTTCATCATATATTCCCATCAAGTTTATCTGGATGTCCTGGTCTTCTTCATTTTGATGTGAACTCTTAGCATAGTTTTCTTGGAAAGGTGGTCTAATCTGTTTGTCAGGTACTAATTCTCTCGATTTACCAGTATTAGGATTTTTCCTAAAGTTGGGGTTTCTAATTTGGGGACCTTGTTGATTTTCTCAATGAGGATTTATTTTCATGTTTTCTAATCTATCCATTAGTCTTTCCATACTTTTAGCTAAACTGTCTATTTTAATTTCTGAAGTGGATGGTTCTTCCTTAATGGTAACTCTTCTTTCATTTCTCATCCTATCTCTTTTAGCTAATAAGTTAGCTTCTGTTAGCCACCCATAAATTCTGTCATATCAGGTGGTGGCTAAA
Source organism: Pinus albicaulis (assembly GCA_034641835.2). Lineage (NCBI taxonomy): Eukaryota > Viridiplantae > Streptophyta > Pinopsida > Pinales > Pinaceae > Pinus > Pinus albicaulis. Next base: position 459,790,064 of record CM076569.1, on the reverse strand, counting down.
TAATGTTGGATAGCCTTCAAGAAACAATTTCATTGCTAAAAAATTGTTGATGCTTAAAGTATTTTGATAATATCCTATCCTTTGGATAATCGTCACTGCTTTTCCCCTTTCCAACTCAGAATTCCTGCTGTCATTACATGAAGAAAAACTGCTGCAAACACAATTCTTCCCTTTTCCCCTTCTTCCAAAACTGACCTCATCTTTGCCTTTCCCTTTACCATGAAATCCCTCATTTTCATGATTTTTCCTTTTCCCATTCATTAAAACCCTTTGATAAGGCCTAAGACCCTATCTTTGCCTTATCAAAACCATCAAAACCCTTTCAAACCATTAAAAATCCATAAAAAAAAACATTTTTTATGACTTAAGCCCCCTTGGTCTAAGTCTTTAACCCGCCCTTCCATCCGTCTTGGTGCTAGAACCAAACGCTGATCCTCTAAGAACTTATTGCATTACCCCATGCTTATTAGCCCTCATTCACAATCCCCCAGTCGTGTGGTTTTCCATATAACCTGTGGCCTCGCAATCGGGCGCCAAACCATCTTTAAATTTTAAATATATCCGCCTGAAGTGTAAAACCTTTGGTTTTATATGATTTTAACGTTTTTGTTTATATTTATAAATTACCACCGGTACAAAATTTAAATCACTCTGCACCGTCGATCTAATCTGAAGATCGAACGGTGCGGAGTCCGTCTCCCCGGTGGTCCCCGCATTCCACTCACCTGTCCAAAACATGACACAGTATTCATCGCACCGCCTTTGGGCAAGGGCAGTTTTTTGTCGATCGGCAACGATTCCATACACTGGCCGACATGTGTCTTGCGCAATATTCATAAAACCACCGTCCATCGCGCGTTAAGGTTCAGATGTGGACCCTGAGCGATATCGCTATACACCGTCCAATCTAAGGCCGCCCATCTGATCGCTATTGCTCTTCGAAGATGCCCGACAGTTAACCGGGCTATGGCACGACATTCAGTTGATCTCCGCCATCGATCTGATCTGCAGATCGATGACCCACATTCCATTGCCCTGATTCGATCGCCTAGTCAACGTTTTCCACTTTGACTTCCCGTTTCCACTCCCGACCGTCGATCTCTGCACGATCGACGTCTCTGATTTAATAATTCTTCCGCCTTCTCTATGACTTATCCCGATAAATCCTGACCGTTGGATTATGCCATCCAATAGCCACGCTTCCCCCACATGTCCTTCGCAGCAATAAACCTATAAATGCAGGATTTTTTAATATTTGTTTGTATTTTGCAGGGTTTAAATGATTTTCTCAACATTTTTGAAGAAAATTCGAAGGCAAAGGGCGATGATCCTCCTGCCTTCGATTCACTAAAGAAAATCATCGCAGGGTTTAGACTTCACGTTTTATCAATGATTCGTGAGGCATTGGTGCCATTCGACCCCTGCGCAACCCTGCACACCAGCAGAAAAACACCATGAATCAAGTGCAGTCACAAAAGTATTAGTGCCGAAGATAAAATATTATCAGGACAAAGAATTAAAGACAAATTTATGGGGATTATGGCTAAGAATGGATTATCAAAAGCCTAAACCATAGTTTAAAGGAAAATCATGATTATTTTATCAGAAAATAGACCTCCACTGTCACCTCAGGGGCTAATTAAAACTTCCAGCCACCACGGAGCCACCTGTAGCCTCAAATCAATCAAAGAAGGTCGAAGTTATTACCAGACCAGGAGATATTTAGCATCAACACAGCTGAACAGTTATTTAACCCAAAGGAATTTATTTTAGCTGTCAGCAGAAGTTATTTCAAAGACGATGAGAAGCCTTGAAGTCAAAAAATTCTTTCTAGCAAACCCAATAGTTAATGTAAATGATTTTATATAGAGGACGCCTATGTAATTTGCTTCATTGAGCCCCCAAGGCCAAGTAGCCATTTAAGTCTGTATTAATTAGTTTTTGAGATCTTTTGTCAGATCTCACCTCCTCATTCTTATATATATAATTCTAAAGAAGATGAGTGAAGGGCTAGTTGTTGTTTGATCACTAGTTGTAATATTGAAAACTCTCTGAAATAAATACATAGTCTGTTGAAGTTGAAGATGATATTGAAGTCTTGGAAGCCTTGATGATGTTGTTGCATGCTTGTTCCTGAGAAGGATCTATCATTCGATCCATGAGCTTGGCTGTTGGTGAATTATTCTGAACTATTTAATGTTTTCCCCTGTTTTCATTATGTCCATAATTTCTTACTACAGTAGGTTTAAAGTTTTAGGCTAAGAAATGACTCTTGGAAGCACCTTAGGCCTGTTCACCCTTCACTGTTTTATGTTTTCCTCTGCTGAAGTATTTTAGAGTCTTTAATCTCTCTCTTTAGTCTTCATGCTTGTTTATTTCCTTAATAGTTTGAATAGTTGGTTTCAGCATGATTTATGGTTCTCCCTGCTTGTCTGCTGCCACTTAAAACCTGTTATTGAAGTCTCCCTTTGAAGTTCTTTGTTTGCAGTGAATAAAGGAGGTCTGTTCCGATCTTGCCCTTTGTCCTTGCTTAAACAGTTGCCTTAAAGGTCTTTATAGTTGTAATCATATATGTGTTAGGTGTTCCCTCTTCTATGACTGCAGTTATCAGTGAATATTTTATGTTTTCTAACTCATTCGAAATAAAATCTTTGAGGAAATAGGGTGTTCCTCGAATCTTAGATTTCATTTTAAAAGTTGTTTTGAAATCATTATTTACTTAAAGGTGTGATTTGTAGAATTTATGGTTAGCCCTGTCTATCAAAGAGCTCTTTATTGTTCAAATTATGCTTTCAAATTCCCTTTTTTGAGAATTAAAACCTCTCTATCCAAATCATTAATGTTCATCTCATTCCGAAAACAAAAGGATGCTGTGGCTAAGTTAGATTTGCCCTTTGATATCCCATATCCATTGATGAGTTTGTTATGACCTCTTTTTGACTCCATTGCCCAATGAACCAGATGTTTCTCTGTCCTATATATCTTTTCTAGGCCTTTCATGTTCTGCTGTATCAATCCAACCAAACAAACAAACAAACACCCACACTTAATAACTAGTCTAAAACAAATACTCAAAGCACACAAGATAATTCATTGCAAAACAAACATTTGAGAGATCCCTCTCTGAGAACAGGAGGACTAGATCTTGGAACTCTAAAGATTTGTTCTGATGTTGCCTTGTCTTTTGATTTGCCAAACTAACAAAACACGGGACACCAACATAATGGCGATCACGGTGGGACACTTCTGAGTCAGTGACAATCTAAGTACCCCTTAGGACTCCAGAAATCCATTATTTTCAAAGAATATCCAGTGATTATCAGCCACCTCATCGCCACCAACATAATGGCGATCAGAGTGGGACACTGAGTAAAATATTCAAAACAAAACACTCACTGTCTAAGTATAGCATAAGTAACCTCCCTCAAGCACTACCAAGCAATGGTAATCATGATAGGACTTAATTGAATCAATGACAAACTAAGTAACCCTTAGGATTCTCATTAAACCTTATGAAACCTTGAAGGATTCAGTTACCAAGCCATAAGAGTGAACTCTGTATGTTTTGACACCCTAGCTAAGTGTTAAGTCAGATTTAGGACAATCTCATAACCTATAAAATAAAGAAACTCAGAAAAATCCAAAATATTTCAGTTTGGCTTCATAATAAGCATGGTGGTGGAACCATCCAATATTTTACCTTCATAAAAAACTAAAAGTTTCCACCTGGTGACTCCACTAGCCCCAATAGGCCTATTACTCATCTAGGTTCGCAAATCTCTTTAAGAATGTGTTAACCAGCCTTGAAGAAGTTTAGAAGCCTAGTTCCATACTAGACAAAGCATCCTGAGAGATGAAACTTCCAAAAAATAGTCCCCAAACGCCCCCCCCCCCCTCCCCCACCTCTCTCATTTTTTAAAAATAGTCTGGCTTCACATAGGATCAACACTAGATCCCATCCTGACCCAAATCCTCCTTTAATAGTTGACAATCTTGAGAGGATTTTTTGGCAGACTTCTAATTCTGGAAAATCAACTGCTAATAGGAGCCTCTTAAGAACAAATTCTGTCCCTAAAAACCTTGTGGTCTTAGAGGATTTACAATTTGATTTACATCATACAAAGAACATATTTAGAACCAGATCTCAAGGTGACTTAAACCAAACTAACCTTGATATTGTAGATTTGCAACAAAGCTTCAGTGGAGAAGCCTCACCTTCCACTCCTCCTGATTCCCAGCTTCTTTATCACTTTAGCCTTTTTCATAACAAGTCTGCTCAAAATTAGTTTGCTGGCCCAAGTTTTTCTTCCACTCCAATTCATACTACCATTGTGAAAAACACTCCTGTTCAGCCCACTTTCACTACTTTAAATCCACCTCTTGTAAATCCACCCTTATTTCCAACCATGGCAACATGGTATGCCCCGTTAGTGTTACCACAACCTCTACTTCCCTTACCAAATGATTACCAATCTAAAATCCATCACTTCACTGGAAAAGAGTCTAGAACAGCCCAACATCATGTAGATAGGATGGAAGATGCATGTGATTACATGGAGATAGAAGAGGAAACTGTGAAGATGAGGATCTTCGCCCAGAGTTTAGGAGGAGATGTAAAGAAATAATTCAAAAACTTACCTCCTAATAGCATAAATTATCTCCCTGCCTTGCATCAAACGTTTATCAACAAACGGTAACTCAAAAATAATCCTCTCCAAATACTAGCAGAATATAGTAGCCTCAAAAGAAATCAAGGAGAGAGTATTCCTGACTACTCCACTAGGTTTAATAGTATTTACAATGCTCTTCCACCTCACATGAAACCTCCTCAAGGCATGGCCTTAGTAAGATATCCTGAAGGCCTTGATGTTGACATGATGTATCAGTTAAGGGAGAGGGATTACTTGACCTTAGAAGACATGCAGAAAGGAGCTATGAGTGTAGAAGCAAACATAATTGAGAAAAGAAATAGGTTAAGATGAGAGAAGAGGGTAACTTATAAAGATGACACTACACCCTCCACATCTAGCTCAAAGACAGAACAGATGTTGGAAGAGATCATGAATAGGATGAGCATACTTGAGAGAACACAACCAAGAGATAATCAGAACAACTCCCAAAACAGAAATAGAAATCAGAATGATAGAAGGGAAAACAATCAAGATAAGAAAAAATAAAGTGACCAAAAAATTAGACCTCCCTTTCAACAGAAGTATGTAGATCAATATGAAGAAGATAGGGATTTGGAAAGGTTGGAAGAATCTCATGTAAACTTGATTGGATCAGACAGTGGAGATGATGTTTTCCTCACTGAGGAAGAACAAGATTTCTTCTCTTATGATCGAAATAAAAATACCTATGAAGATTCTGATGACTATAGATTGGGTTTTGAAAATGCAATCATGGAGGTACACAAACAGTATGATCTTAGGAGCAACAGAAGCATAGATAATTCAAAAGATAAGAAAACTAGCACTGCTGTCAAGAAAAACAAAGAAACTCAGCCCAAAAATACAGCAGAGAAAACCAACATTTTGACCAAGAAACCAGACATGAACAAAGATAAAGGTGTCCAGCCAACACAGAATGAAAATTTCTAGCACTTTAGCTAGTGGTCCTAATAAAACTGTCCCAATTACCAGTCCAAACAAGGTTCAGCAAATCAAAGTTGCTGAAAAGAATTCAATTGAAAAAACAAATGTAAATACAAACAAGTTAATTATTCCTTTCAGCTTTGAGGGAGAGATTGCTAAGATAAAGATTACCATCCCCCTAGCTGAACTAGTAACCCAAGAAGTGTACAAAAATCAAGTTTTGAAAGCTTTGAACTTAGGAAGTGATACTGACACCTTAAACTTGACAGATGACAAACCTGAGTTGTTGTTTGGTCCAGAGGTTGAAGGAAAATACCAAGAAGGGGCTGTCCCTCCCTTCTATGTTAGTTTGAACATAAATGAGAAAATTTTACACAATTCCATGTTAGACTCAGGAGCTTCACATAATCTAATGCCCAAGGTAGTGATGGAAAGCCTAGGCTTAGAAATTACTAAACCATACAAAGACTTGTATACCTTTGACTCAAGAAGAGTCAAATGTTTGGGTTTAATCAAAGATTTGTGTGTTAACTTGTCCCAAATCCTTGCTAAGAGTTTAGTCATGGACATAGTTGTAGCTGAAATTCCCCCTAAGTATGGCATGCTCTTATCTAGATCTTGGGGAGCCAAACTTCAGGGAAGCCTTCAAATGGACATGTCTTATGCCACCATTCCCGTTTTTAATCAAAATAGAAGACTATACAGGGAATCTCACATGAAATACATGGTGAGAAATATAGACAAACCAAACAACTCTCCAATCTATTCTTTTCGATCAAGTTTAGATTCCTTTATCTTATATAATGAAGATGAAATTACTCAACAAGATAAAGAAAACATAGACCCAATCAGTTCACCAGAGCAATCCAATCTTCCCCTCAATCAAATGAAAAACACTGAAAATCAACAACAACGAGAGAATGAAAACAAGGATGACATACTTTGGAGAATAAACTTTGATGGATCTTGTAATAAAACAAGTGCAGGAGCAGGTGTGTGGATTCAAAATACAAAACAGATTTTTTCATATAAATTAGATTTCCCATGCACTAACAATATTGCTGAGTATGAAGCACTTCTCCTAGGCTTACAATTACTTAAACAGCTAGAAGTATAGAGGATATCAATCTTAGGAGATTCTGAACTTATCATAAGACAAATCAAAGGAGATTACTCAGATAAAAACCCAAGACTTAGGGAATATCGAAATGCTGCCCTTGATCTATTGAAAACCTTTGAAAAGTATGAACTTATTTTCATTCCAAGAGAAATGAATCATCTAGAAAATGAACACGCTTTCAATGCCATAAATTTCCAGATACCCGAAATAAATGAACAACTAAGTGTGAAGGTAAAACATAGGCCTGCTGTGCTTGACAACAAAGATCACTGGCAATTGTTTGATTCTGACAAACACATAGATGATTTATTGAAATCAGAAAATGATTTCAGCATACCAATATTAGAAAATAGCCATAAAGAAAATTTTTTGTACACTGAAAAAACCCCAGAAGTTAAAATGACATATACTGCTGATATAAATCATTGTGATTATACTTTTGAAGCAGAGATAACTGACAATGCAGACCAATAAGACTTGGAAGTTTTACAATGAAAAAATGATAAAATTCCAAGAGGTCTAGCACCTTTAGAACACCTTTTTGAATTTAACAATGTAGCCAAAGAACCAAGAATGGAGCCTGTGGAAACAAATGTAGAAGAACATAACATAGGCAGTCTAACAGAACCCAAGATGATCAAGCTATCTAGCACTCTCCCAGCTCACATAAAATTGTAGTACATAGAGCTGTTCAAAGAGTTTAAATATTTTTTTTCTTGGGGATACAAAGACCTAAAATCATATGATACCAGCATCATCCAACATAAAATTCCTTTGAAGGAAAATCAAAAGCCTTTTAAACAAAAACTAAGGAGAATAAACACCCTTTTAATCCCTTTAGTTAAGGCAGAAATTGAAAAAATGCATGCTTCCTGGATCATTGTACCAATTAGATATTCAGAGTGGGTATCAAACTTGGTTTCTGTTCGAAAGAAAATAGGGGAAATCAGGCTCTGCATTTACTTCAGAAACTTAAACAGAGCTGCTTTAAAAGACAACTACCCCTTACCCAAGATGGACCATATACTTCAAAGGGAAGTTGGGTCAAAAAGGATATCCCTCTTAGATGGGTTCTCAGGTTACAACCAGGTGTTAGTGCTCCCAAGTGATCAAATCAGAACTGCCTTTACCACACCTTGGGGCACCTTTATGTATGTCAAAATGCCTTTCGGATTAATGAATGCAGGGGCCACCTTCCAAAGGGCCATGGACATAGCCTTTTCTGAAGACATTGGCTATTTCATAATCATTTACCTTGATGACATAACCGTTTTCTCAAAAACTGATGAAGAACATTTGATTCACCTGAGAAAAGTTTTCGAGAAGTGTAGGAAATTTGGCTTATCATTGAATCCCAAGAAGACACTCTTTGGTCTCCAAGAAGGTAAACTTCTTGGCCATATAATTTCAGAAGAGGGAATCAAAATAGACCCTACAAGGATAGATGGCATATTGCAGATCAGCCATCCAAGGAGCCTCAAAGAATTGCAATCTTTCATCGGAAAGATTAATTTTCTAAGGAGGTTTATTCCTAATCTTGCTGAGCTATTAAAAAACATTACAAGAATGCTTAAGAAAGATGTAGGTGTAAAATGGTTTTTACCAGCTAAACAATCATTCGAACTGGTCAAACAAGCTCTTACTCAAGCACCAGTCCTGATTAGTCCAGATTTTACCAAAGATTTCTATATTTTTTCCTTTGCATCTGAACATACAATAGCTGCAGTTTTACTTCAAAAGAATGATTTGGGGCAAAAACAACCAATATCTTTCTTTAGTAGGGCCTTGAGAGATGCTCCTCTCAAATATAACATCATGGAGAAGCAAGCCTTAGCATTAGTGAAAGCATTAAAAGACTTTAGGGTCTATATTTTACACTCTCACATAATTGCTTTTGTTCCACATACTGTTGTCAAGGAAATTCTAAGTCAAGACCCTGATGGTAAAAGGGGAAAATGGATTGCAACTATTCTTGAATATGACTTAGAAATTAGGCCCACCAAACTAGTTAAAGGGCAAGGATTAGCAAAACTTATGGCTGAGTCTAACTTCCAAGCACTTGACATAAATATGGTAGATGTGTTGGAAGAAATAGAAGAATCCACTGCTCCTTTTATTGAAGAAACTTTTCTAAATTCTCCTTGGTATGCTGAAATTATTTATGTGCTTTTATATCTAAATGCCCCTCCTTCTTTGTCCAAAACTAAAGCTAGATTTTTAAAACAGAAAGCTTTGAGATTTTGCATATTAGATGGAGTATTATATTGGAAAAGTGCTATTGGAATGTTGCTTAAATGTTTACTTGAAGATGATGCAGGAAAAATCATGCATGAATTGCATGACGGAGAATGTGGAGGACACCTCTACTGGAAGGCCACAGCAAACAAAATTATTAGATCTGGTTACTATTGGCCTACCCTTTTCCTAGACACTCAAAATTTGGTCATGTCTTGCCATAAGTGTGAAATATTTGATGGCAAAAGAAAACTTCTTCCCTTACCCTTACATCCTATCAGAGTTGAGGCACCTTTTCAACAATGGGGTTTAGAATTCATTGGGGAAATTCACCCATCCTCCTTAGCTCAACATAAGTGGATCCTCACAGCCACTGACTTCTTTACCAAATGGATAGAAGCTATACCTTCCAGAAATGCTAATGAATCTGTCATTATCAAGTTCCTTGAAACAAATATCCTATCCAGATTTGGTTGTCCCAAAAAAATAATAACAGACAATGCTACTACTTTTAAATCTAAGAACATGGTTGATTTCTGTTACAAATACCACATAACCTTGGGCCATTCCACTGCTTACTATCCCAAAGGAGATGGATTAGCTGAATCCTCCAACAAGAGCCTTATCAATATCATTAAAAAACCGTTGGAGAAAATTCAGAAATCATGGCGCAGTAAACTGGTTCATGCCTTATGGGCTGATAGGTTAACTACAAAGAGATCAATAAACAAGTCCCCCTATCAGTTAGTTTATGGAATGGATGCAGTCTTTCCCACCTCATTGAGAGTGCCAGTCATGAAGCTACTTCAAGAAGTGCAGATTGAAGAGAATGATATGCAGAGAAGAATCAACCAAACAATCCATTTATAGCAGACCAGAGAGGAAGTCTATGAAAGAACACAGTTAGTCCAAGAAAATATGAATAAGCTATTTGATAAGAGGACTAAGGAAAACAATTTCCAATTTGGAAATGTTGTTCTTAAGTGGGATTCAAGAAAAGAAGAGAAGGGAAAACATGGCAAATTTGAGAACTTGTGGAAAGGGCCCTATATTATTCATGCTGAGAGGGGTCACAATGCATTTTTCTTGAAAGAATTGAATGGAGAAGACCTAAATGGAGGTCCTGTCAATGGAGGGATGCTCAAGCATTACTTCTGCCAAGAATCTTGAGTTTTAAAGCATTTTCTTTTTTCATTGTAAATATCATAGTCTGAAACATTGCATTCAAAGTTATGAAATCAAAAATACAAAAATAGAGAAAGAAATAAAAGAGGGCAGATGGTGAAAACAAGAAAGGTATAGCCCCATACCAAAAAAGAGAAACAAATCTGAAAGTGTGCAAGCTCAAATGCCACTCCTGAAAAACACACTTCTAGTTAGTCAAACATTTCAATCTTGACTAATTAGCTTTAAATTTTCTGCTGATAGGATAGTGAATTTGATTTGCCAAATTGTTTAATCTTGGCTTATCAATAGATATTTTAGGATAGAAATTAAAGGTTCAAACGTGCTCAAAATCTGAACCTAAAGTTTCAAAGAGAAAATGACTCAAATCTGTTTCAAATTCTGAGTCAAAAGATGTAAAAATTTGGTTCTAATCAGATTAAAACCTGAACCAGAAGAAAAGAAAAGATAGCTCAAAACAACGATCAAAACAGAGCTGTAGAAAAGAGGAAGGAAATGTTTTCAAATTTCAGATCTCAAGCCTTCCATTTTTTGTTTCAAATTTTGTGAAAAATCAATGTCTATGTGCAACTTGTCTTTTATGCCATAGACCAGCATCAAGTTAGACTGTCCAATCCTAACTTGAATGCTTTTCAATTTCTGTTGTAGAAATTAGAGAATAAAGTCTGTTGGATAGTTTAATCCCAACAGATAATAGATTAGGTAGAGAAACATCTGAACTCAATTGTTTAATCTGAGTTTAGGGAGAAATAAGGAATAGAATTAGATTAGTTTTATGCTTTCAAAAAAATAAAATGTTGTGAAGAGAGTTTGCCAATCCAAGTGCACTCTAATGAAGAAAAAAATGTTAGATCAGTAGGATTGGGTAGGTAGAAGCTTTTGTTGATAAAGAACCATTGTTTTTATGGCTGCTAATATGTTTTAAGAGAAAATCATCTCAGCAAAGGAAGGGCAACTCAATGGATGAGGCAACTGATCAGCCTACCAGAGAATCCAAGTCTGAAATTCTTGATGCCTTCAAAAAGGCACCATCCCCAAGTGGAGCCACTGTTAGCCACCCATAAATTCTGTCATATCAGGTGGTGGCTAAATAATATTGGATAGCCTTCAAGAAACAATTTCATTGCTAAAAAATTGTTGATGCTTAAAGTCTTTTGATAATATCCTATCCTTTGGATAATCGTCACTACTTTTCCCCTTTCCAACTCAGACTTCCTGCTATCATTACATGAAGAAAAACTGCTGCAAACACCATTCTTCCCTTTTCCCCTTCTTCCAAAACTGACCTCATCTTTTCCTTTCCTTCTCCCGTGAAATCCCTCATTTTCATGATTTTTCCTTTTCCCCTTCATTAAAACCCTTTGATGAGGCCTAAGACCCTATATTTGCCTTATCGAAACCCTCAAAACCCCTTGAAAACATTAAAAATCCATAAAAAAACATTGTTTATGACTTAAGCCTCCTTGGGCTAAGTCTTTAACCCACCCTTCCATCTGTCTTGGTGCCAAAACAAAACGTTGATCCTCTAAGTGCTTATTGCATTACCCCATGCTTATTAGCCCTCATCCACAAACCCCCAGTCGTGTGGTTTTCCATATAACCTGTGGCCCCGCAATCGGGCGCCAAGCCATTTTTAAATTTTAAATATATCTGCTCGAAGTGTAAAAACTTTGGTTTTATCCTATTTTAACGTTTTTGTTTATATTTATAAATTACCTCCAGTACGAAATTTAAATCACTCCGCACCGTTGATCTAATTTGAATCTCGGACGGTGCGAAGTCCGTCTCCCCGATGGTCCCCGCATTCCACTCACCTGTCCAAAAAACGACGCGATATTCATCACACTGCCTTTGGGCAAGGGCGGTTTTTTTCCGATCGGTAATGATTCCATATGCTGGCCGACGCGTGTCCTGTGCACTGTTCATAAAACCACCGTCCATCACGCGTTAAAGTTCGGACGTGGACCCTGAGCGATATCGCTATACACTGTCTGATCTGAGGCCGCCCATCCGACGGCTATCGCTCTCCGAAGATGCCCGAGAGTTAACCGGGCTATGGCGCGACATTCAGACGATCTCTGCCATCGATCTGATCTGCAGATCGATGACCCACATTCCATTACCCTGATTTGATCGCGCAATCAACGTTTTCCACTTTGGCTTCCCGTTTCCACTCCCGACCGTCGATCTCTGCGTGATTGACGGCTCTGATTTAACAATTCTTCTGCCTTCTCTATGACTTCTCCCGATAAATCCTGACCGTTGGATGATGCCATCTAATGGCCACACTTCCCCCACACGTCCTCCGCAGCAATAAACCTATAAATGCAAGATTTTTTAATATTTGTTTGTATTTTGCAGGGTTTAAGTGATTTTCATACAGTTTTTGAAGAAAATTCAAAGGCAGAGGGCGATGATCCTCCTGCCTTCGACTCACTAAATAAAATCATTGCAGGGTTTAGACTTCACGTTTTATCAATGATTCGCAAGGAATTGATGCCATTCGACCCCTATGCAACCCTCCACACCAACAGAAAAGCACCATGAATCAAGCACAGTCATAGAAGTATCAGTGCCAAAGATAAAATATTATCAGGACAGAGAATTAAAGACAGAGTTATGGGGATTATGGCTAAAAATGGATTATTAGAAGCCTAAACCACAGTTTAAAGGAAAATCATGACTGTTTTATTAGAAAAGAGACCTCCACTGTCACCTCAGGGGCTAATTAAAACTTCCAGCCACAGCAGAGCCACCTGTAGCCTCAAAGCAATCAAAGAAGGTTGAAGTTATTACCAGACCAAGAGATATTTATTATCAACACAACTGAACAGTTATTTCAACCAAAGGAACTTATTTTAGCTATTAGCAGAAGTTATTTCAAAGACGATGAGAAGCCTTGAAGTCAACAAATTCTTTCCAGCAAACGTAATAGTTAATGTAAATGATTTTATATAGAGGACACCTATGTAAGTTGCTTCATTGAGCCCCCAAAGGCCAAGTAGCCATTTAAGTCTGTATTAATTAGTTTTTGAGATCTTTTATCAGATCTCACCTCCTCATTCTTCTATATATACTTCTAAAGAAGATGAGTGAAGGGTTGGTTGTTGTTTGATCACTAGTTGTAATATTGAAAAATCTTTGAAATAATACATAGGCTGTTGAAGTTGAAGATGATATTGAAGTCTTGGAAGCCTTGATGATGTTGTTGCATGCTTGTTCCTGAGAAGGATCTATCATTGGATCCATGAGCTTGGCTGTTGGTGAAGTATTCTGAATTGTTTAATGTTTTCCCTTGTTTTCACTATGTTCCATAATTTCTTACTACAGTAGGTTGAAAGTTTTAGGCTAAGAAATGACTCCTGGAAGCACCTTAGGCCTGTTCACCCTTCACTGTTTTATGTTTTCTTCTGCTGAAGTATTTTAGAGTCTTTAATCTCTCTCTTTAGTCTCCATGCTTGTTTATTTCCTTAATAGTTTGAATAGTTGGATTCAGCATGATTTATGGTTCTCCCTGCTTGTCTGCTGCCACTTAAAAACTGTTATTGAAGTCTCCCTTTGAAGTTCTTTGTTTACAGTGAATAAAGGAGGTCTGTTCTGCTCTTGCCCTTTGTCGTTGCTTAAACAGTTGCCTTAAAGGTCTTTATAGTTGTAATCATAGATGTGTTAGGTGTTCCCTCTTCTATGACTGCAGTTATCAGTGAATATTTTATGTTTTCTAACTCATTCGAAATAAAATCTTTGAGGAAATAGGGTGTTCCTCGAATCTTAGATTTCATTTTAAAAGTTGTTTTGAAATCATTATTTACTTAAAGGTGTGATTTGTAGAATTTATGGTTAGCCCTGTCTATCAAAGAGCTCTTTATTGTTCAAATTATGCTTTTAAATTCCCTTTGTTGAGAATTAAAACCTCTCTATCCAAATCATTAATGTTCATCTCATTCCAAAAAAAAAAGGATCCTGTGGCCAATTTAGATTTTCCCTTTGATATCCCATATCCATTGATGAGTTTGTTATGACCTCTTTTTTACTCCATTTCCCAATGAACCAGATGTTACTCTGTCCTATATATCTTTCCTAGGCCTTTCATGTTCTGCTGTATCAATCCAAGCAAACAAACAAACAAACACACGCACTTAATAACTAGTCTAAAATCAATACTCAAAGCACACAAGATAAAAATTTGCAAAACAAACATTTGAGAGATCCCTCTCTGAGAACAGGAAGACTAGATCTTGGAACTCTAAAGATTGGTTCTGATGTTGCCTTGTATTTTGATTTGCCAAACTATCAAAACACGGGACACTACCATAATGGCGATCACGGTGGGACACTTTTGAGTCAGTGATAATCTAAGTACCCCTTAGGACTCCAGAAATCCCTTATTTTCAAAGACTATCCAATGATTATCAGCCACCTCATCGCCACCAACATAATGGCGATCAAAGTGGGACACTGAATAAAATCTTCAAAACAAAACACTCACTGTCTAAGTATAGCATAAGTAACCTCCCTCAAGCACTACCAAGCAATGGTAATCAAGATAGGACTTAATTGAATCAGTGACAAACTAAGTAACCCTTAGGATTCTCATTAAACCTTATCAAACCTTGAAGGATTCAGCTACCAAGCCATAAGAGTGAACTCTGTATGTTTTGACACCCTAGCTAAGTGTTAAGTCAGATTTAGGACACTCTCATAACCTATAAAATCAAGAAACTCAGGAAAACCCAAAACATTTCAGTTTGGCTTCATAATAAGCATGGTGGTGGAACCATCCAATATTTTACCTTCATAAAAAACTAAAAGTTTCCACCTGGTGACTCCACTAGCCCTAGTAGGCCCATTACTCATCTAGGTTCCCAAATCTCTTTAAGACTGTGTTAACCAGCCTTGAAGAAGTTTAGAAGCCTAGTTCCATACTAGACAAAGTATCCTGAGAGGTGAAACTTCCAAAAAATAGTCCCTAAACCCCCCCCAGGTCTCTCATTTTTGAAAAACAGTCTAGCTTCACATAGGATGAACACTAGATCCCATCTAGACCCAAATCCTCCTTTAATCGTTGACAATCCTGAGAGAATTTTATGGTAGACTTCTAATTTTGGAAAATCAGTTGCTAATAGGAGCCTCTTGAGAACAAATTCTGTCCCTAAAAACCTTGTGGTCTTAGAGGATTCACACTTTGATTTACATCATACAAATAACATCTTTAGAACCAGATCTCAAGGTGACTTAAACCAAACTGACCTTGATATTGCAGATTTGCAACAAAGCTTCAGTAGAGAAGCCTCACCTTCCACTCCTCCTGATTCCAAGCTTCTTTATCACTTTAGCCTTTTTCATAACAAGTCTGCTCAAAATCAGTTTGCTGGCCCAAGTTTTTCTTCCACTCCAATTCATACTACCATTGTGAAAAACACTCCTGTTCAGCCCACTTTCACTACTGTAAATCCACGTTTTGTAAATCCACCCTTATTTCCAACCATGGCAACATGGTATGCCCCGTTAGTGTTACCATAACCTCTACTTCCCTTACCAAATTATTACCAATCTAAAATCCCTCACTTCACTTGAAAAGAGTCTACAACAACCCAACATCATGTAGATAGGATGGAAGATGCATGTAATTACATGGAGATAGAAGAGGAAACTGTGAATATGAGGATCTCCGCCTAGAGTTTAGGAGGAGATGTAAAGAAATAATTCAAAAACTTACCTCCTAATAGCATAAATGATCTCCTTGCCTTGCATCAAACATTTATCAACAAATGGTAACTCAAAAAGAATCCTCTCCAAATACTAGCAGAATATAGCAGCCTCAAAAGAAATCAAGGAGAGAGTATTCCTGACTACTCCACTAGGTTTAATAGTATTTACAATGCTCTTCCACCTCACATGAAACCTCCTCAAGGCATGGCCTTAGTAAGATATCTCGAAGGCCTTGATGTTGACATGATGTATCAGTTAAGGGAGAGGGATAACTTGACCTTAGAAGACATGCAGAAAGGAGCTATGAGCGTAGAAGCAAACATAATTGAGAAAAGAAATAGGTTAAGATGAGAGAAGAGGTTAACTTATAAAGATGACACTACACCCTCCACATCTAGCTCAAAGACAGAACACATGTTGGAAGAGATCATGAAAAGGAAGAGCATACTTGAGAGAACACAGCCAAGAGATAATCAGAACAACTCCCAAAACATAAATAGAAATCAAAATGATAGAAGGGACAACAATCAAGATAAGAAAAAATAAAGTGACCAACAAATTAGACCTCCCTTTCAATAGAACTATGTAGATCAATATGAAGAAGATAGGTTGTTGGAAAGGTTGGAAGAATCTCATGTAAACTTGATTTGATCAGACAGTGGAGATGATGTTTTCCTCACTAAGGAAGAACACGATTTCTTCTCTTATGATCTAAATACAAATACCTATGAAGATTCTGATGACTATAGATTGAGTTTTGAAAATGCAATCATAGAGGTACACAAAAAATATGATCGTAGGAGCAACGGAAGCATAGATAAATACAAAGATAAGAAAACTAGCACTGCTGTTAAGAAAAACACATAAAATCAGCCCAAAAAGACAGCAGAGAAAACCAACATTTTGACCAAGAAACCAGACATGAACAAAGATAAAGGTGTCCAGCCAAATGTTGAACAGAGTACCCCTAGCACTTCAACTAGTGGTCCTAATAAAACTGTCCCAATTACCAGTCCAAACAAGGTTCAACAAATCAAAGTTGCTGAAAAAAATTCAATTGAAAAAACAGATGTAAATACAAACAAGTCAATTATTCCTTTCAGCCTTGAGGGAGATATTACTAAGACAAATATTACCATTCCCCTAGCTGAACTAGTAACCCAAGAAGTGTACAAAAACCAAGTTTTGAAAGCTTTGAACTTAGGTAGTGATACTGACACCTTAAACTTGACAGACGACAAACTTGAGTTGTTGTTTGGTCCAGAGGTTGGAGGAAAATACCAAGAAGGGGTTGTTCCTCCCTTCTATGTTAGTTTGAGCATACATGAGAAAATTTTACACAATGCCATGTTAGACTCAGGAGGCTCACATAATCTAATGCCCAAGGTAGTGATGGAAAGCCTAGGCTTAGAAATTACTAAACCATACAAAGACTTGTATTCCTTTGACTCAAGCAGAGTCAAATGTTTGGGTTTAATCAAATATTTGTGTGTTAACTTGTCCCAAATCCCTGCTAAGAGTTTATTCATGGACATAGTTGTAGCTGACATTCCCCCTAAGTATGGCATGCTCTTATCCAAATCTTGGGGAGCCTAACTTTAGGGAAGCCTTCAAATGGACATGTCTTATGCCACCATTCCCATTTTTAATCAAAATAGAAGACTATACAGGGAATCTCACATGAAATAGATGGTGAGCAATATAGACAAACCAAACAACTCTCCAATCTATTCTATTCAATCAAGTTTAGATTCCTTTATCTTATGTAACGAAGATGAAATCACTCAGCCAGATAAGGAAAACATTGACCCAATCAGTTCACCTGAACAATCAAATCTTCCCTTCAATCAAATTCAACACATTACCAATAAAAAAAAACAAGAAAATGAAAATAGGAATGACATACTTTGGACCCTAAACTTTGACGGATCTTGTAATAAAACAAGTGCAGGAGCAGGTGTGTGGATTCAAAATACAAAACAGAGTTTTTCATATAAATTGGATTTCCCACGCACTAACAATATTGCTAAGTATGAAGCACTTCTCCTAGGCTTACAACTGCTTAAATAGTTAAAAGCCCAGAGGATATCAATCTTAGGAGATTCTAAACTTATCATAAGACAAATCAAAGGATAATACTCAACTAAAAACCCAATACTTACGGAATATCGAAACGCTGCCCTTGATCTATTGAAAACCTTTGAAAAGTATGAAATTATTTTCATTCCAAGAGAACCGAATCATCTAGCAAATGAACTCGCTTTCAATGCCAGGAATTTCCAAATACCCGAAATAAATGAACAACTAAGTGTGAAGGTAAAACATAGGCCTGCAGTGCCTAACAACAAAGATCACTGGCAAGTGTTTGATTCTGACAAACACATAGATGATTTTTTGAAATCAGAAAATGTTTTCAGCACACCAATATCAAAAAACAACCATAAAGAAAATTGTTTGTACATTGAACAAATCCCAGAAGTTAAAATGACATATACTGCTGATATAAATCATTGTGAGAATACTTTTGAAGCAGAGATAACTGACAATGTAGACCAAGAAGACTTGGAATTTTTACAATGAAAAAATGATAAAATTCCAAGAGGTCTAGCACCTTTAGAACACCTTTTTGAATTTAACGATGTAGCCAAAAAACCAAGAATGGAGCCTGTGGAAACAAATGTAGAAGAACATAACATAGGCATTCTAACAGAACCCAAGATGATCAAGCTATCCAACAATCTCCCAGCTCACATAAAATTGCAGTACATAGAGCTGTTCAAAGAGTTTAAATATGTTTTTGCTTGGGGATACAAAGACCTAAAATCATATGATACCAGCATCATCCAACATAAAATTCCTTTGAAGGAAAATCAATAGCCTTTTAAACAAAAACTAAGGAGAATAAACCCCCTTTTACTCCCTTTAGTTAAGGCAGAAATTGAAAAAATGCATGCTACTGGGATCATTGTACCAATTAGATATTCAGAGTGGGTATCAAACTTGGTTTCTGTTAGAAAGAAAACAGGGGAAATCAGGCTCTGTATTTACTTCAGAAACTTAAATAGAGCTTCTTTAAAAGACAACTACCCCTTACCCAAGGTGGACCATATACTTCAAAGGGTAGTTAGGTCAAAAAGGATATCCCTCTTAGATGGGTTCTTAGGCTACAACCAGGTGTTAGTGCTCCCAAGTGATCAAATCAAAACTGCCTTTACCACACCTTGGGGCATCTTTATGTATGTCAAAATGCCTTTCGGATTAATGAATGCAGGGGCCACCTTCCAATGGGCCATGGACATAGCCTTTTCTGAAGACATTGGCTGTTTCATAATCATTTACCTTGATGACATAACCATTTTCTCAAAAACTGATGAAGAACATTTGATTCACTTGAGAAACGTTTTTGTGAAGTGTAGGAAATTTGGCTTATCATTGAATGCCAAGAAGACACTCTTTGGTCTCCAAGAAGGTAAAATTCTTGGCCATATAATTTTAGAAGAGGGAATCAAAATAGACCCTACAAGGATAGATGGCATATTGTAGATCAGCCATCCAAGGAGCCTTAAAGAATTGCAATCTTTCATCGGAAAGATTAATTTCCTGAGGAGGTTTATTCCTAATCTTGCCGAGCTATTAAAAAACATTACAAAAATGCTTAAGAAATATGTTGGTTTAAAATTGACTTTACGAGCTAAACAATCATTCGAACTGGTCAAACAAGCGCTTACTCAAACACCAGTCTTAATTAGTCCAGATTTCACCAAAGACTTTTACATCTTTTCCTTTGCATCTGAACATACAACAACTGCAATTTTACTTCAAAAGAATGATTTGGGGCAAGAAAAACCAATATCTTTCTTTAGTAGGGCCTTAAGAGATGCTCCTCTCAAATATAACATCATGGAGAAGAAAGCCTTAGCATTAGTGAAAGCATTGAAAGAATTTATGGTCTATATTTTACACTCTCACATAATGGCTTTTGTTCCACATACTATTGTCAAGGACATTATAAGTCAAGACCTTGATGGTAAAAGGGGAAAATGGATTGCAACTATTTTTGAATATGACTTAGAAATTATGCCCACCAAACTAGTTAAAGGGCAAGGATTAGCAAAACTTATGGCTGAGTCTAACTTCCAAGCACTTGACATAAATATGGTAGATGTGTTGGAAGAAATAGAAGAATCCACTGCTCCTTTTATTGAAGAAACTTTTCTAAATTCTCCTTGGTATGCTGACATTATTTATGTGATTTTATATCTAAATGCCCCTCCTTCTTTGTCCAAAACTAAAGCTAGATTTTTGAAATAGAAAGCTTTGAGTTTTTGCATATTAGATGGAGTATTACATTGGAAAAATGCTATTGGAATGTTGCTTAAATGTTTACTTGAAGATGATGCAGGAAAAATCATGCATGAATTGCATGACGGAGAATGTGGAGGACACCTCTACTGGAAGGTCACAACAAACAAAATTCTTAGATATGGTTATTATTGGCCTACCCTTTTCCCAGACACTCAAAATTTGGTCATGTCTTGCCATAAGTGTGAAATCTTTGATGGCATAAGAAAACTTCTTCCCTTACCCTTACATCCTATTAGAGTTGAGGCACCTTTTCAACAATGGGGTTTATAATTCATTGGGGAAATTCACCCATCCTCCCTAGCTCAACATAAGTGGATCCTCACATCCACTGACTTCTTTACCAAATGGATAGGAGCTATACCTTCCAGAAATGCTAATGAATCTGTCATTATCAAGTTCCTTGAAACAAATATCCTATCCAGATTTGGTTGTCCTAGAAAAATCATAACAGAAAATGCTGCTGCTTTTAAATCTAAGAATATGGTTGATTTTTGTTAAAAATACCACATAACCTTGGGCCATTCCACTGCTTACTATCCCCAAGGAAATGGATTAGCTGAATCCTCCAACAAGAGCCTTGTCAACATCATTAAAAAATTGTTGGAGAAAAATCAGAAATCATGGCGCAGTAAACTGGTTCATGCCTTATTGGCTGATAGGTTAACTACAAAGAAATCAATAAAAATGTCCCCCTATCAGTTAGTTTATGGCATGGATGCAGTATTTCCCACCTCATTGAGAGTGCCAGTCATGAAGCTACTTCAAGAAGTGCAGATTGAAGAGAATGATATGCAGAGAAGAATCAACCAAACAATCCATTTACAGCAGACCAGAGAGGAGGTCTATGAAAGAACACAGTTAGTCCAAGAAAATATGAAGAAGCTATTTGATAAGAGGACTGAGGAAAAAAATTTCCAATTTGGAAATGTTGTTCTTAAGTGGGATTCAAGAAAAGAAGAGAAGGGAAAACATGGAAAATTTGAGAACTTGTGGAAAGGGCCCTATATTATTCATGCTGAGATGGGTCACAACGCATTTTTCTTGAAAGAATTGAATGGAGAAGACCTATATGGAGGTCCTGTCAATGGCAGGATGCTCAAGCATTACTTCTACCAAGAATCTTGAGTTTTAAAGCATTTTAGTTTTTCATTGTAAATATCATAGTCTGAAACATTGCATTCAAAGTTAGGAAATCAAAAATACAAAAAAAGAGAAAGAAAGAAAAGAGGGCAGATGGTGAAAAGAATAAAGGTATAGCCCCATACCAAAAAAGAGAAACAAATCTAAAAGTGTGCAACCTCAAATGCCACTCCTAAAAAACACACTTCTAGTTAGTCAAACAGTTCAATCTTGACTAATTAGCTTTAAATTTTCTGCTGATAGGATAGTGAATTTGATTTGCCAAACTGTTTAATCTTGGATTATCAGTAGATATTTTAGGATAGAAATTAAAGGTTCAAACATGCTCAAAATCTGAACCTAAAGTTTCAAAGAGAAAATGACTCAAATGTGTTTCAAATTCTGAGTCAAAAGATGTGAAAATCTGGTTCTAATCAGATTAAAACCTGAACTAGAAGAAAAGCAAAGATAGCTCAAAATAAATATCAAAACAGAGCTGTAGAAAAGAGGAAGGAAATGTTTTCAAATTTCAGATCTCAAGCCTTCCATTTTTTGTTTCAAATTTTGTGCAAAATAAATGCCTATGTGCAGCTTGTGTTTTATGCCATAGACCAACATCAAGTTAGACTATCCAATCCTAACTTGCATGCTTTTCAATTTCTGTTGTAGAAATTAGAGAATAAAGTCTGTTGGACTGTTTAATCCCAACAAATAATAGAATAGGTAGAGAAACATCTGAACTCAACTGTTTAATCTGAGTTCAGGGAAAAATAAGGAGTAGAATTAGATTAGTTTTATGCTTTCAAAAGAGTAAAATGTTGTGAAAAGAGTTTGCCAATCCAAGTGCACTCTAATGAAGAAAAAAATGTTAGATCAGTAGGATTGGGTAGGTAGAAGCTTTTGTTGATAAAGAACCATTGTTTTTATGGCTGCTAATATGTTTTAAGAGAAAATCATCTCAGCAAAGGAAGGGCAGCCCAATGGATGAGGCAACTGATCAGCCTCCCAGAGAATCCAAGTCTGAAATTCTTGATGCCTTCAAAAAGGCACCATCACCAAGTGGAGCCACTGTTAGCCACCCATAAATTCTTTCATATCAGGTGGTGGCTAAATAATGTTGGATAGCCTTCAAGAAACAATTTCATTGCTAAAAAATTGCTGATGCTTAAAGTCTTTTGATAATATCCTATCCTTTGGATAATCGTCACTTCTTTTCCTCTTTCCAACTCAGAATTCCTGCTGTCATTACATGAAGAAAAACTGTTGCAAACACCTTTCTTCCCTTTTCCCCTTCTTCCAAAACCGACCTCATCTTTGCCTTTCCTTCTCCCATGAAATTCCTCATTTTCATGATTTTTCCTTTTCCCCTTCATTAAAACCCTTTGATAAGGCCTAAGACCCTATCTTTGCCTTATCAAAACCCTCAAAACCCCGTGAAACCATTAAAAATCCATAAAAAAAACATTGTTTATGACTTAAGCCCCCTTGGGCTAAGTCTTTAACCCGCCCTTCCATCCTTCTTGGTGCCAGAACCAAACACTGATCCTCTAAGTGCTTATTGCATTACCCCTTGCTTATTAGCCCTCATCCACAATCCCCCAGTTGTGTGGTTTTCCATATAACCTGTGGCCCCTCAATCGGGTGCCAAGCCATTTTTAAATTTTAAATATATCTGCCCGAAGTGTAAAACCTTTGGTTTTATACTATTTTAACGTTTTTGTTTATATTTATAAATTACCGCCGACACGAAATTTAAATCACTCTGCATCGTCGATCTAATCTGAAGATTGGACGATGCGGAGTCCATCTCCCTGGTGGTCCCTGAATTCCACTCACCTGTCCAAAAAACGACGCGGTATTCATCGTACTGCCTTTGGGCAAGTGCGGTTTTTTGCCAATCGGCAGCAATTCCATATGCTGGCCGACGCATGTCCTGCGCACTGTTCATAAAACCACCGTCCATTGCTCATTAAATTTCGGACGTGGACCTTGATCTAATATCGCTATACACCGTCCGATCTGAGGCCGCCCATCCGACAACTATCGCTCTACGAAGATACCCGACAGTTAACCGGGCTATGGCGCGGCATTCAGTTGATCTCCACCATCGATCTGATCTGCAGATCGACGACCCAAATTCCGTCGCCTTGATTCGATCACCCAGTCAACGTTTTCCATTTTGACTTCCCATTTCCACTCCCAACCGTTGATCTCTGCGTGATCGACGACTGTTGGATGATGCCATCCAATGGCCACGCTTCCCCCACACGTCCTCCACAACAATAAACCTATAAATGCAAGATTTTTTAATATTTGTTTGTATTTTGTAGGGTTTAAATGATTTTCTCGCCATTTTTGAAGAAAATTCGAAGGCAGAGGACGATGATCCTCCTGCCTTCGATTCACTAAAGAAAATCATCGCAGGGTTTAGACTTCACGTTTTATCAATGATTCGCGAGGCATTGATGCCATTCGACCCCTACGCAACCCTGCACACTGGCAGAAAAACACCATGAATAAAGCGCAGTCACAGAAGTATCAGTGCCGAAGATAAAATATTATCAGGACAGAGAATTAAAGACAGAGTTATGGGGATTACAGCTAAAAATGGATTATCAGAAGCTTAAACCATAGTTTAAAGGAAAATCATGAATGTTTTATCAGAAAAGAGACCTCCACTGTCGCCTTAGGGGCTAATTAAAACTTCCAACCACCGCAGATCCACTTGTAGCCTCAAAGCAATCAAAGAAGGTCGAAGTTATTACCAGACCAGGAGATATTTAGCATCAACACAACTGAACAATTATTTCAACCAAAGGAACTTATTTTAGCTGTCAGCAGAAGTTATTTCAAGGATGACGAGGAGCCTCAAAGTCAAAAAATTCTTTCCAGCAAACCTAATAGTTAATGTAAATGATTTTATACAGAGGAAACCTATGTAAGTTGCTTCATTGAGCCCCCAAAGGCGAAGAAGCCATTTAAGTTTGTATTAATTAGTTTTTGAGATATTTTATCAGATCTCACCTCCTCATTCTTCTATATATACTTTTGAAGAAGATGAGTGAGGGGTTGGTTGTTGTTTGATCACAAGTTGTAATACTGAAACTCTTTGAAATAAATACATAGTCCGTTGAAGTTGAAGAACAAATTGATGTTTTGGAAGCCTTGATGATATTGTTGCATGCCTGTTACTATGAAGGCTCTATCATTGGATCCATGAGCTTGGCTGTTGGTGAAGTATTCTGAATTGTTTAATGTTTTCCCCTATTTTCATTATGTTCCATAATTTCTTACTACAGTAGGTTGAAAGTTTTAGGCTAAGAAATGACTCCTAGAAGCACCTTAGGCCTGTTCACCCTTCACTGTTTTATGTTTTCCTCTGCTGAAGTACTTTAGAGTCTTTAATCTCTCTCTTTAGTCTTTATGCTTGTTTATTTCCTTAATAGTTTGAATAGTTGGTTTCAGCATGATTTATGGTTCTCCCTGCTTGTCTGCTGCCACTTAAAAACTGTTATTGAAGTTTCGCTTTGAAGTTCTTTGTTTACATTGAATCAAGGAGGTTTGTTCCAATCTTGCCCTTTTTCCTTGCTTAAACAATTGCCTTAAAGGTCTTTATAGTTGTAATCATAGATGTGTTAGGTGTTCCCTCTTCTATGACTGCAGTTATCAGTGAATATTTTATGTTTTCTAACTCATTCGAAATAAAATCTTTGAGGAAATAGGGTGTTCCTCGAATCTTAGATTTCATTTTAAAAGTTGTTTTGAAATCATTATTTACTTAAAGGTGTGATTTGTAGAATTTATGGTTAGCCCTGTCTATCAAAGAGCTCTTTATTGTTCAAATTATGCTTTCGAATTCCCTTTGTTGAGAATTAAAACCTCTCTATCCAAATCATTAATGTTCATCTCATTCCAAAAACAAAAGGATCCTGTGGCCAATTTAGATTTTCCCTTTGATATCCCATATCCATTGATAAGTTTGTTATGACCTCTTTTTGTCTCCATTTCCCAATGAACCAGATGTTTCTCTGTCCTATATATCTTTCCTAGGCCTTTCATGTTCTGCTATATCAATCCAACCAAACAAACAAACAAACACCTGCACTTAATAACTAGTCTAAAATCAATACTCAAAGCACACAAGATAAACCTTTGCAAAACAAACATTTGAGAGATCCCTCTCTGAGAACAGGAGGAATAGATCCTGGAACTCTAAAGATTGGTTCTGATGTTGCCTTGTATTTTGATTTGCCAAACTATCAAAACATAGGACACCAACATAATGGAGATCATGGTGGGACACTTATGAGTTAGTGACAATCTAAGTACCCCTTAGGGCTCGAGAAATCCCTTATTTTCAAAGAATATCTAGTGATTATCAGCCACCTCATCACCGCCAACATAATGGCGATCACAGTGGGACACTGAGTAAAATATTCAAAACAAAACACTCACTGTCTAAGTATAGCATAAGTAACCTCCCTCAAGCACTACCAAGAAATGGTAATCATGATAGGACTTAATTGAATCAGTGACAAACTAAGTAACCCTTAGGATTCTCATTAAACCTTATCAAACCTTGAAGGATTCAGTTACCAAGCCATAAGAGTGAACTTTGTATGTTTTGACACCCTAGCTAAGTGTTAAGTCAGATTTAGGACACTCTCATAACCTATAAAATCAAGAAACTCAGAAAAACCCAAAACATTTCAGTTTGGCTTCATAATAAGCATGGTGGTGGAACCATCCAATATTTTACCTTCATAAAAAACTAAAAGTTTCCACTTGGTGACTCCACTAGCCCTAGTAGGCCTATTACTCATCTACGTTCCCAAATCTCTTTAAGACTGTGTTAAATAGCCTTGAAGAAGTTTAGAATCCTAGTTCCATACTAGACAAAGCATCCTGAGAGGTGAAACTTCCAAAAAATAGTCCGCAAACCACCCCCCGCCCACCTCTCTCATTTTTGAACAACTATCTGGCTTCACATAGGATCAACACTAGATCCCATCCAGACCCAAATCCTCCTTTAATCATTGACAGTCCTGAGAGAATTTTGTAGTAGACTTCTAATTCTGGAAAATCAGCTGCTAATAGGAGCCTCTTAAGAACAAATTCTGTCCCTAAAAACGTTGTGGTCTTAGAGGATTCACACTTTGATTTACATCATAAAAAGAACATCTTTAGAACCAGATCTCAAGCTGACTGAAACCAAACTGAC
The DNA here is from genome assembly GCA_034641835.2 of Pinus albicaulis. Taxonomy (NCBI): domain Eukaryota; kingdom Viridiplantae; phylum Streptophyta; class Pinopsida; order Pinales; family Pinaceae; genus Pinus; species Pinus albicaulis. Next base: position 459,763,516 of record CM076569.1, on the reverse strand, counting down.
CTTGATATTGTAGATTTGCAACAAAGCTTCAGTAGAGAAGCCTCACCTTCCACTCCTCCTGATTCCCATCTTCTTTATCACTTTAGCCTTTTTCATAACAAGTCTGCTCAAAATTAGTTTGCTTCCCAAGTGTTTCTTCCACTCCAATTCATACTACCATTGTGAAAAACACTCTTGTTCAACCCACTTTCACTACTGTAAATCCACCTCTTGTAAATCCACCCTTATTTCCAACCATGGCAACATGGTATGCCCCGTTAGTGTTACCACAACCTCTACTTCCCTTACCAAATTATTACCAATCTAAAATCCCTCACTTCACTGGAAAAGAGTCTACAACAGCCCAACATCATGTAGATAGGATGGAAGATGCATGTGATTACATGGAGATAAAAGAAGAAACTGTGAAGATGAGGATCTCCGCCCAGAGTTTAGGAGGAGATGTAAAGAAATAATTTAAAAACTTACCTCCTAATAGCATAAATGATCTCCCTGCCTTGCATCAAACGTTTATCAATAAATGGTAACTCAAAAATAATCCTCTCCAAATACTAGCAGAATATAGCAGCCTCAAAATAAATCAAGGAGAGAGTATTCCTGACTACTCCACTAGGTTTAATAGTATTTACAATGCTCTTCCACCTCACATGAAACCTCCTCAAGGCATGGCCTTAGTAAGATATCCCGAAGGCCTTGATGTTGACATGATGTATTAGTTAAGGGAGAGGGATTACTTGACCTTAGAAGACATGCAGAAAGGAGCTATGAGCATAGAAGCAAACATAATTGAGAAAAGAAATAGGTTAAGATGAGAGAAAAGGGTAACTTATAAAGATGACACTACACCCTCCACATCTAGCTCAAAGACAGAACATATGTTGGAAGAGATCATGAAAAGGATTAACATACCTGAGAGAACACAGCCATGAGATAATCAGAACAACTCCCAAAACATAAATAGAAATTAGAATGATAGAAGGGACAACAATCAAGATAAGAAAAAATAAAGTGACCAACAAATTTGACCTCCCTTTCAATAGAACGATGTAGTTCAATATGAAGAATATAGGGAGTTGGAAAGGTTGGAAGAATCTCATGTAAACTTGATTGGATCAGACAGTAGAGATGATGTTTTCCTCACTAAGGAAGAACAAGATTTCTTCTCTTATGATCAAAATACAAATACCTATGAATATTCTAATGACTATAGATTGGGTTTTGAAATTGCAATCATGGAGGTACACAAACAGTATGATCTTAGGAGCAACAGAAGCATAGATAATTCAAAAGATAAGAAAACTAGCACTGTTTTCAAGAAAAACACAGAAACTCAGCCCAAAAAGACAGCAGAGAAAACCAACATTTTGACCAAGAAACCAGACATGAACAAAGATAAAGGTGTCCAGCCAAATGTTGAACAGAGTACCCCAGCACTTCAGCTAGTGGTCCTAATAAAACTGTCCCAATTACGAGTCCAAACAAGGTTCAACAAATCAAAGTTGCTGAAAAAAATTCAATTTAAAAAATAGATGTAAATACAAACAAGTCAATTACTCCTTTCAGCCTTGAGAGATAGATTGCTAAGATAAAGATTACCATTCCCCTAGCTGAACTAGTAACCCAAGAAGTGTACAAAAACCAAGTTTTGAAAGCTTTGAACTTAGGAAGTGATACTCATACCTTAAACTTGACAGATGACAAACCCGAGTTTTTGTTTGGTCCAGAGGTTGAAGGAAAATACCAAGAAGGGGTTGTTCCTCCCTTCTATGTTAGTTTGAACATACATGAGAAAATTTTACACAATGCCATGTTAGACTCAGGAGGCTCACATAATCTAATGCCCAAGGTAGTGATGGAAAGCCTAGGCTTAGAAATTACTAAACCATACAAAGACTTGTATTCCTTTGACTCAAGCAGAGTCAAATTTTTGGGTTTAATCAAAGATTTGTGTGTTAACTTGTCCCAAATCCCTGCTAAGAGTTTAGTCATGGACATAGTTGTAGCTGACATTCTCCCTAATTATGGAGTGCTCTTATCCAGATCCTTGGGAGCCAAACTTCAGGGAAGCCTTCAAATGGACATGTCTTATGCCACCATTCCCGTTTTTAATTAAAACAGAAGCATATACAGGGAATCTCACATGAAATACATGGTGAGAAATATAGACAAACCAAACAGCTCTCCAATCTATTCTATTCAATCAAGTTTAGATTCCTTTATCTTATGTAACGAAGATGAAATCACTCAGCCAGATAAGGAAAACATGGACCCAATCAGTTCACCTGAATAATCAAATCTTCCCTTCAATCAAATTGAACACATTACCAATCAACAGTAACAAGAAAATGAAAATAGGAATGACATACTTTGGACCCTAAAATTTGATGGATCTTGTAATAAAACAAGTGCAGGAGCAGGTGTGTGGATTCAAAATACAAAACAGAGTTTTTCATATAAATTTGATTTCCCATGCACTAAGAATATTGTTGAGTATGAAGCACTTCTCCTAGGCTTACAACTGCTTAAAAAATTAGAAGCATAGAGGATATCAATCTTAGGAGATTATGAACTTATCATAAGACAAATCAAAGGAGAATACTCAACTAAAAACCCAAGACTTAGGGAATATCGAAACACTGCCCTTTATCTATTGAAAGCCTTTGAAATGTATGAACTTATTTTCATTCCAAGAGAACTGAATCATCTAGCAAATGAACTCGCTTTCAATGCCAGCAATTTCCAGATACCCGAAATAAATGAAAAACTAAGTGTGAAGGTAAAACATAGGCCTGCTGTGCCTGACAACAAAGATCACTGGCAAGTGTTTGATTCTGACAAACACATAGATGATTTCTTGAAATCAGAAAATGATTTCAGCATACCATTATCAGAAAACAACCATAAAGAAAATTGTTTGTACATTGAACAAATCCCATAAGTTAAAATGAGATATACTGCTGATATAAATCATTGTGAGAATAATTTCTAAGCAGAGATAACTGACAATGCAGACCAAGAAGTCTTGGAAGTTTTACAATGCAAAAATGATAAAATTCCAAGAGGTCTAGCACCTTTAGAACACCTTTTTGAATTTAACGATGTAGCCAAAAAACCAAGAATGGAGCCTGTGGAAACAAATGTAGAATAACATAACATAGGCAGTCTAACAGAACCCGAGATGATCAATCTATACAACACTCTCCCAGCTCACATAAAATTGCAGTACATAGAGCTGTTTAAATAGTTTAGATATGTTTTTGTCTTGGGGATACAAAGACCTAAAATCATATGATACCAGCATCATCCAGCATAAAATTCCTTTGAAGGAAAATCAAAAGCCTTTTAAGCAAAAACTAAGGAGAATGAACCCCCTTTTACTCCCTTTAGTTAAGGCAGAAATTGAAAAATGCATGCTGCTAGGATCATTGTACCAATTAGATATTCTGAGTGGGTATCAAACTTGGTTTCTGTTAGAAAGAAAATAGGGGAAATCAGGCTCTGTATTTACTTCAGAAACTTAAACAGAGCTTCTTTAAAAGACAACTACCCCTTACCCAAGATGGACCATATACTTCAAAGGGTAGTTGGGTCAAAAAGGATATCCCTCTTAGATGGGTTCTCAGGTTACAACCAGGTGTTAGTGCTCCCAAGTGATCAAATAAAAACTACCTTTACCACACCTTGGGGCACCTTTATGTATGTTAAAATGCCTTTCGGATTAATGAATGCAGGGGCCACCTTCCAAAGGGCCATGGACATAGCCTTTTCTGAAGACATTGGCTATTTCATAATCATTTACCTTGATGACATAACCATTTTCTCAAAAACTGATGAAGAACATTTGATTCACCTGAGAAACGTTTTTGAGAAGTGTAGAAAATTTGGCTTATCATTGAATCCCAAGAAGACACTCTTTGGTCTCCAAGAAGGTAAAATTCTTGGCCATATAATTTTAGAAGAGGGAATCAAAATAGACCCTACAAGGATAGATGGCATATTGCAGATTAGCCATCCAAGGAGCCTCAAAGAATTGCAATCTTTCATCCGAAAGATTAATATCTTGAGGAAGTTTATTCCTAATCTTGCCAAGCTATTAAAAAACATTACAAAAATGCTTAAGACATATGTTGGTGTAAAATGGACTTTACCAGCTAAACAAACATTTGAATTGGTCAAACAAGCGCTTACTCAAACACCAGTCCTGATTAGTCTAGATTTCACCAAAGACTTTTACATCTTTTCCTTTGCATCTGAACATACAATAGCTGCAATTTTACTTCAAAAGAATGATTTGGGGCAAGAACAACCAATATCTTTCTTTAGTAGGGCCTTAAGAGATGCTCCTCTCAAATATAACATCATGGATAAGCAAGCCTTAGCATTAGTGAAAGCAATAAAAGACTTTAGGGTCTATATTTTACACTCTCACATAATTTCTTTTGTTCCACATAATGTTTTCAAGGACATTATAAGTCAAGACCTTGATGGTAAAAGGGGAAAATGGATTGCAACTATTTTTGAATATGACTTAGAAATTAGGCCCACCAAACTAGTTAAAGGGCAAGGATTAGCAAAAATTATGGCTGAGTATAACTTCCAAGAACTTGACATAAATATGGTAGATGTGTTGGAAGAAATAGAAGAATCCACTGCCCCTTTTATTGATAAAACTTTTCTGAATTCTCCTTGGTATGCTGACATTATTTATGTGATTTTATATCTAAATGCCCCTCCTTCTTTGTCCAAAACTAAAGCTATGTTTTTGAAACAGAAAGCTTTTATTTTTTGCATATTAGATGGAGTATTACATTGGAAAAATGCTATTGGAATGTTGCTTAAATGTTTACTTGAAGATGATGCAGGAAAAATCGTGCATGAATTGCATGATGGATAATGTGGAGGACACCTCTACTGGAAGGCCACAACAAACAAAATTCTTAGATCTGGTTACTATTGGCCTACCCTTTTCCCAGACTCTCAAAATTTGGTCATGTCTCGCCATAAATGTGAAATCTTTGATGGCAAAAGAAAACTTCTTCCCTTACCCTTACATCCTATCAGAGTTGAGGCACCTTTTCAACAATGGGGTTTAGACTTCATTGGGGAAATTCACCCATCCTCCTCAGCTCAACATAAGTGGATCTTCACAGCCACTGACTTCTTTACCAAATTGATAGAAGCTATACCTTCCAGAAATGCTAATGAATCTGTCATTATCAAGGTCCTTAAAACAAATATCCTATCCAGATTTGGTTGTCCTAGAAAAATCATAACAGACAATGCTGCTACTTTTAAATCTAACAAGATGGTTGATTTCTGTTACAAATACCACATAACCTTGGGCCATTCCACTGCTTACTATCCCCAAGGAAATGTATTAGCTGAATCCTCCAACAAGAGCCTTGTCAATATCATTAAATTTTTTTTGGAGAAAATTCAGAAATCATGGCGCAGTAAACTGGTTCATGCCTTATGTGCTGATAGGTTAACTACAAAGAAATCAATAAACATGTCCCCCTATCAGTTAGTTTATGGCATGGATGCAGTCTTTCCCACCTCATTGAGAGTGCCAGTCATGAAGCTACTTCAAAAAGTGCAGATTGAAGAGAATGATATGCAGAGAAGAATCAACCAAAGAATCCATTTACAGCAGACGAGAGAGGAAGTCTATGAAAGAACACAGTTAGTCCAAGAAAATATGAAGAAGATATTTGATAAGAGGACTAAGGCAAACAATTTCCAATTTGGAAATGTTGTTCTTAAGTGGGATTCAAGAAAAGAAGAGAAGGGAAAACATGGCAAATTTGAGAACTTGTGGAAAGGGCCCTATATTATTCATGCTGAGAGGGGTCACAATGCATTTTTCTTGAAATAATTGAATGGAGAAGACCTATATGGAGGTCTTGTCAATGGCAGGATGCTCAAGCATTACTTCTCCCAAGAATCTTGAGTTTTAAAGCATTTTAGTTTTTCATTGTAAATATCATAGTCTGAAACATTGCATTCAAAGTTAGGAAATCAAAAATACAAAAATAGAGAAAGAAATAAAAGAGGGCAGATGGTGAAAAAAAGAAAGGTATAGCCCCATACCAAAAAAGAGAAACAAATCTCAAAGTGTGCAAGCTCAAATGCCACTCCTGAAAAACACACTTCTAGTTAGTCAAACAGTTCAATCTTGACTAATTAGCTTTAAATTTTCTGTTGATAGGATAGTGAATTTGATTTTCCAAACTGTTTAATCTTGGCTTATCAGTAGCATTTTTAGGATAGAAATTAAAGGTTCAAACATGCTCAAAATCTGAACCTAAAGTTTCAAAGAGAAAATGACTCAAATCTGTTTCAAATTCTGAGTCAAAAGATGTAAAAATATGGTTCTAATTAGATAAAAACCTGAACCAGAAGAAAAGCAAAGATAGCTCAAAAAAAAGATCAAAACAGAGCTGTAGAAAAGAGGAAGGAAATGTTTTCAAATTTCAGATCTCAAGCCTTCAATTTTTTGTTTCAAATTTTGTGCAAAATAAATGTATATGTGCAGCTTGTGTTTTATGTCATAGACCAGCATCAAGTTAGACTGTCCAATCCTAACTTGAATGCTTTTCAATTTCTGTTGTAGAAATTAGAGAATAAAGTCTGTTGGACAGTTTAATCCCAACAAATAATAGAATAGGTAGAGAAACATCTGAACTCAATTGTTTAATCCGAGTTCAGGGAAAAATAAGGAGTAGAATTAGATTAGTTTTATGCTTTCAAGAGAATAAAATGTTGTGAAAAGAGTTTGCTAATCCAAGTGCACTATAATGAAGAAAAAAATGTTAGATCAGTAGGATTGGGTAGGTAGAAGCTTTTGTTGATAAAGAACCATTGTTTTTATGGCTGCTAATATGTTTTCAGAGAAAATCATCTCATCAAAGGAAGGGTAGCCCAATGGATGAGGCAATTGATCAGCCTCCCAGAGAATCAAAGTCTGAAATTCCTGATGCCTTCAAAAAGGCACCATACCCAAGTGGAGCCACTATTAGCCACCCATAAATTCTGTCATATCAGGTGGTGGAAAAATAATGTTGGATAGCCTTCAAGAAACAATTTCATTGCTAAAAAATTGCTAATGCTTAAAGTCTTTTGATAATATCCTATCCTTTGGATAATCGTCACTGCTTTTCCCCTTTCCAACCTAGAATTCCTGCTGTCATTACATGAAGAAAAACTGCTGCAAACACCATTCTTCCTTTTTCCCCTTCTTCCAAAACTAACTTCATATTTTCCTTTCCTTCTCCCATGAAATCCCTCATTTTCATGATTTTTCCTTTTCCCCTTCATTAAAACCCTTTGATAAGGCCTAAGACCCTATATTTGCCTTATCGAAACCCTCAAAACCCCTTGAAACCATTAAAAATCCATAAAAAAACATTGTTTATGACTTAAGCCCCCTTGGGCTAACTCTTTAACTCGCCCTTCCATCCGTCTTGGTGCTAGAACCAAACGCTGATCCTCTAAGTGCTTATTGCATTACCCCATACTTATTAGCCCTCATCCACAATCCCCCATTCGTGTGATTTTTCATATAACTTGTGGCCCCGCAATCAGGCGCCAAGCCATTTTTAAATTTTAAATCTATCCGCCCGAAGTGTAAAACCTTTGGTTATATACTATTTTAACGTTTTTGTTTATAGTTATAAATTACCGCCAGTACGAAATTTAAATCACTCCGCACCGTCGATCTAATCTGAAGATCGGACGGTGCGGAGTCTGTCTCCCCAGTGGTCCCCACATTCCACTCACCTGTCTAATAAACCGCGCGATATTCATCTCACCGTCTTTGGGCAAGGGCGGTTTTTCCCTGATTGGCAGCGATTCCATATGCTAGCTGACGTGTGCCTTGCGCACTGTTCATAAAACCACCATCCATCGCGTGTTAATGTTCGGACGTGGACCCCGAGTGATATCGCTATACACCATCCGATCTGAGGCCGCCCATCCGACGACTATCGCTCTCCGAAGATGCCCGATAGTTAAGCAGGCTATGGCGCGACATTCAGTTAATCTCCGCCGTCGATCTGATCTATAGATCGATGGCCCACATTGCATCGCCTTGATTCGATTGCCCAGTCAACGTTTTCCACTTTGACTTCCCGTTTCCACTCCCGACCATCGATCTCTGTGCGACCGACGGCTCTTATTTAACAATTATTTCGCCTTCTCTATGACTTCTCTCGATAAATCCTGACCATTGGATGATGCCATCCAATGGGCATGCTTCCCCCACACGTCCTCTGTAGTAATAAACCTATAAATTCAGCATTTTTTAATATTTGTTTGTATTTTGTAGGGTTTAAATGATTTTCTCGCCATTTTTGAAGAAAATTTGAAGGTAGAGGGTGATGATCCTCTTTCCTTCGATTCAATAAAGAAAATCATCGCAGGGTTTAGAATTCACGTTTTATCAATGATTTGCGAGGCATTGATGCCATTTGACCCCTGTGAAACCCTGCACACCAGCAGAAAAACACCATGAATCAAGTGCAGTCACAGAAGTATCAATGCCGAAGATAAAATATTAGTAGGACAGAGAATTAAAGACAGAGTTATGGGGATTACGGCTAAAAATGGATTATTAGAAGCCTAAACCACAGTTTAAAGGAAAATTATGAATGTTTTATCAGAAAAGAGACCTCCACTATCACCTCAGGGACTAATTAAAACTTCCAGCCATCGCAGAGCCACTTGTAGCCTCAAAGCAATCAAAGAAGGTCGAAGTTATTACCAGACTAGGAGATATTTAGCATCAACACAACTTAACAGTTATTTCAACCAAAGGAACTTATTGTAGTTGTCAAAAGAGGTTATTTCAAAGACGATGAGAAGCCTTGAAGTCAACAAATTCTTTCTAGCAAACCTAATAGTTAATGTAAATGATTCTATACAGAGGACACCTATGTAAGTTGCTTCATTGAGCCCCCAAAGGCCAAGTAGCCATTTAAGTCTGTATTAATTAGTTTTTGAGATCTTTTATCAGATCTCACCTCCTCATTCTTCTATATATACTTCTAAAGAAGATGAGTGAAGGGTTGGTTGTTGTTTGATCACTAGTTGTAATATTGAAAACTCTTTGAAATAAATACATAGTCTGTTGAAGTTGAATATGATATTGAAGTCTTGGAAGCCTTGATGATGTTGTTGCATGCTTGTTCTTGAGAAGGCTCTATCATTGGATCCATGAGCTTGGCTGTTGGTGAAGTATTCTGAATTATTTAATGTTTTCCCCTGTTTTCATTATGTTCCATAATTTCTTACTACAGTAGGTTGAAATTTTTAGGCTAAGAAATGACTCTCGGAAGCACCTTAGGCTTGTTCACCCTTCACTGTTTTATGTTTTCCTTTGCTGAAGTATTTTAGAGTCTTTAATCTCTCTCTTTAGTCTTCATGCTTGTTTATTTCCTTAATAGTTTGAATAGTTGGTTTCAGCATGATTTATTGTTCTCCCTTCTTGTCTACTGCCACTTAAAAACTATTATTGAAGTCTCCCTTTGAAGTTCTTTGTTTACAGTGAATCAAGGAGGTCTGTTCCGATCTTGCCCTTTGTCCTTGCTTAAAAATTTTCCTTAAAGGTCTTTATAGTTGTAATCATAGATGTGTTAGGTGTTCCCTCTTCTATGACTGCAATTATCAGTGAATCTTTTATGTTTTATAAGTCATTCGAAATAAAATCTTTGAGGAAATAGGGTGTTCCCCGAATCTTAGATTTCATTTTAAAAGTTGTTTTGAAATCATTATTTACTTAAAGGTGTGATTTGTAGAATTCATGGTTAGCCCTGTCTGTCAAAGAGCTCTTTATTGTTCAAATTATGCTTTAGAATTCCCTTTGTTGAGAATTAAAACCTCTCTATCCAAATCATTAATGTTCATCTCATTCCAAAAACAAAAGGATCATGTGGCCAAGTTAGATTTGCCCTTTGATATCCCATATCCATTGATGAGTTTGTTATGACCTCTTTTTGAATCCATTTCCCAATGAACCAGATCTTTCTCTGTCCTATATATCTTTCCTAGGACTTTCATGTTCTGCTGTATCAATCCAACCAAACAAATAAACAAACACTCGCACTTAATAACTAGTCTAAAACCAATACTCAAAGCACACAAGATAAACCTTTGCAAAACAAACATTTGAGAGACCCCTCTCTGAGAACAGGAGGACTAGATCCTGGAACTCTAAATATTGGTTCTGATGTTGCCTTGTCTTTTGATTTTCCAAACTATCAAAACACGGGACACCAACAACTTCTACACTAACTGCATCACTTTTCATCTGTTCTAAAGTTGCAGGGTTTCTTTTTCTTAATTGATATGACATGTCAGCATCAAAACCATCAGGAAATTTGATTAGGGCCAAGTCTAGTGGAGGTCTGATGTTTACTGGAATTTCATTATAAATGTTATTAAACCTAGTACTGTAATCTTGAACAAATTCATTAGTATATCTCCTAATGTTTTCATATTCAGACAATATATATAAATATTTTTTCTTTCTTTCCCATCTATTAATGAATAATTGATGAAAAGAAGCTAAATCAAAAATATGGTTAGAAGGTAAATATTTAAACCCTTTCTTAGCATCTCCTACTAATGTTTGTGCAAATAATCTCATTTGTACATTGGCCTCATCAATTTCATGTAATTCAAAGTAATCAGTCATTTTATTTACATGTGGTTGAGAAGTATATTGACCAGTACCATCAAACTTAAATTTTTTACTCTGGTAATCCTGTGGCATGGCATGTAAAGGGCCCTGTAAGACCAAAGGAGCATATTTGGCTTCCATGGCTAAGATTCTAGCTTGACTGGGAGGTAAAGTAGTTGTGCTTGGAGATATATTTGAAGTGCTTGGAGATGAGCTTGAAGTGCTTGAAGATGAGCTTGAAACAATAGAAGATGTACTTGGAACACTAGAAGATGTACTTGGAACACTAGAATATGTAATTGGAACACTTAAAGATGAGAATGAAACTTTAGGTTGAAGAGGAAGCTTGGGGATGAATGGTTTTGTAGAATGAACTGTGGTGGATATTATAGTTGAGGTGGTACTAAATAAAGTTGTATTTACAGTTTCATAAGGAATGGTAGAACACTTAGGGGTAGCAACAGTTAGGGAAGCTAATTCAATAGACTCTTGAAAATCGGCTTCGTCTATATCCTTAATCAAAGTTGAGGTCAAAATATCAAGTTTATCAAAAGTCTCTAGAACCTGTTGATCTAAGTCAAGTTTTATAGTTTCCTTATTTTCTTCAATAAATTGAATAAAATTAGGGTCTATTACAATATCATAGATTGAATTTTTAGATTTGGTTCTAAATGAAGAATGCTCAAATGAGAAATCAAATTGAATATCCTGTATGCTTGATAACTCTTTAGGAAGTGAATTTTCTTTGATTAAATGACTACTACTTCCTAGAGTTTCTACTTTTTTAGGTTTTCTTAAAATTCTGTCAGGATCATCAAAAATTACAGTAGGTTTTGGATTAGGATGAGCCATAGTATAGTATGTTCTTTTAGAAGCCATAATTTTAACTTTTAATGATAAATTTTAATAACCCTAAATAAAACATAAGGTGAAAAGATGAGGACAAGTGTTTCCTTTAAGATTTATTTAACTAAGGATTGATTTCCCTAGTATGGTCACCAATATGTTATCTCTCTGAAATTTCCCTAGGATTGTTATGTTGTGTTAAAAGAAATATCAGAGGTAACTATCAAAAACTTTTGCATATTAGGATCTAGCCTTCCTGATGCTCAGAGAGGGCTCTCTCTTAATGAGTTAACTTTGTTGTTTTAATTGATTTTAGGCTAGTTATGTATGAATGATTTGGTTTGATTTTAATTTGTTGGTGGAATTACTGATTTATATGGATAGGTGCTTGTCTATTTTCCATTGGGCTATGGAGTCAATATATTAAGAAAACAAAACAAAATCAAGTTCTAAAGGAAGTGTTAAAAAGCAGGTTAGCTGAGAAAATCACATCTTAAAGGCTGAATGGTGAAGTGGTTTTCAATCGGGATCAAGGAGCAGTTAAGGATTCCTTAAAACAGATAATGAAAGAAGGTGAAGGAGGTCAATTAGGATCAGAGAGAAATTAAGGATTATCTAAACCAGATATCATAAGAAAACATTAAAATGTATAATAGTTCAAAGCAGAGTGTAATTAAACATATTCTGCCATAAAATTCCAATTATAACATTTAAATTTAGAAAACATGCAAGTTTATGGAATACTTAAGAAAATAACATGAACAATTGAAATATACTTCACTGAAGTAGCTCAACACATGAATCATGTAAAGAAATGCCTTTATTACTTTTCCTATCTATCACCTTGGAAAATATACAATAAACCCTTAGGTAGTAGATCAATTCAACTATAGAAATATTCAGGAATCCACCCTCAATACTTCGAATTGATGAAGTATTTATACAAAATTTAAAAAATATCCTATCAACTGATTTAGTATTTATTTAAGGAAAATAAAATATCTTCATGCAAGAAGATAGAGACGCCTATTAACTAACTGCACGCTATCCCTGTTTTATTTGATTTTTTGTTTTGATGTTTGTTTCTCTTACGCTGGATATCTTTCACACAGTATGCACTTTTACGCTGTCTTTCATCTGGCTTTTCTTTAACCTGTGAATTCTTTTACCTGACTGCTCCATTTTCTTTTTAACTTGTCTTTCTTTTACCTGTATTTGTTTTCTTCTGTCATAGTAAAACACACCATTTTTCCCATGTCTCTTCATCTGTAATTTTTATTTTTACCATCCTCCGATAAATCTCATCTACCTCTGTATATTTTGCAAATGTAGGCTTATTCACAAAAATGTGATTTACCTCATGCTGGAGAAAAAATAAGTTCTCTAAAGTTTGAAGGAGCACTTTTCCTATAGGAACTCCTTTCATTGCTAAAATGTTGGAAGTATCTTTAGCTACTTCCCTAATATTTTTATCATAGTCTTCATTCCTCATTAGTTTATCATTAATCACCAAAGGATTAGGCAGACCTTTTTGCCTCAAAACATCAAACTTTTTCATAAACCTGTTAACTGCAAGTTCCATTGTTTGGCATTTTTCTTCAAGCTGTATCATCAGATTTCTCTTGGAAATCACTTTCTTCACCTCTAAAATATTCTCTGTTCTGTCAATTATCCCAAGTTCTTCTCATTCCTGTTTGTTTTTAGAATTTAGTAATTTTATTATCTCAGTGGCTTCCTCTTGTTTCTTTCCAATCTCTTCTTTGACCTTTTAGATTGCATCACTAGCTTCCTTTATCAAGTCCTTCTGTTAAAAAATAACCTGTATGAAAGGCCAAATATCATTAAATGTGTTAATAATATTGGCGCACAACTGTTGTTTTGCTTGGGCTAAAGGCTCTTTTAGTGATAATTCATTTTCTAACTTATGGATTCTTTCAGTTAATCTATTTTCTTTCTATGCTTCTGCTTGATACATTAATTTTGCTAATTTCTTTGTATCTTCTAAAATCTTCACTTGTTCTTTGATTTTATTGATTTCAGTAGTTTGAATTGACATATCTTGAATTTCCTTGATCAATTTACTAGCCTCATTAGTGGGATGGGCTTTTGGTATTGCTGATGTTGTTGCTGGTGTAGTTGTTGGAACTGCTGTTGATACTGGAGTTGTTGTAGGCAATGGGGCTGATGTAGAAGCTATAGGAATAGTTGTAACTGGAACTGCTTCCATGCTGGCTTTCTCTTCCTGCATTATTTTTCCCATTGTTGTTTCCATTTCTTTAAATTGAGCTGTCAAATGAATGATGAGATTCATAATTTCATCCTTCTAATTTTCTTTTTCCAAAACCTCTTTAGCTTGTGGATGTTCTGTATTTGGTAACTTCAGTTGTTTCTTAAATTAATCTATGTATGCATTCTTCTTTTTGATTTGTTCTTTTGCTGCTTTGATATTTTTTAGATCATAACCAAATTCAATTACCATATATTCAATTGACTTTATCCTGTTATCCTTTTCTTGTGAAGAAAATTTCCCTAGATTTAGCTTTGTCCTTATATTTTCTAGAGAATTTTGTAACTTCTGTACACTTAAAGCTTTGTGTGTCATAGTGGAATATATCATTTCTCCTTTCCGTTTGTGAAACTCAATCTGGTTTATGGGATGTACATCCTTGGCAGGAAATTCAAAGGTTTTTTTAGTATAATCTTCTGAACTTTTAGGAGCCTGCACCTTTGGTTGTAGAAATGCCACCTGCATCTTCCCTGTCTTGAGGTCATAGGCTAAAAGCAACCTACTCTGATCACTTGGAATTTGTTTCCAATACTGGGCATATTTTACAGCCTTTAATGCTTCATTTTTTGTTTTGATTTCTTTGTATTTCTCCATTATATCTTTCTCTTTCTCCACTGGTTTTCTAGATGATGAAACCTCTGCACTATGATGTTTCTGAATGATTTGTGCACTGGAGGTTGATGGTAGCTATGTTTCTTCTGAAATGGTTGGAGGTGCATCATCCCTGACAACTATATTTGTATCAATGACTTCAACTGTATCAATTATCCCAACTTTCTCTATCACTGGATTCAGTTTGGCTTTCTTCCTATACATAAGCTTGAACTTAGTATTAGAAGTGGTTTCTACAGAATAAGAGCTTTCTTCTCTTTCCATTTTTGAATTTCTGTACCGTGGGGCTGGATTAAGCAGGATGGAACTAGTATCAACTTGCTTCTACATCTCTTGAAAAGTATTTTCCAAATACGCTGACTAGTTGGAATACTTTTCAACCTCAGGCTTTGACTCATGAATGAAAGGGGTCAATTTGAATTTGACTATTAACTTACTTATGACACCCAAGGGGTCATATTTCCATTTGAAACTGCTACTGAACTTGAAATATTGTAAATATTTTTCTACTTTCTGACCAACATTCCTACAATTGCAAATAAAAGGCCCTAACTGGTTCTTGATCTTGAATTGAGTCTTTTTCTTAGCTAAAAGGAAATTGACTTCATTTGAATTTAAGATTTTTCTAATGTATTCTATTGCAAATATCCTCATTGGCAGGTATTTGGGAAGCTTGTATGGAGTTAGCTGGCTTCCATACACCCTAATTTCTGTATGATTCTAGTATAAATACAAGTCTCCTATTTTACTTTGATCTAACAATTGTAACACCTTCTTTATTTATTCACTGATTCTAGGTTGGATGCTACTTCTTATCATATTAGCTACTGGATAAAAAATGAATCAATGAAGTCTTTATAGCCAAATTTAGTGGAATCATTTCCGATCAAGGATGTCCAAAAGACAACAGATTGGGGATTACCCTCTGTGTCCATTTTTTGGAGGTTAACTGCAAACCTTTCTGATTATAAATATACAAACATATGGAACAAAATTGAGGAGTATTTAAATACTCATTCTTCTGGCAATTTAACTAGCTGATCATGGATTGCATCTAATAGGTATTGGGAAAAATTGAAGGTTGAAGTTGGAGGTTGACCTGGGAAAAATATGGATTGGAAACCAAGGATAGATGTTTGTACATGTTCATCAATGAAATACCCTAAAATACATGACATCATTGTAACAATCTATCTGGTTCTCTCTGAAAATATGGAAGCTCAATATGGAGGATTAATTTTAGGGGTTTTTACTAATGGAGGGAGGAAATTATGAAATATTTGGAATCTTTTGGGAAATTCCAACTTCAAGTAGAGTTCGGTAAGGGTTTCAATGGATAATGGCACTTCATCAGGTTTTGGTTGAATCTGTAGCATCTGATTGATGGATTAAGCATTAATTGTGAATAGGATTTCCTGGTTTGGGGTAACTAAAGCTCTTTCATTGGGAAAATAGTTGGTCTGGAAGAGTCTAATGAGTTCTGGAAATTAGAAGGTCAGTGGGAATATGTATTTAGGAAGGTTTGAATTCCACAGATGGATATCATCTGCCTGGTCAATAAATTTATCATGGCTCTAGCAGTGGAGCTCTAAAAGGTTGAAATCAATCACTATATCACTACTTTTGAAGTCTTTATCTTCTAGAGGAGTGTGGTCAACATCTACTACAGGTGGTTAGAGAGGGTTAACAGATATAATGCTCTGAGAGGCCATCAATTTGTTTAATTATTGAGTTAAAAAGTTTATTTTATGGTATCGAGCACTTAGGATTACCTGGAAAATCAAATTTTTGGTCTTGGAAGGGGTTTTGGCAGCTGCGAGCTTCAATTCTCAGTCGACAATAGCTCTTTTGGTTTCTTTTTCACAAATAACATAAATGGTGAAATAATTGTTTAAGAGGTAAGTTTTTATTGTTGTTTTAAACATTAGGGCTTAACACAATGGCACAGAGGTATATTTTTAAACATCAGTGGTTTATTGCAAGGCGTGGAGGTAGTTTGGTAGATTATTGCATCGCGAAAAGCAGTTAGGCGGTTTTAGGATGTGGGGGTGCGATAGAGTGTGGGAGTGTTGTGTGGCAAGGGAGCGGGGTGGGAAACCACCCATTTCACACCCCTGCCATTGGTTTTAACCTTCGGACATTGAGGGGTGCGAAAAGGCTTATGGGCCATCCAATCCAAATGGCGGTAATCGAATGGCTGATGGGTGTTTGTGTTTTCAAAAGGAAATGGGCTTTGGGAAAAGGGTTAAGCAGAGGTTTAGAATAAAAGTGGGGGCCAGGGAATATAATAAGCAGGGTTAGGTATAAAGTGTGTTGGGAAATATATATGAGAAAGGGTTAATATGATATGGGGGAGGGGTTAATTGACATATATGAACTATAAGTTAAAATAACATAATGGGGTTCGGGAAATATGACAGTGGGGTGTTAGAAATACATTAGGCGGGGTGTTTAAAATGATATTGGGGAGGGGTTAAATGAAGTGGAGCCCGATATAATATATGGTGTTTTAAACTATGCAAAAGTGGGTTTTGCATTTTTTATTTTGAATAATGCAGAGTTAGTAAAACAGAAGTTATCTTTGAAAGGGAAATGGGTTTTTTAACTAGGAAAAGGGGTTTTAGGAAGGGAAAATGGTTAGAATAAGGGGAAAGGAATATTTTCAAAAGGAAAGGGATTTTTTGACAAGTGGAAATGACTTCCAAGGGTGGAAATAGGTTTTTTAGCAAGGGGAATGTGTTTAGAAGGATATTAGTGATAAAGATAAACCATATGATGCCTTCCATAACTTGTGAAAGTATTATACCTACCCTTTGTTTACTATAACATTTTTTACTTCCTTTATTGGGTGCATTTGAGCTTGGTGACCCTTTTATTTTCTTTTGATAAGAAAACTAACTTATTTTTAACCTTATATCTTCCAATGGCTCAAATTAAACTTATGAGCTCATTTTTATTCTCTACCTAACTACTGATCTGCCAAGATTAAATGGTTTAGTCAGATATTTATTCACTAACTATTATGAAATTAAATTTAAAGTCATGAATGAATCAAGTTTAAACTATATGATCATCATGAATTGTGGTATTTTGGACAAGCTACACACAATTTTATTTGCAAAAGTAAAGTAAACTAAGAGTAGTGGCATTTGAATGTGCAACACTTTCAGGATTTATTTTTGTTTCTTTTTGTGGGGTTCATATTTTATATCCTTTTTTGATCTTTCTTTCTTTCGGTCCTTTGATTTTTCTTTTAGGACATACCCTCTTTTCATTTTTTTAATATGGGAAAACATTTGCAAAAATAAAAGGTATGTACAATATTACAAGATTTAACATAGTCAATTCAAAATTATGATTGCTATTATTATAGGACCCTAACATCATGATTAAAATCAGGTGCCACACAAGTTCTAGGTGGGCGGAAAAGTTTGGTTACATTTGTAGAAATAACGCCTAACTGGAGCTCATCGGAAGCTCATACCACTCTGATATGGGCTTTACACCATTATCAAGGTTGTGGGAGACAATGCATTTAAGCTCAAAATTCCCCCATTCCTTGAGTGAAAACCAGTGTTCAATGTGGATAGCCTTCAACCATACTTTCCATTATTACTAGACACTTTCGACATCGCAGATCTCATGGTGGAACTCAACGCAATCGTGACCATTTATTCTTGGGGGGGGAATGATACCGGTGGATATTGGTGGTCACTCGCCTATTCCACTTTGACCCCCATCATTGCTTCTTTCAGTTTTTTAGTTTCCTTAATTGTAGCACACTTTACTATTTTTGATAGTTTTTTGGGTCTTGAACTTATGGAGCCGTTTTGAGGCCCTAAACGATGTTTTTTTTTGGAAAATCACTGGCGGAAAATGTAAAATCCAAAATGACATTCATTGTCAAAAATTGTAGTCCTCAGATAGATATTTCTAATGAGGTATCGTCTGCATCAAACATAGATCATATGCCAAAGTTACGACCCCGATATTTTGTCAAAACCTAACAAAATACATGCCATCGACATAAGATAAACAAAATATACACATGAATACGCCATTCATGCCAAAACCAGCTAGGAAACCATACTTGCAATCTGCTACCTATAAGTATTCTATGTGAAGCTACTTGATCAAACTTTTTCCTTGCTTGATCCTTGCTTTCCTTTTCTTTCCTTGTCCTTCCTTTGTTTGCTTGTTTTTCTTATGATCTTGGTTTTCTTCTCCTCTTTGAGAATAATTCCTAAAATGAATTGAAAAAAGGCTACCAACTGATGCTCTGATGTCTTTTTATTCTTGTTGCTTCTATTATCTTCATTTTCCTCATTTTTCCTTCAATTTCCTCCTCACATGCAACTTGTGACCTTTCACATTCCTTTTCTCCTAATTTCATTATTTTCATAAATAAATGCCAAAAATACCTTTTTTTCTTTTAAAATCATTTGCCATTGCCTTCGCCAATTTCCCTTAGCCATAAACACAAAAAATGATGCCCACTGGGATAATTTGACCAACATTAAGCTTGGAGTAAGTGTCCCATGTCCTTGGTCTTATTTTTCCTTTATTAACTTTATTAAATGAACTCTTAACTCAGGGTTGTTACATCCTTTGGGAAATTTTTCTAGCATAACAATGTTGAACTTATTCTTCTTCTTGGTCTTCCAATGGCTTTTTTTATATATATTTTTAACTCCTCTTTCCCTTCCTTGGCTCATCAATGAGAAAATTACTTGATAGGAGCACAAGAGGATTCCTTTGGGGGTTGAATATCTCAAAATCATCTCGAAACTGATTGTACTTTAGTGGTACATGTTAGGGAATCCCAACTAAAACCATGTGAAGTTGTCTTGGACTATTGTCTAATAATGTTAGGTGATCCACGTGATATAAAATAAACAACTGCATGGTTGTGAATTTATGCCTTCAGAGAGCTTGCGCGAGTTGATATTTTAAGTTGAACCTTGTAATTTTATTTTTTTATTGGATTTTATGATGTCTTCAACTAGAAGAGCTTCACTTGTACATGATTTTATCTGACTCTGGGTGTCATATGATGATCCATATATTTTACTTCATGGATGCATACAAAATTATATATAAAATAGTGTATAACCAAGTAAATTAAACACATGAAAATAGAGGAAATCATAAGAAAACATGATATCAAAGACACAAGACGTTTTGATTACAGATTTCACCCAGTGTGGGCTACATTTTTAGGCCCTGCTTAATTTGGGGAGGCATATTTTTGAAGAGCATCGGTATTTTCAACAAGAATGTTGCAACTCGTAAGGCTACCAACTTTAATTATCAACCCAAAGTTCGTACAAACTTAAGAGGTATCGACACTATATGTGTAGCATACAACGTGTCATTCTTTTTTTGATTTGATGTAATGAAATGAATATCATGAAATAAAAGCCTAAACTAATTGCATAAATGGAAGTGTTCCTTTGAAAAGAAATTAATCCTAGGAAAGAACAACAATTTGTAATTGAAATCCTAAGAGCATGAATTAAAATAAAAATGCCTAATCTAATTTTCGAAAATGAATTTCCTTAGTGGTTTTTATTATTCCTCAATCATGGATTTAGATCATTGGGGTCATGATTCAAGCCTAAGAGACAAAATCGAAGCTTTGGGAGCAAATTTCGTCGAGTTTGCACCTGGTACAAGAGTGCTACAAGAAGTTTTGTTTTTGTTACACAAAGTTATGTTTTGGAGAAAACTCACCAAATGAGTAAGTAAATAAAATTAAAATGGCTTGGGAAATTTTTTTATATTAATTATGATGTCTTAGGTTTCCATTCCAAGTGGAATCACTCCAAAATACCCCTGTTTACACGTGCTATAAAATAACATAAAATTACTACTCTAAAATATGGAAATTCAAGAACTAGTGAGCTAGTTAGCCTATCAAATGCCTAACCTAATCAAGTGAAAATTCAATGGGGTGAATTCTATTATTAAATTTAACATTATTATGACCTAATCTAGGTGGAATCAAGTCAAATGAATCTCATTAACCCATTCTAAAAAATAGCAGAAATTTACTACTATTTCGCTACAATGCATTTCCAGAAATCTTATATTCGTGAACTAGTAACCAAATCCAAGTAGCTTAATGATTAAGATGACCTTCCAAAGTTATTCTAAGGGTTAATAATGCTTTTTAACCTTTAAAAAACCTTAAAAATAACTCACTTAAACCATTTAACTCAATCCTACAACAAGAAAAAACCAATACTAAATACAGAAATATGCAAAACAAAAATAAGAGATGCATGTGAATAAGAAGTGAAAAGAACATAAAGAAATTATGGAGAGATCTAAGGCTCCTGGGATGGCCAAGCCCAAGGAGGACTCAGAGTCCTATGTAAGGAACCAAGCCTTAGAGGCTAAAAATGATACCAATCTTCATTATTGAATTAGTCCAAGTACATCCCTACAAGAAAAAAAATTGGAGCTGCCAGAAAGCAAGTTTTCTCCACAATAAGACTAAATAATACATGCCCCTAGAGGCCAATTCAAATTGGTACTTATAAAAAATGATGAGGAAGAATTCCCCTTGAAAGGAGGAAGATTTACCCTTCGAAATCCCTCAAATAGTGGATTTAGTTCCAAACACTAGGAGTTTGCAGTAAATGACAGGGAACACATTCCTATATTTTCTCAATCATTGGAGTTCCAAAATATCTCAAGAATTTCTCAATAATTTCATGATATTTTATTCATTTATTTTCCAATCATGATCCTCTAGTAGTAGGGATCAAATCCCTAAATTATCTCCTTCTCCAAATCTTCATAATCTTCCCAATATTCTCACAATATTCTATAAAAATAAATAATATTAGGCACAAATATGCAATTATCTTTAAACCTTCAATGAACATATTAAAGTTAAAAATATGTCATCTAATGCAAATAGAGAGATTTAATGTGCTGAAGGATGGTCATATGGGCCTTAATTTATGTCTAATTTGGAGGCCCATGATACCCCCCTACTTAACGTGTTGTGTTGGGCCACTAATTTGTATTATTATTATCACTTATTAACATCCATTTCATCCATTTGTAATGTTTTTTTACCACATTATTTATCATAATTTATTATATAATTCCACTGCATAATTATTTATGCTCTTTTGGATAAGTAATACTTGTTCTGCTTTGTTTTAATAATTAATGATTATCAAGCATGATTTTGCCAATGATGGTTTATTAATGAATTCGTTATAACATCACTCATGATTTTAGCCTCCAATATCTCTTCCAGATTGTAGATTAAATATTCCAACAGAGAAATTCGTTGGGATAACAAGAGAAAGTTTTTCATTGAATGTTTTCGGAAAACAAAAAAGAATCCTAAAAATATGAGACATGGGTTTTGTGCAGAACAGACCAAATTGATTTTCTTGTGAGCAGATTTCCCCAATTCGGTCTTGATTGAGAGAAATGCAAGGTTCTTCGAAGGACAGATTCACATATTTTCTGTTGTAGCCATTTTCCAAATTTCCCCAATTGTAATTGCCAGATTCGACTTGTGCCAGCTGATTCATGATGGAAATATATTTCAGATCTCATCTTGCTTATTGATATTTTTTAATTAGTTTATTTCCCTTTGTTGTTTGTATATTTAAAAGGACACAAATCAGAGAGAAGAGGATATAACCCAGATAGGGTTGGTAATGAGGAATTGAGCTTTGTAACAAAACACTATTTTATTAGGTTAATGCAAGTTTAATTTCCTGTTACTTCTATGAGTTTTGAGCATATCGCATCCCTGATCAGAGAGGTAGGACACTCTCCGATTAGGTGCTGCGTATTTCTTGTATATTCTATTTCTATTCCCTGTTTTGTATAAATTTCAATTGTTGTGATAATAGGCGTAATTGTTGATATTCTTATTGCTATGAATATATTAGAAGCTTTACGATTATTAATGCTATTTATTTATTGACTATTATAGTGATTTTTTCTTTGCTTAATATTGAATCCATGATTAATATAGAATCGTGCTATTGTCATCTGCATATATTGTGCACGTTAGCCTTGCAATAACCATCACACCCGGATTGATAATTAATGTGGGAAAGGGTTTGAATATTCATTTACACTTGGACACCAACATGTTTCTCATCCTATGAGCAGCTTAGTGACCTAAATATGCCGCCTTCATGGCCCTGGTGGCCTCTCTCTTGTGCAGTCCTTGGTCCTTTCCCTTAAGAATCTTGTTTGTAGGTTCCGCAAGGACAAACAAAGGAAATATATTTCTTCTTTTCATGATTGTTTAGCAGTATTTTAAGCAAAAAAACAAAAATTCCCTCTTTGAAAGTGAAATCTGTTGGCTTGCAGGTCTATTGCACTCACACCCTCTTCCTTGACACGTTCACTACATTTTCACTCATTTTTTCAAATCTGTTTGTGCATAGAAAACTCAGAGTGTTTCTAGAGACCATTATCCTACCCTTTTTCCCTTGTGTAAGATGGGTCCTTAAATATTTTTCAATTTTGAAAGGTCTTCCACATCCTTTTCCAACCTCATGATACCTTTTTCAATAATTTTCACACCTCGAACCCCTGAAAAAAACTTGTAGTAACTCAGAGGATCATGTTGTAGACTTGTAGTAGACCAACACAACTTTCTAAAGTTGGAAAAACCAATTCTCTATTTCTGCTACAAGTTCTAGATATTTCTATGTAATGAGGGTTTTTAAGATAGAGGAAAATTGAACAAATTTCATGCTCACCCAAAACTAATTGCAATTCCCCTTCTTATCAAGCTCAATTCAAAGGAAACGTCAACATTTTTTTTTTATTTGTAAACTTTTATCAGAAGTTTCTCATAGGTTGTACCAATGAAAAAAATGAAAATTTTGCAGGCTCCTTGTTCACATATAGAAAGGAAAAATATTTATTTAACCTTCCTTTGGATGTTTTCCTTCAAATCCTATGGCTTGGGGGCGAGATTCCTCAAAATAACGGTATTTTGCAACAATTTCTATTTTCCTATAGCATCTCTGTTTTTTCCTATAGCAACCATGTTTTTCTTGTAGCATCCATGTTTCTCCTGTAGCAGCTATGCCTGACCCTGTAGTACCCACAAATCAACTCTATATCTCTTCTATAGCATCCTATACAACCCTGGTAGCATCTAGATTGACATTGGATGCCTTAATTAGCCTCTCTAACTATTTTGGGAATGGGCTTCGATACATTTGAAGTTGATCCTTGTTTTTTTCATTTTATTTTATTTCCTTCACTATTAGTGGGCTCACTGCGCTTGGTGATATGGTCCAATTTCCTTGTAATTATCACTTTCCTTCATTTGGATTTTCCACATTGCATGAGTGAGGGAGTTAGTTGCACTTAACTGCATGAGGGTGGCCGAGGCCACTGACCCATCCTTAGCTTATAAAACCTCATCTCTAATGCATTTAACAACAAATTTCTAGCCATAACATGCTCACGAGAAGAGGTAAATAATATTTCATAGCTCTACCTACCTATGATGTCGATTGGTTGGAGATGTTTGCATGCTAGAGCTGGATTTTGGTGATATCAATTTCTATATTTCTCTTGCTGTGTTTTTTCATGTATTTTATGAGTGAGCAGATTGTTTCTGAGTGAGTTGGTTAACCTTTTTATTTAATTTTTTCTTCTTGCAGGTGTTGCATGGAGGTCCTTGCATACCTTTGCTGGTGTATTAATCCTCTTGGAGTCTACTGGTGGTCCTTTTAAGCCATTTCCATCAACATATTCTCAGATTTTGATCTTGATGTGCCATGTACAAGTTTGCTATAGGAAACTTTTCAACTTCTTGTAGTAGTCTCTTATCTGCTTCTTGGGGGAATAATATTACTTAGAGATGAAGGGGAATGGTGCATAGAGGTTAGGGATGGATTTATGGAGTGAGTGGAATGATGGATAGGTGAGGGAAGAGGTCTCATGTCAAGGTATAGGTGATCTAGATGCTAGTGGCGAAACATAGGGTTCAGAGAGTGAATCCTTGTGCATGGAGTAAAGTGAGGGTTAGGAGTGGTAGGTATGGGAAAAAATAAATTCTCATGCTCTTTTTGAAGTGTAGAAGCCCTTGAGAGAGATATTTTCTCGCAATTAAGTTTCTGTAGCACTACAGGAACCCTGTAGCAATTCAGGACAACCCCTTGTAACAGTCTTGTTTTAGCTATAGCTCTCCAATGGTAGTCTAGATTGACCTAAAAAATTTTAAGCATGTGACCATCATCCTTATTCATCTCCCCATAACAAAACTCGACCATTGGATGCATGAATCTCGAGAAACATTAAAAATGGTCATAGGTGATGGAGGTTGATTTCTCACAAACTTTGCACCATAAAGTACTAGAATTCCTTGAGCATGTTACCATCATATATATGAATCTCCCCGTGAAACATCTTGGTAAATGGATGTACCATTTTTGAGATATAAAAAAAAAAAAATTCTTCTAAAAAACAAGAGTTTCTTGTAGCAAAAACATGGGTTCTTGTAGCATTTTAGGACAACGAGGAAAATGAATGAGAAAATCTTGGAAATTATGGGTGGATGTTGGAAATGGATGAGGATGAAGGATTGGCATGAGCTTGGTCCTTTTGGAGCATATGATAAAAGGAGGAGGAATTTCAAGCTTGACTTCCTTTTACTAGGGTTTTGACCAACTTTTTCTTTTGGTGCCAACTTGATTTTTTGCTTCTTGCAAAGGTTAGAGTGCACCTGCATTCATTAGAGAGAGACACATGGAGAAAATACATTTTTTATTTTCATTTTTTCCTTTTTTTCCTTTTTTCTTTAGGCCTACTAGCTGCCTCAATGAGGTTTTCAAATAGTAGGTCCACTTAGGCGCATCAAAGGAGGTTTTCACCTAAGATCTTCTTATTTTCTCTTTTTCCCAGCCCATTGACCACCTCATGGAGGTTTTCAATCAGTGAGCCAATCTCAGACACCTCAAAGGAGGTTTTCACTTGAGATTTTATTCTTTTCTTTTTTCTCTTTTTCCATTTTTTTATTTTTTTCTATCCTACTCTAATTGAAAAAAATAAATCTCTTTCAAGGATAGGAATACTTCCAATGGATCCATGTACACATCAAGATGGCAGGTAAACTCATGGGTAGGCTCAAAATCTATGTCTAGACATGTACCTGAATATGAGATACCAAATGCTTTAACTGAGATGAGATCAAGAATTGTTGAAGAAGAGTGTGTTGTTGCAACTTAATGATTGTCTAGAACCATATTTGAATATAGTTGTGATACCCTTGGTTTTCTTGCTCATGAGGATCATTGTTCATGTCTTCTTCTACCATGAAATTCAAACATTTATCTTTTTGTTGATTATTCTTTTGAACACATGTAGGATATGGTGGTAAAAATGAGAACTTTCTCAATATTTGATTATGATGTCTGCTCTTCGTCAAGTGAAACCCATGATTCTTTGGTCTTCTCATTTGAATCTTCTTTTTCTGAATGTTGTCCGTAAGTGACATGAAGAGAATCATTTTTTTGCAATACTCTTCCTGAGCTAAGATGGATACCATTTAAATTAAGAGAAGATGTTTGGAAGTGTTGTACATCAGTATTGTAAGTGAGCTGAGTTACTTCTTTGTATGGGCTTGAAAATGGTGGTACAGGTTGTTGAGTGGGAGTGGATCTTTGCGATGGATGTGGTTGAGGTTGTGGTTGTGGTGGAGGTGGATGATAGGGATAGAATGGAGTTAGGTATTGAGGATATTGAGGAAAACATTGAGGATATTGTAGATTTCTTCCATAAGGTTCTTTCCATCCTTGTTGCCAAGATTAGTTTTGGGGTTGATATGGCCAAGGTTGCCAAGGAAAGAGTGTGTTACAACTACTTTGAGATGGATGTGAATAAGCTTGAAATTGTGAAGTTGGTCCTTGCATCATAGCAAGTTGACTAGGCTGCCATGGCCTTCTTAGAGCTACATAACATAGCTTCTGTGGTGAATGACTTGCTCCATTGTCTTCTTGGTAAAATTCCTTCAACCTTGGTAATGATGGGCAGTATGATTCTGCATGGACACCACACATATCAACATATTTTTATTTCTCATCTTGCATTCTTAACATTTCTACTTGTTCGCTTAGATTTCTAAGAATTTATGTTTTAAAGTTATCAGGCAAATTTCCAAGTTTAGCTTGACTTATTTAATTACTCTTGCCCTTCCTCTTGATATGCACTTGCATTTTTCACAAATTTCTACAAATGAAAATTTCTATACATTTCCTATACTCATGAGATCAAGGAGGTCAATCCACTCATCACTAATTTTTCTAAGTAAGAGGGTTTTTAGTGTGTCAAATCCTAAATGATGCAATTTTTCCCTCTTAACATTATACATGAACCTATCTATTAGATCCTTAAGGCTCTCATATTCTTCTTGATTCATTCTAAAAATTTCTTCTTTAAGATCATGGACTTTATATTTTTCTAGAAATATCTTTTGCATATAATTCCATGATCTTATCGAATTAGTACCTAAACTCACAAACCATTTAAGATCTTTATCCTCTAATTTTGCAGGAAACAATCTCAATTTTTGAGTGTGTGATAAGTACCCATACGATCTACAAATTATTTCAAATTAAAAGAGAAAGGTTTCCAGATCCTCTGACCTCGTACCATGGAATTTGGAAAGGAATATGGAGGGATGTTCTTCATATGTACACTAACATCAATATCTTGAATGGGAAATCTAAGAACATCTTCTTTATTGTCATCTTCTCCATCCATTTCTTCTACCTTTTCTTCCACCTATTTCTTCTACCTAAAAAAGTGGATGGTGATGTGGTTCTTAGTGCACCACATGACCAAATTGGGGGGTTGGTGTTGAAGAAGTATTTTTAAATGTTTTTTTTGATAAGAATGCTAATGCAATGCAATTTTCTGTTTTGAAATGAAATATGCCTAATGCATATTTTTTTCTTTTTGCAGAAAGAAAAGAAACGAACCATATAGAGAAGAAAACAATGCATATTTTGTAACCTCCCTAGCAACACTGCTAAAAAGTGATGAATCTCAGTATTGCAACAAGAATGTTGCAACTCCCAAGGCTACCTACTTTAATTATCAACTCGGGGTTCGTAGAAACTGAAGAGGTATCGGCACTATATATGCATCATACAATCTGTCCTTATTTTGTTGATTTGATGTAATAGAATGAATGTCATGAAATCAAAGCCTAAACAAATTGCAAAAATGGAAGTGTTGCTTTGAAAATAAATTTTCCTAGGAAAGAAAAACAATTTGTAATTGAAATCCTAAGAGCATGAATTAAAATAAAAAGGCCTAATCTAATTTGCGAAAATGAATGTCCTAAGTGGTATTTATTCTTCACCAATCATGGATTTAAGATACTAAGGGTCATGATTCAACCCTAAGAGACAAAAAACAAGCTTTGGGAGAAAAACTGGTTGAGTTTGCACATGGTAAAAGAGTGCTATAGGAAATTCTATTTTTACTACAAGAAGTTATGTTTTGGAGAAAAATCACCGAATGACTAAATAAATCAAATTAAAATGGGACGGGACAAATTTTGTTATCAATTATGATGCCTTAGTTCTCCATTCCAAGCGGAATCACTCCAAAATACCCTTGTTTACACGTTCTAAAAATTAATAGAACATTACTACTCAAAAATATGGAAATTCAAGAACTAGTGAGCTAGTTAATCTATAAAATTCCTAACCTAATCAAGTGAAAATTAAATGGGGTAAATATTTTTATTAACTTTAACATTATTATGACCTAAAACTTGTGGAATAAAGTCAAATTAATCTCATTAACCCATTCAAAAAAATAACATAAATTTACTACTATTTCTCTACAAGGCATTTCTAGAAATCTTATATTTGTGAATTAGTAACAAATTCCAAGTAGATTAATGATTAATGACCTTCCAAAGTTATTATAAGGATTAATAATTATTTTTACCCTATAAAAAACCTGCAAAAGAACTCACTTCAAACATTTCACTCTATCCTACAACAAGAAAAATAGAATACTAAATACAAAAATATGCAAAACAGAAATAAGAGATGCATGTGAATAAGAAGTGAAAAGAACATAAAGAAAATGTGCAAGAGGGATATGAGGCTCTTGGGATGGCCAAGCCCAAGGAGGACTCAGAGTCTATAGAATAAACCAAGCCTTAAAGCCTAAAAATGGCTCCAATATTCATTATTGAATCATTCCAAGTACATCTCCCCAAGAAAAGAAAGTGGAGCTGTGAAAAAACAAATTTTCTCCACAATAAGAGTAAAACATACATGTCCCTAGAGGCCAATTGCAATTGGTACTTATAAAAAATGATGTGGAAGAATTCCCCTTCAAAGGAGGAATCTTTCCCCTCCAAAATACCTCAAATAGTGGATCTAGTTCCCAACATTAGGAGTTTTCCATAAATCACAGGGAACACATTCCTAGATTTTCTCAATCATCAGAGTTCCAGAATATCTCCAGAATTCCTCTATAATATCATGATATTTTGTTCATTTATTTTCCAATCTTAATCCTTGAGTAGTAGGGAGAAAGTCCCTAAATTATCTCCTT
This sequence comes from Pinus albicaulis, assembly GCA_034641835.2. Taxonomy (NCBI): domain Eukaryota; kingdom Viridiplantae; phylum Streptophyta; class Pinopsida; order Pinales; family Pinaceae; genus Pinus; species Pinus albicaulis. Next base: position 459,734,507 of record CM076569.1, on the reverse strand, counting down.
CTTAAAAATCTTCATAATCTGCCCAATATTCTCACAATATTCTACAAAAATAAATAATATTAGGCACAAATATGCAATTATCTTTAAACCTTCATAATGAACATATTAAAGTTAAAAATAGGTCATATAATGAAAAAAGAGAGATTTAATGTCCTGAAGGATGGTAATATGGGCCTTAATTTATGTCTAGGCCCATAATTTTTCATTAAATTGGCACCAGAAATAAATTAAAAGAAAATTTACATAAATGACAACTTATACCTCCACTTCTGGTGATGGCCTGAAAATGGAGACCCCAGCTAGAGAAAAGAATTGCACGATTGGATTCTTGGCAATAAATCATGCAAAAATGACTATAAACTTATCTCGTTATGAAACTGGCACTTCTGGACCCCAAAGGAATCTTTTCAACATCCCAAAGATTCACCTCTTCAAGGTTTCGTCGCTCCACTCCTTTGTCAGTTGGGTCAAACGACAAATGTGATATATTAAATAAATTTTTGTGGGTGGAGTTTACCAAACGAGTCATTGGCTCGTTGGATGGCAGTTGCAAATTAGGAATTTTGGTTGTGGGGAGGGGGGGGGGGTGGGGGTCATGGGGTCAAACTTGCAGGCATTCCTATTTGGTGTATCCATGTTGTATTTTTGTGGCTTTTGGTTGGGGTCACCCGAGAGGCAGGAGGACCATGCTGGCCGAGCAGGTTCAAACCCCACCGAACCCGATGGTGTTTACAAATGGTATCATAAGGGTCGTGGATACACCTATGGCGGCCCACATACATATGTTATAATACACATATATGCAATGTTGTTGGGGGGTGGCAGCTCACCACCCCAATTTTATTATTTATTTTTTATTTTTTGTAAAAAAGGAAAAAAAATTGTTGTCAGTTTTTAAGGGTTATTAATAAAATTAAGAAGGCAAAAAATCCACCCTTTTCGATCGCCAATTTTTGTGCACCTTCCCTTTGCCAAATTTTTTCCTCGTTAGTGATGGCCAGTTAGCGTAGTTTGATTAGAACTTTGACCTGCTATATCTTGAGCATAAAAAATCGAATTTAAGTGTCATTCACACTATTAGAATCAGGGCGACGGGCATGTTGGTTGTGGAGCCTGATTATCTTGCTTACTTTGTATCACAGCTTTGGACCCCTGTACCTTAAAAGGGGCGGCAACATCGCCCAAAATTTAATTGCTGCCGTGGGGGGTCCAGGGGGGGGCGGTAGCGCTTTTTGGAGCCCCCCCCTGGTGGGGGTTCGGGGGCAGCGCCCCCGAAGCTAAAAACAGATGTAAAATTGCCTTGTAAAAGTATAGTAATTTCTAGTCAATCTGGGCCGTTCATTAGGCAAATGATCTGACGGTAGAAGTTATGTTTAGATTAGGGTTTTTTGCCCTAGAAGGCAACCCCCTAGTATATATGAGGGCATTGTATTGCGGCTGTGTATTATGAGTGTATTCTCGGAGTGAGAAATAGAGAGGGAGACTGTGAGAGAGAACAGAGGATATTACAGCGGATCTGCTGTAGGTTTTGTCTCTTCATTTTTGTTGGATAATATAAAGGAAGGACTGGCTGTTTGGGGTGGACGTAGCCCAAACTGGGTGAAACACGTATATCTGTGTCTCTTTGGTTTTATGTGTTTTGTGTGCTTGTATTTTCCGCATATTTTTATGTGTTTCATTGCTCTGTAATATTTAATTTTCTAACAACTGGTATCAGAGCCGAAGGTATATTTGGCTGATAAACTCGCAGGAAAAAAGGGTTCCTGGTTCAAGTGGGAGCAATGGCGGACGATGGTAAGTTTAGGGTCAAGAAATTTAACGGCCAAAACTTTGCGCTGTGGAAGATGCAGATGGAAGATTATCTGTATCAGAAAGATCTGTACCTACCATTGAGTAGAAAAACAAAGAAGCTGGTGACCATGATAGACGCAGAATGGAACATTCTCGATAGAAAGGCACTCGAAATAGTACGGTTGTGTCTTGCGGCGTCAGTCGCCTTCAATATTTCGAAGGAAACAACAACAGAGGGTTTGATGCAGACGTTGGCGAAACTGTATGAAAAGCCCTCAGCCTCAAACAAGGTATTTCTTATGAAACGACTATTTAATATGAATATGTCGGAAGGTGGATTTGTTGCAGACCATTTAAATGAATTTAATACAGTTACCAGTCAGCTAAGTTCTGTAGGGGTAAACTTTGATGATGAAGTTAGAGCTCTATTATTCTTGTGCTCATTGCCAGAGAGTTGGAATGGTTTAGTAATGGCCATTAGTAACTCTGTCTCTGGATCTAGTACTTTAAAGTTTGATGATGTTGTTGGTGCTATCCTTAGTGAGGAAATGCGACGGAAAAGCTCTGGTGAGACATCAGGTAATGCTTTGAGTGCAGAGTCTAGGGGAAGAAGAATGAAAAGAGGAAAGAGCTCGGGATATCGCAGTAAATCAAGGAAAGGCAGATCCAAGTCCAGATCGGGGATAGTGTGCTGGAATTGCGGAAAGAAAAGGACACCTAAAGAAAGACTGTAGATCTCGGAAGGGAAAAGAAGGAGACACACAGCAAGAAAACAATCATGAAGAAAATGTGACAAGTGATGTGTTACAAGATGCTTTGATTCTTTCTTTCGAAAATGTTACTGATTCTTGGGTTGTAGATTCAGGGGCTTCATTCCATGCCACACCCGATAAGAAATATTTTCATGACTATGTTCAAGGAGATTTTGGACAAGTTCGTTTGGGTGATGATAAACCCTGTAAAATTGTTGGAATGGGTAAAGTTCTTGTAAAACAATAGAATGGAAACCAATGGCTACTAAAGGAGGTAAGGCATGTTCTAGATCTAAAGAAAAATCTGATTTCAATAGGGCAGTTAGGCAGTGAAGGTTGTGTGACAACTTTCACAGATAAAACTTGGAAGGTCACCAAAGGAGCGCTGATAATAGCAAAAGGTGAAAAGGTTGGTACATTGTATTTATGCAATGGTATTTCTAACTCTGTTAATGCTTTAACTTCCAAAGGAGCAGATGCAGCATTATGGCATCATAGGCTCGGACACATGAGTGAGAAGGGGATGAAGATTCTTCACTCAAGAAATTTGTTGCCAAGTTTGAAGAATGTTGATTTGGATTTCTGTGAGAATTGCATTTATGGAAAACAAAAGAGAGTCAGATTTCTCAGAGTTGGGAAAGAAAAGAAGAGTGAAAAATTGGAGCTTGTGCATAGAGATGTATGGGGACCTGCTCAGGTATCATCTCTCGGTGGCTCTCGTTATTATGTTACTTTTATTGATGATGCAACTAGAAAAACATGGATTTATTGTATTCAGAATAAATCTGATGTATTTGATACTTTCAAGAAATGGAAAGATTTGGTTGAGATTGAGACAGGAAAGAAGTTGAAGTGTCTCAGATCGGACAATGGAGGTGAATATTGCAGCAAAGAGTTTGATAGGTACTGTTCAGAGCATGGAATTCGTAGAGAGAAGACAGTTCCAAGAACACCACAAGAAAATGGTGTGTCAGAAAGGATGAACAGAACAATCATGGAGCGTGCAAGGTGCATGAGATTGCATGCGGGATTGCCTTTACAATTTTGGGCAGATGCTGTAGATACTGCTGTTTATCTAATAAACAGAGGGCCTTCAAGTTCCTTGGATGGTGGTATTCGAGAGGAAGCATGGACAGGTAAAAAGGTAAACTACTCTTTTTTAAAGCCTTTTGGTTGTGAGGCCTTTGTCCATATTAATAAAGAAAACAGAACAAATCTTGAGGAAAAATCAAAGAAATGTACCTTTATTGGATATGGTGCTAATGATTTTGGTTATCGCTTATATGATTATGAAAATCACAAAATCATTAGAAGCAGAGATGTAATATTCAATGAAAAGGTCTTGTATAAGAATCAGTTGCAGGAAAAGAAACAAGAAAAAGAAAGCAAGGAATACGCGGTTCTTGATGAGATATCTGAAAAAGTAAAGGTGCCTGAAAATAATAATAATCAACAACCACAGCAGCAGCAACCACCACAACAACAACAAACACCTCAAACACCTGAAAGTGGTGTTAGAAGATCTACTAGGATAAGTAGACCCCCTGAACGATACTCTCCTTCATTATATTATTTATTGTTGACTGATTCTGGTGAACCTGAATGTTATGAAGAAGCAATGCAGGTTGAAAGTAGGAAGAAGTGGGAGCTAGCCATGGAAGAAGAGATGGACTCCTTAATGCATAACCGGACTTGGGACTTAGTCAAGTTGCCTGCAGGTAAAACTACATTGCAGAATAAATGGGTTTACAGGTTGAAGGAAGAAGATGGAGGAAAACAGAGGTACAAAGCTAGACTTGTGGTGAAGGGATTTGCACAGAAGAAAGGTATTGATTTTGATGAAATATTTTCTCCTGTTTTTAAAATGAATTCAATCAGAACTGTTTTAAGTCTTGTAGCAGCGGAAGATTTACATCTTGAACAATTAGATGTAAAGACAACATTTCTCCATGGAGATTTGGAGGAAGAGATATACATGCAGCAACCAGAAGGATATGAGGTAAAAGGGAAAGAAAAATTGGTGTGCAGGTTAAAGAAGAGCTTGTATGGCTTAAAACAGGCTCCAAGGTAGTGGTATCTAAAATTTGACAAGTTTATGTACGAACAAGGTTATACTAGATGTAACTCTGATCATTGTGTTTATCTGAAAAGGAAAAATGATGGCAGCTATATTATATTGTTATTGTATGTAGATGACATGCTTGTTGCAGGGTCTAACATGCAGGAAATAAATGTGCTCAAAAGAAAATTGGCAAATTAATTTGCAATGAAGGATTTGGGAGCTGCAAAACAAATCCTTGGTATGAGGATAACTAGAGACAGGAAAAATCGCAAGTTAACACTGTCTCAGAATGAGTACATGGAAAAGGTGTTGAAAAGATTTAATATGCAGAATGCAAAACTAGTTAGTACACCTTTTGCTAGCCATTTCAAAATTAGTAAGGAGATGTGCCCAAAGACCCAAGAAGACATGGATTATATGTCTAAAGTTCCATATGCATCAGCAGTTGGAAGTTTAATGTATGCAATGGTCTGCACAAGGTCTGATATTGCACATGCAGTGGGAGTTGTAAGCAGGCATATGAACAATCCAGGAAAAGAACATTGGATGGCAGTAAAATGGATTCTAAGATATTGAGAGGTACCACAAATCAAGCATTATGATTTGGTGGTTCAAACATTGCTCTACAGGGATATGTTGATGCAGATATGGCAGGTGACAGAGATAATAGGAGGAGCACTACAGGATATGTATTTACTGTAGGTGGAACAGCTGTCAGTTGGGTTTCAAAAATCCAAAGTGTTGTCAACAACAGAAGCCGAGTATGTTGCTGCTACAGAGGCTAGTAAAGAAATGATTTGGTTACAAAGGTTTATGGATGAATTGGGTAAGAAGCATGATATGGGCACACTATACAGTGATAGCCAAAGTGCTATTCATCTTGCAAAGAACTCAACATTTCATTCTAGGACTAAACACATACATCTCAAGTGCCATTTCATACGGTCAGTATTGGAAGATGGAGAGTTGAAGCTGGAAAAGATACACATTAGCCAGAATCCTATAGATATGCTAACAAAATTTGTAACCAGGGAGAAACTGAGAACATGCTCAGTTTCAATTGGTCTTCAAGGATGACGATGAAGATGAGGAACATCCATGTCCAAAGAGGAGTCATTGTCCAGCAAATGAAGAAGCGATGGAGTTGCTACAATCAGTCTCCAAGTGGGAGATTGTTGGGTGTGGAGCCTGATTATCTTGCTTACTTTGTATCACAGCTTTGGACCCCTGTACCTTAAAAGGGGCGGCAATGCCACCCAAAATTTAATCGATGCCGTGGGGGGTCCAGGGTGGGTGGCGCCCCTGAAGCTAAAAACAGATGTAAAATTGCCTTGTAAAAGTATAGTAATTTCTAGTCAATCTGGGACGTTCATTAGGCAAATGATCTGATGGTAGAACTTATGTTTAGATTAGGGTTTTTTGCCCTAGAAGGAAACCCCCTTGTATATATGCGGGCATTGTATTGCGGCTGTGTATTATGAGTGTATTCTCGGAGTGAGAAACAGAGAGGGAGACTGTGAGAGAGAACAGAGGATATTACAGTGGATCTGCTGTAGGTTTTGTCTCTTCATTTTTGTTGGATAATATAAAGGAAGGACTGGCTGTTCGGGGTGGACGTAGCCCAAACTGGGTGAACCACGTATATCTATGTCTCTCTGGTTTTATGTGTTTTGTGTGCTTGTATTTTCCACATATTTTTATGTGTTTCATTGTTCTGTAATATTTAATTTTCTAACAGGGAACTACAATTTGGTCTTAGTTTCACTTCAATTATATGATTTTTATTTTTGAGCTATTTCAAGGCCACTTCTATTTCTGGAACCACCCATATCATTCGTCCCCACTATTGAGCTTTTGCACCACCAAAAGCTTTATTTGTCAATTGGCATGTGAGATCATTTCTCCCTCAATTTCCCCTTTTTCCATCCATCAAGCTTTACTTGGATGCATTCCCTTGAAACCAATATGAAGGTACTCCACATCTCCCTACGTGAAGTCATATTCTTCTTGTCAATAATGGTGCCCTTAGGTAGCTTTTCCAAGTATTCAGGTGCAAATTCATCCATTGTAGGAACCTGTACAACCTCTTCGGTGTCCATAATCAAAGGATGACCATAAACCTTCAAATTTTCAATGTTCATCACTGAGTACATCTGCAGGTATGCTGGGAAATCGAGAGGAAAAACATTGTCTCCAATCTTCTCTAATATGGAGAATGGGCCATATCGGATTGGTATCAACTTATTTCCTTCCCCTTTCATTTTGACTTTGTTGATGTGGAGTCACACCCTGTATCTAACCTGGAATTGGTGATTGACTCGATTATTTTCATGTCGAGCTTTGTATCAAGCTTGAATTTTCTCCAACTGTTCGTGCACTGCCTAGTGAATCATCTGAATCCGTTGAATGAAATTTTATGCCTTGTCCCTATCATCTTTCCCACTGGTATCTTCATCTCTCCCAAATACCATGTCTAAGGTATCCTTTTGAAAATATCCAAAGCGTATCTCAAATTGTGAGTTTTGAGTGGATGAATGCACTACTCGGTTGTATGGATGTTGCACATAAGGAAGTTGCTCATCCCATAACTTGGAATGCTTGCTAAAATAGCCTATGAGTAAGTGTATCATTGTGCGGTTGACAACCTTTGTTTGTCCATCAGTCCACGAATGAAATCTCGTGGTCCTCTTCAGCTTGGTGTCCATCATTCTCCATAAACTCATCCAAAAATCTCTAAGAAAATGAGAGTCTCGTTTAAACAAAATGGACGTGGGCAACCCAAAATGGACCCATAAAAAATGGAAGAAGAGATGAGGAGTCTACTCTGCAGTGACTTGATTCTTACAAGCATTAAGACACACATTTTTCTAAATCTATCCACAACGGCATACAAATAGTCATGACCTTTCCTAGACAAACTGAAACTGCATACAAAATCCATTGACACAGTCTCCCATGGATGACTCATAATAGTGGTGTGTAGAGCCCTAATTTCCTATTAGATGGCTTGAAAACTGAACACAACACACATCTCTTTACATATTGAGTCACAATATTTCTCATGTGAGGCCAGTAACAAAATCGATGCAAATGAAATAATTTTTTTCTACACCAAAATGACTCGACACAAGAGAGATATTTTCCTCTCTAATTACATATATCCCTTCATTGGTGGGAATAAATTTTTTTCCAAGATGGTACAACAATTCTCACTGCAAGTGATAATTATCCACTTGCGATCCATGCATTAGTTTTTCATAAGTCTCCTTAAAATCATCATCATCAAAATATTGTTCAACATAACTTTCAAAAGATAAAGAATCTTTTTATAAGACTATAGATGCATAAATAGGAGGGCAAGAAAGCATATATACCACTTTGTTTCTAGTGCCCTTCTCGTATTTTATTACCAAGTGAAACTACTAAAGGATTCCCATCCATCTAAAATGACGTGCTTGTTGAAGCTTGGTTTGTGATTGGAGGTACTGCAAGGGCTGGTGATCTGTATGAATGTTGGTCTCCTTTCCAATCAAATAGTGTTTCCACTTCTTTATGCTTTGAACCAAGGCATAAAATTCCTTATCATATGTGGGATAGTTCACAACAACTCAGGAAAATGTCTCCAAATGGTAACATACATGTTTCCTATGCTGCATCAACATTTCTCCCACGGTGTACCCACTAGCATCTGTCTTGATCTTAAAAGGTTGTCCAAGGTCAGGTAAGGAAAAAACTGGTGCGGTACTGATCTTCTATTTCAACATATCAAAAGATTTCTGTTGCTTTCTTCCCCATAGAAACTTTTCTTTACACTTGTCAATGCATGCAAGGGGGATGCAGTGATAGAGAATTTTGTGATGAAACTTCTCTAGTATTGTACTACACCAAAAAATCTATGAACCTCTATAACATTGGTGGGTTTATTCCACTTTATAATCCATCCATTTTAGGAGGATCTATTTTTATTTTTCCACCTTTGATAATTTGACCCAATTAAACCAAATAGGTCTTACCAAATTCACACTTAGACATTTTGACATACGATTTTTCCTTTTGCCAAAAATCAAGCACCTTTTAAACATGACTCACATGATCTTCCCATGACCTAGTGTAAATAAGAATATCATCAAGGTAAACAAGTACAAAATCATCGGGAAAAGGCTTGAAAATATCATTCATCATCCTCTTGAATGTGGCTGGAGCATTGGATAGTCTGAATGGCTTAAAAAACCATTCAAACAACCCTTGTTTTATCTTGAAGGAAACCTTCCACACATCCTATTCTACAATCCTGACCTGATAATAACCACTGTGCAAGTCCATTTTTGTGAAATAGTTTTTTTTTTTCAATGATCTAATAAATCATCAATGCGAGGGAGAGGGTACCGATTCTTCACCTTTATTTTTTGAGTGCTTTGTAGTCAATGAAAATAATCCATGTTCCATCCTTATTTAGCACCAACACAATAGCTGAGCTACATGGAGAATAAATTGTTCTTATGACCCCTTGGTTCAACAATTCTTGCACCCATTTCTTTATCTCATCCACCTGAATGGCTGAAAACATATACATACCAATGTTGGGTAAAGGAGCATCCTGATGCAAGTGAATATCATGTTGTATCTCATACTATGGAGGAAAACCAATTGGTTCCTAAAAAAGCCCATCATAGTGAGATATAATTTCATATAATTTCTTTTTATGAGTGGGATCACAACCTTGGAAATATTCAGATGTCTTTGCATCTTTTTCTCTCACAAGCATGAGCATGCACCCTTTGTTGGAATTCATCAACCTATTTATTTGACCTGCACTTATAAGACTAGCACTGATTTTTCCATGATGAGCTCTAACAATGTATTCCACCTCATCTTTCATGAAATGATACTTATTTTCATGGCGAAATAAAATGCTTTCCTGTTATACAAATATGGACTCCCCAATACCATGCCATCTATATCCAAAGGTATGACATCAATATCAACTTCATCTTCTAGTTTAGATCCAATCACAAATATAGCCTTACACTATTTGGTCACATGTACTTTGGCTTTATCAAACACCCAACCAAGAGGGTAAGGTTTCGGTTGAGGCTTGGTTTCCAATCCTAATTTCTTAACCAAGGATTCTGAAATCAAGTTTACTTGTGAGACCGGGTCAAACAAGGTTTCCACTTTAGTATGTTTCATTATGAATCTAATGTGGAACAATTCAGTCCTCTTTCATTCATTAAAATGAGACTCATTTGAAAAACTTGTACTTGCATGTAATTCAGAATTTTCATTAGCATGAAGAGAAAGGTTACCTTGTATGCCAACTATTGTGATCTGTGTCTCATCATTGGAATCAGATACAAGGAACTGTTGTATGGTTTCCACCATCTTTTTCTTGTTCTTTTCACCAAATATCTTTGGTTTCAACTCCGGATGCAACTTTCAACAATTTTCATCATCATGGTCTTCCTTCCTGAAATGAGTGCAATATGGCTTTGCTCCTTTCTCCTTCTTGGTTGTAGATATCTTTTTGTCCTTTCCACTGCCTTTTCCTTTGAACTTTAAATTATGAGGTTTGAAAGACGATTTCTTTGGTTTTTCTTCTTTGTCATTCTTGCCCCTGTTTTCAAGGTGAATGGCCTTCACACTGCCCACATCAATATTAGTAGGCTCAAACAATAACAAATAATTCTTGATGTAACTATGTAAAGCACCAATATATTTTATTACAATTTCAGGTGAATCAAGTGGAATGTTCAAATTAAAATCGTGTTTCCCAAACTCTTCTGTGAAGCTTTGTACATTTTTACCCTTTCCTTGTCTCAAATATTTCCATTCCATTAAATCATTTGTCGATATCCCAAAGGATAAAACTGAGCTTTTAATGCAGAAACAAAATTGGACCAAGAAGAAAGGAGATTACCCAATTCTTTGTTTTCTTTCTCCAACTTGATCTCCCACCAAATGAGAGCGGTGCCACTCAGTTGAAGGGATGCTAATTGAATTTTGGCCTCATCCTCCTAGATATGTTGAATCCGACAATAAGTCTTGATATGTCTAATCTAATTGTTTAGTTTCTCTGCATTACATTCTCCATTATATGTGGGAAAATCAAACATTACATCTAGCTTAAAAAATGGTTTCCTAGATGTATTTTTATTGTGCCTGTTAGAATGATGAGAAGAGAAAGAAGAATAACTTTCAATGGTGGATGGAGAGGGAGGAGGCTCTTCTCCTCCACCTCCATGGTGTACTGATGCATGATCACTATGATATTTCTTCTCATGCATCATTTTCTTCTCATATTTTTCAAACAAACTGTCAACTTTCTCTACCATGGTGAAAAAGATATTGTGATAATTTCACTCTTCTCATTAGGGGAATTTTGAGGTCTAAAATGGGCCTCATAAGGAAATTATAAAATAATAGTGGAAATAATAAAATAATATTAGATTACATCATCAAAGTTTAGAGGGAAAAAATAAAAAACTAATTTTTCAACTCGTATTTTCAACTTATCTCCCTATGGGCTTACTCAAATTTCGAGCAAAAACATTTGTTAGATGAAAAATTTGATTCCTCATAAGGAGTACCCATGTTCCATACTTTAGATGGACCTTGGTACACATAAAATGAGAAATACATGGAAAATGTGATTGCAATCATGTTTTTTTCATGTATCTCTCAATTTTCGTGTAGTAGGGTCCATCGAATGTATGCAACATGGGTACTCCTTGGATGATGAATTAAATTTTGCATCCAACGAGTACTCCCACTTGTAATTTTATTAGAACCTTAGGTAGATAATTCCAACGAGTATTCCCACTTGAAATTTGAGTAAAACCTTAGGGAGATAAGTTGAAAATACGAGTTGAAAAAGTAGTTTTATTATTTTATTATTTTTTAATATTTTTACTTTTTTACTCAAAAAATGGTAAATAATCCCCATGGTTGACATCATCATCTTGAATCCTATTTGTTATTATAAAGTTTATTTTGATTGTACATTTTTCTTAGGAGGCCCATTTTAGACCTCAAAAATCCCCTAATGTCCTCTCATGCATCCTCGCCATGTTTCGTCTTCGTGGTGCACACTTCACTTCGGGATCAAAATATTTTAGTTTTCCTTCACCTATTTGGAGCTTTTTCCTGGTTATAATTCACTCACGCAACCCTCATCAAGAAGACCTTATATGATACCGAACTTGATCCATATGTTTTACTTCATGGATTCATACAAAATTTCACATAAAAGAGTGTATAACCAAGTAACTTAAACACATGAAAAGAAGAGGAAACCATAAGAAAACATGAGATCAAAGGCACAAGATGATTTTATTACGGAGTTCAACGAGTTTGGGTCACATCTCTGGGACCTGCTCAATGTGGGGAAGCATATTTTCATTAAATTGGTAACAAAAATAAATTACAATCAACTTTACATAAATGACACTTTATACCTCCACTTATAGCGATGGCCTAAAAATAGAGACCCCGTCTGGAGAACTGGACTGCATGTTTGTATTCCAGACGATAAATTGTGCAAAAATGAGTATAAACTTGTCCTATTATGACGTTGGCATTTCTGGATCCCAAAGGAATATTTTCAACATCCCAAATATTCCCCTCTTCAGGGTTCTACACCTCTGCCTGCTCCTGGTTCTGCCGCTCTGAGCCTTCGTCGGTTGAGTTGAAAGGAAAATGTGACAATTTAAATAAAATTTTATTGTAGGAATTTACCAAATGAGTTGTTGGCTCGTTGGATAATAGTTCCGAATTAGGAATTTCATTTGGGGGGAGGTCCAGGGGTCAAACCCACGAGCCTCCTTGTTTTGCGCATCTGCGTTGTATTTTGGTGGCTTTTGGTTGGGGTCGCTCCCAAGGCAAGCTGACCATGCTAGCCGGGATGGTTCAAACCCCATCGACCTTGGTGGTGTTTACAAGTGGCATCGTAAGGGTGGTGAGTCTACAACCCCAATATTTTTTTTCTTTTTTTATATAAAAATGGACAAAATTTTGTTGTCAGTTTTTAAGGGTTATTAGGAAAATTAAGGATGCGACAAAATTTCCCTTTCCAACCGTCAGCTTTTGTGTGCCGTCCCTTCGCCAAATTTTTTCCTCTTTAGTTACTTCCACTTGGCATAGTTTGACTAGAACTTTGATCAATTATAACTTGATCATACGAAATCATATTTGAGTGTCGTTCACATCGTTGGAATCAAGGCGACGAGAACTATGATCTCGTCCTAGTTTCACTTCGATCCGATGAATTTTATTTTTGATCTATTTCAAGGCCACTTCTAATCTGGAGCCACTCAAATAATCTAACCTATATAAATGTGTGTACAATTTTTTCATGTTAAAAATCCCCCCTTGATGAATGAGCTTAGTAGCAAGCGCATAGCCAAAATAAATCATGTTTTTTTGTTCGGACATTAGGTATTATGTGTTTTTTTGAGATATATGAGATCACTATGGAGAGGATTGGGGCGATGTCCTTAACTAAGAACTCATATAAAACCAATGATTTGAATAAATGATCATACAAAAGTGTCTATATGAGGCAGGCATGTACCATTCTCTTTACGATGACTAGGATTGACAAAATAGAAATATATAGGAACACATCATGTCAAGTGAGGGATGAAGTAGTTGACAACCTGATAGTTGATGAAGATAAATCTTTCACCCTCGAGGGCACTTTTGAAAAATAGGCTAATTTGTATGCCCCCATGCATTTGATGTAAGGTACCACTAAAGGGGGCGGGGGGTGTGATGGGATGCATGTGACTTCAAATGAAAGAGAGAAAAAGAAACAACCTGATGTGCGATACTACCTTCACATGAAAACTTATGATGAGGTCGAATGTTATGGAGACTGATCACAACAGTGGGAAAATGATGGTTCCCACTGTGCCACCCAATATTATTCCTATAGGATGGGAGTAACCATGGTAATGATTTGATTCTAGAATATGAGTGTTGGTGTCGACAGAATGAAGCGTCAACCACCAAAAAGATGCTTATGGGAAATATTTGTGAAATTTTTGAAAATATTTTTAATAGGAAGGGTCCATAAACATGATGGTGATAATTTACAGTATGCATATGGAGAAAATTCTCGAGGTTGGAGTATTGATACAAGTAGAAATATTCAAAACAATAGTGTTGAGATAAGTGCCCCTGGAGTTGGGAGGGCATCTAGGGGGGTTAAATGATTGTTTCGACTATCATGGTACAGTGTGAGAAAATGATAATCACAAAAAGGGATATGAGATGGGTAAAAATATAGCTCTAACCAAGGACGACTTAGAAATACCACCAGGTAACTGACACAAAAATATGGGTGAGCATTTTTTTCCTTACAAATATTTTGTACACTTGCCAAAAGAATTTAAAACATGGTTTGGGATGTACAAATAGAGAGACGGGTGTCCCAATAAAATGTTGGCATATGTGATGTTGCATGTGGGCTTGCTACTGCAGGATAGGGCCCCATTGGCCTGTCTAAGCATTGGGTTGATGAGGTGGATGGAATGACGCATATGGTCTACTACATTGTGGAGGAATGGTAGTCCAAGTGTAGAATGCTGAGGTGCATTCAATTTGATTTGATAAGTAAACAAGAGGTGAGGCCCGGGAGTGAGGGTGGTAAGAAATGAGAAAATAAGAGATGTATGAGGATGGAATTCTCAGATATACGAGTATAAATGACCTCATGGCTTGAGAGAATGGTCATGGATACCGATAGTGTGAAGGGTACTATGAACTGGCGTAATCCATGTGGGTGAGGCATTATCGGCCGTCATGGATGTTTACCATGTGCGGGTGGAACGTGATGGTAAATTTGGTCAAGATGGTGGACCCTGTGGTTTATTTTAGAGAAATTATGTTAGGATATGAAAATATTTGGAGGAATCATATCATGCTTAGTGATGAGTGATACCTTAGTTGTTGATTGGAACTAGGGGATTGAGCTTACTATGAAACTTTTGAGAAACATACATCTTCAAAAGAAAATACCCCAAGTGAAAAAATCTTAATATATATGAAAGCTGGGATGAAAAATATGTATTGAAAAGCATATTAAGGTGTGCTTGACAAATGCTTTGATTTGAGAAATGATCCCAAAATTGAAAATGTCAACTGAATGGAATGGATGGTATGATGATGTAGATCAAGATGTCTTGATACCAACGTCATTGATGATTTTTCGAAAGAAGGTCATAAGCTCCTAAACGAGCCTCTAGAAGAATGAGAGAGAGGGAAATATATAAGGGTGTGGGGCCCATATTGGCACCTCATTTTTACTTTATGACGTGGACTCTAGAGTAGATCTTGCGAGCTATTTTAGTTGTAGCATTTAGCTAGAGCACTTGGTAGTGTGCAAGGAGAGCGAGGTAAGAGTTCATGACCCCAACTTTGTGAATTTAGTATCATAGGTTAAGTAGGTCATACAGGGTGGTCTGTACAAAATTTTTTAAGAAAAAACATGGGAAATCGCATGGGTGACCTTGTGATAGTCACGCAAAGTCACGCAGTGAAGGGAAATATAGTCGCACAGTGTTCATGACTGTGAGGGGAACAACTGCGAAGTTTTTGAGATAAATAGCTTGCAACTTAATGAGTGACAATCACACGTGCGTGAATGTATAGAAAATAGTCGCGTAGGTCGCACAACTATGTTGGAAATAGTAAATGAAATTTGTGCAGGGTGTGTGAATATTTAGGGTAAATATGCATGGTAGCATGCATCTATTTAGTTAATAGATGTGCATTTGCATGATAATTTTGAAAATAGACATGCGGTGCTAAAAAAAGACAAATTTTTAGATAAGGGATCGATTTTTTGGTTTTTATTTTGCTTTTTAGAAGGATGGTGGTGACATGACACGAGTGGGATTAGTAACGCTTACAGACTGTAGTGGCTGGTGATGCTCATGTGAGAGTTCAACTGGCTAGATTAGGGTTGTTGAAGTAGGTTAAGAATGTGTTGCTCAGGTTGTAGGACTCCCTGTGATTCGTGATTAGAAGATGAAAACTATATAGTTAGGTCTCTGATATTCAAGGCCAATATTTGGCATTCACCATGGAGGTGGATGTGATTTATTTTATAGAATTAGTAGTTTGATGTGAGGTACTACTGGTAGAGCTCCCGCCCGAACGGGTAGTGCTGCTATATTAGGCACGACAATACTATGGTGACGATCCATTTTAGGAGGGATGTATTTGTATTACCTTTATTTTGGACCTGGCAACATAGGAAATATCCACCATGGTAATACGACTAGTGGGGTCATCAGCCCCAAATCGTATTTCATTTCCTTGGATTGCAGTGCTAAATAATATTCTATGATTAGGTTGGTTTCCTCCATCAGAGGATGACGACGCAACTGTCACAAGTCAACAAGGTTGAGGTGAGAATATTTTCCTATGATTGTGTGATATTCAAAATTATTTACAATAGGGTAGTTATGATGTAGCTAGTGATAGCAGTGCCATTGGGGCCACCTAGAGAACCAAAAATTTGGTATTGGGCTCCTTGAATGCCGTGGGAAGGTGGTGAGCTGGTGTGGCGATGTTGGAAACCCACTTTTGAGGGTTGGTTTCAATCCAAAACTCAACTGATTCTTTAGTTTCCATATGCTAGCATGGCTTTAGGAGGATATACAGAGATAGGCTTGCACCTAGGTGATGCTTGGGGCCTAACAGGTGTGTGAGCATGATTTCAAAATTTTATGTGTTATATATGTGTTTATTTTTTGATATATCTCTATGATGACGCCATGCATGTTTTTTTTCATATGGTTTACCTCGCCGGTGCCCTTTAGGAAAACTGGTCGGTGTAGATCCTTAGCATTTTGGTGAGGTAGGTTTTTCTATAGGGAAGTGATTCCAGAGGGATTTCAGAGTAGACGAGGGTCCTACAAGGCCAACTCGAAGGATGCATCTAGAGGTAGGTGACCCCTCTAATGAGGGAGAGGTTGTAGTGTTTTGGGTGGAGGTTGAGTGGTTGCGAGTGCGAGTAGAGGCTTTTGAAGATGCTTGGGAATAGGTAGTAGATATACTTCGAGGGATTCTCAATGCTAGATGGGTGATATTGGGGGAGGATATCATCAAGATGATGATGGCATGGGACAGGGAGCAACATTCAACCCTATGTCAATTGGAAGTGGTGGCAGATACTGCTCGTCTGATCTTAGATCCGACACTGGGTGAGGCAAAAGAGCGTCTAGTATGTGGTGCAAGGGGTCTTGGGTCCCGATCTTAGATGTAGGGTTCTCATGTGCTAGGGGAAGCATCCATTATGAGGATGCTCCCCTTTTTTGATGACTCATTTTTCTGGCTTCGACCAACGTATGTACATATGTATTTTTTGGATGATGTATATATATATATATATATGAGTATTTTTTGTGTCTCTCATGATGTGTTTCTATATGCTATGTGTGTATAAATGCGATGTAATTTTCATTTTATTGATGGATATGTTGATTATGCTTTATGTGTCTCGCTGATGATATATATGTGATGCATACCAGTCTAGGATTTGATTCACAATGCAGTTAACTATATGATTTTGGTTTCTTGGTATATGTGAAAATGTGATATGATAAAACCCACATGATAACCTTTGTGCATGCAGGTTTTTCCAAAAAAGGAAAGGGTTACATACCCTAAAGGTTTTGTTTAACTATGATACTACATGTTGGGAATCAAGGAATACATGTAAGTGACTCATACTGAGGTGGGAGTCATCAACCAAGAGGCCTATGACGACATCATATTTAGCTTTATTATTGGTGGCTGACCCAATGCAAAGCCCATTCTTGTGGAGAGGCATTAGGTTAGGGGATTAAATGGCCCAGGATGCTGCAATGAGATTTTGTGACCACCAAGAAGCACTATCAAGAAACCCGTGGTGGTAGGTTGGCGAATGATCCATATGATACACATGATGAGAGTATGGTATTTAGAATGCATCCATGATGATTTTATCATCATAAAAATAATCCAAGGTGTATTTTTCTATATTATAAGGCTTTGAGGGTCATGGGAAGAATTTTTTAAGGTAGAGCCTGTTGACGGGGTCTTTAGAACAAGCTCTGTTGGGATCTACCAACACGTACGAACCTTTTGAGAGGCAATGTTTGACGATGTAAAGTCCTTTCCATAAGATCTCAAAATTTCCTAGTCCCAAGGCTTCTTTGGCTATGAAATACCAAAGTATGATATATCCCTCATTAAAGGTGCGAGGAGTGACATTGCGATCAAAAGAGGCTTTGGTTCTCTTTTTATGGGTTTCATTATGCTTGAGTGATTCGTGGCATATTTTGTCGACATGTTTCAGTTTTACTAGCTAATGTTATAGGGGTGAATGTTTTGGGAAAATCTCTATGGTAGTGCATATGGTAGGAAGCTTACACTTGATGGGGAGTACGACCTCCACACCATATACTAGGTGGAAAGGAGTAAATCATGTGGATAATTTTACCAATGCGTGGTATGAACACAAGAAGAAAAGTAAACTGTGATGCCAGTTGGTTTTGTGCTTGTTCACCATGCATTGCAACATTGTCTTGAGGAATTTATTGACAGCTTCTACATGTCCATTGGACTAGGGGTAGTATGGGGAAGCAAATTCATGTGAAAAGCCAAGCAGTTGGGATAATTTTTTGAAAATATCATTCTCAAAGTGTTTACCATGGTCCAAGACTAACTCATTGGGAATGAAAAACCATTCCATGACATGGTTAAAGAAAAATATGGTGGCGGTATCAGTAGTGTTTATGGCTTCAACTCACTTGGTGAAGTAGTCGACGACAACCAATATGTATTTGTGGCCATTTTGAGATGAAGGGTTTCAAGTCATGAAGTCAACACACCATTTGAAAAATTGGTTGGTGATGATGAATGAATGTAGAGGAGATGGGGGAACTCGGGCTTTGCGGGAACATCTCTGACAACATTCACACCACTTGACTCCTTGGATATAGTCATGGAAAAGAGTAGTCTAGAAGTATCTAGAAAAAATGATATTTTGGGAAGTGGTAATCCCTAAAATGTGGTCGCCTCAAGCCCCATTGCGACATTCATTTAAGGTTTTTTTGGCTTCATCAATGCAAAGGCATCGACAAAGAAAAATGTCTATACCTCTGTGGTAGATAACATATCCAATAAAGAGATAGCGCGAGGCTTCGTGGTGAATGCACCTACGATCATCACGAGTATGTTGAGGGTTGAATTTATGAGTTCATAGAAAGAGGAGTATGTCACCATAGCAGGGGTCATATATAAATATAGCAAATAGGTTTTTTTCCAGGAATAGTAATTGACAGGGGACCCTTGGGATTCGGAGGGGAGATTAGTGATGAAATCTGCAAGAATGAGAGTTTTTTCTCTTGAGGGAGGAAAATTGAAGGTCAAATTCTTGTAAGATAACTACCCATAGAGCGTCCTTATGGTTTATTATACGCTGTGTGATAAAGTATCACATAGGGTTGCTATTTGTGATGACGGTTGTTGCCCTTAGGAAAATTTAGTGCCATAATTTCTGAATGACATGTAAGAGTGTTAAGGTTGTTTTTCTCTTGGCTCATACTTCAGTGTAGACCTTGAGAGGTTCTTGATAACGCAATAGATGAAATGATCCCTATTATCAGTACATTATTTGGTTAACACTCCAGCCATGGCTACCTTTGAAAAAAAATGTAGAGAGTGAAATCATTTTTATGGTCAAGAGGGATTATTAGAGGTTGTTGTGAAAATGTGCCAGTTTAAAGCCTCAAATGTTTGATAAGACCACTTTTCCCATTGGAATGGGACGTCCTAACGAAGGAGATGAAATAATTTTTGTGCACATGTAGTGTAGTTGAGAACAAGGCGACATAAGAAATTGGCCTTACCTTCTAGGCTTTGTGACTGCTTCAAATTTTTAGGTAGTGGGATCTTGCGAATTCCCAAACCTTCATGGGGTCAACTCGGATGCCTTTCTATGAGACTATGAATCCTAACAGTATTCTAGTGCTAACACAAAGGACACACTTGAGGGGGTTCAACCGGAGGTTTTATTTTCAACACCTTTGAAAAAACAAGTGAATATCTTCCAGATAATCTGAGCTCTTTTTGGAATAGACTGTGTGGTCATCCAAATATGCTAATATGAGGTGAGATAGATCATGAAAGATATAGTTCATGGACCACTGGAATTTGGATCTCTCATTTTTAAGGCCGAAGAGCATAACAGAGTAGGAAAAAGTACCCAAGGGGGTTGTGAATTTTTTTTTATACCTATTTGTGTGGCGGATTTAGATATGGTTATATCCTGAAACGCCATATATAAAGGAAAATTTTTCATGTCCCTCTTTGGGACATGCTTTATTTAAATATTATAAATCAATACAAAATAAAATATTGCCCTATTTTTTCATGACAGGTACAGGGTTCGAAATCCAAGATGTATAAGCAATGGGGTAAATGAAACTGGAATTGTGAAGATTATCCATTTCTTGGCGAATGGCTTCCACTTTAGAAGGGATAAGTGGATGATTATTTTTCTTAAATGGGTTGAAATTCAGCCATGTGTCAATGTGGTGTTCCACAATTCAAGGGTTGATACCAGGAATCTTAGAATATGACCAGATGAAAATTTCCCTATACTCTTGTAATAAGGCTTTGTAGCAGACAATTTATTTTGTGGAACATGTTTCTCCCATTGAGATTTTTTTGATCATGGCTGGTTTGGTGGATATGTTTACCTTGATGATGGATGCGATATTTGACATGTTTCCCTCCTTAAATTCATCTTGTGCAGGGATGGGATTCTTGAACTAGTCTACCTGCTCTTGTGGTAAAAAGTATTTTGTTTCTATTGAAAAAATATTATGGGATGGTGCTTCAATAGGTGCGAAGGCTCGTTCTAGTAAAAATAAAGAGTGATGGCGAATGATGTCCCAAGGACACTCAATTTCCATCATGGCCTCTATAATATATTTGACTAAGTGAAAAGAATTTTGTAATGGTGAAAGCGACTACGAGGTGTCATGAGGCTGACAATTGCGCCTAGTGGTGCTAGTGGATAAGTAAGAAAATGATTATGTGATCGTTATCATGGAACCCAATGATGTGAAAAATGCATAACTAAATTATCCTGGACATTAATGTGTCACGCAACCTTCTCCATGGGCGAAGTGGTCTCAACATAGAAAAATGATGAGCAAACGACACGAATTAGGGTTCCTACGGATGAGGAAATGAATCGTATGTGGTGTGGTGTGTCATCGACACTAGGTGTTGGGAGGATCTCCTTAATGGGTTCTTGAGGGTAGCCGGGGGAAGTTATTGGGGTCCTATAATTATGATATTGCAAGTAGGCCCATGCCTATGAGAATCGGGGGAGGTGTGGGAAAAACCGAGCATTATGGTTTTGTGTGCAAATGAGATAATTATGGCCCTTGTGCTTGGGTCTATTGTTAGGGAAAATTGAGGAACCTAGTGCCACTTCTTAAGTTCCCAAAAATGGAAAAAATGGTTAATCAGATGTATAGGTTTGTCACATAAGGCGTAGGTGTCTGCTAGTTGAGGTGGCATTGATTCTGGCTACCTCATTGTATGATGGGAGATTGTGTGACAATGGGTGCAAGGGGAATATGAGCACAAAGCTTCTTCCTCGGAGACAAAATAGATGGTAGAGGACACATCATCTTCCACTGGGGTGTTGGGGAGTGATGGTGTAACAATGTTAGTTTGGGTGAGAGCTCCCAATGCATCCCAATAGCGAGGGAGTTCTTGACAGTGATGTGTATAATGTCCGTGCTATGTGCATATAGCACATAGATGGTTAATACGTAATGCCTTATTATTTTTTGGTGTGAACTTATCCCTGGGAGGTGGAGGTGGGGCAACTGGTGCCTGAAGGGCATGAATAAGGGCTTTTAAATCTTCCAAATTTGGTCACAAATTGGTAAGGTGTCCTGATAACTCACATAATGCACATGGTGGAGGTACCGTAGAAGAGGAATTAGCTTGGGTTTCAACATTTTACCTTTTTTTTTCTCCTTTTTGGTGGTCCATGTTGATGTCACCATAGGTATGGTTCCTTGATTTTTTTTTAAATGATTTTTATTTCTGGTTTAAGTGATTCTTGGGGTTTTTGAAATGGTCTGCGAGGCCAAATACCAAACATGGATTAGGAGAGCCATATTGGGCAAAGTGAGAGTTGCCATGGATTGGTGTGATGAAAAACTACATGGGGGATACATGAAAGGTGTCTCGGTTATGGAATATGGAAGGAATGTTGACATGGTAGTCACAACATTAGGTGTACCCTAAATTGATTCCTAAGACTACGCAGTGTTAGACAAACCCATCATACATACTAGGGTTGTGGGCACGGGCTCGATTAAGGGTGGGTCTCTTGGATATGTTCCTAGGAGTGATGATGTTTTGAATACCCCTAGGCATGATTTAGTGTATGAAGGGATAGACTCATTGTGGGATGTTATGAGTGGTAGCACACCATCAGGAGTTACAGGGGTGTGTTTCTTGTAGTATGTGAGTTGATCTATGGTGATGATCTTTCCCTCCTGGGGAAACATCATGATATGGAATACGAATGATGATATCATGGTAATGGCATACATATGTCTACAACCAAGTAAGATATTGTAATATAAATAGGCATTTATGACTTTAATGTATATGAGCATTGCTTTACCAATATCTCTTTCGAGACATTTTGGAAAGGTCTGCTGGGTGCATAAGGATGTCCGTCGTAAGCCCTTAATGTAATGTGAGAATTAATAATTTCAGTGGATCCTAGTTTCTGCAAAACTTATTTTAACATAATACAAGTGGATGACCCCTCATCTATGATGCATTGATGGATGGTGATGTTCGGGATAGTGAATGATATATTAAAAGAAACGATTGATGGGAGTCATGGTGAAGCATTTTCTAAATCAAAGTCCATCAATCGTGAATTAGAAGGGTCTATTGTGCCTAATGAAAAAAGTGTGGATTTTAATTAGGTTGGAATGATTTTAAATACCTCCAATGCTAACATAATTGAGGGAGATTTTTCTAAATCATTAATGATACTATTTCTAGTGGCTTCCTTTTAGTTATGGGGATTACGACGTAATGGCCATTTGACCATTCATGGGATAGGTTTAATAGGGGATTGTGGTATTGTCAAAAGTGGTGTGGAAACAACATTAGATGATGTGGGGGGGTTTGTTTTTGGAGGAATTCCATCTTCCCAAAATGTGTTTGCAAGAGAATATCTTCTTCAACCATCAAAATATCATGATTGGCTGGGTCCTATGAACTTTCCCTGGCAGGGTTTTGGTATTGGTGAGAGGCGGGTTCTTGTTGTGTGGCTACTTCCCCCTAGTGGGGGAAAGGGTACTACATTGCTACAATTTTTTTTTTCATTCCTCCTTTCCCCCTAGCCTCTCTCATCTTTCTCAAGTTTTGGAGTTGAGGAAAATGATGGTGGTAATGCTCGTATTCCCTACAAATAAAACATGCATGGTTGGTTCAAAGACTAGCATGTATATTTGGATTTTGTGGGTTGTTGGTACCCTAATTTTGAGTTTGATTATGATTGGGGGAATTACCCCCTTTTGGTGCATGCATAGGTTGGTTTTTTCCAAAATTATGAGGTTCCTCTTTTGGTTTGTTCTTCCCTTTCTACTTGTTGGGATTTGGAGGGTTGCCAGTGTTGAGGCTTTCGAATCCCTGTTGTTGTTGGATGAAATAAGGTTACAAAAAATTATCCCTTGCATTAGGCTGAGGTGAGGGGTTATTTTTTTTAGGTGTAGGAAAATGGTAATGAGGATTTCCTTATGCTACGTTGATTTAAGGGGTTTGGGGAGTTGAAACAACCTCTGTAGTGCGAGGAGGACATTTGTTACAAGGTAGAGTAGGGTACTGGTTCCCTTGCATGGGAGGTTTTTGGGGATGCATGGGATGATTGGGGTAATACCCCATGATAGTTGTAATTTTGGTTGTAGGTAGACCCCCAAAGGATTGGGAATGGGGTGGTCCATTGTATATGCCACCAAGTTGATTCTCGGAAATGATTCCAATCAAATAATTGACAACATTTGATTCTCCTGGCTTATATTGGGAAAAAGGAAGAAGATAAGGAGCATCAAGTCAGACTATGCATAGGTATCTTAATTGAGTATAGATGAGCTCAAAATATTGATATTTGTTGATAAATTATTTCTTTATATGAGGCAGGCTTGTAGCCACATCTTTTGTAATTATTGGAAGAAGACATTTTAAAAATAAATCTAGGTGGAGGTCTTATGTTAAGTTGACTTTACAGAGGTTATTATGCTTTCTCCACTCATGTATATGGTCTGAAATATGAGTGGTGGTGGTTTTATGAAAGTGGGCTAGAATTTCTAACACAATGTTATGTCACACTGAGATTTGGAAAAATGTGAGGAATCAACGAGCTAGGGATTCGAAGGTGCGATGGGAACCAACTGCCTCGCTTACATACCATTTCACAACAAAGCAAGTGAGGGTGCATTGAAATAATCTCAAATGAATTGAGTCCCCAATGATGTTATTGGATTAACACCACAAATGATAGGTCATGATGTGGTTACTGGGATATTCTCCTTGCTTTCCTTCAAATTTGGGAATATTTGAAGGTATCTTGGTTGGCAGAGGGGGCCAAGTTTTATTATGGGACATTGGATCATCAGTGAGCTTAGTTAAATATAGTAGATTCAAAGAAGAAACAAATGGGGTCTTTATGTTATTTTCCATAGTGGTATGACCTGGAGATATAACTTGAAATAAGTTCCCTTGAGAAGTAGTAGGGTTGCTTGGGGGAGAAGAATGTGGACTCCCTACAGGGGTAGTAAAAGGGGTTCCTTGATGGGGATGTGTCCATAACAAGGTTGCTCTAAAAAAGGTTGACCTAATCATAGTGATTTAATGGTGTCTTATATGCCTTTATGGAAAGAGACTAGGCAAACCTCTTAGTAAAGGGGGAAGGTTTAGAATGTGATGAGAGTGACGAGTAACCCTTGGTTCCTCTATGGTTCCATATGTGGGTGAATATTACTTTATATGGTAAGAGGATAAATTGTATCAAAGAAAATGAACCACACACATAAAATAAAATGAAAATAAAAGGTTAATTCTCCTTTGAAATTTATGCTATGTGATCAATAAAACAACAAAAAGGTTTTGTTTGTTTGCAGATGAAAAAAATCCTAAAAGACGTATATGTCCATTCCACTAAAAAGTAACTGGGCCTTTTGAGGATTCTTATGGAATGGTATTAGGATCACGTCTCAAAAGTACTATCGACGCTTCAAGTAGCCAAGAATAAACCAAGGTAATCAAGAGGCTTTAGCGTTTCCCACACCTCCACCTATAAGGAAATATTCCCTAAAACTTTGGCCACTAAGATACCTTCGTCCTACAGGGGAAGTCAAGTATTGAGCTTATTGGTAGTTAGTCAATCAATGTGGATCACTGTACAAGTTGGGTAGCCTCGTATAGGGCCACACACACTGAGACCTAATCCTAACCCCCTCTGAATCATGTTTCTAGCATGCCCGAGTATTCTCTTTTGTGGGATGATGAAGGATTTTAAGCACCCTATAGGAAAACTTATATGTTTCAAATTTTAAAACACCACGAATAATTGTGGGATGCCTACCCTCATGGTCCTAACCTGAACTATAAATTCTTTTTTGACCCATGTTGATAATTTAGTGTGTTTAAGTGTTAGAATTTTTTTTAAATAGGGTTATTCAATTAGGGTGTGAAAATGTAAGCTTCAAAGAAACTAAGTATCAACATTCCAAAAGGTGGATACCCTTGGTACAAATTTTATATGAGCTTAGTGTGTGAAGTTGAAATGTGTGCAAGTGAACTTGTCAGCATACAAGAGTGTGAGGAAATGTGTATACGTGTGATCCTTTAAAACTCACCTAATTATGCTATGTTATGATTGTTCCTTGGAAGAAAAGGATTCATGTGTGGATGATGGGCCACTTACATCTTTCCTAATTACACTATGTGAGCATATAGGGAGATGGAAAAACAAGCTCTTTGATAAATATTTGAGATGTAAACCCAAGATCATCACAAGGATGAAAGGAAAGAAGGGGATACTCCTTTTCTTACTAACACCCATTCCTAGTCCCGATAATAAAATTTGAAAATTTGAAAAACTTTGGTTAATGTTGTTACATGAACAAGATTAAGAAAAAATAAAAAAAAAGAACATGAAATTGGGCTTAAATGAGGCATAAAAACATCAAAAAAAGACATAGGAACAAAATTCCCTTTATTGATTGATGGTAGAAGAGCTACAAATGAGATATAGAAACACTTGGATATAAATTCCTGAGCAATGGTGCTCAAGATATCTCAACAAGGAACTCCTTTCTTCAATCTCTTATGGAAAATCACTCTCTCTTAAATAAGCTAAGAGAGATCTCAATGATGATAGAACTCTCTCAACAATGGAGTGTAGGATTTCCTTGGGAAAAATTTTCCAGCATAACAATGCTCAAACTGCTTCTTCTTCTTGGCATTCCAATGGCTTGTTTATATATAATTTGAACTCTTGTTTCCCTCCTTGGGACTAATGAGAAAGTGACTTGATATGAGGATAAGAGGATTCCCTTGGGGGTTGAATATATCCAAATTGACTTAAAACCAATTGTCCTTGGGTGGTACATGTCAGATAATTCCAACTAAAATCATGTGAATTGGTATCGGACTGTTGAATTGGAATTTTGGGTGATCCGCACCACTATCGAAGAAAAAATTAGGCAGTTGTGAATTTTTGTCTTTGAAGAGCCAACGCGGGTTGATTTTTTAAGTTGAACCTTGGATTTTATTTTTTTTATTTTTTGGCTTTTATGATGTACTCATCTAGAAGATATTCACTTGTACATGTTGTTGTCTGACTGTGGATGTTATATGAACTATAAAAATATGTGTACTATTTTTCCATGTTATTATTTGGCCCCTAATGTGTGAGGTTATGAGCAAGGGTATATTTGAAATACATCACATTTTCTTGTTTTGACGATGGGTCTGACATGATTTTTTGAGAGAGATGAGATCACTATGAATATTTTCTTAACTAAAAACTCATAAAAATCCAATTTTATGAAGAAATGATGATACAAAAGTGTCTATACGAGGCGGGAATGTCCCATGCTCGCTATGATGACTAGGACTGAAATAATACAAATATACAAGAAAACATCTTGTTAAGTCAATGATGAGGAAGCTAGCATGTTGATAGTTGATGAAGATAACTACTTTCTCCATGAGGGGTGATTCTAAGAAACAGGATAATATGGATGCCCCCATGCATCTAATTTAATGCAACACTGAAGGAGGGGTGTGCTGGGATGCATGGGTCTTCGACTGAATGAGAGAAAATGCAACAACCTGATGTATGATACTATCATGACATGAAAGATTATTATGAGGTCAAACGTTAGGTAGACCAATGATAGTAGTGGGAAAATGATGGTTCCCACTGTGCCACATGAGATTATCCCTATAGGATAGGAGTAACCAAGGTGTTGCTTTGATTATGGAAGATGAGTGTTGGTGTCCACCAAATGGAGTGCCAACCACCCAAAAGATGATTCCAGAAAATATTTGTGAAATTGGTAAAAATATTTGTAATAGGAAGGGTCCATAGACATGATGATGAGAATTTATGGTATGCTATTGATACATAAAAATTTCCTAAGGTTGGAGTATTGATGCAAGTTGCAGCAGTCAAAACAATAGTGTTGAATTAAGTGCCCCATGGAGTTGGGAGGGCGTTCAAGGGGAGGGGGGTTAAACAAATGTTCTAACTTCAATGGTATGGTGTGATAAAATGATGATCATGGAAAGGGATGTGGGATGGATAAAAATCTAGCTCCAACCAAGGATGACACAGGACTGTCGTCAAGTAATTGACACAAAAATACAGGTGAACATTTTGTTCCTTAAAAATATTTTGTACACTTTCCAAAAGAATTTAAAAATTGGTTTGGGGTGTACAAACACGAAGATAGGTGCCCCGAGAAAATGATGGCTTGTGTGATGTTGTAAGTGGGATTTATACTACGAGAAGGGGCCCCATTGGCTGGTCTTGATGTGGGGTTGATAAGGCAGATGGAATGACATTGATGGTCTACTGCAATGTGTAGGAATTGTAGGTGAAGTGTAGAATGTAAAGGTGAATTCAATTTGATCTGATAAGTAAATAAGAGGGGTGATAGGGGCCACCTATATAGAATAAATTTAGCAAGAATGTTAGTTTCGACACATTATCTTTTAAATAATTTGTGACCTTGTCACTCTTGAAACAACATTTCTGATGACAAAAACATCACAACCATGCAAAGTTTGTCACAATAGCTTCTAAAAAAATTGACAGGTTCTTGGCTCTTATGACACCTATTCCAATAGTAGTAACTTCACAACCATGGAGATTTTGTCACAATATCTTTTATAAATTTCCGAAATTTTCAGTTTTGCGATGCGATTTCTGATGGTAGCAATGTCACAACCATGGTGATTTCATCATAACATATTTTAAAAAAAATTGTCATTTATTTTGATCTTGAAAAACCACTTCTAATGGAAGAAATTTTGCAACCATTGGAAATTACAACAATTATTTGCGACAAACATGCATAAGTGCTTCGATGATGAATGTCGACGTAATTGTGATGAACAGGAAAGGGTCAAAAGTACAACTTCACTAGAAACAATGTTTACTAAAATCTCTTTTTAATGTTATAGCTACGAAATGTTGTTGCAAGACCAAAAAATAACCATCATAAATTGTGTGATTATTTAGTAGTGAGGGTAGCCCTAAAATGATATCACCACAATCAACATATTTCTAGAAGCCCATTCAACTAATATCATAAATAATATCAAACAAACCTTACAAATAATTCAACCTTGAAATTCTAATACTCCATAATAGAAACTTAAATTGACCCCAAACACACAAAGAAAATCACCTTGAAATAAGAAAGAAAAGAATAAAAATCTCTTTCAAACATATCTTGCACCATTCCAAAAAATCGTATGAGAGAATTGGGCTTAAAGGAGTCTAACTTCACAAAATTTATTTTTGGAATATGTTAAAAATAGCCATTAAAAAATCATTACCAAATGACTAGTGCTTTATGAAAAGCCTAACCATAGAGCTTCAAACCCTGGTAGAAAATTTGTCAAATTATGATCTCAAAATATTCAAACCCTAATCATTTATATTTCCTCATTCTCTATCTCATGTATATGTCAAAGATAACAACTGTTATTGAGAAGAGGAAGATCATGATGATTAATTTCACCTCAACATTAATGTAAACCAACTTACAACCCACCAAGGCATATCTAAAGGGTACCATCAAGTTCTCTTGTGCGTATGTGGATTAAATGATAAGGCCTCCTCTCATTTAGATGAAGTGTTGCTAGTACAAATTTATCTTAGAGTCGATGCCATGAAAGTATGAAGTCCAGGTACACTGAATGTATTTCCTATAAATTAGCTCTCTAAGAAAATGACACAAACATGAAATTATGTCATTTACATTGAAGGTGTATATCACTTGAATTGTTATAACTTTAATCACTGCCCCAAAATAATGTGTCATTCTCCCTTGTGATGATGCATCTACCCTACTCGAGAAGAACCTTATGATGTAAAAGTAATTTAAACAAGATGTAATTTTAATAGTGCTCCACATATACCCCCTAGATCATCCCTCACGACTAATGTGAGGCTATTTGAAGCATTGAAGTGGATAATATCATTTTATTTTCTCTTATGTATAATATTCTACATCGACACAATTGAGTTATTTTAGAAAAAAAAATATTTGTATCAAGCGTTTTCTCCTTGTGTATTAGAGTTGGAGAGGCCTTGCCATTATGAGTGATCTATTCATTATCATCTCCTTATGTGGGAGAGCACTAAAATATCCATATAAATATGAAGGGTAGATATTGTGAGAAATTCGTATCAAGGCTTTGAAAACTATACATTAATTCGATCATTTTTTATACATGGTAATAAGGGAGTTACCCATAAATACATACCCTGAAGACCAATACCTATTTCTTTAAAAATAAAATAGTGCCAATACGCTCAATTAAAGGTGAAGGGTTATCGTAGGAGGTCAATGTGTTTGTTTTAGGTGTTGTTTTTGGACTTATGTGATTACTAGTTAAGGGCTTAAATGATTAAGGATTCAGGGCTAAGGGCCTGGGGATTGAGGGATTTATGGGTTAAGAGCTTAAGAGTTAGGGTATTTACATTTTAGAGGTTAAGGTGTTTAGGGGTTAGGGTTTAGGGGTTAAGGGTCATGGGTTAAGAGGATAAGGGGTTAGGGATCTGAGGGTTCATGCATTCTAGGTTAGGGATTAGTGTCTTAAGAATTAGGGGAATTTTGAGGTCTAAAGTGGGCCTCCTAAGACAAATGGACAACCAAAATAAAATTTATAAGAACCAATAGGATTCAGGATGATGATGTCAACCATGGGGGGTGATTCACCATTTTTGGAGTAAAAATAATAAAAAATAATAAAATAATAAAACTACTTTTTCAACTTGTATTTTCAACTTATGTCCCTAAGGGTTTACTCAAATTTAATTCTTCATCTAAGGAGTTACCATGTTGCATAATTTTGATGGACCCTGCTACATGAAAAAGGATAAATACATGAAAAAACATGATTACAATCATGTTTCTCATGTATTTCTCATTTTTCGTGTAGAAAAGTCCATAAAAAGTATGCAACATGGGTACTCCTTGGATGAGGAATTAAATTTTTCATCTAACGAGTATTATAGCATGAAATTTGAGTAAAACGTTAGGGAGATAAGCTCAAAATACGAGTTAAAAAAGTAGTTTTTTATTTTTGCCTCCAAAATTTGATGATGTAATGAAATCTTATTTTATTATTTCCACTATTTTTTTATAATCTCCTTAGGAGGCCCATTTGAGACCTAAAAATTCCCCTAATGGTTGTTAGAATCAATGGAAACCAGGACACTACTGAAGGGGGCGGGGGGAGGGGGGTGAATCAATAGTGTGGAAAAATTAAACAAATTTTCACAAATTATACTTTTCAATCCCTTTCGTAATTTTTCATGGATCAAGAACACAAATCAATCATGTAAAACATAACATAATCACCAAGAACATGAGAAATATATACACAAGACACTGATCATCATTTTATTAAAATCTTCAAATTGATTATATCAATGCCCAACAAGCTACTACTTGTAGTTTTATCAGCTGCCACTGGAAGGAAATTCTATCCCTGTTCATTTATCTATCTTCACTGAAAGGGACTTCTGCCCCTCGTTTATCAACCTCTTTTGAAAGGGATTTCTACCCCTTGTTCATTTATCAATCTTCACTGAAAGGGACTCTTGCCCCTAAGAATTTGCCAACACCCATTGGAAGGAGCTTCTACCCCTGATTTGCAAGCTACCACTTGTTGGTCCTCTTGATTCATCTTTCATTCATTTTCAAACTAGAACCAATATACCAATTACCTCATAAACAAATAAATTTTCTCACTACAACTACTCACCAAAACAACCTTACAAACACCTTCAGAAATCTCACAAAATCACCAAACTATATGCACCAACAAAATCAACACCAAAAATCACATTTGATGAACATATCAAAGCACTAATCAACAATTCATCATTCACATATCATATATAAAATCTAATCTCTGGCTCATCCTTGATGCACAATGCATCTCATTGCACCAACAACCTCTCATCCACACACACTATCACTATACTACTCGAATTCCGTTTATAAATATTTTTGGAATGATATCTTGGGTGTGATACTTGTTCTTTGATGCTTTTTTAAATCCACTATATTTTTCCTTTGTCTTGTTCAACTCAATTTTCTTCATTTGTTCTTTAAGTCTTTAATCTTTGATTTGTAGTTCAAAACTCAAACTCTTAGTTTTTCTACTTAATTTTTCTATTATGACTTTTTACAAAATTTAGTTGTATTTTTTTCTATTTATGGATGTTTAACTGTAAAACTGTGCCACTAAATTGTCTGTTTTTCCAATTTGTTACATGCTCATGCTTGTTGCTGTGTTTGGATTTAACTTCCAAACTCCAAGATTTGTTGACTCAACCATCCATGTAAGACATTGCCACACTGCCAAACCAAGCTACCAACTCATTCTTCCAAGGCCTTTGGTTATGATCCAAAGCCTTTTAATAATCACTACCAAACTATGCTGCCAAATAAAAACTTTGCGACCCATTTTAATTTTAACTACAAATTCTTCTGAATCCATTGATTTCGGCCTTTAGCTCCTCTTTTTGGCACCTTTACCTATTTTACACCATAGGACCACATGTGGTGACCTTCGCTCAATCATTCAGGCACTTATTCCTTTTTAATCCTGAGAGAGACTAATTTCTTTGTTATGTGCTCCCACATCATTGGTCTTTACCTTTTATTGCATACAACCAGTGCTTGGCACTAAGCCTAGAGCCCTTTGTCCAACTAAATTTTCTTGTGCCTCATTTCATTTCTTCCAAGCTCCTTTTTCCAGGCTTAGCTGTAAGTAGGGTTGGCCTTACCTCAACCTCTTATTGGTTGTCTCTCTACCTTGTTAGTCCAACGTTTCCCAGTGAATTTCTTAGTTGTGCCTTAATATTCTCACGGGCTTTGTCTTGCGGCTGATAACATTTGTCGTGAGCTTATTCAGCTTTGACACCTAGTCAGCCCTCCTATTTCTTAGCATGGCACCACTTTATCCATTTGAGCTTTGACTAGCGGGATGACGACATGTTCACATCATAATGACATCACCTACACGACATGTCATCCACTAATTGGTCCATGTATCACTCAAAAATGGGCTATTTAGGTACGCAAAATCACTGAATCTGCTTGCCACATGTCACACTCCCATTGGAAAGTTGTTGATGTCACTTCTGACCAATAAAAAGTTTCCACCTATCTTTCTATCAGAGAGGAGAGAGAAAGTTCTAGAGGATGGTTTTTTTCCACATTTCCTTTATAAAAATTTTAAGGGTTCCTAATTTTTGTTTCTTTACACAACTTCAAATATTTCTTCGGGTTGTAACTCTCATGCAAGCTTGCTTTGATATCCTTTTGGGTGAGCCTTTGTGCTAGCCCAGGCTCTTACATAATTTCTTTTCACTATGGGGGCCTCCCACTTAATTCTGAGCCAATAATTACTTTTCGTTGCACTGTGTCAGGGTAGTTTCACACTGCTATGTCATCCCGATCAACTTCTTAAGGCGCTCTTTTATAATTTCGAATATTCACGCGTCGAGATAATTTCTATGAGCTCACTTATCATGTGGGCTCCACCTGCAAGAATAAAAATCCTCTCTAAATAGGTACCTCAGTAATATGATCAAATCCTTCATCAATATCTCATAGGCAACCAAAATAATAAGATACACGTTGTATTCCCACATTTGTGTGTACATGATAATCATGAAACCACTTTAGGAATCCATTAAAATTTCCTAAAGGAATGAATATATTCTCCAACAGTTAGACTACAAGAATATTTGTTTCTAATGTCGGCGTTTCTGTGCATACAATAACCTATTTAAATATTTACCTATGAATAAATCAATTGTTACTTTGCCACAAATCCCAACATCAGAATCAAATACATTTTAGCGTCGTCCCTTAAAAAGAAGGAATCATAAGGATCCAATAGAGGTGAATTGAGGTAAACCCCAGTCTAGAAATTGATACAATGCCCTAGAAAACCTTGAAAAAGAGATGGAAGTGCCTAATAAAACCTAGGAGGCCATGGAGGTAGATGCCTCAACTAGAAAAAAAAAGAACCCAAAATCCCAAAAGGAGGATCATGCTGAGAAAGAAGAAAAAATGGAGGACGCTCAACCACATTTAGCGTAGTAATTTTGGATGAATGTAAAACTAGGCATGTTACCACTATCGCTGAAGGTCAATTGAAGTTATTCCAATACTCATATACAAAACTAAAATATTCCCCTAAATCAACATGATCAACCCAACTGGACTCTGCTATTGAGAAAAAATATCTTTCTTCGAAATATCCATCACCAAACTCCAAGTAAAAGAAGACATGATGCCACAAAACAAGGAAATAATTGATTCAAAGAGTGGGATAATTCATGGTCAAATCATGAGGGGTACATATTCTATCTAAGGTGTTTCCCCCATCCAAAAATTTTCTCTAATGAAAATATCATCCTAGAACATGCAAGGTATTTACTCCTATGGTAAACAAAGGCATCTCCGTGAATGCATAAAAAGGGAACAACCAAACATGTTATTCTTCAATATACCAAATGTTCTTACTAAATATTGAATGAAATAACCTCGAAATGTTAGAGACGCTATCGATCCATAGCCTTGGACGTAATTTGTAGAATGTAATAGAGAGATAATTCTCTTACTAGTTTGTGACACCATACATCTTGGTAGGATGCTTCAAACCCTTAGGATCAAAAATTTCTAGGTGTATTTTGTAGTGTATGGGCTATATATATCAACTGAGAAGTCCCAATTTATAAACTCTCTCCTACAACTAAACAAAATTTTCAATGGAGAATTTTACTTGGTGGGGGGCGACTTTATCCTAATCATATCACTTGAAGAAAATAATGGTAGTATCCATAGGCTAGATACAAAGTCTCTCTCTACTTCAACAAAATTATCAAATCCATGCACATGGTGGATATTCCGACTATTAGTTTCCCATGATTTGGCAGATTGGTATACCAAATGACAAGGTAACATGAAACCAGTCTTTAGAGTCCTAGGACCTAGCCCTTCTAGACTTAGAGAGGGATCTCTCTATTTGTTTGCAAAGGATATGAACTTGTTTTCTTTGTATGGTTTATTTTAGGCTAGTTATTAAGTACAAGGTTTGTTTGATTGTTTTGGTTGGGTATAATGATCAAGAAGCTTAGGTAGAATGAGGAAAGCTCTAAGTCATTGGGAAATGGAGTCTAATGGAAGCCATGATAAGTTCATCAATGGATCGGGGAGCATCATAAGGAAAATCTAACCTGGCTAGTGGATCTTCAAGTTTTGAAGGGTAGTGAGATGGACATCAATCGTAAGAATGAAAAGTAGGGTAAAGGGCAATCAAGAATACTTTATCATATGTACTTCTCAACAAAAGGACTTAAATATCATAAGCATGAAGAGGCAATCAATAGACAGGGAAAACCATAAATTCTACAATCCACACTACAACAGATAATAATTCAAGACAAAATTTTCCAATGAAATATAGAAGGCGAGAAACTCATTTAACTTCTAGTGATTTCACCTTCAAGGACAGAAAAAAATTAAGACACACATATAATTGTAATTAGAGAAGAGAGAACTCCTAAACATCCTTAATTATAGTTATGAAGATCTCTAAAACAATTATTTAAGCAAGTACAAAGGGTATGATTGAAACAAAACCTCTTTGGCAAAGTTTAAAGAATGGTACTTTAGAGAGAGACTTCAAAAATAGTGTTTAGTGGCAGCAAGTAAACAGGGATAACCACAAATCATGCTTGATACCAACTGTATTCAACTATTTATGAAATAAACAAGCTTAGGGGGTCTAGAGAACGATTAATAATTCTCTAAAATGTCCTAGCAGAAGAAAACATTAAGGCAGTGAAGAATAAATAGAACTAAGGTGATTTCAAAAGACATTTCTTAGCCTAAAACTTTTATTCTACTGCAACATGGAAAGGTGGAAACATAATGAAATAGGAAATAACAATAAAATATTAGGAGCACTTCACCAACAACCAAGCTCAGGGATCCAGTGATCTGGCCTCCTCCCTCAACAAACAAATCAGGGCATCTACAAGTTCCAAGACATCAATTTCTTTTCAACTTCAAAGAGACTATATATTAGTTCAAAGAGTCATAAAATGCCAACAAGATAATGAGTTCAGATGCAGTATTTATGCTGCAAATGAGGAGGTGAAGCTAATCTAGGGTTTGAGTGTCATTTATTATAGAGTTAATGATTTCCTAACCTTGAAGACCATGCAAGGCTCAAGGGAGGAATATCTTCAAATATTTTCTCTTAATAATAACTTCTATCTTAACTCCTAAGGAACTATAGGTGAGATGTTTGACTTTGAGGCCTATTCATAACTTTTTACAATAATTGTCTAGCAGATAAAATATCTCTGACTTAGCCTAATAACTGCTAAATGCTTTATTGAAGGAATCAAAGCACTTAGGTGGCGCAAATATCTTTTGAAAGGAGTAACTACCACAGTTTGAGTGATTCAAATTGGTTTTGGGTAAATCTGCCTTTTGTTTTATCTTTAATTTCTATTATGAAGCCTTAAACTTTGTCTTTATGCTTTGACTATATGCTTTTTATCATATTTTTTTGTAATTCTGTTTGATCTATGTTCTGTTTATTTAATCATTTTTTTAATTTCTTTTGATCCTTTTCCTTTATTCTTTTTTTCTTTGCACTGTCTTCTTTCTTTCCTTGACTTCTGCATTTCGGGCTAATCCTTTGTTTTTATCTTCTGAACTATGATTAGCCCTTTAATCTTTCCGCTTTTTTTTTCTCACTGTTTCTCTGACTACTTATTTTTTATGTGTGTAGGGGAGGTTGTCTTCATGGTTGGAGGGTTCCTTTGATCATTTGATGATCATGTTTCATCGATGATCGACATTAATGCAAATATCCTGACCATATTTTATTTGAATTTTCCTCTTGGATCGTCACCCAGAGGTCAATTTGGTCATTTCTTGACCATCAGAATTCCTTTTGGGCATTCTGCCATTAAACCTGCACATACAAAACACATTTGTTAATTAAAAACCTGCGGGGAGGGGTTAATATTGCTTTTTATGGGGTTTCAGGCTATTGGGATGCTTTGCAGAGGAAGGGATGGTGCAAGGACAGGGTTCTGAAGGCAGAACCAGAAGAGGTTCAAACAGAGGCAGGAGAAATTTGAATTTTGGCGCAGAGGGTAAAGGTGGTTTTGAAAAACCATAAGTGGTTTATCGCATGGATAGAAGGCGGTTTGTGGTTTTGGATGAAATAGACGTGATATAACCTAGGGTTTGACATGTGGCAATAAAATACCGCCTATTTCGCATGGGTTATAAAACTATAAACCCATCACAAATTTATTTGTGATATGCATCTCGGGTTGTCAGATATCGAGGAATGAGATCAATGGTTGACGCATGTTGAGAGGTGGTGAGTAGGTGATGGGATTGGCAGAGTGGAAGACAGATGTCAAGGCGTGGTTGGCTAGAAGTGTTTTTAGTGGAGAATGGGGCCCGGTCGCGAGGTGACGTGGCAGGACCTTTGTCGTGTAGCATAGGTTTATAATATATGTGGGGTTTGTTTATATGGGGGAGGGAAACGACAACTGTCGGATGGGGGAACGGATCTCCGATCAATGGTAGGGATGACTTGGTCAAGGCACGAGATTTTTTAAAGAAAAAAAGGGGCCAGTTTAATATATTCAAAGGTTTGGGGCCTTTATATAAGGTTTGGGTGGGTTATAAAAAAATAAAAGGGTGGAAGTATAATTTATGCGGGGGAGGGGGCTAGGGATAAGCGGAAGGTCAAGGTTTCATGGGTAAAAGGGGCTGGGGCTTAATAAGAGAGGGGATTAAGGCTTATTATATTAAAAGGAGCATATTTTATGCATAAAACAGGGTTTTAATAAAATTAAAAGTACCTGATAGGTTAGAACTTAGGTTTAAACAATGTAAAAGGGAAATTTTTACGTTGTTTAATATGTCAAAGGAAAAAATGATGAATGAAGGGGTGTTATGAGGGTTTTAAGGAAAGGGGAAAATGGGTTTTTCAGAGGAAAAAGGCCAAGAATGGGAGTGAGGGCAAGGTAGTGGAATGAGGAAAACATGCCCAATGATGAAGTTATTCTTTGTAGAAGTGGGGTAGACCTTTAGAAGACAAATAGGGGGAAATTTAGTAAAACATTTTGACTTAGGATAATGAAGGCAGTGAGATTTCTAAAACTCACAATATTTCTCAAATTTTGTTTTTAGAAATCTAGGGTCATAACTTAGTCATCTTTTGATAGCAGCAAAAATTACTGATGACTAAAAATGGCTCCACTTGGGGAGGGAAGATCCCTTTTGGAGGTGTCCATAACTTTCAGCTTTATCAAATCTCTAAGTTTTTGTAGACCAGTGTCTTTCCATTGGGCATATTTTCACTTCTTTCACTTGCTAATATTTCTTTTGAAGTGATAATCTTAATAATCTGCAACATATGATTTCATTCAACAAAATTTCTACCTACCCAATCCTACTTGTCCTAACATTTTTTTCTTCTTTGAGTACATTTGAACTGGCAAGCTCTTGACATTTTTATTTTGAAAATAGAAATAAACTATCTACTTCTATCCTTATTGCTTCCAAGAGTTTAGATTAAACTAGTGAACTCTTTTTATTCTCTACCTAAACTATTTGACTGCCAAGATTAAACTGTTTGGCAGTCTTTGATTCTCTAAACTATTGACATGAAATTTAAGGCATGGTTCAAATCAGGATTAAGTAGTCTGATTTGCCATGGTTGTGGCATTGGAACAATATGCACATAAACATTATTTTGTATAAAGGTAAAATAGAAAGATAAGGGCTATAATTATAATTTGTAATGGATTATTATCTTTCTCTTTGATTCTATTTTGAGCATGTGGAACCAGTATCTTATATTCCTTAATCTATCTTTCTTGATAATTCAAGTTTGAAATAATCTTGACAATCATTGTTTTCACTAACTTACCAACATAAATTTAAAGCATGTTTAGCCATGATTAGTCTAGATGACTGAACAAGATATCATTTTGAATCAGTAGTGGCATTTAGGCTTGCACACTTTCAGTAGTACTATTTTTTGGGTATGGGGTTTTACCTCTTTTGAATTTTCCCTCTTTTTCCTTTTCTTTCATTGTTTTTGTATTTTCAGTGATTTTTCTCATGCAATGCTATGTCTAATGAGTGAAAAATTTGAAGCTAAGACTCTTGAAAAAAATAGTGTTTGAGCATCCTGCCATTGCTAGGACCTCCAAATAACTCTTCTCCATTTAGCCCTTGTAAAATAAAACATTATGACCCCTAATTGAGTGAACGATATAAGGCCTTTTCCACAAATTTTCAAACTTGTCGTGTTTACCTCTATCTTCCTTTCTAGAATCCCATTTTAAGACTGTGTCTCCAACTTGGAAATTATTAGCTTTAGTCCTTCTGTCAAAGATATTGTTGATTCTTTCCTGTATTTCTTGTGTTCTTTTATAAACCTCCTCCCTCGACTGTTGTAAATAAATAGTTTGGTTCAGCCTTCTCTGCATGTTAGTTTCTTCAGATTCCACTTCTTGGAGAAGTTTCATGACTAGAACTCCCAAGAATGTTGGGAAGACTACAACCATGCCATACACCAACTGATAGGGAGACATATTGATTTATTTCTTGGTGGTTAGTCTATCAGCCCATAAAGCATGAACTCGCTTACTGTGCAATGATTTTTGATTTTTTTCCAGTATTCTTTTGATAATGTTGATCAGGATTTTGTTGGATGATTCAACAAGTCCATTTCCTTGAGGGTAGTAAGCTATGGAGTGCCCTAATGTGATATGATATTTATAACAGAAATTAATCATTCTTTTGTATTTGAAAGTAGTAGGATTATCTGTAATGATCTTTCTAGGACAACCACATCTAGATAATATGTTGGTCTCAAGGAACTTGATAATGACTAAGTCAGTAGCATTTCTAGAAGGGATAGCATCTATCCACTTGGTAAAATAATCTGTGGTAGTAAGGATCCACTTATGTTGGGTAGATGAGGTTGGGTGAATTTATCCAATAAACTCTAAACCCCATTGCTAAAAGGGAGCCTCAATACTGATGGGATGCAAAGGTAAAGGTAGGATTTTTCTCTTGCCATAAAAAAATTGGCACTTATGGCAGGTCATGACTAGTTTTTGGGTATCAAGGAAAAGAGTGGGCCAGTAATAGCCAGCTCTAAGAATCTTGTTTGTTGTTGCTTTCTAGTAAAGGTGGCCTCCACACTCTCCTTCATGAAATTCATGCATGATCTTTCCTGCATCATTCTCAAGAAAACATTTAAGAAATATGCCAACAACATTTTTCCAATACAACACTCCATCTAAAATGCAATAATTTAAAGCTTTTTGTTTTAATAATCTAGCTTTAGTCTTTGATAAAGAAGGAGGGGTATTGAGATAAAGAAGCATATATATGATATCAGCATACCAAAATGAATTCATAAATATTTCTTCAATGTATGGAGCAGTGAATTCATCCCGTTCTTCTAAAACATCAACTATATTCATATCTAATGCTTGGAAATTTGATTTTGCGATGAGTTTTGCTAATCCTTGTCCTTTAATAAACTTGGTAGGATTGATTTCTAAATCATACTCTAAAATAATAGCAATCTATTTTCCCCTTTTTCCATCAGGGTTTTGATTTAGAATGTCCTTGACAACTATATGTGGGACAAAAGAAATGATATAAGAGTGTAAAATGTAGACTCATAAATCTTTCAATGTTTTTATCAAGGCTAAGGCTTGTTTATCCATGATGTTATATTTGAGTGGAGCATCTGTTCCTGGCCCATGTTATTCTTTTGCAACAACACTACAGCAATGGTGTGTTCAGATGTAAATGGAAAATGTAGAAATCCTTGGTGAAATCAAGACTGTAAGAACATGTGTTTGAGTGAGAGCTTGTTTCACTAGTTCAAATTACTGTTTGGATTCTAAGGTCCATTTAACTCATGTTTCCTTTTTTAGCATGTTTGCGATATTCTTCAAAATTTCAGCAAGTTTAGGGATGAACCTTCTCAAAAAGTTGATCTTCCCAATGAAAGATCACAATTCTTTGAGGTTTCTAGGATGGATAATTTTCAATATGCATTCAATCATTTTGGGATCTATTTTGATTCCTTCCTCAAAGATTATGTGGCCTAGGAGTTTTCCTTCCTGGAGACCAAAGTGTTGGGTGTGGAGCCTGATTATCTTTTTTATTTTGTATCACATCGTTGGACCCATGTACCTTAATGGGGGTGGAAATGCCACCTGTAATTAAACGATACATGGGGGGTCTAGGGGGAGTGGTTCTGACTTTATGGTTCGAGGGCAGCGCCCCCGAAGCTAAAAATAGATGTAAAATTGTCTTGTAAAAGTATAGTAATTTCTAGTCAATCTGGGCCATTCATTAGGCAGATGATCTGACGGTAGAAGTTATGTTTAGTTTAGGGTTTTTCGCCTATAAGGAAACCCCTCGCTTGTATGAGGGTATTATATTGCGGCTGTGTATTTTATGTGTATTCTTAGAGCGACAAACAGATAGGGAGACTATGAGAGAGAACATAGGATATTACAGTGGATTTGATGTAGGTTGTGTCTCTTCATTTTTCTAGATAATAGAAAGGAAGGACTAGTTGTTCGGGGTGGACGTAGCCCAAACTAGGTGAACCACATATATCTATGTCTCTTTGCTTTTATGTGTTTTGTGTGTTTGTGTTTTCCCGCATATTTTATTTGTTGCATTGCTCTGTAATATATAATTTTCTAACAAAAAGAGTGTTTTCTTGGGATTCGAAGATAAGCCATATTTCCTACGTTTCTCAAAAACTTTTCTCAAGTGGACTAACCGTTCTTTGTCAGTTTTGGAGAAAACAGTGATGTCATCAAGATAAATGATTATAAAATAGCCTATGTCTTCTAAAAAATATATGTCCATGGCCCTCTGGAATGTGGCCCATGCATTCATTAAACCAAATGGCATTTTAACATACATGAATGTACCCCAGGGTGTGGTGAAAGAAGTTTTGTGTTGATCACTTGGGAGTACTAGCACATGGTTTTAGCCTAAAAAACCATCCAAGAGTGATATTCTCTTGGATCCAACCACCTTTTGGAGTATGTTATCCATCTTAGGCAAAGGATAATTATCTTTCAGGGAGGCTTTGTTCAGGTTTCTAAAGTCAATACAAAGCCTAATTTCCCCGGTCTTCTTCCTGACAGATACAAGGTTGGAAACCCACTGTGAGTATCTAAGGGGAATTATGATCCCAACATCATACATATTTTTGATATCTTTCTCAACTAAAGGTAATAAAATAGGGTTTATTATTCTTAGTTTTTGTTTGAAAGGTTTCTTATTTTCCTTAAGAGGAATTTTGTGTTGAATAATGCTGGTATCATATGATTTCAGATCTCTGTATCCCCATGCAAACACATCTCCAAACTCCTTGAAAAGTGAAATATATTCATGTTTTATATGAGCAGGAAGAGTGCTAGATAAATTGATCATTTTGGGTTCATTCATGCTTCCTATGTTGTGTTCTTCTACATTAGTTTCTGTAGGGTCTATCTTTGTATTTTTAGCTATATCATCAAAGTCAAAAAGCTCCTCTAATGGTGTAAGGCCCATTGGTATTGAATATTCTTTGAATTGTAAAATCTCAAGGTCCTTTTGGTTTAGGTTGTTAAGTAATCCTGCCTTATGAAGATGTTCAAATTGTTTTATATCAGCGATAGAGGAAAATTCTGTTTTAGGGACTTGTTTTTCATCAAAACAATCTTCTTTATGGCTTGAGCTAGGAGTTGGTACAGAAAAATCATTTTTAGATTGCAAAAAATCATCAATGTGTTTATCTCCTTCAAACACCTGCAAATAGTTTTCATTGTCAGGGACTGTAGGCCTATTTTTTACTTTGACAATGAATAGTTCATTTACATGGGGTACATGACAATTGCTGGCAGC
The DNA here is from genome assembly GCA_034641835.2 of Pinus albicaulis. NCBI lineage: Eukaryota > Viridiplantae > Streptophyta > Pinopsida > Pinales > Pinaceae > Pinus > Pinus albicaulis. The sequence goes on along the minus strand of CM076569.1, from coordinate 459,692,052 downwards.
GAAGTCAAGCTCATTTGAAAGGTTATTTTGAGCTCTAGGGATGAAAGTGAGTTCATATTTTTTAAAAAATTTCAGGAGATCTAGGGAAGCGTTCCTGTATTCTCTTAATCTTGGGTTTTTGGCTGAATACTCCCCTTTTATTTGCCTAATAATCAACTATGAATCTCTATTAATATTTTCTTGGCTCCTAAATCTTTGAGTAAATGTAGGCCAAGGAGGAGAGCTTCATATTCTGCAATATTATTAGTGCATTGGAAATCAAGTTTGTAGGAATGTCCTTTGTTTCTATTATGTATCCATACACCAACTCCGGAACTAGCTTTGTCATAAGAGCCATCAAAGCTCATGTTACAAAGTGTTTCTATCTCATATTCATCCTCATTTTGCTGTTCAAGATTGCTAAAGTTTGGGCTGCTATGTTTTTTCATTTGAGGGTAGAATTGAATATTCAAGTGGGCTTACCTCTTTTTTATTTTCATTTTCTTGTGTGCTAATTTATTTTTCATTGAACAAGATAAATGAATCAATATTTGAATGAATGGAATAAATAGGAGTGTTGTTTGGCCTATCTATGTTGCTTACCATATATCTCATATGAGATTCACTGTATAACCTTCTTGTCTGGTTAAAGACTAGGATGGTAGCATCAGACATGTCCATTTGGAGGCTCCCCTGAAGTTTGGCTCCCCATGATTTTGATAGAAGCATGCCATACTTTGGGGGAATGTTAGCAACAACTATGTCCATAACTAGACCCTTAGCAGGAATTTGTGCTAGATTGACACATAAATCCTTGATCAGAGCTAAACACTTGACTCTCCTTTAATAAAAGGAATATAGGTCTTTGTAATATTTAGTAATTTCTAGGCCTAATCTCTCCATCACCACTTTTGGCATGAGGTTGTGAAACGCACCATAGTCTAGCATGGCATTGTGTAAGATTTTGTCATGTATATTTAAGTTGACATAGAATGGAGGGATAACTCCTTCTTGGTATTTTCATTCTACTTCAGGACCAAACAATAATTCTGGTTTATCATCTATCAAGTTTAAAGTATCAGTATCATTTCCTATATTCAAAGATTTCAAAACTTAATTTTTATATACATCTTGGGTTACTAGTTCAACTAAGGGTATGCTAATTTTGACCTTGGAAATTTCTCCCTCAAGGCTGAAAGGGACTAGTGTTTTTGACATATTTACATCTGATTTGTCAAACATAGTCTTTTCAGCAATTATGTTTTGCTGAATTTTATTAGGACTACTATTTCAGACATATTTTTCAGGTCCATTAGCATAAGTATTAGGGCAACTTGGGTCAACACTTTGCTGGCTGATTTTGTCTAAATGTTCAAATCATTTTTTCTAGCCATAGTGTTAGTATTGTTTGCTATCTTTTTAGGAAGATTTTATGAGGTATTCTTAACAACAGTTTCTGTGTTATTTTTCTTGGAGGCCTCTTGGTTCCTTTTGCTCCTAAGATCATATTGTCTGTGGACCTCCATTATAGCATTTTAAAACCCTAGTTGATAACCTTCATAATCCTCATGATTGTTTTCAGTTTGTTTTGAAGAGAGGAATCCTTATTCTTCTTTAGTGAGAAAAGCATCACCCTCACTATGAGATCCTATTAAGTTTACATGATCTTCTTCCAACCTTTCTGTCTCCCTTTCCTCTTCTTCATTTACATAATTTTCTTGGAAAGGAGGCATAATTTGTTGGTCATTATCTCTTTGTCTATTTTGAATAGGATCTCTTCTGAAATTTGGATTTCTATTTCTGTTTTGGGGATTCCCTTGGTTGTCTCTAGGAGGTACTCTATTAGTTAAGTTTATATTCTACAACATTATTTCCATTACCCTCACTAAGTTATCAATTTTGGCATTAGATGATGAGGTTGATGCCAATGTTTCATCTTTGTATGTAACTCTCTTATCTAATTTTAACCTAGCTCTTTTCTCAATCAGATTTTCTTCTACACTTATAGCTCCCCTCTGCATATCTTCTAAAGTCAAGGGGTCTCTTTCTATTAGCTGATAGGCCATGTTTGGATCAAAGCATTTTGGAAATTTTGCTAAGGCTAAGCCTAGTGGAGGATTCATGTTTTGGGGAAGTGCATTGTAAACACTATTGAATCTAGTGCAATAATCTTGGACACTTTCCCCACAATTTATTTTGAGGTTGCTATATTCTGAAAGGATTTGGAGAGGGTTCTTTTTAATTTCCCATTTGTTTATGAATTTTTGGTATAAAGAAGGGAGATCATTTATACTATTAGGAGTTAAGATTTTAAACCATTTTTTGACTCCTCCTCTTAAACTTTGGGCAAAGATTCTCATCTTAATGGTCTCTTCTTCTATTCCATGTAATCAAAGGCATCATCCATTTTATCTACATGCTGTTGGGCAGTAGTAGATTCAGTTCCAGTGAAATGGGGAATTCTGGATTGATAATCATTTGGTAAAGGAACCAGAGGTTGTGGTAATAGTAAGGGAGCATACCATATTGCCATGATAGAATTGAATGGAAGATTTACAAGAGGTGGGTTTGTAAAAGGGGAAGTGGGATGAAATGGAGTGCTTTGAACAATGGATGTGTAGATGGGTATGGTGGAAGTACTTGGACTAACAAATTGATTTTGAGCATATTTTTTTATGGAAGGAGCTAAAGTGATGGAGAAGCTAAAAATCAGGAGGAGTGGAAGGAGATGCTTCTCTGCTGAAAAGGTTCTTTGAATGGTACAAGTCAAAGTGAGGATCTTTCAAGACTGTAAGGTTTTTAGGGACAGATCTTGTTCTTTGGATAGTCCTATTAGTAGTTAAATTTATAGCTTTAGAAGTTTTGCACAAAATTTTTTCTGGATCATCAACTATAGTAGGAGGATTAGGGTCTAGATGAGATCTGATATTGATCCTATGTGAAGCCAGATTTCAAACTCAAAATTTTTGGAGAGGCTCAAAGTTTTAGGATTGTTTTTTAGAAGGATGACCTCTCACAGTGTTTAGTAAGATTCTAAAATATGGGACTAGGATTCTAAACTTCTTGGGACTGATGTGATACAATCCTTAGGAAATATAAAATAACTAGTAAAATAATTGGCTTAATGGGGCTAGTGGAGTCGCCAGGTGGAAATATTTAGCTGTTTTGAAGGTGAATGTGTATGGTCCACCACCAGTAATTGAAAAAAAAACCAATCTAGGGATGTTTTTAGGGTTTTATGAGTTTCTTAATGTATTACTAAGGTTTGTAAGAGTGTTCTATACTTGAATCATAATTTAGCTAGGATGGTGAAACAAACAAAGTCTACTCTATGGCTATCAGTTGAGTTTTCTATGATTTGATGATGGTTTCTGGAGTTCTAAGAAGTAATCATGTTGTTAGCAAATAAAAATTTCCTACCGTGATAAACCACTAGATACTATCAGTAAAGGGTTTCTGAATATTTCAAGGAATATTTAAGCATGAACTTACTCAGAAGGTCCCACCGTGATCGCCAGAATGTTAGTGTCCTGTGATTTGGCAGATTGGTATACCAAATGACAAGGTAACATGAAACCAGTATTTAGAGTCCTAGGACCTAGCCCTCCTAGAATCAGAGAGGGATCTCTCTATTTGTTTGCAAAGGATATGAACTTGTTTACTTTGTATGGTTGATTTTAGGCTAGTTATTAAGTACAAGGTTTGTTTGATTATTTTGGTTGGGTATATTGATCAAGAAGCTTAGGTAGAATGAGGAAATCTCTAAGTCATTGGGCAATGGAGTCTAATGGAAGTCATGATAAGTTCATCAATGGATCGGGGAGCATCATAGGGCAAATCTAACTTGGCTAGTGGATCTTCAAGTTTTGAAGGGTAGCGAGATGGACATCAATAGTAAGAATGAAAAGTAGGGTAAAGGGTAATCAATAATCCTTTATCATATGTACTTCTCAACAAAGGGAATTAGATATAATAAGCATGAAGGGGTAATCAATAAATAGGGCAAACCATAAATTCTACAATCCACACTACAACAGATAATAATTCAAGTCAAATTTTTCCAATGAAATATAGAAGGCGAGAAACTCATTTAACTTCTAGTGATTTCACCTTCAAGGATAGAAAACATTTAAGACACACATATATCTGTAATAAGAGAAGAGGGAACTCCTAAACATCCTTGATTATAGCTATGAATATCTCTAAAACAATTAGTTAAGAAAGTACAAAGGGTATGATCAAAACAAAACCTCTTTGGCAGACTTTAAAGAATGGTACTTTAGAGAGAGACTTCAATAACAGTGTTTTAGTGGCAGCAAGTAAACAGGGATAACCATAAATCATGCTTGATACCAACTGTATTCAACTATTTATGAAATAAACAAGCTTAAGGGGTGTAGAGAGAAATTAATAATTCTCTAAAATTTCCTAGCAGAAGAAAACATTAAGGAAGTGAAGAATAAACAGAACTAAGGTGATTTCAAAAGAAATTTCTTAGCCTAAAACTTTTATTCTACTGCAACATGGAAAGGTGGAAGTGTAATGAAACATGAAATAACAATAACATATTAGGAGCACTTCACCAACAACCAAGCTCAGGGATCTAGTGATCTAGCCTCCTCCATCAACAAACAAATCAGGGCATCCACAAGTTCCAAGACATCAATTTCTTTTCAACTTCCAAGAGGCTATATATTAATTTAAAGAGTCATCAAATTCCAACAAGATAATGAGTCTAGATGTAGTATTTATGTTGCAAATGAGAAGGTGAAGCTAATCTAGGGTTTGAGTGCCATTTATTATAGAGTTAACGAATTCCTAACTTCTATTTGCAGATATTTTCTCTAAATAATAGCTTCTATCTTAACTCCTAAGGAAAAATAGGTGATATTTTTTACTTTGAGGCCTATTCATAACTTTTTACAATAACTGTCTAGTAGATATAATATCTCTGACTTAGCCTAATAACTGCTAAATGCTTTATTGAAGGAAAAACAACACTTAGGTGGCACAAATATATTTTGAAAGGAGTAACTGCCACAGGCCGAGTCATTCGAATCTGTTTTAGGTAAATCTGCCTTTTGTTTTATCTTTAATCTCTATCATTAAGCCTTAAACTCTGTCTTTATGCTTTGACTATCTGCTGTTTATCATATTTTCTGTAATTCTATTTGATCTCTGTTCTGTTTATTTAATCATTTATTTTATTTCTTTTGATCCTATGCCTTTACTCTTTTTGTCTTTCCACTGTCTTCTTTATTTCCTTGACTTCTGCTTTTCAGGCTAATCCTTTGTTTTTATCTTCTAAACTATGATTAGCAATTTAATATTTCTGCTTTCTTTTTCTCACTGTTTCTCTGACTGCTTATTTTTTCTGTGTGCAGGGGAGGTTGTCTTCATGGTTGGAGGGTTCCTTTGATCATTTTATGATCATGTTTCATCGATGATCAACATTAATGCAAATCCTCTGGCCATATTTTATTTGAATTTTCCTCTTGGATCATCACCCATAGGTCAATTTGGTCGTCTCTTGACCATTAGAATGCATTTTGGGCATTCTGCCATTAAACCTGCACATACAAAACACATTTGTTAGTTAAAAACCTGTGGCGAGGGCTTAAGACTGATTTTTATGGGGTTTCAGGCTACTGGGATGCTTTGCAGAGGAAAGGATGGTGCAGGAATAGGGTTCTAAAGGCGGAACCAAGAGAGATTCAAATGTAGGTAGGAGAAATTTAAATTTTTCCGCGGAGGGTAAAGGTGGTTTTGAAAAACCATAAGTGGTTTATCACGTGGATAGAAGTTGGTTTGTGGTTTTGGATGCAACCAACGCGATATAACCCATGGTTCAACATGTGGCAAGAAAATACTACCTATTTCACGTGGGTTATAAAACTTTAAAACCATTGTAACTTTATTTGCGATATGCATCTTGGGCCGTCAGATCTAGGGAAATGATATTGACGGTCGACGCATTTTGAGAGGAAGTGAGTAGGTGATGGGATCGACAGAGTGGAAGATAGATGTCAAGGCGTGGTTGGATGGCGGTGTTTTTAGAGGAGAATGGGGCCCGAGAGCGAGGTGACGTGGCGGGACCTTTGTCGTGTAACACAGGTTTATAATATATGCTGGGTTTGTTTATATGGGGGAGGGAAACGACAGCCGTCGAATGGGGGAACAGATCTCCGAGAAATGGTAGGGATGAATTGGTCAGGGCGCGGGCTTCTTTAAAGAAAAAAAGGGCCCAGTTTAATATATTCAAAGGTTTGGGGCCTTTATATAAGGTTTGGGGGGTTATAAAAAAATAAAAGGGCGGAAGTATAATTTTTACGGGGGAGGGGGCTAGGGATAAGCGGAAGGTCGAGGTTTCATGGGTAAAAGGGGCTGGGGCTTAATAAGAGAGGGGCTTAAGTCCTAGTATATTAGAAAGGGTAGATCTTATCCATAAAACAGGGTTTAATAAAATTAAAAGGAATCGATAGGTTAGAACGTAGGTTTAAACAATGTAAAAGGGAACTTTTTACATTGTTTAATATGTCAAAGGAAAAAATGATGAATGAAGGGGTGTTATGAGGGTTTTGAGGAAAGGGGAAAATAGGTTTTTCAGAGGAAAAAGGCCAAGAATTAGAGTGAGGGTAAGGAAGTGGAATGAGGAAAACAAGCCCAATGATGAAGTTATTCTTTGTACCAGTGGGGTAGACCTTTAGAAGACAAAGAGGGGGGAAATTCAGTAAAAAAATTTGACTTAGGACAGTGAAGGTAGTGACATTTCTAAAACTCACAATATTTCTCAATTTTTTTTTTTTAGAAATCTAGGATCAAAACTTAGTCATATTTTGATATCAGCAAAAATTACGGATGACTAACACTGATTAGAAATGACATCAACACCTGGAACAACCAGAGAGGAAGTAAGCACCAAATAAATTATCATCTTAATTTCTTTATGATATCTGAATCCATTTTATCTAAGGAATTTTTTAGGGAAGTCTCTATCCTTCCATGCATGTGTTCAAAACATTAGCCCATCTATTTGGAAGTGGATATCAAATTAGGCCCCAAGAGTAAATCGTTCATATTTGGAGGATTTTGGTTGCATGATCCCTATTTTATTGAAAAGGATAAAGAATGATGGAAAAACTTATATTTCCACAATCTAGCCCCAATGTACATATTTTAGTAAAAATTAAAGGCCCTAATCAACCAAATCAAGAAATTGAACAAGGAAGAATTTGGAAATATCCTTTAAGCCAAAAATCAATTGGAAGCTCAAATGGAAATCATGAAATCGTAAAGTACCCTGGAGGATCAGATAGAGGATTTGGCTCAACAAGAAGGAACCATCTTAGTGAAACCAGAGGATAGAAGAAGAAAATAAGAGCTACTATGGAAAAAAAATACCTAATCAACTAGCTAAAAGAGGGGGAGAGAAATACCAATTTCATTCAAAATTCTATGCTCAAACAAAAGCAACACAAAAAAATATTGTCATCCCTGGATAGATCAAGCAATAAAATCACCAATAAAAAGGACTTTGAGGTTAAATTAACAAAATTCTACAACCCTATGATGAGATATCCATTGCCTAACATGTTAGTAACCACCAATAAGATTTTCTCCCACATTCCTAGTAATTTCACCCTCGATCAAAGTGTGGCACTTATGAGAGAAATAACTTCCTAATAATTTGAATATTTTGTAATGAGTATGCTCAGAAAAAAGGCCCATAAACATAATGGGAGTCACTATCTTTTTTTTCCAAGCATGTTGGTCATTCTCGAGCCTAGAATTCTTAGATCTAGTAGAAGAATTTAGGAAAACCAAAACCCTACTCCCTACCGTAAACCCCACCTTCCTCACACTCATCCCCAAAGATAAAAATTCATTAGATCCTATTGACTTTCATGCCATCTCCCTATGTACCATGATATACAAGATAGTCTCCAAAATGATAGAAAATTGTTTAAAGTCTCTTTTATTTGTCCTCATTTATAATGAGTAGTATGTCTATGTGGAGGAGCACCAAAACCTATGTGGACTAATAGTGGTAGACAAACTCATTCACTCTTTAAAGAAGCAAAGGAAATTAGGAATTATTATAAAACTTGACTTTTATAAAGCCTTTAACAAATTTATTTGGTATTACTTGTACTACAACCTAAAAGCCTTTGGATTCTCTTAAGACTGGACATATTTTATATGCTCTCTTCTTTCCTCCCCATTCTTTTCAATTCATCTCAATGGCTTTCCAACCAAAACCTTTAGCCCCTTCAAAGGAATCAGGTAAGGATATCCTATATCTCCTTTCCTTTTCGTCCTAGTGCTCAAAGGAAATCGGGCATGATTATAAAACTTGAATTTTCAAAAACCTTTAACAAATTGAGTTGGTATTACTTGTACTACACCCTAGAAGCCTTTAGATTCTCTTAAGAATAAACTGATTTTATACACCTTATTTCCTTCCCATTCTTTTCAATTCATCTCAATTTATCTCCAACCAAAACCTTTAGTCGCCCCTCCAACAACATCAGGTAAGGATATCCTTTGTTTCCTTTCCTTTTCTTCCTTTTAAATGCTCTCTTCTTTCCTCCCCATTATTTTCTATTCATCTCAATGGCTCTCCAAACAAAACATTTAGCCCCTCCAAAGGAATTATGTAAGGATATCTTCTGTCTCCTTTCCTTTCCTTCCTAGTGCTCAAAGGCCTCAATCGAGTTCTTTAAATATTAAGAAGACAAGGGAACATTTCTAGCATCTGCATGATAAAATCTATGGAACTTGTCACCCAACAACAATTAATGGATGATACTATGATTATTTGATAACCCTCAGCTAAATAAGTAATATAATTGAAATGTATCCTTGATGAATTTGTGCTTGTGTTGGGTACTTCCATCAACCAGACCAAAAAATGGATATTTTTCTTCAATAATGCAATGCCATCCAAACCCATATGGATAGAATTTTTGGTTTCCAACAATATTCTCTTCTTCTCATTTATCTTCAATCACCCCTCAATGACAATTATTTGAAAATTTTCCAACAAGCTAGACAATTAGGCCTTCTATGCCTTAAAATATGTGGGCATTGACTCTTCTTAAATTAGTTTGAAAACATTGCCTATATACATGATTTCTATCATGGTTGCGCCAAAAGGGGTTTTTCATTGAACCAAGAATACATACATGTCAGTTATTTGGGGAGGTGATTGAGACAACACAAGTGATCTATAGTCACATGAGATAAGGTTACCTTCCCAAAAAAGGGGGAGTGGGACTCCGAGATCCAAAAACACTTAGTAATGTCATGGGAGAAAAGTTGTGGTGACATTGGATACAAGGACGACATGGGTTGTGGAATATCATTTGGCATTAAAAATACATCCCACACTAAAATTTTATCCAAAAATTGAATCAAGGTAACATAGTCCAAGGCTCAAATATAAGGAACCTAGTGGATGGCAACAAATCCTTAATCCAAAATCACATCTTTTGGGAAATAAAACATGGTCACTCCATGGATTTCTTGTAGGATTTATGGAAGAAATTTCCCAAAATAGCACAACAAATAAAGTATTCATAGTTTAAGACCATCCTAATTGAAAATGTATACCCACAGATTAACAAATACTAGAAACTGCAATGAGTGAACTCTCAATGGCAGACATGGAAAATTGTTGAGGAGAATCCTGTTGTTCTCCCTCCCAAGGTGTAGACACAACTGGAACACCGAATATTGTAGAGGCTTATACCAATTGCGGAGAGTAAATACAAACTATGCTAGGGAAAAAAACCTGCAGGCACCTTTACAATGTCGGAAGCATACACTTTGGCAACATGCATAAATCAAGTTCCAACGTACCCAATTTGGCATCATGTATGGAGCTAAAAAACATGGTCCATAATTGAACACTTATTGTGTCTTTTGGCTAGGAAAGAATATCTAACATGGGACAAAATCATTAAGCGTGCCTATCAAGGCCCTTCCATATTCTATCTCTACAAATAAGATGAAGATATGAAAAAGTATTTTTTCATCAATTGTGTCTTTGCGGAGCAGATTTGGATAAATATAGAATCCACTTTTAGGCAGACAAATACCATGGGACTCACTCTCATGAATGTTATCTTTTAATGGAAGCTCTCTCATTTTCAATGTGACACTCTCAACAAATCTTAGTCCCTCTTCCCAGGGTTCATCCTACGGTCTCTTTAGAAATAGAGAAAACCAAATTTTCATGAAATACACTTCTGATCCCAATCAAGTATGGTCTAAAGTGTTGCAAGGAGTTTAAAAAACCACACTTGTCACCCTTGTTCTACTATGGACTGGGATCCTTCCCCTTTTGAATCATATTCTCTCCTCCCTCTCCATATTCCATCCTTCTTCCCCACCATTTTCTTCCTCTTTTCATTGACGCTCTCCCTTTTCCCTATCCTCTGGTCTCTTCCACCTCTAAGATTTATTAAATACAATTTTAACAGAGCTGCCAAGGGTAACCTAGGCCCTATCAGATATGGAGGAATATTCAGGGATGAAAAAGGTATTCCCCTTTTTATGGCCATAGGATCACTATGGTTCTCCACCAACAATGTTGTAGAATTCAAGGCTTTGGAGAAAGGCTTGCAAACTACCATTTAGCAAAGGTTCTCCAAACTCATGGTGGAAGGAGACCCTCAACTAACTATCAACATTCTATATAAATCCCAACATGGTACCCCTATTTCCAAAATATATACAAGATGATGTGTTGCTGCTTGCACAAAATCACCTCAGATATCTCCTCTTCCCTCACTGCCATTCCCACTCATATCCATTGTTCTATAAATAAACCTATTGATGCTCTAATAAATATTGGTTGCTCATAGTAAATTTATTTTGTCTCTACTCCATGGTCAAATATATCCTTCTCACCTCCAGTATACCCCAATAAATCCCTTATCCTCCAAAACCAATTATAAGAAGACTCATACTCAACTTCCTCCCTATCTAGGGTGCACACAAGGGAAGTGAGTGGTGATGGGATGCCCCTACCATTTCCCCACCATTAAAATTAATTCATGGTACACCTGGGAAAATTTCCTTTACTTTGCATGTTGAGGCATATGTGTTATATCTCCATCCCCAACATTTTGAGTTTTATTTCTATTTTTTAAGCTTGCCTCACCATCTCAAGCCACCTCAACACCATATGCCCCCATAAAGCCTTTATTCCTTGCTATTGGGAGTGCAAATCCCTTGTGATTGTGTAGTATACTTAGAGGAAACCTTCCTTTATAGTCAGATAACCTTCCATTTCCACTATGGTTTCTGTCTTTATTTCGGGGGAAGGTTTAGGTCCTTGTGACCTGGCCTTCTCACCCCCAAATTTTTCCCTCAAAATTCCATTTCTGCATCCTCTTCCTCAATGTTGGCACATGGTAGAGTCTAGACCTCCAGTACATAGTTAGTGGGTATCTCTATATAGGATCAACTGATTTTATTGTCAATTTGATGTGGATATTTACAATTTCTATGTCTCTTTGGTATGATCTCTACCAGCTAGACACAACTATTTCTTTTTTTTTTATCTACAAATATAGTATATCATGATGATTTTTAGTAGTGAGACAATTTTTATAATGCTTTTGTAAAATATTGGACTAGAAGTTTACTATTTTGTTGTTAGTGTGGTGGTAGAGAACGACTATAAAAAAACAACAGATGTAATATTTTTTTCATATGCAATAGAACTTCTGAATTCACTAAAAATAAAAGAAAAATACTATGGCCAAAATTTATGAGAGGGAAATAGATATTAAAAATTAGGTGTTACAGAAAAGTCTACCAATGGTAAAATTTTAAAAATCATGAGAATTAACTAAATTATAACTTTATTTAAAATTGTTACTATTATTATTAATGATAAAAGAATTAATTTATAAAATAAACATATCTAAATTAAAAAAAAATTAAGAAAGATTCTTAACCATGGAGATTTGCCTCCACTTTATCATTTCTTAATATGTTAATAGGCTTTGTTACAATACCATGGCTTATCAATACTACATGGCAAAAAAAATGTAACTCTTCTCATATGACACTAGTTCATATGACCTTTTTTTTTTAATCAATGAATTTAATTGAAAAGGAAAAAATGACATAATTACTTTGGAAATAAATCTTGGCCTTTAAATTGTGTATATTGCTAAAATATCCTAGAATATTCTATGGAGGTTAAATCTTTAAAGTAAAATTATAGAAGTCCTATTCCAAAATAGACATGCCTATCATCATAATTCACTAGATATGTAGAATGTTAATATGTAAAATGTTGATGATATTTAGAGAAATAAATTTAAAACATAAATAATTACGCCATAAGGTGTTATTATTTGAAAAAAACATCCCTGTTTCCTTGCTGTATTTCATGTGGATCGTTCGATCTTTTGTTAGATGATTAAATTCTTCTCAATCGTTGATTTGAAGTCGTTATTTATTGACACAAGTGGTTGGTTCAGAGGCATGGATAAGAAGCAAGGGTTTTCAAATGCACATACGAGTCCATGAAGATGAGACGAACTAGGCACTCTCTGGCACTCTCTGACAGTACATTGGCGCCTCAATGGTACATATTCAAAGATGCTCAAGGGTGAATGGAGACATCATGCTCAGTGTATAGCTTGGGACACAGGTCGACAAAGCATTTCAAGGAGCATGGCAATATTACTCCGGTGGGTTACTTCGTTTGAAGGTATACCTTTCTCCCAAGCTCTGGTATCTAAGGGTCAATGTCATCGAAGCCCGGGAGCTTAGGGTTTCATAAAAGGGGTGTTACCCTGAATTTTTTGTGAAGGCACAACTGGGATTTCAGATTAGGATGACAAGAATTTCGATAAGCCGAAGTTTTTGGAACCTTTCTGGAATAAAGATTTGGTTTTTGTTGCAGCCGAACCCTTCGAGGATGCTTTTTAATTGAGCATGGAAAACATAGGACTGAAGGGGGCTGAGACTGTGGGTTGGGATAAATTTTCTCTTAATTCAATAAAAAAAGGTCTGGATCATAGACTGGTGAGTCCACGGTGGCTGGAATTGGGTGAAGATAAAGTGGAATTCAAGGGAAGGCTTCATCTTCACCTTTGTTTTGATCGTGGCTACCATGTTTTGGAAGAGGCCTCCCATGTGACCAGCGATCTGCGTCTCACATGCAAAGAGCTCTGGCATCCCTGTGTTGGAGTCCTAGAGGTTGGTGGTATTCTGGGTGCCAAGAATTTTTTTCCCACAAAGACCAGGACGAAAAATGCACCATTGATCTTTTTGTGTCGCCAAGTACGGTCGCAAGTGGATTTGAACTCGTACCATCGTGGACAACCTAAACCCCAAATGGAATGAACAGTCTACTTGGGAGGTTTATGATCCCTGCACAGTCTTCACATTGGGAGTATCTGACAATGAATCTTCACATTGGTAGTATTTGAAAATGAATTAGTAGGACCCAATATTCTTGTATCAGAAAACAGAGGTATAACACGAATGAGAAAGGTTCGCTAGTGTTAAGACCTACTGGACTTCAAAAAAATGGGCGAGGTCCAACTCGCGGTACACATCTCATGCTCTTCTTTATTCAATGTATTACATCTCTATTATACTCCACTTCTACCAGCAATGCATTATCTCTACCTTCTGGGAATAGCACAACAAGATGCACTCATACATTCAGCCATGAAAATAGTGCATTTATGTTGATAACTAAAAGTCTATGACAAAAATATTAATGTATCTGAACATATAATGATGGATTATATATAAAATGATGACAGATTGGTGGTGTGTGTGAACACAGGAGGGTTAAAAGGCTTCGAAAATGTCTTATGGAAAGTGGGGAAAGTGCAAAAGTATAGAGGAGGAAGGAAGCCATCAATTAGATTCACTTACCACAGTGTGGACGGGGAATAAGGTGAATCTATATTTAATATAGATTTAAGATATAGATGAGAGTTTACTGTAACTAGCTTAGTTTTTATATCATTCATGTTATCATTGTACACAATTATTTAAATTTAAACTGCATCTAAACATCTATCCTGATATATAACCCGCAAATTAAGTTATTGACTTTCATTAACCTGTAGCGTTCATTTAGAAAAATAATAAGCAATGTTTTGTAATAGTTACTGATCTGATTTAATCCCCTGGAGAAGCCAAGCATGCCTTTCTACAGATTTTAAAATCCCGTCTCCTTGAATGGAGTTTGGTTGAAATAGGGGATTGTGGGTTTCAAAGTTGAAAATACTTGTATGTGCTGAACTGATGGGAGAATTGTAGACCTATTAACTGCCATGCCCTGGTGTAATAAGTAGAGGGAAATTGTAGACCTATCAACAGCCTTGATAATTACGAGATGCAGTGGAATTAATAATTCCACTTGTAAACTTGTTGTTTTTTACATTAGTAATGTAATGGATAGAAAATCAAAATTCTGAAAAGTGCAAGTTTACAAATAAAATGGAAATGGATTTGTAGACCTCAGTGGAGAAATTTCAATAATCAAAGAATTTTAATTCAACCAAGCCATCACAATTCTGACTCACGTAAAAGAACGAGATTTTTACTCCTTAATTATTAATTTGGATGACTGTAAAAGTTTATAGAGGTTAATGCTATTGAAATAATGGATTATATATAAATTGATGACAGATTGGTGATATGTGTGAACACAGGAGGGTTGAAAGGCTTCGACAATGTTTTATGGAAAGTGCAAAAGTACAAAGAAGGAAGGAAGCCATCAATTAAATTCACTTACCACAGTGTGGACGGGGAACAAGGTGAATCTAGATTTAATGTAGATTTAAGATATAGATAAGAGTTTACTGTAACTAGCTTAATTCTTATATCATTCATGTTATCATTGTACATAATTATTTAAATTTAAACTGCATCTAAACATCTATGCTGATATATAACCAGCAAATTAAGTTATTGAATTTCATTAACCTGTAGTGTTCATTTAGAAAATAATAAGCAATGTTTTGTAATAGTTGCTGATATGATCTAATCCCCTAGAGAGGCCAAGCATGCCTTTCTACAGATTTTAAAATCCCATCTCCTTGAATGAGGTTTGATTGAAATATGGGATTGTGGGTTTCAAAGTTGAAAATACTAGTATGTGCTGAATTGATGGGAGAATTGCAGACCTATTAACTGCCCTGCCCAGGTGTAATAAGTAGGAGGGAAATTGCAGACCTATCAATAGCCCTAATAATTATGAGATGCAGTGGAATTAATAATTCCACTTGTAAACTTGTTGTTTTTTACATTAGTAATTTAATGGACGAAAAATCACAATTCTGAGAAGTGCAATTTTACAAATAAAATGGAAATGGATTTGTAGACCCTGTTTTCAGTGGAGCGATTTCAATAATCAAAGAATTGTAATTCAATCAAGCCATCACAATTCTGACTCACGTAAAAGAACGATATTTTTGCTCCTTAGTTATTAATTTGGATGACTGTAAAGGTTTATAGAGGTCACTGCTATTGGAAGAGATATGGGGTGTAGAAGCTAATAGTAAATCTTTGTGTTCTGTTTAAAAAACTTTGTTTCAGGTTTTCCTGGTGACTTAGATGTATCAATGACTCATACAATAAGTGGAGACAGGGAACCGAGACTTGATTATGAGGCAATACCAAGGAACAAGGCCACGCATGTGAGCTTAACCACTCATGCTTACTGGAACTTTGCAGGGCATAACAACGGTAGGGATATATTGGACAACTCTATCAAAATATGGGCTTCACATTATACTCCTAAAGATGATCATCGGATTCCAATAGGCCAAATATTTCCTATGGAGGGAACTCCATTGGACTTTAGGAAAGAGACGGTTTTTGGGAGCAGAATTAATAAGGTGAAGAGTAACCAGAGGCCCCCTGGATTTGATAACAATTATGGCCCCAAGTTGAAGAATCGACTGAGGATTGCTGCCAGGATGAAGGATCCTTGGAGTTGCATGGTGATGGAGGTGTGGTCCACTACTCCAGTGATGCAATTCTATACCAATAATAATCTAAAACACATAGGGGAAAAGGGGGCTTCCTGTACAAGCCACACACAGCACTGTGCATCGAGACTCAGGGTTTCCCCAATGCAGTGAATCAGCCTAATTTTCCCTCTGTCATTGTCCAACCCAGCCACATCTATAGGCAAACAATGCTCTACAGGTTCTCAGTGGATAAAACTCCCATATGACATTTTTTTTGTTTTTGCAGTGTCAGTCCAGGCCAACAATAAGAAAATAATGCCCTATGGACAAATAATTCTTAGTGGATAAATAGTTTCATGCGTTTATTATTTCCATTGTAAGTCCAGCAATAAGAGAATTCTCAGAGAATCTGTAAATGTCTTCCTCTGTTCACTTACAGGACATTGGTTTTCATTTCATGGGGAATTTGGTTTTGTGTTTGGCTCTTAGAGTTTGGTGATTTGTGTTTTTATTTCCTGTACCTTCTCGTTGATGTAAGAAATATAAAATGAAGTGAGAGTGAAAGAAAATCATGAAAGTGAATGTCTCTGTGATTTTTTTGCCCAGATTTACAACTTGGAATATTCAGTCTTCTTTATTATTCATCATAATAACATTTATATATTGGAATATTGTGGTCAAAAGATCTTAGTTGAAGTGATTTGGTGAACAATTTGTTTCACTTTTAAAGAAGGATGTTGTTACTGGCTCATAGTGATTTTGTGAGCAATTTGTTTCACTTTTCAAGAAAGATGTTCTTATTGACTCATTTGTGATATTTATGAAATTCTATACCAGTAATAATCTAAAACACACAGTGGGAAAGGGGGCTTCCTGTACAAGCTACACACAACACTGTGCTTTGAGACTTAGGGTTTCCCAATGCAGTGAATCAACGTAATTTTCCCTCGGTCATTTTCCAACCCAGCCACATCTATAGGCAAACAATGCTCTACAGGTTCTTAGTGGATAAAGCTCCCATATGACAATTTTTTTGTATTAGCAGTGTAAGTCCAGGCCAGCAATAAGAAAATAATGCCCTATGGGGAAATAATGCTCAGTGGATAAATAGATTCATGTGTTTATTATTTCCATTGTAAGTCCAGAAATAAGAGAATTCTCAGAGAATCTGTAAATTTCTGCCTCTGTGCACTCACAGGACATTGGTTTTCATTTCATGGGGAATTTGGTTTTGTGTTTGGCTCTTAGCGTTTGGTGATTTGTTTTTTTATTTCCTGTACCTTCGCGTTGATGTAAGAAATATAAAATGAAGTGAGTGAAAGAAAATAATGAAAGTGAATGTCTGTGTGTTTTTTTCTCCTAAAATGTGTGGTTTTCATTTGGCTCTTACTATTTGGTGACTTGTGTTTATATGTTTTTTATTTAATTATATAATTTAATTAGTTTTTACAACATTCAATTTCAAGATTTTGATAAAAAAATTTCAAGATTTACAACTTGGAATATTTAGTCTTTTTTATTATTCATCATAGTATCATTTATATATTGGAATATTGTGGTCAAAAGATCTTAGTTGGAGTGATATGGTGAATAATTTGTTTCACTTTTAAAGAAAGATGTTGTTACTGGCTCATAGTGATTTTGTCAGCAATTTATTTCACTTTTCAGAAAGATGTTCTTACTGACTCATTTGTGATATTTATGAAATAATTATACTTAAAGTCAACTAATAAATAAAATGTTTGTTTATTTGTTTTTTGTTTTTTTTTTTCTCTCATCAGCAATGCAATTTCCAACAATTTACTCGCAATAAAATGACAGCCATTTATTTGAAAATTCATCGAGTTTATTTTGAATGAGAAATTATAATGAAATGGAATTTAGTAAATATTTCAGTTGAAGATGTCAATGGTAATCTTTCAATTGTGATCGGCTGCTTTGCAATTATGATGAAAAGGTTTTTTGAATCATATTCTCGAGTTAACTAAATTTTGATTTATAAAGTATTTGCATTAGTGAGTATCCGTGCTTATCTTAGAGCATACCAGTAGCACGTGTATTCATCTTTGAACATGTTATATTATTGACTGTAGTATGTGTAGTTGTTATGATTTATATTTATATAATTTTTTTAAATACCATATTTATGGTGGAGGAGGAAAGGAATTGATTGTAGTCTATGTTAGTGTTATGATTGTAATCTATATTCATTTATAATGGTTTAAATACAAAGTCATATTTGTAGTGTAGTAGGAGGATTGCAGAATATATTTAGTATTATTTTTTTTTTTTAAGTTTTATTGTTTTTTAGAATAAGAAAAATATTTATTTGAAAAAATAATTGATATGCTTATTGTTGTCAATTTTTTACATTTTGAAGTTTTTATTTTTGACAAAATGAGATGGTCCGTTCTCTCTAATTGGGTGTATGTCAATGCTATACAACTCACTTTTAGAAATATAGGAATGTCGATAATAATGTTGCATTGGCAGTTTATGACCAACATTTTTGAATGCATGATCACTTGCAAGCATGCTACCCTTTGAATTTTCTTGCAAATTTTAGGAATACTCTTGAGTTTTTTTTGCAACAGCTCACTGTGCATTAGTAGTCTTATCACAAGACACAAATTATCAATTTGAAACATTAGCAAACAGAAACAAAAATAGTCATTTTGTATTCTTGTGTAGTAGGCAGGCCATTGTTGAAGTGCCACTGGTTGGTCTCCATAAAAATCTTCAAAGAATGACTGTCTCATAGAAACATGGGTGCCCTATTATTAGTTACTTTTAGAACACGAAGATATTTATCATACTACTAGTTGGATTTATGATATATTCAAAGACCACAAAAGAGTCCAATCAATCAACTACTTTAATTTTGCCCTGTCTATAGGTGAAAAGAAGTGGAGAACTAAAATTGACATCCTGAAATCCCCTATAAAGATCTCAAAACAATGGTTGGGAAACTTAGAATTGTTTTCTAAGAGAATTGGGGTTGGAAAATTCTATTGTGGCCAAATAGGCATGAATATCATCTCTTGTCGGGTAGGCATGAATTTGACAAAGTTGATAGGGATTGATATGGTGTAAAGTTGTATGGAAATTTACGCACAAAATAAGATAGACATCGATTTCACTACACATATCTTGCTTAGCAACTATTTAATCTTTTTAAGAATAAGATAGACATTGATTTCACTACACATATCTTGCTTAACAACTATTTGATCTCTTTAAGAATCTTACGGCGTTTCCTTTGCAACATTTAATGATGGTGCAATTGCTAGTTATAATTATTTCTAGGAAATACGGCATCGATCTTTTCCAAATTGTCATTCGCCCCGGTGCTTAACTCGATGAACAATACCATCACAAGCAACCGTCCACTGAAGTTTGGTAAGATGCAGTAAACAACGTATACTGATATGTTTCAACCCGATAGCAAGTTGCGAGGAGGTCTATATTTCTAATTATAACGAATGGTGTAAATGGTTATATTAGGCTATGAAAACCTCTTGCTTAAATCGTTCTTCCACACTTTGTTTAAATTGCATGGTGATGTTGATGCTTTGCTATACCACCTCCATTTCATTTATATCCGAAATGGGTGTTTCTCTCTAACACGAGATTGTAACATTCCATTTGTATTCTATTTTTTTAATCTAGATTTTACATTCCACATTTTTCGGATTTGTGATTTTGTTTAATTTTCTTTTATAATTTATAGGAAAATCTGTGGTTTCTCTTCAGTCACCTTCTACATTTGCGGGATTTGTGTTTATTTGAATAGAAAAGGAATGTAATACCACTTTGTTTTTAAAATTCAGATATTTCCATTCAGAACCAAAAAAAATTAGTTGCCTTTGCAACTTTGTCTTTTAAATTTTGCTTCATTTGTTTCATGCTTTGCTAATTTGATCTTTAACTTTTAAAAATTGTTTCATGCTTTTGCATTTATCAATTTTAATTTGAATATATATATATATATATATATATATATATATATATATATATTAAGTATTAAAATTTGTATTAATATTGTTATCTGGTTTAAAAGTATATATAAACGTTAGTTTAATATTTAAAAGCTATTTAGGTAAAGATTTCTAAATTTGAAAGTTAAAAATAATTATTGGTTTATTTACAATAACATAACATAATGTTGTAGCTAATTAGAAATTTCTCGCTTGGAAACTCCTTGAGTGTTTTCTTTATTTTTATATTGATATAATGTTGAATTCAGTTTTTATTATTGAAGATATATTTTTTTAAATGTATAAATATAATAGAAAATTAATTTTAGCTAATAAAAAAATTGAAATATTTCATTTGCATTGGTATATTTATGAATTTATTTAATTAAATTGGATCTATAACCACCTTCAAAAGTGAATAGATTTATTGCTATGTTTTCTTATATTGCAAAAGTGAATAGGTTTATTGTTATGTTTTTTTGTATTGTTATATATATGTTTAGTTCTTCCAACATTACTCTTATTTTTATGTATCTATTTTATTATAGTAGTACTTTTTATTTTATTAAGAGCTACTAACTTAGCATCCAATGTAGTGTTATCAAAAGTTTCTCTCACAATGTTGAGACCTATAAGCATTGGCGTGTTCTTAAATAGTATATAAGAGCTTTAAATAACCACTTTTCCTTTGCACTTGTGCTTGAAAAAAACAGGATTTTTAGCTAAATTGCTAGTGGATTACTTCCATGGTGCTTGTTTGAAAATGAATAACTATTCTCATACATGGCATGCATTGGTAGTAGAGTTTCTTAGAAAGCCAACCATTGTATAGTAAAAATATAATGACCTTTTTTTGGGTTAATAACTTCTGATGACTAAGGAAGGGTTGAATCATTCTAATAAACACATTGTTTATATATATATATATATATATATATATATATATATATATATATATATATATATATAAAAGCAAGCTATTATTTTCCCAACCAGGGTAGTCTTTATTACTTGCCAACTATCTTTTTTAAATTCTATGCTTCTCCCTATTCACAAAACATAGTTGTACTATCCTATATTTATGTATAGTAGATATTATAGAAACAATATTTTCTTATTAATTTTTTTTTAGTTGAAGAGATATCCTGTGCATGTGATGTTCTGTTCCCAACATCTTCATGGTATTAGAGAAAATATTTACAAATCCTTTCTCATTTTATAAACAATTGATATGATTTTATTTGTCTTACTAGAGATTTCTCTAGAATTTGTTCCCTTCTAGTTCTCAGATTCACACACTTCTTCTTTCACATTAAAGTCTTCGTACAATCCTTTACAAATCCATGATATAGATTAAAATAGTTTTTATTTGTAGAGTAAAGTAGTTGAACATAAAGGATGTGGCATTTCTAAAACTAGATTGCTCATTGAAAAGCTAGGATCACTAATTAAAGGAGTTTCTATCAATGTAGGTTTTTGAAAAATATGTTCTAGATGCATAATATATTGTAAAAATAAGAATCATGCTTCTCATTGTTGAATCAAAGCACATATCATGATTTCTAGTCATTTCTCCATAACTCTTTAGCATATGGACCACCAATGTGACCTCTTAGCCATGTATAATTTTCAAACTTCAATTCACCTCATAATCCACAACAAAATAAGAAAAAATGCAACATATTTAAAAGTTGAACTACACGGTTAATATATAAATATGAAAAATATTAATGATATATATTTCTTTATATTAATTTTTTTTTAATATGATGCATAGAGTATATAAGAATAATAGTTAATATAGTTATTTTTATTTATAAAATTAGATAACATTTAATAACAAGTATTTCATGGTAGTATTGTCTTTGTTATTGAAAATGATGGGAATGTAAACTAATATTGATTAAAAACAATTTCATTTCTATATTATTAATTTTTATAATTACTAATAATGATGCAAAATGAATGTTTTTCAATTAAGAAATTATTCAATATTTGATGTCTTCTGCCCATTAGAAACATCTAGGGATATTTCAATTAACGATGTTTTATTAAATTCTATGTGTTTTGTTAACTTTAACAAGAAATGATCTTAAAATTTAGAATATTGTAAAAATATTCAATTCCTTGCTAGAGCCCTTTTTTGTAAGAGACTAATAGCAATGATAATCAATTTTTTTCTCATGATTATATCAACCTAGATTCAACTTAAGTAAGGATCTAACATGAGCCTAGAGGAATCAAATTTCTTCAGGCGCAAACTTCTTTCAAGTGCAAAATACAATATATTTTTCATTGTTTAAATTGTATTTTTGAATGCTAAATGGAGTATATATATGACCAAATAAACATTTTAACTATAAAAACTCATTTTTTCATATATACATAATATTTTTAAAATTATATATAATATATACATAATTAATATTAAAATATTTTACATAACATGTACATAGAGACATTGTATCACCCAAATTAAAATGGTTTTTTATGAGTAATGTATTATTAAGTATATGTCAATATTAATTCGTATTAAAATATTTTATTTTAACATTTTTTTTCTATAATATAGATATATATGAAGTTGATATATAATAAATTAGTTAACATAGATATTCATATAGTTTATTTAAATCTTTGGTTGAAATAATTTTGAAAAGTATAAGATTTTAACATTTTAGTGACCCATTGTTTTTATTTTTTTTATTATACCATATGTTATTTTTCTATTTATAACACAATTTTTATTTCTTAGTTTTATTTTAAAGGAGGAGGAATGAGAGACTTACATATCCCCTTATAATACATAAATCCATCTTAATTATGGATCTAAATGAGCCCAGATAAATCAAATTTCTTCACGTGCAAACTTGTTTAAAGTGCAAAATACAATGTTATTTTTCATTGTTTAAAAATTAAATTGTATTTTTGAATGCTAAATAGAGGATATATAGGGTCAAATAAAAATTTTAACCATAATTTTTTTTTAGAATGATATATAATATATCCATAATTGACATTAAAATATTTGACATAACATGTACATAGGCACATTTTATCACTCAAATTAAATCAGTTTTTTTTATTATTATTGATTTTTAAGTGTACTTCAATACTAATTCGTATTAAAATATTTTATTGATAATCCATATTGAATAATTTTTTATGTAAAACAATAAAATGTTATATTTTAACAATGTTTTTCCTATATATAGATATATATGAAGTTGATATCGACATAAATTAGTTGACATATATCTTCAAATAGTTTATTTGAATATTTGATTGAAATATTTTTGAAAAGTATAAGATTTAAACGTCTTACTTTTTTTTCTTATAGCCCACATTATATTTCTATTTAGAATGTAATTTTTATTGCGCCGAGAGGCGCATTCTACAGCCTAGTATGACCCAGATGTGTAAGTATGTCGGAAGCCAAAAAGAATGTCGGCTTGAACAATAACTTACATAAACATATAAATGAACAATTAAAAATTTATTAAAAATAAATTTAAACGATATAAACTTAAAATATGAAGAGTTTACTAACACTCAAAAAAGAGATAAGATAAATAAATAATATATGGTAAATACGTAAAAATATAAATAAACCATAGGTATGGTAAATAAATAAAACCTCTTTTTATATTACTCAGCAGGTATGGTAAATAAATATAAATATAAATAAACTAGAGGTATGGTAAATAAATAAAACCGATTTTTATATTTACTCAATAAACCACTTTATATTTACAAAAACTCAAAAACAGGTTTTATTTAGGTGAAGCCTATGGGACAAATTATTATTAATACCATGGGACAAATTATTAATAATACCATGGGAAAATACCATGGGCCAAATAATATATTTATAAAATAGGTATGGAAAATAAGTAAATATAAAAGAGGTATAAAGAGGTAAGGTAAATAAATAAAAATATATCAAATACGATTAGAAATCAAGATCTAATTATATATGAAGTATAAGGGTTAAATACCATGGACCAAATTATTATTAATACCATGCCAAAAAAACATTATTAACCCTAACATGAATATTAAAATATTAAAATTATTAAATTTAATATGTTTAGATTAATAAAATATTAAATTTATTATATTGTAATATATATTAATATATCATGATATATGATAGAGGTGGAGAAATAGGGGGGAGTGACAAGGGAGATATGGAGATAAATTGAAAGAGAAGGGAGAAGAGGAATGAAGAGAGAGAGAGTGAGAAGAGTGAGAGAGTTAGAGAAGGGTAAGAGAGGGAGAGGGAGACATAAATATGGATATGGGAGAGAGATAAGGAGAGAGGGAGGGAGAAGGAGAGAGGATTAAAGGGTAAAGAGTGAGAGAGAGAGAAATAAGGGGGAAGGGAGAGGGAGGTAGGAGAGAAAGGGAGAGAGAGAAAGGATGAGAGGAGGAGGAGAGAAGGAGGATAGAGAGATGGAGATGGAGGTGGAGCAAGGAAAGGAAGAAGAAATACATAGAGAGGGAGTGACACGGGAGAGATGGAGAGAGAGTGTGTATGCTTATGGGTGGGATAAAGATACATAGGAGTGATGGAGACAAGGGGGGAGAGAAGGAGAAAGGAGGCGTGATGGAGACAAGGGGGGAGAGAAGGATAAAGGGATAGAAATAGTAAGATAGCTGGAGAGTGAGATAAAGTGATGGGGGAAGAGAGAGGATTGGAGGACAGAGAGAGAGAGAAAGAAAGATAGCTGTGGGGTCAAATAGAAGGAGGAGAGAGAGGAATGACGAGAGAGAGGAAGAGAGTGATGGGGGAAGAGAGGATTGTCAGAGAGAGAGAGAGAGGTAGAGATAAAGGGAGGTAGGAGATAAAGGGAGAGAGAGGAAGGAAAAGAGAGGGGACTTGAAAGAGAGGAGGAGAGAGGGAGGGATAGAAATATGGATTTGGAGGGGGTGAGAGGGAGGGATTGAGAGATGGAGAGAGAGAGATATGGGGGAAGAGAAAGGGAGGTACGAGAGAAAGGGAGAGAGAGGAAGGAAAGGAGAGGGGACTTGAAAGAGAGGAGGAGAGAGGGGAGGAGAGAGGGAGGGATAGAAATATGGATTTGGAGGGGGAGAGAGGGAGGGATTGAGAGATGGAGCTGGATGAGGAGAGAGGGAGGGAAGAATAAATACATAGAGAGTGAGTAGTGGAGAGAAAGGGGGAGTGACAAGGGAGAGACGAAGAGGGAGTGTGTATGTTTTGGGGTGAGATAAAGAGACAAATAAGGAGATATGGAGAGAAGGGGGGAGAGAAGGGGAGAGAGAGGAATATGGTAGCAAAGTTGGAAGGTGAAGATAGAGAGAGAGAGGTGGGGGGGAGAGAAAGGAAGAGAGAGGGTGAAGAGAGGTAGGGAAAGAGATATGAAGATGGAGAGGGAGAGAGGGGGAGGTAAGAATAAAGACATAGAGGGTGAAAGGTGGAGAGAGAGAGAGAGAGGGAGTGATAAATAATATGGAGAGAGAGGGAGAAAGCGTAGCAGGAAGGAAGAGAGATAGAAGAGAGAGAGAGAGAGAGAGAGAGAGAGAGAGGGGGAGAGAGAGAGAGAGAGGAGGAGGAGGGAGTGATAGATAGATATATAGATTGGAGAGAGAGATTTTATGTTTTGGAGTTGATATAGAGAGATAGAGTGAGATATAGATATAGATGTAAGGTGAAGAGAAAAAAAGATAGATGGAGAGAAGGAGTGAGGGACAAGGAAATTGATAGATATGGAGTGAGGGAGAGTGTGTGTATGGTGGGGTGAAATAAAGAGAAAAAGAAGGAGATATGGATGGATATATAGATATATATGGGAGAGTTAGGGAAGAAGGTTTCTTGAAGTAGATGCATTGATTTTAGTGTAGATGGTGATTTCTAATCCTATTTGATTTCTTGCACTAGATGAATTGATTTTGGTGTAGATGTTTATTTATAATGATATTTGATTACTTACACTAGATGGATTGATTTTAATGTAGATGATTTCTAATCCTATTTGATTTCTTGCACTAAATGCATTAATTTTAGTGTAGATGATGATTTCTAATCCTATTTGATTGATTTCACTAGATGCATTAATTTTAATGTAGATTTTGATTTTTGGTTATATTTGATTTCTTTCACTAGATGAATTGATTTCAATGTAGATTATTTGTAATCCTATTTGATTGCTTGCACAGAATGGATTGATTTCAATGTAGATGGTGATTTCTAATTCTATTTGATTACTTTCACTAAATGCCTTGATTTTAGTGTAGATGGTGATTTCTGATCTCATTTGATTGCTTGCACTAGATGCATTTCAATGTAGATTTTGATTTATAATTATATGTGATTGTTTGCACTGAATGCATTGATTTAAATGTAGATGATTTATAATCCTATTTGATTCCTTGCACTAAATGCATTTATTTCAGTGTAGATGGTGATTTCTAATCCTATTTGTTTGCATGCACTAGATGCATTGATTTCAGTGTAGATGTTGGCTTTAAATCCTATTTTCCTACTTGCACTAGACTCATTTATTTGAGTGTAGATGTTTATTTCTAATCATATTTCATTACTTGAATTACATGCATTGATTTTAGTGTAGATGTTGTTTTCTATTATTATTTGATTTCTTGCATTAGTTGCATTGATTTCAGTGTATATGTTGATTTCTAATTTGATGTATGATGGTACATTAATTTTAAAGTCATTGGATTAATAGTGTGTGTGCAATGATTTCAGTGTAAGCACAAAAAATTATTGACAATGTACATTGATTTTTGCGTTGTAGTAATTCAACCTATTAATATTGGAGAGCAAGAGAGACAAGGTATGATGTTTACTACAATAGCTCGAGATAAATATTTAAATGGTTTATGATTCCAACTGTCCTTTTCAAATAATCAATGTGAAAATATGACAAAACTAACATGGGTGAAAATAAGAATAGTAGAAGAAAATAGTTTGAAATAGATCACAATGAAGACTCTGTAATTGACTACATTCTTATTATTCATAGTTTCTATCATTCAATATTATTACATTGTCACTTTGTGTTCAAAATTTTATTTCATCATTAAAATTATCTTACAATATTTATCATCTCAAGAAACTGAGGTAACTAATCAAATTTAAAATTAAAATGACTCAATGAATCTCAGACGTATTTAACATATTTAAAATGGTTATGTTAATATTAGATGTATTTACATATTATTGATAAAATTAAGCATATGTTCCTCATATTATCGATAGATTTTCCTTGGTCGCACACGACTTAAACTAGCTTAGATCCATCTTAACTCCAGATCTATCAAGTGCCGAGAGGGATCAAATCTCTCGAGGTGAAAACCGTTCCTCAAGTTTTTCACTCAAAAAAGAGGTTTTCACCTCGAGAGATTTGATCCCTCTCGGCGCTTGATAGATCCGGAGTTAAGATGGATCTAGGCTGGTTTTTAAGTTTTAATTTAAAGGGGAATAATCAAGAGACTTACACATCCCCCTTATAGTGGGTTGACTGATGGAGAGATTTACACATCCTCATCATTCTTACTGGGTTGTATACGGAGAGATTTAGACATCCTCATCATACTTACTGGGTTGTATACAGAGAGATTTAGACATCCTCATCTTACTTACTGGGTTGTATACACATCCCCCTCATACTGTGTTGTAGAACTAGCATAGATCCATATTAAGTACTCATCTAACATGAGTGGAGATGAATCAAGTTTCTTCACTTGCAAACTTATTTAGAGTGTAAAATACAATTTTATTTTTTATTGTTTAAATTTTATTTTTGAATGCTAAATAAAGTATATATAGGACCAAATACACATTTTAACCATACTTTTTTTAAATGATATATAATATATACATAATTGACATTAAAATATTTTGCATAACATGTACATAGATTCGTTATATCGCCCAAATTAAAATGATTCTTTTATTATTATTGTATTTTTCAGTATATGTCAATATTAATTCGTATTAAAATATTTTATTGATAACTTACATTGAATATTTATTTATTTATAAAATTAAAATATTTTATTTTAACAATTTTTTTCTATATATATGAAGGACATAAATTAATTAACATAGATCTTCAAATAGTTTATTTAAATCTTTGGTTGAAATATTTTTGAAAATTATAATATTTAAACATCTTATAGACACTTTTTTTTGCTTCTAATTATTTTAGAGAAAATTATTTTTTTAAAGTTATAGTAGACATTATATATATATATATATATATATTCTTAAACATCCCCTCATATTGAACTCTAATATAAGCTTCTAAGATCAAATACTCATAACATATTTATATCAAACAAAAACAAATAACACAAAAATATTCATAATCAAAAGTTTTAACTAATCCCATATCCATATTAAATTCAAGTATGACTATACTCAATTTATCAATTTAAAAATAATTTATTCCACTTTTTATAATAATTAATTTAATAACATACTTGAAAAAACTTTACAAATCCTATATCATTGTTAAATTCTAATACGAATGAATATTTTATAGGATTTCTATAAATCCAAAAGTGTGTATAAATTTTAATACAATTATGCATTGCCTAGATTCTCCTGATCTAAAAATTATATGCCACTGTTAAATACAAAATCGCTTCTACAAAAATTGTTGTCAAAATTTAAAACACGATCACGAATTGCAAACACGTGAAGAAAGATCATTCACATATAACACAAATGTTTACCGGAAAAGAATAAAGCTAAAAACCCCACTATCATATATTATGTATATATCATGGATCATTAAACAATCTCATACAAAACTCTAATCCAAGAGCTCTTAGTACAATATACAATCGTCCCACACTGCCTTGCAGAAATTGGCAAATGCCTTAGTCAAATTTCTGTCTCACAACAGCCTGTCTCCACTGCTCAATCCAAGTTAATTACAAAGACCAATTCGATGAAATCATACCCTCCTTGCACTAGTACAAAATGGTTAATTAGTTACTAAAAAAATGACTAAAATTTGCATATAAACGACTATTTTTCTGGTCGGTGACCAATAGTAGCTAATTTAGAGTATCTTACAACGTGACCAAATTTTGGTCATTTTTATCTTAGTCATTAATTGTTTATCTCAAATTTTTTTCTAGTTTTATATTTGGTCATTAATTTGGTCATTAATTTAGTCACTGATTTAGTCATTAATTTAGTCATTGATTTGATCATTAATTTAGCCATTGATTTGGTCATTAATTTGGTAATTGATTTAGTCATTGATTTAACCTTTTATTTGGTCATTAATTGTCACAATTAATGACCAAATATACAACAAAATATTTTACTATATGATCACCCGAAAAAACCAATATGTTGGTCATGTTATAAGATACTGTAAATTAGGTACTAATCATCATATATATGCAAATTTTAGTTATCATTTGAAACCAATTAATGACTGATGAAATATGACTAAATTTTAGTCATGTTATAAGATACTATAAATTAGCTACTAATAGTCATATATATGCAAAATTTAGTCGTCATTTGTAGTCACATATTTATCATTTGCAGTAGTCATTTATTCATTATATAAACGACTAATTTAGTCGTTTATATTCATTTCATTTACTTTCATTAATAATCATTATAAATGACTAATTTAGTCGTATATTCATTTTATTTTTGTTCATCATTGATCAATATAAACTACTAATTTAGTAGTTTTAAATTGATTTTGTGTTCATTATTAATCAACATAAATTAATTTGTATGATTTAAAAATGTCATACAATGTGCATGTTCATCTAATATGAAAACACAAAGTCACATATTTTAGTCACAATACTAAACAATATTAAGTGAAACTATAAATAATCTCAATCACATAAATTATATTATATGAAATGTTAAAATATTACAAAATGATTTTCCAACTTAATAATGGTTTGGCTACAATTACACATGAAATGGTGTTTCGTCACTTCAAAACATTATCATTGTGTTTTCAAGGCATTGCAAGTGAATTCACCAACTCTAAAGAATTGACCATCAGTCTTTAAATGTGTGTCTTATGTGGGATTTTGGCTCTAAGAGTATCACCAGACCAGTTATCCTCTCTCTCTTTTTGCATTTGTCGCTCGAATGTTATTGATCCCCTCTTTTTTCAATTCATGCTTCTTGCCGTCAATACTGAGTTCATTCTCTGAAAATAAAAGAAGATGCAATGTAGAGTGTAAAACATGAAAGACAATTAACAATAGAATATCAAATAAATTAGACTATAAACAATTTATATGACATATACCTCAAAATCAGCAATGTCAAAGCCATTTTTCCCCATACAAGTAAGAAACTCAAACAAATTTTCTTCATTGGGGCAATAATTTCCACTATAATTTGGCCAGATAACCTGTATAAAAAAAGAAAATAAAATGTCACCATATATAGAAAAGAACACCTTAGTAACTTAGTATTCAACTTTCAAGGAAATCTTAGGAGCAATCATGTCAACTAAGTTATATGCTAAAAAGCTCAAGCTGTAGATAACTTGTGAAAACAAATAATCTGAGGTGTAATGTTTAATCCTTGTCGTTTTATTCAAAACAACATTTCATTTTCTAATGCATGAACTTAGTCATGTATATAAACATGTACTCAAATAACAACATGAAAGTAACTTTTTTCTCATAGTCATGAAAATATTTTAACACAAAATAGCTATAAGGATTCCAATCAATATAGTGTAATACTAATTTCATCTTCAAGCTTTGGTTATTGTTTAAATGGACATGGTACTAAGTATTTCTAGTTTCATAGTTAAAATACAACAAAATCAAAAGAAAAATCCAAAATACAATCAAAAAATAAAGAGAGGATATCATGGAATGGAAATTGCAATTATAAAAAAATTGTTTACCTATCCATCGATGTCGTGTCTGGCATTCCTAAAACATTTTCTTGCCCAAAATAACCATGAGGTGAAATAATCATAACATTAAAAACCATAGGAATTCCTACTAGAAAAATTTCCAAAGTCGATGGCTTAGGTGTCTATGCGATCTCTAACAACGAATGAACCATATCCAAGACATGATATGCATAGTATCCCCATCCTTTTTCCAATCACATTTCATGTAAGCTGCTCACATCAGAGTCAAGTAACAATCAAACAAAGGCATTGACATTTGTTTTTAGCTTTTATATCTATAAAATTTGAATCTGATTTGTTTCATGAACATATTAGTTCATATTTAAATGCTTCTTGACATATGAGAAAGTATCAATCAAATAAGACATTAGAAAAATTGACCTCAATGACGTCCTCAAACAATTTCTACAATATCAATATTTTTGTTGTTGTGATACCTTGGGTAGAAGAAAGAACATATCTGCAAAAGAAAGACACATATATTACTTATGATCAAACTTTGTATATGGTGTATTCTTAAGCAATTTTTTAAGATGTTCTTCCGCCTTTACCAAAATGAATTGTAGCTTGGTTAAACTATGTATCATTTCATTCAACTCATTCAACATCAATTCTGCAAGATAAATGTCACGCATTATTCTTTCCCATTTCTCAACATGCTACATATGATAAATTGAAAGTCACATAAAACAAAGAGAAAACCTTTTTCTAACCAAACCAAACAAACAAACAGTGTCTCTAATAAAACTTCACTATAGTGGACCATTTTTGTTGTTTGACTTTGCCTATTTTTGTTATGAAAGTGCTTGAGCTTCAAGAAACAACAAATGCGAGGGAAGTCATAAATGTGAAAAAAAATTGTTGACCTAATTTGTAGAATTCTTCAAAATGATGTGAATGATGCCATTTTTGGATGTGGCAAATCTCATATTAAGAAATGGCATGCATTCTAATAAATTACATTTCAATGACTACCATGGGCCTCCACGAGTTATAGGTCCTAAGTATGTTAATCTTGATGATGAAAGAGAGATGACAACGATAAGTATGGGTGATCCTAGTTTGTATGGTGGATATCTTCAAACCAAGGTCGTCATCTCAATGAACCTAGCTTCTGACATGGTAAACATGGATCTAGTCTTCACCCAATTTCATTCCATCAGACTTTGTCAAGACCCAAGAGGACATAATGGTCCTTCAAATTATAATAGGGTTTATTTTGAGGTTATAGATAAAGCTTATCCAAAGAAAATAGATTTTTGGGCTCCAAGAGATATGGATAATTTAAATGATAACAGTTATATGTTTTTTTCCCAAGATTCAAATGTAGGGATACATTTTGTGGATTTTACTAATAAATAGAGTGAGAGAAATAATCCATGAGGAGAATCTACTAGTCATTGTGATTAGGGAAATACTCGGAGATAATAAGACTATTTAGGTTCAAATCAAAGATGATGTTGATTCTTGTAGCTCCTTAGTTGTTGGTAGTTTTTAAGGTAGAATTTTTAGTTCTTCAAGTGTGGGGTCCTTCAACATAATTGCATCTACCTTGGTCCTATCACCTAAAAGCAAAAAATAATCAACAAAGAGTAAATATGTCAAGTTTAGGGAAATTCCTATTTGTATAGTTTTTAAGCTTAAAGTTCTTTTTCACTCTGTTATAACTCTTTTGAGACCACCTACTCTTCAGTAAAAAATGGAAGAGGAGCCATTAGTCATTCCTACCCATGGTCTCTTGTAGGCATGATAGAAGAATAGGTTGAGCCTTTAATTAGAATTGCACATATATTGAGGAAATACAATTCATTATCTAGTTAACCAATTGCAAATTGAACCCTATATGGATGAGTAGCCCTAAATAGAGCCATTTTTCTCTATCACATGCCTTGGAAAGACAAAAGCACTAACATTGCTTGTAATTTTTTGGTTTCATGTTATAAATTACTTCTTGGGAAACTCCTATTCCATAATGGATTTTTTTCCCAAGAAGGATGCAAAATTGTTTTAATGGCATGCAATCAACTTAGTGGATTTTGACCCTACATGACCAAGGAACTCAAGAGCCTTGGGCGCATCAAAAGTAGCATCCTCCAATGAAAATAGTATAGTCTCCAACCTAGAAACATGAAAATTATATATAGTTATAACTCATAATTTTAAATTACCATAGACTATAGCAATCCTTAAATAAATTCAAACTTGAATAAGAAAAAACACAAAATTTCACACTACCCTCAAGTAAGTTGTCCTGGATTTAGCAAGAAAGGCTCAGACTTGCATAAATGTGTAAGTAGATTCCCCAGAAGATAAATTTCAACATATTTCCTAAAAAAAAATCTAATATCCAAAGTGAAACCATAGTTGAATGGAACAATGGTGCTTTAAGGTCATCTACACAAAAAGTTGTCTCCTTCAAATCTCTCACACTGAATGGTATGTCATGCAAAATTAAGAAAAATTCGGGGAGACTTGTCGACTTCTATAAAATACATAATGAAAATACATGGAAGCTTTGTAAAGGAATGTACCTATAATATTATTTGATTTCTATTTCAGCCTTTTTCTTATGTTGGACCTCAATGAGTTATGAACTCAAAGTTCTTTGAGAAGAATGCTCTTACAGTTGAAATTCAGAATTTGCAGTCTTCCCACCTTTGTCACATGATGTGTATGAATTATTAAACTCTCTTATGTCATTATCCAAAGAATTTATTTCTTAGACACATGATTTTGAAAATAAAGGCTTTTCTGCAACATAAGTCCCAGTCAAAATTTCATCTCTCATACCGATTGGCATCCGGTCATAACTGCTACCTGAAATCGAACCTGCACCTGTTCATTTATTACTCAGAGACGTGAATGGTGGAATATATTCTAGAGCACTCTCAGCATATGGCAGAGGCTGAGCCCTCCCTCCTATTCCCTTACCAAGACCTCCCTTAGGACCAAGAGTCAAGTGGCCCATCAAAAGCTCTGTGTGTTGAAGGGCTTGGCATAGACTGATTTTAAAATTGAACCTTATGCACAATCCGAGCATCTTGACTGGTGAATACATGGTCATGTGGTCCCATATAGGGTTGTGGCCCTTTAATACCACCCATATGTGGAAGTGAACCCATCTGTGCACCTACCATCTAAGGTGGCATCGCAGGTCCTCTCACACCATGATCAAGTGGTGTCACAAGCCTCCAACCTAAATGTCCCATATTGGTACCTCGAGAGTGGCCTATATTTCCATGTAGTTCTTGCACAACATCCCGATGCAATTCCTCTATTTTCTTGGGGTCCTCAACTTTCCTCCTTTGTTGCCATCCATTCCTTTTCAGATCAATCAGATCCTTCAACATGAACCTCAACATAGAGGGAAGCCCTTGGTTATTGGACATTTTCGTCATCCTATCAAAGTAAGCATAAAAATGTTCCTTGGCCTTTGAATGGTCAATCATATGACCAATAGTGCTCATCAGTTTGCACAAAGCTTCAACATTTTCCTCCTTTGGATGTTGAAATTCACTAATTAATTTCTTGATGCAAGCAAGCATAATTCTTTCGGTCAACATATTTTCTTTATAAAGCTCACTAATAAACCTTATATTTCCTAGCATTCGTTGTCGTGCTATAGCCTTATTCTGCCATATTTATTCTACTAAAAGGATTTTTTCACCATGCTCTTCTTCTTTCTCAGCTTCTACCCCTTCTCTTTCATCTTTTTCAAATTCTTCCTGACATTTGTTCAAAATAAATTGCTTGAAAACATAAAATTTGGGTATTCCTGCAGCAAGTTGAAAAACATAATTTTGCATACATTTCAGAAAAGCTAGCTCCATCAAGGCTTTGTCAAATATTTGAGATATTATACCATGAATACATGATGCAAAGTCAATGTTCACTTCTTTGACCTGCTCAAAAAGTTTCTCAAAGTTTTGGGGAGTTAATTTATTAAGAATGGATTTAATTTGTCTTTGTTTCAACTAAAACTCATCAGAAACCTTTCTCACTTCATATCGCTTCTTTGATAGATGAATTGTGGGCAGATAAGGCTGTTGAGGAGGAATCAAACCCTTCTGCGAACTAGAAGTTCTTTGCCACCTATCAACATCAAAATTATTTCTCACTAGTCCAACTTGTGGAAGTTGTACTTGCACATAAGGTCCTCGAGGAAGGATGACATTCATACTCAGGGGAAAATGTGAAGTTGGGTTACACTTTTTGTCCTTTTTTGAGAAAAAACTTTCATTTTTTTCAGTTCTTCAACTTTCTGCAAGCTAAAACAATTTTTCTGTTTAGAATTTCATTTTGCGATAAAAATAAAAGTTGTTAGAAATTTTGTTAGCTTTCTATTACTTATTTTTTGGAATTTTTTTATACACATTTGTTATGTCAACTTAGCATTTATTTGAGTGTGTTTTTTTTAACAATCAACGGATTCATAAGAATTCATGTTAATACACAATGTTGTATTCTTTGAAAATTTGTGTTTTTGAGAAGAAAAATGTGTTATAACAATCTAGACAGAGTCTACTTCGATTTCGTCATATTTACAAAGCCAATGGATGCATATCATAACTAATAGATTTTTTTGAAATGGTCCAATATGAAAAACTACATATTTTGAATATGTTTCGTGACGCAAGAAATTTCTTAACATATAAGTTATAAACTAAAAATCTAAAAGCTACCCATTAGAGACAACGGACCAATGTAATGTATGATAATTTTTTCAATTTTTTTTACAATGTATTTTGGAAGATATGGAATTTTGATTTCACTGAATCACAATGACCTTCAGAAATTGTTTGCATCCATTTTATTAAAAAATTAATTAAAATTAGTAAATATTTGTGAAATTCCATGAAAGTTATATTTCTTGAAAGTAGATTCAATTCTAAAAATTCTTGTCTTGGTTTCGATAGTTAATTAAGAATGTTTCATGGAGTTTAATCAGTCCAAAGTTGTAAAAACATATACAGGGCTTGGCTCTACATAACTGGTGACGCATTAGTTTGGCCAAACTCGTAAACAAAGTTCGACCAAACTATTTTTTGCACCGACGTCACGTTAAATCAAACGACAAAGTAGTTCGGCTGAAATATTTATTAGAAGTTCGGCCGAAATTTTACTTATATTTCCATCGGTCGGAAAGTACCGTCGAGCCCCTCCAAAAAAAAATTTCGCAACAATATAAATTTCCACAAAACCATTCATTATTTTCACATATTTTCACACGTTTGGTCTGATTTTACAAAATTCTTGATCTGATTTTGCAAAGACTTGTTTTGGGTTTAAGGACTTTTCTTGGAGGTACATTCAAAGTGTTGAGATTTCTAATAATAATTTGGAGAAAATATGATAAATATGACAACAATGTGATTTGTTGCTAAATTGACTGCATCTAATCCTGATGTGGAGTTATTGCATCCTATTTTGTTGTGATTGAATTTATGTTTCAATTTCTACTCTCAACTATAAATGTAAGCCCGTAGAGGTTTCTGAGCATGAGGGATGTGAGGTGAGTGGAAGAGAAGTGCAGATGAGAAACTTTGCTGTTGTAAATCTCCTGTTTAGAAATAAGACTGTCAATGCCTCTATTTGGTGGATGTAGCCCAGATTGGTTGGGTGAACCACATTAAATATGTTGTCTCATGTTTCATGTTGTTTGTGTGTTTGATTGTTTATTTAAGTTTTTGCAAACATTGTATATTTGGGAAACAAAGAAAGCAGAAGTTTAAAATTGGAAAACATACTAGTAAGGGAATCCTTGATTATATCCATTCTGATGTTTGGGGTCCATATCCTACAATCTCATATGGAGGACCGTCATATTTTGTATCTTTTATTGATGCTTTCTCTAGAAAATTGTGGGTCTATATGTTAAAAAGAAAGTCTGATGTATTCACAGTTTTCAAGCAGTTTAGAGCATTAGTTGAAAACATCACTGGAAGAACCATTAAATGTTTAAGAACTGACAATGGCGGTGAGGTTAATTCAAAGGAATTTGATAATTATTGCAAGGAAGTTGGGATTGAAAGACATAAAACTACTGTATATACTCCTCAGCAAAATGGAGTTGTTGAACGCATGAACATGACTCTTTTAGAAAGAGCAAGAAGTATGCTTAGTAATGCCAATTTGCAGAAGGAATTGTGGACATAAGTGGTATCTACGGATTTTTACTTGATAAATCGATCACCATCAACTGAAATAGGATGAAAAATACCTCAAGAGGCATGGAAAGGTCATCCATGTGATTATTCTAAACTGAAATTTTTTGGTTGTGATGCATATGCTCTAATCCCGAAACATCGACGGTCTAAATTAGATCCTAAATAAAAAAGATATATCTTTTTTGGATATGGTGATGGGACTAAGGGATACAGGTTGTGGGATCCTACTACTCACAAGATCATCATTAACAGAGATGTTAAATTCAATAAATCTTCACTCGATAATCCAGATGTAGATATGAAATTGAAACAGGAAAATGTACCTAAATTTCAACATATTCAGTTTGAAACTAGTTCAAATACTGATGATAGTCCAGATGAACAAGTTTTAGATGCAAATCATGAAAAAGTTTCAGATGCAGATCATGAACATGTTTCAGATGCATATCATGAAGAATTTCCTACAGATAATAATCAGCAAATTGTAGAAGAACCAGAAACATCTTTAAGGAGGTCCACAAGAATCAGACGTCCTCCTAAAAGGTATGATGATTATGTTACTTTAGTTGCTTTAACCACTAATGATGATGAACCTTTGTGGATCACGAAGCTGTATAAGGTTCTAACAGTGATAAGTGGAAAGAAGCTATGAAGGACGAGATGAAGGCATTAGACAAGAATGCCACATGGGATCTGGTGGGACTTCCTAAAGACAGAAAAATTGTGGGATGTAAATGGGTCTACAAATTGAAAAGGGGTGTTGATGATACAAAATACAAGTACAAAGCGAGGCTAGTGGCAAAAGGTTTTTCTCAGAAATTAGGAATTGAATTTCATGAGATATTTTCACCAGTTGTTAAAATTGTTTCAATTAGAATTGTCTTAGCATTAGTTGCTTTACTTGATTTAGAATTACAACAACTAGATGTTAAAACTGCATTTTTACATGGAGATTTAGATGAGGAGATTTACATGGAACAACCGGAAGGATTTGTTCAAAATTGCAACAAGAAATTTGTCTGCAGGCTCAAGAAATAATTGTATGGTCTGAAGCAGTCGCCTCGACAATGGTACAAGAAATTTGATTCTTTCAAGATGAGTCAAAATTATATAAGAAGTGAATATTATCATTGTGTTTACTTTAAGAAATTGAGTAATGGAATATTCATTATCTTAGTGTTATATGTTGATGATATGATTTTAGCAAGCAAAAGCATAAGTGAGATCAATGAGTTAAAGGCTTAGATGGCTAGGATGTTTGATATGAAAGATCTAGGTGCAGCAAGACAGATTTTGGGCATGGAGATTTTCAGAGACAGGAGCAATGGTAAGCTGTGGTTATCACAAAATAAGTATATTGAGAAAATACTCTTAAGGTTTGGTATGAACAATGTGAAACCTGTTTCAGTCCCTTTAGCTTCCTATTTTAAGCTTTCTTCAAGTTTATGTCCTAACACAAATGAAGAAAAGGAATATATGTCTCGAATTCAATATGCCAATGTAGTAGGTTGTTTGATGTATGCGATGGTTTGTACATGACCAGATATTTCACATGCAGTTGGAGTTTTCAGCAGGTATATGGCAAATCCAGGAAAAGAACACTGGTCAACAGTGAAATGGGTGCTTCGGTATCTGAGAGGCACAAGTGATTATTGTATCACTTATAACAGAAGTAGTGAATTTGTTTGCGGATATGTTGATTCCGATTTTGCAGGTGATTTGGATAAGAGAAGGTCAACTTCAGGATATGTATTTACTCTTACAGGTGGAGCTATAAGCTGGATGTCAAAGCTAAAAAACATTGTTGCTTTATCCACTACTGAAGCAGAATACATAGCTGCTTCACATGCTTGCAAAGAAGCGATTTGGTTGAAAGGTTTGTTTGGTGAGTTTGGTAGGTTGCAAGACAACATCAAGTTATTTTTTGATAGTCAAAGTGCAATACATTTGGCTAAAAATTTGGCCTATCATATTAAATCAAAGCACATACCTATTAAGTACCATTTTGTAAGATAGGTTATCACTAAACGAGGAGTCTCTCTTGAAAAAGTGCATACAAAGGAAAACTGTGCAGACATGTTCACGAAACTAGTTTTATTAGAGGAGCTACGATGGTGTCTGTCTTCTCTTGTGATGCAGGGGCATTAGGCTCAAGAAATTACTTTGTACATAAATAAACATAGTGGGGTCTCATGTTTTTAATTTCCTATGTAATTATTCATATTTAAGTGATTTTTGGTTAAATGTAGAGAGAAAAATTGTAAATGCCTCCAAATGATTGGAGGACATGAGAGAAGTTGATTTGCTGGGAATATGAAGGGATAGTCAGTTTCAGTTTATCTAGGAGTTAGGATAAATTTAGGACTGTAGGAGTTCAAGATTTTTTTTGAGTCACTGAAGAATCTGAATCGATTCTTTAGTAGTATTTGTATAAAAATAAGTCTCAAAGACATTAGTAGCAATCCTGCAGACCTACATCAAGTTGAATAGAGTTAGAGAGCCGGAGAGGTAGAGTAGGAGAATAGAAGGCCATCAGATTGAAGATCTGGCCTGTGTAGGGGGTTTTTGTAAGTAAACTCATGTATATATTGTGAAAGAAATCTTTCAGTATTACTATGCATTTGTCGAGTTAAGTTTTGTGTGAATATGTATTGAATCCTCATGAACCATGTATGAGTAGAACTCTGTAAATTGGGTAAGAGTCTGCCTGTATCTTCTATGGTGAGAACCAGTGTGATAAGACCTGTGTTAAGGATTCGGTATATATGGTATGCGTGAGAATGTTTTGGACCTCTATAGTTAACTGTGTGAATGGAACTCTGATATTTGGGGGAAATGGCATTCCTGCATGCCTTTGATAGGTAAATGGAAAACTATGGTTGAGCATTGTGCATTTGGACCTGTGTGGCCAGTTTCATAACTGTGATAGAGTTCGGAGATGAGGCCCTGAAATCAGTGGAAGAGTCAATGTCAATTATGTTGGCATTTTGTGTGGAACTGGAAACATCGAGGCGAATGGTGAGGGGGTTGGTTAACCTCTGTTCGCAATTGTGGGGGCGACAACTTGGGTTTATAATGAACCCTCAAAAATCTGTGAAGGAGCGTTTAAACTTGCAAAGGCCCAAATAGAAGGAAATTGTGGTTAAGAGGTGGAGGTGGAACCATATTGAATAGAGTGGGTGGAGCCCCGAGCTTAGAGGGAGCGGAACCTTGACTAAACAAGAAAACTGGGGTTTGGAATCCGTGGGTTTGGCATAATTCTAAAGTGGTAAGAGGAATTGAAAATAAAAACGTGATATCAGTTGTTGTTTTCCATGTGTCCTCGAGTGGTTTATGAAAACCACTTTTTCACGTTATTTTTTAGCGTTAAAGCTTGGGCAGAGAAAAAAAGCGATATGCGTTTATAACCATCGGATCACCGAAGTGGATGCGACGTCGGTTCAGCCGTTGGATGCGAAGGCTAGTTTAACTACCAGGACCCACTTCGATCGCATGAGTTTTGGTGAATAAACGTTTTGCGCTTCATAGTGCGTCGACCGTCGGATGGGCGTCCAACTGAAGTTTGGAATGCGATGAGTTGTGAGCCATCAGATCCATTTAGCGTTGAGTGCAAAGGTATGTAATTCACCTGTGGCACCCGTATCAACCCTTTGAAGAGTTGGTTTATGAATATGCGGGCGTTAATATGGTAGTGCGAGGGGTAAATGAAATAAATCACGGGATCCTTTGTTTGTCGGGTTTTGTTTTAAACAATGCCGAAGTTTATGTCAATGAAATATAAGGTGGTGGGACCGAGAGTCCCTATTCTATGGATTAAACCATAGACTTGATTAGATATCTTCTGCACTCATATTTGGTTGTTGAATGATAATGCGGACTTGTGAACATTGGGTTATAAGTCATAAGGTTTTGATATATGTATGATTTCACAATCATATATCAAATGGAAAGATCATTTGAGATACGGTTTTGAGCAGGGAAGGAAAATTCAAGTTTCGCTTGTATAATTCATTGTATGGCTCTATAACCATAGCATTGAGCTATAGGTAAAGCTTTCACACTATTTTATTTAAATTTCTAGTCCAGAAGATAGAACACTGTGAGTTTTCCAGATTGAGAGTTGTAAAGGATTGAAACTTGGGATTCATTTATATATAGAGTAACTAGGGACTGTGGGTTTTACCCCGACATCATCTTGGATTTCAGAAAAGATAAAAAATAATAATCGAACAGGGTATCAGGCTAATTGTTGTCAAGGTGGAGATTGTTGAGATTTATAATAATAATTTGGAGAAAATCTCATAAATATGACAACAATAGGATTTGTTGCTAAATTGACTGCATCTAATCTTGATGTGGAGTTATTGCATCCTATTTTGTTGTGATTGAATTTATGATTCAATTTCTACTCTCAGCTATAAAATGTAATCCCGTAGAGGTTTTTGAGCATGAGGGATGTGAGGTGAGTGGAAGAGAAGTGCAGATGATAAACTCTGTTGTTGTAAATCTCCTGTTTAGAAATAAGACTGTCGATGCCTCTGTTTGGTGGAAATAGCCCAGATTGGTTGGGTGAACCACGTTAAATCTGTTGTCTCATGTTTCATGTTGTGTGTGTGTTTGATTTTTTATTTAAGTTTCTGTTGTGTTAACTCCTACACAAAGGACTTTTCTTTGAGACAAATTATTTTCGTACATTTGATTTGATTTTGCAAGGAATGTTTTTGGGTATAAAGAATTTTTTTAGAGGTACATTCAAAATTTCTTGGAGGTACATTCAAAGGACATTTCTTGGAGGTATGTGATATAGTTTTTTGGGCTTCATTTTTTTTTAAAGTATGAATCTAGGCTTAATTTCGAAAGGACATTTTTTGGTTTTGGGTTGAAGTAAATCTTTTATAATGATTTTTTAAAATGAGTTTTTGTGTAACTTTTTAAATGAAATTTTTTTGTAGGACTTGGAAGGAAATATTTTGAACTTCATTTCATTTTTATAAGACATTTTTTCTTGAATTTTTTAAAGTAAGTGTTTTGGATTGGAGTTTGTATTTTTGGCAAAAAATTTAAAATG
This sequence comes from Pinus albicaulis, assembly GCA_034641835.2. Lineage (NCBI taxonomy): Eukaryota > Viridiplantae > Streptophyta > Pinopsida > Pinales > Pinaceae > Pinus > Pinus albicaulis. The sequence continues at coordinate 459,649,986 of CM076569.1, read as the reverse complement.
AATTTTTTTTTTTCAAATTAAATATTTTGTGATGGTTTTTTTAATTGATTTTTTGTCTAAATTTTTGAACTTCATACTCTATTATCATGGGAAATCGAAGAAAGTGTATGAGAAAATATGATCGAAAAAGAGACCCCGAGGAACATAGAGAAGAGACGAGACAATCTCGCAAAAGAAAGATAGAAGCACTCTCAAATATTGAAGGGGAAAATAAACCTCAACTAGAAGTTGAAACAGGTATGTGAATATAAATACTATGATTTTTATATATTTAAAATTTTCCTAGTGTAAAATGTGAAGCTTAATTTTTATTTGATGAACTAATTTGAAAATTATTTTGAAATGTAAACAGAGAGAGATATTCCTCAAAACATTGATGATGAGATACAAAATTTTGAAAGATAAAGTGAAAGAGATATTGAACCTATGATTGAATATGGTGAAAATGATGAAAGAAATTCAAGTAAAGAAATTGAATCACAAGGTATATATATATATATATATATATATATATATATATATATATATATATATATGTTGAACACATGCACATATTATTGAAATTATACATATATTTATTAATTTAGTTATTTATTGAATATGTAAACTTATTATGTACTATTCATTCGAATATGTACAAATGAAATCAATGTCGATTATGAGATGTATAAAAATGTTGACACTCACACATATGGAGATAAAAAAGTTGACCATTATATACGATATCTTGTTAACCACATTTTTTAGAAGTATTTAATAAAGGAAAATGTGACAGTTCAAGCCCAAATGTTGAAAGTTCTCCTATCATTAAGGAAATTAAAAGAAGCTACGACTTTATTGGGTATTCGAAAATCAACCAAAGATAAAAAAAAAATGAAGGAAAATGTGATACAAAATATAAATAGTGCTATAAATTCAATTAAAAGATCTAGACAAAAAATGTTTTAGTTGTACGTAGAGAAATACATATGGCAATGGTTTCATCAAGTACTAAAGAGAATCGCTTGGTAAAATATATGGCACGAGCATTAGGAGCCTTGCAAAAAAATTTACACAAACATCAGAAATTTCAGTTGAAAATAGATGTAAATGGTGAACTTGCTTGTTGGAGAGCTATTTGTAGGCAACCATACAAAGATAGACTTGGAGAAAATGTTAAAAAAATAATATATGAGTATTGTAAAAACAATTCGTGTGTTTCGCCAACTGCTAGGCATGTGATGCAAAGAAGAATAGCATGAAATCAGTACGAAGAACATGAAAAACATTTCTTGGAAACCACTCATATAGAGTTGTTCAACAAGTTCAAAGAAGAGAATTGCAAAATTCATGTTTCAATCAGTGCTTTTGTTCAACAAAAACCATGGTATGTAAAACCTATCACCGTACGTGACACTTGTTGTTGCCGTTATCATGTGGAATTTGAGTTATATTATGACACATTCCTTGATTTTGGTAGAACATTATGGAAGGATTCACCTCCTCCTTCCACTATTCGTGATTTTATATCTCAAATTCTATGTGAAAGAGAAAGCGATGAACTATTTTACGAAAAGAAATGTGTTGGTGGTAAAAAATGTGATGATTGTGGAAATTTGACTAAGTTTCAAAACAAATATCGTACTGATATAAATGATCAATCATTTTCCAACATGAAAGTGAAATGGAAGAGATATGAATATATCCATACATCGATTCAAGGTGCAAATAGTGTTAAAAGAATTGAATTATGAGAAGAAGAAAATTTTGTGATAGAATTTTTGAGAAAGTTTGAGGTAGAAATTTATAAATACAACAAGCATTCCCATAGAGATCGATGGCAATACTTGCAATTCAAAAAATCCCGTGAAGTTTTTCCACCAGGGACCATTTTTTCAGTAATTGATTTTGCAGAAAACTACACATTTGTTCCACAAAAATAAATTCATAGTGAATACTATCATTCTGACCAAGTCTCCATGCTCGTCCATATTCTATATAGACATTCTAAACAAAACGTTGATCATATAGAAAGCACCAGTGAAAATTGACATATTATTAAAGAATATCACTTTTATATTAGTGATGATCGTACACATGATACATATTTTGTACAACATTTTTTTGGAAAATTCTATGATTACTTGAAAAATAGCGGAATAAAATTCAATGAACATTGGATATGGTCAGACAGATGCGCAGGCTAATTCAAATCTGCATGATCATTCTTTTGGTTGTGTTGTCTTCATAAGAAAAACTGCATTAAACATTGTTGGAATTTCTTTGAAACTGGCCATGGAAAAGGAGAACATGACAGCGCAGGGGCATGCATAAAACGAGCACTTCGAAGATATCAAATGAACCCCTCTGCAAGCCGACTTGTGGACGCGAAAGAAGTTGTTCAATGGTGCATCGTTGCTCTAAGCCATGAGACTAACCGACCAAGGGAAGTGCGAAGGTACATTCAATTTAATTTTTATTGGATATCTAATTAAATAAATAATTTACATTTATCAAAATGATTATATTTGATTGCATTTTGATATCATATTTAAATTATTCTTAAAATTTTCCATATAAAGTTTTTTCTGGCATATTGGGATCGAAGACGTCGTTAGATCAATTGGAAAGGACGTTGAAACAATAAAAGGGACTCGAAAATTGCATTCAATTAAAACAAAGTCGTCCAGAAATGTGTTTGCATTGGATAAAATAAAATATTCTTGTTTTTGTCATGTTTGCATATACAACACAAAATCCAAAGACGTTTGTGAAAACAAAATGTATGTAAAATATTGGAAACACACACAGCTAAATACAAAGGGAAAAATGTTCGTTGCAATGTTTGAAGAAATGCAATCAGAGGAGACGACAATATCATCTGATGGTGATTGATTTTTTGATCTTGTTAGAGAAGGTAACATTTGAATTACTTTCTAATGATAAAGATCTAGAAATAAATTTGAATATGTATAATTTTGTCAAGTTTGTTTTATTGTGCAGGAGATGTTTTTGTTGTAATTGCACCTACTGACAATGATGAAAATGTGAAGTATTATTTGATGCGTTGCACTGAGTGAAAAATGAAATTATTAGAAGAATATAATGATCACAGATTTCCATATGAAAGAGGATCTATTATACTAAAAGGTTATTTTTTCCGACAAACTAATCAAAGTGAGAATTTTGTTTACTTTGCAGACTATGAACCTGATTTCATAAGTCGTCAATATAGTCACTTGGTGTGCGCAGCACGCATAAATTTGATCGAGGTTCAATCAAAGAAAAAAATGAATATTAAGAAATGGAAAATATCAAAATTCGATCATGAACAGATTATTGAAGATGGCATTCCATTGGAATTTTTTTGATTGAACTGCCCAACAATTTATTCTCTTTGGATTATATGTTCTAGAACTTCCAGTACTCAATTAAAAATTGAGCTGCCTTGTTATGTTATCTGTGCAAGTGTTTGCACATGTACAAATTGTTTTGGTACATGCACACTCTAATATCAACTGAAAGTAGCTTTTTTATACATGCATTGATGAAAAATGTTGCATACATACATACATACATACATACATACATACATACATACATATATATATATATATATATATATATATATATATATATAATGCAATTAATTGTTCAATTAGTTTTACTATGTGCATTGATGAAAAATGTTTCACGTACTCAATATATATGTTCTAGAATGCAATTAACTAAAAGTATTTTTTCTATGTGCATTGATGAAAAATGTCGCATGTACTGGATATATACACGAACTCAATGAACGCCCAGTTTTTCTTGTGGGATTTTTTGGTAAAAAGTATCCACAATGTAAATAAATCATCCGCAGTATAATTTTGTATGAAGATTCGTTTCAGACAAGAGACTCAGAGCACTTCTTCGACTTTTGGTGGGATTTGACCCACATCCCTATTCCTGATTGAAAATCTAGTACAAAATTTGTCTGTCCAATGGTCGAATATGTTCTATGTGCATTGATGAAAAATTTACATACTACATACTATTCATTGAGTGAAAAAAAATTTAAAACTTACCAAATGTACTTCAACCATGTCCAAAACTTTAATTTTAAAAACTTTTTGATTATATCAAAACAAATTACTTCACATGTCATGCCAATTGTAGTTCAACTATCCAATAAAAACATTAAACATTTAACATTATATCACATGCCAAATGTAGATTGAAATGGTATCCAAAACTTAGTTTTAAAAACTTTTTGATTATATCATAACATTACTTCACATGCCTAATGTACTTCAACTGTTCAAAACTTGAGTTTTAGAAAATTTTTGATTATATCACAACATTACTTGACATGCCATCCAATTGTAGTTCAACTATCCAATAAAAACATTTAACATTATATCACATGTTCCAAATGTAGATTGAACCATCCAAAACTTAAGTTTTAAAAACTTTTTGATTATATATCGTGCAACATTACTTCACATGCCATTCCAATTATAGTTTAGCTATCCAATAAAAAAATTTAACATTATATCACATGCCAAATGTAGATTGAAACCATCCAAAACTTAACCTTTAATTTAACAAAAAATTATAGATCACAAGATTACTTCACATGCACGTATTACTTCACAAGCCATGCCAATTGTAGTTCTTGACTATCCAATAAAAACATTAAACATTTAGCATTAAATATCACATGCCAAATGTATATTGAAACCATCCAAAACTTGAGTTTTAAATTTTTTTATTATTATATCATGTAACATTACTTCACATGGCATGCCAATTATAGTTCAACTATCCAATAAAAACATTTAACACTATATCATATGCCAAATGTAGATTGAAACCATCCAAAACTTAACTTTTAATTTAACAAAAAATTATAGATCACAACATTACTTCACATGCCAAATGTACTTCAAGCATCCAAAACTTAAATTTTAAAAACAAAACAAATTATAACACATCATTACATAACATGCCAAATGTAGTTCAGAAGCAAAAAATTAATTTATAGATGACAACATTACTAATAGTTAAATTATCCAAAACTTAAAAGTTTTAAAAACCAAACAAATTATATAACTACATTACTTGACATTCACATGCTAAAAGTACTAAAACAATCCAAAAATTAACATTTTGGAACAAAAAAAATTATATTAACACTGTAATAAAATATGTCCAAAAATTGTAGATCTCACAAGTATCAAGTATCAAGTTATATATATATATATATATATATATATATATATATATATGACATTGCATATAGATAATATATAAAAAAGTAAATTTAAGACTATCTAAATCTTGAAATCAAATCTACAAATCATGTCCATCAAATAGAGATTGATGTAGTGTCTTTCCTATCAGAGTCTCAATCCACACGCTATCTTGCGAAGCATGGGAAAACTGTACACAATGCACATATAAACATTAAAATTTGATGTTTTAAAAATGAGCGAGAATATATATAGAACTTCATGTAAAAAACAAAATATAAAAAAAAAATCATGCAATACCTCATGAGGTTCCCTCTCCATTTGTTCGCCTGCTACAAGTTACCCCATGCAAACATCTCCAATAGTAAACTGTAAAATATACATGTACAGTTATATATATATATATTAAAAAATTCCAGATGAAAATTCACATGTACGTACATAAACTTATTTTCAATAATATTAAAAAAAAGCTAGACAACTTGTTCAAATGGTTGAAATGGTGTGTATGTTCCTATCTCTGTCGCTAGAGTCCGTGGATTAAAGAAATCTTCTATGGAAACCTAAAATTCAAAGTTTTAAAAGTATAGAATAACTCAAGATCAAGATCACAATTTATAATAAAACTTAAATAAACTTAAATTTATAAATTATAACTAAATTAAAAAACACACACACACACATACATATATATATTTAAAAGTGAAAAATTGAATACTTCTACAGGTGAATTTGGAACATCTCCTAAGAGAGGCTCCAAAAGAAAATCTCCAAGAACCTAAAATTCAAAAAATTTAAAATAACTAAAGATATAGATATATCTATATCTCAATTTTTAATGGAAATTTTTGAGGTGGAATATATATATATATATATATATATATATATATATATATATAACTTAAACATAAATATTAAAAGTGAAAAATTGTCCATACTTGTTGTGGATGTGGCACATCTCCTAAGGAAGTAGAAGGCACATCTCCCAAGGAAGAAGAAGGTACCACCATCCCAAAAACATCAGACGGAATCAGAATTTGTTAAAACATTTTATTATTATATATGTACATGCACATGTGTGCACAATTATTTATTTTAAAAATATCACTTAAAAAGCACTAACATTTGTCAACATATCTTGATGGTGAGACCCATCTGCATTGTTTGAACTAGAGGTCCCGAACGTGATATTAACATTTTCGTCATTCATCATGTGTGACAACTGCAAATGGTGTTTTAACATATAATGATACATTTTTGTTAGATTAATGTACATAAAAATAAATTTATACATGTACATACACATGTATTTATTACAAATTGTACATATGTATGTGTTAAAATAATTGAACCCTAAGGTCATTAACACATACCATTCCCATGCCCTCTTCCTCATGAAGAATTAGGTCTTGCCAACCATTGCGAAAATTCTTTGCATATATTTGGAGATCTTCAACATTCATGTTGTCAATCTCTTCATCTGTACAAGACACAAAATTGGCACATGCATTCTTACGTGCTCTTTGTCGATTTAGACAAACATCGACTCCACCCAATCCGCTGTAAACATTGTCGAGCATGACATCCCTTTCTTCTCGACTTATTTGAGAAGTCACATCCATCTCTGACCATAGAGTTTTGACCCGAAAAGGTTGACTCACGAATGGCAGCTCAGGGTGAGGAAACTCCACATATCACTTAGCACCCTTACGGTCATACAATTGACCTTTCCCTGGACCAAAAAATTCTGACGGAAGGTCATTGTAATTGGGTTTCATTTTAAAAAAAATTCTGCGTAAAACAATTGTGCAAAATAAACAGGAACCTCGTTGTTCCATGGGAGCCTTCCATAGGCCGCAAGGTGCCTATCATACAAATAGTGAGCTATATCGAGGTGCTTGAAATATTTCACCTTCAACATTTTTATTTTTGGCCCTTCCTTGAAATTAAACATTGACTTCGTCATATATTTTGTAACTCATTGTTTTATATCCTCCCATTTATCGAGACCCATTACTGTTTCCTTTCTCTTTCTCATGACTTCTACAAATGTATCAGTCGTTGGCCCAAGATTTTTGTACACATTTACTATTTCGCCCAATGAATGTGTAACTATTTCAAGGCTTTGTTTACTCTCAGCAGGTAGAGTCAAATCCACGAGATCTCTCCACAATTTTGCATGAAGTTGTTGACACCTTTCTAAGGTGCGTTGCACCATGTTTCTTTCCCATGGTATATTAGAAATGTTGGCCAAATAAGTTGTGGTGGGTGGACAACCTTCTTCTTGAATGTAGTGTTTTTCCCTGCATCTATTTTGACCAATATTTGGAACATTTTCAGCCTCTGCATCAATACATATAAAATTTTATATATTAGAAAAAACACATGTAAAATTTTTTGTATAAATTCAATGAAAAAAATATTGAAATTGATGGCAACCTCGACGTGGTTGGTTAGCATCTTCTCCACCCTGAAACTATTGAGAACCAGAATGACCCTGCTGAGAACCAACACCACCAGTCGTTAATTGGCCTCTGGGAGAATAAATATCACCACCTTCACGCAACTTGCTACCACTTATTGATGGCCCTCTGAGGGGATTTGAACCACCACCAACCTCTTGAGAGGAGAGAGAAGCTTCATAAAAAAATACGAATTTATAATCAATTGAAAAATACATGCATACATATAAATACATGTGTACATATTCATTGATTAAATTGTGTCAAAACCATACCACGACTGGGTGAAACCTGGGCATCCATGGCTGGAGTAGAGACCCTTCTCTTCTTATTAGCTCCTAAAAAATAAAAAATGAAACTTATTAACAACTAATTTAACTCACAAAGTTGATAAAAAATCAATTCCATATGTACACACATGTATGGAGATTTAATATTGTATTTAAATTTATCGTGAACAACTCTCGATCCTAATCTCTGATCCTCCCCTCTCATAGAGATATGAGATTCTGTTGATCTTTGTCGTTCATCCTCCATGATATATATATCTACGGTGGAAATTTACAATTAATTTTTTAAATAACTAATTTAAATTAAATTAAAAATAAAGTTCAGAAAATTAATGTTTAATTTACTGTAAACAAATTATGTAAAACACAACTTTCAAAGCACTAATTGATGTGTGAAACTCAATTTAAGCAAAAAGAAAGTTATAAAAATGATAAGTTCAACAAATTGTGTTTTACATGGTGGGAGCACACTTGGTATAAAATTGAAAAAAACACATTGTCATTAAAAAAGAAGTGAAACTCCATTTAAACAAAAATTTGTTGAAGTCGTGGCATTTTAATTTCATAAAAATGTGAATTTCACCAGTTGTTGCAAATGTAAAGTTCACCAAGTTGCGCTTTACATGGTGTGGTGGGAGCACATTTGGTATATAATTGAAAAAATCACATGGTCATTAAAAAAGAAACATTTATAAGTACACAACACACACATATCCAAGATATGTTACAATGTCGATCAATAAATTTTGAAGGAGAGCGTCTCAACACTAATTCATCTTTGAGAGATGAATCTTGAATTTTTGAAGAAGAGCGTCTCAAAACTAATTCATCTTTGAGAGATGAATCTTGAATTTTTGAAGAAGAGTGTCTCAAAACTAATTCATATTTGAGAGATAAATCTTGCATTAGCATTGGCATTGCCCCATATAATTCTAATTAATCTATTAATTTATCTTTGATAGATGAATCTTGAATTTTCATTGCCCCACACAATAAATCAGCAGACATCTTATTCACATTTGTACAATGCCTTATACTAAAAAATTGAAATTGGCTAACAATAGTGTTTGTTATTCCATGCAGTTCTTTTATCCTCTCCTTCTTAACTTGGTATACACCATTCATCTGGTTGCACACAAGTTTAGAATTTGTGAAAAATACAATTCCATTTGATCCATACTCCATCGCTATTCCCAAGCCTTCTCTCAATCCAATATAATATGCCTCATTGTTTGTTGTTCTTTCCGATATATTCATTTTCCTTTGGATGACTTTGCTAGTCGCAATATTGGAAAGCACATACGTAATCACTGCATTTCCTGGATTGGGATAGCAAGAAACTTCTATGCATAATATCCATTTTTCGACCATATTTAATGGTTTTCCTATCCCTAAAAAAAAACAAATTCAATAAAAATATATATTAAATTGACATTTATTGCAAATGCATGGGTGAAATGAAAAACGTATATTTAGATCTATTCAAGAGATTGACTATAGGGGCATTTACTAGATATGTCACCTTTCATAAAAGATGAGATCCAGAAGCTACCTGGCCCTTTACAGACTCTACTTATAGAACTACCATGGATATGAAAATGAAAAACTTCTAATTGGATCTATTCTAGAGATTGGATGTAGGGGAATTTACTCTTAGGTTAAAACCTATATGTTTTGTATCAAATCACTTTTGGTTTCAATGGGAGAATTTTATGGATAATTTGTGTTTTACATGTTGAATATAAAAGGTTTTCTCTCTCTCATCATTTGAGACCATGGATATGAAAATGAAAAACTATATACTAGGTTAAAAACTACGTTTTGTATCAAATTAATTTTATTTTATAAATACTATATACATGTTGACTGTAGGGGCATCTAGATCTATAACAGAGATTGAATGTAGGGGCATTCACTAGATATGTTACCTTTCATAAAAGATGAGATCCAGAGGCTACTTGACCCTTTATATACTCTTCCTATAGAACTACCATGGATATGAAAATGAAAAACTTCTAATTAAATCTATTCTAAAGATATAATGTAGGGGCATTTACTAGATTAGGTTTTAAAACCTATATGTTTTGTATCAAATCAATTTTGGTTTCAATGGGAAACTTTTATGGCTAATTTGTGTTTTACATGTTGAATATAAAAGGTTTTTTCTCTCTCATTGTTTGAGACCATGGATATGAAAATGAAAAACTATATACTTGGTTAAAACCTATGTTTTGTATAAAATTACTTTTTGTTTCTAAATACTATATACATGTTGACTGTAGGGGCATTTAGATCTATTCCAAATATTTACTATAGGGGAATTTATTAGATATGTCACCTTTCATAAGAGATGAGATCCAAAGGCTACTTGGCCCTGTATAGACTCTGCCATAGAACTACCATGGATATGAAAATGAAAAAATTCTAGTTAGATCTATTCTAAAGATTGAATGTAGGGGCATTTACTATATTATGTTTTAAAACCTATATGTTTTGTATCAAATCACTTATGGTTTCAATGGGAAACTTTTATGGCTTATTTGTGTTTTACATGTTGAATATAAAAGGGTTTTTCCCTCTCATTGTTTCATACCATGGATATGAAAATGAAAAACTATATAATTGGTTAAAACCTATGTTTTGTATCAAATTATTTTTTGTTTCTAAATACCATATACATGTTTACTGTAAGGGAATTTAGATCTATTCTAGAGATTGATTGTAGGGGCATTTACTATATATGTCACCTTTCATAAAAGATGAGATCCAGAGGCTACCTGGCCCTTTACAGACTGCCTATAGAACTACAATGGATATTAAAATGAAAAACTTCTAATTAGATCTATTCTAGAAATTGAATGTAGGGGCATTTACAAGATTAGGTTAAAACCTATGTTTTGTATCAAATCACTTTTTGTTTCAATGGGAAACCTTTATGGCTAATTTGTGTTTTACATGTTGAATATAAAAGGTTTTTTCTCTCTCATTGTTTGAGACCATGGATATGAAAATGAAAAAATATATAATTGATTAAAACCTATGTTTTGTATTAAATTACTTTTTGTTTCTAAATAAGTTATATACATGTTGAATATAAAAGGTTTTTTTCTCTCTCATTTTTTGAGACCGTGGATATGAAAATGAAAAACTTCTATTTAGATATATTCTAGAGCTATGGATAATTTGTGTTTTACATACATTGAATCTTAGGTTAAAAACTATGTTAAGACCTATGTTTTGTATCAAATCACTTATGGTTTCAATGGGAAACTTTTATGGATAATTCAAGTGTTTTACATGTTGAATATAAATGTTGTTTTCTCTCTCATTGTTTGAGACCATGGACATGAGAATGAAAAACTTCTATTTAGATCTATTCTAGAGATATGGCTAATTTTTGTTTTACATACATTGAATATAAAAGGTTTTTTCTCACATTGTTTGAGTCCATGGATATGAAAATGAAAAACTTCTATTTAAAACTATTCAAGGGATTGATTGACTTGTAGGGAAATTTTCTCTTAGGTTAAAAGCTATGTTTTGTATCAAATCACTTATGGTTTCAATGGGAAACTTTTATGGCTAATTTGTGTTTTACATGTTGAATATAAAAGGTTTTTTTCTCTCTCATTGTTTGAGACCATGGAATTCTATTTAGATCTATTCTAGAGATATGGCTAATTTGTGTTTTACATACATTGAATATAAAAGGTTTTTTCTCTCATTGTTTGAGACCATGGATATGAAAATGAAAAACTTCTAGATATTTAAAACTATTTGAGAGATTGATTGACTTGTAGGGGCATTTACTCTTAGGTTAAAACCTATGTTTTGTATCAAATCACTTATGGTTTCAATGGGAAAATTTTATGGCTATTTTGTGTTTTACATGTTTAATATAAAAGGTTTTTTTCTCTCTCATTATTTGAGACCATGGATATGAAAATGAAAAACTTCTATTTAGATCTATTCTAGAGATATGGATAATTTATGTTTTACATACATTGGATATAAAACATTTTTTCTCTCATTGTTTGAGACCATAGATATGAAAATGAAAAACTTCTATATTTAAAACTATTCGAGAGATTGATTAACTTGTAGGGGCATTTACTCTTAGGTTAAAACCTATGTTTTGTATCAAATCACTTATGGTTTCAATGGGAAGCTTTTATGGCTAATTTGTGTTTTACATGTTGAATATAAAAGGTTTTTTTCTCTCTCATTTTTTGAGACCATGGATATGAAAATGGAAAACTTCTATTTAGATATATTCTAGAGATATGGCTAATTTGTGTTTTACATACATTGAATATAAAAGGCCTTTTTCTCTCATTGTTTGAGACCATGGAAATGAAAATGAAAAAATTCTATATTTAAAACTATTCGAGAGATTGATTGACTTGTAGGGGCATTTACTCTTAGGTTAAAACCTATGTTTTGTATCAAATCACTTATGGTTTCAATGGGAAAATTTTATGGCTAATTTGTGTTTTACATGTTGAATATAAAAGGTTTTTTCTCTCTCATTGTTTGAGACCATGGGTATGAAAAATGAAAAACTATATAATTGGTTAAAACCTATGTTTTGTATTAAATAACTTTTTGTTTCTAAATAAGTTATATACATGTTGAATATAAAAGGTTTTTTCTCTCTCATTGTTTGAGACCATGGATATGAAAATGAAAATCTATATAATTAGTTAAAACCTATGTTTTGTATTAAATTACTTTTTGTTTCTAAGTAAGTTATATACATGTTGAATATAAAATATTTTTTTCTCTCTCATTGTTTGAGACCATGGATATAAAAATCAAAAACTTCTATTTAGATCTTTTCTAGAGATATGGCTAATTTGTGTTTTACGTACATTGAATATAAAAGGTTTTTTCTCTCATTGTTTGATTCCATGGATATGAAAATGAAAAAATTCTATACTTAAAACTATTCAAGAGATTGATTGACTTGTAGGGGCATTTACTCCTAGGTTAAAACCTAAGTTTTGTATCAAATCACTTATGGTTTCAATGGGAAAATTTTATGGCTAATTCAAGTGTTTTACATGTTGAATGACTTGTAGGGGCATTTACTCTTATGTTAAACCTATGTTTTGTATCAAATCACTTATGGTTTCAATGGGAAACTTTTATGGCTAATTCAAGTGTTTTACATGTTGAATATAAAAGTTTTTTTTCTCTCTCATTGTTTGAGACCATGGATATGAAAATGAAAAACTTCTATTTAGATCTATTCTAGATATATGGCTAATTTGTGTTTTACATACATTGAATATAAAAGGTTTTTTCTCTCATTATTTGAGACCATGGATATAAAAATGAAAAAATTCTATTTAAAACTATTCTAGAGATTGACTATAGGGGCATTTACTCTTAGGTTAGAACCTATGTTTTGTATCAAATCACTTATGGTTTCAATGGGAAAATTTTATGGCTAATTTGTGGTTTACTTGTTGAATATAAAAGGTTTTTTTCTCTCTCATTGTTTGAGACCATGGATATGAAAATGAAAAACTTCTATTTAGATCTATTCTAGAGATATGGCTAATCTGTGTTTTACATACATTGAATATCAAATATTTTTTCTCTCATTGTTTGAGACCATGGATATGAAAATGAAAAACTTCTATATTTAAAACTATTCGAGAGATTGATTGACTTGTAGGGGCATTTACTCTTAGGTTAAAACCTATGTTTTGTATCAAATCACTTATGGTTTCAATGGGAAATTTTTATGTCTAATTTGTGTTTTACATGTTGAATATAAAATGTTTTTTTCTCTCTCATTGTTTGAGACCATGGATATGAAAATGAAAAACTTCTATTTAGATCTATTCTAGAGATATGGCTAATTTGTGTTTTACATACATTGAATATAAAAGGTTTTTTCTCTCTCATTTTTTGAGACCATGGATATGAAAATGAAAAACTATATACTTGGTTAGAACCTATGTTTTGTATCAAATTACTTTTTGTTGAAGTAAATACTAGATACATGTTGACAGTACGGGAATTTACTGTAGGGGCATTTTGATCTATTCGAGAGATTGACTGTAGGGGCATTTACTAGATATGTCTCCTTTCATAAACGATGAGATCCAGAGGCTACCTGGCCCTTTAGAGACTCTGCCTATAGAACTAGCATGGATATGAAAATGAAAAACTTCTAATTAGATCTATTCTAGAAATTAAATGTAGGGGCATTTACTAGATTAGGTTAAAACCTATGTTTTGTATCAAATCACTTTTGGTTTCAATAGGAAACTTTTATGGCTAATTTGTGTTTTACATGTTGAATATAAAAGAGGCTTTTTCTCTCTCATTGTTTGAGACCATGGATATGAATCTGAAAACATATATAATTGGTTAAAACTTATGTTTTGTATCAAACTATTTTTTTCTTCTAAATACTATATACATGTTGAATATCAATTAGATGCACATAACATGCAAGTTATGTGCAAATGATGAATAATGAATGACCTAAGTGAATCTCCATATCAATTGGATGAAAGTTATGTACAGATGATGGATGATGAATGAGGTGATGTTTATCATAATATTTACATATATATGATAGGAAGCTTGATATACATAACAAGGATTAGACTAGAAATAATTTTGGAATTCAAGTTATGTGCAGATGATGGATGATGAATGACCTAAGTGAATCTCCATGTCAATTGGATGCAAGTTATGTGCAAATGATGGATGATGAATGAGGTGATGTTGATCATAACCTTGAAATCTATATTATAGGAAGCTTGATATACATAACAAGGTTTAGACTAGATATAATTTTGTAATTCAAGTTATGTGCAGATGATTGATGATGAATGACCTAAGTGAATCTCCATATCAATTGGATACAAGTTATGTGCAGATGATGGATGATGAATGAGGTGATATTTTGATCATAACCTTTACATCTATATGATAGGAAGCTTGATATACATAACAAGGTTTAAAGACTAGATATAATTTTGGAATTTATATTAGTTGGAATATTTGAATCAACAACTAAACAGAGTCATCTATTACCAACAAACACCAACAAACAGATATGAATATACTTGAAAGAGACTACAAACAATGTACTATAGTACCCAAAAGGTGAGAAAGTCATCTATTACCAACAAACATATATTAAGATACTTGAAAGAGACTACAAACAATGGGCTATAGTACCCAAAAGGCGAGAAATTTACATTGAAAACACATAGAGATTCAACTAGGCTTGTGTGGATGACATGAAAAGTACAAGTGGACAATGTATAATTCTACTTAGGAAGAGTCTTTGGTTTAATGGTTAAGCAAGAAAGAGTCATTACTTTCTCTATCTAGAGTAGAAGTGGAATACATAGTAGTTACTTCTTTTTCAGTGTTTTGGATGAAATGGGCTCTATAAGATATTAAGGTAAATTACAGTGAACCTACATATCTATTAAGTGTTTCAATACAAGTGTAATAATAATTTCAGAAATAAAATATTCTACTTCCTTCAATCACTAAACATATCATCATAAAGTACCACTTCCTCACACAACAAACATGTTCCAAAATATTTATAAAGTACATATGTATATATAATTTATATAAACATGTTCCAAAATATTCTCAAATGTACACAGTAGTATTATAAATTTTCATATCTAATTAATAGAGACAAAGCCAAAAAAGTACATATGTATATATAATTTATATAAACATGTTCCAAAATATTCTCAAATGTACACTGTAGTATTATAAATTTTAATATCTAATTAATAGAGACAGAGCCAAAAAAAGTACATATGTATATATAATTTATATAAACATGTTCCAAAATATTCTCAAATGTACATAGTAGTATTATAAATTTTCATATCTAATTAATAGAGACAGAGCCAAAAAAAGTACATATGTATATATAATTTGGAACATGTTTATATAAATTATTTCATAAACGATTTCCCTTATGCATAAATTCCTTACAGGATAATAGTGAAAATGTTAAACGTACCTGGAAAGTCACAGCAGAGGATGCTGAAGACACTGAAGACAACGATCCCTGAAGACGTTGAAGACAATGATCCCTCAAGACGTCGTGGAAGACCTCTGCAAAAAAAAAATCAATAGAAATTAAAACCAAATTAAAAAATCAACAGAAATTAAAACCAAATAAAAAAACAACAACAAAAAAAATTACAGAAATTTAAAATTTGGCATATCTTACCTTCTTGAGCTTAATTCGAGCATGACAGAACTGAGCGTGCGAGAATGGTGGAAATAAATGAGCGTGCGAGAATGCTCGATAGAAATGAGCGCGCGATAAATGTCAGAAATGAGCATGCGAGAATGCTGGACATAAATGAGTGCGCGATAAATGTGAACAGAAACCCGGAACAGGTTGCGGGCGATATATTTATAAAATAATAGTTCGGCCGAACTTTGTTTGCCATTTTTCCAAACTCATGCAAAAAATATGTTTGCCATTGATGTTAGTACGTCGTCAATGTAAATGAAAAGCGAATTTCGGCCGAACTCCTGAATTGTTCAGCCAAACTATGACAAGAGTTTGGCCAAACTATGGAGGAAAAAATTTTTCCGACCCGAATTGTCACAAAAGTGTTACCCATCTTCGCATTTTCACCCACTCATTTGTGTTGTACATGTATTTCTTTCAAATCCAATATTATAACCTTGGCTAGGTCGAAACACAGCAGAGGAACCACTAATATCTGCATCCATCCGCATATCACAACCATCAACAAAAGAATCCACTGGCTTGGCCCATCTATCATCATCCAAACTGGCCATATTTCTCCCACGTTGTTCAAGTAGATAATTCCCACTTAGCTGCCTATCAAGTCCTCTTGCAGTGCTTGCCAATGCATCAGAATTTCCTACATGACTTGCAAGTGCTTTTTTCACACCATAATTTTAAGGGGAAAACTTGATAAAATCATTCACCTCACACACCTTTACTGTGATTTTACCTCAAACAGTCCACTGGAAGAAGCCCTAAATCTTGCAAGCAATGAACTGATTGCCTTGGCTTATCCTTTGTATGCTTATCTTACTTGAGCTCTATTTCAGGGAGGATCGTCGGTGAAAGTTGTAAACTGAATTTTAGCTTTGAAATCATAAAGTGACTGCAAGAAAACTCGTGGAAATCATTTTTGGAAGTATGGGGGTAACCTGAAGCCACCTAGTGTGGAAAAACTGCCCATTAAACTAGGGAGAAACTCTGATCCATTCACCCAGTCTATATTGAAGAATTAGCATCCAGCTACAGATTCAAGCACTCTACTGAATAAACTTGGTTTAAACTTACCAAAAGGATATCTTGCCAGGGAGAATTTGAATCAGGATAAATCCCTTAATTCAAATGGGATGGTATTTAAGAGAACCCCTTATTAATTTTTCTTTGTTATTTTGTTCACTTAACATGATTTGTAATGATGCGCACAATTATTTGTGTTCGCACTGAGAAATTTTTTGGGAATTATGTTGATCAGGATCCTTTGTCACAACCACTTAATCAGCTCATCTGTCAATTCTATCTAACAAAAAACCAGAAGAAGTGCCTATAGTAAGCTCTTCAATTTTTTCTTCGAAAATAAAAATATGTTTACTTTTCTTGCATGTACATATCTACGATGTTCACTGATATCCTTTAATACTCCTATGGTTTTCTATTAGCTTGTCTAATCTATGTTAGCAAAAGTAATGGAAGAGTTTGAGCAGCATCTAGCCATGTAGGGCGAGCAAGTAGACTACCGAGTTTCCTTTATAATTTTGAGGATTATTTCTCTTTGGGGCTTTGTGTCAAGGAAATTTGATTTTCTCAAATGACAATTTTACATGTTTAACTTGTATGCTTCTGGGTTCTATGATTACACCTCAGTTTTGGAGGGTGTTGTAACAGACTAGTGACAAGTTTTTGTAGTGTAAATCAGGGATTCTTGCATTTTATAACATAACCTTATCATGTTTTTGGGCCCAAATTAAGGTATGTTCTCACCCTGTAATTACTTAAAATTATGTTACAATTTTGGGGGAATTCCTCTTCATATTAACGATAAAGAGAGAAAAGATTATGAAAACTAGAACAATTAGGCTAATGATGAAAAGGATATTTTTATAACAAAAAATTGACTTCTTTTATCTCCGCATGCAGGAAGGCAGAGTGGCTGGACCAATAGGAAAAAGAAGCTAACCAACGGATGCAAACATATGAGATCTCGGTAAATCCCAGTGGCCGGCAGAAGGCAGACAGACGAATTCGAGCCCAAGAAATCAAACGACAGCCACACACAATGGGCTGTTGTTTGGGAAATACTTTCTCATTTTTGATATCGCCTTTAAAAGGGCGAAGGACGAACGAGAAGGATAGGAAATTCATTTTGCAATCATTGCATTAGAACCAACCTATCCAATTGTATTTTTGGAACATCACTGGATGTGATAGAGAGCCTTGAAAAATAATATTTTGAAGTTTTTACTGCGCTAGAGCTTTTGGTGGTTTGGGCCCAACCCCTAGAAATTCATCGCAGTTTTCATACTCTGTGTAGTTGCAGAAGCAATGCTTAAGTATCTGATGCAGTTGTAAAGTATATTTCCATTCAATAAAGTTACAGTTTCTCTTTCTTCAGGATTATTAGCAATCCTGTTCTTGAATTAGGGTAATTGCAATCGTATTTTCCGACTTATGATAATGCTTCATCATTAGTAGATAGTTCCAATTATTTTGATACCATTGCACTTGAGTTATAAATCATAAAATAATCTGATTTCTATGTTATCTGTCTTTATGAATTGCATTACTCTTTTAGCACAACAAAGCATTTAACCGTTAATCAATGTCGATTAATTAATTCATAGAGAGAATTCCATTGCAAAATTCTAGAAATAATTGTTGTGCAATTCATTTAAATTGCTTCAATTATACTGTTGTTCCATTAGTGTTCAGTTAGTTAGACTGTTGTTCAATTCAATTCCATTTTTGTTCAGTTAGTTAGACTATTGTTCAATTCAATTCCATTGCTACTCAGTTTAGTTAGACTGTTGTTTAATTCAATTCAATTGCTACTTTATTCCTTTAGATTGTTTTTCATTTTATTTAGACTGTTGTTTAATTCAATTAGATAGCTACTCAATCTTGTTGCTCGATCTTAGCTTAAAAATCAATCCAAGCCAGCCCTCGTAGGATAAGTAAACTTAGGAAGTTATCAATTTCTTCCTCATAAGTAACAAGGAGTAACTATTAGACAACATCAATCCCATATATTGTGCCAACACTCTTGAAATAAGAAGAATTACCCCAAGTTGATAATTAAATGAGAAAGCACTAGAGTTGCTAATAATAAGCCATCTCTATGAGCCCCAACATTTTGGCGCAATTTTTGGGGAGAGTGTTAAGAGTCATCTCATTTATTCACCATTCTCCATTGCTGTGAATAATTAGGTATTTAAAACGAGAGGCAAGAACCTGCGTACCGGAAAGCAACATGCTTTCGCTCTAGCCCGCTTACCAGCAAGCCATGCAAAGAACCGTAAGATATGTGCTCTTGTTTTATCTATAGGAAGAAAAAGATAGAAACAATCTGAAATCATTCGCAAGCATCCTCACAATCCAAAGGACCGATGATCCTTGGAAGAACAAAATATATAAACGAAATCATTAAGAAAGTTGAATCTCAGGCATCTATAGGACCCAGAACTATTTCCATTCAAAGTCCTAATACACTCCCTCAAGTGATAGCTTCACCATCTACAGCCTATGCCGAGATTCTCTACGATACAGAGGGGTCTGAGCGAAGCCTGCAGAATGTCAATCATATGGGCACTGGCCCTTCAAAAGAGGAAGGCTCTTGCAACCTACAAGAAGGGGGGGGGGGGGGAGAAACTAGTGGAGGAATTCACATAGAAATATCAAAACCTAAGTCCCCTAAAGGAGTAATAAAAAAAGAAGTACTTAGGATCCCAGATCAGGGAGGTGCTATAAAACCCCCACTGCATTCACCTCCCAAGCCTATTATAATTACTCCTCCAGTTCAATAAATTCCTGAAGATTTCTATAACCTCTTTGATTAGATGGAAAATAATCAAAATCAGAATCAAAGGCAGACATGAACATTAGAATACCCTATTTTTGATCATGCTACCATGCCTCTATGAAAGCCATCCCCTTGGACAACATTCCCAGCTTTCATCGATTAACCACGGAAGGTCCTGATGCATTTCTATTTGAATTTGATGTCTTATGCAAAGGATATGACTACACCACCGATCCCTAGAAACTAAAACTATTTCCCTCTAACTTAAAAGTAACTGTGCCACGCTGGTTCATGGGATTAGGTGGGGGAACTATAAATAACTGGGACCAAATGAAGAACATTTTTCTTACCAAATACCAAGACTATTGTCGAACCCGAGATCTAAAATATGAAATCTTCAATATGTCTGCAAAACACAATGAAACATTAGAAGAATACATAGAAATATTTCAATAAAATTATAAAGATCCCCATATACCACACTATCCAAGGACATTTTGAAAGCCACGATGCTTAAGGGGATGAAGGAAGAATGGGTTGAGATGCTTAACATAATGGGGAAGGGAGATATTTACCAGGAAGAATACGACGAGATTATTTCCTTATGTATTAGATGCTCTCAGGGTAGCTCGTGCAATAGGCCTGTTGGGCATGATTCTATGAAGAAAGACCTTAAGTAGACCAATGGCAATGTAACTAGAGAAGAATTTGGAAATATGTTAGAAAATTTCAAAACTGACATCCTAGGTACCTTGACAACACAACTTGATGTTTTACAAGCCAAACAGAAACAAGCTATAGCAGAACAAAACCTGGCCATATTTTGCCCAATATGTCTAAAGAAGCACAGCCAGAGGGAATGTCCTTTAGACATGGTTCAGACTTGTTCTATCTGCACTAAGGATCATACCACGAACTAGTGTCCTTTACTTCCCGAGCTGAAAGCTATCTACAAGGAAGTGGAGGAAGAGACAGAGCCATTCTATTTAATGAATTAGCGTCGGTAATGGAAAGCATGACCTGGCATACCACAAGACCCGCCTCAATACTTTTCTTCACGGTAGTTTAGCCAGCAAAACCCTGCAACAACTTGGCAGACTCAGAACTCCTTCCCAACCTAGCCAGACCCGGCGTTTCCTATGCCACCCTGGCCTACACAACCTCCATTATGGAATAATTGGAAGAACTTTCCTTGCTCTCCCCCTTATTGGCAAAATGTCCCATATCAAAGCAAGTGGCCAAACCCCCTAAGTCAAAACACCAATTGGAATTGGTAGCAACCCATGGGAATGGCCAATCTGCCGATAGGAGCGGGGACCCAAAATAAACCTACGTTGTCAGCTCCCTACCCAGTTCAGCATAACCAAGAGCCTGCCATACACCCTCAATTTCCATCCCAATCCAATCCTAATC
This sequence comes from Pinus albicaulis, assembly GCA_034641835.2. NCBI lineage: Eukaryota > Viridiplantae > Streptophyta > Pinopsida > Pinales > Pinaceae > Pinus > Pinus albicaulis. Next base: position 459,628,546 of record CM076569.1, on the reverse strand, counting down.
ACAATAACAGACTGGTTCAACTAATTCAAATCATAGAAAATACAAAACCCAATGAAAAACAGAAACAGTGCAACGAACCGAGGTTAAGATTAGGACGTACTATCTTACCTATAGAAGCCACAACTCCACCTCAGTCCCGAATTGAAACCTCAACAGAACCTAGCTTAACGAATATAACAGGAATAGGTAAAGATAAGGAAACAATTGATCAACAAAGAACTGAAGAACCTAGGGTGACTCTGCCTCAATTTCCTGAAAGATTAAATCTGCCCAGGCCTATAATCGCTCCATATTTTGACATCCTCGGGGAATTAAGAAAACTTTGGGTCAAAACTCCTCTTCTCTAGGCCATCCAAGACATTCCCATCTATGCTGTTAGGGTCCTATAAATATACAATTAATAATTTTGAATTGACTTTGATAGTCTTGTAAATATGTACATACCTTGCTTTCTGCAAGTTTTTTTCCCATATTTTGAAAAAATGAAAAATAATAAAAAATAAAAAAGAGGGTAAAAAGTCCTAAAAGAAAAATCAAAGGACTTAGAAAAATGTAGACCCAAAAAGAAAAAAAGAGATAAAAATAAAACCTAAAAGTGAGCAAGTTCAAATGCCACTATTTTACTTTTACTGCAAGAATAATGATTATGTGTAGAGTGTCAATAAATGCCATAATCTATGATCAGTTAAACAACTTAATCTTAACTCTCCATGCTTTCAATTTCATGTTTTAGATAGTGAATAAAGATTTGTCAAACAGTTTAAACTTGACAAATCAGTAGATAGGTAGAGAACAATGAGGAGCTCAATAGTTTAATCTGAGCCCTCAAATGAAATAAGGTAGATCTAGATAGTTTATGCTTTAAAAGAATAAATGTTTCAAGGTTGAAAATCTAAATGCATCTGTCAAATGAAGAAAAAATGTTAGAAATACAAGATTGGGTAGGTAGAAAGCAGTGGAGCAATCAGGTAAATAATACATCATCGGAAAAAATCATTAATTTCCCCTCCCCCATGAGTGTTCAGTATTCTAAGCTATCTGTCAAACAGGCTCAAAGAATTTTTTAGACTTTTGTTGGGACCAGACCCAAGGCTCTATGTCTGGTTAGTTGAAAAAACTGAGTTCTTATGTTAAATCCTCATTTATCATCATTTAGCCTTCATTCATGTATTAGAGCCCCCTTTTCCTAAGTAATTACACATTCTTGCTTGGTAAAATTGTAATCCTAGAATGATTAACTTCATCTCTTCATAAAGCATTCATAAAAACCCACAAAGTTACATTTATCCTAAGTATTAGTGAAACAAATTATAAAAATGAGCAATGATTGATTATTATGTTATACTTGGAGATAATGTGTATTTTCTTTTACATTTCACTCCCCTCTCCTATTAACTTTTAACATATTATATTAAATCCCTAAAAGATACCTTATCCTACTTATTAATTCACTATATCTAAATATCCCCAAAAAACCCACTATTATAAAGTTTAAGACCAAAGTTTATTACCCATGTGCTAAATTAAAAAGACCAACTAAAATCCCTTGGTCTAAACTATCGGTAAGTAAATATCCCGCCCCTATGGTCTTTAAACCATTCAGAAAGGTTTAAAACTATATAATAAACTAAATACTGCGCCCTTTGTATTTTTATTCAGAAAAATTATTATTGTTTTGATTAAAACATATCAACCCCGCACCTTTGTATTGGTTAAAAGAATTATCATATAGACCATTATCCCTCTGCCATATTATAGGCCAATACATACATAAACACCCCCCGCATACTTTATAACCCAAATTTTATTAAAAATAAACTAAGGTTTATTTTAAATAAATTAAACCTTTCCCGTATGCATATCTCTGCCATATTATATAAGCCTCTCACTTTATATAATTAACCCATGCCATATATAAACCCCACCCCGATATATGATTAAAACCTTTGCCCTCACATATATTTCCTAAAGGTTAATTATATGTTTTAAACAGCCCGCATGCATATGAAGCCCGGTGCCACCGTTTACTTTAGCCACAACTTTCCAATCAATCCTAAACCTCCACATCCGATCTTCAGATCTGACGGATGATACTCGATATCGCATAATAAACATGCCCGACCTGCTGAAATCCAAATGCACGTGAAAAGGGTGGTTTTTCTCGGACCCTTCCCCTCCACGTGGCCTCCATTGATTTGATCGTGTGCATTTTGAATAAAACAACTTACCACTTAAACCTTGCGCAATAAGCACTGTTTCATTTTGCGTTTAAAATCCAAAACCACCCTTCCCGCTGATGTGACAATTATTCAATGCCGAAGTAATACAACCCAAATGGATATAAAACCTTTGAAAATACATTTCATTCCTTATCTTTTGCGTATTAACCTTAACCCTGCACGAGCTTCCCTGACTATAAAAACACTATTTGTCTGCCATTTCTACGCCCGAAAAGCCTCCCTACAAACTTTGAAGACTGTTGAGGAGTTGTACATTGCTCCAAACAATTCACAGAAGTTTCCAACTTGTTCTAAAAACCTCTAAACTTCTTTCATAAGCCTATTTGGAAGGAAAAGTCCAAAAAGAGACTATAATTTTCCTGTTCTTTACATTAAGCCTCTGTTACCCATTTCAAAAGACGTTTTTAGCCCAAATTATTCATTGAAAAAGGCTCAAGAAACCCCTATTTCTTGTTCTCTAAATCAATGAAGGTTTGTAAATCATTTGAAGATTGAAATTGAAAGAAAAAATCCAGGGAAAGAACCATATTCTACTGATTTTCATACAAGAAACAGATCTCATTCCACAGGTCTTTCAAAAGCCTGCAATCACCTCCTTGCAGACCTCTGTTTCATTAACAAATTGTTTGATTTTTGCAGGTTATTATCAGTATATGAAATTGGGCCAACATTTTCAATATTAGTTGATAAAAATGTTTACTCCAAATTCTCAGATTTTAATTCAAAAAATTCATTCAACAAACAGTTTGTATACAAAGAAAGAATAAAATGAAGTCAGAGAGAGATCAGTATAATGAAATTTACACAGTGAGTGGTAAAAGTGAAATGAGAATTCACAGGGACAGTGAAAACATAATAGTTAAAGAGTATCCGTAGTTAAAGTGTATAAGATGAAAGTCAGAGTGAAGGTTAAAACAAAGTTACAGAGAAGTCAAGGTAAAACAATAAAATTAAAACATGGAGGCAGTAAATGGTAAATAAATATGAAAATACTTTCAACAACAATGAAGTTTATCCAAAGTGAAAGTAAAAATAGTTAAAAGAAAAGTAAGGTTAAAAGATGAAAATAGAGCAAGAAGGAACATTTTTGCAGAAATGTCCTTTTTAAGTCATTGTTTTGCAGAAACTATTGTGACCAATCCAAGATGAATTTTGCAAAAATTAAGGCGGTTTATGTTATTAAGATGTCCAAATAAAAAAAACTCTCTCACTTTTCTAACAACCATTATGCGTTGGGAAATATTAAACAATATTGGAAATCACTTTTTGCAGAAAATTCCTGTTAAGTCATCATTTTGCAGAGGAGATTATGGCCAATCAGAAATACATATTACAAAACAGAAGGAGGTTTTGGTTCCTAAGAGAATCATCGACAAAAACCTATCTCACTTTGTGCAAATTTATTACAGAATGAGAGATACATGCACATCTTTACAACCTATTTTTTAGACTCTGCAAAACTTTGTTTTACACATATTTGTGCAGAGCCTATTGTGAACAACTGGAGCAGAATTTCAGGGAACTGAGAGATATTTATATCAAAAACATATTTATCTATAATAACCTCTTTCACTTGCTACATATCTATTTCATATTGAGAAATACAAAGGTATCATTGGACCCCAATTTTGCATAATTTCTGGAGCATAATGCACAAAGAAAGGAAACAGTTAGTGACTTGGATGCCTCATCATCAACTAAGAGTTGAGATCAAATTCGAATTCTCCTCTTTGTCATCACCTATACATAAAAAATAGTGCCAAATAGATGCATTAGTTTTGAGTGTCCTTTACTTAATTTCTATTTATGTAAAATATTTGGAGATATTTGTAAACAAATCTTGATATTTTTTCAAGATATTCTAGTTTAGAATTTGTATAAATACTTCACTCTTTGAAGTATTTTGGGTGGAATAAAATTGCTGGAATTACTATAGACATTTTGTTGGACATTGGAGGCTCTTTTGTGTTTTAATTCAAAATAGCAGTCTGGACAAGCTGACCGGCATCATAATTCAGGATCCATGTGATAAGATGATGAATGAAGTACTTCCTACTTGTCACTATTTCCTTTTCTAAGTTTCATGCATTCATTTTTTGTTTTTTATGTCTAAATGTGTAACTAGGAGTATTACTACAGGATTATTCAAGTGCTCCCTGTCCTTAACTAGTTTCCATTTTAATGTTTTATTCTGATTTCCAGTGCAAGGAACCCTTAATTACTACTTATCCCATTTGACCTCTACCTTATACTTCTATTTTCCAGATCAAAGGATCCTTAAGTGCCCTTTATCCCGATCATACCACCTCACAAAAAAATTCTTTCCCAAATCTCTGAGGGTTATCTATCTTGCCCTGAATATATTTGTACCTTTTTGGCCTTGATTTCTAGTGTTGCTGGCTTGATTTAGACTCCATAGCCCAATGGACAAGTAGATTTATCTCTATCTTACCTCCAAGTGATTTTTTCCCACCAAACCCTTTAAACCAAAACCAAATTGTACTTTCATAACTATCCTAATACTATAAATCAAAAAAAAGTTAAACTTTAAAGAGAGAGCCCTCTCTGATCCCTAGGAAGGCTAGATCCTAGAGTTTGAAGTAGGTTTGTGGTTACCTCAGACTATTTCTCTTGAACCTGGAGAAATTACTGAGTGATAAAATAATGGCGACCATATTGGGAAAGACTAACATTTTCTTCAGAAATATTTTACAGGTTTAGATCTGATCTATGATGGTGGACAATGATCAAACACACAAAGTTTAAAATAATCCACCTGGCGGCTCCAAATCAATTCCATAATCAAGACTCCACTGGAGGAATGAACCTGAAAGAACAATATGGAAAGTTCGGGCTTTTAACTTGGATCTTAATCCAAGACATTATGTTATTTCTCATTAAGAAAGGTTTTCAATGTATATTGTATTTTATAGAAGGATCTAACTTGGTTGTATAGATACAATGGCCTTTCTTTATGACTAATTTACAAGATGACCCAAGAATAAAACACAAGTATGCTCCCATGAGAAGAGATCACATACCTGGATTTCCACACAAACTACCACAGGTAAATTGGGATAAAAATCTGCCCATGTTTCAAGATGAGAATATTGATGATCATTTGTTACATCTCATTAAATTTCGTATACATTCATGGAGATTGAAGGGTGATTAGCATGAGGATTACCTCATGAAGCTATTCATGGCAACCTTAGAAGGAAAAGCAAGGGAATGGAATGAAGCTCTCAAACCTGCTAGTTTATTTTCTTTAAAATATTTTCACAAGGTATTTTATGAGCATTACAAAGAAGATTTTCCATCTTTATCATTTGCTGAAAATTGTTGTGATCAAGCTGAAGATCTTATACATTACCTTAAAAATGTTGATGAAATTTTTGAAATTGGCATCCTGAAGATTTATAAGAAGAAGTCCATAACTTTCATTCTCAAGTGAAGTGTCATGATAATCAAGAGGAGTTAAACAAAGATGAAATAGATCAGGAGATGAATCAAGATCCACAAAGCCCCTCTGTAGTAACAAATGATGTTTCATATAAAGTTTTGAATGAAGTTAAAGAAAATATTCAACCTCATGATCAATTTTTACATGAGAGAAAAAAAAAATTGTTATTCAAATCTAAGAATTTAGAGATTCCCACCCCCCGTCGCTGAAGAAGAAATCAATTTGCTTCTAAACATGAAACCATCCTCAAAATATTTACATAATGAAGAAATTGTTTCTACTTATTCTAATGTTGATGTATTTACTAAAGTTTTTATCCATGAAGAAATAGAAGAACAGGTTGATGTTGATGTTGTTCTACCTTCCCAAAAAGGCCCATTGCCTAATAGCACTCCTATTGATCAAAATGATGACCTTCAAGTAGATTGAAACCAAACTAATCAAGATATATTAGGATTACTAGAAAATAAATCTGTTGATCTAATGTGTATAATTGATGACATTCCTTATTCAGAATATTTTCCTAAGTATGATCAGTATGATGATAATTATGTTCCCCAAATTCAAGATAACTTCACAGAGCAATCACTAGCTAGTTTGTGGGATGAGGAAGTTCAGTTTTAGCAACTCAAATACAGTGATCAGGCAATACACATCAAATATGGGAGTGAAGAAGAAAGTCTAGAAATTTTGGAAGAAATCTCTATACCATTATGATCTAAAGCATTTTAGTTTTTAAAGGATGAACAACCACTAGAAATATATGAAGTTCCATTAAAACTCGTATATAAATTGCATCAATATTTCAAAGTTTTCCATGATCCAATAGCAGATAAGTTGAATAATGGACACATTCAAAGTCTTTCTCCATTTATTGACTATGAGCTTCAAGATAAAGATGATAAAAGTTATCTCAAACAAAAATTTTTAGGAATATCATCACAAAGCTTATCTGAAAATCTGAAAGTATCTCAGAACAATCATAGGTTGATTTTGCAAGGAAATAAAGTTAAAAATGACAATTTAGTCTCATGGCATGGAGGTCATACAGAACAGATGTACAGTTGTTTAGATCAGTTAAACATTGGTGTATATACCTTGGAACATCCTTTTGAAAAGTTTCTATAGTCAACAAAGGAAATCAAGTATTTCCTTATTCTCTCATTTGTTGACAAGTTTCTAATAGGTTCCAAAATTTCAGTTTTGACAATCAACAAGCACATGCAACAAAATATATCAAAGTACATAATGCTTGAATGGTTGCATTGGCTATTTCATTTTACCTAACCAGCAGTTGGACAATTGATTAGAGTAATTAGGTAGGATTTCATCTTATTTCAGTTTTTAGTTTTCAGCCAAGGAAAAGGCCCTAATATATTGATGATGTAGTAGTTTGGTTTGAAGGTTGCAACACGTTTTCTAGTCTCAGATCAGATTTTAGTTTGCAAAAAAAGGTGTAAATTCAGTTCAAGAGTTTCAGTCACAAATATTTTATAACAAAGCAAATGCATGTTTGGGATTGGCTCAAAGGATCAGGGTACTAATCAATGATGTTCTTGACATCTCACTAGGAGATGCCATCCCCATGTGAAGCCGCTGTTAGGGTCTTATAAATATAGGATTCATAATTTTGAATTGAATTTGATAGTATTGTAAATATGTACATACCTTGCTTTCTACAAGTTGTTTTCCCATATTTTGAAAAACTGAAAAATAATAAAAAACCAAAAAGAGGGTAAAAAGTCCTAAAAGAAAAATCAAAGAACTTAGAAAAATGTAGACCCCAAAAGAAAAAAAGAGATAAAAATAAAACCTGAAAGTGAGAAAGTCCAAATGCCACTACTTTACTTTTACTGCAAGAATAATGATTGTGTGCAGATTGTCAATAAATGCCATAATCTATGATCAGTTAAACAACTTAATATTAACTCTTCATGCTTTCAATTTCATGTTTCAGATAGTGAATAAAGATTTGTCAAACAATTTAAAATTGACAAATCAGTAGATAGGTAGAGAATAATGAGGAGCTCAACAGTTTAATCTGAGCCCTCAGATGAAATAAGGTAGATCTAGATAGTTTATGTTTTAAAAGAATAAATGTTTCAAGGTTGCAAGTCTAAATGCACCGGCCAAATCAAGAAAAAATGTTAGAAATACAAGACTGGGTAGATAGAAAGCAGTGGAGCAATCACGTAAATAATACATCATCGGGAAAAATAACTAATTTTCCCTCCCCCATGAGTTTTTAGTATTCTAAGCTATCAGTAAAGTAAGCTCAGAGCATTTCTCTGAGTTTTGTTGGGACCGGACCCAAGGCTCTATGACTGATTAGTTGAAAATATTGAGTTCTTATGTTAAATCCTCATTTATCATCATTTAGCCTTCATTCATGTATTAAAGCCCCTTTTTCCTACGTAAACATACATTCTTGCTTGGTAAAATTATAATCCTAGAATGATTAACTTCATTTCTTCATATAGCATTCATAAAAACCCACAAAGTTACATTTATCCTAAGTATTAGTGAAACAAATTATAAAAATGAGAAATGATTGATTATTATGTTATACTTGGAGATAATGTGTATTTTGTTTTACATTTCACTCCCCTCTCATATTAACTTTAACATATTCTATTAAATCCTTAAAAAATACCCTGTCGTACTTATTAATTCCCTATATCTAAATATCCCCAAAAAACCCACTATTATAGAGTTTAAGACCAAAGTTTATTACCCATGTGCTAAATTAAAAACACCAATTAAAAGCCCTTTGGTCTAAACTATCGGTAAGTAAATATCCCACCCCTATGGTCTTTAAACCATTGAGAAAGGTTTAAAACTATATAATAAACTAAATATTGTGCCCTTTGTATTTTTATTCAGACATATTATAAATGTTTTGATTAACATATCAACCATGCACCTTTGTATTGGTTAAAAGCATTATCCTATAGACCATTATCGCTCTGCCAACTTATAGGCCATTACATACATAAACACCCCCCGCATACTTTATAACCCAAAGTTTATTAAAAATAAACTAAGGTTTATTTTAAATAAATTAAACCTTTCCCGTATGCATATCTCCGCCATATTATATAAGCCTCTCGCTTTATATAATTAACCCATGCCATATATAAACCCCGCCTTGATATATGATTAAAACCTTTGCCCTCAGATATATTTCATAAAGGTTAATTATATATTTTAAACCGCCTGCATGCATATGAAGCCTGGTCCCACCATTTACTTTAGTTGCATCTTTCCAATCAATCCTGAACCTTCGCATTCGATCTTTAGATCTGACGGATGATACTCAATATCATAGAGAAAACATGCCCGACCTGCTAAACTCCAATTGCACGCGAAAAGGGTGGTTTCACTCATACCCCTCCCCTCCACGTGGCCTCCATCAATTTGATCGCATACGTTTTGAATAAAACAACTTACCACTTAAACCTTGTGCGATAACCACTGTTTGGTTTTGCGTTTAAAATCCAAAACCGCCCTTCCCGTTCATGTGACAATTATTCAATGCTGAAGTAATACAACCCAAATGTATATAAAAACTTTTAAAAATATATTTCATTCCTTATCTTTTGCGCATTAACCTTAAACCTGCACAAGCCTCCCTGACTGTAAAAACACTATTTGTCCACCATTTATGTGCCCAAAAAGCCTCCCTGCAACCGTTGAAGACTGTTGAGGAGTTTTACATTGCTCCAAAAAATTCACATAAGTTTCCAACTTGTTCTAAAAACCTCTAAACTTCTTTCATAAGCCTATTTGGAAGGAAAAGCCCAAAAAAGAGACTATAATTTGCCTGTTTTTTCCATTAAGCCTCTGTTACCCATTTCAAAAGACTTTTCAGCCCAAATTATTCATTGAAAAAGGCTCAAGAAACCCCTATTTCTTATTCTCTAAATCAGTGAAGGTCTACAAATCATTTGAAGATTGAAATTGAATGAAAAAATCCAAGGAAAGAACCATATTCTACTGATTTTCATCCAAGAAACGGATCTCATTCCACAAGTCTTTCAAAATCCTTCAATCACCTCCTTGAAAACCTTTATTTCATTAACATATTGTTTGATTTTTGCAGGTTATTATCAGAATATGAAATTGGGCCAACACTTTCAATACTAGTTGATAAAAATGTTTGCTCCAAATTCTTAGATTTTAATTCAAAAGCTTCATTCAACAAACAATTTGTATACAAAGAAAGAATAAAATTAGGTCAAAGAGAGATAATAATGATGAAATTTGAACAGTGAGTTGTAAAAGTGAAATGATAATTCACAGGGACAGTGAAAACATAATAGTTAAAGAGTATCAATGGTTAAAGTGTATCAGATGAAAGTCAGAATGAAGGTTAAAACAAAGTTACATAGAAGTCAAGGTAAAACAGTAAAATTAAAACATGGAGGCAGTAAATGGTAAATAAAGATGAAAATACTTTCAACAACATTGAATTTTATCCAAAGTGAAAGTAAAAATAGTTAAAATAACATTAAGGTTAAAGGATGAAAACAGAGCAAGAAGGAACATTTTTGCAAAAATGTCATGTTTAAGTCATTGTTCTTCAGAAAATATTGTGACCAATCCAAGATGAATTTCTCAAAACTAAAGGATTTTTATGTTCTTAATATGTCCAACTACAAAAACCTCTCTCACTTTTCTAAGAGCCATTATGGGTTGGGAAATATTAAACAATATTAGAAAGCACTTTTTGCAGAAAATTCCTGTTAAGTCATCATTTTGCAGAGAAGATTATGGCCAATCAGAAATAAATATTTCAAAACGGAAGGAGGTTTTTCTTCCTAAGAGAATCATATACAAAAACCTATCTCACTTTATGCACAGTTATTACAGAATGAAAGATACATGCACATCTTTACATCCTATTTTTCAGACTCTGCAAAACTCTGTTTTACACATATTTTTTCAGAGCCTATTGTGAACAGCTGGAGCATAATTTTAGGGAACTGAGAGAGTTTTATATCAAAAACATATTTATATACAATAACCTCTTTCAATTGTTACATATATATTTCTTATTGAAAAATACAAAGGTATCATCGGACCCAAATGTTTCACAATTTCTGGAGCAGAATGCATAAAGAAAGGAAACAGTTAGTGACTTGGATGTCTCATCATCAACTAAGAGTTGAGATAAAATTCGAATTATCCTCTTTTTCATCACCTATCCATAAAAAATAGTGCCAAATAGATGCATTAGTTTTGAGTTTTTTCTACTTAAGTTCTATTTATCTAAAATAGTTGGAGATATTTGTAAAACAATCTTGATATTTTTTCAAGATATTCTAGTTTAGAATTTGTATAAATACTTCACTCTTTGAAGTATTTTGGGTGGAATAAAATTGCTGGAATTACTATAGACATTTTTTTGGACATTGGAGGCTCTTGTGTGTTTGAATTCAAAATAGCACACTGGACAAGCTGACTGGCATCAGAATTCAGGATCCCTGTGATAAGCTGATGAGGGAAGTACTTCCTACTTGTCACTGTTTCCTTTTATAAGTTTCATGCATTCATTTTATGTTTGTTCTGTCTGAATGTGTAGCTAGGAGTATTACTACAATATTATTCAAGTGCTCCATGTCTTTAACTAGTTTCCATTTTAATGTTTTCTTCTGATTTTCGGTGCAAGGAATCCTTAATTGCTCCTTCTCCCGTTTGACCTCTACCTTCTACTTTCATTTTCCGGATCAAAGGATCCTTAAGTGCCCTTTATCCCAATCATACCACCTCACAAAAAACCACTTTCCCAAATCTTTGAGGGTTATCTATCTTGCCCTGAATATATTTGTACCTTTTTGGCCTTGATTTCTAGTGCTTCTAGCTTGATTTAGACTCCATAGCCCAATGGACAAGTATATTTCTCTCTTTCTTACCTCCAAGTGGTTTTTTCCCACCAAACCCTTTAAACCAAAACCAAATTGTACTTTCATAACTAGCCTAATACTATAAATCAAAACAAAGTTAAACTTTAAAGAGAGAGCCCTCTCTGAACCCTAGGAAGGCTGGATCCTAGAGTTTGAAGTAGGTTTGTCGTTACCTCAGACTATTTCTCTTGAACCTGGATAAATTACTGAGTGATCACATATGCAAATATAATCAAAGAACTATGTGGAAAAAAACAATACAAGAAAATAAAGGCTGCACCCACCGTTCATGTGGTAGGATCGCTATTTGACTTATTGTTAGGTAGGGAATCACTTGTGAAATAGGAAGACCCGGGAAACCCCATTGTAACTATGCAAATCTATGGCCACTCATTTCCAAACACACTGGTTGACCTGGGGGCAGCCATTAACATCCTAACTACTGTAGCTTGTGAAAAATTGGGCATATCAGCTTTAGAACCTACGACCACACTTCTGGAACTAGCTTATAGGTCTATTATCATACCAGAGGGAAGAGTGCAAGACATCATGGTCTCTGTGGACTCATGGGAATACCCAGCTGATTTTTTAGTCATTAATCCAAAAAATAGGATGGAAGGGCACCCATTGATTCTTGGGCGACCTTGGCTGGCCATAACAGAGGCTTACATAGGCCGTTGAGCAGGTAGCATGACTATCACTAGAGGAGATTCTATAAAAAATATCATTATCTATCCGCCTACCAAACCAATCTTACCCACAGTAAAAATTCACAAACATCCAGATACATATTGGGAGCAAAACATTCGACCACCTCTAACACTAGTAGAAGCTCTCGAATTCAAGGATTAAACTGAAGATGATGTAATCAATAATTTTATGAATCAGTCACCCACGCCTAAAAATATAAAATGCCAAATGTTGAAAATAGTCTTCGAACATGAAGATCAAGAGGATCCTATGACAGACTTCAAGACTCAACATATCTCCACAACCATTGTTTGTAACAACATACCTATTGAGATCGAGCTAGGAAAGGTTCTGAATATTAATGGAAACTTGGATGACGACCAAAAACAAAAGCTCATAAAAGTCCTCTGAAAGCACCAAGGGGAATTTGCATGGGACTATCAAGACATGAAGGGTTTATACCCACAACTATGCACACACCACATCTATACCGATAGGGAAACATGCCCTGTTAGACAACCTCAACGAATATTAAACCCACACTTAAAAGATATTGTAAAAGAGAAGCTGCAAAAGATGTTAGATGTAAATTTCATTTATCATATTTCAGACAGCAAATGGGTCTCCCCTCTGGTAGTCATCCCTAAAAATAATGGGAAGTGGAGAATCTGCGTATATTACAAAGAATTAAATAAGTCAATATAGAAATACCATTTCCCCCTCCCCGTCATTGACCAAGTCCTTGATACATTAGCTGGGAAACAATTCTTCTCCTTTCTTGATGGATTCAGTGGCTACAATGAAATCCAAATAGCTCCCGAGGATCAAGACAAGACAAACTTTGGCTGCCCGTGGGGAACTTTTGCTTACAGATTTTTTACCGTTTGGATTATGTAATGCCCCAACAACATTTCAGAGAGCCATAATTAGCACTTTTTCTAACTTAATAAATGAAGGGCTTCAAATCTATATGGATGACTTTATACCCAATGGGGAATACTTTGATCAAGCTCTAGAAATGCTAGAAAAGTGTTAGAACGATGTATTGCTACTAGATTATGTTTAAGAAATGGAAAATGCCACATGATGATGATTGAGGGGGTAATCCTAGGTCACTAGATTTATGTAGCTGGAATACAAGTAGATCCGACAAAGATAGAGGTAATCCTTCTGTTGGCCACACCTTGTACACAGATAGATGTGTGTAGTTTTCTGGGATATGCAGGATATTATCGCAGATTTATAAAAAATTTCTCACATATAGCTACACCTCTGTATGCATTGACTGGAAATGTTGAATTCCATTGGACTAACAAATGTGACACCGCTTTTACAAACTTGAAGAGACTGGTCTCAACAAAAAAAATACTGCGAGGTCCTAACTGGGAACTTCCCTTTCACATCTCTTCTGATGCATCTGATACAACAATAGGAGCAGTCATTGGCCAAGAAGAAGACCGAAAACCTTATGCTATTTATTATATTAGCAAAAACCTTACCCCTGCCGAATTAAATCATACCGTGACCAAAAAGGAATTCCTCGCAGTCATTTGCGTTATCAACAAATTCAGGCACTATATAACTGGATATCAAGTGTTCCTATATATTGACCACGCTGCTATTATATTTTAGCTAATAAACCAATCACGAATGGGATAATAACTCGTTGGTTACTATTGTTGCAAGAATTCGATATAACAATCAAAGATCGTCCAGGGAAGGAAAATGTGGTCGCAGACTTCCTGTCCAGGGTCCCCAAGATAGATGACACGCTAATAGTTGATGATCAAGTCCATGACGAACATCTGTTTGTTGTAGCGGTAAAAAATTCATGGTATGCAAATGTGGCAAATTATCTGGCAGTAGGGAAGCTACCTAGACACTTAACATCGAGGGAACGGAAACTGATTGTACAACGCAGCACAAGATTCTCTTGGATTGGGGGATACCTCTTCCATATAGGGGCCGACATGCACATATGAAGATGCATAAGGGAAGACAAAATCTATGACATCTTACGAGCTTGTCATGATGAACCCTGTGGTGGCCATCTCGCAGAACACAAGATAGCGCATAAAGTATTGCAATTAGGCTATTATTGGCCTACGATTTTCAAAGACACAAATAAATATGTCTAGGCCCACGATAGTTGCCAAATAATGGGCTGTTGAGGCCAAGATGATGAAATGCCGCTACAACCACAATTGGTGGTAGAAGTATTCGAACGATGGGCGTTGGACTTCGTTGGGCCATTCAACCCACCATCAAACCAGAAAGCCCACATATTAGTTGCCACAGATTATGTAACCAAATGGGTAGAAGTAGTGGCTTTGTCAAGAGCCACGGAAGAATCAATAACTAAGTTTCTCTTTGAACTATTCGTAAGATACGACTTTCCAAGGGAAGTGATAATTGATGGAGGGGCACAATTCATAGGCAATAATATCACATCCACCTTAAGAAATAACCATATCATCCACAAAGTTATGTCTCCTTACCATCCGCGGGCCAATGGGCAAGTCAAAAGCACCAACAAAGTCCTTGAGGCAATCCTTACCAAGACGGTCGTAGCACATCGTCAGGACTAGGCTACTAGATTACCAGAAGCCTTATGAGCTTATCGTACAACCTGGTGAAATACCATTGGATATTCACCATGTTGGGTGTGGAGCCTGATTATCTTGTTTACTTTTTATCACAGCATTGGACCCCTGTACCTCAAAAGGGGCGGCAACGCTGCCCGAAATTAATCGCTCTTGTGAGGGGTCCAGGGGGGGCGGCAGCGCTTTTTGGAGCCCCCCCTGGCGGGGGCTTTCGGGGGCAGCGCCCTCGAAGCTAAAAACATATGTAAAATTGCCTTGTAAAAGTATAGTAATTTCTAGTCAATTTGGGCTGTTCATAGGCAAATGATCTGACAGTAGAAGTTATGTTTAGATTAGGGATTTTTTCCATAGAAGGCAACCCCTCGCTTTTATGAGGGCATTGTATTGCGGCTGTGCATTGTATGTGTATTATCGAAGCGAGAAACAGAGAGGGAGGCTGTGAGAGAGAACAGAGTATATTACAGCGGATTTGTTGTAGGTTTTGTCTCTTCATTTTTGCTGGATAATAGAAAGGAAGGACTGGTTGTTCGGGGTGGACGTAGCCCAAACTGCGTGAACCACGTATATCTGTGTCTCTCTAGTTTTATGTGTTTTGTGTGCTTATATTTTTCCGCATATTTTATGTTTTGCATTGTTCCATAATATATAATTTTCTAACAACTGGTATCAGAGCCGAAGGTATATTTGGCTGATAAAATCGCAGGAAAGAAGGGTTCCTAGTTCGAGTGGGAGCAATGGCAGATGATGGTAAGTTTAGGGTCGAGAAATTTAACGTCCAAAGCTTCCCGCTGTGGAAGATGTAGATGGAAGATTATCTGTATCAGAAATATCTATACCTATCATTGAGCAGAAAAACAAAGAAGCCGACGGCCATGACAGACGCGGAATGAAACATTCTCGATAGAAAGGCACTCGGAACAGTACGGTTGTGTCTTGCAGCGTCAGTCACCTTCAATATTTCGAAGGAAACAACAACAGAGGGTTTTATTCAGGCGTTGGCAAAACTATATGAAAAACCCTCGGCCTCAAGCAAGGTATTTCTTATGAAACGACTATTTAATATGAAGATGTCGGAAGGTGGACCTGTTGCAGACCATTTAAATGAATTTAATACAGTTACCAGTCAGTTAAGTTCTGTAGGGGTAATGTTTGATGATGAAGTTAGAGCTCTGTTATTCTTGTGTTCATTACCAAAAAGATGGAATGGTTTAGTTATGGCCATTAGTAACTCTGTCTCTGGATCTAGTACTTTAAAGTTTGATGATGTTGTCAGTGCTATTCTTAGCGAGGAAATGCGACGGAAAAGCTCCGGTGAGATATCGGGTAATGCTTTGAGTGTAGAGTCTAGGGGAAGAAGAATGGAAAGAGGAAAGAGCTCAGGATATCGCAGTAAATCAAGGAAAGGCAGATCCAAGAACAGATCAGGGATAGTGTGCTGGAATTGCGGAAAGAAAGGACACCTAAAGAAAGACTGTATATCTTGGAAAGGAAAAGAAGGAGACACACAACAAGAAAACAATCATGAAGCAAAAGTGACAGGTGATGTGTTACAAGATGCTTTTATTCTTTCTTTCGAAAATGTTACTGATTCTTGGGTTGTAGATTCAGGGGCTTCATTCCATGCCACACCTGATAAGAAATATTTTCATGACTATGTTCAAGGAGATTTTGGACAAGTCCGTTTAGGTGATGATAAACCCTGTAAAATTGTTGGAATGGGTAAGGTTCTTGTAAAACAGCAGAATGGAAACCAATGGCTATTAAAGGAGGTAAGGCATGTTCCGAGATCTAAAGAAAATCAGATTTCAACAGAGAGTAGGGCGGTGAAGGTTGTGTTACAACTTTCACAGATAAAGCTTGGAAGGTCACCAAAGGAGCCCTGGTAATAGCAAAAGGTGAAAAGGTTGGTACATTGTATTTATGCAATGGTATTTCTAACTCTGTTAATGCTTTAAATTCCAAAGGAGCAGATGCATCATTATGGCATCATAGGCTCGGACACATAAGTGAGAAGAGGATGAAGATTCTTCACTCAAGAAATTCGTTGCTAGGTTTGAATAATGTTGATTTGGATTTCTGTGAAAATTGCATTTATGGAAAACAAAAGAGAGTCAGATTTCTCAGAGTTGGGAAAGAAAAGAAGAGCGAAAAATTGGAGCTTGTGCATACATATGTGTGGGGACCTGCTCAGGTATCATCTCTCGGTGGCTCTCACTATTATGTTACGTTTATTGATGATGCAACTAGAAAAACTTTGATTTATTGTATTCAAAATAAATCTGATGTATTTGATACTTTCAAGAAATGGAAAGCTTTGGTTGAGATTGAGACAGGAAAGAATTTGAAGTGTCTCAGATAAGACAATGGAGGTGAATATTTCTGTAAAGAGTTTTGATAGAAATTGCTCGTAGCATGGAATTCGTAGAGAGAGAAGACAGTTCCAAGAACACCACAAGAAATGGTCTGTCAAAGGATGAAACGTAACAATCATAGAGCGCAAGGTGCATGAGATCGTATGTAGGATCCAAAATTTTTACAATTTTGGGCAAGATGTCAGACATATAATCGCTATTTATCTAGTTAAATAGAGGGCCTTCAAGTTCCCTTGATGGTGGTATTCCAGAGGAAGCATGGACAGGTAAAAAGGTAAACTACTCTTTTTTAAAGCCTTTTGGTTGTGAGGCCTTTGTCCATATTAATAAATAAAATAGAACAAAGCTTGAGGAAAAATCAAATAAATGTACCTTTATTAGATATGGTGTTAATGAATTTGGTTATCGCTTATATTATTATGAAAATCACAAAATCATTAGCAGTAGAGATGTAATATTCAATGAAAAGGTATTGTATAAGAATAAGTTGCAGGAAAAGAAACAGGAAAAGAAATCAAGGAATACGCGGCTTCGATGAGATATCTCAAAAGTAAAGGTGTCGTGGGGTCTGTGGGGGCAGAGACGGCTGAGCCCCTCCCGGCAGTGGGTTGGGCAAAGGCTCTCTCAAAACTATAAACATATGTACAATTGCCTTGTAAAATATATTAATTTCTAGTCAATCTGGGTTGTTTATTAGGCAAATGATCTCACGATAGAAGTTATGTTTATTTTAGGGTTTTTTTCCCTAGAAGGCAACCCCTCGTTTTTATGAGGGTATTATATTGCGGCTGTGTATTGTATGTGTATTCTCGTAGCGAGAAACAGAGAGGGAGACTGTGAGAGAGAACAGAGGATATTAAAATGGATCTATTGTAGGTTGTGTCTCTTCATTTTGTTAGATAATAGAAAAGAAGGACTGGCTGTTCGGGGTGGACGTAGCCCAAACTGGGTGAACCACGTATATCTGTGTCTCTTTGGTTTTATGTGTTTTGTGTGCTTGTGTTTTCCGCATATTTTATGTGTTGCATTGCTCCATAATATATAATTTTCTAACAACTGGTATCAGAGCCGAAGGTATATTTGGCTGATAAACTCGCAGGAAAGAAGGGTTCCTCGTTTGATTGGGAGCAATGGCGAACGATGGTAAGTTTAGGGTTGAGAAATTTAACAGCCAAAACTTCTCACGGTGGAAGATGCAGATGGAAGATTATCTGTAATAGAAATATCTATACCTACCATTGAGCGGAAAAACAAAGAAGCTGGTGGCCATGACAGACGCGGAATGGAACATTCTCGATAGAAAGGCACTCGAAACAGTACCGTTGTGTATTGTGGTGTCAGTCACCTTCAATATTTCGAAGGAAACAACAATAGAGGGTTTGATGCAGGTGTTGGAGAAACTATATGAAAAACCCTCGGCCTCAAACAAGGTATTTCTTATGAAACGACTATTTAATATGAAGATGTCAGAAGGTGGATCTGCTGCAGACCATTTAAATGAATTTAATACAGTTACCGGTCAGTTAAGTTCTGTAGGGGTAAACTTTGATGATGAAGTTAGAGCTCTGTTATTCTTCTGCTCATTACCGTAAAAGCCGGGAATGGTTTAGTTATGGCCATTAGTAACTCGTCTCTCGGATCTAGTACTTTAAAGTTTGATGATGTTGTCGGTGCTATCCTTAGCAAGGAAATGCGACGGAAAAGCTCCGGTGAGACATCGGGTAATGCTTTGAGTGCAGAGTCTAGGGGAAGAAGAATGGAAAGAGGAAAGAGCTCGTCATATCGCAGTAAATCAATGAAAGGCAGATCCAAGTCCAGATCAGGGATAGTGTGCTGGAATTGCAGAAAGAAAGGACACCTAAAGAAAGACTGTAGATCTCGGAAAGGAAAAGAAGGATACACACAGCAAGAAAAAAATCATGAAACAAATGTGAGAGGTGATGTGTTACAAGATGCTTTGTTTCTTTCTTTAAAAAATGTTACTAATTCTTGGGTTGTAGATTCAGGAGCTTCATTCCACGCCACACCTGATAAGAAATATTTTCATGACTATGTTCAAGGAGATTTTGGACAAGTCCGTTTGGGTGATGATAAACCCTGTAAAATTGTTGGAATCGGTAAAATTCTTGTAAAACAACAGAATGAAAACCAATGGCTACTAACGGAGGTAAGGCATGTTCCAGATCTAAAGAAAAATTTGATTTCAACGGGGCAGTTAGGCGGTGAAGGTTGTGTGACAACTTTCACGGATAAAACTTGGAAGGTCACCAAAGGAGCCCTGGTAATAGCAAAAGGTGAAAAGGTTGGTACATTGTATTTATACAATGCTATGTCTAACTCTGTTGATGCTTTAAATTGCAAAGGAGAAAATGCAGCATAATGGCATCATAGGCTCAGACACATGAGTGAGAAGGGGATGAAAATTCTTCACTCAAGAAATTTGCTATCAGGTTTGAAGAATGTTGATTTGGATTTCTGTGAGAATTGCATTTATGGAAAACAGAAGAGAGTCAGATTTCTCAGAGTTGGGAAAGAAAAGAAGAGCGAAAAATTGGAGCTTTTGCATACAGATGTATGGGGACCTTCTTAGGTATCATCTCTCGGTGGCTCTCGCTATTATGTTATGTTTATTGATGATGAAACTAGAAAAACATGGATTTATTGTATTCAGAATAAATCTTATGTATTTGATACTTTCAAGAAATGGAAATCTTTGGTTGAGATTGAGACAGGAAAGAAGTTGAAGTGTCTCAGATTAGACAATGGAGGTGAGTATTGCAGCAAAGAGTTTGATAGGTACTGTTCAGAGCATGGAATTCGTAGAGAGAAGACAGTTCCAAGAACACCACAAGAAAATGGTGTGTCAGAAAGGATGAACAGAAAAATCATGGAGCATGCAAGGTGCATGAGATTGCATGCAGGATTGCCTTTACAATTTTGGGTAGATGCTATAGATACTACTATTTATCGAATAAACAGAGGGCCTTCAAGTTCCTTGGATGGTGGTATTCCAGAGGAAGCATGGACAGGTAAAAAGGTAAACTACTCCTTTTTAAAGCCTTTTGGTTGTGAGGCCTTTGTCCATATTAATAAAGAAAACAGAACAAAGCTGGAGGCAAAATCAAAGATATGTACCTTTATTGGATATGGTGCTAATGATTTTGGTTATCGCTTATATCATTATGAAAAACACAAAATCATTAGGACCAGAGATGTAATATTTAATGAAAACGTCTTGTATAAGAATCAGTTGCAGGAAAAGAAACAGGAAAAAGAAAGCAAGGAATACGCGGTTCTTGATGAGATATCTGAAAAAGTAAAGCTGCCGTGGGGGGGGCAACAACGCTTTTCGGAGCCCCCCCCTGGCGGGGGCTTTTGGGGGCAACGCCCTGGAAGCTAAAAATGGATGTAAAATTACCTTGTAAAAGTATAGTAATTTCTAGTCAATCTGGGCCATTCATAGGCAAATGATCTGACGGTAGAAGTTATGTTTAGATTAGGGTTTTTTGCCCTAGAAGGCAACCCCTCGCTTTTATGAGGGCATTGTATTGCGGTTGTGCATTGTATGTGCATTCTCGGAGCGAGAAACAGAGAGGGAGACTGTGAGAGAGAACAGAGGATATTACAGCGGATCTGATGTAGGTTTTGTCTCTTCATTTTTGCTGGATAGTAGAAAGGAAGGACTGGCTGTTCAGGGTGGACGTAGCCCAAACTGGGTGAACCACGTATATCTGTGTCTCTCTGGTTTTATGTGTTTTGTGTTCTTGTATTTTTCTGCATATTTTATGTGTTGCATTACTCCATAATATATAATTTTCTAACAACTGGTATCAGAGCTGAAGGTATATTTGGTTGATAAACTTGCAGGAAAGAAGGGTTCCTGGTTCGAGTGGGAGCAATGGCGGATGATGGTAAGTTTAGGGTTGAGAAATTTAATGGAAAAAACTTCCCGCCGTGGAAGATGGAGATGGAAGATTATCTGTATCAGAAAGATCTATACCTACCATTGAGCGGAAAAACAAAGAAGCCGGTGGCCATGACAGACGTGGAATGGAACATTCTCGATAGAAAGGCACTCATAACAGTACAGTTGTGTCTTGCGGCATCAGTCGCCTTCAATATTTCGAAGGAAACAACAATAGAGGGTTTGATGCAGGCGTTGGCGAAACTATATGAAAAACGCTCGGCCTCAAACAAGGTATTTCTTATGCAACAACTATTTAATATGAAGATGTCGGAAGGTGGATCTTTTGTAGACCATTTAAATGAATTTAATACAGTTACCAGTTAGTTAAGTTCTATAGGGGTAAAATTTGACGATGAAGTTAGAGCTCTGTTATTCTTGTGCTCATTACCAGAAAGCCGGAATGGTTTAGTTATGGCCATTAGTAACTCTATCTCTGGATCTAGTACTTTAAAGTTTGATGATGTTGTCGGTGCTATCCTTAGCAAGGAAATGCGACAGAAAAGCTCCGGTGAGACATCGGGTAATGCTTTGAGTGCAGAGTCTAGGGGAAGAAGAATGGAAAGAGGAAAGAGCTTGGATATCGTTAGAATCAATGAAAGGCGCATCCAAGTCCGCATCGTGGATAGTGTACTGGAATTGCGGAAAGAAAGGACACCTAAAGAAAGACTGTAGATCTCGGAAAGGAAAAGAAGGAGACACACAGCAAGAAAACAATCATGAAGAAAATGTCATAGGTGATGTGTTACAAGATGATTTGATTCTTTCTTTCGAAAATGTTACTAATTCTTGGGTTGTAGATTCAGGGGCTTTATTCCACGCCACACCGGATAAGAAATATTTTCATGACTATGTTCAAGGAGATTTTGGAAAAGTCCGTTTGGGTGATGATAAACCCTATAAAATTGTTGGAATGGGTAAAGTTCTTGTAAAACAATAGAATGGAAACCAATGGCTAATAAAGGAGGTAAGGCATGTTCCATATCTAAAGAAAAATCTGATTTCAATAGGGCAGTTAGGCGGTGAAGGTTGTGTGACAACTTTCACGGATAAAACTTGGAAGGTCACCAAAGGAGCCCTGGTAATAGCAAAAGGTGAAAAGTTTGGTACATTGTATTTATGCAATGGTATTTCTAACTCTGTTAATGCTTTAACTTCCAAAGGAGCAGATGCAGCATTATGGCATCATAGGCTCGGACACATGAGGGAGAAGGGGATGAAAATTCTTCACTTAAGAAATTTGCTGCGAGGTTTGAAGAATGTTGATTTGGATTTCTGTGAGAATTACATTTATGGAAAATAGAAGAGAGTCAGATTTCTCAGAGTTGGGAAAGAAAAGAAGAGTGAAAAATTGGAGCTTGTGCATACATATGTATGGGGACCTACTCAGGTATCATCTCTCGGTGGCTCTCGCTATTATGTTACGTTTATTGATGATGCAACTAGAAAAACATGGATTTATTGTATTCAAAATAAATCTGATGTATTTGATACTTTCAAGAAATGGAAAGCTTTGGTTGAGATTAAGACAGGAAAGAAGTTGAAGTGTCTCAGATCAGACAATGGAGGTGAGTATTGCAGCAAAGAGTTTGATAGGTACGGTTCAGAGCATGGAATTTGTAGAGAGAAGACAGTTCCAAGAACACCACAAGAAAATGGTGTGTCAAAAAGGATGAACAGAACAATCATGGAGCGTGCAAGGTGCATGAGATTGCATGTAGGATTGCCTTTACAATTTTTGAAAGATGCTGTAGATACTGCTGTTTATCTAATAAACAGAGGGCCTTCAAGTTCCTTGGATGGTGGTATTCCAGAGGAAGCATGGACAGGTAAAAAGGTAAACTACTCCTTTTTAAAGCCTTTTGGTTGTGAGGCCTTTGTCCATATTAATAAAGAAAACATAACAAAGCTTGAGGCAAAATCAAAGAAATGTACCGTTATTGGATATGGTGCTAATGATTTTGGTTATCGCTTATATGATTATGAAAATGACAAAATCATTAGGAGCAGAGATGTAATATTCAATGAAAAGGTCTTGTATAAGAATCAGTTGCAGGAAAAGAAACAGGAAAAAGAAAGCAAGGAATACGCGGTTCTTGATGAGATATTTTAAAAAGTAAAGGTGCCATGGGGGGTCCAGGGGGGGGCTGCAACGCATTTTGGAGCCCCCCCCTGGCGGGGGATTTCGGGGGCAGCGCCCCCGAAGCTAAAAACAGATGTAAAATTGCCTTGTAAAAGTATAGTAATTTCTAGTCAATCTGGGCCGTTCATAGGCAAATGATCTGACGGTAGAAGTTATGTTTAGATTAGGGTTTTTTGCCCTAGAAGGAAACCCATCGCTTTTATGAGGGCATTGTATTGCGGCTGTGCATTGTATGTGTATTCTCGGAGCGAGAAAAAGAGAGGGATATTGTGAGAGAGAACAAAGGATATTACAGCGGATTTGCTATAGGTTTTGTCTCTTCATTTTGTTGGATAATAGAAACGAAGGACTGGTTGTTCGGGGTGGACGTGGCCAAAATTGGGTGAACCACATATATCTATGTCTCTCTGGTTTTATGTTTTTTGTGTGCTTGTATTTTTCCGCATATTTTATGTGTTGCATTGATCCATAATATATAATTTTCTAACAACTGGTATCAGAGCCAAAGGTATATTTGGCTGATAAACTCACAGGAAAGAAGGGTTCCTGGTTCGAGTGGGAGCAATGGCGGACGATGGTAAGTTTAGGTTCGAGAAATTTAACTGCAAAAACTTCCCGTTGTGGAAGATGCAGATGGAAGATTATCTATATCAAAAAGATCTATACCTACCATTGAGCGGAAAAAAAAAAGAAGTCGGCGGCCATTACAGACGCGGAATGGAACATTCTCGATAGAAAGGCACTCGGAACAATACGGTTGTGTCTTGCGGCGTCAGTTGCCATCAATATTTCGAAGGAAACAACAACAGAGGGTTTGATGCAGGCGTTGGCGAAACTATATGAAAAACCCTCGGTCTCAAACAAGGTATTTCTTATGAAACGACTTTTTAATATGAAGATGTCGAAAGGTGGATCTGTTGCAGACCATTTAAATGAATTTAATACAGTTACCAGTCAGTTAAGTTCTATAGGGGTAAAATTTGATGATGAAGTTAGAGCTTTGTTATTCTTGTGCTCATTACCAGAAAGCTGGAATGGTTTAGTTATGGCCATTAGTAACTTTGTCTCTGGATCTAGTACTTTAAAGTTTGATGATGTTGTCGGTGCTATCCTTAGCGAGGAAATGCGACGGAAAAGCTCCGGTGAGACATTGGGTAATGCTCTGAGTGCAGAGTCTAGGGGAAGAAGAATGGAAAGAGGAAAGAGCTCGGGATATCGCAGTAAATCAAGGAAAGGCAGATCCAAGTCCAGATCAGGGATAGTGTGCGAGAATTGCGGAAGGAAAGGACACCTAAAGAAAGATTGTAGATCTTGGAAAGGAAAAGAAGGAGACACACAACAAGAAAAAAATCATGAAGAAAATGTGATAGGTGATGTGTTACAAGATGCTTTGATTCTTTCTTTCGAAAATGTTATTGATTCTTTGGTTGTATATTCAGGGGCTTCATTCCACGCCACACCTGATAAGAAATATTTTCATGACAATGTTCAAGGAGATTTTGGACAAGTCCGTTTGGGTGATGATAAACCTTGTAAAATTGTTGGAATGGGTAAAGTTCAATAGAATGGAAACCAATGGCTACTAAAGGAGCTAAGGCATGTTCCAGATCTAAAGAAAAATCAGATTTCAACAAGGCAGTTAGGCAGTGAAGGTTGTGTGACAAATTTCACGGATAAAACTTGGAAGGTCACCAAAGGAGCCCTGGTAATAGCAAAAGGTGAAAAGGTTGGTACATTGTATTTATGCAATGGTATTTCTAACTCTGTTAATGATTTAAATTCCAAAGGAGCAGATGCAGCATTATGGCATCATAAGGCTCGGACACATGAGTGAGAAGGGGATGAAAATTCTTCACTCAAGAAATTTGCTGCCAGGTTTGAAGAATGTTGATTTGGATTTCTGTGAGAATTTCATTTATGGAAAATAGAAGAGAGTTATATTTCTCAGAGTTGGGAAAGAAAAGAAGAGAAAAAAATTGGAGAGTGTGCATACAGATGTATGGGGACCTGCTCAGGTATCATCTCTCGGTGGCTCTCGCTATTATGTTACATTTATTGATGATGCAACTAGAAAAACATGGATTTATTATATTCAGAATAAATATGATGTATTCGATACTTTCAAGAAATGGAAAGCTTTGGTTGAGATTGAGACAGGAAAGAAGTTGAAGTGTCTCAGATCAGAGAATGGAGGTGAGTAATGCAGCAAAGAGTTTGATAGGTACTGTTCAGAGCATGGAATTCGTAGAGAGAAGACAGTTCCAAGAACACCAAAAGAAAATGGTGTGTCAGAAAGGATGAACAGAACAATCATGGAGCGTGCAAGGTGCATGAGATTGCATGCAGGATTGCCTTTACAGTTTTGGGCAGATGCTGTAGATACTGCTGTTTATCTAATAAATAGAGGGCCTTCAAGTTCCTAGGATGGTGGTATTCCAGAGGAAGCATGGACAGGTAAAAAGGTAAACTACTCCTTTTTAAAGCCTTTTGGTTGTGAGGCCTTTGTCCATATTAATAAGGAAAAAAGAACAAAGCTTGAGGAAAAATCAAAGAAATGTACCTTTATTGGATATGGTGCTAATGATTTTGGTTATCGCTTATATGATTATGAAAATCAAAAAATCATTAGGAGCATAGATGTAATATTCAATGAAAAGGTCTTGTATAAGAATCAGTTGCAGGAAAAGAAATAGGAAAAAGAAAGCAAAGAATACGCGGTTCTTGATGAGATATCTGAAAAAGTAAAGGTTCTGTGGGGGGTCCAGGGGGGGCAGCAGCGCTTTTCGGAGCCCCCCCTTGGCAGGGGCTTTCGGGGGCAGTGCCCCCAAAGCTAAAAACATATATAAAATTGCCTTGTAAAAGTATAGTAATTGCTAGTCAATCTGGGCCATTCATAGGCAAATGATCTAACGGTAGAAGTTATGTTTAGATTAGGGTTTTTTGACCTAGAAGGCAACCCATCGCTTTTATGAGGGCATTGTATTGCAGCTGTGCATTGTATGTGTATTCTCTGAGCGATAAATAGAGAGGGAGACTATGAGAGAGAACAAAGGATATTACAGCGGATCTGTTGTAGGTTTTGTCTCTTCATTTTTGCTGGATAATAGAAAGGAAGGACTGGCTGTTCGGGGTGGACGTATCCCAAACTGGGTGAGCCACGTATATCTGTGTCTCTCTGGTTTTATGTGTTTTGTGTGCTTGTATTTTTCCGCATATTTTATGTGTTGCATTGCTCCATAACATATAATTTTCTAACAACTGGTAATAGAAAAAGGTGAAAAGGTTGGTACATTGTATTTATGCAATGGTATTTCTAACTCTCTTAATGCTTTAACTTCCAAAGGAGCAGATGCAGCATTATGGCATCATAGGCTTGGACACATGAGTGAGAAGGGGATGAAGATTCTTCACTCAAGAAATTTGTTGTCGGGTTTGAAGAATGTTGATTTGGATTTCTGTGAGAATTGCATTTATGGAAAACAGAAGAGAGTCAGATTTCTCAGAGTTGGGAAACAAAAGAAGAGTGAAAAATTAGATCTTGTGCATACAAATGTAT
Organism: Pinus albicaulis; assembly: GCA_034641835.2. Lineage (NCBI taxonomy): Eukaryota > Viridiplantae > Streptophyta > Pinopsida > Pinales > Pinaceae > Pinus > Pinus albicaulis. Next base: position 459,601,609 of record CM076569.1, on the reverse strand, counting down.
GGGGGCCTACTTAGGTATCATCTCTCGGTGGCTCTGGTTATAATGTTACGTTTATTGATGATGAAACTAGAAAAACATGGATTTATTGTATTTGAGAATAAATCGATGTATTTGATACTTTCAAAGGCCGACTTCAGTTGAGATTGAGGCAGGAAGAAGTTGCAAAGTCTCGAGATTAGACAATGGGTGGTGAGTATTGCAGCAAAGAGTTTGATAGGTCGCATTCGAGAGCATGGAATTCGTAGAGAGAAGATAGTTCCAAGAACACCACAAGAAAATGGTGTGTCAGAAAGGATGAGCAGAACGATCATGGAGTGTGAAAGGTGCATGAGATTTCATGCAGGATTGCCTTTAAAATTTAGGTCAGATGCTGTAGATACTATTGTTTATCTAATAAACAGAGGGCCTTCAAGTTCCTTGGATGGTGGTATTCCAGAGGAAGCATAGAGAGGTAAAAAGGTAAACTACTCCTTTTTAAAGCCTTTTGGTTGTGAGACCATTGTCCATATTAATAAACAAAATAGAACAAAGCTTGAGGCAAAATCAAAGAAATGTACCTTTATTGGATATGGTGCTAATGATTTTGGTTATCGCTTATATGATTATGAAAATCACAAAAATTAGGAGCAGAGATGTAATATTCAATGAAAAGGTCTTGTATAAGAATAAGTTGTAGGAAAAGAAACAGGAAAAAGAAAGCAAGGAATACGCGGTTCTTGATGAGATATATGAAAAAGTAAAGGTGCCGTGGGGGGTCCAGGGGGGGTAGCGGTGCTTTTCGGAGGCCCCCCCCTGGCGGGGGCTTTCGGGGGCAGCGCCCCTGAAGCTAAAAATAGATGTAAAATTTCCTTGTAAAAGTATAGTAATTTCTAGTCAATCTGGGCCGTTCATAGGAAAATGATCTGATGGTAGAAGTTATGTTTAGATTAGGGTTTTTTGCCCTAGAAGGCAACCCCTCACTTTTATGAGGGCAATGTATTGCGACTGTGCATTGTATGTGTATTCTCGGAGCGAGAAACAGAGAGAGAGACTGTGAGAGAGAACAGAGGATATTACAGCGGATCTGCTGTAGGTTTTGTCTCTTCATTTCTGCTGGATAATAGAAAGGAAGGATTGGATGTTCGGGGTGGACGTAGCCCAAAATGGGTAAACCACGTATATCTGTGTCTCTCTGGTTTTATGTGTTTTGTGTGCTTGTATTTTTCCGCATATTTTATGTGTTTCATTGCTCCATAATATATAATTTTCTAACAACTGGTATCAGAGCCGAAGGTATATTTGGCTGATAAAATTGCAAGAAAGAAGGGTTCCTGGTTCGAGTGGGAGCAATGGCAGATGATGGTAAGTTTAGGGTCGAGAAATCTAACGGCCAAAACTTCCCACTGTGGAAGATGCAGATGGAAGATTATCTGTATCAGAAATATCTATACCTACCATTGAGTGGAAAAACAAAGAATTCGGCAGCCATGATAGACGCGGAATGGAACATTCTCGATCGAAAGGCACTTGGAACAGTACGGTTGTGTCTTGCTGCGTCAGTCGCCTTCAATATTTCGAAGGAAACAACAACAGAGGGTTCGATGCACGCGTTTGTGAAACTATATAAAAAACCCTCGGCCTCAAAAAAGGTATTTCTTATGAAACGACTATTTAATATGAAGATGTTGGAAGGTGGATCTATTGCAGACCATTTAAATGAATTTAATACAGTTACCAGTCAGTTAAGTTCTGTAGGGGTAAATTTTGATGATGATGTTAGAGCTCTGTTATTCTTCTTCTCATTACCAGAAAACTGGAATGGTTTAGTTATGGCCATTAGTAACTCTGTCTCTGGATCTAGTACTTTAAAGTTTGATGATGTTGTCGGTGCTATCCTTAGCGAGGAAATGCGACGGAAAAGCTCTGGTGAGACATCGGGTAATGCTTTGAGTGCAGAGTCTAGGGGAAAAAGAATGGAAAGAGGAAAGAGCTCGGGATATCGCAGTAAATCAATCAAAGGCAGATCCAAGTCCAGATCAGGGATAGTGTGCTGGAATTGCGGAAAGAAAGGAAACCTAAAGAAAGACTATAGATCTCGGAAAGGAAAAGAAGGAGACACACATCAAGAAAAGAAACATGAAGCAAATGTGACAGGTAATGTGTTACAAGATGCTTTGATTCTTTCTTCCGAAAATGTTACTGATTCTTGGGTTGTAGGTTACGGGTCTGCATTCCACGCCACACCTGATAAGAAATATTTTCATGACTATGTTCAAGGAGATTTTGGACAAGTTCGTTTGGGTGATGATAAACCTGTAAAATTGTTGGAATGGGTAAAGTTCTTGTAAAACAACAGAATGGAAACCAATTGCTACTAAAGAAGGTAAGACATTTTCTAGATTTAAAGAAAAATCTGATTTCAATAGGGCAGTTAGGCGGTGAAGGTTGTGTGACAACTTTCACGGATAAAACTTGGAAGGTTAGCAAAGGAGCCTTGGTAATAGCAAAAGGTGAAAAGGTTGGTACGTTGTATTTATGGAATGGAATTTCTAACTTTGTTAATGCTTTAACTTCCAAAGGAGCAGATGCATCATTATGGCATCATAGGCTCGGACACATGTGTGAGAAGGGGATGAAAATTCTTCACTCAAGAAATTTGCTGCTAGGTTTGAAGAATGTTGATTTGGATTTCTGGTAGAATTGCATTTATGGAAAACAGAAGAGCGGCAGATTTCTCAGAGTTGGGAAAGAAAAGAAGAGCGAACAATTGGAGCTTGTGCATATAGATGTATGGGGACTTGCTCAGGTATCATCTCTCGGTGGGTCTCACTATTATGTTACATTTATTGATGATGCAACTAGACAAACATGGATTTATTGTATTCAGAATAAATCTGATGTATTTGATACTTTCAAGAAATGGAAAGCTTTGGTTGAGATGGAGACAGGAAAGAAGTTGAAGTGTCTCAGATCAGACAATGGAGGTGAGTATTGCAGCAAAGAGTTTGATAGGTACTGTTCAGAGCATGGAATTCGTAGAGAGAAGATAGTTCCAAGAACACCACAAGAAAATGGTGTGTCAGAAAGGATGAACAGAATAATCATGGATCGTGCAAGGTGCATGAGATTGCATGCAGGATTGCCTTTACAATTTTGGGCAGATGCTGTAGATACTATTGTTTATCTAATAAACAGAGGGCCTTCAAGTTCCTTGGATGGTGGTATTCCAGAGGAAGCATGGACAGGTAAAAAGGTGAACTACTCTTTTTTAAAGCCTTTTGGTTGTGAGGCCTTTGTCCATATTAATAAAGAAAACAGAACAAAGCTTGAGGCAAAATCAAAGAAATGTACCTTTATTGGATATGGTGCTAATGATTTTGGTTATTGCTTATATGATTATGAAAATCATAAAATCATTAGGAGCAGATATGTAATATTCAATGAAAAGGTCTTGTATAAGAATAAGTTGTAGGAAAAGAAACAGGAAAAAGAAAGCAAGGAATACGCGGTTATTGATGAGATATCTAAAAAAGTAAAGGTGTCGTGGGGGGTCCAGGGGGGGCAGCAGTGCTTTTCGAAGCCCCCCCCTGGCGGGGGCTTTCGGGGGCAGTGCCCCCGAAGCTAAAAACAGATGTAAAATTGCCTTGTAAAAGTATAGTAATTTCTAGTCAATCTAGGTCATTCATAGGCAAAGGATATAACGGTAGAAGTTATGTTTAGATTAGGGTTTTTTTCCCTAGAAGGAAACTCATCGCTTTTATGAGGGCATTGTGTTGCGGCTGTGCATTGTATGTGTATTCTCGGAGCGAGAAACAGAGAGGGAGACTGTGATAGAGAACAAAGGATATTACAGCGGATCTGTTGTAGGTTTTTTCTCTTCATTTTTGGTGGATAATAGAAAGGAAGGACTGGCTGTTCGGGGTGGACGTAGCCCAAACTGGGTGAACCACGTATATCTGTGTCTCTCTGGTTTTATGTGTTTTGTGTGCTTGTATTTTTCCGCATATTTTATGTGTTGCATTGCTCCATAATATATAATTTTCTAACAACTGGTATCAAAGCCGAAGGTATATTTGGCTGATAAACTCGCAGGAAAGAAGGGTTCCTGGTTCGAGTGGGAGCAATGGCAGACGATGGTAAGTTTAGGGTCGAGAAATTTAACGGCCAAAACTTCCCGCTGTGGAAGATGCAGATGGAAGATTATCTCTATCAAACAGATCTTTGCCTACAATTGAGCGGAAAAACAAAGAAGCCGACGGCCATGACAGACGCGGAATGGAACATTCTCAATAGAAAGGCACTCGGAACAGTACGATTGTGTCTTGCGGCATAAGTCGCCTTCAATATTTCGAAGGAAACAACAATAGAGGGTTTGATGCAGGCATTTGCGAAACTATATCAAAAACCCTCAGCTTGAAACAAGGTATTTCTTATGAAACGACTATTTAATATGAAGATGTCAGAAGGTGGATCTGTTGCAGACCATTTAAATGGATTTAATACAGTTACCAGTCAATTAAGTTCTGTAGCGGTAAACTTTGATGATGAAGTTAGAGCTCTGTTATTCTTGTGCTCATTAGCAGAAAGCTGCAATGGTTTAGTTATTGACATTAGTAACTCTGTCTCTGGATCTAGTACTTTAAAGTTTGATGATGTTGTCGGTGCTATTCTTAGCGAGGAAATGCGACAGAAAAGCTCTGGTGATACATCGGGTAATGCTTTGAGTGCAGAGTCTAGGGGAAGAAGAATGGAAGGAGGAAAGAGCTCAAGATATCACAGTAAATCAAGGAAAGGTAGATCGAAGTCTAGATCAGGGATACTGTGCTGGAATTGCGGAAATAAAGGACACCTAAAGAAGGACTGTAGATCTCAGAAAGGAAAAGAAGGAGACACACAGCAAGAAAACAATCATGAAGCAAATGTGATAGGTGATGTGTTACAAGAGTCTTTTATTCTTTCTTTCGAAAATGTTACCGATTCTTGGGTTGTAGATTCAGGGGATTCATTCCATGCCACACCTGATAAGAAATATTTTCATGACTATGTTCAAGGAGATTTTAGACAAGTCCGTTTGGGTGATGATAGACCCTGTAAAATTGTTGGAATGGGTAAAGTTCTTGTAAAACAATAGAATGGAAACCAATGGCTACTAAAGGAGGTAAGGCATGTTCTAGATCTAAAGAAAAATCTGATTTCAACAGGGCAGTTAAGCGGTGAAGGTTGTGTGACAACTTTCACGGATAAAACTTGGAAGGTCACCAAAAGAGTCCTGGTAATAGCAAAAGGTGAAAAGGTTGGTACATTGTATTTATGCAATGGTATTTCTAACTCTGTTAATGCTTTAACTTCCAAAGGAGCAGATGCAACATTATGGCATCATAGGCTCGAACACATGAGTGAGAAGCGGATGAAAATTCTTCACTCAAGAAATTTGCTACCAGGTTCAAAGAATGTTGATTTGGATTTCTGTGAGAATTGCATTTATGGAAGACAGAAGAGAGTCAAATTTCTCATAGTTGGGAAAGAAAAGAAGAGAGAAAAATTGGAGCTTTTGCATACAGATGTATGGGGACCTGGTCAGGTATCATCTCTCGGTGGCTCTCTCTATTATGTTACGTTTATTGATGATGCAACTAGAAAAACATGGATTTATTGTATTCAGAATAAATCTTATGTATTTGATACTTTCAAGAAATGGAAAGCTTTGGTTGCGATTGAGACAGGAAAGAAGTTGAAATGTCTCAGATTAGACAATGGAGGTGAGTATTGCAGCAAAGAGTTTGATAGGTATTGTTCAGAGCATGGAATTCATAGAGAGAAGATAGTTCCAAGAACACCACAAGAAAATGTTGTCTCAGAAAGGATGAACATAACAATCATGGAGCATGCAAGGTGCATGAGATTACATGAAGGATTGCCTTTACAATTTTGGGCAGATGCTGTAGATACTGATGTTTATCTAATAAATAGAGGGCCTTCAAGTTCCTTGGATTGTGGTATTCCAGAGGAAGCATGGACAGGTAAAAAGGTAAACTACTCCTTTTTAAAGACTTTTGGTTGTGAGGCCTTTGTCCATATTAATAAATAAAACAGAAAAAAGCTTGAGACAAAATCAAAGAAATGTACCTTTATTGGATATGGTGCTAATTATTTTGGTTATTTCTTATATGATTATGAAAATAAGAAAATCATTAGGAGCAGAGATGTAATATTCAATGAAAAGGTCTTGTATAAGAATCAGTTGCAGGAAAGAAACAGGAAAAAGAAAGCAAGGAATACGAGGTTCTTGATGAGATATCTAAAAAAGTAAAGGTGCCGTGAGAGGTCCAGGGGGGGCAGCAGCACTTTTCGGAGCCCCCACTGGCGGGGGATTTCGGGGGCAGGCCCCCAAAGCTAAAAAGAGATGTAAAATTGCATTGTGAAAGTATAGTAATTTCTAGTCAATCTGGACTGTTCATAGGCAAATGATCTGATGGTAGAAGTTATGTTTAGATTAGGGTCTTTTGACCTAGAAGGCAACCCGTCACTTTTATGAGGGCATTGTATTGCGGATGTGCATTGTATGTGTATTCTCGGAGCGAGAAATAGAGAGGGAGACTGTGAGAGAGAACAAAGGATATTACAGTGGATCTGCTATAGGTTTTGTCTCTTCATTTTTGCTGGATAATAGAAAGGAAGGATTGGCTGTTTGCGGTGGACGTAGCCCAAACTAGGTGAACCACATATATCTATGTCTCTCTGGTTTTATGTGTTGCATTGCTCCATAATATATAATTTTCTAATAACTGGTATCAGAGCCGAAGGTATATTTGGCTGATAAACTCGCAGGAAAGAAGGGTTCCCGGTTCGAGTGGGAGTAATGGTGGACGATGGTAAGTTTAGGGTCGAAAAATTTAACGACCAAAACTTCCCGCTGTGGAAGATGCAGATGGAAGATTATCTGTATCAGAAAGATCTATACCTACCATTGAGTGGAAAAACAAAGAAGTCGGCGGCCATGATAGATGCGGAATGGAACATTCTCGATAGAAAGGCACTCGGAAGAGTACAGTTGTGTCTTGCGGCGTCAGTCGCCTTTAATATTTCGAAGGAAACAACAACAGAGGGTTTGATGCAGGCGTTGGTGAAACTATATGAAAAACCCTCGGCCTCAACAAGGTATTTCTTATGAAACAACTATTTAATATGAAGATATCGAAAGGTGGATCTATTGCAGACCATTTAAATGAATTTAATACAGTTACCAGTCAGTTAAGTTCTTTTGGGGTAAAATTTGATGATGAAGTTAGAGCTCTGTTATTCTTGTGCTTATTACCAGAAAGCTAGAATGGTTTAGTTATGGCCATTAGTAACTCTATCTCTAGATCTAGTACTTTAAAGTTTGATGATGTTGTCGGTGCTATCCTTAGCGAGGAAATGCGACGGAAAAGCTCCAGTGAGACATCGGGTAATGCTTTGAGTGTAGAGTCTAGGGGAAGAAGAATGGAAAGAGGAAAGAGCTCGGGATATCGTTGTAAATCAAGGAAAGGCAGATACAACTCCAGATCAGGGATGGTGTGCTAGAATTGCGGAAAGAAAGGACACCTAAAGAAAGACTGTAGATCTCGGAAAGGAAAAGAAGGAGACACACAGCAAGAAAAAAATCATGAAGCGAATGTGACAGGTGATGTGTTACAAGATTCTTTGATTCTTTCTTTTGAAAATGTTACTGATTCTTGGGTTGTAGATTCAGGGGCTTCATTCCACGCCACACCTGATAAGAAATATTTTCATGACTATGTTCAAGGAGATTTTGGACAAGTCCGTTTGGGTGATGATAAACCCTGTAAAATTGTTGGAATGGGTAAAGTTCTTGTAAAACAACAGAATGGAAACCAATGGCTACTAAAGGATGTAAGGCATGTTCCAGATCTAAAGAAAAATCTGATTTCAACAGGGCAGTTAGGCGGTGAAGGTTGTGTGACAACTTTCACGGATAAAACTTGGAAGGTCACCAAAGGAGCCCTGGTAATAGCAAAAGGTGAAAAGGTTGGTACATTGTATTTATGCAATGGTATTTCTAACTCTGTTAATGCTCTAACTTCCAAAAGAGAAAATTCAGCATTATGGCATCATAGGCTCGGACACATGAGTGAGAAGGGGATGGAAATTCTTCACTCAAGAAATTTGCTGCCAGGTTTGAAAAATGTTGATTTGGATTTCTGTGAGGATTGCATTTATGGAAAACAGAAGAGAGTCATATTTCTCAGAGTTGGGAAAGAAAAGAAGAGCGAAAAATTGGAGCTTTTGCATATAGATGTATGGGGACCTGCTCAGGTATCATCTCTCGGTGGCTCTCCCTATTATGTTACGTTTATTGATGATGCAACTAGAAAAACATGGATTTATTGTATTCAGAATAAATCTGATGTATTTGATACTTTCAAGAAATGGAAAGCTTTGGTTGAGATTGATATAGGAATGAATTTGAAGTGTCTCAGATCAGACAATGGAGATGATTATTGCGGCAAAGAGTTTGATAGGTACTGTTCAGAGCATGGAATTCATAGAGAGAAGACAGTTCCAAGAACACCACAATAAAATGGTGTGTCAGAAAGTATGAACAGAACAATCATGGAGTGTGCAAGGTGCATGAGATTGCATGCAGGATTGCCTTTACAATTTTTGGCAGATGCTATATATACTAATGTTTATCTAATAAACAGAGGGCGTTCAAGTTCCTTGGATGGTGGTATTCCAGAGGAAGCATGCACAGGTAAAAAGGTAAACTACTCCTTTTTAAAGCCTTTTGGTTGTGATGCCTTGGTCCATATTAATAAAGAAAACGGAACAAAGCTTGAGGCAAAATCAAAGAAATGTACCTTTACTGGATATGGTGCTAATGATTTTGGTTATCGCTTATATGATTATGAAAATCACAAAATCATTAGGAGCAGAGATGTAATATTCAATGAAAAGGCCTTGTATGAGAATCAGTTGCAGGAAAATAAATAGGAAAAAGAAAGCAAGGAATACGCGGTTCTTGATGAGATATCTGAAAATGTAAAGCTGTCGTGGGGGGTCTAGGAGGGGGCAGTAGCGCTTTTCGGAGCCCCCCCTGGCGGGGGCTTACAGGGGCAGCGCCCCCGAAGCTAAAAACAGATGTAAAATTGCCTTGTAAAAGTATAGTAATTTCTAGTCAATCTCGACCGTTCATAGGAAAATGATCTGATGGTAGAAGTTATGTTTAGATTAGGGTTTTTTGCCCTAGAAGGCAACCCCTCGCTTTTATGAGGGCATTGTATTGCGGCTATGCATTGTATGTGTATTCTCGGAGCAAGAAACAGAGAGGGAGACTATGAGAGAGAACAGAGGATATTACAACGAATCTGCTTTAGGTTTTGTCTCCTCATTTTTGCTGGATAATAGAAAGGAAGGACTGGCTATTTGGGGTGGACGTAGCCCAAACTGGGTGAAACATGTATATCTGTGTCTCTCTGGTTTTATGTGTTTTGTGTGCTTGTTTTTTTCTTCATATTTTATGTGTTGCATTGCTCCATAATATATAATTTTCTAACAACTGGTATCAGAACCGAAGGTATATTTGGTTGATAAACTCGCAGGAAAGAAGGGTTCCTGGTTCGAGTGCGAGCAATGGCAGACGATGGTAAGTTTAGGGTCGAGAAATTTAACGGCCAAAACTTTCCGCTGTGGAAGATGCAGGTGGAAGATTATGTGTATCAGAAATATCTATACCTACCATTGAGCGGAAAAACAAAGAAGCTGGCGGCCATGACAGACGCGGAATGGAACATTCTCGATAGAAAGGCACTCGGAACAGTACGGTTGTGTCTTGCGGCGTCAGTCGCCTTCAATATTTCGAAGGAAACAACAACAGAGGGTTTGATGCAGACGTTGGCGAAACTGTATGAAAAGCCCTCGGCCTCAAATAAGGTATTTCTTATGAAACGACTATTTAATATGAAGATGTCGGAAGGTGGATCTGTTGCAGACCATTTAAATGAATTTAATACAGTTACCAGTCAGTTAAGTTCTGTAGGGGTAAACTTTGATGATGAAGTTAGAGCTCTGTTATTCTTGTTCTCATTACCAGAAAGCTGCAATGGTTTAGTTATGGCCATTAGTAACTCTGTCTCTGGATCTAGTATTTTAAAGTTTGATGATGTTGTCGGTGCTATCCTTAGCGAGGAAATGCGACGGAAAAGCTCCGGTGAGACATCGGGTAATGCTTTGAGTGCAGAGTCTAGGGGAAGAATAATGGAAAGAGGAAAGAGCTCGGGATATCCCAATAAATCAAGGAAAGGTATATCCAAGTCCAGATCAGTGATATTGTGCTGGAATTGCGGAAAGAAAGGAAACCTAAAGAAAGGCTGTAGATCTCGGAAAGGAAAAGAAGGAGACACACAACAAGAAAACAATCATGAAGAAAATATGACAGGTGATGTGTTACAAGATGATTTGTCTTTCGAAAATGTTATTGATTCTTGGGTTGTAGATTCAGGGGCTTCATTCCACGCCACACCTAATAAGAAATATTTTCATGACTATGTTCAAGGAGATTTTGGACAAGTCCGTTTGGGTGATGATAAACCCTGTAAAATTATTGGAATGGGTAAAGTTCTTGTAAAACAATAGAATGGAAACCAATGGCTACTAAAGGAGGTAAGGCATGTTCCAGATCTAAAGAAAAATATGATTTCAACAGGGCAGTTAGGCTGTGAAGGTTGTGTGAAAAATTTCACGGAGAAAACTTGGAAGGTCACCAAAGGAGCCTTGGTAATAGCAAAAGGTGAAAAGGTTGGTACATTGTATTTATGCAATGGTATTTCTAACTCTGTTGATGCTTTAACTTCCAAAGGAGCAGATGCAACATTATGGTATCATAGGCTCGGACACATGAGTGAGAAGGGGATGAAAATTCTTCACTCAAGAAATTTGCTGCCAGGTTTGAAGAATTTTGATTTGGATTTCTGTGAGAATTGCATTTATGGAAAACAGAAGAGAGTCAAATTTCTCAGAGTTTGGAAAGAAAAGAAGAGCGAAAAAATGGAGCTTGTGCATACAGATGTATGGGGACCTGCTCAGGTATCATCTCTCGGTGGCTCTCGCAATTATGTTACATTTATTGATGATGCAACTAGAAAAACATGGATTTATTGTATTCAGAATAAATTTGATGTATTTGATACTTTCAGGAAATGGAAAGCTTTGGTTGAGATTGAGAGAGGAAAGAATTTGAAGTGTCTCAGATCAGAAAATGGAGGTGAGTATTGCAGCAAAGAGTTTGATGGGTACTGTTCAGAGCATGGAATTCGTAGAGAGAAGACAGTTCCAAGAACACCACAAGAAAATGGTGTGTCAGAAAGGATGAATGGAACAATCATGGAGCGTGCAAGGTGCATGAGATTGCATGCAGGATTGCCTTTACAATTTTGGGCAGATGCTGTAGATACTGTTGTTTATCTAATAAATAGAGGGCCTTCAAGTTCCTTGGATGGTGGTATTCCAGAGGAAGCATGGACATGTAAAAAGGTAAACTACTCCTTTTTAAAGCATTTTGGTTGTGAGGTCTTTGTCCATATTAATAAAGAAAACAGAACAAAGCTTGAGGCAAAATCAAAGAAATGTACCTTTATTGGATATGGTGCTAATGATTTTGGTTATCGCTTATATGATTATGAAAATCTAAAAATCATTAGGAGCAGAGATGTAATATTCAATGAAAAGGCCTAGTATAGGAATCACTTGTAGGAAAAGAAACAGGAAAAAAGAAAGCAAGAAATACGTGGTTCTTGATGAGATATCTGAAAAAGTAAAGGTGTCGTGGGGGGTACAGGGGGGGCTAGCAGCGCTTTTCGGAGCCCCCCCCTGGCGGGAGCTTATGGGGGCAGCGCCCCTGAAGCTAAAAACAGATGTAAAATTGCCTTGTAAAAGTATAGTAATTTCTAGTCAATCTGGGTCATTCATAGGCAAATGATCTGACGGTAGAAGTTATGTTTAGATTAGGGTTTTTTGCCCTAGAAGGAAACCCCTCACTTTTATGAGGGCATTGTATTGCGGCTGTGCATTGTATGTGTATTCTCGAAGCGAGAAACAGAGAGGGAGACTGTGACAGAGAAAAGAGGATATCACAGCGGATCTACTGTAGGTTTTGTCTCTTCATTTTTGCTGGATAATAGAAAGGAAGGACTGGCTGTTTGGGGTGGACGTAGCCCAAACTGCGTGAACCACGTATATCTGTGTCTCTCTGGTTTTATGTGTTTTGTGTTCTTGTATTTTTCTTCATATTTTATGTGTTGCATTGCTCCATAATATATAATTTTCTAACAACTGGTATCAGAGCCGAAGGTATATTTAGCTGATAAAATCGCAGGAAGGAAGGGTTCCTAGTTCGAGTGGGAGCAATGGCGGACGATGGTAAGTTTAGGGTCGAGAAATTTAACGGCCAAAACTTCTCGCTGTGGAAGATGCAGATGGAAGATTATATGTATCAAAAAGATCTATACCTACCATTGAGCAGAAAAACAAAGAAGGCGGCGGCCATGACAGACACGGAATGGAACATTCTCAATAGAAAGGCACTCGGAACATTACAGTTGTGTCTTGCGGCATCAATCGCCTTCAATATTTCGAAGGAAACAAAAACGGAGGGTTTGATGCAAGCGTTGGCGAAACAATATGAAAAACCCTCAGCCTGAAACAAGGTATTTCTTATGAAACGACTATTGAATATGAAGATGTCGGAAGGTGGATCTGTTGTAGACCATTTAAATGAATTTAATACAGTTACCATTCAGTTAAGTTCTGTAGGGGTAAACTTTGGTGATGAAGTTAGAGCTCTATTATTCTTGTGCTCATTACCATAAAGCTGGAATGGTTTAGTTATGGCAATTAGTAACTCTGTCTCTGGATCTAGTACTTTAAAGTTTGATGATGTTGTCAGTGCTATCCTTAGCGAGGAAATGCGACAGAAAAGCTCCAATGATACATTGGGTAATGCTTTGAGTGTAGAGTCTAGGTGAAGAAGAATGGAAAGAGGAAAGAGCTCGGGATATTGCAGTAAATCAAGGAAAGGCAGATCCAAGTCCAGATCAGGGATAGTGTGCTGGAATTGCGGAAAGAAAGGACACCTAAAGAAAGACTGTAGATCTCGGAAAGGAAAAGAAGGAGACACCTGTGAAAATCCTGAAGCAAATGTGACGGTGATGTGTTACAGATGCTTTGATTCTTTCTTTCGAAAAATATTCTTGATTCTTGGGTTGTAGATTCAGGGGCTTCATTCCATGCCACACTTGATAAGAAATATTTTCATGACTATATTCAAGGATATTTTGGACAAGTTCGTTTGGGTGATGATAAACCTTGTAAAATTCTTGGAATGGGTAAAGTTCTTGTAAAAAAACAGAATAGAAACCAATGGCTACTAAAGGAGGTAAGGCATGTTCCAGATCTGAAGAAAAAGCTGATTTCAACAGGGCAGTTAGGTAGTAAAGGTTGTGTGACAACTTTCACGGATAAAACTTGGAAGGTCACCAAAGGAGCCCTGGTAAAAGCAAAAGAAAAAAATGTTGGCACATTGTATTTATGCAATGGTATTTCTAATTTTGTTAATGCTTTAACTTCCAAAGGAGGCAGTCTTTTGACATTATGGTATCATAGGCTGGGACACATGAGTGGAAAGGGGATAGAAATTCTTCCTCAAGAAATTTCTTTGCGAGTTTGAAAGAATGTTTGATTTGGATTTATGTGAGAATTGCATTTATTGAAAAAAGAAGAGAGTCAGATTTCTCAAAGTTGGGAAAGAAAAGAAGAGTGAAAAATTAGAGCTTGTGCATACGGATGTATGGGGACTTGCTCAGGTATCATCTCTTGGTGGCTCTCGTTATTATGTTACTTTTATTGATGATGCAACTAGAAAGACTTGGATTTATTGTATTCAGAATAAATCTTATGTATTTGATACTTTCAAGAAATGGAAAGCTTTGGTTGAGATTGAGACGGGAAGAAGTTGAAGTGTCTCAGATCAGACAATGGAGGTGAATATTTCAACAAAGAGTTTGATAGGTACTGTTCAGAGCATGGAATCCATGAAAGCCAGTTCCAAGAACATGGCCAGAAAATGGTACGTCGAGAAAGCACAGACGGAGACAATAATGGAGCGTGCGGAGTGCATGAGATTACATGCGGATTGCCTTTAAAATTTTGGAGAGTCTGAATCTTGTGAATCTTTGCAGTTTTATCCTATGCTGAAAGGGCCTTCAAGTTCGCTGGATGGTGGTATTCCGGAAGGAAGCATGGACGGGTAAAGGTAAACTAATCCTTTTTAAAGCCTTTTGGGTGTGAGGCCTTTGTCCATATTAATAAAGAAAATAGAACAAAGCTTGAGGAAAAATCAAAGAAATGTACCTTTATTGGATATGGTGCTAATGATTTTGGTTATCACTTATATGATTATGAAAATCACAAAATCATTAGGAGAGGAGATGTAATATTAAATGAAAAGGTCTTGTATAAGAATCAGCTGCAGGAAAAGAAACAAGAAAAAGAAAGCAAGGAATACGCGGTTCTTGATGAGATATCTGAAAAAGTAAAGCTGCCTGAAAATAATAATAATCAACAACCACAGTAGCAACAACCACCACAACAGCAACAGGCACCTCAAACACCTGAAAGTGGTGTTAGAAGATCTACCAGGATAATTAGACCCCCTAAACGATACTCTCCTTCATTATATTATTTATTGCTGACTGATTCTGGTGAACCCGAATGTTATGAAGAAGCAATGCAGGTTGAAAGCAGGAAGAAGTGGGAGCTAGCCATGGAAGAATAGATGGACTCCTTAATGCATAACCAAACTTGGGACTTAGTCAGGTTGCTTGCAGGTAAAACTACATTGCAAAATAAATGGGTTTACAGGCTGAAGGAAGAAGATGGAGGAAAACAGAGGTACAAAGCTAGACTTGTGGTCAAGGGGTTTGAAAAGGGGAAAAGATGTTCATTTGGAGAAAATACTTCTGTGTTAAAATGGAATTTCAATCTGAACATCTAAGTGATGAGAATGACTTTATCCGCACGGTCAGGCAAAGACAACATTTCTCCATGGAGATTTGGAGGAAGAGATATACATGCAGCAACCAGAAGGATATGAGGTAAAAGGGAAAGAAAAATTGGTGTGCAGGTTAAAGAAGAGCTTGTATGGCTTAAAACAGGCTCCAAGGCAGTGGTATCTAAAATTTGACAAGTTTATGCCTGAACAAGGTTATACTAGATGTCACTCTGATCATTGTGTTTATCTAAAAAGGCAAAATGATGGCAGCTATATTATATTGTTATTGTATGTAGATGACATGCTTGTTGCAGGATCTAACATGCAGGAAATAAATGTACTCAAAAGAAAATTGGAAAATTCATTTGCAATGAAGGATTTGGGAGCTGCAAAACAAATCCTTGGTATGAGGATAACTAGAGACAGGAAAAATCGCAAATTAACACTGTCTCAGAATGAGTACATAGAGAAGGTGTTGAAAATATTTAATATGCAGAATGCAAAACTATTTAGTACACCTTTTGCTAGCCATTTCAAACTTAGTAAGGAGATGTGCCCAAAGACCCAAGAAGACATGGATTATATGTCTAAAGTTCCATAGGCATCAGCAGTTGGAAGCTTAATGTATGCAATGGTCTGCACAAGGCCTGATATTGCACATGCAGTGGGAGTTGTAAGCAGGTACATGAACAATCCAAGAAAAGAACATTGGATGGCAGTAAAATGGATTCTCAGATATTTGAGAGGTAACACAAATCAAGCATTATGCTTTGGTGATTCAAACATTGCTCTACAGGGATATGTTGATGCAAATATGGCAGGTGACAGAGATAACAAGAGGAGTACTACAGGATATGTATTTACTGTAGGTGGAACAACTGTCAGTTGGGTTTCAAAAATCCAAAGTGTTGTTGCACTTTCAACAACAGAAGCAGAGTATGTTGCTGCTACAGAGGCTAGTAAAAAAATTGTTTGGTTACAAAGGTTTATGGATGAATTGGGTAAGAACCATGATATGGGTACACTATATAGTGATAGCCAAAGTGCTATTCATCTTGCAAATAACTCAACATTTCATTCTAGGACTAAACACATACATCTCAAGTACCATTTCATACGGTCAGTATTGGAAGATGGAGAGTTGAAGCTCAAAAAGCTACACACTAGCCAGAATCCTGCAGATATGCTAACAAAAGTTGTAACCAGGGAGAAACTGAGAACATGCTCAGTTTCAATTTGTCTTCAAGGATGACAATGAAGATGAGAAACAGCCAGGTCCAAAGAGGAATCATTGTCTAGCAAATGAAGTAGCGGTGGAGTTGCTACAATCAGTCTCCAAGTGGGAGATTGTTGGGTGTAGGGCCTGATTATCTTGTTTACTTTGTATCACAGCATTGGACCCCTGTACCTTAAAAGGGGCGGCAATGCCGCCCGAAATTAATCGCTACCGTGGGGGGTCCAGGGGGGGCAGCAGTGCTTTTCGGAGCCCCCCCCTGGCGGGGGCTTTCAGGGGCAGTGCCCCCGAAGCTAAAAACAGATGTAAAATTGCCTTGTAAAAGTATAGTAATTTCTAGTCAATCTGGGCCGTTCATAGGCAAATGATCTGATGGTAGAATTTATGTTTAGATTAGGTTTTTTTGCCCTATAAGGCAACCCCTCGCTTTTATGAGGGCATTGTATTACGGGTGTGCATTGTATGTGTATTCTCGGAGCGAGAAACAGAGAGGGAAACTGTGAGAGAGAACAAAGGATATTACAACGGATCTGCTGTAGGTTTTGTCTCTTCATTTTTGCTAGATAATAGAAAGGAAGGACTGGCTGTTCGGGGTGGACGTAGCCCAAACTCGGTGAACCATGTATATCTGTGTCTCTCTGGTTTTATGTGTTTTGTGTGCTTGTATTTTTCCGCATATTTTATGTGTTGCATTGCTCCATAATATATAATTTTCTAACACACCATATCATCTAGTATGTGGGAGATAACCTATCTTCCCTATTGAATTCGAAATTAAAACTCTGAGAATAGCCCAGGAAGTGGGATTGGACTTAACAAAAGCTCAAGCTAGAAGACTCCAACAAATAAACGAACTAGATGAAATTCGACTGCTAGCCTTGCAACACACAACGATCATCCAAAAACAGCTATCCAAGTGGCACAAAAACCTAATAAAGAATAAGGTATTTCAAAAAGGAGATTGGGCGCTCCTCTATGACTCCAGATTCCAAGAATTTCCAGGAAAACTACAAACAAGGTGGCTCGATCCATATGAGATTCAAGAAGCACATAGCAATGGTACCCTCACCTTGACCACCATAGATGGGTCTGGTTCAAAATTTTGAGTTAACGGACATAGAGTATGCCTCTATCACAAACCTCTCATGAAAGAATATTTTTGTCAATAGGTACGAAACAATCCCACCATCCAATTTTTGGTGTAAGAGGGTGATAACCCCATAAACTCAAGTACATGAGAGGTTTTCCAACATCACTTGTAAATAATGTATATAAATGTCTTGTATTGTTGTGCATTCTTCACATTTGCAATTTATTTTCCTTGTAAGTTCCGTTTTTATTGTCGTTCAATTCCTGAACAGTCGTTGCTCAATCTATGAATAGCTGTTGTTTAGTCAAATTAGACATCCTTTCATTCACGTTTTTATTTTTTCTGTTCAATTTGTGAACTACTGATGTTCAATCTCTAAACGGCTACTGCTTAGTTGAATTTAATAGCCATTTGTTGTGTTTTTATTTTTTTTGTTCAATTCATGGACAACTGTTGTTCAATCTCTAAATGACTGCTGCTCAGTTGAATTGAACAACCATTTGCTGTGTTTTTATTTTTTGTTGTTCAATTCGTGGACAGCTGTTGTTCAATATTTGAACGGCTGCTGATTCAACCAAAATTGAACATCCGTTTTTGCATTGTTATTTTTGTTGTTCAATTCATGAATAGTTGTTGTTCAATCCTTGAATGGTTGTTGTTTAGTCGAACTGAACAACTGTTCCTTGGCGTTTTTTTTTTGCTGTTCAATTCGTGAACAACTGTTATTCAATATTTGAACGATTGCGGTTCAATCAAATTGAACAGTCATTGATGTGTTTTTATTTTTGTTGTTCAATTCAGGGATAGCTATTATTTGATCTTTGAACAACTTCTATTCATTTGAATTGAACAATTATTTTTTTTAGTGTTTTTAATTGTGTCGAGCAATCTGTGAACAATGAATTTTCAATCTCTAAACAACTGTTATCCGACCAATTTAAATAGCCAATATTTTTGTGTTTTTCTCAAATTTAATAACCTTGAGTAGGGAATGGCCGTTGAGAGAGAGAGGGAAAATGGTAAAATTACAAATATGATGGCCCTTTGGCACTATAATTCTTAAACATGAAGCTGACATTATGCACACATGAAATGAAAGGCTAAGTCACCCTCAGTTCAAATATGATATTATACAATACATGACCTTATGATGACATATCTTTCTGGAATATTCAAGTAATATATCCCTACAACATGAAGAAATGGAACAAGGGGTATTAATGGTATTGGAATTTTTTTCCGCTTCTTTCACCATCCCTCACTCTTAAGGAGTTAATGAGCCTCCCTCTATGTTAAAAAGAAATTACTATGTGTTCATGCAAATCTTTAAGAGGATAGGGGGTCTCATTACGAGCCAGCCTACCATGATCATAGGGATTTAACAAGTGACATGCCCATAATGGCTACCACACCAGGGTAATGAACTTCTCATCTACTAGAAGGACATGAGGTCTCATCATGAGTCAGCCTGATCACTCTGTTACAATTCTAGTGAATAGCATGTGACTATCTGGCTACCACACCAGCACAGTGACCTCCTTATAGATCAAGATGTTACAATTCAAAAGGAAGTACTACACTTACATGCAGATTTTAAGAGAGGATAGGGGGTCTCATCACGAGCCAGCTTACCACGTTCATAAGGGTGTAGCAAGTGACATGCCCACAATGGCCACCACACCAGGGTAATGACCTTCTTAACTACTTTAAGGATAGGAGGTCTCATCACGAGCCGGCCTGATCACTTTGCTACAACTCTAGTGAGTGGCACTATGGTTATCTAGCCACCACGCCAGAATGGTGATCTCTCCATAAAATTGGCAAAAAAAATATTGTTACATAAGGATCCTGGCTCATTTTTTTCGGGTTAAAATAGCAACCTTGTCGAGGCTATGAACGCCTATTGGTAGCAGCGGCTCTGCTTGTGGTATGAAATTATGCTCCTTCAATAGCCAATTTATTTTATATACACCTTGTCTTCCATTCTTCGTCCACAAGATATTACTCGAATTAGTGATAATTATGACCTGCCACAAGAATAACTAACAGAGATATGCTTACATATTTGAACATTGGGATGACGACACCAATCATTACTTGACTCAGTATTTCTTCTTTCATAAATTTTCATTCGAATAAGGACATCATATCACAATAACGGTTATACTATTTCCTCTCGCTTTCTAGTCACTTTCGCACAAGATGCAATTACAAAAACTTATAAATCTGACCTTTATAATGTGTATGTTAGTAATTACTCAACTTCCCACTCCTTCACATGCAAAGTATCATTACCAAATTCTTACATTCCCCTATCTGCGTTCATGAGTGACCAAATCTCTCCTGTTATTAAGGGCGTGGGTGCCCTTTCTTTGAGGGAGGGGGTGTAATTTGTCTTAATTTGTCAAGCATGTGAAACCCCTGCACAAATCTCGTTAGATGCATCGATAAGACCAGAGGAACACTACAATTAAGGCATCAAGATTATCTGTGCAGAGCCATAATCTCTTTTTCGCTTGAATACAACATCCAGTCGAAACAACAGAGCCAAGAAGAAATACAATCAGAGGAAAAGAGCATATCAGCTATGGGAGGAAACACCCTTCGAAGTGAGCCTACAAAATTTCCAATTTCAAAGGCAGTGAGTGCCATCCTCCAATGAGTTGGATGGCTGACATATGTACACCGACTACAGGGATTCGACACGAGAATTGCAATCGAGTTTCTGCAAAATCTGTAGGAAGGGAAAACCAGAATC
Source organism: Pinus albicaulis (assembly GCA_034641835.2). Taxonomy (NCBI): domain Eukaryota; kingdom Viridiplantae; phylum Streptophyta; class Pinopsida; order Pinales; family Pinaceae; genus Pinus; species Pinus albicaulis. The sequence continues at coordinate 459,581,502 of CM076569.1, read as the reverse complement.
AAAGGTCGAATTATACTAGTTACAGAGGGAATTATTGTGGAAGTTTCTGAAATACCAGCGCAAGGAGAAAGATGGGCAGAGAAGCATCTCCTCCTAAGAGAAGCAGTAGCAACATACCAATACCATAGAAGAATTTTTCCATTGTTGTAATGATCAAAATGAGCAGGTCCAGCACCTCCTGTGTGAAATTTACATGCATAACTTATTCTTATAAGAAGGCAAAGACATCAACCCTATTCCCTTTATAGGGGATGTGCAGCTACAGGCCTTCCTTTCATTTTCTAAAAACCAGATCAGGTGGACCAAAGCCTACGACATCTTCCAAAAAAGAGAGCATAGCCTAGATTTATGGGTTAGGGGGGAACCTACAAAACCCCTGCAACTGATCATCCAACACAAAAACTTCATGAGAAGGTGAGGTGTGAGGACTAGGCTGGGGCCCATCCATAAGGATATCATAGAAAATGGACGAGAATACTTTGGGGACATTCGTGAAGTAGCCTTAGCAATAGCTAAGAAAATATAGATGGCCTCCACGAACAACGTGAAGAATAGGGAGCCATTTAGTTACAGGAATTTCAAGGCTACTACTTCCAGATTCCTCTCATACAATAGCTTGGTCTACAACATGGGGCCTGCCTAGTTAGGATGTAGATACAGAAGCCCTCTCCTTTGGTATCCTCTTGAGGATTATAATCACAATTACGAATTACCAGAAGGATTCATAGGCGCTTCCTTTGCAATCATGAAACAAAAACAAGGCTTTAGAGCATACAACGAAAAGGTCTACCCTACCTACTCCTTAATGCAGTTACATCTCAATCATCTATTTGCATGACAACATGCAATTACGTAAGCAGGGGAGTATGTTGGGCCCAAATTAAGGTATGTTATCACCCTATAATTACTTCAAATTATGTTACAATTTTGGGTGAATTCCTCTTCATATTAACGATAAAGAGAGAAAATATTATGAAAACTAGAACAATTAGGCTAATGATGAAAATGATGTTTTTATAATAGAAAATTGACTTCTCTTATCTCCGCATGCAGGAAGGCAGAGTGGTTGGACCAATAGGAAATGGAAGCTAACCAACGGACGCAAACATATGAGATCTCAGTAACTCCCAGTGGTTGGCAGAAGGCAGACAGACGAGTTCGAGCCCAAGAACTCAAACGACAGCCACACACAACGGGCTATCGTTTGGGAAATACTTTCTCATTTTTGAAATCGACTTTAAAAGGGTGAAGGACGAATGAGAAGGGGGAGTCAGAGAAAGGATAGGACATTCATTCTACAATCGATGCATCAGAACCAACCTTTCCAATTGTATTTTTGTAACATCACTGGATGTGATAGAGAGCCTTGAACAATAACCTTTTGAAGTTTTTACTGCAGAGCTTCTGGTGGTTTGGGCCCAACCCCTGGAATTTCAACGCAGTTTTCATACTCTGTGTAGTTGCAGAACCAATTCTTAAGTATCTGATGCAGTTGTAAAGTATATTTCCATTCAATAAATTTATAGTTTCTCTTTTTTCATGATTGTTAGCAATCATGTTCTTGAATTAGGATAATTGCAATCATATTTTCTGACTTATGAAAATGCTTCATCATCAGTAGATAGTTCCAATTCTTTCGATACCATTGCACTTGAGTTATAGATCGTAGAATAAGCTGATTTATATGTTATCTGTCTTGATGAATTACATTACTCTTTTAGAACAATGAAGCGTTCAACCGTCGATCAATGTCGATTAATTAATTCATAAATAGTATTCCATTGCAAAATTCCATAAATAATTGTTTCACAATTCATTAAAATTGCTTTAATTATACTGTTGTTCCATTACTTTTCAGTTAGTTAGACTGGTGTTCAATTTAATTCCATTGTTTTTTAGTTAGTTAGACTGTTGTTCAATTTAAGTCCATTGCTGTTCAGTTTAGTTATACTATGGTTTAATTCAATTCAATTTCTACTTGATTCCTTTAGATTGTTGTTTAGTTCAATTAGACTGCTTTTTAATTCAATTAGATAGCTAATCAATATTGCTGCTCAATCTTAGGTTAAAAATCAATCCAAGCCACCCCTCGTAGGATAAGTAAACTTAGGAAATTAGCAATTTATTCCTCATAAGTAACAAGGAGTAACTATTAGACAACCTCACTCACATATATTATGCCAACACTCTTGAAATAAGAATACTTACCCCGAGTTGATAATTAAATGAGAAAGCACTAGAGTTTTCAATAATAAGCCATCTTTGTGAGCCCCAACAGTGATTTCACATGATTTAAAAAATTACCTAACCTTGACCATAGGAGTCAAGGGGCTAAAGGGCCAGGTTATTCTAATGACCATATTCACTAATCAGGTATAGTATTTTTAGAGGCAAAAGCTTCTGTGAAAATGGAACTAGTTGAATTGCAACATAGAGCAGGTGGTTCTTATTACTAAATCGACAATATCATGCTTCCACATCTATTTTTTTTCTCTATGCGAAAAGTTAACAAGAGAGGCTCTTTGGAAATGCATAAAAATAGATGAAAAATAACTTAATAAGTGAATTCTCATATGCTATGTTATTGTGGCCTAAAATTGAAGAAGGTAGTACAAGACCTTATTGTTAATGGGGATGGAAATTCTTTCCCAAAGTCAAAAATTTTGGCAGCACTTACAACATCTTTAGGAGAGCCCACGGTTTGCTCAAAATCCTTACTGTAGCATATTTAAAAGTTACTTTAGTTTCAATTTGCTAGGATATAATTATCTGTGAATACAAAAAATGTTAACTCTTATGATACAGAAAATATAAAATTCAATGTCTGAAATGGATTTGACTATAGATGTTTTCTGAAATGGACTTTGATAAATATAGAGCTGAGCTTGAGGTGCAATGTTCTTGTGTTCATCACTAAATACTTGTTATAGATGTCTATTTTTAATTACATCTGAGACTGAAACTTCAATCTAAAGGTTGATGAGAGCAAAAATGAGGGAAAGGAGGAAATTTATGGTGTTAGACAAGAATATCATGAGGACTGCTTCTCTAATAGGTTAAGTGATGCAGATGAGGATGAAAAAAGTGTTCCAAATCTACGAACAAATTTTGATCTCCAACAAAGGGGAATTGAAGTATTTAAATCTTACAAGAGTGTGTTAGATTGTGATTCAAACATAGGGATTGTTCTGATTTTTCCATAAAATCGGCAAGAGCTGAAATGGATGCTACATAACATGAAGGAATGTGTTTATTCGATGCAAATGGAATGGAATAAACAATTGTATAATCTTGGTGAGCTTTGCACAAACATTTGTTGTTATTTGAACCACGCTTTTCTGCATTCTACAATTTAAACTGTATTTCTTTTATTCACAGGAAAGAATATGTGTGGACTAGCGCAGGCTGTAGTAGGCTACCACAAAGTTCTAGAGGAAAATTGAAAACTATACAATCAAGTTCAGGATCTGAAAGTTGTGCTTCCTGTTCGTCTATCATAGTGTTAGAGTTTAACTGACATGTCTCAAAAATATTATAACGGAGTAGGAGTTAGCAGTCTCTTTAAATTGTATATATCAAATATGTTGCATCTTTATTCCTAATTCAGTGTGAATGAATAGCTTTAGGTAATTTTATGTGGGGGAAACATATCCACGGCTTGTAGTAGGAACATAAGAGGCCAAACAATGATAGAAAAGGGTAGTTTACTGTGCATTTAAAGAAGCTTGTGCTCCCATTAATTGGGAAGTTGGCAACGAGGTTGGTTCAATATATTAGGAGATGGATGAATGACTGGGTAAGATTTCTTCCACATGGGTGTAGATGTATGAACAACTTATCTATGCTGCATCTTCCTATGATTGTGGGCTCTGTGTTTGAATTGAGTGTTCGACCTTGCCTCAGGCCTGGAAGATGAGCATTAGTAATTCCGGGAGAGAATATCAAATTATGTAATCTACTTTCACTCTGGCCTCTTCTTGCATGGTGTTGTGTTATCTTATTCTGCTTATAAAACATAAAATTAGAAGCTGAGACAAGGCATACTTGCTTGACCAAGTTGGTAGTGAAAGCACAACAGATGCCATTTGATAGGATAACAAATTTATGTTGTTTTGTATATCGAAATTAATGTTGAGTCTGTGTTTCTTATTCTTCTTAGGAATCATAAGGGTGTATTGCCAAGTTAGACCATTCTTTCCTGGCCAATCCAACTGTCAGAGTACAGTGGATTATATTGGGGAGGATGGTCAAATTATGATTGCAAATATTGCAAAGCAAGAAAAGGATATACGTAAATCATTCACATTCAACAAATTATTTGGAGCATCTGCTACTTAAGGTTGGCTCTCTTTTTGGAGTGTTGAAAACCTTTTACATGAGTGTAAGGTGAAATCTCTTAAATCATAAAATTATTCATGTTGAATTGCAGAGGAAGTGTTTTTGGATACTAGGCCAATGATCAGATCTATTCTGGATGGTGATAATGTTTGCATTTTTGCATATGGGCAAATAGGTTCTGGAAATACATACACAATGGTAATAACAACCATATTCTATTTAGTCAATTGCAGTTTGAAGCACTGTCTTGCAAAAAAAAATAAGGGAATGAGTTCACTGTTGAAGAAATTCTTGCCTATAAATACTTTGATCTAATTTTTGTGCCTTGCTTGTCTAGACTAGTCCTAACTTCACATTTTTATGGGGTGATATTTGCTTCTAGAGCTGAAATGAATATGGACATAAATCATCTTGTCAATTGTAGGAAAGGGGATTATGATTATATCCTCAGTCAGAATTTCCATTGCACTTGTTGAATTCAGTGTATTGAAAAGGAATAATCTGCAAATAAGTTATGTTGCCTACAGTCGAGTGATTTCTATTTTTGATCCCATGTTGATTTTATTTCATGGTTGAGTTGTTGGGTCCATTTGGAAGCTTTAAAATCTAGAATGATCTTTGTTCCATCTTAAAAATTTCTCAACAACACAATATTATGAGGGCTATAATTTAAATGTTGCCCTAATATGGTATTTCTAATCATGATGGCTCACATAGACGTTCTATGAATTCTCATTATGTGTATTTTTCTTACTTGCAACAGTTGAAGCCTTGCCTCTTTATATCTATATAGTTTTGTATATGGTATTGCGTTTTGCTTTGAAATTCTCATTGTATATATCATTGGGCCTTCCTTTCAAAATTTCTTCTTAGAAGGAGACTCTATTGTTCATTCAAGATTTCTCCCAATAATTATTCTTAAAACTAAGTAGGCCCTGCCAAGCTATAAAATTTACATTTTTTCAAGATATTCCCAACTATGATTACTTAACTGCCTCGGCTAGGCACATTTGACACCTGCTGGTGAAGATATATTATCACACATTAAAAATATTCTATCACTCCAACCTGAAATGTAACAAGATTTGATAATTCAGCAACACAAGAGCGCTTCATTTATTTTTAAATATTTGACAACTCAATAACACAATAATCTAGAGGTTTGTGCCAGATAAGTCTCACAAAATCAACCTACAGGATGCTATAGAGATTATTCTGCACACAACAATTTTTTCAGTTTATGCAGAATTTGTTGAAGTTGTGTTTTTTAATTCATTTTAAAATTATGGTTAAAACTAAAAAAACATATTATCTTATAACCTGTGATCAGTTTTTCTCATACTAACAAAATTTTGATCCCTTAGAGAAGGAAACTGCCTCGACACCTCAACAGGAAGAAAATGTTTCACATAAGGGTTTTGAGTGCTTGCAACATATTAAGAAAAAATGGCCACATGAATATTTGAGAGGTTGGTTCCCATGCTTCGGCTCCAAAGGAAATTCTAAAAGGCCAAAGGGTCAACTGGTGGAAATTTGAAAGAGAGAATTTATTTATCTATTAACGCACTATCTTGCTTTCAAAAATTTGGTCTTAGAGCCCCCTCAATAGTTGGTGATGTTCTTGTTGACTCCTAAGGTGATTACAGAGGACAATAGGGGTGTGAAATATCAAGGCTTGAATGAATTCTTCCAAATATCAAAACAAAGAAAGTATGCCTTTATATATGAGGTTGTTTTTCAAATGATTCAAATATAAAATGAACAAGTCTGGGGTCTTCTTGTTTCAGACAGTTCCAATAAAAGCTATCCTTCTTGATCATATGGAGTTTTCTTTCTTGTTTTTAAATCTTTGGATTTCAGTTTCTCAGAATAAAATAATCCTTGACACATAGCACATTGGAAATCCACAAATATTCACAGCAAAATGGACTCAATGTGCCAGATGCAAATCTAATACCTGTTGCATCTACATATGCCGTGATGGAGTTAATGAACCTTGGACACAAGAACCATGTTGTGGGAGCAACTAATCTGAATGATTGGAGCAACCATTAGCACAGTTTTGAAATACAATGTTCGGAGAATTTCAATAATACTAGTCTCTCTTGAAACCTTTATTCAAACAATAAAATCATTGTTTTTTTTGCAGTATTTTGATAGTGCATGTTCAGGGCAGAGATATTTCTTCTGGAACAATTCTTCGAGGGTGTCTTCATCTTGTTCACCTTGCAAGAAGTGAGAGAGTTGAAAAATCTGAGGCCATCAGAGATAGGATAAAGGAGGCACAACATATTAACATATTACTTTCAGCTTTAGGACACGTGATTGTTGCTCTTGCACAAAGGAGTTCCCATGTTCCTTATTGAAATAGCAAGCTCACACAACTGAATTAGGATTATTTAGGTAACAAATTCAATATTTTCCTTAATGAATAGTTATGGAAGGAAACTACCACTTTTCTCTAGTCTGGGGTGGTAATGATGTTGGACTTTTTTCTTCAGGTGGACAAGAAAAAAAGCTAATGTTTGTGCACATAAGTCCTGAATTAGATGCACATGGGGAGACAATCGACAGTCTAAAATTTGCAGAGAGGGTTGCAACTATTGAACTTGGTGCTACACGTTCCAATAAGGAAAGTGGTGAGGTTACGGAGCTGAAAGAACAAGTTTCTGTTAGAATGATTCTTGAAAAATATGTTGCTTTCTGAATGATAGTCTTATTTGTTCTCCATGGATCGAAAGGACTAAAAACAAGGGATATTTTGGTCTGTTTGTTTGAGGAGCTATGAGTAGTTGAAGTATCTTGATAATGAATGTTGTCCTCTAGAGCACTCAAGAGTCAAAGGTTTCCTAATCTTTGATGTTGCAGATTACTAGCTTGAAGAATGGACTAGCAAATAAGGTAGCAGAGGTTGAGCAGAGAATGAGGATTGGTGTCTCACCAATAACTATGGATTCCAGGAACAGTCCTGAAATACATAGAATGAGGACTGGTTTCTCACCGATGCATCAAAAAATGTAGACCATTTTTTAACTATATATGTAAACAATCTAATGATATTATCCAAAAATTGATAGATATTTTTTTAGGCTTTTAAAAGCTCGCACAATATATAATTGGAACAAAATTTTATTACTAGAAATCAATCAATTACTTCTACATACCACTAAAAGTGGCAAAATATCTATAACATTTTATCACCTTGAACATCAAGCACACTAAGAACCTTGATAATGGGGTCTAATAACATCGTAAAAGATCCAAAATTGACAATGCTCAATTTAATGAGTATTGATTAGTCAAAATTACCATGTGGATCAACTACTCATGTCGAAATGATGGTATATTGGATTAGTATGGGTTTCACTTGCATTTGAAAGAGTGAACACAACGTGGATAAAGAACATTGACTACACTAGGAACCTCGACAATGGGGTTCTAATAACATGGCCAAAAATCCAAGAAAGCTGACTAGGTCGACCTTAGCCTAAAATAGTTAATATTGAAAAAATACAATTTCTTGCCACCTTTAAAGGCTTCATGGAAAATATATAACATACTCTATTCACATTGAAATTGAAAAGAACTCTAATAACTAATTTGGATTTTTTAGAGGTAATATGGCTTGCCATCCATTGAAAGAAAAGTTAAAAAACTCTCAAAATGATTCACTATAGGTTGTTTAATAGGTGACACTCACACATCATCTAGAATAAATAACCTGGGCACCTTAAAAGAAAATATTCTTGCAACTTTTGAGATGGCGGGTTGATAATTAGTGTTGCAACATTCTTTCACTAGATCCATAGTTTTGCAACTAGTCAAAATTTTACTCCCATTAATTTGTTTTTCAAACTATTTTATGCTCTTAATAGGACTAGAGCCTTCAGTGAGATTTGATGGTTTAGCAGAAAAAATCAAAGGAAGAATCTCATTTTCACCCTCACTTGTCAAGATATTTTGAACGTATAAAAAATCAATAATTTGCAACTGTTGTATTCAAATAAGCCACACATTGATTTTGTTGGACTTCCCAATAAGGATATGAAACATTTTCTCTAGTTGTGGACAACAAATAACATTGTCTAAGTATGGTGGTAGTGAGCTCTAACACTTAACTACCATTCCACTTACTATATATTTTGTTTCTTAAAAAAATTGAAAGCACAAGGCCTTGATATGACTGGGACATTTGAATTTCAAAAGAAAGGGTGCAAGGGAGAAGGTGAAAGCCATGGATTCAATGCATCAGGAGAAACACTAGGGGAAGAAAGCACAATAAGAAGATTTATTTTTGCTTCCTTTTGGATTGCATATGGATCAATTGAAATGGGTGGCTTTGTATCTCCGGCATTTGGTTTTGCCTTTCATTTTGGCATCGATAGTAATCTTACCAAAAAATGGAATGCATCTCATTTATGTTAGAAGCGAGTGCATATTTGTGGAACAATCATCCATGGTTGTAGCTCCAAGTTCTTACGTTTTTTATGCTTGAGCTATTGAGTAAAATTACAATTAGTTTGATAACCAATTAGGACTTGGAGGGCAATATGGGTGGTGGGCCATGGAGGTATGCTTGATGAGGGCACTTATTTTATGCTGAAGGAGCTACGGATATATCTAAATATTTATCATATTGTATGTATTTTCCACTTCATATTTTCATTCACCATAATAGTCTTCATGTTGATAGGTCTTCTACTGAAAATACTGATCTTGATCGGTTTGTAAAAATGTCCTTTGTTTCCAATGAGGGGATGATAAAGTGGAAAATGTTGGCTCTGAATCTAGAGATTTATATGTCTCATATTATTGATACATTCTCATTTGAAATTGGAACAAATAATTTTCCCATTGGAGAGGGTATTTATGGCTTAGTCAATTTCACCCAATATGGTGAGATAGACAAAAAGCGTTGGATGCTAGAAACCCTTTCATACTAGCCAATCAAGTGAAGTGATTCAGAGAAAGGCTTCTAAAAGATGCCAAATTCTTTCCACCCATATATTCTTTACAAAAATATTAGTAAATGTCATATTATGTTTCTTAGCATCTATGCTAAGATGAACTACCAAAATAATTACAGGTCCTCTACTCATGTAAATAAGAATGGAAATCACTTTTATGAATCTCTATACCCCTTAGGGTGCCTCAAATGTTTTAGAAACAAGTTTTTGGTGTAACCTGTTAATAAAATCTCATTAACTCACAACATTTCACTAATCAAAACCTCTTAACTATGGCCAATACTTCCTAAACGTAGTAACTTTAACCAAATGAATGTCTTACTGTATCATGATTCATATCCTCCTCACTCACATAGAACACCACTCTTTGGATGAATGCCCTAAAAAGTACCAAGAAATGGATGAAAGTGCAATCTAGAAAGAAGCTATAAATGCATGATTCATTGCGAATCAAAAGCAATTTTCGAAAACCAACACAACACATTGAAAAGAAGAATTCAACTCTTAGAATAAGATTACATAAAGGACTCAAAACTATTATTTTTGTTTTTATTCAATGAAGCAAAAAGGAGAAGAGCAGAAATTTACTCTGTAATCAAGTTAGAACCTTCAACAGATTTACGATTCAAGAGTAACTTCCATGATCATCATTCAAACAAGTCTCAACCATAATGTCATTGGGATGAGTTCTCCACCACTGCCTATTATGACTGACTAGGCATCTTCAACAACTTCTCTTCTCCTCATCAAACTCTTGAAGAAGATGAAACTTGTTCCAAAGACCATAAACAATGCATGTTGTCAAATGAATAACTTTGATGCACAATTAATTTGGTCTTTACATAGTAGCATTTAAATTATAAAAGAGTTATTTATTTCTATCTTATTTATGTAGATTCTAATGTTATTTATTCAAACTAAATAACATGCGGTGGTTGATAATATCTTCAGAAAGAGATCCAAAAACTAAACCATTAACACTTCCACAGGGATGTTGGTTTCCAAGGATTCCAAATATTGTCAAACATAGCCCTCAGGGTTTCTGACTGGTATTGTCTTGAAAGAGAAAGACATTTAAAAATGATATGAGACAAAATAGAAATTTAGCATTTGCAAAGTTGTTGGGACAAACTCATTCCATCAATCCAAGGAGAAAAGCACTTCATTGCTACCTCTAAAATTTGTGCTTCAAAATATAGATTCAATTATCAACTACAAACCCAAAAGTTACTTGAGGGCATCACCCATTGTCACCTTGGTGATCATCCTTCTCACATAAGGCTAGCTTTCCTCCAACATAAGGGAGGAATTCATGATAAGCCTACATATATGTCCTTCAAATGCTAAAAAAAGATATTTGCAAAATGATATTGTTTTTGTCTTTTAAGATTTAAAATGGAAAGCTATGCAGGACCTAGTTCCTAATCCCTGGGCTATAGACTCTAGGCAATAAACACAAATTTAAAATTGATGAAAAATATGTGAGTCCTCACAAAAAAACCACACAGCAAGTGTTATCAGTCAATAATATATCCAATAAATATGTAACAATGTTATCTCCTAATAGATGGAACATTTGAAGACAATGTGCTCCCCCAACTTGATCTCTTGTAAATCACATAGCTGAAAAATCCATTTGAGGTGTGTGATGCAGTGAGCTATCTCAAACCAAAGCTACTGGGAGCCCACTCTGAATGAACCAAGGGAAATTATAAGGTTTTGCATCCAATGTCTATTAGTATAGATAGGCACTTAGCTACATAAAGCACTCAAAATAATAAAATGACATATTCAAGCTAATGCCCCTCAAGGAGGGAAATCCAAGTGATTTGGATGTAGTTTGTAGATATTATCTCTAATCTCCTAGGTTAAGTAACATTTATATAGTAGGAGCTGACCTAGAGTGTCCAAATATTACCTAAAAATGGCAAGTTGATTGATAGAAAAGGCCACTAACTGAAGCAGTTAAGAAGAACCCACAACAATTACACCAAGGAGGGGTCCATTGAAGCAATACCATGAACTCCACCTAGATGATAGATTGAGGAATTTCATGTTAGAAGTATATGAAGCATCGTAATATAAGGTTTTAGAATCTCTATATCCTATCCCAATCAACCCAAAGCAAGCCAGGTCCCCAGACCTTGAAGCCATAACGGGTCATGGCTCTAATGATCATGTCCAAAGAGGTGCATCTTGAAAGAGATGTCCTAGAGCACTATATATTTAGCCAAGTAAACCATATTCTTTATTCAGTTGGGGCTAGAAAGCATGCCTCAAGCTAAGCTAGACTCCTAAGATCTGACCCCCAAGTATGTGTAGGTTGTAGTAATCTGAATCCCATATCCTCCAACGTAAAAATGTTAATCAAAGAGAGCATGCTGAGACATGTTGAATATCATAACCTTAGTCTTAATAAGTTCAAATTTCAACTATCAAAGATCACAAGAGTTGGAGGAGGCCTCAATTTGTCTCTACAACCCCTCAGGTGAGGTGCCAAGAGGATCATCTTGTTGAAAACTAAAAGCACGGAGATCAAGACATCGGGTAGAAGACAATCAGCACCATCCTATATTTTCTCCTAAGAAAGGAGTCCATATCATCGATATAGAACCGAATGAGAGTTAGTGAGAGAGGGAATTCCTATTTTACCTCTATAGTACTCCTAAGGTAGTATAAGAAGATGTTGATAGTGCACAAATGAGCAAGCACTGGCTCATATAGTCTCGCGATAGAAGCCAATGTCATATCACATGTTCAGATACATGTTTGAGACCTCTATCTGAGTTGACATACAAGGGTTGTTTTGAAGCATATGAAATCTACAACACATAGTGAATTTTTTCTTTCAAACCTACAAAGGTATGGTTCATTCTCTTTGAAGTTTTGTAGCCATCAATCATATAGTGTTTGTTTGGAATCTGGTGCACTAGAGTGAAAGTCCTGAGTATATAGTATAAACCTCCAACAAATAAGTTTTTGTTGTAATTTATGTTGAAGCAGCAGTAAACATGTTTCCAAAACACATCTTTTGGCATTTATAGAATCCTGAAGTATTATTTGATCCTGTTTATTATAGAAATAGAAGAACTTGAATATTTGGTTCTCTCAAATTTCAAAATTCCATGTAAGAATCTCGCTTTGTATCATTTCTCCTTGTAAGCTGAAATATTACCATGAGATAGAGGCACAAAGTATAACTAAAGGTGGGATCCCTCCAACAATATAAGCAATGAAAGCTAAAAAATGTCATAGTTCTTCTAGTTTCCACAAAGTGAACTACAAACAATATCTAAAATAGCAACGAATGTGGACACTTATTCAAGTTCAATGGACTTTGGCTAAGTGGAGATGTGAGGTTAAACCAAATAATAAATTATGGACTAAAAAATATATAAACCCCATGCCAAAACCAAGTATCATCACCATGGAATAACGTGAATGACAAGAATATTTTCAACAATAAAGAACACCATGTAGGCCAAAACATGCGCTATAACTTCTCGATTTTATATATTACGGGATGGGACAATAATATTTATTTCTCAATTGAATGATAGATAGTCAAACTAATAGATTCCTAAATGTCAGTTGTACATTTCTATCACTCAGAAAACCTTTACAGCTCCTTGGAAACTTGAGATTTTCTGGGATTTTGGAACCTTCATAACAATACAGAAATGGCTCTCAAAATTAACATTGCCATAGAAAAGGAAAATTGACCTACATCACCAAATGTGCCTTTTCCTGGCAAGGACAAAGCTTAGTCTTATGTCAAATTTTGTAGTTGTTTTAAAAAAAAGTGGTTGTGTCATAGAAAGTAATTTTTAAATCCAATAAGTCCATAATAGATGCACTTTCTCATTTTTTCATTCAAACTAAATCAATCCACGATCTGCCTTAAGACCAAAATAATGTGTGTATTCTCCTCCCTCTGATAATTCCCTCCCAGGCCATGCAAAAATGTCATTGCAGACTTCAAAAACAAACTGTGATATGTATACATATTATTTTAATAGAATTGTTCAAGTTCTAAATTTCCACTGCAATATGTACGTACTATATCTTTCCTCTCAATTTTAACCATCACTTGTGAAAAGTTAAAAAGCATATATTATGGAAAAGGGATTTCCCTTCAATTGTAATGCATAAAGTAATAATTTATACAAAGAAGGAAAGCACACAACAATGAAAAAAGAGGTGTTGGCCAAAATATTTATTGAGACAAACTACCTAAAAGGCTTCATAGAGAGGGTAGCTTCTATGCTATTGTTTTGCTACTAAGAAGAGCATCCTTACCTATCCATGCTTGATATATGAACGAACCACCTTCCAATGAAGCATACCTAGTATAAACAAGCACGTCATCACAACTAAATACTAGAGTATTTGTAAAAGCATGATTCCTGATATAATAAGATATATTATAGACACATGTCGCTATGAATTCCAACCTTTTCTGGTCCACTTTATAAAATCTATAAAAGATTCAAATGCTCCCTTCCAAGCCTCATAAACCAGTCCATTTCATATCCCTTCATGCATAGGGAAAAAATATAATTATGTTGTCTTCACGAATGAGACCATTCTCTTTGTTGAATTAAAAGAACGAAAAAATTCCAATAACACAACAACATCATCATAACAGCTTCATAAATTAGGGAAAAGTAATGGCTACACACCTCTAATTAATGCTCCAAATGAAGGCCCATCGTCATGCTTTTCCTAGTGGCATCCCATGAAGCATGGAAGATAAGTTTTGAAAGTCAATTTGGGTGATAAAATTCCCAAATAGTCAGGTGACATCAAAATATAATCCACTTAATATCCACTCTAGCTCGCTTATTATCAAAGATACTTCAAAAAATCTTTTTCCAAATCATTTAAGTTGCAACAAGGGAGTGACATTATCCACATCACCTTTCCATGTCACCGAAAATCTATGATAAATCCCCCTTGATTTCCATGTTTGTAAACCAATCCTTACAAGTACAAATCAAATCATAAAGGGATAAATAGGACAACATTCAAGGAGCATCCACACAACATGCATAGGAGAGTTCCAAGTGTACATAAACAACCCAAAAACTGCCTCAAGAGATATGACCAATGCCTTAGAAAACATGAAGTACCTCAAACAATATGAGAGGGCCTTGGGAAACATGAAGGTACCCAAAAATAAAAATGCAACCAACTCGTCAAGGAAAAACTACCCTAGTTATCCAAAAACAATATTATGGTGCTGTTACTAAAAAGAGGGGTAACGTTGCCAACACAAATCTTAAAATCAACCCCGTCCCCCAACAACAACAACAAAATGACGATATTAGTAACAACCTAACTTTTTTACAAAGTTAAAATTACAACTTGTTTGAAATTGTGGCCTCAAAAACTAAATACCATTGTGAAAAAAGACCTTGAAATCAAACCTTGAGTCAAAAAGTCGTGTTACAGTAAGCACTTTCATTTTCACTTCAAGGTTAAAATTATGACTAGTTTGATATGGAGGGCATGATAGATGGGCCCACTACAATCCAAAACCTCAAATTTAAAACTTGAATCACAACACCTCATTACCTCCAACACCATCTTCTGTGGGGTGCCTAAAATTACAAAACTAAGGAAACAATTTTCTTTTAAATTGAAAAAAAATGGACCTTTCAAATTAAAAATTAAAAATAGAAATGATTTTGAATGTAAATATTAAAACATTTCTTAATAAGTGGAGAATTTATTGTGGAGGAAAGCTTGACGAAATAAACCCTTATCATTGCAGCCCTCTATACTATTTTTTCTTCCATGATCCAGTTAGAACACCATTGTTGTTGCTCTGGATTGTCACCACCATGATGTTGTGCTTGATGCTTGGTCATTTTTCACTGAAATCTTCATCCTGTGAATTTTTTTTCCTATTTTTGGCCTAGATCTTACAAAGAGAGTTGAGGGGGTTAGGGTGTAAAAACTACATAATCGTCATTTGTCTAGCTTCAAGTCTCTCTTTTCTACGGTTGGCCTAGATCTTGCGAAGGAAGTTGAGGGGGGTGGGGTGTGGCAAATTATAGTCATCTTATCCCCAATTCATGCCCTTTTTTTTCTGCTCTAGTGGAGGTAGGATTTGCAGGTGCAGGTTCATGGTGGTTCTTAAGTTTTCTTGGCTATGTTTCTCTTTAATGGGTGTTTGATGTTGTTGTTGTTGCAGTTGTTGTCATCTGCCAAGTGTTTCTGCCACAATTTTTTTGGGGTTTCTTGGGGTTTCTGGGTAGAATGTGCCCAAGTTTATTTTAATGTGGGGTTTAGGAATTATTTGTTGCTCCTTATAGGTTTTGGCAAGCCTACGTGCTTATCCTCTTAGTTTTCCTCAAACTTTGGCCTAGGATTTTATTTCTCTGGGGTTTTTTGGGGATTTTTGGGGGGCTATATAGGGATCATATGCCTGATTTTTTAATGATGTTTCATGGACCTTCGATTGGAGGAATGTAAACTATGGAGCTTTGAGCTCTTTTTTTTGGTAGGCCATTTGGCTAATGTGACTGTTATGCCCTTGTGCATTTGCAAAATGTAATTTTGTCCATGTTTTCAAGTTGAATAAAATTATGATTTTTTCTTCAAAAAAAATAAATGGAAAATTTATTAACGAATAAATTATTCTAAATATATAAAAAAATAAAAGTTAAAAATTTAAAAAACTTCTATAAATTTCGTACTATTATATATATATATATATGTCTAAAAATTTAAAAGGCCTGTATAAATTTCCTTTGGCCTAGCAAAGGATGCAACAGAAGCATCCCCTAGTAAGATGGGATAGACTTATTCTCCCCAAAAAATTGGCAGTTGGGGGTTCAGAAATATTGTTCTCTTCAGCAAAGCACTAGTAACCTAGAACCTTTGGCAGCTAATTCATAACACATCCCTCTAGGGGAAAACTCTCAAATCCAAATATCTCCCATCCTCCACATTCGTGGACTAGATCTACTAACCAAGGAAATCTAGAAAGGGATCAAATGTCTAGAATACTTCATACAGGCCTTCCCTCTCATTGGAGAATGGTCTGCATCACAAATTGGGAATCCTGTAAGTGTGAAGCTAGGACTATATCCATGCATGGTATTATTTTATGCCTCTATATTATCAAACAAGTTCACCGAGCACTTAAATTAAAAGTGGTGTTATGTCCTCATAGATGCAAAAGCACAATCCCCCTTGGCATGGGGGCCTACAAGATGGAAAACTTTCACAAATTTGCACCTTATAGGACAAGATGTTGTAGAATTGGAAACATGTTTCAATCCCCTCACTACAAATCTCATCAAACTTTGGAAGGAGATCAATATGAAGCTGTTATTGTCCAAAAATCCCAACAATGGGGACTTCACTACAAAATTGGGCTACGAGTCTCACATTGATTCCCTATTTACTGGGGAAACACACTGTCGGTGGAAACCTCTACAAAAAATACAAGCACCCCTAAAATATAAAACTACACTTTGGCTAGCATTAAATAACAAACTTTTAACTTGAGACAATCTCATGAAGATGAACTAGGAAGGTCCTAGTTTCTACTATTAATGTGAATATTCATCAAAGAGCATTGCACACTAAATTATCTCCTATGCATACACAATGCAAGTAATCAACATATTAGTGTCATAATTGAATATAAATGGCTCGTGGTCTTCCACAAGTTTGGTAGACAATCTCATCACATGGATAGAAAATAAAGACAACTTCTTCCATGGGCATCCCCACCATTTTGGTAAAAAATATTTCGTATGCTAGGAACAAAGTTATCATCAACACTCGAAACATCCTTCTAGAGATCACAATGGGTTTAGTGGTAAAATTATGCATGAACCATAAAGTTGATCATGAGCCATAGAAGAGGTGCATCCTGATCATGCGCCCTCTTACAGAGCAGCTTAAGGGCACCTAACACAATGTGGTGTTAGTGTGGTTTTATTTATCACTCAATCACATGATGTACCCATATGGTATCGCTCGTAGGCAAGGTAAAAACAACCATTCATAATTAATTGCATTGTGCACCTTGCTACAGTTTTCTTCATTAATTTTTTTTAAGAACAATCGAGTAATGGTCCATGGGGGATTTTAGGCTTGCCATCTACTGAGGAAACAATAAAATCCAAATCAAGAATATCTACCTTCACTATAATCTTCAAGACATAAAGGACACTCTCTTCTCTTTTGAAGGGATCTCTTTCACACATATGTTGCATGAACTCAATTCCACTATTGATGGGCTCTCCAAAACTGTTGTGGAACTCCTGGAGATGACCTTCCTCATCTATGACCTCTCGAATGGTGTGGAATATGGAAAAAAGGTCATATATGCTTAACGTGACATTTACATTTATACTTTGTCTTTAATTTTTTTGTTTTCCTTGCTATTTTAATATGCCACAGTCACAAATTATGTACATGCTTTTCTGAAATTTTTGTGACTCTCCATATTGCACGTATCTTAGAAAACACCTAATGACTGCCGTGTGTCCCAATTATATGCATTAAAATTTCCAAATAAACTAAAACACCGAGAATATTTGCAGCTGGTGCAAGTTCTATTCCTTGGGTCTCGCAAGTTGGAAGGCACTGAAAGGAAGCTTAAGGGCACTAAAGGGGAATATAACCTAGCCCTATTAAATTCCATTTCTCCTTTTATCCATTTAGACAGTTAGGTAGATAGTTGACCTCATATCCTACCCATCTCCTTGAAATCCAACTCATGGATAGATAGATTTTTTTATTGAACGAGGAAAGGTCTATCTACGTGGCTATCGGTGAGAGCGAACATTCAATAGGGTTGTTGGGTGGATAATTGAATATAGCATATCTCTTGCCTACCTAGATCTAAGGTGAGGAACTAATAGCCAACCCAAAAATTGTGTCGCTACCCAATTGTGCTGCTACGCTTTTTGGTTTCCTCATGAAATAAAGAACCAATCCATTCAGGGCATTTGTCAACGTCTCTATGACGAGATCATATGTTAAAGAGATCTATTTTGTTTGTTTTAAATGGTAGCAAGTAAATCTTTATGGTGAAAACATATAGGAACAAGTAGAATCTGTCTCGCTAGTATTACTTCCTTGGTCGTGCTAGCTGGGAACATGCTATAGTTCAATCCTTCCCAGGGGGGTTGGCTAAATGGATAGAGAACTGGCGGAAACAGATTAAGTCAGAGGGATTTATTAGGGGGGATGAATGTAGGATTAGGGATTGTAAGTGTTGATGGGAACTAGTGATAGAATGATTGGTGGTAGGAATAAACTTAGTGGAGGAGCGTTAAGCTGCTCTCCTGAGGAAAGTAGTAGGAGGGACCCTAAACAAATAGAGGGGGTCGAATCCCTATGAAGGTCAAGACCTATCGGAATTTTCAGTTGGACGTATCAACTGGATCAACTACTGCTATCTACTGTGGACCAACAGAATCACATCTATATACAACCACTTCAGCTAAATTTAAGTAATATGGAATCAAATCCCTCCCTATCCTCGTTGTAGATGATCCCTCCAATATTCAGGGCCTCCACTACCCAGCCTTTCATTCCATACTTACTCATTATGCCTCTCATATTGATTGATTCCTAGCTCAGGGAGCATTCATTAAGGCCAGCCCAAGCCCAACAGGTCAGGATATCGACCTAGGAACTTCTCATCTATCCATCACCCCCACAAGAAAATAATTCTTTTCATTTTCGTTACAGAAGAGAATGGAAAGGATCCAGAGCAGAAGGGAAATGAATTAACTACTCGATCAATCTATCCTGAACGATTATGAATTATAGGAGGGAGATGACGTCTTTTAAATATTGATTCTTGTGCATTCATTTCACCAAGAAATCGCTAGCTCTAATACATCGAAGATATGAATACAAGAAAAGAGAGGGGAGAAGATCCAACCCATCCCTATGACTACCTTTCATTCTTACTAACTGGATACATATTAACAACTTCCCAAGGAAAATAAAATAATTTACCTTCTACAATTATGTAGTTGAAATGCCATGAAACCATCGACCATTAGCCATGATATGAGAATGCTTTCAGTTTCTCCCTCGACCTCAATCAGTGAGCAACATCCATAATACTCAACGAAAAATTGTTATACCAATGCATTTCTCCATAATGATGGCGGTCTTGAATCTTCACCCACTTCATCAAACCAGAAGAAATCTATGAAAATTTGTTACAGATTCATGCAATCCATGTACAAAAGGTTGTTGTGATGATAGGAGAAGAGAACAAACACTCTTGCAATTCCATGCAAAAACTGCAAAATATTTTTTCTTTTGGATGCTATATATAGAAATAAGATAAATTTTAGGTAAGACAAACAGTTAATATGGGGTTATGAAACCATTTTCTACAGGACAAGGATATGTATATTCAAGCGGCTTGCAGAGCCAAATCTGGAAAATTTGCACCCATTTTTAGAATTTACAACATTCTTAGTAGTTAAAAGGTTTACGGTGTATCCCATATGCTCTAATGCTAAGAAGCTTTCGTCACAATTGAAAGATCTTTTGGGTTTGATAATGCTAGTTGGAAAACTTGTAGCTAAAATTTAGTAAGTTGTAAGTTACATAAAATTCCCCTCACTTTGCAGAAAATGGATAAAATGACCACAAAAATGATGTTTTAAACAAAATTGAGCATACTATGGCCAAAAAATACTTTACTTGCTCAGACATGGGTTGAAATCCCCCAACGACATGTATCCACATTGGCATGACCAACAATGCTAACATATTATAAACGAACATAATACCACAACTCTTCCTGAACAGGAAATTACATTTATCTTATTATCGAATATATCAGGAATCCAAAAATTCCTAAATTTCATCAGTAGCAGGCATATTTTACCAACATGAGAATACACGTATTATAATTTCTCTAACAATTTGAATGGACATAAACTAGGTGGATTAGCAGAAAATAATTATTTTTTCTTCATAACAGAAAGATAAAACTATTAAAGTCTTAAACAGAGATCTTATCCATTGATTCAATGGAACTCCCAGTGTAATTAATCCAAAGATTGAGTTGAACTCTCCGGCCTACCCCGCTTTGGGTTGTATGTCATTGCTCTCTCCACTTAAGCCTTTCCCATCTTTTATTTCTAAAATTACCCTAGAAAATGACCAAATGTTTGGGGAAAAACTCTCCCAGAATGACTGAGTCTGAATCACAGACACTAGGGTATGGAGAGAAAATCCCTGGAATCCATCAATACCCTAAAAATTGGCTGAAATCACCTCAATTCTGAAGAAAACCCAAAAAATTATGCCTGAACCACTTAGTACTGACGCCAAGGTATAGACGGTGGATGAAAACCAGACAATACAACCCCAGATAGTCGAGCACATCCATTCCCATAACATTGTAAGAAAATTACTCGGTTAAGATTCCTTTAAAAATAGTCATGGTACCATCTAAAATTTGAATATAAATGGGCGGTCTATCCATTCAATGGTTTATATTTCACTAAAAGAACCGTGTTTTCCTTACGACCTCTGGAGCTTAGTTTGAGTGGCTAGGTAAAATATCGTTTATGTGTAGCTTTGAGGTTGTGGTTAGCTTTGTGGTTGTATTCTACTGTGTGGTTGTTTGGTCCCACAAGTCCTAAGGTTTATTTTCAGGGAGGATTATGTATGACTCCTTTTTATTAGCCCAAATAGATAATGTGTAAAATAAAAAGTATGTATATTGATAAAAGTATTTTATAACTCAGTGTTAAGTAATGTATAAAATAAAGATGATTTGTGTGTCAAATATTTGGAATATAAAATATGTATATTAAAAATATTTTTAGATATAAAGAAGTGAAATTTATATAAATATAAATAATATTATTAAGAATCAATTTAAACGTTTTTTCTTTTATTCTACTACACATGTCATCAAGAGATAACATCTCATCATGTATTCTTTACATGTGTGTTATTTGGAGTAAACTTGATTTTGAAATGAACACTTGTTCATGAGTAGTCTATGATACTTTTTCCCACTAGACATAGAAATATTATGCAATTGGTGAAGGATAAATAAGCATGGGTATCAGTGGTAAGGTTGTGCAAGGTCAACCGAAACGCTTTTAATATGTATGGCCCTGTGGGGGTGGTGGACTCGACAATAATCATGGAAGCTCCATGTGAGGGTGGAAATACTGCGGGGTGTGCACGACTCACTAGTGTGGGTGCCCGTGGGGGTTGTGGAGGACATAAGTAGCGGGCTAGCAGGGGTGGGGATTCGATGGTTCAAAAGAAGAGTCGTCAATGTGGAGGAGCCCGTGCTGGAAAGGGGAATCATGGGTCTGAGCGATCTGAGGTAAATGAGGGGTAGGGTATCCAACATTGTTGCTTGGAGAATTTTCATGCACTTATCAACAACTTGATGGAAAGAGTGGACACCGCTGAGAGAATTTTAACACTGCAAATGGATTCAGAGACCCCTATAGTGAAATGTAACATTTCAATATCAAAATTGCAATTTTCCATTTATGGAGTTACACAATTAAAAATTACTGACATAGATGACTATTCATATACTTGTTGTACTTGTTATTTGGTCATATTTTTATTCTTGGACTATAATAGTCATTTACATTCATCATTATTAATTTTGTCACTTATTATCTAGTCATATATTTTAATCCTAGACTAAATTAGTCATTTAAGTTAGTCGCTTTTAGTTTAGTCACTTATTATCTAGTCATATATTTTATCCCAAGACTAAATTAGTCATTTAAGTTAGTTTCTTTTAGTTTAGTCACTTATCATCTAGTCATATATTTTATTCCTAGAATAAATTAGTCATTTAAGTTAGTCATTTTTAGTTCGATCACTTAAAATTGCTCAAATTTTGTAGTAATTCACTTGAAATAATTGCAGTAACTAAATTTTTAAGTCACATGGTAATTAATTTCATCGTTTTTTACTAGTGTTGACTGCGCAATCCTCATGAGCATATCCAATGTGTGTTTGGCTTGCAAGAGTGCAACCCAATTTAGTACAACTGATAGTCAACTGTCCCTTTCACCTACCTCTCACCTGGGTCTCCATTGGATCTGACATGCATGTAGTGAATGGTAGTAAATATTCAATTGCAAGTGAGATCACTCCATGTGAATTAATTTAATATTTAATTCACTGATCTCTCACTAGTGTATCTTCATATACAACTAGCACAAGTGAGTTTAACTCACTTAACTGAGTTAAAATACTTTAAAACTCACATAACTACACATCCAACTTTGTTACAACTTCGAAGCACTCAGTTACAACTAAGTCCACTTGCATGTCCCACCAACCAACCTTTGAACTCGAAATTCCTTTAGCTAACTAGTTTTCCACTTCAGTTAACTGATTCCAAGTGCTTCATGAGAATAGATTAATATTTATTGTCCAACTATTATTAAGGGATAATAATAGTCGACATGCATCTATAAATAGGCATACGATCTATAAATAAACTTCGCACATACATCTAAAAATAGAACATCATCTATAAATAGAATTTTCTCACCATATATACATAGACTTTCGCTATAAATAGATTTTTCTCATCGGTTCTAAAAATAGACTTACACCTAAAAATAGTCGAAGGCTCCATCCTAGTGTAGGAGATTAATTTTCACTAGGATCGTCATCTTGTTGAATCTCAACACTCTCTCTCAACAAGAAAGAGATTATTCTTCACCCCGATCATGTCTCTATGGTATTCTAATTTTCTCCTGGTGAGTGCCTTCATTAGAATATCTGCATCCTGATCCTCTGTAGGAATGTATTGAAGCAACATCACATTCCGCTGCACACAATCTCTAATATGATGATACCAGATATCTATATGCTTAGATATATCATGAAACACAAGATTAATCAAGAGTTTAATGAAACTCTAGTTATCACAATGAATCACTGTAGGATCTAAATGAGAATCAAAAAAACCAAGTAGGATCTTTCTCATAAAAATATCCTCACATGTAGCTTGACTTGCTGCCATGTATTCTGCTTCTATTGAACTGAGTACTACAATTCTCTGTTTCCTGTTGTACCAATAAAAAATTGTAGACCCGATACTAAAGATCCCTCCTGATGTGCTCTTTCCGTCTGTTGGGCTGCTCGCCAAATCTACATCCGTGAAGCCATGCAACTTCACCTCATTCGTATTTCTGTACCACAATCCATACTCAGATGTGCCCCTTAGCTATCTCAGGACATGCTTTCCCACCTTCCAAAAGAGCTTGGTAGGCTTAACCATCGCTTGACTAAGCTGGTTCACCGCATAACATATGTCTAGTCTTGTATTCACTAAATACATTAGTGAACCCACTAATTTTTGTTAGACAGTAGCATCCACTACCTCTCCAGATGTGGCGTCCTCTTTCCTCCAGTTTCCTGGAATCGGAGTATCCATGGGTTTGCATCCATTCATGTGAAAATTACCCAGTATCTCCCTTGCATACTTGCCTTGAGACACAAAAAGTTCACCATATCGCTGCCATATTTCCAATCCAAGGAAATAATGAAGGAGGCCCATATCCTTCATCTCGAACCCCTTTGCAGGGTCCTCCTTACATGAGTGTATCAGCTTCTCATCACCAGTTAGTATTAAATCATCAACATAAAGAACAATGATTGAAATCTTACCCTCCACCACAATCTGATATAGGTTTTCATTCGCCTCATCCTTGGGGAAGCCAAGTCCAGTGAAATAGTTGTCTATCTAAGTGTACCAAGCACGGGGTGCTTGATTCAGCCCCTACAACTGTCTTTTGAGTCTGCACACATGTGACTCACTACTGAAGATCTCAAATCCTTCAGGCTGCTTAATGTAGACCTCTTCTTCAATGATCCCATTGAGAAACACAGTCTTCACATCCATCTGATGAATGTGCCAACCTATATGTGCTGAGAGAGAAAGGATGGTCCTTATGGAAGAATATCGTGGGACAGGTGCAAAGGTTTCTTCATAATCAATTCCCTCAATCCGTGAGAAGCCCCAGGCCACAAATTTGGCCTTGTATTTCTCAACACTCCCATCAGCATCTTGCTTTACCTTGTAGATCCATCTTAAACCTACCACTGATTTATCAACCGGCCTTGGAACAATTTCCCAAGCATTGTTTCTGACAATGGAGTCATACCCCTCCACCATTGCATCTTTGTC
The DNA here is from genome assembly GCA_034641835.2 of Pinus albicaulis. Classification (NCBI taxonomy): domain Eukaryota; kingdom Viridiplantae; phylum Streptophyta; class Pinopsida; order Pinales; family Pinaceae; genus Pinus; species Pinus albicaulis. Next base: position 459,557,007 of record CM076569.1, on the reverse strand, counting down.
TGCACTGTGAAGTAGGGACTCCTACATTCTTTGCAGCATCAAGTTTCAGCCTCTTACCTTCTTTGGTACGCCTTCTGCTAGTTCTAATATTTGGCTCTGTGTGGGCAGACTCCTCCACTCCATGAACCTCCTCCGGTGGCTGATCCACACCTAGAGACTCATCTTTGGGAACCAATAGTTCCTCCTCTGGATGCAAGTCCATCTCCCTCTCAAGTGACAACTGCATGGCTTTTCCCTCATCGAACTTTATATCCTGTCGCATAACAGTCATCTTACTATTAAGCAAATACACACAATAATTATGGGGTGTTTCTGTGTACCCAAAAAATATCCCAACTTCAGCAGTCAACTCTAGCTTCTTCCTGGAATTCTTGGTCACATGCACATAAATAGATGAGCCAAAAATCTGGAAGTGGGAAACATCCAGTTTCTTACCAATGAAAGTTTCTTCAGGTGTACTCATGCCAAGTACTCTATGAGGACAATGGTTTTGCACATAAACTGCAGTGTTGCATGCTTCCGCCCACAAATGCATTGGTAGGCCTTGATCATGCAACATTGCTCGTGCTTCACCCACAATCGTTCTGTTCTTCCTCTTCGTGACCCCATTTTGCTGTGGGTTATGAGGCGCTATGAGTTCTCTTTGAATTCCTTATTTGCCACAAAAGCCTTTGAATTCGTTCGAGATGTATTATTCACCATTATCGCTCTCCACCATTATCACTCCACAGATCCTTCTCTTGCTTCACCGACTCTTTCTCCACCAATGCCTTAAACTCACAAAACTTTGAGAATGTTTGATCTTTCTTCTGCATGAAGAAGATCCAGCATTTACGAGAAAATTCATCAACAAAAATAACATAATACCTTTGTTTAATTTGTTGAAGCAACCGAGAATGGTCCACACACGTCTGTGTGAACTCTCTCCAGGATCACCGAAGCATGGTTCTCCTTTTCATGAAAGGTGGACTTTACATACTTCCCCATGGTACAACCCTTGCAGTGATCTAACTTAGCAAGTGTTCCCATTGGAATTCTGGTAGATATTTTCTACATGAATTTCAAGGCTCCATGATGAAGATGGCCCAATTGCCCGTGCCATAATTTTCCCTCATCCCGGCTCACCACTTTTTCTGCCTTTCCCATCATGGCAACGCAGACAACTAGCTCCATATTGTAGAGTTTCTTGACTCGAAACCCTATCCTCTTGGCTTGACCCGTTGTTTTATGTCCCAGGAAATATTTTCCATTGCTGAAAACAACGTTATAGCCTCTGTCCTCCAACATCGCAACTGAGACCAAGTTTTTCTTTAGACCTGGAACATGCATAACATATTTTAATTGAAATGGTTTACCTGGCTCCCTCTCAAAGGTAATGGTACCAATTTTGGTCGCACTGTATCGTTCATCATCTCCCATCTCTATATGCATCTGGAGATTTCTCTCCTCCAAGTCACTAAAAAGCTTCTTATCTCCCGTCATGTGGAAGGAAGCACCACTATCCCACACCGATCCCAATGCACTTGACACCATGCATGCGATAAAAGAGAAATCAAGTTTAAATTGAAATGCAAGGGCTTCACTAGCTTTAGCTCCAGCATCCTTCTTGTTGTTCTTCTTCTATGGGTAGTTAGTGGCAAGATGCCCATGTTCGTGACAGTGAAAACACTCCACCTTGGACAAATCCAGCTTCTTGCCTTTAGAATCAGATTTTGAATGGAATTTCTTCCTCTTCCCTTTTCTTGCCTTGGAAACCAAAGCAAAATCCTCTTCATCATCATGCTTTGATGAAGAGCCATCTCTGGTGTCCTCCTACACAAGATCCGACCACATTCGTTCCCAATCCAACAGTTTTTCCCGTCCATTGACAAAGTCTTCATAACTGTGCCAACTCTTAGGAAGTCCCTAGAGAGCCATGCTCACCAAATCATCATCGGCAATAGTGATTCCAACACTCCCCAATTCATCCCGACATTGGAAAAACTTTGTGAGATACTTTGGAATATTGTCACCCTTTTCCATCTTGATCTTTTTGAGTTTATCCTTCAGTGCCAATTTCCTATGGTTGTTGCTGCTTTGGAAAAGGTTCGTCAAAGCTTTCCACATAGAATATGGAGTGGCTTTCCCATGAAGGCTTGAGACAATGTGGTCTTGTACACCTTCCAACAGAATCCTTCTCGTCTTCACTACTTTCTTTTTCCATGCATCAAACAATGCAACATCCGTCAAAGTGGGCTTAGGAACATCACTGTCGATGAATTCCTTCAAGCCATTATCTTCAAGCACTGCCTCTAACCTGTCCTTCTAGGAAATGTAGTTTGAGCTACCCTCGAGTGCATACTCTAGCTGCAAGCCATTGAAAGCCATTTCAATGTTTACTCAACTATCGCACTAAGAAATTCTTATAGCAAATTCGATTTTTTTCCACCAAAAAACTCAGCTAATACTTCAAAATTGCAATATTCTGTGCTCTGAAACCATGTAGAAATTTTAATACAATTATATATTTCTTGGATTCTCCTAATCTAACAGTTATATTCCACTATTAAATAAAAAATTGCTTCTACAAAAATTATTGCAGAAATTTAAAACACGATCACCAATTGCAAACACACGAAGAAAAATAATTTACACATATCACAGATGTTGACCGGGAAAGCATAAAACTAAAAACCCCACTATAATAAATTATGTATATACCATGGATCATAAAACAATCTCATATAAAACTCTAATCCAAGAGCTCTCAGTTCAATATACAATCGTCTCACATTGTTTTGCAGAAATTGTCAAATGCCTTAGCAAAATTTCTTCGTCACAACAACCTGCCTCCACTACACAATCCAAGTTGATTGCAAAGACCAATTCGATGCAATCATACCCTCCTTGACTGCGCAATCGTCATGAGCATATCCAATGTGTCTTTGGCTTGCAAGAGTGCAATCCAATATAGTACAACTGATAGTCAACTGTCCCTTTCACCTACCTCTCAACTGGGTCTCCACTAGATCTGACATGCATGTAGTTAACAGTAGTAAATATTCAGCTTCATGTGAGATCACTCCATGTGAATTAATTTAATATTTAATTCACTGATCTCTCACTAGTGTATCTTCAATTGCAACTCGCACAACTGAGTTTAACTCACTTAACTGAGTTAAACTACTTTACAGCTCACATAATTACACATCAAACTCTTTACAACTTTGAATCACTCAGTTACAACTAAGTCTACTTGCATGTCCCACCAACCAACCTTTGAACTCAAAATTCCTTCAGCTAACTAGTTTTCCACTTCAGTTAACTGATTCCAAGTGCTTCATGAGAATAGAATAATATTTATTGTCCAACTATTATTAAAGGATAATAATAGTCGACATGCATCTATAAATAGACATGTGATCTATAAATAGACTTCGCACATACATCTAAAAATAGCCCAAGGCTCCATCCTAGTGTAGGTGCTTAATTTTCACTAGAATCATCATCTTGTTGAATCTCAATAAAGTGATTGTTAGAAATTAATGGAGATTAGGTATATTTTGTTACATAGTTGTGAGTTTTCTCTTTATTAGACATTCAGTTCCTATTAATTAGGAATCTTTTTCACCTAATGTATCTATTTAATTATTGGTGCTTAATGAGAAACTCCAAGCGACTACATTTGCTTGTGGGAGCTCTTGGTGATCCGCACCTGTGAGCTCCTATATTGCTTGCCAAACTTCATGTATTTTGCATTTTTTGACATGGTATCAGAGCTCAGGAAGAGCTGAGAGAGGCTGTGCGTGAGGCAAGTCGTGAAGGCGAGTTTGGTGGCTCGTTCTCCGAGCTGCGTTCTCTGTTGACTGTGTGAGGCATATCCTGTGGTCGTGAAGGCGTTTTCTAAGGCCGTGAAGGCATATTTTTTCTGGTGGCATTGTTTGGAGGTGGAGTAGATCATAAAGAATCCTAGATCGGACTTGCTGGCACTGTGAATGGATAGATCATGAAGAGGCCGAGTGGTAAGCTTTATTTGTCTTTGGTTTTTTATATAAAGCAATTTTTTTTTTCAAAATTGGAAATCGCTGGTTTATGTGGAGGTCGAAAGCCTGCATCAATTTGTTTGCGTAAGGCCGAGTTCGGAAGCTGTGGGGCAGGAGCAATCACTGTGCTCCACGACGAACCATACGCCAGTGTTACTGAGATTCGAATCTTTGTTAGTATTCACTACGGCTCTATGCTCCACGCTCTTGTAAACGTCGTTGCTCAATTGTGCTGCTGTGAGTGGCAGTGCATAAATGCAATTCATCGATTCCAGAATCTTCATTGCTGGCTTTCGATTTGTTGCATAGAGGCAGAATGTTACATAAGAAACATGTATGTAAAAGACTTTACATGAATGTGAAGTGAGTCAGGGCGGTGGCTGTATAATTCAGCTCCACAGCATCTCCCATGGAATTGGGCGGGAGATCCATATGTTAGTCAGTGCGATGGCCTCCATTTTTAACGCAACAAACAACTCTTGAATTGTTTGCAGTCAGTCTACCTTGACATTTGAAATAGTAATTGAACACTCCACATAAAAATCCATTATTTTATGGAAAGGGAAATTTCCTTTATGGAACGGTAATGAAACTGGCCAATTCTTATTGCTTAATTCAATGTCATGAATATTGAATTTCCGTCCAAAATTGAAATCTGTATTTTCCAGGTTGCATGTCGGCCTTATTCCAATCATTTTCTTTTAACTGCGAAAAGTATTTCGTTTTTTTTTTTTTTTTGAGCTGCATTAAGGGAGCTGCTGTCTATACCAAAAAAATAGCACGTCCTTCCTTCGACCCTTTTATCAGCCCCATATTTGCAGATGGAGAAATATCACATTGGCTCTGAATTTATGAAAGTTTGGTTCATTTTGCAGTGAAAAGTGAAAAGGCCCTCATTAATAGCAAATATTGCTTTGATTTTTTATTTATCCATTTTTTTTCTCCAAGATGAATGATCAAATGGCAGATTATTTAAATGAAAGCAGCAAGTTGGATGGTTCCAATTACAAAAATTGGAAATTTAAACTTCAAACGTTGCTTGAGGGACAGAATACCTATAGCATTGTCATCGGCGATGAAGGTAAGCCGACTATTGCAAATGGTGGAACGAATGAAACAATTCAAGAATGGGAGAAAAGGGAGCTGCAGGCAAAAGTCCTACTAAAATTATTAGTTAAAGATTGCATCATCCCTCATATTCGGGATTGCAAGACAGCGAATGAAATCAAGAACACCAGCCGAACCTTGTTCCTCAGGAAGAAGATCCTCTCAATCAAGATGGAGGAGAATGAGTCTGTTTTGTCGTTATTATCCTAGATAAAGGAAGTTAAAGATAAACTATCTGATATCGGTCAAACCGTGGCAAATGATGATCTAGTGACAATCACCATGAACGGTATGACGGATGACTATAAGATGTTTATAACTGGATTGAATGCAAGGGAAAAGCGTCTGTGTTTTGAAGAGATTACTGGAATTTTTCTACAAGAAGAGGAAAGGAGGTCGTCTCTCAAGCCTCAAGATCCAGATCTTGCATTGATAACAAATTTCAAGCCAAAAGGGAGAACGATGGCTGATCAAAGGAGGGGAAACATATCAAAAAGGACACAACAAGGTATGACCTCATATAAAAATGACTCTGCTCTTAAATTCTTTTATTGTGGTAAGATAGGCCATATTGCTAAATTTTGTCGCAAGAAGAAGGCAAATCAAGAGAGGTACAAGCAGAGAAGACATGCAGGTCATTTGGCAGATGCAGATGTAGATATGGACCTAGATCAAAATCTGGATGTTAGACTGTTTATGGCTGAGGATGACACTGCCACTGAGGAGGATGAATCAGATATTTGGTTCATGGATTCTGGAGCCTCCTCGCATATGTCAGGTAAAAAGCAATGGTTCAGAAATTTTAAAGAATCCAACTCTGGAGTAAAAGTCTATCTTGGAGATAATAGCGGGCACGAGATCAAGGGACATGGAGATGTCCTTGTTACTCTGCCTGATGGTAATATTAGGAATATATCTGATGTGTGGTATGTTCCTGGCATTAAGAAGAACCTGATTTCTGTGTCAAAGATTACAGATCAGGACCTCAAGGTAGAATTTTTTAAATCTCATTGCATTATTAAAGATTTGTTGGATCATATGAAGCCCATTGCTACAGGTATTCGCATAGGAGGACTCTACAAATTAGATGTGAAAAGTACGCCTCAGCAAGCCTTGATGTCGTTGAATAAGTCTGCTGAAAATTTGTGGCATCAACGACTTGGGCATATTAATTTCAGTGATCTCCTTCTGTTGCAGAAAAAAGGTATGGTAGATGGTCTTCCTGTTTTGAAAAAGTTGCATATTGATTGTGAGGCTTGTGCGTTTGGTAAACAGCATAGAGATGAATTTCCTGCTATTGAAGATAGAAAACAGAGGGATATACTCGAACTTGTACATACTGACTTATGTGGCCCGATGCAGACAAGGTCGTTAGGGGGGGCCTATTATTTTCTAATCTTTGTTGATGAATGTACAAGATTCACATGGGTGTATTTTCTTAAACAGAAAAGTCATTCTTTTGAATATTTCAAGTAATTCAGAAACATGATTGAGAAGCAAACATGAAAGTTTATCAGGATTCTTCGATCAGATCAAGGGGGAGAATTCAAGAAAGGAGTCTCCATCAAATATTGCAACGAGCATGGGATACAGTAGCAATTTACAACACCTTACACTCCTCAGCAGAATGGAGTTGCTGAGAGGAAAAATAGAACACTGGTGGAGTGTGCTCGCAGTATGTTGAAAGGTAAGAATCTAACCAATGGTTTTTGGGCAGAAGCTGTTAATACTACAGTGTATTTAAAAAATAGGAGTCCTACTAAAAGTCTTGAGTATAAAACTCTTTTTGAAGCATTGTTTGTCTTCAAGCCTGCAGTAAGTCATCTTAGAGTATTTGGTTGTAAAGCTTTTGCACATGTTCCCAAAGAGAACAGGAAGAAGTGAGATTCAAAGGCCATTAAATGTACATTCATTGGATACTGCAGTGAATATAAGGCTTATAAATTGTTTGACCCTGCTACTCACAAGGTGTTTGTCAGTAGAGATGTATTATTCCATGAACATATTGATGATGGAAATCCTGTCCAAAACAATGAAGAATGGCATGTGCCTTTACTCTTAGAAGAGGATAGTGAAACAGGAGTCAGTCAGCAGCAGGAACAGAAGCAGGAACAGAAGCAGGTACAGCAGCAACAGGATAATGTGGAGTTCAGCCCACAAAGGGAAGAAACAAGCAGAATAATTGAACCCCCACCACTCAGAAGATCAAGCAGGCCAAGACAGTTACCAGCTCGATATAGGGATTGTGCGCTTATGACTGGTATGTTAAACATTGCAGAACCTTCTAAATTTTTTGAAGCTAGTAAAAGTCTTGAATGGAAGAAAGCAATGAATGAGGAATATGAATCTATCATTAAGAACAATACTTGGGATCTAGTAAAACTTCCTGATGATAAACAACCCATAGGTTGCAAATGGTTATTTAAGTTGAAATTTAGAGTAGATGGGTCTATTGATAAACATAAAGCAAGGTTGGTGGCAAAGGGATATTCCTAGATAGAAGGTATTGATTTTGAGGATACATTTGCCCCTGTTGCAAAATTAAACACCATCAGAATGATTATTGCTTTAGCCACTAAACATCATTGGAAAATACATCAGTTAGATGTTAAATCTGCTTTCTTAAATGGTGATTTAAAAGAAGAAGTATACCTAGTACAACCTGAAGGATTTGTTAAGAAGGGAGAAGAACATCTAGTATGTAGATTAAAGAAAGCTTTATATGGTTTAAAGCAGGCACCTAGATCCTGGTATGAAAAAATTGATTCTTTTTTCCTCATGAATGGTTATGAAAGGAGCAAAAATGATCCCAAATTATATACCATGTTTAATAATGAAGGACAGATAGTGGTGATTTCCTTGTATGTAGATGATTTGATAATAACAGGAAGTGCAGAAAATCTCATTGAAGAAATCAAGCAGCAATTATCACAGAAATTTGAGATGAAGGACCTTGGAGAAATGCAATACTGTTTGGGTCTAGAAGTTTGGAGAGATTCAAGTCAAACTTTCTTGTCCCAGGGTAAGTATGCAAAGAGTCTGTTATCTAGGTTTAAGATGGATGAGTGTAAGCCTTCATGCATACCTTTACAGTAGAATAGCAAACTTCAGATGAATGATGATTCGAAATATGCAGATGCAACATTATACAGATAATTGGTTGGTAGTCTTATTTATTTGATTACAACAAGACCTGACTTAGCTTATACAGTGAATGTTTTGAGTCAGTTTATGACTCAACCCCATGACACTCATTGGAGAGCAGCAAGAGGAGTATTGAGGTATCTGCAAGGAACATCAGATTTTGGTATTTTGTATTCTGAATCATTTGATGTTAAGTTGACCGGTTATACAGACTCTGATTAGGCGAGAAATCTAGATGACAGAAGATCAATTACAGGTTACGCCTTTAACATTGGTTCCAGGGTCATCTCTTGGTGCAGCAAGAAGCAGCATACTGTTGTTTTATCCTCGGCAGAAGCAGAATATCAAGCCATGTGTGCAGCGACATGTGAGGCAGTTTGGTTGCGTAGACTTCTCCAAGATGCACGGGAAGAATAGACAGAAGCTACGATCATCAATTGCGACAATCAGAGTTCCATCAAACTGGCTTACAATCCCGTGTTTCATAAAAACACTAAGCACATCAACACTCAATTTCATTTTGTTAGGGAGAAAGTGCAGTCCAAAGAGATTTCTGTAGAATATTGTAATTCTTGTGATAACATGGCTGATATATTCACTAAGCCACTAAGAAGACTGAAGTTTGATTTGTTTAGGGATACATTAGGTGTGTTTAAAAATCCCTTTCTCCATTAAGGGGGAGTGTTAGAAATTAATGGAGATTAGGTATATTTTGTTATGTAGTTGTGAGTTTGCTCTTTATTAGATATTCAGTTCCTATTAATTAGGAATCTGTTTCACCTAATGTATCTATTTAATTATTGGTGCTTAATGAGAAACTCCAAGCGAGTGCATTTGCTTGTGGGAGATCCTAGTGATCCACACCTGCTTGCCAAACTTCATATCTTCTGCATTTGTTGACAGTGATCCATTCCACTAGTCATTTCCATAAAACTAATAACATAATTTAAGTAAAAATGATAGATAAACTATTATTATACTTTAAGTAAAAGTGATAAACTATTATTATACTTTAAGTAAAAGTGATAATCTATGTGATAATGGTATATTTGACTTCTTAATCTTCATTGAGTAAATAAGGTGTGAGTTTTTATGTTTGTATATATGATTATAAATGGTTTAGGTTTGTATTCGATCTATATTTAAAAAAAACATATTAAATAACCAAAAAAAAACCTATGATTCTTTTAAATTGTAACTTAGAAAAAAATCCGAAGTTAACAAAAATGAAGCTGCACATCTAACCCTATAATTTAAATTCAAAAAAAGTGTATTTAAGTTTTCCTCCAGCAAAAATTGCTAAACAATTCCGATGGAGAAAACTATTGGATTTCTTAAGCTGAACCCTGAGAAAAATATGGATGAAAGGTGTCGATAGTAAACGAAAAATTCATGTTGGCCGTCCCAATCCAAGTGAAGGAAATATTGCCTAATCAAAGACATCATGTATTAAGACGGTCCTTGACACACCATTTTAAAATATTTTTTTGTATCACTCGTTTCGTTCTTAGACCTCTGTTTTCTGTAGTACTTTTTCTCTATCTCCTCCAATGCTCCATCGCTTTCTGCTTTTTAACTCCCAATCGTGTTGTCTGTTTTCCTCATGTTTAAAGGCAGGAGGTCTGTTTTCCTCATGTTTACAGGCAGAAGGCTTCCTCACAATATCAATAAATAAATTGGATACGTTAAATATAAACAAATTGCTTTACTGACACACACTACGGACTAGATGACAATATATTTTAATACTAAAGTTTGTTTCACTCAATCCTGTAAGGAAAACCACAGAGACATCGAGATCGAATTTTACGTATTTTAAATAATAGTCATAATTTAAGAAAGAAGTTCAACTGGAAAACAAACATTTCGAGGTAAGGCTTACTTTTGAGCTCATTAACCCATAAAACATCCTCAAACCGAGAGCACAGCCGAGAGTCAGACCGCTAGTGAATGCCTGTAAACGATGTTGAATCATTTCTGTTTATAGATTATTAACGGAACCGTTTACATGAATCTTGTTTATAAAGAGTGGCACATACTTGCACTTACCCAAGATATCATGACTGGTGGTTGAAATAAGAACCATAGCATCTGCAACATTGTGGAGTCAGAAATGTTAATGCACGTGAAATCGGTCATCAAAACAAGCAGGGTTGTACAATAGTCTTTGACATATGCTGCTCCTTGTATTCTTAAAATAATTTTGAAAGCAAAACAAGCAGGGTTGTACAATAGTCTTTGACATATGCTGCTCCTTGTATTTTTAAAATAATTTTGAAAGCAAAAATTTGCATTTGATCATGCAACTTCGCATACATACTAAACTAAATAAAATAACTAAAGAATGATGAAGGAAAGGAACAAGATATCTAGATTTATTATTGGAGACACCAGAGTTGGTAAGGGAATTGATAATACCATATTTATGTAGCCATTACCATATTAAATCTATGTAATTATTATTTATTTTTGTATATCAACCACATATATTAATATAGTTGTGCTAGTCATATAACAATCAAATCATACAATATTTACAATAATAATATAATTTAATCATTATTTGTTAACCATATATATAGTTACTTTATAAATTTTATCATTTTGCAATTTACCAAAAAAACAATATATTTTATAATTTTGGTTTTTCCTTATTTTATTATTATCAAAACAATTTCTTATTTTTTTAATTTTTTTTTAATAAAATGGCAATTTTAAATTATTGTAATTTTTTTCAATATAGAAATTAATATCATTTCTTCAAAAATTAATATCAAAATAATTAAAAATAAATAATTTCCTAAGAACAAAAACACAATTTCCTAAGAACAAGTTTAATACCTTCAAATCTAAAATAATGATATCAAAATATTTGAAAAAAAAAATCGAGTAGAAAATACTCATTTCACTCTATCACATGTGAGAACGTTTTTTCAACAGAAAAAATGTCTAAAATACAACCTTCCTTTTCAAAAGGACCACATCACAGGTCCAAAAATAAAAGGTAAACATGTTCTTAACAACTCTCCCTAGCCCGAAGAAAAAAAAAGACAAAAAAAACAGGCATGTGGTACCCTTTGTGAAGGAAAATGGAATAAATATATTCTTAGCTATGGACAAGAAACCAATACTCCGCTTTGCCACACGTTCAAGAACATAAGAAGCACGAGAAAAATGAGAGAAGAGAAATGGAGTTGCATTAGAGCAATTCACCATGCAGATTTTTGATAAATCTGAAAACACCGCTTGCCAACCTGTCAAATTAAATAGCAAACAGCGGTAGCTATTTGTTGTCATAAACTTTCGTATCAAATTTTGTTTGAAATTTTGTTCTAACAACAAACATTGAACCTTTATAAAAATCCAAATCCCACAAATATTTCCTGTACTTTCATGTTGCTGTTGCATTCAGGTGCTGACTTCGAATTCACATGGATGTACTTGAACGCCATTGACGTGACTTATAGAAGCCAATTGATTTTCGGATCTATGAACTCGATACTCGATACTTTCAATCATATATCCTCAACACCGTTGCCACACCCGAGCAACATCCGGCTCGCTCCTTACAAAAACGCACAGATTCAGCAGCATCTTGGAGATCCGGACTGGTATAATAATTAATTAGTTTTTACCAGAAGTTAGTTCTGGATTTATTCCATTTCGTTTTTCGTTTCTTGCCATTCATGGCGTCCCATGACTGAGAATCGATTGTCTCTTCAGAATCACCTTAATTGGCCTTTGTTTTGTCAGGTTGATAACTACACAGATGTCTCCACGTAAGTAAATGAAATGTGTTTGCTAAGTATTTATATTATTGTATGTAATTTGCAGGAATGGAAGAACAGAAGCAGCTCTTACTCACCGCTTATCTGGAGCTGGAAGGAGCGAGCACTAGCATAGAAACGCAGGATAACAGGCCGCTGCATCTCCAAGAGGCTTTGGCATCTACTCTAGAGAACGGGACAAAGCCGGAGAGCAGCTGACGAAACTCGAGGCATAATACTTCAAGAACACACAGAATCACGTCGTGTGTGATTTTTAAATTCAACAACAACAGCGCAGAGGAAGGATAGAAGGGGCAGTTTTTTTTTATTATGTTTACACTCAATCTCGCAATAAAGTTTGATCATAAAAGCACCTGCAAATTTGAATTTTTGTATATGGCAGTAGCCATGCTTCGCATTAAGAGGTTGTGGTCAAACCACGCAACCCACGCAACTTCTGTTCTGATTCACAACACGGCGAGCTTTATTTCCTCTGCAATACGCCCATAAATGCGCCTAGGCAGGAAATGCCCGCCGCAGGACGCCCAGGTAGGAAATGCTCGCCGCAGGGTTTTAATTGAGGTAAGGTGTTGTGGGGCGAGCCTTATTTTCTCTGCCATAGGCCCATAAATGCGCCAGGTGGGAAATGCCAGCTGCAAGATCTGCGGCGGGCATTTCCCACCTGGGCGCATTTATGGGCCTATGGCAGAGGAAATAAGGCTCGCCCCACAACACCTTACCTCAATTAAAACCCTGCGGCGGGCATTTCCTGCCTCGGCGCATTTATGGGCCTATTGCAGAGGAACTAAGGCTCGGTGGGCATTTCCTGCCTGGGCGTATTTATGGGCTTATGGCAGAGGAAATAAGGCTCTCCCCACAACACCTTACCTCAATTAAAACCCTGTCTTCGCACTTTAAAACCCTTCACCAAGCAACCATTACATTTACTACCGTTTCAAACTACCGTCCTGTACGTTTGGAGTTTGAATGACCTCACGTCATTCAAATGGAGCCCACTCTATCACTTCATAACTGTGCCATCCAATCATGGTGCTATAGCACAAAACCAATGCTTCGTCATCTCTTTTACAGCCTGCGCGATAAGAGGTCCCACCTCCACCATGTCACTAGCCCGCTAGCCAATAAAAATCATATCGCACGAAAACCATGCCGACGTCACGAACTTCAATTTGGACCCGATAAATTTTTATCAAATCGATGAGAAAGATCGCGTAGGTTTGATGCCCAGTCAGCATAGAGCAATTGGTATGTGAAATTATTTTGCAATGGGATTTAATTTTTTTTCTTAAGTCCGCGATAAAAGTTCAAACTTGAGTTTAAATTTTATTTAAGTGACGCCACAAATTTGATTTCAAAGTCATTTTGACTTTAGAATATATGTATACGTTTAATACATATATATATTATAAACTTCTAAAGTTTATAATATATATAATTAATAGTTTGTTTTAATTTCTTTTTTATGTGTGTCATATAAAAAGAGAAAAAGCCCAAAGGCTAGAATATGACTATATGTAAGAAGGCAGAGAACCATATATTGCAACATTGTGTGTGTGTTTTATGTGATAGAGAGAGTAAGTTTTTTTTTAAGAACACTGCGTGTGTAACAATTTCATTTTGTAATCACTCAGAAGAGCAAGAATCTCAGGTTGTAATAGAGTTTTATCTTAATGAAATAGAAGAGTTCTTTTGTGCCATCTTTGTCCTGCAAATATTTTTTTTCTCTATGTTGAGAGGAGGAAATATTTTTATTCCTCTGTGTTGTTTGAAATACTTAAAAAATTCCAACATGGTATCAAAGCTAGTCCAGGCTCTTTGAAGTTGTCAAAGAAGCTGAAGGAAGGAGGTTGTTGCAGCTTTTGACCAGCGGTGTGAAGGCTCAGTAAAAAGAAGATATTTCTCAAAAACAAAGTTTTGAGTTTGTGTTAAAGAGTGCAGTCCTCAGAGACAGAGTCTATCTCTCAAGTAGAGAGAAAGTTTGTTGAAGAACACAGTCAAGTTTTTTTTTTAAAAGACATAGTTCAGTAAACTAGCCATGGCAGGAGCCAACACAAGCACGAGTATAGGAAATACTCAACTCCCATAGTTCAATGGGAAAAACTATGACTACTGGGCAATCACAATGAGAGCCCTGTTTGCTTCTCAAGATTTATGGGAGCTTATTGAAGATGGTCTAGAAGAACCAGCAGATGAAAATGCTTTTAATGCCTCAACACAGGCAGAGAAGGATTTTCTAAAGAGCAATAGGAAGGACTCAAAATCCCTCTTCTTTCTCTATCAAGTAATGCATGAAATTGTATTTCCAAGGATTGCAGCAACAAAAAGGTCCAAGGATGCATGGGATATCCTCCAGACAGCCTACCAAGGTATGGAGAAGGTAAAGACATCAAAGCTTCAATTAATGAGAAGGGATTTTGAAGTTATTTGCATGAAAGAGTCTAATACAATAGACTCATTCTTCACTTTGTTGATTGGGTTGGTTACCCAAATGAAATCTCATGGAGAGATAGTAGAAGAAAGAAGTATAGTGAAGAAAGTATTGAGGAGATTACCCTCAAATTTTGATGTGATAGTCACAACCATTGAAGAGACAAAAGATCTCTCAAAGTTTAATGTTGATGAGCTTCATGCATCATTGATGACACATGAACAAATATTGGGTAGAACAACAAACTCATCTTTGGAGCATGTCTTCAAGACCCAAATGTTCATTGGAAGAGAAAGAGGTCGAGGCAGAGGAAACTACAGAGGAAAAGGAAGAGGCAGATGCCAAAATAGAAGAGGAAGAAACAACCCTGCAAATACAAATGGAAGGGGCAGCAATCAAAATCAGAACCAAGGCCAAGGCAGCAGCCAACAAGGGGAAAAAAATAAAGCACATGGAAAAAGGTATGATAAATCCCAAGTCCAATGTCATTACTAAAAAATGTATGGCCATTATTTCAATGAATGTAGGAAGAAACAGAGAGACATAGCTAATAGACCCAGTGCTAATTTTACTAAATTAAATATCAATCAAAAGAAGTTGTTTTTATCATGTAATATGGCTGAAGAAAAGAATGAAGATATAAGGTTTCTAGATTTAGGATGTAGCAACCATATGACTGGAAACATTTCTACGTTTTACATGTTAGATGAAAATGTAAAGTCTAAAGTAACTTTAGGGACAAACAGTAAGGTCTCTGTCATGGGAAAAGACAAAGTGTTTTGACAAAGAAAGGTGAAGAAAGAAGTGTAACCTTTTGAGCATTGGACCGCTCATTCAAAAAGGCTACAATGTTTTCTTTGAAGATGATGTATGCACCATCATGGATAAACCACCAAGCAAGCAATGCATTGCACAAGTGAAGATAACAAGGAACATAATGTTCCCTCTCAAGATGAGAGCAGATTTGAAGAAATGAATTGAAATGGCAGCAGTGACACAAGAGACATTCTAAAGAGAAGAAAAAGATGAAAATTGGTTATGGCACTTGAGATTTGAACATCTCAACTTTGGAGGTCTGAATTTGTTGCATAGGAACGGTATGGTAAAGGGATTACCATTGATTGAGAAACCGGACAGCCTATGTGAAGGCTGCATCTTGGGCAAACAACATAGAGAAAGATTTCCATAAGGAAAGAGCATAAGGGCAAAGGCACTCTTAGAAATTGTCCATTCAGATTTGTGTGGACCAATGCAAACACCATCATTAGCAAGCAGCCATTATATGCTAACCTTCATTGATTATTTCACAAGAAAAACATGGGTTTATTTTTTGAAATTTAAAAGTGAAGTGTTTGAGAAATTCTGCCACTTTAAAGCTCTTGTAGAGAATCAAAGTGGGTAGCATATTAAGGTCTTAAGGACAGATAGAGGATGAGAGTATATCTCAAAATAATTTCTGCATTTTTGCAGAGAAAATAGGATACACAAGCAATTTACAGCAAGGTATACACCACAGCAAAATGGCGTTGTTGAAAGGAAAAATAAAACCATCATGGATATGGTAAGAAGTGTGTTGAAGGCAAAACATTTTCCAAATGAGTATTGCGCTGAAGTTGTACATTGTGCAGCATACATCTTGAATAGATGTCCAACCAAAGTTGTAATGAACAGAGTTCTGGAAGAAGCATGGAGTGGCATAAAACAATTTGTTGCCCACATGAGAGTTTTTGGTTGTGTGGCTTATGCGCACATTCCAGATCAGCTAAAGAAGAATTTGGATAGTAAGGGGGAGAAGTGCATATTTATTGGATACAGTGAAGAATCAAAGGCATACAGATTGTATAACTCATCCACCAAGAAGTTTGTTATAAGCATAGATGTACAGTTCATTGAGGAAGAAGCTTGGGAGGGAAGCATTGATAAAATAATGAATGTTAAAAGTTGTTTGTCTCATAATGATAATGAGGAAGAAATGACCGAAATACATTCCTCATTAGTAGCACCACCTCCACCAACACAAGGAAAACAAGGGACATCACAAGAAGGAATAAGAACACCCTTGAGAAGTGATGACAGTACTTCTCCAAGCACACCACAAGGAGCAGATTTGAGTGCTTCTACAAGCACAAGTTCACCAAGTGAAAGAGGAACCAAACTCAGAAGTCAGAATGATATTTATGAGCAAGAGGCAGCAAATGAAGGTATGAACTCTTTATTTGCATTATATTTTCATGTAAAATATCCTATTCATTTTGAAGAAGCTATAAAAGATAAGAAATGGATAGACGCTATGGATGAAGAAATGAATGCAATAGAAAAAAATAAGACATGGGAATTAGTTGATCTCCTAAAAGGCAAAGACGTCATTGGAGTGAAATTGGGTCTACAAGGCCAAAATAAATGTTGAAGGTAAGATTGAAAGGCACAAGGCCAGACTTGTTGTCAAAGGCTACAAGCAGCAACAAGGAAGAGACTATGAGGAAACTTTTGCACCAGTTGCAAGAATGGAAACAGTAAGAAAAATGTTGTCCATAGCAGCAAAACACAAGTGGAAAATTTACCAAAATGGATGTGAAATCAGCATTCCTGAGTGGAGTATTTATGGAAGAGGTTTATGTTGAAAAACCTCTGGGCTATGCAAAGGAAAGCCAAGAGCACAAAGTCTGCAGATTGAAGAAAGCTTTGTATGGGCTAAAACAAGCACCAAGAGTATGGTACAATAGGATAGATGTCTATCTACTGGAAAATGGGTTTGAAAAATGTGAATAAGAACCCACATTATACATCAAAGAGAAATATGGTAAGATGTCGATTGTTGTTTTATATGTTGATGATGTGATCTTTATAGGTAATTATGCTTACCTCATTGAAAATTTTAAATCATTCATGAATGATGAATTTGAGATCACTGATATGGGATTCCTGAAATACTTCTTAGGAATAGAAGTAGAGAAAAATGAAAGTAAGATTTTTATCTCTCAAACTAAATATGTAAATGAAGTTTTAGAAAGATTTAACAAGCATGATTGCAAAGCAGTGATTACTCCTAAAAGTCCTGATGATGGATCCTCGTTGGGATTCGAAACGTCGACACATGTTCCTTAGTACTGTTGATAATCCAGTTAGCTCTTTAAATAATGATCATCACAGGAGTTTAAAAACCAAAAAATATGGGATTGAAGTTGAGAAAAGAGGACAACAGTAAGGATTTTGATCCAAGTTTTTACAAGAGCATAATTGGCAGCCTTATGTATTTGACTGCAACTAGGCTAGATATTATGCATGTTGTGAGTTTAATTTCCATATTTATGGAAAGGCCAAAGGATGCACATTTGCAAGTAGTAAAAATAATTCTGAGGTATCTGAAAGGAACAAAATGGTATGGTATTTTATACACCACTTTAGAAAATTATGAATTGATTGGATATACTGACAGTGATTGGGCTGGAAGTATAGATGACAGGATAAGCACTTCTGAATATGTTTTTCATATGGGTTCAGGAGCCATTTCATGGGATTCTAAGAAACAACCAATTGTGGCTTGATCAACAACAGAGGCAGAGTATGTGGCAGCTACAATAGCAGCATGTCAACCAGTTTGGATGAGAAGAATGTTAAGGAGTTTGTGTCATGAACAGGTAAAAGGCACAATAAATTATTGTGATAATAGCTCAGTAATAGCATTGTCAAAGAATTCAGTGTTTCATATAAGAATGAAACACGTTGATGCCAAGTATCACTACATAAAAGAGATAGTGAACAATGGGAAAATTGTTTTGAAACATTGCGGAACTGAATAACAGTTTGCTAATATATTGACGAAACCATTGGGGCATAAAAGTTTTAATTATTTGGGAAATGTTTGGGTATGCAAGAAAATACAGTAGTTGAATTTAAAGGGGAGTGTTGAATTTTTAAATTGAACTAGAATAGCGCAGAGGAAGGACAGAAGGAGCAAGAATTTTTTTTTGATTATGTTTACACTCAATATTGTAATAAAGTTTGATCTTAAAAGCACCTGCAAGTTTGAATTTTTGTATATGGCAATAGCCATGCTTCGCATTAAGAGGTTGTGGTCAAACCACACAACCTCTGTTCTGATCCACAACACCTTACCTCAATTAAAACCTTGTCTTCACACTTTAAAACCCTCCACCAACAAACCATTACATTACCGTCGTTTGAAACTACCGCGCTCTACATTTGGAGTTTGAATGACCCCGTGTCATTCAAATGAAGCCCACTCTACCACGTCATAACCGCGCCATCCAATCATGGTTCTATCGCATGAAACCAATGCCTCATCATCTCCTCTACAGCCCACGCGATAAGAGGTCCCACCTCTACCATGTCACTAGCCTGCCAACCAATAGAAATCATATCGCACGAAAACCATGCCGACGTCACCAACCTCAATTCGGAACCGATAAGCCCTTTCAAATCCATTTGATTCTTTTTTTAAATCCATGCGGGCTCCACCTCTGACCAATAGGAGAACAATCATGTAAGTTTGATGCCCAATCATCATAGGGGAAATTGGTATACGAAATTATTTTGCAATGGGATTTAATTTTTTGTCTTAAGTCCGAAATAAAGGTTAAAACTTAGTTTTAAATTTTATTTAAATGACGCGACGGATTTTATTTCAAATTCATTTTGAATTTACAATATATGTATATGTTTAATACACACACACACACACACACACACACACACATATATATATACATATATTATAAACTTCTAAAGTTTATAATATATATAATTAATAAATGTTTTAATTTCTTTTTTATGTGTGTCATATAAAAAGAGAAAAAGCCCAAAGGCTAGAATATTACTGTATGTAATGTTTTTTAAAAAAAATCCAGAAGGCAGAGAACCATATATTGCAGCACTGTGTGTGCGTTTTATGTGATAGAGAGAGCAAGTTTTTTTTGAAGAACACTGCGTGTGTAACAGTTTCATTTTGTAATCACTCAGAAGAGGAAGAATCTCAAGCTGTAATAGAGTTTTATCTTAATGGAATAGAAAAATTATTTTTTTCCATCTCTATCCTGCAAATATTTTTTTTCTCTGTGTTGAGAGGAGGAATTATTTTTATTCCTCTGTGTTGTTTGGAATACTTCAGAAATTCCAACAGTGTGTAGCAATCAATCCCAGTGGATCGACGCTAAGCTGGCCAACGTGGATCTTGAGGTGAATTGCAATTTGATCTCTTCTCAACCTTCGCTCGTCGATCCTTTTCCCAACAGTACCAACTGCCCTCCACTGGCCGCCAACCAACTCCTTTGAAACGTCGACCCGCACAAACCTCCCATTTCATTTTCCGGCATCCACTTCTCGAATCACATGAAGCAATGAGGAGCAGGGGCTATGTTTTCTCCAAGGGCAAGAATTCTAGTAGCACCAATCCCAGATCCCTTCTTTCGTCGAAGATAAATCACAGGACTACGAGTTGTGTCAATGGCAACAGGAGGCGGCACCAGCCACAGGCCTAACACAATCATCAAATCCACTTATCGGGGTTCCAGAAGTTTCAGTGGGCGGTCATATGACTCGTCATCAGACCCCCAAAACATTCCATGCTCCTCCTCCTTCCACTATAGGCTGCAGCGTGGCGACCATGCCAGAGCCACTTGGCACCTCCTTGCCTGAGAGAGGTAAGTTGTTGGAGTCTGTCATGTAGGCGGGGCCGCTATTAGAGATGTTTCTCTTGACAGGCCCGCTACCTTAATGGAGATCACCACCGCTAGCCCTAGATACAGTGGAGATCCCCGAGATAGCTATGTGTTATTCTACTAATTTTCTACCTATCAACCCCATTACCCCGTTGCCTCAATGGAGATCCCCAGCACCGGTCCCAGATATAGTGGAGATAACTAGTGTATCTATGCACTCCTCTCCTAATTTTCTACCTATCGATCCCATACCCCATCCTCTGCACAATATCCATGGCCCCACTTATCTCCCCTCCTCATCACAGCCTCGGCCCACGTAGAAGAATTAACAAACCATCCACTGCCACAGTCATAAGTTATGGGAATTACGGCTCAGACGCTGCATCAATCTCTTCCAAATTTTCATTCACCCAGGTGCTTAACTCCATTATACCATCACGTGCAAGTGTCCATTGAAGTTTGGTAAGATGCAGTAAACAACGTATAATTATATGTTTCAACCCCATAGCAAGTTGCCAGGAGGTCTATATTTCTAATTATAACAAATGGTGTAAATGGTTATATTAGGCTTTGAAAACCTATTGCTTCATTCATTCTTCTACACCTTAAACTGCAACATTTTGTTTAAATTGTATGGTGTTGTAGATGCTTTGATACACCTCCTCCATTTCACTTATTTATGAAATGGGTTATTTCTCTATGAACAGGAGAGTGTGACATTCCATTTTTATTCTATTTTTAGATTTAACATTCCACATTTTTGGGATTGGTAGTTTTGTTTAATTTTCTTTTATAATTTATAGGAAAATTGCTTGTTTCTCTTCAATCACCAAATTGAAAACTTCTACATTTCTGGGTTTTTGTTTATGTACATAAAAATTTAACACAAATTTGTTTTTAAAAATACTATATTTCTATTCATAACATAAATTCCTTAGTTGTGTAACTTCATTTTTTTTAAATTATTTAGATAAAATTATATATATATATATATTTCTTATTTATGTAACTTTTATATTTTAAAATTTATTTAGATAACATGTTTTTCAATATATATATTAAAAAATTAATAAATGTAGATAGATATCTACTCATAATAAATATCACAATATATATATATATATATATATATATATATATATATATATATATATGGATAAATATAGATAGATATCTATTCATAATAAACATCACAATATATATACATACTGAACAAAGATTGTTTTCTCCAGCGACACTTACAGTCTACATAAAGAAGGAAGTGATGTACCATGCTTTGATTTTTCATCTCTATCTGTTTTTGTCCATGTTTTTATTTTTCATTGTATTTAGCTGTTGTTGTTTATCCAAGCTAATCTCTGGCTCCTCAGATTGATGACTCTTTAAGCGATTCATGGATTATATAATTGGTTTGAATAGATTTTAATTTAGATATATTTAAATTTAGTTTTTAGTATTTCAAAAAATAATAATATAATGTAACATTGATAATCTAACATGGTAAATAATAATAATAATAATAATAATAAAATTATATTACCTCATATTACCATATCGTGTCTACACACCACACAATTTTGTTTCACACTAACATGTAATGTCTATAACTTAATTCATACTTGTTACATTTAATATTTTCCATGGATTAACAACCTTATGGTGGAAATAGTGGAAATGTAAATCTTAAACATACATATAATTTTCGGTGTATATGTGTTTATTATTACGCACTGGCCATGTCATCACCATACGTGTTTATCTTTCATCTCTTATCTCAACAATACCTACCTAGCTTACTGTATTTATTAATTCAGTTTTCGAGAGTGCTATGCATTACCGCCAAGTCCTAGTTACTGACACCTCCCCCAAGGTATTGGTACATTACATTAATTTGATTCAACCTCCAGCAGATATTTCATACCCAACTTCTTCCTTTGGTTCCGTGTCTGTGACACCTGGTTGTTAGTGCACCGTCGGATTGATTTTAGATCTATGGCTTCTCAGGTTTCCCACCAAAGTTTGTTTTTCAACTAAACCCCCAAACCCTAGCTAATCAGCTCATTTGCGTCGAGATCACTGGGGTTTGGTGGCTCTGCAATTACGTGCATTGGCTCTATGCCAGTTATGGTTCTTCCACATGATTCTTGCAAGTGTGTGAGGTTTTCACCCTAAGCCGAGGAGTCATGGCCATTGTTTGCAACTCTGTCTGCCCAGAACTACTATTTTTTGCTGCTCTCCAGCTTGCAGTTTGTGGGTCCTAGAAGTTTATGGTTCAACTTTCACTCCTCATTCTCTGTGAGTTCGATTTCTTCGTTCTGCTGGATATCTATCTCGGAGTTCTTGGTTCACACCAGATTATTTTTGCCAGGATGTGGCTCAGCCCTCGTTCCACAGAGAGAGTAAGTATATTTATTTCTTACTGTACAAACTCTCTCTGCGTTTATCAATCAAATGTATTTCCACTTTGGGTATAGCCCTTCCTACTTATCTTCTCACAGGAAATAATTATTCATCATTTGTGTGAGAATTCACTCAGGTATATAAACATTGTCTTTAATTCTAGTTGCTTAGTTCTTATTCTCTTTTTTTATTTTCTCAGACATTTCATTCTTAGGTATTTTATTTTATTTTTTAAACTAGAAATTGCGATAATATTTTTGCAGGTATGATCTACCTTGGTCATTCTGGTTATTTCATTACTACCATGAAACCCTTCGGAACCATCAAGTTTTTCAATTGCTATGGTGATTCCTTTGTTTTCAGGTACCGTTTGTGGTTTCGACTCCTTTCACCAATGTCGTCATGTCTAGACGTTTATGGTTCGAGTGTACCTCTTGCATGAAAATCTTTCTGCTTCTGAGACTTATGTTTATTTGTTTATGAGGTTTACCCTCATGTTTTGAACTAGGGTTTCACTACTGAGTCTAGGAATTTGTAATATTAATATTAGGGTAATACTATTAGCTTTTTCGTGTTAAATCTCCTCAATAACTCTATAATAATTTGGGGAATTTTATTAATGGATTTATATATAGTTCTAGAATCATTCTGAAGGATTTTATTCTTACACTTTTGTGAATATGTAATTTGGTTACTTGGAATAACAGAATTACTTTAGTGTTGTTTACAACGGATTATTCTTCTGTGTATTATTTACATATTTTGATGTGGAAATACTTGTTGTTTCTGTTGTCCTTAAGACTTCAATATTTCGGGATAGACCTGTTTAATTCTCAAAAAACTATAAAGATGTATTTATGAGTTCGACCGGACCAAATTGTTTCTTCAAGTCTGTGTATAGAATTAGATACTGAAAATGAACGTTCTGTAATTTTAGAGCCTCTGAGCTCTGAATCTTAGACAAGTTCTTCTATTATATTTTCTTATTTTCAGTTATAATTGGTATTTGTTTCTGGTTACCCAATTGGTCTCTTGTTTTAAAACCTTTGAAATAAGAAGTAGAACTTAATGTTTGGGCTAAGTCTAATCTTATATCATATTCAAAACCTACTGAAGGTAATATTGTTTCCTGTGCAAATAACTTTGTTTAAGAAGGTAGCCGAAATAAAATTCTATTGTTTATAAATAGGAAATTCCACAATTATGTAACCTTTTCTTTTCTTCTGCTCGGTAAATCCTTTGGTACTGTATTTAACCATTGTGTAAATACTCTGAGAACTTACACATTATTTTTCTACTATATAATTTTCAAAATAATTTCACAATCATTTAACAATACAACAAGTTTACTCAAATTCTACAAATTCTTTCCTGTAAACAACAATATTATCATATTTATTTACTCATCAAAACCTTCTATATAATCTTTCCTGTAACAACAATATTATCCTGTTTATTTACTTATCAAAACTTTTTACAGAATCTATTAAAAATTTTCAATAGAGTTTACTTATCTGGTCAAATGAGGCAATCATGTCCTCATACCCCCTGTGCTCCACTCCTGAGCCAAGTAGAAAGAAACAGTTCTCGAAAGGGATCTCAGGACTCCGGTCCAATCCACCTTCCAGAATATTACAGGATAGCAGAGAGAATTTTCCACTGGTTTCTACCAGCTCAAGAATTCAATCTCTCTCTCCTTTCTTCACTTTGCAACACATAAGTCAGAACCCCTTTTCCTCATAGGGATCTTGAATTTATCCACAGAGGAAGAGTAACTGACTAAACTATTTCCATTCAACTACTTCTCAGTTGGAGAAAAATATTTTTACCATCAATATTTCACTTATGGAACCATTTCCATAACTAATTTTATTTAATCAAATTTAATCTTTGTCCATAATATACTATTTCAAAATAATAACAGTAAAATGTCTTAAAGTCTTAAAAATAAACTTAATCACCAATTATCATTTAAGCCAGCTGTTACAGCTTCCCCCTGTAAGTGAACACCGTCCTCGGTGATCTCATTCTGCTCCAGTAAATAATTCAGGGTATGCCTCCCAAACAAAGCCTTCATCTTCCTAGGTAGCTTCATCCAAGCCAAAGTGCTTCCACTGCACTTTAACCTAGGTGATGGCTCATTTCCACAGCATGATTTCTCTCCGATCAATTATACATTGAGGCTCAACCAGAAACTCGTCATCTTTTTTGACGTGCAAACAATGAGCTTTGAATTAGTTTACTCATAAATTTTAATATTTTTAATCAAATCTGGCCATATCCTACCTAAATACTCTGCCAGTGGATTATGTTCTTTGGATCATGAATGTATTGTTTCAATAATGATAGGTGAAACATGTTGTTCACTCGGATATGATTGGGCAAGGCCAATCGGTAACCCATAGGTCCTACCCTTTCCAATATTTGGAACGGGCCGCAAAACTTGGGAGCCAACTTGGCACATGAGACCCATCTTGAGGTGCTTTTCTTTGGCTTAATCCTTATGTACACATGGTCCCCAACCTCAAACTCACGATAAGTCCTTTCTTTATCTGCATACACTTTTTTCCTATCTTGAGCTGCCTTCAAATTTTTTCGGATCTTCTTTACTTTTGTCTCCATTTTAGCTATCATATCTGGTCCAAGCATCAACTTGGTTTCTAGGCTACTCCAATTTATAGGAGTTCTGCATTGTCATCTGTATAAAGCTTCAAACGGGCTCATCTTAAGAGATTCCTGATAGCCGTTATTGTATGCAAAATCCACTAGGTGCAGATATTCTTCCCACCTAGTTTGTTGTTGCATTACATACATACGTAGCATATCCTCCAGGATATGATTCACTCGCTTCGTTTTTCCGTCCGTCTATGGATGGTAAGCGGTGATGAAATTAATTTGAGTTACCAATCCTGTAAATAATGTTTTCCAAAATGCTGAAGTAAACTTCACATCCCTGTCAGATATGACAGTATTTGGAATTCCATGCAGTCTAAAGATATCTCGCATGAATATGTCCGCTATATGCACCATCTTATAAGTGGACTGCACTGGTATAAAGTGTGTTGATTTGCTTAATTGATCCACCACTACCATTATAGAGTCATTATGCTTCTTTGATCTTGGTAATCCAGTGATAAAGTCTAAAGGTATCACCTCCCACTTCCACTCAGGTACTGGTATAGGCTGCATCAGCCCGGCTAGTTGCTACTCCACTTTCACTTGCTGGCTTTCTAAACACTTGTTTAGATATTCCGCAATATCTCTTCTTATACCTGGCCAGAAGTAATTCTTCCTTATTTCTGTTAGATTTTTCTGATACCTGGGATGTCCAGAGTAGTTACTTCAGTGATACTCATTTAGAACCAATTCCTTTGACTCCATTCGATTTGGAACAAAATCCTTTCTTTAAAAATTAACAACCCATCTTTATTAATTTCGTATTCAGCAGATTTTACTTGTTTTTTTGAACTCCTCTGCTTGTTGCCACATAAACTGATATTCAAGATGTTTCTCAGCTTTTTCTTTTATTTTCTCCAAAAATATTCACTTAACCTGATTATAGTATAGCTCATAGAAACCATGTAATTTTATACTTAAAGCATCAGGTACTCTATTCTCCTTACCTTTTACATGCTGCATATCAATGTCAAACTTTCTTAGGAGGGCATTGCACCTTGCCTGGCGAGAATTGAGATCAACTTGCTTAAAATAGCTAGTTAAGTTGCTATGATCAATTTTTAGTACAAATATTTTTCCAAGCAAGTAGTGCCTCCATACCCAGAGTGCATACACTACTGCTGTCAGCTCCAAATCATAAGCTGAGTACCACTGCTCATGCTACTTTAATTTTTGTGATTCATAGGCAACTACTTTACCCTCTTGTGACAAAATCACCCCAACTCCTTCTTTGCATGCATCGGTGTAGACTTCAAACTCTTTACTAGGATCAGCTACCCTTAATACCGAAGTTGTAGTCGATAATTGCTTCAGTTTTTCAAAACTGTCATGACATTCCTTTTTCCATTTAAATATTTTTCCTTTTCTTTGTAAGGAAGTAATTGGGAAATCAATTTTTGAAAAACCTTCAATAAACCGCCGATAATAACCGGCCAACCCCATAAAAGATCGAATGTCTGCCACGTTTTGGGGTACTTTCCATTCAATAATTATTCTCATTTTCTCTAGGTAAACTGCAATACCCTCAGCAAAAATTACATGACAAAGGTATTGTATTTCCTCCTTGAAGAAATCACACTTGTTGAGCTTGGCGTACAACTGATGCTTCCGTAGCATTTCTAGCACTATCCGTAAGTGCTCTTTATGTTCTTCCACATTTTTGGAATAAAATAAAATGTTGTCAATAAATATTAATAAAAAATTATTCAGAAAGGGGTGAAATATACCATGCATCAGCCTCATAAATGTTGCTAGTGCATTCGTCAATCCAAAAGGTAGCACTACAAACTCGTAATTTCCATACCTTGTACGAAAATTAGTTTTATGTATGTCTTCATCCTTTATCCGTATTTGATGGTATCCCAAGCTTAGATCTATATTTGAAAATACTGTTGCTCCTTTAACTTGATCAAACAGATCTTCAATTCGTTGTAGAGAATATCTGTTTTTAACCGTAAATTTATTAATCTGGCAGTAGTCTATGCACATTCACATGGTTCCATCTTTCTTCTTCACAAATAGCATAGGTGCTCCCTAAGGGGATACACTTGGTTGGATGTACCCTTTATCCATTAATTCATGTAACTACATCTTAAATTCGGTTAATTCTGGTACACTCATTCTGTATGATGTCCTTGAAATGGGCGATGCTCCAGGTATCAACTCTATGGTAAAATCAATGTCCCTTCTTGGTGGAAAACTTGGTATTTCCTCTGGAAATACTTCCATAAACTCTTGTACTATCAGAATATTTTCTATCATTGGAGCCTTTTCTTTGGAATTAGTAAAGCCCACTTGAATGGCATACAACTGCCATCCTTTCCTCATGCACTTACCCATTTGAGATGTTGTAATTGGACACAGCTGTAGA
Organism: Pinus albicaulis; assembly: GCA_034641835.2. NCBI lineage: Eukaryota > Viridiplantae > Streptophyta > Pinopsida > Pinales > Pinaceae > Pinus > Pinus albicaulis. The sequence continues at coordinate 459,529,393 of CM076569.1, read as the reverse complement.
GGTTTTTTTTATACCTTGAATTTCTTTGCGGGTTCCATCTTACATTCTGTAGTATATAATTTTTTCTTTATAATCTACCAATTTCCAATGCTTCTCCAACCAGTCCATACTAAGTAGCACATCATAAGAACCCAGAGGTAATATAATCAGATCCACAGTTAGTTGATGTTTACTAATTTCTAGTGCACAGTTCAGAATTTTAGCAAAAACCTTTCTCTTTTCTCCTGTGGCTAACTGTACTAGCCATGGATTTCTGAATTTTTGACTCTGCAACTTACAAATCTCTACTACTTTGGGACTTGCGTAGCTTAAAATTTCACCTGGATCTACCAAAATAGAAACAATTGAGATAACAATTTACCTTATAATTCTATCATTGGCAGTTGGTAGTCTACCTGCTGATCTTCCAGGGCTGCATTAATTTTGGGTATATTTATGGCTACATCTCCCACTTTTGAAGCCTCTTGCAAGTTGGTAACCGCCTCGCTTCTTCCTCATTATGGACAATTTCTGTAGTAATGTGCCTCACCACAGCCCCAACACTATATAGGTGGCTTCTGATTTTGTGCTTGTTCTAGTTTGCAGGAGGCTACTGTGGGTTTATCTTCTGTAGGCCATCTTATTCTTTGGTGATTCCTTCCAAATTGTTTGCTAACTGAAATTCTGACAACCCTCTTGAAATTAGTAGTTCTATTTTTCTTGAATCCAGAACTGCCCTTATGTTCCTTCTTCATCTGCCAGCTTTTACCTTGTTCTCCTTTTTCTTTAGCTTGCTGGTAACACATTCTTGCCTTCCAGATTGTGTCATCCATAGTTTTTGGATTTACAAACTCAATTCGTTCCTTCATATAAGTCAGCAAACTACTCAGGAACCATTGTGCTTTTTCCTTCTCATCATTTAAATAAGGAACGTAACAGAGAATGGAAGTAAACTTACTAATTTACTCATCCATCGTCATTTGTCCCAGCTTTAAGTCATGGAACTCTCTAGATTTTTCATCATAGAAGTGTTGAATTAAGTATTTATCTTTAAAATATTGTTGGAATGAGTCCCAAGTCACATCTTGATCATCTATACTGTGGACATTTTTCACTTTCTCCCACCAAAGTGTGGCCTTCTCCCTCAACTGATAAATAGTCAATCTGGCTTAAGATTACTTCTGTATTCATATACTTGAAAATACTTATTCATGTTTATCAACCATGCCTCAGCCACTTCCTCCTCTACTCCATCAAACGTAGGAGGCTTTATTTTTCGAAATTCACCTTGTGGCTCCACTTTTTGTCTCTTAACTTCTTTCTCATCTGATACATTATGTGACTCAGCTTCATTGTAGTTTTTATTTTTGTTACTCCGCTGAGACCGACTTCTCTCCATTCTTTCAGTGGCATGGTCTCTTGCTTTTTTCTCATTTCCTTCTTGCAGCAAATCCCTATAAGCACTGGGTTGTTCAATCCCTTGATTTTGTTTGTCTGAGAGGCTTTTTAATATCTTCTCTTGAGAGGCTTTTTAATATCCTCTCCTGTTCTTGCATCAAACACACATTATTAGTTCGCACCCTCTCCATTTCCTCTTGTAAATTTTGTACTGTATTTAAGAGGATGTTGGTTTGGTGCTGTTGCTCCTCCAACAATCTACTAGTTTGTTGGTCCTGATCCACATGTTAGCCATCTATAATTTTGATCCTATCCAAAGATGACTACGTTGACAATCCCATATTTCTAGAAATAGTATTTGAAGAAACATTATGAATTCTATAAATCTCACTGCCTTCATTATCCTAAATCCATCAATTCATTGAAATCTTCATCTATGTCTCCTAAAATATTATCCTGTTGATTCAAAGGAGGCTTATTTCAGGCTATTTCCACCATTTTCACCTCGATTTCATTTCCCCATTTTTCCATGTTTTACCCCTATTTTTATTAGTCCTTTTTCCCTCTAAAAAGGGCTCATTTTCTCTTCTTATATCCTCCATTCTCCCAAAAAATCCTTTTAAAAACCATAAAAACCCATTTAATTTGGTTTAAACACCCTTTTCACCCTACCGAAACCTCACAAAAGGCTTAAAAAGACTCTCTTTTAGCCTATTATCCGCCCTTTTAAAAAGCTGGCCTTAAGCCCTCTACTACTTTCCTCCATATAACCTAGGGGCCCTAAATCATCCGCTAAAGCCTAAGGCCATTTAATCTTAAACCCCAGTCCCATTTTACTCCTCACAAGACCATACCCCCAGTGCTTTATCTTTAACCCCCTTTGTCCATATCTTGTCCCACGCCATTGCTTTTTCCCTAAATCAATCCACATCGTTGATCTGTCGGATCTAACGGTGATCTCATGCCCGTACATCATCGGTTCATCCAATCATTCCCTCGTCCACTTCTTCCTCAAGAAAAATCTCCACCGTAGATCTCCCATATCTAACGGTCTTTGTGCTTCCTCATCTTTTCGACCCCGCCAATAACATTCTGCTACCCGACAAAGCAGTTGACATCACCCTGCTATCCCACTGCTTACTACTCCACCCGTCGACTAATCTCCCTTCAACACCTGTCCTCCACCATCCCCTTCCACCGAACAGCTTCCCCACATCTCGCTCCATTCTTCACCATAGATCTGGAGCTCGCAGATCTAACGGCCCACGATCGTTTTCACGGGCATATCGCCAAAATGGTTTAATAAGCAAAATCAATGAGAAACAGGTGGTTTTGGGTTTCACACACGTCACCATCTGTATGGTATCGCATCCAAAATGGCCAATACCACTTACCACCTAATCCTTGCGCGAAAACCACCCGGTTTGCCGCAAAACCGCTTACCCCTGTTCGCGCCCAAATTCAATTTATTTTGTTGTTTTTCCTAGTTCTGCCTATGGAACCCCTCTCCTGCACATCTCCCTTTCTATGAAAATCGCTCCAACACCTCGCCAAACCTCTAAAAAGCGGTCTTAGCCAAAAGTTCAGGTTTTAAAATTAATTTTTTTCGTGTGTGCAGGTTTAATGATGCCCCGAGCCTGAAGGGTCATGCTACAGTCAAAATTAGTGACTGAGGTCCCAAGATGACGATCCGAGGACCTGAAATAAAGAAAAGAGATCTAGGGTTTGCAAAAAAAGGACGAAATTGATGCTTTATGACCATTGAGATCCTTATGAAACCCTCCATCACACCAAAGGGAAACCCTACACACAGAAAACAAAAGAAGAATCAGCGAAGATATGAAGAAACAAAGGACCGAAGACTTTATCACAGTAAATAAATGAAGAGATAGAGATCAGTCCTTTAAGTTAGTGATTAGGAAGCTAAAGGTTGAAAGATAAAGGATTAAAGGTTAAGCAAGTTGTTTTAATAGAAACAGTTGAATTAAGCAAATAGCTCAGCAAAGAAGATCAATTAAAAAGGAAAATCAAGGCTAAAGGGCCTAAAGAGCAATTTTATGAATAAATCAAGAAGAATTAGGCCTAAAGATAGCCTCGAACACATCAAAAGGGAGCAGTTATTTCATCAGAAATATAAACTGGCTCCTTTGGCCATCCTTTATCTGTAAAGGAAAACAATCAATTATTACACAAAAGAACATATTTTAAACTGTCAGAACAGCTATTGTAAAGATAGGGTAGAGCCTTAAAAGTCAATATTTTCCACCTATATTTATCTCAGAAATTAATACAAAGTTATTTAACAGAGAAGTAGCTGCAGATATTCTTACCTTATGCCGTGCGTGGTTTTCAAGGCTAGGAATACATTTACTCTGTAATTAATAACATTTTGAACCCTAGAAGAGTTTCACCTCCTCATTTTCAGTATAAATACTGCATTGGAACCCATTGTAAATGTTGGATTTGATGACTGATGCTAGAATAATGCATAGTCCTTTGAAGCTCTTGAAAAGAAATTGATGTCTTGGAACTCAGGCATGATCTGATTTTCTTGTTGATGGAGAAGGATTGCTTGTAGGATCCATAGGCTTGGTTGATGGTGAAGTTTTATTTTGTTTATTTTTTCTAGTTTTCCATTATGTTTTCCATCTTGCTATGTTGCAGTAGGACAAAAAATTTAGATTAATAAATGTTTTCTAATGGCACCTTAAATCTATTTGTCCTTCACTGCCTTAATGTTTTCTTCTGCTAAGATACATTAGAGAAATCATTTATTTTATCTCTAACAAGTTCTTATCTTGTCCATTTCTTGAATAATTTAGATCAGTTAGCATCAATTATGATTTATGGTTATCCCTGCATAGTGTTGCCACTGAAATATTTTGTTCTTGGAATCATCTCTTTAAAGCAGCTTTATCTAGGTTTGTCAAAGAAGTCCGTTTAAAATCATGCTCTTTGCCTTTACTTAGCTAAAATTGTTTTAAGGAAACCTTATAGCTGTAATTTTGGATGTTAGAGTTTTCTCTCCTTTTATGGTTATAATTACTTGTGTATCTTAAATGTTTTTTTGCTCTAGATGATAGAAGCTCTGAAATTTAGATAAGTTTCTTACCTTTCTAAGTTTTTATCTGAATGTTTGTCTTGGTTAATTATCTATTTTCAGTCTGAAATCAAATGGATTAGGTTTTTCTTATGCCTTTTATTCTCTTGTTGTTCTTATAAATTTTCTAACTCCCTCTGTTTACAGGTATATAAAGGATTCGGTTTCAACCCTTTATTATTTTTTTGTTCTCAATCTTTAATGTCTATCTCATGATCCTTCACAACCTTAAAGATCCACCAACCAAGTCAAATTTCCTTGAAAATTCTCTTGACACTATTGATGAACTCATTCATGACCTTGTTTGACTCCATTGCCCAATGACTTAACAATCTTCCATGTTTCCTATCTAAAATCTATCAAAGTATCATACCCAACCAAAAACAATCAAAATACCTTGCACTTAACATCTAGCCTAAAATCAACCCTAATCAGTAAACAAGACATATCTTTGCACACATTGAGAGACCCCTCTCTGAATCCAGGAAGGCTAGGTCCTTGGATTCCAAATCTTGGTTTGATGTTACCCTGACCATTTGTATCTCAATCAATCTAGCAAATTATAGGCAGCTAACATAATGCCGATCACGGTGGGACTGAGTTCATAGTAGCCTAAAAAACTCTTATAGATTCATATACATCCCTAATTTGACTTAAAAACCAACCCATAGCCAGAGTAGAAACTAATTACTTCATCATCCTAGCAAGATAATGACTTAGTTAGGGGATACTTATTAACCTTAAGGCTGCATAAAGGAAACTGAAAACCCAAAAGTACTCCCTAGATTTATTTGTTATCAAGAATTTGGTGGTGGACCATTGTATACATGTCCTCAAAATTTAAAAAAAAATCCACCCGGCGACTCCACTGGTCTCCAGTAAGCCTATTACTTTACCAGTCCTTGTAAAATCCCCTATGAATGCATTAAGCAATCCCAATAATGCTAACGGTGGACAAAAAAGTTCAAAATTTTTCACCTGGCGACCCCACAAATCGCAATAGACCTAGAGACTCCACTGGTAGATAACTCTAAGACTGGTTGAAAAGATTCAGTGACCCTTTCTAATTTAGAAACATGGATCCAAGGATACAAAGGAGATATGCTCCAATGAATAGAGATCACATCCTTGGGTTCCCACACAAATTGCCTCAGATAGAATGGGATAAAAACCTCCCTAGGTTTCAAGATGAAAAGTCTGATGACCCTTTGTTACACCTCATTAAGTTTCATATCCATGCATGGGGGTTAAAAGTTGAATGGAATGAGGACTGCCTTATGAAGATTTTCATGCTAACATTAGAAGGGAAGGGAAGGGAATGATATGAGAGTCTAAGACCTGGTAGCTTGTTTTCCTTAAAGGATATACACAAGGCATTTTATGATCATTATAAACAAAATTACCCATATTTATCATTGGCTGAAAATTGTTGTGACCAATCTCAGGATATCATACAGTACCTTTTAGATAGTGATGAAGATTTGGAAAATTTTCATCCTGAAGACCTCTTAACATCCATTCATGAATTTCATTCTCAAGATAGATATCATGACAACCTAGATGAGTTAGTTGAGGAAGAAATCAATGAAGGTATAGAAGAAAACCCACAAGATCTCTTTGAAGGCACAAGTAATGATTCACCGTCTCTTCTAGGTGAGGCTCAAGAAAACATTCAGCCTCAAAATCAGCCTTCACAAGAAAAAGATAACTATTGTACTTTTATCCAAAAAAAGAGAAAAATACCTCCTCTGTTGACTGAAGAGGAAATAAATCTGATGTTAAACATGCAACCAGCCTCTAAGCCTTCATGTAAACAAAACATTCCTGTTCTTTCTCCTACTAATTCCATCTACCATAAATCAGAAAGTGAACTTGTAGATTAATTAAAAAAAGAACAAACTGATAATCCAATATGTTTGATTAGTGAAACTACTTATTTTTATGAGTTTCCAAAGTTTGATCAATCTGATGATGATATCCTCCATACAAAAACTAACTTTGCAGAGAAATCAATAATTAGTTTGTGGGAGGAAGATCATTTTCATCAACTTCAAAAAAGTATTAAGCCAATTCATGCCATCTATGCCACTGATGAGGGAAGCCTTGAAAGATCAGAAGTAAGTGAAGGATCTCTAATCCTTTGTTCCACTTCATATCAGCCCTTCAGCAATAACTTTCATGTGATTGGGAATCAACAGTCTTTCAGTTTTGATGTTGAAATTGGAGAAGAAAAAGAACTTCTTGAGCAAGTTGCAAGTGAAAAACCTTTTCCTGAAAAGGTGGATGAAATCATTTGGGACACGGAAAATTCTTCAGCTTTAGATTTGCAGCCACCAAGTCCCATTGAAATTCAAATTGTAGATGAAGACTTGGAAAATGAAAATCACATAAGAGTTGTTGCACCTCTTTCTCAAGAAGATTTATCATCTAAGAATTCTCCTACTCATCAACATGATGGTCTTCACACAGAATTCAATTAACTAAATCAGAACATACTAGGACTACAAGAGGACAACACTGCAATATATGATGAGTCCTCCAGTTCATATAATAATGAATATGAGGAAGATTTTCTTTCCCAAAAGAATCTTAATCTTAATCCAGTGGAGGAAAAGGTAATCTTGGTTGAAACCTATCTTACAAATATCCATATCCAGGTATTATTTCAAGACCCCTTTGCTAAATCTTGAATACGTTTGAAGAGGGAGTAAAGGTTGTTAGGAGTAGTTTATTTCCAAGTGCAAGAAAAATTTTTAGCACTGCTGCTAAAAAACAAGTGAGATGGGAGTGGCTCTTTGGTTTATCCAGTATGTTCAAGGAGATGAGAAAAGACCAATGATGGAATCATATGATTGATTGGATGTATTGGAAAAGATAATTTACTAGCTAAATATGTAATTTCAAAATTAGATTATGTTAGATAGGAATGCAAATAAGCTCACCCTTTGAGAATTTAGCTAGTTTTAAATTTTTTTGAAAGAAATATGAAAAATACAAAAAACACTAGAAAAAGAGAAAAAGAGGGCAGATAAAAAGAAAAGGTATAGCCCCATACCAAAAAAGAGAAAAATATGAAACTGTGCAAGTCAAAATGCCACTGCTTGAAAATAAATTGTTATTTAGTCATACAGCCTAATCATGACTAAATAAATTTCAATTTTGTGCTGATAGGTTAGTGAAAATAGATTTTCCAAAAATTGTAATATTGGCTTATCAGTAGAATAGATTAGGATAGAAAATAAATGGTTCTAACAAACTCAAAATCTGAACCAAGAAAATAAAAGAGAAATGGCTCCAAAAAAATCAAAACTTGAGCCAAGAAGAAAGAAGGATGTCTTTTATTTTCAGATCTTAAGCCTTCACCAATTTTGTTTTAATTTTCTGCAAATAAAGTCTATGTGCATCTTGTACATACAACCATAGATACCATAGCAAACCAGACAGTCTAATCCTGATTTTACTATGTTTAAATTTCCTGTCTTAGAAATAGAGAATAAAATCTGTCAAATAGCCTAATCTTGACAGATAGTAGATTAGGTAGAGAATTAAGAGTCCAACTGTTTAATCTGGACTCTTGGAAGAAATAAGGGTAGCATTAGATAGTTTTACCTTTCTGTTTTCAAAAATAATATGCAAAAGAGATGCCAGTCCAAGTGCACTCAAGTGAAGAAAAAATTCTAAGACAAGTAGGATTGGGTAGGTAGTCATGCTGCTTTAAAGAATGTCATATGCTGCAGATTGCTGAAATGTTCTCAAATCCAAAGATAGCCAACAAAAGAAAGGAAATAATGTTGCCCAATGGATAAGGCACTCGTTTGCTGAAACTCAAAGATTATTTTCTGAGGTTCTGGACACCTTAAAAAGCAAGCTGTCCTCCCCAAGTGGAGCCACAGTTAGCCATCTATAATTTTGATCCTATCCAAAAATGACTAAGTTGACAATCCCAGACTTCTAGAAACAATATTTGAAGAAACATTGTGAGTTCTAGAAATCTCACTGCCTTCATTATCCTAAATCCATCATTTCACTGAAATCTTCATCTATGTTTCCTAAAAGGTTATCCTGTTGATTCAAAGGAGGCTTATTTCAGGCTATTTCCACTATTTTCACCTCCATTTCATTTCCCCATTTTTCCATGTTTTACCCCTATTTTTATCAGTCCTTTTTCCCTCTAAAAAGGGCTCATTTTCCCTTCTTATATCCTCCATTCTCCCAAAAAAGCCTTTTAAAAACCATAAAAACCATTTTTATTTGGTTTAAACACCCTTTTCACCCTACGAGAATCTCAAAAAAGGCTTTAAAAAACTCTCTTTTAGCCTATTATCTTCCCTTTTAAAAATTAGGCCTTAAGCCCTTTAGGTTTAAACCCTCTGCTCCTTTCCTCCATATAACCTAGGGGCCCCAAACCATCCGCTAAAGCCTAAGTCCCTTTCATCTTAAACCCCGGTCCGATTTTACTCCTCATAGGACCATACCCCCAGCGCTTTATCTTTAACCCCCTTCATCCATATCTTGTCCCGCACCATTGCCTTTTCCCTAAAGCAATCCACACCGTTGATTTGTGGGATCTAACGGTGATCTCGCGCCTGCACATCACCGATTCGCCCAATCATTCCCTCATCCACTTCTTCCTTAGGAAAAATCTCCACCGTAGATCTCCCATATCTAACGATCTTCGTGCTTCCTCATCTTTTTGACCCCGCCAATAACATTCTGCTACCCGACAAAGCAGTTGACGTCACCCTGCTGGCCCACTGCGTACTACTCCACCTGTCGACCAATCTACCTTCGACACCTATCCTCCACCACCCCCTTCCACCAAGCAGCTTCCCCCCATCGTGCTCCATTCTTTACCGTAGATCTGAAGCTCCCAGATCTAATGGCCCACGATCGTTTTCACGCACATATCGCTAAAACGATTTAACGTGAAAAATCAACACGAAATAGGTGGTTTTGGGTTGGACACACGTCACCCTCTGTATGGTATCACGTCCAAAATGGCCAATACCACTTACCACCTGATCCTTGTGCGAAAACTACTAGTTTGCCGCAAAACCGCTTACCCCTATTCGCGCCCAAATTCAATTTATTTTGTTGTTTTTCCTGGTTCTTCCTATGGAACCCCTCTCCTGCACATCTCCCTTTCTATGCAAATCGATCCAACACCTCGCCAAACCTCTAAAAAGCGATCTTGGCCAAAAGCGTAGGTTTTAAAATTTAATTGCTTTTGTGTGTGCAGGTTTAATGATGTCTCGAGCCTAAAGGGTCATCCTACAGTCAAAATTAGTGACTAAGGTCCCAGGATGACGATCCGAGGACCTAAAATAAAGAAAAGAGATCTAGGGTTTGAAAAAAAAGGACGAAATCGATGCTTTATGACCATTGATATCCTTATGAAATCCTCCATCACACCAAAGGGAAACCCTGCACAAAAAAAAAAAAAAAAGAATTAGTGAAGATATGAAGAAACAAAGGACATAAGACTTTATCACAGTAAATGAATGAAGAGACAGAGATCAGTCCTTTGAGTCAGTGATTAGGAAGCTAAAGGTCGAAAGATAAAGGATTAAAGGTTAAGCAACTTGTTTTAATAGAAACAGTCGAATTAAGCAAACAAGTCAGCAAAGAAGATCAATTAAAAAGTCAAATCAAGGCTAAAGGGCCTAAAGAGTAGTTTTATGATTAAATCAAGAAGAATTAGGCCTAAAGATATCCTCAAACACATCAAAAGGGAGCAGTTGTTTCATCAGAAATATCAACTAACTCCTTTGTCCATTCTTTATCTGTAAAGGAAAACAAACAGTTATTACACAAAAGAATATATTTTAAACTATTAGAACAGTTATTGTAAAGATAGGGTAGAGCCTTAAAAGTCAATCTTTTCCACCTATCTTTATCTCAGAAATTAAGACAAAGTTATTTAATAGAGAAGTAGTTGCAGATATTCTTACCTTATGCCCTACGTGGTTTTCAAGGCTAGGAATACATTTAATCTATAATTAATAACATTATGAACCCTAGAAGAGTTTCACCTCCTCATTTTCAGTATAAATACTGCATTGGAACTCATTGTAAATGTTGGATTTTGATGACTGATGCTGGAATAACACATAACCCTTTGAAGCTCTTGAAGAGAAATTGATGTCTTGGAACTCATGCATGATCTGATTTGCTTGTTGATGGAGAAGGATTGTTTGCAGGATCCATAGACTTGGTTGATGGTGAAGTTTTTTTTTTTTTTTTTATGTTTTCTAGTTTTCCATTATGTTTTCCATCTTTCTATGTTGTAGTAGGACAAAAAATTCAGATTAAGAAATGTTTTCTAATGGCACCTTAAATTTGTTTGTCCTTCACTACCTTAATGTTTTCTTCTGCTAGGATACATTAGAGAAATAATTTATTTGCTCTCTAACAAGTTCTTATCTTGTCCATTTCTTGAATAATTTAGATCAGTTAGCATCAATTATTATTTATGGTTATCCCTACATATTGTTGCCACTGAAATATTCTGTTCTTGGAATCATCTCTTTATATCAACTTTGTCTAGGTTTGTCAAAGAAGTCTATTTAAAAGCATGCTAGTTTCCTTTACTTAGCTAAAATTGTTTTAAGGAAACCTTATAGCTGTAACTTTGGATGCTAGAGTTTTCTCTCCTTCTATGGTTATAGTTACTTGTGTATCTTAAATTTTTTTCTGCTCTAGATGATAGAAGCTCTGAAAGTTAGATAAGTTTCTTACCTTTCTAAGTTTTTATCTAAATGTTTGTCTTGGTTAATTATCTATTTTTAGTCTGAAATCAAATGGATTAGGTTCTGCTTATGCCTTTGATTCTCTTGTTGTTCTTATTAGTTTTCTAACTCCCTCAGTTTACAAGTATATAAAGAATTTGGTTTCATCCCTTTATTAGTTTGTTGTTCTCAATCTTTAATGTCCATCTCATGATCCTTCACAACCTTAAAGATCCACCAACCAAGTTAAATTGCCCTGCAAATGCTCTTGACACTATTGATGAACTCATTCGTGACCTTGTTAGACTCCATTGCCCAATGACTTAACAATATTCCATGTTTCTTATCTAAAATCTATCAAAGTATCATACCCAACCAAAAACAATCAAAATACCTTGCACTTAAGATCTAGCCTAAAATCAGCCCTAATCAGTAAACAAGACATATCTTTTCACACATTGAGAGATCCCTCTCTGAATCCCGGAAGATTAGGTCCTTGGATTCCAAAGCTTGGTTTGATGTTACCCTGTCCATTTGTATCTCAATCAATCTAGCAAATTACGGGGAACTGACACCACACTCAGTTGCACCCACATCTCCAGATTCATTTAGGGTCGGGTTTGTGGTTCCCCGATCTTCTGAGGTGGTTGTTGCATTTGCCCCTCCTCATGTTGTCCCCTGTTATAATTCTTTTATTTCTCTGTGCATCTGTTTATACACAGTTTGAAAACGTTAGTTGACCCATAGGGTCCCAGCGTACAAAAATTGCTTTGATACCACTTATAACATTCGTCATCTAGCATGTTAAATAATAATAATAATAATAATTTATATTACCTCATATTACCATACTGTGTCTACACACCACACAATTTTGTCTCACACTAACATGCCATGTCTATACCTTAAGTCATACTTGTTACATTTAATATTTTCCATGGATTAATAGTCTTATGGTGGAAATAGTGGACACATAAATCTTAAACATACATATAAGTTTTGGTGTATATGTGTTTATTATTACAGACTGGCCATGTTATCACCATACGTGCTTATCTTTCATCTCTTATCTTGACAGTACCTACCTAGCTTACTATATTTATTACTTCAGTTTTCGGTAGTGCTATGCATTACCGCCAAGTCTTGGTTACTGAGACCTCAACCAAGGTATTGGTACATTAAATTAATTTGATTCAACCTTTGGTAGGTCTTTCATACCCACCTTATTCCTTTGGTTCTGTGTCTATGAAATCTTGTTGTTACTACATTGTTGGATTGATTTTATATCTACGACTTCTGGGGTTTCCCACCAAAGTTGGTTTTTCAACTAAACCCCCAAACCTTAACTACTCAGCTCATTTGCACCGAGATCACTGGGGTTTGTGGCTCTGCAATTACGCGCATTGGATCCATGTTAGTTATGGTTCTTCCACGTGATGCTTGTAGGTGTGTGAGGCTTGCACCCTAAGCCGAGGAGTCATGGCCATTGTTTACAATTCTGTCTGCCCGGAACTACTAGTTTTTGCTGCTCTGCAGCTTGCAGTTCATGGGCCCTAGAATTTTATGGTTCAAATTTCACTCTTCATTCTCTCTGATTTCCATTTCCCCATTCTAGTGGATATCTATCTTAGAGTTCTTGGTTCACATCAGATTAGTTTCACCAGGATGCAACTCAGCCCTCGTTCCACGAAGAGAGTAAGTATATTTATTTCTTACTGTACAAGCTCTCTCTGCGTTTATCAATGAAATGTATTTCTGCTTTGGTTCTAACCCTTCCTCCTTATATTCTCACAGGAAATAATTATTCATCGTTTGCGTGACAATTCACTCAAGTATATAAACATTGTCTTTAATTCTAGTTGCTTAGTTCTTATTCTCTTTTTTTCTTTACTCAGACATTTCATTCTTGGGTGTTTTCTTTTCTTTTTATAACTATAAATTGTGATAATATTTTTGCAGGTATGATCTACCTTGGTCTTTCCAGTTATTTCATTATTGCCATGAAACCCTTCGGCACCATCATTTTTTTCAATTGATACAGTGATTCCTCTGTTTTCAGGTACCATTTTTGGTTTCGACTCCTTTCACCATTGTCATCACGTCTAGACGTTTATGGTTCTAGTGTACCTCTTGCATGTAAATATTTCTGGTTCTGAGACTTATGTTTATTTGTTTATGAGGTTTACCCTCATGTTTTGAACTAGGGTTTTTCTATTGAGTCTAGGAATTTGTAATATGAATATCAGTGTAATACTATTAACTTTTCTATGTTAAATCTCCTCAATAACTCTATAATAATTTGGGGACTTTTATTAATGGATTTATATATAGTTCTGGAATCATTTCGAAGGATTTTATTCCTACGCTTTTGTGTATCTGTAATCTGGTTACTTGGCATAATGGGATTACTTTAGTGTTGTTTACAACAGATTATTCTTCTGTGTATTATTTACGGATTTTTATGTGGAAATACTTGTTGTCTATGTTTTCCTTAAGACTTCAATATTTCGAGAGAGACATGTTTAATTCTCAACAGACTATAAAGATGTATTTATGAATTTGACTGGAACAAATTGTTTCCTCAAGTCCGTGTATATAATTAGATACTGAAAATGAACGTTATGTAATTTCGGAGCCTCTAAGCTCTGAATCTCAGACAAGTTCTTCTTTTATATTTTCTTGTTTTCAGTTATATCGGTATTTGTTTCTGGTTACCCAATTGGTTTCTTGTTCTAAAACCTTCGAAATAAGCAATAGAACTTAATGTTTGGGCTAAGTCTAACCTTATATCATATTCACAACCTACTGAAGGTAATTTTGTTTCCTGTGCAAATAACTTTGTTTAAGAAGCCAGCCGAAAGAAAATTCTACTATTTATAAATAGGAAATTCCACATTTCTGTAACCTTTTCTTTTCTTCTGCTCAGTAAATCTTTTGGTACTGTATTTAACCATTGCGTAAAGACTCTGACAACTTACACAGTATTTTTCTACTATGGAATTTTCAAAAGAATTTCACAAGCATTTACCAATAAAACAAGTTTACTCAAATTCTACAGATTCTTTCTTGTAAACAACAATATTATCATATTTATTTACTCATCAAAACCTTCTATAGAATCTTTCCTGTAACAACAGTGTTATCCTGTTTATTTACTTATCAAAACTTTCTATAGAATCTATTAAAACTTTTCAACAGAGTTTACTTATCTGGTCAAATGACTGTGGTTGGCCTCCCTACCATGTATGAGGAAATTACGTCCTCATACCCCCCATGCTACACTCCTAAGCCAAGTAGAAAGAAACGGTGCTCGAAAGGGATCTCAGGACTCCGGTCCAATCCACCTTCCAGAAGATTACAGAATAGCTGAGAAAATTTTCCACTTGTTTCTACCAGCTCAAGAATTCAATCTCTCTCTCCTTTCTTCACTTTGCAGCACATAAGTCAGAACCCCTCTTCTTCACAGGGATCTTGCCTTTATCCACAGAGTAAAAGTAACTGACTAAACTGTTTCCATTCAACTACTTCTCAGTTGGAATAAAATATTTTTACCATCAATCTTTCACTTATGGAACCAATTCCATAACTAATTTTATTTAATCAAATTTAATATTTTTCCATAATATACAATTTCAAAATAATAAATTATCTTGAAGTATTAAAAATAAACTTAATCATGAGTTAGCATTTAAGTCAACAATTACATATAACTAATTAATTTGTTATAATTAAAAAGATTTTTTTTTCAATTCCAAAGCTTTTATAAAAACCATATTTTTTACACGGTGAAAAAACTTATAACTCAATATTTTAAAAATCAATAATATTCCAATATATATTAAATCTAAATTATACATGGATCACATATTCTATAAATCACCTTTAATACATTTCATGAGGGACATCTCATCATTTTCGCTATCCAATCTTGAAAAAAACCATACTCTATTCTTGGCCTTCTATTACCCTTGTATATATTATATTATAACGTAAGAAACCGATGCATGATAAACATTCCGCGAGACATAATATAAGTGTATCTTAATATGATTTTTTTTATTACAATGTTTTGGTTCTAAAACTATTCTGTGTTGTTTTGAATATGTACCAATGGTTTTAATAATCTTTTAACAATGTCATAGCTTTTCTTAATATTAATATGCACATAAAGCATTATAATATATTGCAAAAGAATGGAGGATGTTTTTAAACCATTTTCTTAGGTTGGACACTTTATGCGTAACATCTCTTTCAGACCATTTCCTTAGTTAGGACACCTTTAGACATGGGATAAAAATAAAATAAAAAATAAGATAGTTATATTGTTTAAAAATATATATAAGTTATTTTAATATTTAAAAACTATTTAGTAAAGATTTCTAAATTTTAAAGTTAAAACAATCATTGGTTTATATACAATAACATAATATTGGAGCTAATTAGAAATTTCTCATTAAAGATAAAAAAATTTAAATGTATAAATATGATAGAAAATTTATTTTAGTTAACTAATATATATATATATATATATATATATATATATATATATATATATATATATATATATATATATATTTTCATTTGCATTGGTATATTTATGAAATTATTTAATTGATTTGGATTTATATCCACTTTCAAAAGTGAATAGGTTTATTGCTGTATTTTTTTATATTGTTGTATATGCTTGGATCTTCCAACATTGTTTTTATCTTTATGTATCTTTTCTATTGTAGTATTATCTTTTATTAGTCCCTGCCGTGCCGACGGGACTATAGTAATCGAAAAGGATGACTTAGCATTACTTTTAGCTGGTTATTGTTACAACTTTATGAAAATAACCAAAGTTTTATTTTATATTCGAAGGAATATTCTTAGTCATTAAATAAAGCAGTTTACAATCTTATTGGCCTCATATCGAGGCAATATGTATTGAAACTTAGAAGAACTTAGGATAAACTTCAATTGATCTCCATAACTTCTTTCTCGATTAATTAATGTTAACATTAGTTTGGCGGTTTGGAAGACATTTCATGTTTGAAAAAATTAAGAGACCTTCAAGCAAATAATCACTCCTTGCCAATACATGTTTAAACCCATAGCTCACACATGTTCGAAGTTTGACACGAAAGTTTGACACATGTTTGAGTTTTTCCTTTCACCTCCAAAGACTATATCACAACCTTTCGCAACTCTTGTTTTCATTCTCCTGTCCGTCTACTGGTGTTACGGAAATCCTGTTCGTCTATTGGTGTTATGGAAACTGCACTTGGGAATATAGCTGGTTCGACTAATCCTAGAAATGCTACAGCAAATGAGGCTGGGAATCCTGTTTCAACTGGTACATATGGGGCTGGGGATTTTCAACTGGAATTGATCCTGGTCGTGCTGCTTTAAACTGTAATATCGCTATTTAGGGCAGCCTCCCTGTTGAGGGTTCGGTGGGCCCTACCACGTTGCCGATGTCTGCGTAATAGGGAGACTGCGCGAGGGTCCTCGTCCCGAGATGCTCTGGTGGGCCTTAATACCCCACCCTTAACACCCTGGGATGCCGCCCTCACTAACAGTTCGAGCTTTTGGTGTAGTGGTTGGATCAACATGGTATCAGAGCCGAGGTCTCAAGGTCGAGACCTGCGGAGCGTGGTGGGCTGTAATATCCCTGTTTAGGGTAGCCTCCTTGTTGAGGGTCCGGTGGGCCCTACCACGTTGCCGAGGTCTACGTAATTGGGGGACTGTGCGAGGTTCCTCATCTCGAGATGCTCCGGTGGGCCTTAAGACCCCACCCTTAACACCCCGGGATGCCGCCCTCACTAACAGTTCGAGCTTTTGGTTTAGTGGTTGGATCTACGACGCTAATTGGAATATTCGACTTTCTATAGTTTTGTTGTTTATGGTTTGTAAATAAATAAAAAGTGAGAAAAGAGGGTCTAACTCACTTTAGTAGAATAAGACATCCGCCTAGTAGCACAATGTTGTGACTCAAGGGGGGTCAAGGGGGCCACACACCACGTAGAGGAGGGGAGCCTATGTGCACTCTAGAAGCTTCTGCACATATAAGGATGAGGATGTGGAGGAGAGAGAAGCTACAATGGGTTTTGGAGGGAAACCAATGCTGTAAAAGATGGAGGAGCCTCCTCATTTAGATCATTCTGGATTTGTTGATTTTACAGTGAGACTTTGGTCTTCTTTAGCACGCTAGCTGTTTAGCCTGTTTGCAGCACTGTTTAGTGCACCGAGTGTTTCCGTGCGGAGATCTCACCCTTAGCACCGGGGGACTTCGAGCGCCTGCTCGGGAAAGGTTTGTTTTCTTGCATTTTGTGAGTAATTTCATTGTTTGGGTTTGTCGCGGAGCTGGAGCTTATAGAGACTGCGCAGTCACTGGGAGAGAGGACGGAGTCCATTGTGGAGGAGCTTCGAATTGGGGTTTCTGCTGGCGATTTCGCCGGGATTTCGAGCAGAGGGTCAACCTTTCCCCGTCGGAGGTCTTTGGCGGAGTTTATGGCAGTATTTTAGCTATTTCTATCCATCCACTGTGTTGTACCTTGGAGGCCAGCGTAATTCACTGGGGAGGCAGTTTCTGGTGTTTTCGGGGGTTGGCTATTCTTGGAGTGGTTTGTGGATCTTGTCGGAGTTGTTAAGGAGAGGAGGTTTGTTGATTTTCATCTCATTCCGGCAAAGGGATCAGCCCCTATTCTTCAATCGATTCTAGCATTAGCAGCTACACGGCATTTCTCCAGCAGCTGGGACACAGTTCATAGAGCAGCCATTTCCTGTCTTTTCTGAGAGTGTCTTCTCACTTGCCTTGCGCAATATCGCCTCTTGTATTTCATTACATTTCTCAGATTAATAAAATGGCTCAATATTTTCTCTCTATGTTTTCTGGTTGAGTTGTCGTAGTTGTCGTAGTTGTCGTAGTTGTTGTATTCTCTTTCTATTATATGTCTGCTACATTATTATTTTGAGCGCTCTAGTTCTATACCACGTGGTGTGTTTATGTTTCACTCTTAGATAGAGTCTGGAAAGGGCCAGGTAGCCTCTAGATCTCGTCCTCTTTTCAGAGGCGAAATATCCGGTAAATGCCCTCCTAGTCTATCTCTGGTTGGAGTTTGTTGTGTTTATAAGATATCCCCGAAATGGGATATTACAGTGGTATCAGAGCATAGTTCTAGCTCAGCCTGTGGTCTATGACATCAGGAAAGAGACCGTACAGAGGCAGGAAGTATAGAGACCGTGAGCGTAGGTTGGAGGCCACCTACGAAGAGGAAGACTGTGCCCAGGTAAAAAATTCAAATCATGAGAGAGAGCCTATGAAGGACGCAGAGGAGGTAGAGCTTGTAGTAGATTTAAGGAAGGAAGCACCGATTGTAGATGACACAGAGGCCAAACAGTTTGGAGAGGCACTCCTCAAGTCGGTGCAAGATTTAGCCCAACAGATTGAGGTTATGGGCCAGAGGTTCATAGCTGTGGAGGCTAGGTAGCGTGAGACTCCATGGGTTTTTGAGGTCAGACATGGATTAGGTGCATCCCACCATTTTCTGAAGCAGGGTGTTGCTTAGCGTGATACTCTTCAGCTGACAGCTTCTTGTGTACCTACCCGCTCTACTATGCCCACTTTCTTGGGAGCTGATACAGGGGCAGAAGCCCAGCAGGAGGCAGAGCCTAGGCACTTAGATGAGTACTTTGCATAGTATCAGTCCTATGGGCAGGAGTTCAGGGATGCTATCACATTCAGAGATTTTGTGCAGCTCCAGCGGGATAGTAGACCCCGCGACCATCATAGAGGGCACCAACATTATCATGATGGAGATTCCCACCGTGCCTCTAGTAGATTTCATTTGCCTACGTTTGATGGATCATAAAACAGTTCGGCAAAGTCTTGGGTGGAGAAGTTGGATATTTATTTCGAGCTTAACCAGATGTCGGAGACGGAGGCCATCAAGGTGGCAACATTACATTTGGATGGTGAGGCCCAAGACTGGTGGTTCCATGGGATGGTAACACTCGGGCATTCCACAGTTACAACATATGTTGAGTTCATTAGGAGATTGATAGAGCGTTTTGATCGGAGGGATCCATAAAAAATTTTTTTTGAGCTGACAAAGGTCAAACAGACAGGGAGCCCGGAGACATACATTGCAGATTTTTTGAGGGTTTCGGTGATGGTGCCAGATATATCCGCGACACAGATGATCTATATGCTTTTGGAGGGATTGGCAGAGCCACTTCGAGGTCCAGTTATATCCACTAGACCAGCTACACTCCAGGATGCTATCAAGAGGACTAGGGATTTGCAGGATGCATTGCCTAGGACGCAAACATCTTACCCCCAGAGATAGCGTTTCCAGCCCAAGGGGAAGGATGTGAAGGTTCCTCCTCCAAAGGGGAATCTAGGACGGGCACAGGTAGATGATGAGGCCAGGAGGGAGTTGAGGAAGAAGCAATTATGCTTCACATGTCAGGAGCCCTGGGCACCAGGGCATAGGTGTGCTGCTGGAAAAGCACACTTCATTGAGGTCTTCTCCGATGACAGCAGAGAAGAGGATGAGGAGGATGATGAGGAGGTAGGAGATATTCAGATGACCTAGAATCAGTTTCCGCCTCCACCTCCAGGGACAGGAGGTGCAGCTTTTGCACCTACAAGAGGGGCCCTTGCAGTGTTACGAGGAGTTCCTAAGTATTTGACGTTGCGCGTATGTGGGACAGTACGTGGCCAGCGAGTATCAGTCTTGGTTGACAGTGGGGCAACCCACAACTTCATTAATGCACAGATGGTTGAGAGGAGAGGTAAACCCACCGAGAGTTTTGATATATTTTTAGTTTTGGTCCTAGCATCCCATACGATGCAGTGTGCCCAGTATGTTCCAAAGTTAGCAGTGACGATGAGTACTTACACCGTGACTGATCACTTTTTCGTGGTCAACATACCAGATACCAATGTGGTACTGGGTGTTCAGTGGCTGATTACGGTGGGGAAGGTCACCACGGATTGGGACGCCTTAGAGATAGAGTGGGATGAAAAGAAGACCGAGAAGCATGAGAAGATCCACTGGATGCATACTTACCCACCTCAGACAGTTTCGGCACACCGGATGGAGGCAAAATTCTGGAAGGGAAACATAGAGTGGGCAGTTGAGTTGCGGGAATCATAGGTAGAGACCACCAGTCGAGCATTTAATCTAGAGATACAGGCTATCCTTGACAGACATGAGGTAGTGTTTGGGGCTATACCACCAGGGCAGCCACCAGATAGAGGGTTTGAGCATACCATCGAGCTGGAGCAGGGTATCTAGGCAGTGATCACTACACCATATAGGCATCCCAAAGCCTATCAGGATGAGATATAGCGGGCCATCTAGGAGTTTTTGGCTCTTGGACACATCAAATTGAGCACGAGTCCGTTTGCTTCTTCTGTAGTGCTGGTGAAGAAGAAGGACGACACTTTCAGGATGTGCATTGACTACAGGGCCCTGAATAAGAAGACTCTGAAGAATAGGTACCCTATACCCAGGATCGATGAGCTGATGGATGAGTTGAGAGGAGCTAAGTTCTTCTCAAAGATTGATTTGAGATCAAGGTACCATCAGATTTGCATGAGGGAACAGGATATTCCCAAGACTGCTTTCAGGTGTCATTATGGGAACTTTGAGTTTCTGGTTATGCCTTTTGGGCTGACCAATGCGCCAGCTACATTTTAGTCCTGAATGAACCATATCCTCCGCAGTCATCTAAGGAAGTTTGTATTGGTTTTCTTTGACGACATACTTATATACAGTAGGACGTGGGAGGAGCATCTCCATCATATAGAGGCAGTGCTATGCATCTTGGAAGAGCAACAGTTCTATGCTAAGCTCTCCAAGTGTGAGTTTGGGATGACAGAGATGCTATATTTGGGTCACATCATTGGAGTGGATGTTGTGAGGGTCCATGAGGAGAATATTAGAGCCATTAGAGATTGGCCGGAGCCGAAGAATGTGACAGAACTTCGAGGGTTCATTGGGATATGTGCCTATTACAAGAAGTATGTCAAAGGGTTCTCACAGCTTGCTGCAACCCTTACAGATTTGAAAAAGAAAGGGGCATTCGGTCAGACAGATACAGTGCAACAAGCCTTTGATAGGCTTAAGGAGGTGATGAGTATCTGCCCAGTGCTTGTGTTGCCGGATTTTACGCAGCCATTTGTCTTGGAGTGTGATGCATCAGGAGAGGGGATCAGCGCAATATTGATGCAAGGGGGACACCCTATAGCTTTTGAGAGCCAGAAACTCCTTCCGCATGAGAGGTTGTATCCTCTTTACGATAAGGATATGTTGGCCATCATGCATGCATTGGCCAAATTCCGGTAGTATCTGTTAGGGAACAGATTCAGGGTGAGGACTGACCACAATAGCCTTAGGTTCTTTTTGGAGCAGAAGCAGCTATAAGAGAGGCAGCAGAAGTGGATTAGTAAGATCCAAGCATATGAATTTTACATTGAGTATGTCAAGGGTAATAATAACGTGGTAGCAGATGCCCTTTCACATAGACCAGCCACGTTATCTCTTATGAGCTTGGATGCAGATTGGAGGGCTCAACTTTTAGTTGAGTACTCCAAGGACAGGTTTTCATGTGAGGTGCTGGATGGATAGGTGCTGGATGAATGGTACAAGGTGGTCGATGAGATCATCTATTACAGAGACAGGATCTTCTTGACTGAGGGATCTCAACTTAAGAAGAAGATACTCGAGGCATCACATGATTCTCCATTGGCAGGCCATCAGGGGTTTACCAAAACCTACAGGGCCATTAGAGAGAGGTTCTCATGGAAGGGCCTCAAGGAGGATGTACTCCAGCACATCACGGAGTACGATGTTTGTTAGAGGAACAAGGGTGAGATGAGCCATCTCGCAAGACTGTTGCAGCCTCTTCCCATTCTGAAGGGAAAATGGGAGAGCATATCGATGCACTTCATCACAGGGTTGCCCCTGGTGCAGGGCAAGGATTGTATCTTTGTCGTCATTGATTGACTGAAAAAGTATGCGCACTTTTTCGCCATATCCACGCATTACACAACAGCGCAGGTGTCCGAGCTGTTCTTCCAGGAGGTTTTTAGGTTGCATGGTCTTCCTAAGACCATCATCAGTGACAGTGACAGCTGCTTCATGGGCGAATTTTGGTAGGAGCTTTTCCGGCTAGTGGGGATGGAGTTGACACCGAGTACCAGTTACCACCCACAAATGGATGGACAGATGGAGATAGTTAACAAGTGCCTGGAGGGCTACTTGCATAACTATGCCAGTGGGCAGCAGTGAGCATGGTTGAGATGGTTGCATTTGGGGGAGTACTGCTACAACTCGACACATCACATGTTTATTGGTATGTCACCATTTTATGCTTTGTATGGGTACCATCCTTTATCATTTTCTGATGTGATGTTCGGTGCGAGTAAGGCTCCTAGAGCCAAGATGTGGATCCAAGAGAGTCAGGATATCCTCTGAGCTCTCAAGGACAACATGGCTACAATGCAGAACCAGCAGAAGCTGTATGCCGACAGAGGTTGGGTGGAGCGACAGTTTGAGGTAGGGGACTTGGTCTACCTACGCTTACAGCCATATCGATAGTCATCGCTGAAGAAGAAGGGAGCTAAGAAGCTCAATCCGCGTTTCTACGGGCCATATAGGGTGATACGCAAGATTGGGCAGGTTGCATATGATTTGGAGCTACCCCAAGGCAGCAAGATCCACAACATCTTCCATGTATCATGCCTGAAGAAGGCGCTGGGACAATAGGTGATAGTGACAGAGGAGCTACTGTCGACAGATGATGAGGGGCACTTGGTGTTACAGCCGGAGGCCATTATCGATACCAGGGAGAGGCGGTTACGGAGTAGGACAGTCAGGGAATTCTTGGTGCGGTGGAAGAATTTGCCAGATGAGGATGCCACTTGGGAGAGTGAAAATATTCTGCAGCATCCATCACTTCAGTTGCTTGAGGGCAAGCAACATTTTCCCGAGGGGGACTGTAATATTCCTAATTAGCGACAGCTAATTGGAATATTTGACTTTGTATAGTTTTTCCATTTATGGTTTGTAAATAAATAAAAAGTGAGAAAAGAGGGTCTAACTCACTTTAGTAGAATAATACATCTGCCTAGTAGCACAACGTTGTGACTCAAGGGGGGTCAAGGGGGCCACACACCACGTAGAGGAGGGGAGCCTACGTGCACTCTAGAAGCTTCTGCGTAGATAAGGATGAGGATGTGGAGGAGAGAGAAGCTATGATGGGTTTTGGAAGGAAACTAATGCTATAAAAGATGGAGGAGCCTCCTCATTTGGATCATTCTGGATTTGTTGATTTTAGAGTGAGACTTTGGTCTTCTTTAGCATGTTGGTTGTTTAGCCTGTCTGCAGCACTATTTAGTGCACCGAGTGTCTCCGTGCGAAGATCTCACCCTTAGCCCCTGGGGACTTCGAGTGCCTTCTCGAGCAAGGTTTGTTTTCTTGCATTTTGTGAGTCGTTTCATTGTTTGGGTTTGTCGCGGAGCTGGAGCTTATAGAGACTACGCAGTCACTGGGAGAGAGGATGCAGTCCATTGTGGAGGAGCTTCGGATTGGGGTTTTTACCGGTGATTTCGCCGGGATTTTGAGCAGAGAGTCAGCCTTTGCCCGTCGGACGTCTTTGGCAGATTTTGTGGCAGTATTTTAGTTGTTTCTATCCAGCCACTGCGCTGTACCTTGGAGGCCAGCGTAATTCACTAGGGAGGTAGTTTCTGGTGTTTTCAGGGGTTGGCCATTCTTGGAGTGGTTTGTGGATCTTGTTGGAGTTGTTGAGGAGAGGAGGTTTGTTGATTTTCATCTCATTCTGGCAAGGGGATTAGCCCCTATTCTTCAGTCGATTCCAGTAGTAGCAGCTACACGGCATTTCTCTAGCAGCTGGGACGCAGTTCATAGAGCAACCATTTCCTGTCTTTTCTGAGATTGTCTTTTCACTTGCCTTGCGCAAGATCGCCTCTTGTATTTCATTACATTTCTCAGATTAATAAAATGGCTCAGTATTTTCTCTCTATGTTTTCTGGTTTAGTTGCCATTGTTGTCGTAGTTGCTGTATTCTCTTTATATTATATGTCTGTTGCATTATTATTTTGAGCATTCTAGTTCTATACCACGTGGTGTGTTTATATTTCACTCTTAGACAGAGTCTGGAAATGGCCAGGTAGCCTCCAGATCTCGTCCTCTTTTCAGAGGTGAAATATCCGGTAAATTCCCTCCCAGTCTATCTCTGGTTGGAGTTTGTTGTGTTTATAAGATATCCCCGAAATGGGATATTACATAAACACTGCTAGGGTTCTGGCATAAGGCATTTGGGGTCGTGTTGCTTTTAGCTTGGAATTGCTGGTTCAACCGATTCTTCTTATCCTAATTATCCTCCTAATCCTCATTCATAGCTTGACCTCAAGCTTCAAGCTGCAACTCACAGTGCTTAAACCCTGAACTTAATATTTTGATGTCGGGCTGTAAAAATTTGTAGACACAAACAAAACGTTAAAACGCTTTATCAATTGTTTTATTGTGTTGTTTTTGCTTATCTAATTGTGAGTGAATTTGCATGTCTTTCAATCATGATGTTGCAGATACTTTATAGCAAGGAAAGAGAACGCGGAATTACCACCCTAACTACACGATATGAGACACCCGGAGCTGTTTTCAGAATTCATATGTCAGAACACTGAATGGAGAGCTTTTACATATTACCAAATAAGGCTGCTATGTTACAGTAAACAACAAATTTAAATTTAAATTTTTCCACGAAATTATTTTTATATGTTCTTAAGATGCTGATGGCTGGCGGAGATGCTGATGCAAGTTACATGAAAACTGTAAAGAAAATGACCAGGGAACCAACGCTCTTACCTTTTCTGATGCTGCAAAAGCTGACTGTTGTAACGCTGTTGTAACACATCCTCAATCGAAGTCTGCTCGATCTGTTTCATTCTCTGTATGTATTTAAGTTTTTGATCTTCTTAACTTTCTTTTTTACATATCATTTATTCATTTACTTCCTCTGTTTCCTTTTTACATTCATTTACTTTATGTTTCTTTTTTATTTCTGTCTATTTAATTTTTTATCTGTATCTATTTATCTTCTATTGAAGAAATTGAAGAAATATTTTGCATTGAAGAAAATTTATGAAAATAAAAAACCAAATAGAAATAAAACCATCTTAGCCAATGAAATGAATGTAATAAAAAACAAGTGCACTTGCCTATGAAAACAGGAAGGGCGAAGCTGTGCATAATCGTAGCAGTGTATCAGAATTGGCTTGTGTCTCTCAATGTTGGTCGCCCATCTGTTAAGTCCCTATATTAATAGTGTAGCCCCTTAGTATGTTAGTGTAGCACCCCTTATTGTTATTATTGTACCCTTGTAACCCCTATTTTGTTATTATTGTGCCCTTAAATTATTATTGTTAGGTCGGCTAGGATTACATTGTGGCCCACTAGGATTACATTATGGCCCCATGGACTCCTATATATAGAAAGGAGGTTTTGTAAATTGTATCATCCAAGAATTGTGCATTTATGTAATGTATTGGAGGTTTCCCCCTCGAAGTGGCTTATATCTAAGGCGTTTATATCTCTTTTCTTCTATTTTTGAAGCTGGTTACACAACATTTGGTATCAGAGGTTTGGATTCTAGGGTTTCGCTGCTCCAAACAGGTCATCATGGCATTTGCGCTATAAATTCTATTCTATGAAGTTTCAGAAGCTGAAATGTTTAGGGTGCGAAGCCGAAATCCTAAGGAAGCTTGTCTAAAAATTTCAGAGCTTGGTTCGCAATATTTGAGGAGATATCATCTGTGGAAGTTAGGTATTTTTTCAGGCTCCTAAATAGGTCATCGTGGAATTTTCACTATAAATTTTTTTCTACGAAGGTTCAGAGTCTGAAATTCATATGGTGCGAAGGTGAAATTCTGATGAAATTCGTCAAAACATTTCAGAGCTTGGTTCGTAATATTTTTGGAGATATGATCTGTGGAAGGTAGTGCTTTTTCAGGCTCCTGAATTTCATCTCAAATAGGTGATCGTGGGAAAAGTTCAATAACTCTCTCTCTGGGCATCGGATTGAAGTGCCGTAAAAAATGGTCGCAAGTACACGGACTATAGTTTCTTGGATATCAATTTCAGAGACAAAGGACGAAATAGTGACACGTGGAAAGTCGCACAAGTTCGCACTACTGAACCATTCCATAATTAGGTCATTGTGGGAGATTGGACATAAATTTGTGTTGGAGAATCCAAATCAGGTTAGACCTGTGGCATTCAAATTATAATTCAGAGGGCTAAATCGGTACCGAAATTTAGATATTGAAGTGCTACAATCACATAAATAATCTATTTTTAATATCAAGCTCCTCAAAAGCTAGAAAAAAGTGTGTATTTTGTTTCCAAATTGCATAAGTCTTGTTTGAATAATCAAGTTAAATTGATCCCAAGGGCATATTGTAGAATAGATATCAGTATTGGATTCTAAAATGGCCCCTAAAAAGAATTCAACACCCATTAAGCCTTTAGAAAGCTCTACTATGACTCATGAAGATGAAGAATGGCAACATGACATATCAAAATTACAAGAGCAAATTTCGCTCTCGCAAAGAACAACAAAAAATGAAATGGAAGTTTTGAAGAAAGGCGTGGAAATTAAGATGGATGGTTTGAAAAAAGGCGTGGAAGCTAAGATGAATGGTTTGGAAGCTAAGATGGATGGCATGGAAGTGGGCATGGAAACTAAGATGGATGACATGAAAGACAACATGGAAAACATGAAGAATGATCTAAAAGCATACATGGAAGTCTTGATGACAAGTTTAAAACCAGAAATGATTCCTAATGGCGAAAATATAGTAGAAGAACCTCATGATGAGAAAAAAATAAATGTTAATCGTGATTTCATAAACTCTAATGTTGGCGGGAAGAACCACCATATTCCAAAAATGGATATGAGGAAGTTTGATGGAAAGGATCCTGTAACATGGATACTACAGATGGAGCGATATTTTGATCTCCATAACGTGCAAAACACACAAAAGGTACGCATTGCAACTTTACATTTAGAACAAAATACATTTGTATGGTATCGATGGCTTTGCTCCCATAAAAAAATTGTCACTTGGTCGATTTTTACGGAGGAAATGATAGCACATTATGAGGATACAAAGAGCAACACCTTCTTTAGCCAATTGATAAATCTCAAACAAAAGGGTTTAGTGGGGCGGCACATTGAGGACTTCCAAAAATTGAATATAAGGGTAACTGATATTCCAGAGGAACACAGGATTGATCTCTTCATAGGCACTCTAAAGGATAACATCCAACATGAAGTTCGTGTTTTGGAGCCTGATTCATTGGAGAAGGCATTCAAGTTGGCAAGAAAAGTTGAATGTAAAGTTATGGCGACAAGGAAGCCTACCACTCAATTCTATAAAGAAGGAAGTGTTGCTACGCCTAGATTTCCACAACCTACAAGGTTGACACCACAACAATTGGAAGAAAAAGAGCAAAAGGGCTTTGCTACAGTTGTGATAGCAAATACACTAAAGGTCATAAGTGTGCTGAAAAGAAATTATTTTACATAGATTGTGAAGAAGAAGAAGAAAATGAAAAAGAAGAGGATATACACCAGGAACCAGCCATAGAAGAGAAAGAAATGAATCCGACCATATCATGTAATGCACTGGCCGGAATTACCACTCCTCAAACTCTCAAGATAGTAGGACAGATCAAGAAGAAAAGGGTAATAGTGTTGATTGATTCGGGTAGCACCCATAATTTTATTCATTGTAAGGTAGCCAAGGAATTAAATTGTTTCCTATACCCAGCACCAGAATGTCAAGTGATGGTTGCAAATGGAGGAACTATAAATTTCTTTGGAAAATTTCATAATATCAAGCTAACCATGGGGGAATATGTATTGACTAGTCCAATGCTTTCCATTCATATGGGAGGTGTTGATGTTGTACTAGGAGTACAATGGTTACAATCTTTGGGGACGGTATCTTTTAATTTTCAAGAAATTTTCTTGAATTTTTTTTCAGAAGGAAAGGAAGTCGAATTACAAGGTATTGCAGGGAAGCCAGGAAGGATAATAAGCTCTAATGTCATGACAAAGCTTCTAAAGAAAGAAAAACGAGGCGTAATTGCACAATTATTCTCACTAGAAGTTCCAACATCAAAATCATCTATTTCTGCAGATCTCCAACAAGTCTTGGACAATCATTCCAAGGTGTTTGAAACTCCAAAAGGACTCCCACCTATTCGTGATCATGATCATGCTATTCATTTGATTCCAGGAAGTGTTCCTCCAAACATCAGGCCTTATAGACATCCTTACTTCCAAAAGAGAGATATTGAACGTATGATTGTAGAAATGTTAGAGGCGGGTATAAATCAACCTAGTCAAAGTTCTTTCTCTGCTCCTGTAGTATTGGTACACAAGAAGGATGGATCATGGCGAATGTGTCTGGATTATAGGGAGCTCAATAAGCTCACCATTAAAGACAAATTTCCCATTCATGTGATTGATGAATTATTGGATGAATTACATGGAGCAATTTATTTTACCAAGTTGGATCTTCGTTCGGGATATCATCAAATTAGAATGAAGACTGAAGATATTCCAAAAATAGCATTTCGAACTCATGAGGGTCATTATGAATTTTTGGTCATGCCTTTTGGCCTTACCAATGCACCTTCTACATTTCAAGGGTTGATGAATTCCATTTTCAAACCCTTCCTTAGAAAAAATTTTCTAGTATTTTTTGATGATATACTAATCTACAGCAGGTCTTGGAAGGATCATGTTGAACATGTTGACAGGGTGCTCAAACTATTGCAGGAGAAACAATTATATGCAAAAAAATCCAAATGTTTCTTTGAAGTACAAGAGGTGGAATATCTGGGTCATATTGTATCTCACGAGGGTGTTAAAGTAGACCCTAACAAAATTAAAGCCATTAAGGAATGGAAAGTCCCCACAACCATAAAGCAGTTGCGAGGATTTCTCGGGTTAACGGGGTATTATCGCAAGTTTGTTAATAATTATGGGAGAATAGCAGCACCTCTAACAACATTATTGAAGAAAGATGCATTTTCATGGACTCCTGAAGCAACTAAGGCCTTTGAACGTCTTAAAGAGGCAATGTGCCTAGCACCGGTCTTAGCTACACCAGACTTCACAAAACCCTTTATTGTGGAATGTGATGCCTCAGGAAATGGAATTGGTGCAGTTTTAATGCAGGAAGGAAGACCCATTGCTTTTGAAAGTCGTCCAATCAAAGGAAAGTATTTAGAGAAACCTATTTATGAGAAGGAAATGTTAGCAATACTGCATGCACTAAAGAAATGGCGAACTTACCTAATGGGAAGACACTTCAAGGTAAAAAATGATCATGATAGTCTTAAACACTTTTTGGAACAAATACTATCATCAGAAGAGCAGCAAAAATGGGTCACAAAGATGTTGGGTTATGACTTTGAAATAATCTACAAAAAAGGAAAGCTTAATGTTGTTGCGGATGCACTCTCAAGAAAGAATGAAGAGGTGGAAGCATTGCTTTGTGCCATTTCTATTATCCAACCAGATTGGATAACTGAAGCAAGAGATGAA
Organism: Pinus albicaulis; assembly: GCA_034641835.2. Classification (NCBI taxonomy): domain Eukaryota; kingdom Viridiplantae; phylum Streptophyta; class Pinopsida; order Pinales; family Pinaceae; genus Pinus; species Pinus albicaulis. The sequence continues at coordinate 459,499,552 of CM076569.1, read as the reverse complement.
TGGAAGAAGAAGGACAAAGATGTATGGACACTCATTCAAAATTTGCAGCAAGATCCTAGTACATCTGATACATTTAGTTGGAAAAATGATTCCTTATGGTACAAAGATCACTTATATCTTTGTAAGAATTCCCAACTAAAACAAAAGATTCTTCTCGAATTTCACACTTCTCCTTTAGGAGGACACTCAAGATTTTTAAAAACTTACCACAGGGTGAAGAAAGAATTTTTTTGGGATGGCCTTAAATCTGATATTCGAAAGTTTGTGGCGTAATGTTTGGTTTGCCAACAGAATAAAGTGGAAACAATTAAGACCCCAGGACTTCTACAACCTTTATCCATTCCAGGTCAACGTTGGGAGGAGATTTCAATGGATTTTATCACAGGTTTACCTAAGTCCGAAGGAAAGAGTGTCATCATGGTGGTAGTTGATAGACTTACCAAGTATGCACACTTTTGTGCATTATCTCATCCATTTAAAGCAAGTACAGTTGCTACTACATTTATGGATAGAATTCAAAAGCTACATGGAAGGCCAAGGGTTATTGTCAGCGACAGAGATCCCATTTTTAATGGAAATTTTTGGACGGAGTTATTTTCTTGTTTGGGTACTCAATTAGCTCATAGCTCATCTTATCATCCTCAATCTGATGGTCAAACTAAGATCGTAAATAAATGTTTGGAAGGATATCTTCGTTGTTTTGTATTTGATAAACAAACATAATGGGTCAAGTGGTTACCTCTTGCTGAATGGTGGTATAACACTTCCTTCCATACTGCAGCAAAAATGACCCCATTTATGGCACTTTATGGATATCATCCATCATCCATCACATCATCTTTAAGGGAAAATTCGAAGGTTCAAGCAGTGGAAGATCACATCGAGCATCAGCAAGAAGTTCTCCAACTCTTAAAGGATAACCTGAATTTGGCACAAAATCGAATGAAACAACAGGCAGATCAACATCGCAATGAGAGAAGTTTTGATGTAGGAGATTGGGTATTTTTACGGCTACAACCATACAAACAAATGTCCCTCAAGCAAGCTAAGAAGGATAATAAATTATCGCCAAAGTACTATGGTCCTTACAAGGTGTTGCAAAGATTGGTACTATGGCATACAAATTGGAGCTTCCTGCTTCTTCGCGAGTGCATCCAGTTTTCCATGTTTCATGCTTAAAGAAGGTTATAGGTGAAAATCTTCCAGTTTAAACAATATTGCCAGAACTTGATGAGGAAGGAAAAATCATATTGGAACCTGAAGCGGTCATGGAAACAAGAACTTGACAGCTACGGAATCGATTAATTTAAGAGTATCTCATCAAGTGGAAGAACTTACCCACTGAAGATTCTACATGGGAGGATGAGAATTTTATACAGAAGCACCCGGAGCTACTCAAGCGTTGAGGACAACACTTTTTTGAAGGAGAGGGGCATGTTAGGTCCCTATATCACTAGTGTAGCCCCTTAGTATGTTAGTGTAGCCCCCCTTATTGTTATTATTGTACCCTTGTAACCCCCATTTTGTTATTATTGTGCCCTTAAATTATTATTGTTAGGTCGGCTAGGATTACATTGTGGCCCACTAGGATTACATTACAGCCCCATGGACTCCTATATATAGAAAGGAGGTTTTGTAAATTGTATCATCCAAGAATTGTGCATTTATGTAATGTATTGGAGGTTGCCCCCTCGAAGTGGCTTATTTCTAAGGCGCTGATATCTCTTTTCTTATATTTTTGAAGTTGGTTACACAACACCATCGCTACTTCTGAAAAGGTTTTGCAAAATCTTTGTAATGTTATTGGTGGAGCATATTGATGCAGCCACTCCCTTAAGCCTCATCATCCATTCCTTGCTTTGTAGAATCTCTGCCTCATTCCTTGCTTTTCAGAATCTGTGCCTATTTATGTGACTCATGGAACACCACAGACTAACACTTCCAGCTATAAAGGATTATGCAATAAAGGATTGAAAATGGTGAAGGCTATGGTTTGTCGTGAAATATTAAAACTTGGTAATGGTAGCTTGAAACATTTGGCAGTCATGCAAGCTAAATTTACTTTATTTGTTATTTATTTATTTTTATTAAATTTATTAATTTTTTGTTTAAATGATTATAAAATTCTTTTCAGTGTAAATTGATTCAAGGTAAACAATTCGATCAATTGGTATGGAAACTGGAACTAAAACTTCTGATGCTTGTTCTTATGGGTCCACTGAATCCGGGACTGGATGATCTGCAGTTTCGTAACATAAACAAATCCAACTCCAACTGGTTATCGAACTGCTTCCCCTCTTGTTGCTTTTACTTCGCTTGCTACTCTTTAATGATTTGATATGTTTATAAAATGACATGACTTATTTTTGGACTTGTCTTGCTTTTTCCAGACATGTCTTATGAGGATACCACTCTAGCCTCACTAGACCATAGTCTGTGCATATTCAATATGTATTCTCCACGCATATTGGGCCTTTAATTTTATAGGTGGATACCTTTAAAGAAACATTCCAGAAATACATTTATCTTGAACAAAAAAATTTCATACCTTATCATTTTCAAGAGATCCATAACAGTTTAATGATATGATCTATACTTTCCTACTGTCAGGAATAATGTGCTTCATAAGAGCCAAAGAAACAGTAATAAGAGGTCATGTACAGAGAAATAATTGTGCGAAAATTAATTTGTCTAACTGTGGAAAAAAACACACTTATTATAGATTAACACTAATGAATGAAATCTACAGTTGCATCTACATTTGTTTAGAAGACAGGACATCAGTCATACTAGTAAGGGAATTCTCAAATTGGCTCCATCTCTGCTAAAGAGTACCAGTGTAATCGATTGACATACGAATCAAACCAGGAGAGATCCGTGCCAATTCCATATCTTCCTCATTCATCTCACTGCTAATGTTGCTTCCAGAGCATGACAAAGGCACTTCATCTTGTAAATATTAGAACCTCTATTATGACCTCTCCATTGTATACTAATTAAATATTAGTATGAGATAGAACACAGCTGAAAGCTCTATTTTGGTTCACTCCAAACCAAGAATCATTTGAGAAAAGCAAGGAATTTGGTGCTGTGGCTAAGCCTTCAGTTACCTAATTATACACGCAAACTGTTGCTTTGCAAGTATGGAGAAAGACCAATAAATAAACTCAGTAAGTCAATTCCTGCCAATGCGGCTTTTGAGTTCTAAGTCAATTCCCTCAATTGCAGCCTCTGAGTTTGAATATTTACAGGTATGTTGACCTTTCGATTGTATACTATAATACTAATTACATGTTAGTATGAGACAACACACATCTGAAAGCTCTATTTTGGTTCACTCCAAACCAAGAAGTATCTGAGAAAAGCAAGGAATTTGGGGCTATGGCGATGCCTGCACTTACCTGCCGCTTTGCAAGTATGGCAAAAGAGAAATAAATAAACTCACTAAGTTAATTCCTGCCAGTGCGAATTTTGAGTTCTAAGTCAATTCCCTCAACTGCGGCATCTAAGTTCTAATATTTATAGGTATGTTGACCTGTAAATTCCTTTCTGAGTCATCTCAGGAGCTCTATCTTCAGGTGTTGGAAGGAATGCATATAGCCTTTCTCAAGTTGGCAACACGACACATAGCAGAGCCGGAGTAGGGTTGCACTAGCTGGAATCACTGAAAGCAGTTGCTGTTTTGTTTTTTTCTGGTTTATCGCTGAAGGTTCAATTTATGATTGGGCATTACAGATCTTCCTACCGACATGGTTTATCGCTGAAGGTTCAATTTATGACTGGGAATTACAGATCTCCCTACCGACAGGGACTTGTTGTCCCGCAACCCTTCTTGTTTTATTAGCAACTATTAACTTAGTATCCAATAAAGTGTAATCAAAAGTTTCTCTCACAATGTTGAGAATTATAAGTATTGGTGTCTTCTTAGATAGTATAAGAGCTTTAAATAATGATTTTCTGTTTGTACTTATGCTTGAAAACGAGATTTTTAGCCAAATTGCGCTGAGTTCTTCATGGTGTTTGAAAATGAGTAACCATTCTCATGCATGACATGAATTGGTAGTAGAATTTCATAGAAAGCCAACTATTATGCAATAAAAATATCGTGACCTTTTCTTTGGCTTAATAGCTTTACAAAATTTGCAACATTGATGACTAAGGAAGGGGTTGAATCATTCTAATAACTAATAACCACCTTGTTAATAAATAGTTATATATTTACATAAGCAAGCCATTATTTTCTTAACCAGTGTAGTCTCAGTTACTAGCCAACTATCTTTTTTAAATTCTATGCTTCTCCCTATTCACAAAACATAGTCGCACTATCTTATATTTATGTGTCGTAGATATTATAGAAACAATATTTTCTCATTAATTTTTTTTAGTTGAAGAGATAACCTATGTGTTAGGTCCCTATATTACTAGTATAGTCCCTTATTGTTATTAGTGTAACCCCCTTATTGTTATTATTGTACCCTTGTAACCCCCATTTTGTTATTATTGTGCCCTTAAATTATTATTGTTAGGTCGCCTAGGATTACATTGTGGCCCACTAGGATTACATGATGGCCCCATGGACTCCTATATATAGAAAGGAGGTTTTGTAAATTGTATCATCCAAGAATTTTTCATTTATGTAATGTATTGGAGGTTGCCCCCTCGAAGTGGCTTATTTCTAAGGCGTGGATATCTCTTTTCTTCTATTTTTGGAGCTGGTTACACAACATTTGGTATCAGAGCTTTGGATTCTAGGGTTTCGCTGCTCCAAACAGGTCATCGTGGCATTTTCGCTATAAATTTTTTTCTACAAAGTTTCAGAAGCTGAAATTTTTAGGGTGCGAAGACGAAATCCTGAGGAAGATCGTCTAAAAATTTTAGAGCTTGGTTCACAATATTTTCGGAGATATGATCTGTGGAAGTTACGTCTTTTTTCAGGCCCCTAAACAGCTCATCGTGGCATTTGCGCTATAACTTTTTTTCTACGAAGGTTCAGAATCCGAAATTTTTAGGGTGCGAAGCCGAAATCTTGAGGAAACTCGTCAAAAAATTTCAGACCTTGGTTCACAATATTTTCGGAGATATGATCTGTGGAAGGTAGTGCTTTTTCAGGCTCCCGAATTTCATCTCAAAGAGGTGATCGTGGGAAAATATCCATAACTCTCTCTCTGAGCATCGGATTGGAGTGCTGTAAAAAGTGGTCACAAGTACATGGAATGTAGTTTCTTGGCTATCAATTTCAGAACCGAAGGATGAAACAGTGACACGTGGCAAGTCGTACAAGTTCGCTCTACTGAACCAGTCCATAATTAGGTCATTGTGGGAGATTGGACACAACTTTGTCTTGGAGAATCCAAATTAGGTCAGACCTGTGGCATTCGAAAGAGAACTAAGAGGGCTACGTTGGTACCAAAATTCAAATATTGAAGTGCTACAATCATAGAGATAATCCAATTTCAATATCGACCTCCTCAAAAGAAAGAAAAAGGTGTATATTTTTTTTCGAATTGCATAATTATTGTTTGAAGAATCAATTTGAATTGATTCCAAGGGCATATTGTAGAATAGATATCAGTATTGGATTCTAAAAGATGCCCTGTAAAAATAATTCAACACCCATTAAGCCTTCAGAAGGCTCTACTATGACTCATGAAGATGAATAATTGCAACATGATCTATCAAAATTACAAGAGCAAGTGCACGAAATTTCGCTCTCGCAAAGAGCAAAAAAAAATGAAATGGAAGTTTTGAAGAAAGACATGGAAGCGAAGATGGATGGTTTGAAGAAAGGCGTGGAAGCTAAGATGGATGGCATGGAAGCTGGCATGGAAGCTAAGATGGATGATATGAAAGACAACATGGAAAACATGAAGAATGATCTAAAAGCAGAGATGGAGGGTTTGACAAAGTTGATACAAGAAATGTTTCCTAATGGTGAAAAGATAATAGAAGAAACTCATGATGAGAACAAAATAAATGTTAATCATGATTTCATAAACTCTAATGTTGGCGGGAAGAACCACCATATTCCAAAAATGGATATGAGGAAGTTTGATGGAAAGGATATTTGTTGATACCTAGGATAGATATTTTGATCTCCATAACGTGCAAAACACACAAAGGTACGCATTGCAACTTTACATTTAGAACAAAACACATTTGTATGGTATCGATGGCTTTGCTCCCATAAAATAATTGTCACTTGGTCAATTTTTACGGAGGAAATGATAACACATTATGAGGATACAAAGAGCAACACCTTCTTTAGCCAATTGATAAATCTCAAACAAAAGGGTTTAGTGGGGCAGCATATTGAGGACTTCCAAAAATTGAATATAAGGGTAACTAAAATTCTAGAGGAACACAGGATCGACCTCTTCATAGGCACTTTAAGGATAACATCCAACATGAAGTTCACGTTTTGGAACCTGATTCATTAGAGAAGGCATTCAGGTTGGCAAGAAAAATTGAATGTAAAATTATGGCGACAAGGAAGCCTACCACTCACTTCTATAAAGAAGGAAGTGTTTCTACACCTAGATTTCCACAACCGACAAGATTGACACCACAACAATTGGAAGAAAAAAGAACAAAAGGGCTTTGCTACAGTTGTGATAGCAAATACACTAAAGGTCATAAGTGTGCTGAGAATAAATTATTTTACATAGATTGTGAAGAGGAAGAAGAAAATGAACAAGAAGAGGATATACACCAGGAACTATCCCTAGAAGAGGAAGAAATGAATCCGATGATATCGTGTAATGCACTGGTAGGAATTGCCACTCCTCAAACTCTCAAGATAGAAGGACATATCAAGAAGAAAAAGGTAATAGTGTTGATTGATTCAGGTAGCACCCATGATTTTATTCATTGTAAGGTAGCCAAGGAATTAAATTGTTTCCTATACCCAGCACCATAATGTCAAGTGATGGTTGCAAATGGAGGAAATATAAATTTCTCTGGAAAATGCCATAATATCAAGGTAACCATAGGGGAATATGTATTTACTAGTCCAATGCTTTCCATTCCTATGGGAGGTTTTGATGTTGTACTAGGAGTACACTGGTTACAATCTTTGGGGACGGTAGCTTTTAATTTTCAAGAACTTTTCTTGAAATTTTTTTCAGAAGGAAAGGAAGTCGAATTACGAGGTATTTCAGGGAAGCCGGGAAATATAATAAGCTCTAATGTCATTACAAAGCTTCTAAAGAAATAACAATGAGGTGTAATTGCACAATTATGCTCACTAGAAGTTCGAACATCAAAATCATCTATTTCTGAAAATCTCCAACAAGTCTTGGACAATCATTCCAAGGTGTTTGAAACTCCCAAAGGACTCCCACCTATTCATGATCATGATCATGCTATTCATTTTATTCCAGAAAGTGTTCCTCCAAACATCAGACCTTATAGATATCCTTACGTCCAAAAAAGCGAAATTGAACGTATGATTGCAGAAATGTTAGAGGCGGGTATAATTCAACCTAATCAAAGCTCTTTCTCTACTCCTGTAGTATTGGTACAATAGAAGGATGGATCATGGAAAATGTGTCCGGATTATAGGGAGCTCAATAAGCTCACCATTAAAGATAAATTTCCCATTCCTGTGATTGATGAATTATTGGAGGAGTTACATGGAGCAATTTCTTTTACCAATTTGGATCTTCGTTCAGGATATCATCAAATTAGAATGAAGACTAAAGATATTCCCAAAACAGCATTTCGAACTCATGAGGGTCATTATGAATTTTTGGTCATGCCTTTTGACCTTACCAATGCACCTTCTACATTTCAAGGGTTGATGAATTCCATTTTCAAACCCTTCCTTAGAAAATTTGTGCTGGTATTTTTTTATTATATACTAATCTATAGCAGGTCTTGGAAGGATCATGTTGAACATGTTGACAGGGTGCTCAAACTATTGCAGGAGAAACAATTATATGCAAAAACATCCAAATGTTTCTTTGGAGTACAAGAGGTGGAATATCTTGGTCATATTGTATCTCACGAGGGTGTTAAGGTAGACCCTAACAAAATTAAAGCCATTAAGGAATGGAAAGTCCCCACAACCATAAAGAAGTTGCGAGGATTTCTCAAGTTAACAGGGTATTATCGCAAGTTTGTTAAGAATTATGGGAGAATAGCAGCACCTCTAACAACATTATTGAAGAAAGATGCATTTTCATGGACTCCTGAAGCAACTAAGGCCTTTGAACATCTTAAAGAGGCAATGTGCCTAGCACCAGTCTTAGCTATGCCGGACTTCACAAAAACCTTTATTGTGGAATGTGATGCCTCAGGAAATGGAATTGGTGTTGTTTTAATGCAAGAAGGAAGACCCATTGCTTTTGAAAGTCGTCCAATCAAAGGAAATTATTTACATAAACCTATTTATGAGAAGGAAATGTTAGCAATACTGCATGCACTAAAGAAATGGAGAACTTACCTAATGGGAAGACACTTCAAGGTAAAAACTGATCATGATAGTCTTAAACACTTTTTGGAACAAAGACTATCTTTAGAAGAGCAGCAAAAATGGGTCACAAAGATGTTGGGTTATGGCTTTGAAATAATCTACAAAAAAGGAAAGCTTAATGTTGTTCCCGCTGCACTCTCAAGAAAGAAGGAAGAGGTAAAAGCATTGCTCTGTGCCATTTCTATTATCCAACCAGATTGGATAACCGAAGCAAGAGATGAATGGAATAAGGACAAAGATGTATGGACACTCATTCAAAATTTGCAGAAAGATCCTAGTACATCTGATACATTTAGTTGGAAAAATGATTCCTTATGGTACAAAGATCGCTTATATCTTTGTAGCAATTCCCAACTAAAACAAAAAATTATTCTGGAATTGCACACTTCTCCTTTAGGAAGACACTCAGGATTTTTAAAAACTTACCACAGGGTGAAAAAAGAATTTTTTTGGGATGGCCTTAAATCTGATATTCAAAAGTTTGTGGCAGAATGTTTGGTTTGCTAGTAGAATAAAGTTGAGGAGATTTCAATGGATTTTATCGCAAGTTTACCTAAGTCCGAAGGAAAGAGTGTGATCATGGTGGTAGTTGATAGACTTACCAAGTATGCACACTTTTATGTTGCTACTACATTTATGGACAAAATTCAAAAGCTACATGGAAGCCCAAGGGTTATTGTGAGCAACAAAGATCCCATTTTTACTGGAAATTTTTGGACGGAGTTATTTTCTTGTTTGAGTACTCGATTAGCTCATAGCTCATCTTATCATCCTCAATCTGATGGTCAAACTGAGATAGTAAATAAATTTTTGGAAGGATATATTCATTGTTTTGTATTTGATAAACAAATAGAATGGGTCAAGTGGTTACCTCTCGTTGAATGGTGGTATAACACTTCCTTCCATACTGCAGCAAAAATGACCCCATTTATGGCACTTTATGGATATCATCCACCATCCCTCACATCATCTTTAAGGGAAAATTCGAAGGTTCAAGCAGTGGAAGATCACATCGAGCATCAGCAAGAAGTTCTCCAACTCTTAAAGGATAACCTGAATTTGGCACAAAATCAAATGAAACAATAGGTAGATCAACATCGCAGCGAGAGAAGTTTTGATGTAGGAGATTGGGTATTTTTACGGCTACAACCATACAAACAAATGTCCCTCAAGCAAGCAAAGAAGGATAATAAATTATAGCCAAAGTACTATGGTCCTTACAAGGTGTTGCAAAAGATTGGTACTATGGCATACAAATTGGAGCTTCCTGCTTCTTCGCGAGTACATCCAGTTTTCCATGTTTCATGCTTAAAGAAGGTTATAAGTGAAAATCTTCCAGTTCAAACAGTATTGCCAGAACTTGATGGGGAAGGGAAAATCATATTGGAACCTGAAGCAGTCATGGAAAAAAGAACTCGACAACTACGGAATCGATCAATTTCAGAGTATCTCCTCAAGTGGAAGAACTTACCCACTGAAGATTCTACATGGGAGGATGAGAATTTTATACAGAAGCACCCAGAGCTACTCAAGTGTTGAGGACAACACTTTTTTGAAGGAGAGGGGCATGTTAGGTCCCTATATTACTAGTATAGTCCCTTATTGTTGTTAGTGTAACCCCTTATTGTTATTATTGTACCCTTGTAACCCCCATTTTGTTATTATTGTGCCCTTAAATTATTATTGTTAGGTCGGCTAGGATTACATTGTGGCCCACGAGGATTACATTATGGCCACATGGACTCCTATATATAGAAAGGACGTTTTGTAAATTGTATCATCCAAGAATTGTTCATTTATGCAATGTATTGGAGGTTTCCCCCTCGAAGTGGCTTATTTCTAAGGCGTTGATATCTCTTTTCTTCTATTTTTGGAGCTGGATACACAACACTATGCATGTGATGTTGTGTTCCCAACATCTTCATGGTATAAGAGAAAATATTTACAAATCCTTTCTCATTTTCTAAGCAATTGTTATGATTTGATTTGTCCTACTAGAGATTTCTCTCTAGAATTTGTTCCCTTCTAGTTCTCAAATCCACACACTTCCTCTTTCACATTAAAGTCTTCATGCAATCCTTTACAAATCCACGATATAGATTAAAATAGTTTTTTTTTTGTAGAGTATATTGGCTGAATATAAAGGACGTGGAATTTCTAAAACTAGATTTCTCATTCAAAAGGTAGGATCATTGATTAAAGGAGTTTCTATCAATGAGTCAGGCACAATTGGTTTTTGTGAAATATGTTCTACATATATAATATATTGTAAAAATAAGAAGCATGCTTCTCATTGTTGAATCAAAGCACATATCATGGTTTCTAGTCATTTCTCCATAACACTTTAGCATATGGACCACCAATGTGACCTCTTACCCATGTATAATTGTCAAACATCAATTCACCTCCTCTATAGGACGATCCACACTAAAATAAGTTCATGAGTGTACAACTTGATTTCCTTTTCTACATCAATGATTGAGATAGATCATAGATATTTTTCCCCACAAGGACACCCTCTAACACTCAAACCCATATAAATTTTCTAAATATCCACTTTTCGACTTATATACCTAGTCACCCATTTTAAGGAAATATCTTTATTGGATTAGTTTCCATATAAATCCTCCTTTACAACATTTGTTCTATTCCTCAAAGTTGTATTTGTTACATTTTTAACTCAATTTTGAAATTACAATACATGAATTTGATTTCTTTTATGTCCACTTTTTTTTATTATTATATAAAATAGCTAAATATACAGCTAAGCTCTTGTTTTCCTATAATTATCACACTTCAGAATTCAAGATGCACAACACAAAATAAACGGATGGCACCCATAAAAACGAAAACGAACTCAAGATAATGATTAAACCTCCCAACCATAATGAAAATCAAAGTCTTGTACACTTTCATCTTCCATGGTTCGTGAGGAGTCCTAAACTTAGAATAATTGTTGCAAAATATTAAATGTATGTATATTTGTAGCTTTGATATTAGTGAGTTGATATGTAAGGAAATATCTTCCATGGTTCGTGAGTCTTTCTCCCAAACAATGAATAATTCTAATTGGAACTTGTATTTTTTATAGTTCTACAAATGGGATTGACTTATTCTTGACTCTATTGAATATGTATGTTGCTTAAATATTAGTAAGTTGATATGTAAGGGAAGAATGTTAGGTTTTGTATTTCTTGGTTTACTAAAAACCACTAACATCTATTATATTGGAAAACTTTCTAACCATAGTAAGTTGTAACATTAACAATTTTTTTGAGATTGTACAATTGCCACATTTTCATCTTCCATAGTTAGTGAGTCTTCCGCCAAGACAAAGAATAATTTATTGTAACTTGTATTTTTTATAGTTCTACAAATGGGATTGATTTGTTTTTTACTTTGTTAATAATTTGTATGTTTCTTAAAGATTAGTGAGCTGATATGTAAAATAATAATGTTAGGTTTGCATTTCTTGGTTTACTAAGAACCACCAACATTTACTAATACTGACCATAAATTTTAATATCAACATGTTTTTGAGATTGTACAGTAGCCACAGTTGCATATATGTATATTTACAACTGTTATAATTTGTTAAATCAACCGTTATTTATTAGTACAATTACATTACATAGTTGATTGATATAGTTTGTTATTTAATAATTTACATAATTATAATTTTTATCATTTGTATAATTGATATTGCTTGTTATTTCATAATTTGTTATTTTTTATTTAGTAATTTGTATAATTTATATTATTTCATAATTTGTATAATCATTTTATAATTATATTAGATGAAAGTGAAAAAGTAAAGATGGATTTAAAGATATAAAAGAGTTAATATTTGAAATTCTATTTGTTGATATAGAGCATATAATGATAATATGCTATTTAATCTCATTTATAACCATAAGATAAAAATTTAGATTATTCCAACCAAATACATCAAATAATGGTAAATGTCAATAGACATCAAAACACTTACCTCATGATACATTTATAATAATAAAAATACATATAATAAGATTTTTAATCATGGAGATTTACCCAGTTTTACTTTGAAGATTCTTAACCTATAAATAAGCTTTGTTACAATACATGGACCAATACCAAGGCTTAATAATATCATTATATGGGAGAAACCATAATTTAGATTCATATGGCACATGATAATATGATTTTTTCTAATTAATCAATTTAATTAGAAGTACATAAAGGTATACTATTGTTAAAATAAATCTCAATCTTTGATCTTTGTCTACTAATTAGAATATTATAGAATATTTTCTGGAGGTTGCATTGATATGATCCACATTATGGACAATTAAATTAAAATTTTGAAAGCCATATTCCAAATTAGACATGCCTAACTTAATTGAAATTGACAATGCTCAATAGAGGGATGCCTACTAACACAACAATCCATGATAAATATCAAAGCATTTCATGATACATCTCACCATTGATAAAATTAAAAAAAAAAAAATATTAAAAAACATAATTATGATTGCATTTTAAATTACTATTAATATTATTATTAACTATGAAAGAAATAATATATAATAACATTTTTAATTGTGAAGATTCGTCATCACTTTACTACAAAGATGATTAATCTGTAAATAAGTTTTTCTACAATAATATTAGCCAACACAACTACTTATTAGTACCACATGCCTGAAAATCATAAGTCATTTTATATGACTCTTGTTTATATGACATTTTTTTTAATTAATCAAATTTATTTAAAAAGAAAAATAAACATAATTATTTTGAAGATAAATTTCAACATTTAATTTATAAATACTATTGAAAATATTTAATGGAAGATTATTATTAATATTTTATTCTTGGCCTTTTGTTCTATGAATCAGCTTAATTGATATTTTATATTAATTTAATATCAAATTTACCCATGTTGAGGGAAAATATATATGAAAGTCCAAATGCCTTGACCTGTGTAATGTGTTAGGATAAGCAAAAGGTTGATGGTATATTGATCATCTGGATTTTTTTTGGTTGTTTTTAAAATTATTAGAAATTTTATAAATAAATAAATCAAGATTATAATACTATAGGTTGAAATTTTAAAAAAATCCTATTTATTAGAATTACAATTTTCATTATATATTTTATTAATTTTAATTGTATATGCTACTTTAACTCTTACAAAGTCTATATTTACACGTGAATGGTATTAAAACGTGTAATTTTGTAGAGATAAACCCTTTAAAATGAAGCAATCATACACAGCATTGGTTCGCCATTTGATTTATATTGCTGCGCTAATCCTAAAATCTTGAAGCGTGATTCCGCTGCTTCTGCTTTAGCCATCGGTGGAGTTGATTAAAATGAAACCCGAAGTTGAGGTGGCAATAGCCAAGAATTTATGGGCGCGCAGTGCAAACTCACTTTCACATGTTAAACATTAAGCGGTTACGTTTCCATTGGTTAAAGGACTTCATGTCTCCATATGGGCCATTCACTGCTTACCTATTTCCCATTTCCATATCTGTTTACATAAATGAAATTTCCCCTTCCCCTTTCTTTGTTGGGGCTATTTGAGTCATGACAGATTAGACGTTGTTGTTACCGAACAACATTTAGCGAGCAGGATTATTGTTACCCAGCAACCATTGAAGATTCTTGTTATTCAGCAATAATTTAGCGAATATTCATCCCTGCAAATTGCATTTGCAGCTACATCCTATGGATGTAAAAGTTGTAATTCTGCTACTTACCTTACATTTCTATTTCAATTTATTTTGTTTCAAGTCATGAAACATTAATGATCTTTAACCGACTAAAACTTGTAACGCCTTTGGTTAGCCAGTGGTTAGTATAGCAAAGCGGCTAAAACTCGTTATGGCTTTGGTTGCCCTTTACATTTATGTTTGAATTAATCTCATATTAATTCATAAAACAGTAGTGATATTTAACTGATTAAAACTTGTAACGCTTGTGGTTTGGCCGTTGTTATTATAGCCTGTAAGTGACTAAAAGTCGTGATGCATTTCTGTTTGAATTTATTTCGTTGTGAACAATAATAGATATAACCAGAAAAACTACAACATATTTAAAAGCTGAACTACCCCCATATATGTATATGAAAAATATTAATGATATATTATTATTTATATTAAATTTTTTTAATGTAATGCAGATAAGATAAAAATAATAGTTAATATATATATATATATTTTATAAAAGTAGATAACATTTAATAACAAGTATTACAACGCAATGTTGTTTTTGTTATTGAGTATTACAAGGTAGTGTTGTCTTTGTTATTGAAAATGATGGGAATGTAAATTAATAATGATTAAAAACAAATTTATTTCTACATTCTTATTTTTTATAATTATTAATAATGATGTAAAATGAATGTTTTCTCATTAAGAAATTAGTCAATAATTTTTTGTTGCTTTTGATGTCTTTTTCTATGAAATGTTTTCTTCCATGAGAAACATTTAAGGTATTTCAATTAGCCATGTTTTATTAAAATTTAACTTGTTTTGTTAACATTAACAAGAAAATATCTTAAAATTTAAAATATTTAAAAAAAATTCAAATCCTTGCTAGAATCTTCTTTTGCAGGAGATTAATAGAAATGATAATGAATCCACTTCTCATGATTATATCACTCTAGATCCATCTTAAATACAAATCTAACATGAGCCAAGAGGAATCAAATTTCTTCAAGTGCAAACTTATTTAGAGTGCCAAATACAGTGTTATTTTTCATTGTTTAAATTGTATTTTTGAATTTTAAATAGAGTATATAGGACCCAATAGATATTTTAACTATATAAATTTATATTTTCCATGATATATACATATTTTTTTAAATGATATATAATATATACATAATTTATATTAAACTATTTTACATGATGTAACACCCCATTTTGTGAATAGATTAATTTGTGATGAATTAATATTTTCTTTTAAATTAATATTACTAAAGAATATGATATTTATTAGTAGATTTTGAATTTAATCATAATAAAAGAAAAGATGAATGATTTTATGGAGTAAAAAGAAATTAACTAAATGATAATTGTTGCCAAGGTCCTAGAGTAAAAATAGAGATAGTTCTGACAATTAACTTCCCATAAAAAGGATTTAATGGAAATCCTTAAGAGGGAAAGGGGTTCCGTGCAAAAGGAAGAAAAAGGGTTAAACAACTGGAAGTTGCTAGAAGTTGTCCAGAGCTGGCAGGTTGGTCAGTGGAGCTCTAGACCCTAAGATGTATAGACTGGATTGGAAATCATGAGGTCTATCTTCTCCTATAATTTATTGTCTTTTGTATAAACTCTAGAGAGGTGCACAGGGCGAGTGGAGGATGTGATTGCCTCACTCATGGTAGAGAGGACCATCAATTAATAGAACAAATATTAAGATAAGTATAAAAGAACTATGTTCTCTGTTTTATTTCCTATTTTTGGATAGAGTAAGACTCTTACTAATACAACATTAGATTCCTCACTGTATTTAATAAGAATTAGTATGAGCATTCTATTAATATGTTTAAAATTTGTGTTATAGAATTATGTTTCCAGTCAAGCTAGGAAATAAACTTAAATGTTTAGTACAAGAAACTCATTTATTGAGCATTAGATATGAAAGTCTTAGTGAAAGAATTTATGTTATGAACCTCTTAAATTTCTTCCAGATCCAGACAAAAGTAATACTGTCCAAACCCCATTAAGATAAATGTAAAGGAAATGCATGCAGATGTACATAGATTTAAAAAGGAGACCTCCTGTAACGGGGAGGTACTGGGGTTTAGTCCTGAGCCCTGCAAAGGCAAGGCAGGAGCCACGGTCCCCAGTCCTAGACAGGACTATATTCCTTATTAACGCATAGAAATATAACATAAGCAAATAACTTCAGAAGGAATGCTACATGGCAAACTCATAACGTAAATATCTCATATTACCTAGTGAAAAGACAAGAAAACACCATATAAGAATATATTTCAATAGTTGAATAATATATATACAGTAAACTCCATGTACAGACTTGAGTAAAATCATAAGTGAAAGTCCAACTAGATATAAAACCAGAACTTCAATAATTTAAAGTTTAAGTCCATATTTCAAAATAGAACAGGACGAGAAACACCGATGAAAGGGTTCTCATATAACCAAGTAAGGCTCCAAGATTTACAAGTTATACATCTAACCCAAAACAAGAAAAACTCTAGTTTAAATATTCAAGAAAACACATAAAGGTTCATGAATCTGAATAAGCATAAATCTTAGAATATTTACTGAATAACCACAGATATATCGACACTCTGAGCACGGACAGTTACAAGCAATAAAATCATAAGTCGAAGGACATTGCATCAGAACAATGAATGAGTAGGAGGGGTCGAAGTTGTCAACATCCCTGAAGCACCCTGAAGACATGAGGGATTTTCCTCAACCACTATAGTAAATGCATATTGCAAACATAACTGTGAAACCAGAGACAGAGTTGAACTTATTGGATAACCAACAAAGAAATGAAGATGGAGCTGGTATCTCTCATTGGAGAAGTGGGTGTGAAGGCCAAGTTCCTCTCTGAGTAAAGAAAACTGTAAACCCTTACTTGAAAAACAAGGAAAATTATACAGTGAGTCACTCAAGCCATAAAACTGAAACCACCAAGCTTGCCAAGCAAAAATAACTAGAAAATAAAATATCATTGGTGAAAGATGCTTACCATGGTTTATCAGGGTAGAAATTTTCTCCCCTCATAATCCTAGAACGTCGAAACACAACTCGAAGAGTTTGGGCTCTGTAAACCCTCCTAAAAAACACAAAGGGGTTTGCACCCACTATTAGCAATGATATTTGATTCTAACAACTAACTTGACTCATGGCCACAGGCCAAATAATAATCAAAACCACCATAAAACACAGGAACCTAACTCACTGAGAAAATGCAAAGGGATACATCTCCCAATGGTGAACGAAAATTAACAAACAGTGTAGGAGAGCAAGATTACCTGTAAGAGGCAAATGCAGCATGGTGGACTGTATTCAACCATCAAAGATCAAAACCTTCCACCCTCATGAAACTAAACCAGATAGGAAAGTTGCAGAGCAGTTCGACCACCACGATGGTGAAATAATGGAGTGGAATGCTCGCGGCCAGCAGGTAGTTGTCCTAACTACTTCGGAGGCAGTAGATCCAGCAGATCTAGGGCTGCAACGATCGACGGTCAAGATTATGCATGGTGTAAACGTCAGTACAACTATAGCATGTTGGTGCCATGTGTCCCATGCTCATTTAAACCAAATCACCATGTATCATTAATCCATAGATTGAATAACATAATACAACTCATCATTATAAATCCCGCACAAAGAACCTTAGTACAAATTATTAAGTGTTGGTCATAAGTACCAAAGAAATAAATTAAAATATGATGCTACAGATATGTTATGTATGTTATCTGAGGCCAAAGAATAAGATATAAAGTTTGTACTTTAATATTTCATCGATTAATGTGAAGGGATATGATATGATGCACTTAAATGGTAAGTATCACATATGCCAATAGATAATATCAGGGTATTGATTGGATGGAATTTTATTGTTAATGAAATATAGTTATAGAATTCATGTTATTTATTTATGGTTAAAGCATATGCCTTATTTAATTAAAGGTATATGATTATATAGTTAGGATTATCTATGAAGATTCTAGTTGTACCGAGTAACTTGGGTAAATAACTTTTTTTTTATGTTGATAAGGTAATAGATGTGACACATGTAGATAGAGACATTTTATAACTCAAATTAAAATTGTTTTTTTATTTTAATGTGTTTTTAAGTATATGTCAATATTAACTAGTATTAAAATATTTGATTGATAATTCACATTAAATATTTTTTTTGATATACAACATTAATTTTTTATATACAACAATAAAATATCTTTAACAATTTTTTTCTATATATAGATATATATGAAGTTGATATGTAATAAATTAGTTAGCATAGATCATCATATAGTTTATTTAAATCTTTGGTTGAAATAATTTTGAAAAATATAAGATTTAAAAATCTTAATGACCCATTGTTTTTAATTTTTATTTTATTTTAGCATATATTATTTTTCTATTTATAACACATTAGTTTTATTTTAAAGGGGGAGGAATGTCAGACTTACACATCCCCTCATACTACATAGATCCATCTTAAGTATGGATCTAATATGAGCTCAAATTTCTTCACGTTCAAACTTCTTTAGAGTCCAAAATACAATGTTATTTTTCATTGTTTAAAAAATAAGTTGTATTTTAGAATGCTAAATAGAGTATATATAGGACAAAATAATTTTTTAGCCATAATTTTTTTTAAATGATATATAATATATACATAATTGACATTAAAATATTTTACATAACATGTACATAGAGACATTTTATGACTCAAATAAAATAAAATTTTTTATTTCTTTGAATTTTTCAGTGTATTTCAATACTTATTCGTATTAAAATATTTTATTGATAATCCATATTGAATAATTTTTTATATGTAACACTAAAATATTCTATTTTAACAATGTTTTTTATATACATAGATATATATGAAGTTGATATTGACATAAATTAGTTAACACATATCTTCAAATAGTTTATTTAAATCTTTGATTGAAATATTTTTGAAAAGTATAGGATTTAAGCATCTTACTGCCACATTGTTTTTACTTCTAATTATTTTATTGCATATTTTTTTTTTAATTATAGCCCACATTGTTTTTCTATTTAGAATGTAGTTTTTATTTTTAAGTTTTATTTTAAAGGGGAATAACACACTAAGAGACTTACACATCCCCCTTATACTGGACTTACACATCCCCCTTATACTAGGTTGACGGACGGAGAGACATACACATCCCCCCATACTGGGTTGAAGAGCCAACATAGATCCATCTCAAGTACTCATCTAACATGAGTGGAAATGAATCAAATTTCTTCAGTTGCAAACTTATTTAGAGTAAAGAATACAATATTATTTTTTATTTTTTAATTGTATTTTTGAATGCTGAATACAATTTATATAGTACCAAATACAGATTTTAACCATAATTTTTAAAAAATGATATATAATATATACATAATTGACATTAAACTATTTTACATAACATGTATATAGAGACATTTTATCACCCAAATTAAAATGATTCTTTTATTATTAATGCACTTTTAAGTATATATCAATATTAATTAGTATTAAAATATTGTATTGATAACCTATATTGATAATTTTTTTATTTATAAAATTAAAATATTTTATTTTAACAATTTTTTCCTATATATGAAGTTGATATTGACATAAATTAGTTAACATAAATCTTCAAATAATTTATTTAAATATTTGGTTGAAATATTTTAAAAAATTATAAGATTTAAACATTTTATTGACACATTTTTTTACTTCTAATTATTTTAAAGCATATTATTTTTTTAAATTATAGTAAAATTTGTTTTTTATTTATAATATAATTTATTTTTCTTATACATCTCCTCATACTAAGCTCTAAAATAAGCTTCTTAGATCAAACACTCATAACATATTTATATCAAACTAAAAACAAATAAACAAAAAAATTCATAATAAAAATTCTTAACTAATCTCATATCCATATTAAATTCAGGTATGACTATTCTTAATTTCTCAATTTAAAAATTATTTATTCCACTTTTCTTACTCATCAATTTAATAACATACTTAAATGAAAACTTTACAAATCCTATATCCCTATTAAATTCTAGTATGAATGAATATTTTTATAACCTTTCCATAAATCCATTTTTATAGTTTTTTATAAATCCAAAAGTGATCTAAAGTGATCCATTCCACTCATCATTTTCATAAAACTAATAACATACGTAAAAGTGATAATCTATCTTCTTTTATAAATTTAATGATATACTTGACTTCTTAATCATCATTGAGTAAATAAAGTGATAATCTATGCTCTTTTATAAACTTAACGATATACTTGACTTCTTAATCGTCATTGAGTAAATAATGTATGAGTATTTATGTTTGTATATATAATTATAAATGGTTTATGTTTGTATTCAATCTATATTTGAAAAAATAATTAAATGAAAAGAAAACCTATGATTCTCTTAAATTCTAACTTAGAAAAAATCTGAACTTAACAAAAATGATGCTGCACATCTAACCCTATAATTTAAATTCAAATAAAGTTTATTTAAGTTTTCCTTCAGCGAAATTTTCTAAACAAGTACGATGGAGAAAACTATTGCATTTGTGAAGCTGAACCCTGAGAAAAATATGGATGAAAGGTGTCTATAGTAAACGAAAAAATCATGTTGCCCATCCAAATCCAAGTGAAGGAAATATTAAGACGGTTCTTGACACGACATTTTGAAATATTATTTGTATCACTCGTTTCTTTCTTAGACCTCTGCTTTCTGTAGTACTTTTTCTCTATCTCCTCCAATGCTCCATCGCTTTCTGCTTTTTAAACTCCCAATTGTGTTGTCTGTTTTCCTCACGTTACATGAAAAAGGCTTCGTCACATTATTTTTTAACTAAATTGGATATGTTAACTTATATAAAAAAAATTCTTTACATACACTACAAACAAGATGACAATATATTTAAATACTTTGAGTATGTTTCACTCAATCATGTAAGGAAAACCATAGAGACATCGAGATCGAATTTTACCAATATCGCAAGTTTTTGTTGTGAATGGAAATATAATATATAAATATATCACTATGAAAATTAATCAAGTTTATTTAAGTTTATAATATTAATTTTATAGTTTATATATTTTGGGTTTATATTATTTTTTTAGGTTTAATGTTTTTCCCTTGGGTTTGCAATCCCTTGGGTTTTTAGTATTAATTCCTTGGGTTTATTATTGGTCAATCATGTTTATTTTGGAGTGTATAATATTGATGTTATGCCTTATAATATTAATCTCTTGGATTTAATATTATTCTCTTGGGTTTATTATTCCCTTGTGTTTATAATATCAATCTTTTGGGTTTCTTAATCTAAGGGTTAATATTCCTAGGGTATAATATTATTCAAAGGTTTAATCCTAGGGTTTAATCATGGTCAACCATGGTCCAATGTCACATTGTGACAAAGATTGTTTCAATATGAAAATCAGTCAGGGCCAACCATGGTCCAATGTCGCATTGTAACAAGTATTGTCTCAATATGAAAATCAAACATGGTCAACGAAGGTCAACCATTGTGCAACATAGAATTGTGACAAAGATTGAATCAATATGAAAACCAACCAAGGTAAACAGTAGTCAAGCATGGTCAATCACAGTCAAACATTGTCATCCATTATCAATTATGGTAAATAATGGTTAATCATGGTCAACAATGTAACGTTACACCATTGGTCAATCATGGTCAATTACAGTCAACCATGGTCAAATATGACATTGTAAGATAGATTCTCTCAATATGAAATTCAACCATGGTCAACCATGGTTCAACATCACATTATGACAAATATTATCTCGATATGAAAATCAATCATAGTCAACCATGGTAAACTATGGTCCAACGTTGCATTGTGACAAAGATCGTCTAAATATGAGTATCAACCATGGTCAACTATGTTTATCTTAGGGTTTATAATATTTATCTAATGGTTTATATACTGTGGGTTTATAATATTAAACCCTTGGGTTTAATATTTTTTTGTTGGGTGTATAATATCTTTAGGTTTTAGTATTGATCCCTTGGGTTTATAATATCAATCCCTTACGTTTTTTAATATAAGGGTTTGTATTCCTAAGGAATAATATTATTCATAGGGTTTATAATATTAATCCTATGGTTTAATATAAATCCCATGGGTTTATAATCATGTTCAACCAATGCCACAATGTGACAAAGGTTGTCTCAATATGAAAATCAACCATGGTCCAACATGGCATTGTGACAAATATTGTCTCGATATAGAAATCAACCATGGTCCAACGTCACATTATGACAAATATTATCTCAACATGAAAATCAATCATGGTCAACCATGGTCAACCATGTTCAATGTCTCATTATGACAAGGATTGTCTCAATATGAAAATTAACCATGCTTATTTTAGGGTTTATAATATTTATCTTAGGGTTTATATATCTTTGGTTTATCATATTAATCCCTTGGGATTAATATTATTCCCTTGGGTTCATAATAGTATTAATCCCAGAGGTTCATAAAATCTTGGTGTTTTAGCATTAATCCCATGGGTTTATTCCTCTCTTAGGTTTATAATATCAATCCCTTGAATTTATTAATCTAAGGGTTCATATTCCTAGGGTTTAATATTATTCCTTTACGTTTATAATCCCTTGGGTTTTTATTATAAATTTGTTTAGTTTATTTTTCTCTTTGGTTTATAATATCAAACATGGTCAACCATGGTCAATCTAGGTCAGCCATGGCCAACCATGGTAAATCATGGCCAATCATGTTTTGTAAAATAATAATGGTAAATCATGGTCAACCATGGTCAACCATTGTCTACCATGGTCAACCATGTTTTATAAAATCAATCATGGTCATCCATGGCATGGCCCATCATCACACTATGACGAATATTGTCTCAATATGAAAATCAACCATGGTCCAATGTCGCATTGTGACAAATATTGTCTCGATATGAAAATCAATCATGCTTAACCATGGTAAACCATGGTGCAACGTCATGTTGTGACAAGGATTGTCACAATATCAAAATCAACCATGGTTAAAACCACCATCAACCATGTTTTCTTTAGGGTTTATAATATTTATTTTAGGGTTTACACGCCTTAGGTTTATAATATTAATCCATTGGGTTTAGTATTATTCATTGGGGTTCATAATCCCTTGGAGTTTTAGCATTAATCCATTGGGTTGATAATATCAATCATGTGGGTTTACTAATCTAACGATTAAACCATGGTCAAGCATGGTCGAATGTTTCATTGTCACGAAGATTATATCAATATG
This sequence comes from Pinus albicaulis, assembly GCA_034641835.2. Classification (NCBI taxonomy): domain Eukaryota; kingdom Viridiplantae; phylum Streptophyta; class Pinopsida; order Pinales; family Pinaceae; genus Pinus; species Pinus albicaulis. The sequence continues at coordinate 459,476,072 of CM076569.1, read as the reverse complement.
AAAACAAACCATGGTCAACCATGGTCAACAATGTTTATTTAAGGGTTTATAATATTTATCTTAGGGTTTATATACCTTGGGTTTATATTGCTCCCTTGGACTTCATATTATTCCCTCGGTTTAATATTTTTCCCTTGGGTTTATAATCCCTTGGTTTTTTAGTATTAATCCCTTAGGTTTATTACTCCATTGGATTTATAATATCAATCATGTTCAACCATGATTGATCATGCTCAACCATGATTGATCATCATCAACCATGTCAAATCATGGTCAACCATGGTCCAATGTCGCATTGTGTCCAACATTCTCTCAATCTAAAAATCAAATATGGTCAACCATTGTGCAACATCACATTGTGACAAAGATTGTCTTGATTTCAAAATCAACCATGATCAAGCATGGTCAACCACGGTCCAACGTCCCATTATAAAAATGATTGTCTCAGTATGAAAATCAACCATGGTCAACCATATTTATTTTAGGGTTTATAATATTAATCCCTTGGGTTTAATATTATTCCCTTGGGTTCATAATCTATTGGGGTTTTAGTATTAATCCGCTCACTCTATTATTCCTTTGGGTTTACAATATCATTCTATTGGGTTTATAATATTTATCTTAGGGTTGATGTACCGTGGGTTTATAATATTAGTCCCTTGGGTTTAATATTATTCCCTTGGGTTCATAATAATATTAATCTCGTGGGTTCATAAACCCTTAGGGCTTTAGTATTAATCCCTTGGGTTTATAATATCAATCCCTCACATTTATTAACCTAAGGGTTCATATTCCTAAGGTTTAATATTACTCCCTTGGATTTACAATCCCTTGGGTTTTTATTATAAATCCGTTGGGTTTATTATTCCCTTCAGTTTATAATATCAAACATGGTCAACCATGGTCAATCTAGGTCAACCATGGTGAACCATGGTCAATCATGGCCAACTGTATTTTGTAAAATCAATCATGGTCAACCATGATCCATCGTCGCACTATGAAAATGATTGTCTCAATATGAAAATCAACCATGGTCCAATGTCGTATTTTGACAAATATTGTCTCAATATGAAATCAATCATACTCAACCATGGTCCAACGTCGCGTTGTGACAAGGGTTGTTGCGATATCAAAATCAACCATGGTCAACCATGTTTATTTTATGGCTTATAATATTTATCTTAGGGTTTATATACATTAGGTTTATAAGATTAATCCATTTGGTTTTATATTATTCCTTGGGGTTCATAATCCATTGGGGTTTTAGTATTGATCGCTTGGGTTTATAATATCAATCCCATGGGTTTACTAATCTAAGGGTTCAACCATGGTCGAGCATGGTCCAACTTCACATTTTCACAAATATTATATCAATATAAAAATCAACCATGGTCAACCTTGTTTATTTAAGGGTTTATAATATTTATCTTAGGGTTTATATACCTTGGGTTTATATTATTTGCTTGGGTTTAATATATTTCCCTTCTGTTTTTAGTATTAATCCCTTGGGATTATTATTCCCCAGAGTTTATAATATCAATCATGGTCAACCATGATTTATCATCGTCAACCATGGTCAATTGTGGTCAACCATGATCCAATGTGGCATTGTGGAAAAAGGCTATCTCAATATGAAAATCAAATATGATCAACCATGGTGCAATGTCACATTGTGATAAAGGTTGTCTCGATATGAAAATCAATCATGATCAAGCATGGTTAACGATGGTCCAACATCCCATTATAACAAGGATTGTCTGAATATGAAAATCAACTATGGTCAACCATATTTATTTTAGGGTTTATAATATTATGTTAGGGTTTATATACCTTAGGTTTATAATATTAAACCCTTGGGTTTATAATCCCCTGGGGTTTTTAGTATTAATCCCTTGGGTTTATAATATGACTCTATTGAGTTTATTAATCTAAGGTTTCATAGTCTTAGGGTTTAATATTAATTATAAATTTAATATAATATTTGTATTTAATATAAATATAAAATACATATTAATTAATTAATTAATTAATTAATTAATTAATTTTATATTAATATTAATTTAATTTATTATTATTGATGATGATGATGATGATGGTTAACGTCCACTCAGACCAATCTTTGGTCTATTGGACCTAAAGAAAAGAGTTATTTAGTTTTATTTAAGATTTTATTCCTATGCTCAAAAAACTTGGAGAGAAGCCTCCCGAGCTCACTATAATTTTGACATCTTAAAAGGCTAGGAAGGTGAGTATTGTAACAAAGATTATGAAATTTAGCTCTAATGTGGTTGTACTTGGGGCACTCTAAGAGGAAGTGATTTTGATCCTCGATGTTCATATTCTCACAGAGATGGCAGATCCTTTCCATCCATGGTGCTTTAGGAATTGTCCAACGACCTGTTTCACTATGGAGCTCATGAGAGTTCGTTCTAATCTTGGCTATATTAATTTTCTTCTTTGAGCTAGTTAAAACAGAGAGATACTTTTGATCTTCTAGGGTGGGGTTGATGACCTCCTTATAATATCATAATTTTCTTTTAGCTACTAGATCTTTCTCACACCACTTTTTTTCTTTGAACTTAGAAGTAAATTTTTTTTAATTTTATTAATGTTTTGCAATGCAACATTCTCGTCGATCCCCCAATGGTTTAACCAGGCCCTGGTGTCTTTATACCAACCTTGCTTAAGCCTTAGGTGGTTTTGGCTGGAATTTAAAGCTATCTTAGGAAATCTATGGTATCATATAGTATTGAGCTTGTGCTTGTACAGTAGAAGCCTAGTCATAGCTAGGCTCTCGATAGGGGAAAGACCCACTTCTATAAGGAGAATAGGATCGGGTGTATTGCTTTTAATTTTAAGGTTATAAGTTATAAAACACTTCTAAATTTGCTCAATATTTCTCTAATATTCTCTAGAGATGCTGCAAACCCAAACCTCACATCCATATAAGATAACAGAAGCGACTAAAGTTTCAAAGAGGAACTTCTTTCTATCCCACATTATGAGGTTTTCCATTTTACAACTATTTTCAAGACCAAAATAAGCTTTCCACCCCCCATTTATCCTTTTCTGAATGCTATAGTTCCAGCTGAGCTTGTGATGAATATCAATTCCTAGGTACTTGTAACAAGACACTTCCTCCAAGTTACTATTGTCATACATAAAATTAGTGTAAGTGTCCTTCTTGGATTTGATAATCATAACCTTTTTTTTGTCAGTGTTAACAGACATACCCATGGTAGAGCAGAAATCCTTAAGAAGTCTAAGTTTCTTATCAAGATCAGATGGGCACCTTGCGAGAAGAAGAATATCGCCAGCATAGAGAAGAAGGATGATGACTATCCCAGCTAAGATCGTGCCAGCACATCCTTCTTCCTCTAAACAACCTTCTAGCTTGTCGATGTAAATGCCAAATAGGGTAAGGGAGAGGGGGAAACCTTGTTTAACTCTGATATTACACTTAATATCTTTCTACCACCCCTCATTGATCTTTAACTTGGTAATTACATTCTCGTATAACCTTATAGCGGCCGCTCTTAGCTCAAAAGGAACATTTAGCTATACTAATCTATTCCATAGGTTGTTTCTAGGAACCATATCGAAAGCCTTTCTAAAGTCCACAAAGCAACAGAAGAGATTGGATTTATCATTGCGGCATTCCTCCACAATGATCCGAAGCGTAACGAGGTGGTCTGTTGTTGAGTGTTTCCTTCTAAAACCTGCTTGGCCTTTAGCCCGCTTACCTTCACTTTCAAGCCAAATTCTCAACTTATTTTCTAAAATAATACCATATAACTTGGCTAAGAGAGGGCTGATCATAATTGTCCGATAATTAGAGGGGTTATTTGTATCCCCACTTTTAAAAATAGGGATAATGAGGCTATGAGTCCAAGGTTTAGGGAACCCTTGCTTGACCGCTTTGTTGAAAATCTTGTGGATGTGGGGGATGAGGACAGAACCTCCAATTTTTAAGATTTCCGACTGGTAACCTTCAATGTCTTTAGCTTTCCCATTTTCCAGGCGTTTAACCCCAGAATCAATGTCTTCTAATGAGAAAACTTCTTTTGTTGTGAGCAGGGTTTCAAAATCCCTGGCATCTGGAGAGTCATAAAGCTTTTTAAGATAGGAATTCCAGTCGTGTAAAGAAATTTGTTATTATATCTAGTTCTCCTTGTTAGAATCTGCCTCCAGAATTTCTTAGGAGCCACCTTAGAGAGGTGTAAGAGATTCTCTTGTCTTTTACGAATATATTGCCTTTTTTCCTTTTAGTAAGGGCTTTGTAGATTTTTATCTTTTCAATTTTGAGAGATTCATCAACGGCTTCCTTAATTTCTCTCCTCGCAATTTTACAATCTTTGTCATACCATGCGTTGGTTTTGCTATTTATTTTATTACTTGAGACTTCAATTGAGAACTTGTTAATAGAATATGAGAGGGTTGTAGTAAAATTATGATATATGTCATCTATGTTGTCTATACTAGATAAATGAAGCAAATTGGTTTTTAATTCATTTAGAAAGAGATCATTTTTATTTCTATTAAATATCAAGTTATTTTGACTATAAGGATTATCTTCTATGGGATCTCTATGCATGACAAAATTGAGAGTTATGAGTAAAGGCCTATGATCAGAGTCAGGCTCGTGGTCATCTAAGATGTCAAAATTTATTATTTCGTTGTATAAAGGGAGATCGGAAATAACATAGTCTACCACGCTGCTGCCAAGCCCATGGATGTAGGTCATATGGCTAAAATTAAATTAATTTAATATTAAAATTAAAATTAGATTAATTTAAATGAATATTAATATTAATATTAGTTTAATTTAATTTGATTAATTAATTAATTAATTAAATTGTAATGATAATGATAGTTATGATTATAATAATTATACTATTATAATTATATTATTATTATTATTATTATTATATGTAATTATAATTATAACTATATAATTATTAATATTATAATGTAATATCATGATTATAATAGAATAACTTTTTTTTTATAGAATAGTTTTTTTAATATTATTATGGTTATTGTTATATATTTATCAATATAAATTTTAATATTAATATTAAAGTTATGTCATTAACATTTATTTGGGATTATTAACCACATTTATTAATGTGGTTTCGTTAGTTATATAATAATCAAATCATACAATAATTATAATAATAATATAAATTAATTACTATTTGGTGACAATTTATATAGTTACTATATAAATTTTGTCATTTCACAATTTATTAAAAAATAAAATAAAATTATACTTTTGGTTTTTCTTTGTTTTATCATTATCAAAACAATTTCATATTTAAAAAATAAATAAATAAAATTGTAATTTAAAATTATTGTAATAAATATTTTTACTAGAAATATTAAATTATTTTTATGTAATACCAACTCTCCAAAGAAAAATGTGGTTGTGCTAATTATATAATAATCAAATCATACAATAATTATAATATTAATATAATTTAATCATGATTTGTTGACAATCTATATAGTTACTTTATAAATTTTTCCATTTTAATATATATATATATATATATATATATATATATATATATATATATATATATATATATATATATATATATATATAATTAATTTTGGTTTTTTCTTGTTTTATCATTATCAAAACGATTTCATATTTAAAAAAATTGAATAAAATTGAAATTTTAAATTATTGTAATAAATTTCTTTAATATAAAAATTAATTTAATATTATCTAATACTGTCTCTCCAAAAATTAATATCCAAATAATTTTAAAATATAAAATAAAAACACAATTGCCTAACTTCATATTTAAAAAAAATGAATAAAATTGGAATTTTATATTAATGTAATAAATATCTTTAATATAAAAATTAATTTAATATTATCCAATACCATCTCTCCAAAAACTAATATCAAAATAATTTTAAAAAATAAAATAAAAACAATTTCGTTACGTCGGTCGCATGTTATGCCACTAATATATGTAAGGGGCGACTATAAAAAAGAACCACCACCCTTCTCCTTTCCTTATATACGAGATCTTTCTCGACCTATCAATAGGAACCAAAGGGAGAGGGTGAATAAGCCACATGTTCCATTTATGTAATATCCATCATGCCAGATAGAGCATTTATATATTACTCGACCAATGAAAGAAAGACAAAAAGTAGGTAGGTTTTAGGCACCTCTTTCTAGCGTCTAGCTTTATAGGGAGGGATCAATGTGGAGGAAAGGATAGGGAATTGATAGGGAGAGCATTGACTCGCTTGATAGCGTTGTAATAGGTCAAGTGGTCGGTCCATCTAAATCATTCGGCCAAAAATACTGAACGTCCATGGCGTGTGATCCAATGCAATGATGACCATAAATTGATTCTGATGGTTTACTTCATTGGATGGGTTGGATGGTATGGATGGTGAGATGGGTAGAAGGTTATATGGGTAGAAGGGTATCACACGGCTAGTTTGAATGTGTACGATGGATAGACTGCATGCTTGAATGAATGATGGATTTATAGATAGTATGCATCCTTTCTTGATTGAGTTAGCAAAGTATCAATGATTGATTGAATGATTTCTTGATGGATTGATAGAGAATATTCCTCGTCTCCCTTATGGTTGAGTAGCCTCCCGGCTCCTTGATTTCATGATTTCATGCTTGCTTGATCGAAAGATGAAGAGTATGCCCACTTGAATGATAGAGAGTATGCCTCCTTTCTTGATTGATTGAGTTAGATTGGTTGGGGGAGATAGATGTATATGCTTGATTGGGTAAGTGTATGTTTGGTTTATTGGTTGAGTAAGCTAGGGAGAATAGCTATTGGTAGTGGGATAGCTAGCTTGTCTGTATGGTATGTGTGGATTGATGGGTCTGGGTATGGGGATAAGTAGCAAGCAGTAGAGCTTGTAAGTTGAGCTAGGTTGGATGGCTGTTATGGTTGGTTTAGTATAATCAGTTTAGGTAGGTAGGTTTGTTTGTTTGCACTAGCTATTGGTGGTATGGTACGATAGAATGATGATTGGCAGGTTCAATGGCTTGCTTGGATGGTTGGTTCAATAAATAAATATTTGTATGATTTTAAGGTTAAATGCTTACTTCCCACTACAGAGATAGCTAACAAGATCCAAGAAGTGGGCAATCTAGGCTTCAACCAGAAGTATCACCTTCAGTCAAGAGATAAATAAATGGCTGCTTATACTAACACTTCAACATGCTCCTTAGGTCAGATCATATTCTTGTTCACCTTACCAAATTACCTGTATCATCGAGTAGTGGAGTAAGTCATTGATGCAGCACAAGTCTTCCAGCTAGAGAGAAAGAGCTTGTGGTGAGGTGTGAAGTGAGTAAGTGTAAGTTGATCTAGTGTGAGGTGTCTAGTTGGCCTAGGAAATTGGTGTTGTGTGTCTGGTGATTTTGTGGCTATGTTTGGTAATACCCAGTGGACTCTAAGCTAGCTTGGTAGAGAAAGGATAGACGAGTCTGGTGAGCTTGAAGTAATCAAATAATAAGCCTGACCCAACAAGATGAGCCCAAAATGACCATGAAGCTCTAAAACCCATTTCCTTTCCTTTGAAAGTCCATATGTGGCTCCCCAACCAAACCCCATAAGCTCAAGCCCTAAGCCCGAACCAAGCACACGACCCAAGCCATACCTCATCTTTAGAAATTCCAAAGCAAGAAGCATTAATCTAACCACCCATGAAGCATCAACCTCAATCCCCTTCCCTTCCCTCCCTTTCAAAATAGAAGTTCTTCCCCTTTAAAGGACGAAGTCATTCACTATTAATATGGTGAGGGTCTTTTATTAGAGAATGTGTAAGCATGGCTCGACCAACAGGAGAGGGATCTCTCTTAAATGAATGGTTTATACTTTATAGTATCACACTGCACTAACCAGCAGTCATTCTATCCTAAAATCACTCACGTATTTCTTAGCTTAGTAGTCGAATAACCAGTAGTAGCAGAGATGCTAGCTTCAGTAGCATAACTGGAAATTTACCCATCAATAAAGAAGAGATAGAGTCGAAAGCAGTTTACCTGGAGGCAGTTTATCTCAAATAAGTTTACATTGAATCTATTGATCTAGAACCAGATTCATACTGTTGTGAAACCAACTCCAAAAATAGAAGAAACAATATATCAACACCTTTGAAATAAGCCACTTCGAGGGGGCAACCTCCAATACATTACATGAATGAACAATTCTTGGATTATACAAATGACAAAACCTCCTTTATATATATAGGAATCCCTAGGGCCACAATGTAATCCTAGCTGACCTAACAATAATAATGTAAGGGCACAATAATAACAATATGGGGGTTACAGGGGTACAACAATAACAATAAGGGGGTTACACTAACAACAATAAGGGACTATAATAGTAATATAGGGACCTAACATGCTCCTCTCCTTAAAAAAAGTGTTGTCCTCAACGCTTGAGTAGCTCTTGGTGATTTTGTATAAAATTCTCATCCTCCCATGTAGAATCCTCAGTGGGTAAGTTCTTCCATTTGATGAGATATTTTGAAATTGATTGATTTCGTAAGTGTCGAGTTCTTGTTTCCGTGACTGCTTCAAGTTCCAATATGGTTTTTCCTTCCGCATCAGGTTTTGGCAATATTGTTTGAACTGGAAGTTTGTCCCCTATAATCTTTTTTAAGCATGAAACATGGAAAAATGGATGCACTCATGAAGAATCGGGAAGATCTAATTTGTATGCCATAGTACCAATATTTTGAAACACCTTGTAAGGACCATAGTACTTTGGCGATAATTTATTATTCTTCTTAGCTTGCTTGAGGGACATTTGTTTGTATGGTTGTAGCTGTAAAAATACACAGTCTCCCACATCAAAACTTCTCTCACTACGATGTTGATCTGCCTATTGTTTCATTCAATTTTGTGCCAAATTTAGGTTATCCTTTAAGAGTTGGAGAACTTCTTGTTGATGCTCGATGTGATCCTCCACTGGTTGAACCCTAGAATTTTCTGTTAAATAAGATGTGATGGACGGTGGATGATATCCATACAGTGCCATAAATGGGATCATTTTTGCTGCAGTATGGAAGGAAGTTTTATACCACCATTCAGCGAGAGGTAACCACTTGACTCATTGTGCTTGCTTATCAGATACAAAACAATGAAGATATCCTTCCAAACATTTATTCACTATCTCTGTTTGACCATCGGATTGAAGATGATAAGATGAGCTATGAGCTAGTTGAGTACCCAAACAAGAAAATAATTACGTCCAAAAATTTCCTGTAAAAATGGGATCTCTGTCACTTACAATAATCTTCAGGTTTCCATGTAGCTTTTGAATTGTTTCCATAAATGCCATAGTAACTGTACTTGCTTTAAATGGATGAGATAATGCACAAAAGTGTGCATACTTGGTAAGTCTATCAACTACCACCATGGTGACACTCCTTCCTTCGGACTTAGGTAAACCTGTGATAAAATCCATTGAAATCTCCTCCCAACATTGACTTGGAATGGATAAAGGTTGTAGAAGACCCGGGGTCTTAATTGTCTCAACTTTATTTTGTTTGCAAACCAAACATTCCGCCACAAACTTTTGAATATCAGATTTAAGGCCATCCAAAAAAAATATTTCTTCACCCTATGGTAAGTTTTTAAAAATCTCGAGTGTCCTCCTAAAGGAGAAGTGTGCAATTCCAAAAGAATATTTTGTTTTTGTTGGGAATTCTTGCAAATATATAAGCGATCTTTGTACCATAAGGAATCATTTTTCCAACTAAATGTATTAGATGGACTAGGATCTTGCTTCAAATTTTGAATGAGTGTCCACATTTCTTCGTCCTTCTTCCATTCATCCCTTGTTTCGATTATCCAATCTGGTTGGATAATAGAAATGGCACAAAGCAATGCTTCCACCTCTTCATCCTTTCTTGAGAGTGCATCTGTAACAACATTTAGCTTCCCTTTTTTGTAGATGATTTCAAAGTCATAACCCAACATCTTTGTGACCCATTTTTTCTGCTCTTTTGAAGATAGTCTTTGTTAGAAAAAGTGTTTCAAACTATCATAATCAGTTTTTACTTTGAAGTGTCTTCCCATTAGGTAAGGTCTCCATTTCTTTAGTGCATGTAGTATTGCCAACATTTCCTTCTCATAAATAGCCTTTTGTAAATGCTTTCCTTTGATTGAACAACTTTCAAAAGCAATGGATCTTCCTTCTTGCATTAAAACAACACCCATTCCATTTCTTGAGGCATCACATTCCACAATAAAAGTTTTTATGAAGTCTGGCGTAGCTAAGACTGGTGGTAGGCACATTGCCTCTTTAAGATGTTCAAAGGCCTTAGTTGCTTCAGGAGTCCATGAAAATGCATCTTTCTTCAATAATGTTGTTAGAGGTGCCGCTATTCTACCATAATTCTTAACAAACTTGTGATAATACCCTATTAATCCGAGAAATCCATGCAACTACTTTATGGTTGTGGGTACTTTCCATTCCTTAATGGCTTTAATTTTGTTAGGGTGTACCTTAACACCATCGTGAGATACAATATGACCCAGATATTCCACCTTTTTTACTCGAAAGAAACATTTGGATGTTTTTGCATATAATTTCTTCTCCTCTAATAGTTTGAGCACCCTGTCAACATGTTGAACATGATCCTTCCAAGACCTACTAAAGATTAGTATATCATCAAAAAATACTAGAAAAAATTTTCTAAGGAAGGGTTTGAAAATGGAATTCATCAACCCTTGAAACGTATAAGGTGCATTGGTAAGGCCAAAATGCATGACCAAAAATTCATAATGACCCTCATGAGTTCGAAATGTTGTTTTCGGAATATCTTCAGTCTTCATTCTAATTTGATGATATCCTGAACGAGGATCCAACTTGGTAAAATAAATTTCTTCACGTAATTCATCAATCACAATAATGGGAAATTTATCTTTAATAGTGAGCTTATTGAGCTCCCTATAATCCAGACACATGCACCATGATCCATATTTATTATGCACCAATAATACTGGGGCAGAGAAATAACTTTGACTAGGTTGAATTATACCATCCTCTAACATTTCTGCAATCATACATTTCATTTCGCTCTTTTGGACATAAGGATATCTGTAAGGCCTAATGTTTGGAGGAACACTTCTTGGAATCAAATGAATAGCATGATCATGATCACGAATAGGTGGGAGTCCTTTGGGAGTATCAAACACCTTGGAATGATTGTCCAAGACTTTTTGGAGATTTGGAGAAATAGATGATTTTGATGTTGGAACTTCTAGTGAGCATAATTATGTAATTATGTCTCATTGTTCTTTCTTCAGAAGCTTTGTCATGACATTAGAGCTTATTATCTTTCCTAGCTTCTCTATGATACCCCGAAATTTGATTTCCTTTCCTTCCGAAAAAAATTTCAAGAAGAGTTCTTGAAAATTAAAAGCTACCATCCCTAAAGATTGTAACCATTGTAATCCTAGTACAACATTAGCACCTCCCATTGGGATGGAAAAAATTGGACTATTCAATACATATTCCCCCATGGATAGCTTGATATTATGGCATTTTCCCTAGCAATTTATAGTTCCTCTATTTGCAACCATCAATTGACATTCTGGTGTTGGGTATCAGAAATAATTCAATTCCTTGGGTACCTTACAATGAATACAATTATGGTTACTACTTGAATCAATCAACACTATTACCTTTTTCTTCTTGATATGTCCTTCTATCTTGAGAGTTTGAGGAGTGGTAATTCTTGCCAATGCATTACATGATATGGTCAGACTCATTTCTTCTTCTTCTAGGATTTCTTCCTGGTGTATATCCTCTTCTTTTGAAGTTTCTTGTTCATTTTCTTCCTCCTCTTCACAATCTATGGAAAATAATTTCATCTCAGCACACTTATGACTTTTAGTGTATTTTCTATCACAACTGTAGCGAAGCCCTTTTTCTCTTTTTTCTTCCAATTGTTGTGGTGTCAACATTTTAGGTTTTGGAAGTATAGGAGTAGCAACACTTCCATATTTATAGATGTGAGTGGTAGGCTTCCTTATCGCCATAATTTTAAATTCATTTTTTCTTTCCAACCTGAATGCCTTCTCCAATGAATCAGGTTCCCAAACGCAAACTTCATGTTGGATATTATCCTTTAAATTCCCTATGAAGACATCAATCATGTGTTCCTCTGGAATATTAGTTACCCTTATATTCAAATTTTGGAAGTCCTCAATGTGCTCCACCACTGAACCCTTTTGTTTAAGATTTATCAATTGGCTAAAGAAGGTGTTGCTTTTTGTATCCTCATAATGTGCTATCATTCCCTATGTAAATATTTACCAAGTGACAATTTTTGTACGGGAGCAAAGCCATCGATACCATACAAATGTATTTTATTCTAAATGTAAAGTTGCAATGCGTACCTTTTGTGTGTTTTAAACATTATCGAGATCAAAATATTTCTCCATCTGTACTATCCATGTTACAGGATCCTTGCCATCAAATTTCCTCATATCCATCTTTGGAATATGGTGGTTCTTCAATCTAACATTAGAGTTTATGAAATCATGAATAAAATTTGTTTTGTTCTAATCATGAGCATATTCTATTATATTTTCGCCATTAGGAATCATTTCTTGTATCAACTTTGACAAACCTTCCTTCAAACCTTCCATGTCTTCCTTCAAACCTTCCATTTTTTGTTCCATACCATCCTTCAAACCTTCCATTTTTTCTTCCATACCATTATTCAAACCATCCATCGTAGCTTCCATACCTTTCTTCAAACCATCCATCTTAGCTTCCATGCTTTTCTTCAAAACATCCATTTCATTTTTTGTTTCTCTTTGCGAAAGAGAAATTTGGTGCATTTGCTCTTGTACTTTTGATATGTCATGTTGCATTTCTTCATCTTCATGAGCCATATTAGAGCCTTCTGAACGCTTAATGGGTGTTGAATTATTTTTAGGTGGCATTTTAGAACCCAATATTGATATCTATTCTACAATATGCCCTTGGAATCAATTCAAATTGATTCTTCAAACAAGAATTATGCAACTCAGAAAAAAATACATACCATTTTCTTGCTTTTGAGGAGCTCAATATTGAATTAAATTATCTCTATGATTTCGGATATTAAATATCTGAAATTTGGCCCTAAGGTAGCCCTATGAATCATCTTTCAAATTCCATAGGTCTGACCTGATTTGGATTATTCAAGGATAGATTATGTTCAATCTCCCACAATGACCTAATTATGGACTAGTTTAGTAGAGAAAACTTGCACGACTTTCCACGTGTCACTGTTTTCTTATTTGGCTTTGACATTAATATATAGGAAACCAAATTTTGTCTACTTCAAGCCATTTTTTACAGAATTTCAATCCAATGTTCAGAGAGAGAGTTATGAATATTTTCCCACGATCGCCTCTTTGAGATGAAATTCGAGAGCTTGAAAAATCCCTAACTTCCACAGATCATATCTCCGAACATTTTGCGAACCAAGCTCTAAAATCATGCAAAGATGTTCCTCAGTATTTTAGCTCCGCGCTCTAAAACTTTCAGCTTCTGAACCTTCGTAGAAAAAAAATTATAGCGAAAATTCCATGATGACTTGTTTGGAGTAGCAAAACCCTAGAATCCAAAGCTCTGATACCAAATGTTGTGAAGGTTATCTGTTACAACGAATACCATAAGCTTACGAACATGATGAACACCCGATCAATTACATCTTTTGCGCCGCTTTATCAGATTATCTAGATGGGTCATAATACGTATTAAATACCAACAACAGGGCTTAGAGCTTTAGGATGGCCATGAGATCGGGCTTGCTCATCATATACCATATTGTTGAGATCCAAACTTGTAGTAAATGTTCTCTCATCAAGGGCCTTCCGAACACCTAGAACTGTTCATCTCTATAGGACCAACTACTCTTAGCATTACGAATAAATAAGTTGTTACTACTAGCATTACTATCACATTATTATCCCATTGAGTTATATCTTGGTAATCTGATGGCGGGGTACCCCTGCCAAACCCACATTCTCAACTCTTATGCATATGACAATGCATCTCCAATTTTCAATTCAATACAAATTCTCAGTCTGGGCAATTTCAATATTCTATTTTATGAACTGGAAATTTAAATAAATAATTGTGGAAGCTTTAATATCTCAAATCTGAGATTTGAGATATTAAATTAAAATTCTTATGGTTACAAAACCCCATCAATAAAAACTTACCTGGAGGCACTTCTTTTCCTTAAAACCCTGTGGTTATAAATCCTTGAATTCAACTTCATTTAAAACCCCAACTCAAAATCCTTCGAATTTATAATACTTTGGCATATGAATGGAGATTAACCTTTCGTCATAGTATTAAAATACTTATGAAATGATTGGTTCAAATCACTTACTCAATTACCAACCTTAAGCTTATAACATTTAACACCATTTAACTCTAAGAACAAGAGTTTTGTGTTATGTTAGATTCTTATGGGCCCCACGCATACAATATTCAATGTAACCAAAACATATCTTCGCACCCGCACATATATGAATATATGTATCAATATCTTACAAACCTGGGAAGATATCCAACTCACTTAACGTTAGAATTAAACCAAGAGGCGACTTTAGTTTAAAATCCAAGGCACCAGCAAATACATTATATTGTCCACAGCTCATCAATTCACCCATAATCAACGTTCCAATGTGCTCACCATCCATCAATACACATTTGCCATATTAACGCTCTAAACTTGGTTTTAATCCCAAATATCAACATAATGATCGGATTCTAGGTCGGTCCCACCATATGCACAACTCTCACTTATTAAATAAACATTTTCCAATGCAAAAACGTCAAGCCATACCTCCTTTAATTCTCGTGCAGTTTAATGATGCGAATGTCATCGATCTCTGATGGCTAGGAATTAGATGGAAATCGCATTTTTTTTCACCCTAAGATTTAACACACAAATAAATTGCGAAATGGGCAGTATTTAAATACCACCATTTACGCGTGTCACTCGAAGAGCATTATCGTGTTTTTTGTAGGCATTTCACTTATCGTCTAATAATAATGCGAAACTGCCAATTTTGGGTTTAAAACCCGCCTTCACTATTTGCTTCCACCATTTGACTTATGGTTCCGCTCTGACCTTGGTTTCATCGTTGATGCTAATGCCTCTTCATATGTTAGACCTTCGCTTCATGCACACACCAATCGACTTCGTTCACTGCTACATAACCAAGTTCCGCTCCTCTTTGAACTACGCCATCACTTGTGCTCGGTGCTTTCAGTCGATTTCATTCGACGGTGCTCCAATTTGGTGTTCGAATAGGCTTAATAACCTTTGCATTAATCTGCGTATGGATTAGTTTCATGTCCAATGCTTGTGGTTAAATCCTTAATAAAACCCAAAGCACGATTTCTAAATCTTAATCTTCAACGCACATTATATATTCAGACAGTGCACCCATTCTCTACTTGAATGCCCCTTCTTAAGATCTGATATCTTCAGATATTGAACACTGTATTGAACTCAATTTCACTTTATGTCATCGACCCTTACAGTGGTCGATGACTGTAATCTTCCATTTTTTTCTTCAAGGAAATGCACAACCCTTCATACATTTAAACTTAAAACCACAAGCTCGATATTAGCTACCTCGTTAATCGACATCGATTTTTTTTTCATCAGATATAGAGCATCATTTAAACCCTCAAATTACAGAGTCTATTCACACATTCTTATACACTTGCTTATGAAATTCAAGCCCATCCACACAGAAATTAAATCAACAAATATTCATATAATGCTGAACCAAATTCTTCCATAATATATAAATGAATTTACTTACAAACCTCCTGTTTTTTCCTCGGCCAGATCTTCAAAATCAATGGCCCTTTCTACTACCCATAGGCTTGCAGGAATTATGGGTTTCCAAACCTACTCTAACTCTGTATCTCTGGATTTGTTTATTAATGCCTTTGAGGCTTACACTTATACAGGATGGTAATGAATCGATTCAGCTCCTACAATGACTCAACAAAACTCTTGAAATCCTCAAATCCTAAATTTAGCCTAAAGCCCTACATTTTCTGAAACTGATTCTTCACATTCCTAACTAATCAGATTCCCTCTTGTTCCCCAATCATTTGAGAATATTTGTAATTTTCTCCCAATATTTATTTAAAATCCTAATGATTACATAAGAAATTAGAAACATCAGACCCCACTATGTCTAATTAAATACAAAGTATTTTATTGCACCTAATGCCCCTGCATCAGACTCCCAAGGTTAAAATTAATCATGATTTCCTAATCATGTGCTTTCAGTCCTTGCCTTCCTGGATCCCACACTTTGTTCTACAATTGGTAATCTGTTGCAATATTCTTCTTCTGCACTTCTCCAGGCTTGCATACTTTATACTGCATCTGCTCGCTTGTTAAGTTTTCATAGTTTGTGACTGTCTTTCTCTTGCTGCTGTTGATTCTTTTTTTTCTTGCTGCTATCTTCTTCTCAGACACTTTCACCAGTAGCCTTCTTATCAATTCAATTTCTTTATCTAATATGTCTTCTGACTGCTGGATACTGCTCCATATTGATTGATGAACTTCTACTTCTGCTTGTTGAACTCTTACTTCTATTCTTGCTTGCTGAGCCCTTGCTTGTTCAATCCTTACTCTAGCTTGCTGAAATCTTGCGCTTACTCTAGCTCTAGTTGCCACCTTATCATCCATACCCTCTTGTTTTCTGCAACAGAAAAACTCTTCCTGATTGTCACCCATGACGATCTCTTCATTCTCTGACTTCAGCAATTCTCTAGACTGGTATTTAAATTGCCAGTCACTGTCATCATCTCTTTTCTTCTCCTGGACTAAACATTCTTTAGTCCTTCCATCAGTACCTGCAATCATAAAACAAACATCAAATTTATAGAACCTTTGTGTCTCTTCCTCCTCTTCTGGAAACACTTCAAATTGTTGCTGTAACATTTCCTCTGGCAACACTTCAATCTGCTTTTCTCTTATTTCTCCCAGCAACACTTCAATCTATTGCTCTGTCATCAGCACATCAGTATGCTGATTCCAATCCTTCAAATAATTCTCGAGACTATCAGCTAGTCTCTCTTCTGCATCATCCTTCTCAAGGATGCCTCTCTGCTCTTGTTCACAAAAATGAACCTTCTCATTCTCATTCAATTCTTCCTTTACAATCTGAAAACTTTTTCTTTGTGTTTCTATCCTCTGATATAGAACACTTAACTCATGCCACAAATCTTTCATCTCATCTGAGAAACTCTCTCTGCAATATTCACTAGCTTCCTCTTTATCACGATTCAAGTTTCTTGTTGTCACTATCTCTTCAACTTTCATCAGAATAGAATTTTGATCTTCCATTTCTACAATAAATTCAGTTATCTGTCCATCACTTTTCACTTGGCCATTTAATAAAAGTAATTTTTCATTACCATCACTAATAACAAATTGATCATCATCAGATAAAACTATCATGTCTCCATTGAAACAATTTCTTTCACAAAACAAGGAGTTTATGAATTCCTTATGTTGTAGTAATTCAGTTTGATCTTCATTGGAAAGATAATCATCATCATACTTTTCTTCGTAAAATTCAGCTTCACTGAATAAAGTTTCATCACATGAACTTTCTTCTTCAATACTTGCATTCACACACAACTTGTCAGTTTCAAAACCATAAGACCCCATGGTCTCATTTGATGATTTACTCATCAAATATTCCTGTTGTTCCAAGTCTTCTATACATTTTAGAAATTATTCAATGGTCCTCTCTTCAGTCTCCTCCAACTTTTCAATTGATTTCTCAATTTCCAGCTTCTAGCCATCATCATAGATTAAATCTCCTCTGCTTCCAATATGTCGAAAAGAAAAAATTTTCCCCAACTGTGTATGGACATTTTCAAAATATCTGGCTGTCCCATTTTCCTTCTTTGTGACTATATCAACAGTTTTTTCTTCTCCACATGTTATTCCTACAAACATACAAAATTTTTCAGATGTAAAGCCATTTGACCTCTTGGTCTCACTTGAATTTTCATTCTTCAAGTCCTTCTGCAAATACTCAATCATCCTGAGTAATCTCTCTTTCTGCTGAGCATGTATCATCTGCTCTTTCTTCATCTGTAGCCTCTGTCACTTCACTTTCTTCTTCATGAGCCAACCAAATCTCTGGCTTTCCTTTATCATCAGTTCCAATTTGTTGAACTGTTCCCTGATCTCAGCTACCTCTTCCTCATACTCTTATTTATTTAACTGTCCCTGCATGCCATCTGTCTTGGCATCCTCTTTCTTCATCTTCATTCTATTGTGGCCTCTCTCAGAACCTCTGCTTTCTCTGTTATGACTATTGGTAGTCATCCTCTTCTCCTTCATGAGTCCTCACTCATTCATCACAGGCTGCACTGAAACCTCTGTAGTAACAAGTCCTCCTTGTTACAACTTACCTCACCAATCCTCTCTCTAGATATGGTCTTTTGGCAAGTACAGGTCCTCTATCTCTAGAACCTCTTGAGCATTCTCTCTGCTCCTTCAGGCTTCACTCTGAAACTTTCTCAAGAACACATATGTTCTCCTTTCATCCAACCTCTATTGGGAATTCTCAAGGTTCTGCCACACTCCCTTTTCACTTTAGAAACCTTCATTGGCTTCCTTCATCACTACTCTTCAAAGCTATTATATTCCTGCTGAGATGCTCCTCTATTGTCTGCAATAAGCATTATGCAAACAAAATTCTTCAAACAGAATCAAAATACCTCACCTTCAAGGGTTTTTCAACATCCATTTGCAATTGTTTCTGCAATTTTTCCCAATGCTCTGTTGCACTGCACGTTGTCCTGTCAGAGTTAAATCTGATCTCTTTGCCATCACCATAACACCTATGTTCAAATATTTAGAACATAACATGGAAATCTTCAAAACACTTGCTTTCAAGTCCAGATTTTGCAATTCTGAACACCTTCACTGCACACCTCTTCAAATCTGCAATTTCAGTTAAGCAGATTTAAAACTTCAATTTTTCCTTACTACTTTCAGCACATATGCATTCCACAATTAATTTTCAAACAGCTTATCCTACTCTGATACCACATGATGGTGGGGTACCCCTGTCAAACCCACATTCTCAACTCTTATGCATATGACAATGCAGCTCCAATTTTCAATTCAATACAAATTCTCAGTCTGGGCAATTTCAATATTCTATTTTCTGAACTGGCAATTTAAATAAATAATTGCGGAAGCTTTAATATCTCAAATCTGAGATTTGAGATATTAAATTACGATTCTTATGGTTACAAAACCCCATCAATAAAAACTTACTCGGAGGCACTTCTTTTCCTTAAAACCCTGTGGTTATAAATCCTTGAATTCAACTTCATTTAAAGCCCCAACTCAAAATCCTTCGGATCTATAATACTTTGGCATATGAATGGAGATTAACCTTTCGTCATAGTATTAAAATACTTATGAAATAATTGGTTCAAATCACTTACTCAATTACCAACCTTAAGCTTATAAAGTTTAACACCATTTAACTCTAAGAACAAGAGTTTTGTGTTACGTTTGATTCTTATGGGCCCCACACATACAATATTCAATGTAACCATGATCCAGGTGGAATAATCAGGGACAAGTACAGGTGGCCTGAGTAAAAGGCTCAAAAATAAAAGTGTTCGGATTGTTCTCAAACCAAGTCTATGATGTAGATCTCGTAATTCTGAATCCAACGGCGCAGACAACACTCAATTCTGAGTCCGAATGAAGAAGTTATAAGCGGTCAAAGTTCCAAGTTGACTTGGTGACTGGGCAGCCTTAAAGAGGATGCAATTTGGACCAAACCCGGCCACCGGATTCTGGCACACTCAGGCCAGATTCCGGGCGAATTTTTGGGACCGTTAAATGCACTCCTACGGTCAAAATCTGATTTTTCAAAAATGCACAATTTGTTGTAACAAAACAAAAATTATTTTAAAAAAGGGGTGGCAGGCCACCACCCCCGCCACCCCACCCGACCGCAAGTCAAAACAAATCAAAATATATATATTTGTTTAATACAATAACCATATAAAATTTATATATATATATATATATAATATTTCGGTGCCGTCAGGGGTCGAACCTGCCCGGCCACGTGGGCCGACCCCCAAGCGGGCGGCACCACCATATAAACACTCCGAGCCACCTTTATGGCAACGATTATATGTGCCGGCAAAAATCATGGGGCGGGCCGCCCAAGGCAGACCTGACCCCTTCCAAAACAAAACGTGCCTTTTTTTAAAAAGAACTGTCGTGCTATGTTGGGAGGGGCGGGATTTGACCCCCCGACCTCTCCTCAACGATTACTAATTTTTTACCAATGCGCCAACGATTTTTATTGGTAAATCCGCCCAGCAATTTGTATTTAAACTCATCTTTTTACTGTGCGCCCAAGCCATGGAGGAGCAGAAGAGCACGCACACAGATCGAGGTTTTATTATTTTTTAATTGCAGTTGCAGTGGAACCATGAGCCAGAAAAGCGGCAGGTGGAACCTTGATTGAGGCCAATTTTCCAGAGGGCGAAATTTTGACTTTGTCCAAATGGGACAAATTTTATGTCGTTTCAGGACTAATCAGAGCCACGAGTCTGATGGCGTGCTCAGTTTCTGCATCTGAGTTTTTGATTTTCCAGCCACTTTTGAAAGTGGACTATGCCGGTGTCAGATTTTTGCATGTGAGCAGTCGTTTTCATCTTTCTCGACGCCACAAGATTGATGGTGTTTTCAGATTCTGCCGCAGAGCTGCTCAGCCTTCAGCAAATGGCAGCATGAGGTATATGATGTGTATTCCATGTACTTCTTCATTTATTTCTCTTTGAGATGCATTATGTCTTGCAGATCCCGGTTGATACATGAGTCGTGGGATCTTGCTTTGTGTTGTTTTTGATGTACTTTCAGCTATGGATTTGTGTCATGTATGAGTCCCTTTTATGCCACATTGGCGGGATGCTCTTATTTCATATGTGAGATCCCTTGTTTGCTAAGATTGGCGGGATACTCTTGTTTATTACATGTCAGTTATGGTCATACTGATAGGAGTCTTTCTTTATGTATGAGAGTTCCGCAGTGGAACATCTCTTAAAGAAGTCAAGCCACTCCTGCGTGAGGGCAATTTATTCCTTGTATGTCATAGGAAAGCACATCCATGTACATCTTTTTCAAACAACACATAATGCAGCGGCCTACACCATCTTGACACCGAGGCTCGGAGATGTAGTCCCTCCTGGACGAACTCCGTCATCAAACGACGTGTTCTTATGATTGCTGATCTTGTTCATTTATGTTCCTCTTATTTACAGCTACAATTGTTCATTTCAGTTCTTTAACGTCTTAATTAAATGCAATTCTATTTATGAGCCAAATTAAAAGGTCTTGGTTAAGGGTATCAAGATTTTACCCTGGATCAAGTGGTATCGGAGCAGGTATTCTTGCTGATTGGATTGCAGGGCGTGAACATTGGACGTTTGCTGAGTTGAGCCATGGAAAGTGTCAAGGACATGTATGAAACCATGCTCAGGGTGTCCGAGAAAGCGGACATACTATACGAGGCTTACGAAAAACAAGCAGCAGAGAACGAAGAATTGAAGACCCTCCTACACAAAGAGAAGGAGGAAAAACAACAGTTGCAGCTTCAGTTGCAAGCCACAACAGAAGCGTTGGAAGATTGGAAGCGCAACAATGAAATTCTGCAAGCAGATCATGATGCCTTGAAGGCATTCCTACATGAAGAGAAGGAGGAGAAGCAGCAGTTGCAGCTTCAGTTGCAAGCCACGACAAAGGCGTGGGAAGATTTGAAACGCAACATCGAAACTCTTGAGAGAGACCATGATGCCTTAAAAGCATTCCTACAGAAAGAGAAGGAGGAGATGCAGCAGATGCAGCTTCAGCTACAAGCCATGTCAGAGGCAGTGACGGAAGTGAAGCGCAACAACGAAGGCTTACAACAACTTTCTTCATCTGTTTCGCAATCAACACCTAAGGTAAACAGTGTTGATTTTTCTTCAGTTTCTTCACATGATGTCATTTCAGTTGGAAGTGTGGAGATACCAATCACAGGTACCAGCATGAGGCTCCTCACTAAAATGGGGTACAGAGGAGGATGACTTGGCATTCGTGGCCAAGGCATCACCGAACCTTGGGAGGTTGTGCAACGACCTCGTTATGCAGGTTTGGGGTACAGTGGTGAAGGATGTTCGAAGGACATCAAGGGCAAATAGATAATGATGAACTCTCCAAGGAAGAGGAATGATAGGGACACTTCGTCATCGTTCCACGGTAGTGCTCGTTGCAGTGAAGGAACCGAGGCGAGCTCCCATAATCATGATGGCACCGGAGACCACCGCAAAAGGTATACTAAGTCTCATTATTCCAGAGTGAATTTTGATTACAGGAATGTCGATAACCATGGTCGTAAAATATGGCATCGTAAAACTTGTTTATTTTGTGGTTTAAATAACCATGTGATTTCTAAGTGCTGGAAGAGGATGGCAGCACAAAGGCGGAAGAGGCATGAAAAGCCTTCTCCCCAACAGGAAAGGAAATCAGTTAAGCAGGTTTGGAGGAAAAAGAACTTTTGCACCCATTGCGACCAAAGAGCCACATGCTGGAAACTTCATCCAAAGCATCGCCGTAAAGAAAAAGCACCCGTGCATACACAAGTCAAAAGAGCTGATCGACAAGCAAGTTCGCCACAAGGGGATGATCCACTCGTTTTAATAAATGAGAAGTGGTTCTTCTAGATTGTGTTTTTCTAGAGATGTTAAGCTTGTCATGGCCATGCTTGTAAGTCATTTGTCGCATTTTATTATGAAAGTGATGATGTGTTTCCATCACTCGTTTAAGCGACCATGAAATTTTTTTGGCCTTGTTGTATAAGTCGTGTGTTAGATCTCTTTCATGTAAAAGTGATGATGTGTGACATCACTTTGAGATGCGACGTTTATGTTTTGGTCATGTTGTATGAGTCGTCTGATGCATTTCTTTCATGTAAAAGTGATGAGGAGTTTTTCCATCACTTCGAAATGCGACGATGAGGTCTGGTCTTGTAATTTTGTTGATGTATGATTTCCATTTTGCTGTAAGCTTGACCACCGAGTGCATGTTATAAACTCATGGCAAGTATGGAAATATCTGGGTCATTATTGGTCACATTGAAAATGTAATGTTCGTTGCAGTTTTAGGCAAGTGTTGGCATTCCGATTCCGAAGGACAGAAGTGAAGGAGTCTTTAAGGGATGCGCCTTTTCAAACATTTGCATTTCAGCAGTTGCAGGTGTTGGCTTTGCATCTTGATTCCGAAGTACGTGAGGTGAAGGAGTCTTCAAGGGATGTGCCTTTTCAGACATTTGCATTTCCGTAGTTGTAGGTGTTGGCTTTGCATCTCGATTCCGAAGTACGTGAGGTGAAGGAGTCTTCAAGGGATGTGCCTTTTCAGACATTTGCATTTCCACAGTTGCAGGTGATGGCTTTGCATCTTGATTCCGAAGTACACAAGGTGAAGGAATCATGTGGAGATGTGCCTTTTAACGACATTTGCAGACAGTTGATGATAGGTAAAGCTTAATGCTTTTGGAGGACCAAAAGCTCCTCAGTGGGGAGGATTGATCCAGGTGGAATAATCAGGGACAAGTACAGGTGGCCTGAGTAAAAGGCTCAAAAATCAAAGTGTTCGGATTGTTCTCGAACCAAGTTCATGATGTAGATATCGTAATTCTGAATCCAACGGCGCAGACAGCACTCAATTCCGAGTCCGAATGAAGAAGTTATAAGCGGTCAAGGTTCCAGGTTGACTTGGTGACTGGGCAGCCTTAAAGAGGACGCAATTTGGACCAAACCCGGCCACCGGATTCCGGCACACTCAGGCCAGATTTTGGGCGAATTTGTGGGACCGTTAAATGCACTCCTATGGTCAAAATCAGATTTTTCAAAAATGCACAATTTGTTGTAAGAAAACAAAAATTATTTTAAAAAAGGGGTGGCAGGCCACCACCCCTGCCACCCCACCCGACCGCAAGTCAAAACAAATAAAAATATATATATTTGGTTAATACAATAACCATATAACAAATTTATATATATATATAATATTTCGGTGCCGGCAGGGGTCGAACCTACCCGGCCACGTGGGCCAACCCCCAAGTGGGCGACACCACCATATAAACACTCCGAGCCACCTTTATGGCAACGATTATATGTGCCGGCGGACATCATGGGGCGGGCCGCCCAAGGCGGACCCGACCCCTTCCAAAACAGAACATGCCTTTTTTTAAAAAGAACTGTCGTGCTATGTTGGGAGGGGCGGGATTTGACCCCCCGACCTCTCCTCAACGATTACTAATTTTTTACTAAAGCGCCAACGATTTTTATTGGTAAATCTGCCCAGCAATTTGTATTTAAACTCGTCTTTTTACTGTGCGCCCAAGCCATGGAGGAGCAGAAGAGTGCGCACGCAGATCGAGGTTTTATTATTTTTTAATTGCAGGTTCAGTGGAACCATGAGCCAAAAAAGAGGCAGGCGGAACCTTGATTGAGGCCAATTTTCCAGAGGGAGAAATTTTGACTTTGTCCAAATGGGAAAAAATTTATGTCGTTTCAGCACTACTCAGAGCCACGAGTCTGATGGCGTGCTCAGTTTCTGCATCTGAGTTTTCGATTTTCCAGCCACTTTTGAAAGTGGACTATGCCGGTGTCAGATTTTTGCATGTGAGCAGTCGTTTTCATCTTTCTCGACGCCACAAGATTGATGGTGTTTTCAGATTCTGCCGCAGAGCTGCTCAGCCTTCAGCAAATGGCAGCATGAGGTATATGATGTGTATTCTATGTACTTCTTCATTTATTTCTCGTTGAGATGCATTATGTCTTGCAGATCCCGGTTGATACATGAGTTGTGGGATCTTGCTCTGTGTTGTTTTTGATGTACTTTCAGCCATGGATTTGTGTCATGTATGAGTCCCTTTTATGCCACATTGGCGGGATGCTCTTATTTGCTATGTGTATTGTTGAGATCCCTTGTTTTCTAGGATTGGCGGGATACTCTTATTTGCTACATGTCAGCTATGGTCATACTGATAGGAGTCTTTCTTTATGTATGAGAGTTCCGCAGTGGAATATCTCTTAAAGTAGTCAAGCCACTCCTGCGTGAGGGAAATTTTTCCTTGTATGTCATAGGAAAGCACATCCATGTACATCTCTTCTTACAACACATAATGCAGCGGCCTACACCATCTTGACACCGAGGCCCGGAGATGTAGTCCCTCCTGGACGAACTCCTTCATCAAACGACGTGTTCTTATGATTGTTGATCTTGTTCATTTATGTTCCTCTTATTTACAGCTACAATTGTTCATTTCAGTTCTTTAACGTCTTAAGTAAATGCAATTCTATTTATCAGCCGAATTAAAAGGTCTTGGTTAAGGGGTATCAAGATTTTACCCTGGATCAAACCAAAATATATATTCACACCCGCACATATATGAATATATGTATCAATATTTTACAAACCTCGGCAGATATCCAACTCACTTAACATTGGAATTAAACCAAGAGGCGACTTTAGTTTAAAATTCAAGGCACTAGAAAATACATTATATTGTCCACAACTCATCAATTCACACATAATCAATGCTCCAATGTGCTCACCATCCATCAATACAAATTTGCCATATTAACGCTCTAAACTTGGTTTTAACCCCAAATATCATGATAATGATCATATTCTGGGTCGGACCACCATATGCACAACTCTCACTTATTAAATAAACATTTACCAATGTAAAATCGTTGGGCCATACCTCCTTTAACTCCCGTGCAGTTTAATGATATGAATGCTGTCGATCTCCGATGGCTGGGAATCAGACGGAAATCGCATTTTTTTTTTCACCCTGAGCTTTAACACGCAAATAAATTTCGAAATGGGCAGTATTTAAATACCACCATTTATGCGTGTCACTCGAAGAGCATTATCGCGTTTTTTGTAGGCATTCCGCTTACCACCTAATAATAATGTGAAACTGCCAGTTTTGGGTTTAAAACCCACCTTCACTGTTTGCTTCCACCATTTGAATTATGGTTCCGCTCTGACCGTGGTTCCATCACTAATGCTAACGCCTCTTCATATGTTAGACTTTTGCTTCACACACACACCATTCAACTTCTTTCTCTGCTACATAACCAAGTTCCTCTCCTCTTTGAATTGCGCCATCACTTGTGCTCGGTGCTTTCAGTAAATTTCACTCGACGGTGCTCCATTTTGGTGTTTGAACAGGCTTAATAACCTTTGCATTCATCTACGTATGGATTAGTTTCATGTCCAATTCCTGTGGTTAAATCCTTAATAAAACCCAAAGCACGATTTCTAAATCTTAATCTTCAACGCACAGTATATTTTCAGACAGTGCGCCCATTCTCTACTTGAATGCCCCTTCTTAAGATTTGATATCTTCAGATATTGAACTCAATTTCACTTTATGTCATTGACCCTTACAGTGGTCGATGACTGTAATATTCCTTTTGTTTCTTCAAGGGAACGCACAACCCTTCATACATTTAAACTTAAAACCACAAGCTCAATATTAGCTACCTCGTTAATCGACATCGATTTTTTTTTCATCGGATACAGAGCATCATTTAAACCCTCAAATTACAGAGTCTATTCGCACATTATTATACACTTGCTTATGAAATTCAAGCCCATCCACACAGAAATTAAATCAACCAATATTCATATAATTCTAAACCAAATTCTTCCATAATATATAAATGAATTTACTTACAAACCTCCTGTTTTGTCCTCTGCCAGATCTTCAAAATCAATGGCCCTTTTCATTGCAATAATTATGGGTTTCCAAACCTACTCTAACTTTGTATCTCCAGATCTATTGATTAATGCCTTTGAGGCTTACACTTATACAGGATGGTAATGAATCAATTTAGCTCCTACAATGACTCAACAAAACTCTTGAAATCCTCAAATCCTAAATTTAGCCTAAATCCCTACATTTGCTGAAACTGATTCTTCACATTCCTAAGTAATCAGATTCCCTCGTGTTCCCGAATCATTTGGGAATATTTACAATTTTCTCCCAATATTTATTTAAAATCCTAATGATTACATAAGAAATTAGAAACATCAGATCCCCCTATGTCTAATTAAATACAAAGAATTTTATTGCGCCTAATTCCCCTGCATCATAATCCAATACTGCATAATTATTTAATGATACTTATTGCCATCATTGATGGTGACACAACATCGTAGAATAATAATACTTTCCAGTTAGTAGAAATTATAGATCGAAACTACGACCTCTTCCAAATCAAAAGAAAAAAGAATATGAGCAATTTATACATTTACACCATCATTCATACTTCCTTCCATGGTCAACTTTCACCCCTAAAGACTAGTCTAATGTCGAGGCTACATATTTCATTCCCCATGGATACATCAACAAGGAAATGCTGATAATTATACGAGTCAATATGTTAAAGAAATACTTATCCACTTCATAGGCCCCTTTCTAGTTACCAAGTAGAAGTACACCAACCTGAATAAAGTAAAACACAACTAATCACCAGAATTTGAACTCCCAGCACGAGTATCGAGCGCATCCCTTGTCTGATCGGAACTCATCATGCCGTATCAAGGTCACGGTCAAATTGATCCATATAAGGCGAAATCATTATCGACTAAAATGGGAGCAACAATATGGGTAGGCAAGTAAGAAAGCGATTATCGTTGGGAAGGAGAACAATGAAGATATTATAGGAGTGGATGAGGAGTAAGGGGGAATACGATCAAAGAGGGCTGGTAAGGAAAGGGAGGAATAAGATTATGAGGAAAATAATATAGGATCAACGAGTAGGAGGGTATAAGGAGAAATCAGAGTGATATGAGATCATGATGAGAGGGTAGGAGGAACTGTGGTGCTACATCGCCCATGAGGGTAAGAGGGAGGGTGATATATATCGCTATGGCGGACCCTTGTGGGTGTAGTATTGTAGGGATACATACGAAGAGTACCAGTGAGCTGCTTTTTGTAGTGGCCTTGGAGGGAGACTTCAAACGATATATGGATCTAGATAAGGGAAGATAGAGAGAGCACTTGATTCCTGTGGTTAGGATGTGTGTTTGTGACATTTCTTCCAGTTCGAAGTGGTACGGTGCTTGAGTGACGCATAGGTACGGACTAAGTGAGGTATTGCAGGTGGATAAGTCGACTAGTGGAAGGAGGAGGTGTTTCATGATTGATGCTTCCATTAATTCGAGGGAACATTTGTGATAGAAGAATCTCGTATACTTGGTCTGAGCGTTCGTTTCTCACGATGGCGGCCCTTATGGTTGAGCAACTAAAGTTCCTATTAGCAGACAATGTTGCTATTATATATGTAATTATGGAATCACTCGTTCTAACCTCTCCCTTTTGGTCGAGCAATGA
This sequence comes from Pinus albicaulis, assembly GCA_034641835.2. Classification (NCBI taxonomy): domain Eukaryota; kingdom Viridiplantae; phylum Streptophyta; class Pinopsida; order Pinales; family Pinaceae; genus Pinus; species Pinus albicaulis. The sequence continues at coordinate 459,447,565 of CM076569.1, read as the reverse complement.
ATTCCTCTCCCTTATGGTAAAGCACTTTGTTCCTCTCCGTTATGGTCGAGCAATGAATTCCTCTACTATTAGTCGAGTACTCAGTTCCTCTCCCTTATGGTTGATCAATGAATTCCTTATCATTTGATGTTTTTATCAGATAAATCACTTTTTTAGGGGGTACTAAACGTAATATTATTTTACTGAATATTTCCATTTCAGGAAGGTTCCCTAGGATAGGCTGGATCAATTATTTACTGCGAGGTTTAGTGCCTTTATTTCTATAATGACGAAAGAAGGATAGAGCCAGTGTGAGGGGATAGGTAGAAACATTCACGCAGGTACGGTAGTTTCCATTCATGCACGTCTAACTGTGCCAGTCAGGGAGGTGCAACCATTACACTAACTTGTTCTTCACCCAACACATGTTCTTCAGATAAGGCCCCTTTCAATCCATACCCGACAAAGGAAAAGGCCCCCAGGTTCCATGCCCAAGACAAGAGGAGAGGAGAAGGATCATATCCATGGTCGATAGGATAAGGGCCCAATTTCCCAATAGATGAAAGAGAAGGACCCATTCAATCCATACCTAAGAATGAGTTCACCTGTTCCCTCGCTTAACAATATGGAACATGGGTTCATACCTAGACTCGATGAACAAGGTTGAATGCTACGGAACAATGTTTCCTACATATGCTCATAGCGCCTACTCACTGGGGGATACACCTAGAGCTACACGATGAGGTAGGTTACACGTTGGAGGTTCAATTAGCTTACACATTAAGCTACACTTAGGTACGATGCATGGATGTGGTTACTTGATGATTGTGCTACTCGATCGTGGTGCGATGATGTCAATGATGATTTGACTCATGAGCGATGAGTACCGCTAACGCTCAATAGCCTCAATCTATGTATGGGAACATAGTTACATTAAGGGTCTAATTTTTGAGGGATTTATCGCTCACCTCAGAGTGATTCCTTTTCTTTTTTCTGCTACTGGGCTGGACCTTTAGGTCCGGGGAGCACCCAAATCTAGTACAATCCACGCATGAGTAGCTACTTGATTCAAACCCAGTGGAAATAGGAAGCGGCAGTGTGGAGTAAGCCCAACCTTCTACTGATGGCAAAAGGTAGTGTCGTGTAGTTGTTGCCTCTCTTCCCCAACAATCTATCTCACTCCACTAGTCTTGCTTATCACTCTTCCACGTAAAGAGATTCTGGCACTTTGGGCCCTACCTCTTAAGGCTGGTAGTGGATGGGGGAAAGTTCCCCCCAAACCCCCTCCCTCTCTATATAATATTTATAATTAGATTGGATAGCCTGGTTGTTGAACCTTTCTCTTGTTGGGCCTTACTTCTTTTAAGTGTAGATGAGTTCAACCTTCCTTCGACTACCCTAGCTAGTATGTGTATGGGTCCCTACCTATTTCCCTAGCTTCTGAGTAGATGAGTCTTCCCTATAGTTCCAACAACTTTCCATTCTAGGTCGGCCTTCTATAAGGCTTTCTTTAGTCCCCTACCTCTCTCTCATAAAATTAATATTACCTTTCTGAGCTAGTGAGTAGCCTTGAGTCCCCTACTACTGAGCCTTATTAGTGAGTCTTAGAGTCCCCTACCTACGTAGCTGAATGAATGAGTATTTGATTGAAACTTTCAATTATGATAATTGGTTCCATTCTATATGGTTTCTGGTTCCATATGGTTCCGGTCCATCTTTCCTATGGCTCTAAGAAGGCTGAATTGAGTGAGTTCAACTTCCATCCAACCACAATTCTAAGAAGGCTAGTGAAACCACCACACACTATATGGTTCCAGAATCTTTCTGTCTATGCACTTGTCTTTACTAGTCGGTACTTGTCTGTATCGGGTACTTGTCTTTCTTTTCTTGTCCCAGTCCCTGTCCTATCTCTTTCTTTCTTTTCTGGTATGTCGAGCTATGGCTCCAGTCCAGTTTTCCGGGGGGGATTGAGTCCACTACCTTACCTTCCAACTACTACCCTCCTATATTCTAAGCTTCTATGTGAGTGAGTAAGGCTTGAGTCCCCTACTTACTACCTCCTTCTAACATAAGCTTTCTAGGGTAAATGATTTAAACCTTCTTAATGTTCCGACTGAATGAGTATGGGTAAAGCTTCATCATCTTCCTTCCCTTCCTTCTTCTCTTCCCTATCTTTCCTTTTTATCTTCCTTCTTATCTGTGGTTATCCTTCCTCTACCTTATTTTCTACCTTCCCGAGCCAAAAATTAAATGAGCCAAACATTTCATCCAAGAGTAGTAGGACGTGGCTCACTATCAATCAACTGTGTAGTTGTTGAGGAAGATGGTTTGTATGTAAAGATTATATCTGGTTCCAATGAAATTCCCATTTGTTCATGAAGGATGGGAATGGTAGACTCCTCCCGTGGCAGAGATGGACTTCTCCTTGACATATCTTCATCATCAGTGCTATAACCATACATGGACTTGGAAGAGAAGAGTGCCTAAATATCAATATTATGTGAACTCCTTTTCTTTGTAGACATAGTCTTCTTCTCACTGGCTCTATAAAAATTTTCCATTTCTTCTTGGGAAGGGATTTCAGATTTTAGCAATACTCCTTGTTGACTCTTCTTTCCTGGAAAGAGTTTTCTTTGAGCATACATGAAGGCAAAACTGATTTCATTGCAATGAGTGGCCATCACTTCTTTCGGATCTTGTCTCGTTCCTATAAGCAGCTTCCCCGAAACTGTAGGATGATAAGATGGCAACCTCCTCTTTGACTTGCTTCATATTATCAATCTTATATCCTCTCATGATGAGAGGTAAAGAAGGCAAAGGAGCTTTCTTAGCTCTGATCAAGCTTGCGGCTGATCAGCTAATCCATTGATGAAAGTATGATAAGAAAGTTATTGTATAAAAAAATTATGTGGCACAAAATGAGGCAATAAATGTGGTGCCTAGTAGCTCCATAGAAGAAATTTAATACCATCAAATCTAAAATAATAATATCAAAATAATTACAAAAAATCAAATTGAAAATACTCATTTCACTTTATCACATGTGAGAACGTTTTTTCAGCTGAAAAAAAAATGTCTAAAAATACAACTTTCCTTTTCAAAAAGACCACATCCCAGATCCCAAAAGGTAAACATGTTCTTAAGAACTCTCCCCAGCGAGAAGAAAAAAAAACAGGCATGTGGCATCCTTTGTGAAGGAAAATGGAATAAATATATTCTTAACTATGGACAAGAAACCAATACTCCGCTTTGCCACACGTTCAAGAACACAAGAAGCACGAGAAAAATGAGAGAAGAGAAACAGATTTGCATCAGAGTAATCCACCCTGCAGATTTTCGATAAATCTGAAAACACCGCTGGCCAACCAGTGAAATTAAATAGCAAACTGCGGTACATATTTGTTGTCATAAACTTGGCTATTAAATTTTGTTTGAAATTTTGTTCAAACATTGAACCTTTACAAAAATCCAAATCATGTGACAACTATTCCTGTACTTTGATGTTGCTGTTGCATTGAAGTGCTGACATGGACTTCACATGGATGTACTTGAACGCCATTGACGTGATTTGATAGAAGCCAATTGATTTTCGGATCTATATATGAACTCGATACTCAATACTTTCAATCACATATCCTCAACACCGTTGCCACACCCGAGCAACATCCGGCTCGCTCCTTACAAGAACCCACAGTTTCAGCAGCATCTTGGAGACCCGGACTGGTATAATTATTAATTAGTTCTGGATTTATGCCATTTCGTTTTTCGTTTCTTCCCATTCATGGCATCTCATGAGTGAGAATCGAATATTCTCTCTTCAGAATCACTTTAATTGGCCTTTGTTTTGTCAGGTTGATAACACAGATGGCTCCACGTAAGTAAATGAAGGTGTTTGCTAAGTATTTATATTGTATGTAATTTACAGGAATGGAAGAACTGAAGCAGCTTTTACTCACCGCCTATCTGCAGCTGGAAGGAGCGATCACTAGCGCAGAAATGCAGAGGTGGCTCCAGGATGACAGGCTGCTCCACCTCCAAGAGGCTTTGACATCTACTCGTAGAGAACGGGACAAAGCGAGAGAGCAGGTGATGAAACTCGAGGCACAATACTTCAACACACAGAATCATGTCGTGTGTAGCAATCAATCCCACCTGATCGGCGTGGATGTTGAGGTGAATTGCAATTTGATATCTTCTCAGCCTTCGTTCGTCGATCCTTTGCCCAACAGTACCAACTGCCCTCCACTGGCCGCCGACCAATTCCACAGGAACGTCGACCCGCACAAACCTCCCATTTCGGTTTCGAGCGTCCACTGCTCGAATAACATGGAGCAACCGTTATATGACCAAGAGGAGCAGGGGCTATGTTTTCTCGAAGGGCAAGAATTCCAGCAGCACCAATCCCAGATCCCTTCTTTCGTCGAAGATAAATCACAGGACTACGACTTGTGTCAATGGCAGCAGGAGGCGGCACCTGCCACAGGCCTAAGACAATTGTCAAATCCACTTATTGGGATCCCAGGCGTTTCAGTGGGCGGTCATATTACTCATCATCAGACCCCCAAACCAGTCCATGCTCCTCCCCCTTCCATTATCGGCTGCAGCGCGGTGGCCGTGCCAGAGCCGCTTGGCGCCGCCTTGCCCGAGAGAGGTAAGTTGTTGCAGGCCGTCATGCAGGCGGGGCCGCCGTTAGAGATGTTGCTCTTGACAGGCCCGCTGCCTCAATGGAGATCACCACCCCCAGCCCTGGATACAGTGGAGATACCCGACATATCTATGTGTTCCTCTCTTAATTTTCTACCTAACGACCCCATAGCCCCGCTGCCTCAATGGAGATCCCCACCACCGGTCCCGGATACAGTGGAGATACCCAGTGTATCCATGCGGTCCTCTCCTGATTTTCTACCGATCGACCCCATACCCCACCCTCTGCACAATATCCATGGCCCCACTTATCTGAACTCAGCTATCTCCGCTTCTCATCGCAGCCTCCGCCCACGTAGAAGAATTAACAAACCCTCCACTGCCACAGTCATAAGTTCTGGGAAATACGGCTCAGAAGCTGCATCGATGTCTTCCAAGTTGTCATTCGCCCCAGTGCTTAACTCAACGAACAATACCATCACATGCAACCGTCCACTGAAGTTTGGTAAGATGAAGTAAACAACGAATAATGATAGGTTTCAACTCCATAGCAAGTTCGCAGGAGGTCTATATTTCTAATTATGGCTGTAAATGGTTATATTAGTCTATGAAAACTTATTGATTCATTTAATAGTTTATGAATATGTGTTTTTTCTTAAAAGGTGAGAGGTTTAAAATTAGAGAGTTAAAGTGTGTATGTCTTAATAGATTTTGTCAAATTGTGTAGTAATGTAGATCTTATAATCATTCAATATACAAAATAAATGTCTAGCAATAATATAATAATAATTCATTTTTCAGTATTTTATTCTTTGATCATCCAATGTATAAAATAAAATACCATCTCTGCTTTATACACCAATTTAATATTTAACTTAAATGTCACTTTAAAATTAGATAACAATAATATAATAATAATTCATTCTTCCACACGTTAAACAATAACATTTTGTTAATATTATACCAGGTCCATTTCATTCATTTCAGAATGAGTAATACCACTTCAATTTCACAAATGGGTAATACCACCTCCATTCATTTATTTTCGAAATGGGTTGTTTCTCTTCCATCACATGATTGTAACCTTGTATATGTTTAGGGTTTGTGTTTATGTACATTTTAAAAAAAATGTAACACAAATTTGTAATTTTTATTTTTTTATAAATTATTTAAATAAAATTTGTTTTTTATATATATATATATATATATATATATATATATATATATATATATATATATCTTTGATTTTTCATCACCTCTATACGTTATTTTCATGTTATGATTTTTCATCGTCTTTATTTGTTGTTGTTTATCCAGGATAATCTCTTTCTCCTCAGATTGATGACTCTTTAAGTGATTATGTATTACGTAACAAGTTTAAATAGTTTTAACTTAGAGATATTTAAATTCAGTTTATTGCATTTTAAAAAATATAATATAATTAATTGATATTTATTGAACAGAAATCCAAAATCTTTAATTTTTTTGTAAATTAAATACAAGACGAAAAAACGTATCATAATTTAACATTTTAAAATTCAATAATATTACAATTTATTTTAAATCTTATACATCGATCACATATTGTTGTTTATCCAGGTTAATCTCTTTCTCCTCAGATTGATGACTCTTTAAGTGATTATGTATTACGTAACAAGTTTAATAGTTTTAATTTAGAGAGATTCAAATTTAGTTTATTGCGTTTAAAAAAATGATAATATAATTAATTGATATTTATTGAAAAGAAATCCTAAATCTTTAAAGTTTTTATAAATGAAATACAAGACGAAAAAACGTATCATAATTCAACATTTTAAAAATCAATAATATTACAATGTATTTTAAATCTTATACATCGATCACATATTTTAATTACTAATTCAATTTCACTATCCAATGTTGAATGAAACCATACACTACTGTGACCCTTCTATTACCCTTGTATATTATATCATATTATACTTAAATAAGAAACTCATGCATGATAAACATTCGGCTACACATAATATAAGTGTATCTTAATAAGAAAATTTATAATACAATGCTTTGGTTATAAAACTATTCTATGTTGTTTTGAATATATACCAATGGTTTTAATAATCTTTAACAATGTCATAGTTTTTCTTAATATTATGCGCATAAAAAATATAATATATTGCAAAAGGAATGGAGGATGTTTTCAAACCATTTTCTTAGGTTCGGTACCTTTGTGGGTAGGATCTCTTTTAGACCATTTCCTTAGGTCATCTTTACACGTGGGGACCCTTCAAAAAAATTAGGATAGTTATCTTGTTTAAAAATATAAGTTATTTTAATATTTAAAAACTATTCATTTAAATATTTCGAATCTAAATTTCAAAGTTAAAAATAATTATTGGTTTATTTACCGTAACATATTTCTCATTGAAACATTTCCAAGTGCGTTTTCCTTTACATGAACGTAATGTTGAGTTCATTTTTTATTATTTTTAAATATTAAAGACATTCTTTTTTCATCATTTTAGTTGATACAAAAAATGATATATTTTATTTGCATTGGTATATCTATAAAATTATTCACCTTAAAAGGTGATTAGGTTTATTTCTATTTTTTCTTATATGGTTATATATTCTTCCTTTTTCAAGAATGTAACATTGTGTATATCTCTCTGTATATCTTTTATAGTAGTCACACCTTTTATATTATTAGCAACCACCAACTTGGCATCTAATGTTGTGTCTCAAAAGTTTCTCTCACAATGTTGAGACTTATGAGTATTGGTGTGTTCTTAAATAGAATAAGATCTTTAAATAGCAATTTTGCCTCTACACTTATGCTTGAAAAAAATGGGAATTTTTGCTAAATTTCTAGCAGAGTATTTCATGGTGTTTGAAAATGAGTAACTATTCCCATACATGATATGTATTGGTAGTAGAATTTCCTAGAAAGTAAACTACTGGGAAAAAAAATATTATGACCTTTTCCTTTGGTTAATAACTTTACAAAACTTTGTAACATGGATGACTAAGAAAGGGTTGAATCATTCTAATATCCACATTGTAAATAAATACTTATAAATTTGCATAGGTAGGTCATTATTTTCCAACCAGTGTAGTCTCAATTACTAACCAATTAGTTTTTTTAAATATTAAGCTTCTCCCTATTCACAAAACATAGTGGTACTATCCTGTATTTATGTATAGTATGTATTATAGAAACAAAATATTCTCATTGATTTTTTTTTAATCGAAGAGATATCCTATCCATGTGATGTTGTGTTCCCAACGTCTTCATGATATTAGAGAAACTAATTACAAATCCCTTCTCATTTTCTAAGCAATTTTTATGATTTGATTTGTTCTACAAGATTTTGGATATAATTTGTGCCTTTTTAGTTCTCAGATCCACACACTTCCTCTTCCACATTAAAGTCTTTATGCAATCCTTTACTATAGATCCATAATATGGATTGAAATATTTTTTTTGTAGAGTAGACTGGTCAAATATAAAGGATATGACATTTCTAAAACTAGATTGCTCATTCAAAATCTAGGATCACTAATTAAAGGAGGTTTTATAAGTGAGTGAGGCACAATCGATTTCTGCAAAAAATGTTATAGATATATAATAGATTTTAAAAATAAGAATCATGCTTCTTATTATTGAATCAAAGAACATATCATGGTTTCTAGTCATTTCTCCATGACTTTTTAGCATATGGACGACTAATGTGACCTCTTACCTATAATTTGACCTCTTACCCATGTATAATTGTCAAACTTCAATTCACATCCTCTATCCACACCAAAATTAGATTGTGAGCAGACAACTTGATTTACATTTCTACATTATCGATCTAGCTAAATCATGAATATTTTATCCCACAAGGGCTCCCTATAACACTGAAATTCATATAAATTTTCTAAATATCCACTTTTCCACATATATACTTAGTCACCCATTTTGAGGAAATCTCTTTATTTAATTAGTTTTCATATAAATACCCCTTTACAACATTTTTTCTATTCCTTGAGGTTATATTTGTTACATTTTTAATTCAATTTTGGAATTACAAAACATGAATTTGATTTATTTTGCCTTTTTTGTTTTATAAAATAACTAAATATAGGGTTAAGCTCCTATCTCCACATAATCATCACACGTGGGAATTCAAGATGTACAAGACCAAAAAAAACACAGGACACAAATAAAATACAAAACTCACTCAAAATAAAGATTAAACCTCCCATCCTTAATGAAAATCAAAATCCTATACTCGATGAAAATCAAAATCATATACACCTTCATCTTCCATGGTTCATGAGCATTCCTCCAAAACAAAGAATAATTCCAAATGTAACTTGTACTTTTTATATTTTTATGAGCATTCCTCCAAACAAACAATAATTCCAAGTGTAACTTGTATTTTTTATATTTTTACAAATGAGATCGATTTGTTCATGATTGTTGATAATATGTATGTTGCTTAAATATTAGTGAGTTGATAGATAAGGGAAGAATGTTAGGTACACATTTATTGGTTTACTAATAATAATCAACATCTATTTTTACCATAGTAAGTTGTAACACTAACATTCATCTTCCATGTTTCGTGAATTTTCCTCCGAGACAAAGAATAATTCCAAGTGTAACTTGTATTTTTATAGTTCTGCAAATGGGATTGATTTCTTATTGACCTTGTTGATAATATGTATGTTGCTTAAATATTATTCAGTTGATACGTAAAGGAAGAAATGTTAAATCTTCATTTCTGGGTTTACTAAGAACCACCAACATCTACTATACTAACAAGCCTTCTATTTTGAGATTGTACAATCGCCACACTTTTATATATGTATATTTACAAGTGTTATAATCAGTTATATTAATTTTGTTATTCTTAATAAATATTTACGAGCACAACTATATTACATAGTTGATTGACATAATTTGTTATTTAATAATTTATATAATTATAATTTTCATCATTTGTATAATTGGAATTATTTGTTATTTGTTATTTTGTAATTTGCATAAATTATATTATTTCATAATTTGTATAATCACTTTATAATTATATTAAGTGAAAGTGAAAAGGTAAAGATGGATTTAAAGATGTAAAATAGTTAACATTTGAAATTTTATTTGTTGATATATAATAGATGATGATAATATGTCATTATATTTCATTTATAACTGTAAGATAAAGATTTAGATTAGCCCAACCAAATATATTAATTGATGGTACATGCCAATAAGCATCAAAACAATTACTTCACGATACATCCCCACTAAGAAAAAGCACATGCAACATGATTTTAAACCATGGAGATTCACTCCCATTTTACCCCGAAGATTATTAACCTATAAATAAGTTGTGTTACAATACATGGCCCAATACCGTGATTTAATAATATCATTATGTCCAAAAAAAACATAACTCAAGTTTATATGACATATACTAATATGATTTTTTTCTAAATAATCAATTTAATTAAAAGCACATAAAGGTATACTCCTCTTAAAATAAATTTCAATCTTTGATCTATATCTACTAATTAGAATGTTATAGAATATTTTGTGGAGATTGAATTGCTATAATCCACATTATGGACAAATAAATTGAATTTTTGAAGGTCATATAACAAATTAGACATGTATAATGGTATAATTGAAATTGACAATGCTGAATAGAGAGATGCCTACTAGCACAACAATTCATGATAACATCAAAACATTCATGATACATCTAAAAAGATATCAAAACATTTAACTATAAAATTTCACCACCACTTTACTAAAAAAACATTTAATCTATAAATAAATTTTACTACAATAATATTAACCAATACCATTATTTATAAGTACCACAGGTCCAAAAACCACAACATGAACTTGTTAAACATGCACTCGTGCATGGGCATGTGGTTTTTGGGCATGCTACAATAACCTTACGAACTTGTTAAAATTCACGACTCGACGCATACTCTGTGTCGAAAAATGCGTTGACGACGGAGTACCCAAAACGCAAGGAACTATGCAGCCGAATTTTACAAAAAGGAGGGGCATGATTTGTAAGGCTTGCTGCATTGATTCGTGATGGTTGAGTTCGCGAAAGGTCCAAAGTATTTTCAAAATTTTTAAAAGAAGCCTCGGTTATTATATGGGTAGAATGGAGGTTTTTTTAATGGCTTTAAGAGGCAAAACTTTTATTTAAAGTTCTATTCAAACATTTTAAAAGGTCTCGTTTAAAGGCAGAACTTCATCGATTTTGATAAATGTTTTTTCATTGATATTTTTAAAAACAAAAAGACATTGAATAAGAAAAATAATTTTTTGAGTGTGAGTTTGTTATAATATATATATATATATATATATATATATATATATATATTTTGTAAAGGGATATTTTCAGAAGAGATTTGTTATTGTTAAAGTTTAAAAAATGACATTATTATGAAAAAAGGGGTGCTACATATTTCTGGTTTAAAAAAGGGTATTGTTTCAATTTCTTTTACGCATTGTGATTTTTTTAAAAATATTTGTGGAAGTGTTTCCTTAGTAAAGAATTTGTACACCTATTTATTTTGTGGAAGCTAAGTACTAGAAAAGGCATCACAAATATTTTTTATTGCAAGAAAATTCTATGTTTGAAGTTCAATTTGTTTATTGAGTCGCATTTTGTTAACGCTTAACAAATGGGAAAAGCGAGGAGGTTAAGAAAGTCAAAGCATCAGTTAGTTATGTATTATTTTTTTTGCAAGAATTAGAAGTGAAGAGGCAAGAATTGTAGATGGCATCATTCTTCCCCTCATTTCAAATGTCAAGATACCCTAGGAGGCATGGGATACCCTTGAGAGGAGTTTTGGTGTAAGGGGGAGCAATGAAGTTGAAGATGAAAGTGGATCTATAGAAATAGATCTACAATGATATGAAAATTTTGTTGAATCACAAAGTGCACAACCAGAAGTGGATGATGTATGTGAAGAATATGCAGAAGAAGTAGAGAATGAGCACATAAATGCTCATGAAATCCACTGTGCACAACCACAAATGGACGAAAATTTGGTGATTCCAACAACAAAGATTATTGATGACAATTTGGTGATTCCAACAACAGAGCTTGTTGATGACAACTTGGTGATTCTAGAAACAGAGCTTGTTGATAATAGTTTGGTGAATCCAACAACAGAGCTTGTTGCTGACAATGTAATTGTTATTGGAGAAATCAATGCTATGGTAAAACCAACAATTAATATTGTTGATGTAAAGTTTGATAAATAATTGTTGGCTAATCATGAATGGTTGGAGATGATGCAACAAAAAATATGATATCGACATGATGTTATATGGTGAGAGAATCCCACTTGAGTCTGCAAACCAAGTGGAAGAAACCCTCCTTGAAGTAGCTAAAGAAGCATAGGAAAAGAAGGAATCCCACAAAGAGAAAGAAATAGAGATAGAGACAAAGACACAGGCAAAGTCACAGAAGGAATTTTCATTTCATAGAAGAAGTAACAAAACTAATGTGGTATTGCAGATGTTTTTACACTTACCATTGATTTCCAGTGTGCAGATACATATAATGATTATGAATAAGAGTTAAATTTCATTGAAGCATGGCTTGCAACACCATGCCTTGATAAATTCTGCATAGAAGATGCAAAAATGAATGTTGAAAAAAGTTTGGATGATGAAAACATCAATGAAATTTTAAGTCATTGGAGTCTTGCAGAAATATTTTTTTATTATACACATATGTTGCAACAAATTGATGAAGAAGGTCATACAACAAAAGATGGCATGTGGTAGTAGTTCACATACAAGCCAATTTTTTAAGAATTCCAAGACATGCTTAGACAACCTGGAACAATTGAAGACCTGCACCAACAAATGAAGAAACTAAGGTTTGAAAGATACAACAAGAAGAAAAAGGGGAAACAATTTAGAGGCTACATGATCTTGAAAAAGAGAAGAAATAATGTAAATGTATTTGAAGGCAATTTTTTAAATTGTAAGCCCAACAGAGACATAAAGTGACAAACATCTTAATTGAATTTTTATGTGGCTATAATTAAGGGGGAGTGTTGGAAAAACTAATTCCAACCACCTGTTATGTGTCAAAATCGTCTATCCAAATGTCCTAGTTCAGTTTATGTTAGTCCAGTTTAATTCAGTCTCACTACACAATCATTTATTGTTGATGTCCCCAATGTAATCTTATTTAGAGGATTCATAATATTGAGAAGAGAAAATCTTTGCTCCACTAGTTTTCATTCTTTGTCAAACATACACAACATTTATTAGCAATTTGATTTATATTACTGCGCTAATCATGAAATGTTCAAGCCTGATTCTACTTCTTCTACTTTAGTCATCGGTGGAGTTGATTAAAATGAAACCCCAAGTTGAGGTGGAAATAGCCAAGAATTTATGGTGTGCAGTGAAAACTCTCTTTCACATGTTAAACATTATGCACTACATTTCCGTTGGTTAAAAGGACCTCATGTATCAAAATGGGCCATTCACTCGTTACCTATTTCCCATATCTAGATCTCTTTACATAAATGAAATTTCCCCTTTCTCCTTTCTTTGTTGAGGATATTTAAGTCATGATAGAATAGACATTGTTGTTACCCATCAACATTTAGCAAGAAGGACTATTGTTACCCAACGACCATTCAATGCTAATGCAAGATTTTTGTTATCCAACAACAATTTATCCAATATTCATCTGTGCAAATTGCATTTGGCACTACATCGTATGGATGTAAAAGTTGTAATTTCGTTAGTTCCCTTACATTTTTGTTTCTATTTATTTTGTTTCAATTCATGAAACATTAATGTTACACTATTTTTTGGTCATCTAACCTACTATCATTAGATGGACCCAAGTACACCATGTAAGACCAATTTTACCCTAAGTAAAATTGCTCTCACTATGTCAAATAACTTAATAAACCACATTTATTAGGTTGTTTATGGTCTAAACAGGAAACCCCAAAAGGAAATATTAAACAAATCTATATTTGTTTGATTTTCCTCATGGAATAATTAATTAAACAATAATTTAATTATTATTCCTTATCATGTTTAACCCAAAACAAAGAAATTAATTAGATAAATCTCTATTTATCTTATTATTTTCTAGGAATAATTATTTAAATATTATTTAAATAATATTCCTTGTTAAATATGACTAAATCACCCACAAATAATTAAATAAATCATTATTTAATTGATTATCATTCAACCACTTCCTTAAAATGATAAATAAATCATTTATTTATTTATTATTTACAAATAAAGGGATTTGACCCAAGTCAAATACCTTTTCCCTCCAACAAATATAATAAAATATTCCATAAAAGGTGGATTTAGATTTGGTTAACATTATTTTAATCGTGCACCAAGATCTAGAATGACCCAATATTTTGTTATAAATAGGAGGGTTTTTCCTACCATTCTTCACCTTTTGTTTCCTATTAGATCACTTTGGATCTAAACTCTTGGTCTGACTTTGAGCCATTATCATTGTCATATTTTCCATTATTTGTTGTGTGAGCTTCCTTTGAGTTCTATCTTTGTCTGGGTTTTCTACACCAACAGGAGAGAGAAATGCTAGATCTGAAGTGCTGAGGACTTCCAAGAACCCATCCCATTGAGGAGAATTGGAAACACCTTCTTGTTTTCCTCCCAAGTGCCCTTAATACAAAAAATTCTTTCAAAAATTGTTCTTGTCTTGTCTATTGGATATATGGAGCAAACCCTTCTTTTTACTACTTAATGTCTTTCTATGCATAGATCTGGTTTTTTGCAGCTCTTGTCTTGATCAACTAACTACAGATCTGAAGATATTGGCAGCCACATTTGATGTTAGGGCTATTAGTTATGTGTAGCTAAAGTGGTCTTTTTTCGTACACTTCGACAAAGGATTCATACTAACAATTGGCGACTCCACACGGGTTTTCAATTACGACCACTGTCGTTTTTCATATTCCTGCATATCCAGCTACTTCAGACCCTAGGGTTTCTTTTCAGCTTTTTTTTTTCCTATTTTCATGTTGTTTTTCATCTATAAAACCCTAAAACATTAAAATTTCTAACTTCCGCGTGTTGTCAGTCTCATTGCAAGCAGTGACAGATACATCACCAAGAATCCAGACGCGCAACTTTTCCGGAATCAGCCATTTGGACACCCGGAAGCCAGTCGCACTTTTCACTTACAACCGCACTGACCTCCAGGTCGCACTTTTCAGTCCATTTTCTGCGACCTGCACAGAAAACAGGTCAGAACCTGCAACCTGCCAATTTTCTTGCTGTTTTTCTACAATTTTTCTGGGTTTTTCTGAAGCTTCTATCAGGGTTTTCCAGCCTTTGTCTCAGCCCGTTTCGACCTGTTTCTGATCTGTTTTACTTATCTAAGTGGGAACATAGTCCCTTAGGGCTTCGCACTTCCAATTTTGGCAAGAGTTTTTATCCGACGCGTCCGCTTTTTTTCGCAGTTTCGCCCCTTCTTCAGACCGATACCTCCTTTTCGCACTTTGTAATCAACTCTTCTCCTTCCAAATCACCTCCGCATTTTTTGGATCTACTTAGGGCCTCCCTCCTTGCCCCCTCCTCGCTTTTTGCTGATTTCCTCCTTTTTCCTGCCCACCTTGGCTCGCCTCGTCGTGATCTCGCACCTCTTCAACAAATTTTCCCTTGCATCCCTCGTCCCTTTCGACCCTAGATCTATCGAAAGGCTCCTTTGTAGTGTGTTTACCAGATTTTTTTTCCTTTTTTAATACTAGCTTGAGACCCGCCTTGGGGTTGAATCGATGCACACACAAGTAATTTTCCTCGTTATTTCAAAGATTACAGTATGTCGTTTTGCAACATTATTTTCAGTTACGCAGCACACTTTTTCTCTTGCTCTCAAAACGAAAAGGGTTTAAAAATTAAAATTAATGCACGCCACACACTCACCCTAAGCGAAGAAGAGCTTGGTTTACTCCGCCAGGAAAAAACTTTAAAATCAATTGACACTGCACCTTTTCGCCCTTGTTTCGACATTGTAATCACTTGATTCTGCACCTCCCTGCCTCTGTCGGTCGTTCTTCTTCCCCTCGTGCCGTGTTTGTGTTACCATCATTGCGCCCCAAAGGCGCGTTTCCTGGAGACTTCTTGGCCTTCACCCTTAGTTTTTGGTCAATCGACCTGCTCCGTCCCGCCGTCGTCAAGCCAGTCCTCCTTCGAGTCCGCACTCCGACTCCTCTTTTGATTCTTTGGGTTCTCCTTTTCCTTCTGGTTCTCCCCCTATCACCTTAACTATGTCTGGTCCAGGGCCTAACACTAGCGGTAATCCCGGCCCTAATGCCGAGACTACTACTAGCGGAACCACCACAGGAACTACCTCGGCTGCACCTTTGCTCCCGTACATCGCAGGCCTCAGCCTCCCCGATTTCAATCATTTGATCAATGACCCTATCCGCTACGATGTTGGTTGGCCTGCTATGCCAACCAAGCTCCCCCTGACATCCCTAAGTTCGAAGGCCTTGCTAGAGAAGATCCAACCAACCATGTTCGATATTTCCACATGTGGTGTTCCTCCAATTCCATTACCGATGATTCCATCCGTCTTCGGTTGTTCCAACGCACGCTTACCGGCGAGGCTTCTAAATGGTATGTTAACCAGGCCACCTCTTCCCATACCCACACTATTTGTCCATTGCCCAAGCCTTTTTATCTTATTTCCAGCCTCCCCTCCATTACGATACCTGGTACGCAGCTTTTGACCTCTTTCAAGCAAACTTTTCTTCGACCCGCTCTTTCCACTAATGTCCAGGAATGGCTAACATCACGGCTTTTATGTCTGGAGTCTCCTCTTTCCAAGATTGGGGTCGAGTATGAACTGTCCTTCGCACTCTCCTTAGCTCCCACGGGGCAAAGATGTCGCCTCCCATTTCCCCCAAACCGAAGAAGCCGCCCTCCAAATAGCCTTGAAATATGACCTGATCTATGCTCTGGGCCTCGTTATGTTTATACCATCCTTCCCCATACTCCCCACAGTCTCTGCCACGCTAACGCCCCGGGGGCATCTCATTCCGCCGACTCGCATCGTTGGAGCCCTTTCTCATCCGTATGCTCAACCTCCTATGGGCTATGGTCTCCCTCAGGGAGTGGCCAGCACCTCTAGCACTTTTCCCCCTCCAGGTAGCATGTATCCAGGATACAGCATGCCTCATCCTTTTGCCCAACCTCCTGCTTACCTCAATGTTGCCCAACCTAACCATTACCCTTATCCGCAACCTGGTGCGCCATCTCCTCTAGCATATGTGCTTCCATCTCCCTTGCCTCCTCCAACCCTGCAACAACACCTACAGCCCCCTCTAGGGCAAGTATTTGCACAGCAGGGCACAACTAATCCCCCTTCTTCTCAAAGAAGGCGGAGAGGCAATCCAAACCAATCTGCCCCTGGTACTCGTGGACCCAATCCTCAAGGTATCGACCCTAACACTGCTAACCAGCAACAGGGCACTCAACCCAAGCCGGACAGGCCTCTTCGCACAAATAAGCCTTGTTTGTGTTGCGGTGTTTATGGTCATTACACCCACGATTGTCCCCTCTTACCACAGATGTGGCAGATGTGGGAGTCTCAAGCCACATTGCGCGGACAACATGCCTCCCCTCATGCTCCCCCTAATGTGGCCACTACTCAACCAAATGCGTGTTTACCGATCCTCTCGCCATGATTCGTGGCTACCCAACCACTGACGGGTGGGTCTCCTCCACCTTCCATTTCGGTTCCTCCGATTACTGATCCCCCTGCTGATGAATCCTTTGCTCCATCCCCAACCGTTACCTTCACCTTCAAACTCTACCTCGCCGCACTTGCCTCCTCACTCACCAAGCCCGAACCTCTTTCTCTGTACTTCAGAGCTGCATACATCCAATGGCCCCTTACATATCCCTCAACCCAAATTTGAGGTTCATACCAAGATTCCTAAGGGACCAGCTACGTCGAAATGTCGGCCGCGTTGAGCCGCTTCATTCGTATGCGCATAGTAGATGATTTGCATGCACTCACGCGCATCACATTGGAACTCCTCCAATCATGCCCTTCCCAAAATAAGGCTCTGTTATCTGCCGTGGGCACTGTAGATCCTGCTGATGACCAAATGATTGTTTTCGATGCCAATCAATCGGAACATCCTCCTCTTCCTGCTTTCATCGCCTTCCAAATCCCAGTCAAAATCCGGAATGCCAACGTTTCTCGGTGTATAATTGATGAGGGGGCATCCACCTATGTGATGTCCGCTTTGGTTTGGAAGCAACTCGGATCTCCTGACTTGGCCCCTTCCATGATCACCCTTCGAGCGTGGGATAGCCATGCCTCCCATCCCATTGGCCTTTTTCGTAATTGTCCTATCACCCTTGTCGGTAAGACTGTTTGCGTTGACGTCGAAGTCATCGATGCCCCTCTTGACTGCAACATTCTATTGGGGCAAAGCTACACCTATGCCATGTCTGCTGTCCCATCCGCGGTTTTTCGCAAGATGTCTTTTCCTCACAATGGAAAGATAGTCACCATCGACCAGTTGACTTATCATGAGCCAAAGTCCCAGACCTCCCCTGAGACGACCATCTCTTCTGTAGCCAATAAGAAAATCATCGATTCCTTAACTAGTGTCTCTCCTAGCATCTACAAAGATTCCTCCCTGCTTGGAGCTTTTCTTGGCCCCCCCCTCCTCATATCTCTGATCCCAGCTTGTCGAATGTTTGCATGATGCAATCGTCTCGGGTTGCCCTTAAGCGACCCGCTTCGGCTAGTCAGCAACCTCAGACTCAACCTCGCCCACCGCAAACCGCTCCTAGCCCTCCATCTTCGTAGCCAGACCTCCTCCTTCTAGCCCTTCTCCTACAGCTGGTATCCCTGAACCCCTTTATCCCCCTGGATCGGTTCCCCCAGGCCTTAATCATCTCGGATCCATCCCTCCTGGTCATTATCCCGTGGGTCAGATACCTTTCCTGGCTCCCCCTCCCGGAGTCTATTCGGTCCCCGTCATGGCCACCCTCTCTCTTCCTAACCTGACCTTGGGTATACCCGTCTGGTACCTTGACCCTCTAGCTGCTACCCCTCCTGGTCACCCCAAACCCTATCTTGCTTTGACACCGGTTCAACCGGTCCCCCTTGCTTCCTCCATTGCTACCATGCCCCCTACACCTCCCCAGGACCCTACCCCTGTGGTGGCAGCTCCAGGAAAGAAAGGCAAAGCTCGCAAGGGGGCATCCAAAGGCAAGGCCACCCCAACTGACCCAGCTCCTTCTCCGCCTACAAAGCCTTGCGCCTTGTGTGATGTCATCGGTCATGCCATCCATACTTGTCCTGAGTTTCCCCGCATTCAACCCATGGTTAAAGTCGCATTCACTGAGTCTACGGTCTCCAACCCTTCTCTTCCATCCTTGTCCGTAACCAAGAACCCAAAAACTATTCGCACTAGCAAACCCTGTGCTTTGTGCGGTGTCCATGGCCATTACTCCCACCATTGTCCTCACCTGACGCATTATCGCGCCTCTTTAGAAGTAGTCCGAGAGTATGAGGATGAACAAAATCAATCCGCCTCTCCCATACTCGTGCAGTATGCTTCGGGTCAGCTTGAGGATCCCCCCGCTCCCATCGACATTCCCCCCCTAATGTCGTGATGACGGAGTATACTACGACCATTCTTTACCTATCATCCTCTGTGAGACCCTTGGAGCACATTCCCCTTGAATCCTCCCCTATTTTTTCGCTTGACCCCCCTTCAGCGACCACCCTGGGCTCCCCATATTTTAACCCTTTATTTCCCTGTTCTTCCGTCATTCCCCGTGACGATCCGTATGCGAGCCTTTCTTCCCCCACGGATGATTTAGATAAATTTGCCGCGTCATGTGGTGCCCTTTCCACCCTTGACCCCCTTTTTTCTGCCCATACACGAGATAACTCCACCCGCATCTCTGTTGAGCCCCGCAGCCTGAGTCCCCGCCATACCTCCTATAGCCCTCATATACCACCCTCTAGTTTGTATATGAGTCATAGCCATCTTGCTCATCACACTCCCCCCCCACAGTTGCCGCTCAATGTCTTCTATACACTCACGCTGTCGTCATTGTCCCTCCTCCCCCCATTTGTTGTCTTGTAACACTATTCCGCAGGACCTCCCATCCCCACCCTATATCGGTTACGCCGATGGTGCAAGTCGTTACTCCCGAAATCTAGCCTCGGCAAGTTGGGCCATTTTCACCCCCTTGCATGCCCTTGTGCTCTCAAACAGGGTCTGGACTAGTACTACCACCAACAATCAGGCCGAATATGATGCAGTGCGTGGTCTCTTAGCCGATGCCCTCTTTCATCGCATCCTCCATCTGCATGTTCGTTTAGATTCCCTACTTCTTGTCATGAAACTAAATGGTGTCTATCGTGTGCGTAATCCTGTCCTGTTTAGACGATATTTATGAGTAAAACTCTTGATACGTGAATTTGAAACCATAACTTTCAACCATGTACCTCGAGAACAGAATCACTATATAGATAGTATTGCAAACCATGTTCTAGATTGGCCTTTATCACACGCATTTCATACAAGACAATAACATTCATAATCATTAAAAAAGATACATATCCATAATATGTGTCGCAAAACATGTGTTTAGAGTCCATCTACTCTGATACATATGACATGACCATAGCATGTTACAAAAAACTCAAAACTGGGGGCACCACCTGCCCCTACATACACACTAGGGGGCACCACATGCCCCACACCTAATCACTATCTGGCGGATCCCAAGCCAATGGCTCTGCTCCTGCAGCCTGTAGATCACGTATCCCCTGACCGGCCATCGCCATGCACCGCATGACACCTCGCCATTCTGAGGGTAGACCAATGCATGGCTCTATGTACTAGTCGTCTAAGTCTTGCCACCCGCACTCTGACACTCCAGTCAGCAACCTCTCGCATCTACGGTGGATGTCCTCCAGAAGGGCAGCCGCGTCCTCATTACGCGCTGCTCTCGACCCACTCGGACCTGCAACTCCAGATGCTGCCAGTCATCCCATATATCCGGCCGGTTTTACCGGAGCTATATCTGCATACCAACAATACAGGAATCAGTACCCTATATACTATTCACTAACTGTAACATGCCCAAAAAAGAATAGTTACTTATCACTTACCATCAGGTCCCCATACTCGACCAGGCGGAAGTGGTAGGTCCGAATCCCCACAATAACCCATCCCACTATAGGGATAGTCGTCTATGTATAACGGAATTTGATCCCAATGGCAAAGAACTCAGGTCGAAACACTCTTCTGCCGCCCCTCCTCCTCCTCTGCACAGTAGCCGCCCTCACCGGCGCATCCTGGGCTCTCTCGGGCCCCCATCCAGCAGTTGTATACGAGGTCGTAAGGTCGGGATCTTCTTAAAAAAGAAGGAACACAATAAAGTCCCATACGAGCAATCGTGGTTCACTTGCCCCTTGCACAGGGACAGCTGTCATTTTAATGACACCAACATCATTTGGGCCCACCCATAGTAGGTCCCACTCAACACGCTCTCTACGATCATCATCTGCCCCATAGTGATGTGATGGAACGCCTGGCTGCCCAGGATCCGTAGCACCGCTGCGGCCACTGCCCGGGTCTCCAGTCTCTCTAGGTCCCCGATCGGTATCCGCGTCCCTTTGACTCGGAGACCCGGTCGACAATGCCGCTCCACAAAATCCATGATGTTCCGCCCCCGTGGTAACACTAGCTGCGTATTTCCCACCATCCCAAGTGGTGGGAGACCTGTCAGGAAATACACATCCTGGACTGTCAGTTCGATCTTGTGCCCCTGCACTACAAATACCTCATGCTCTGGATCCAAATAACTGATAATCCGGGCCAAAAAGGGATCTCCAGCTCTCATCAAAGGGTTCTCCAAAAACTTCAGAACCCCAAACCTGGCCAACACACGACGGACACCCTGATCTGCCTGGATCTCTGCCCGTAATATACCCAGGTATCTCTCTCTCTAGTTCACCTGTATATCTGCCATATCTGCACAAAAACATCATCTTTTTCAGCCTACAGATAGGGAATACTATAACCAAACACAAAAAACCCAACTCTCAGCCATCAAACAGCACTAAAACCCCCTCATCTTCCAGGTCGCACTTTTTTTCCAAATCTTGGGACAGGTCGCACCTTTTGGCTCAAAACCTGCGTCCCAGGTCGCATATTTTGGCCCAAAAAGTGCGACCCGGCCGAAAAGATGCAAGGGGGGCTGTTCATGAGATTCTGAGCCCTAATCTAAATTTTCAATCCATCAAAATGAAAGAGTAAGGTTAGGCCTCTTACGTGCAACTAACAGATCTCGATTCCAACGGTCGGTTTGTCCGCTATGCTTGCCGCAAGATTTAGGGCCTTCTCTCCTCTCTACATTCATCATAGCAACACTAGCAAATGAGTGGATTTGGAGGGAAAACTGCCTTATTAAAAGAGAACCCGTGTTTCTTCTTTCGCGTGCTGCGACCATACCGTAGCTCTGTTTGACAAACCGTCTGCACCATTGGAAATATCTCATCGAGCCCTCAAATGGGTATCTGTTAGTTTTTTGTGATTTGATACTTCACCGAGCCCTCAAATGGGTATCCTTACTTGTCTTTGTTCGTGTTGATTTTTGTCATGAGTTACCATCTTGTACTCATGTTTTCATGGTCCCCCATTGGACCTTTACTATGTGGCAGCACCATCGAGTCGCCCTTGTTTAGAGCATCCAAGTGGAGTCATCATCGCATTCATGGAGTCTATCCCGAGTCCCTTTGTACCCCGCTATAGTCCTCCATCCCTCATTGCTTGGTTTCTCTCTTGTGTCGCACATTATGACCTTCAGTCCCACTGTCCCTTATCCCTGATGATATTGTGTCAGTCGTTGCCATGTCATTCATGCCCTTTATGCTCTAGCAAGGGAAGTTGTCCATTCGCTACTCAGTCCCCTCCATTCCACCATCATCATCGGTATTAGTCTGTCCGTCGCTCTACTATTTTCTCTCGTGCCTTAGTTGAGGATCTCTCATTACCTCACCTATGGCGGACCTCCTTCTGTTGACATCAGCTCATTCATTCCAGAAGCCAGGTCTAGAGGGCGGTGTACCTTGGTTCCAGCTTCCACTCTTGTTCGGTGCCTCGGATCAGGCAAAGGGATATCTCCTTTCCCTTTGGCTTGATTGTTTCTCCAGCTCCTTTCATCATGATCGAGATTCGTATACTTGATGGTCCAGTGATCCAGCAGCAGCTCTTGATGATTCCTGGGTGTGTGTGAGATGTTTCAACCCTCATGAGGGGGTGGCCCTGCAGGTAGCCCCCCACATGCCCGGATGACCTCTTCTTTGCAGCCTTCGATGCAGCTCGAGATATTTGATGATGTTGGCCGTAGCCACTTGCAGCGCCTCTTCGACTTGCATGTATCAGTTAGATTTTGTGAGCCCTTCCCCATTTACAGGGGGCATTTGGGTTGTATTTGTATCTCATGTACTCAGATATTATTGTACAAGTCCTGGCTGTTATCCCAGGCACAGCATGTATGTGGGATTCCTCATTGTATTTTTATCTGGCTCATGATTACGCCAGCTGTACTTTATGGTTCGGTCCCTTGTTTACCGGACACACTATTCTTTTGTACTTTGTCTCGGCGGGCATAGGTATGCCTCCCCCGCCGCCTTCAGCACAAGTACCCTCTCATAAAAAGAGACTTGTTGCACCTACGAGTCTCATCTCCTCAGGTTCTAGTCCTTCAGCACACTATCTACCTCACATTTCTCTCTCTGACATCCCTTTTGTTGTCTAGTGATTGTGTTCTTACAACGTACTTCGGTCATACGATTTGCTCCTGACACTCGCACGCTGGGGGGCAATTTGTTACACCATTTTTTGGTCATCTAACCTATTATCATTAGATGGACCCAAGTACACCATGTAAGACCAATTTTACCCTAAGTAAAATTGCTTTCACTATGTCAAATAACTTAATAAACCACATTTATTAGGTTGTTTATGGTCTAAACAGGAAACCCCAAAAGGAAATATTAAAAAAATCTATATTTGTTTGATTTTTCTCATGGAATAATTAATTAAACAATAATTTAATTATTATTCCTCATCATGTTTAACCCAAAACAAAGAAATTAATTAGATAAATCTCTATTTATCTTATTATTTTCTAGGAATAATTATTTAAATCTTATTTAAATAATATTCCTTGTTAGATATGACTAAATCACCCACAAATAATTAAATAAATCATTATTTATTTGATTATCATTCAACCACTTCCTTAAAATGATAAATAAATCATTTATTTATTTATTATTTACAAATAAAGCGATTTGACCCAAGTCAAATACCTTTTCCCTCCAAAAAATATAATAAAATATTCCATAAAAGGTGGATCTAGATTTGGTTAACGTTATTTTAATCATGCACCAAGATCTAGAATGACCCAATATTTTGTTATAAATAGGAGGGTTTTTCCTACCATTCTTCACCTTTTGTTGCCTATTAGATCACTCTGGATCTAAACTCTTGGTCCGACTTTGAGCCATTATCATTGTCATATTTTCCATTATTTGTTGTGTGAGCTCCCTTTGAGTTCTATCTTTGTCTGGGTTTTCTACACCAACAAGAGAGAGAAATGCTAGATTTGAAGTGCTGAGGACTTCCAAGAACCCATCCCATTGAGGAGAATTGGAAACACCTTCTTGTTTTCCTCCCAGGTGCCCTTAATACAAAAATTCTTTCAAAAAAATTGTTCTTGTCTTGTCTATTGGATGTATGGAGCAAAACCTTATTTTTACTGCTTAATGTTTCTCTATGCATAGATCTGGTTTTTTGCAGCTCTTGTCTTGATCAACTAACTACATATCTGAAGATATTGGCAGCCATATTTGATGTTAGGGCTATTAGTTATGCGTAGCTAAAGTGGTATTTTTTCGTACACTTCGACAAAGGATTCATAATAACAATTAATGATATTTAATTTACTAAAAATTGTAACACCTTTGGTTTTCCAGTGGTTAGTATAGCCTAAAGACAAGAAATTTGGAGGAGCATACATTGTGCACAAGCTACTCACAAATCAATTCATATTCTTACATTCAAAACCAAATTACAAGACGCATAAATAGTGTTCATGAGATCCAAGAGATTCCAAACAAGGAGAATATTTTTGAGAAATTATCTCAACAAAAATCCAACAACCAACAACTAAATCCTACCTATATTAATGTAAGCATTATTTCTAAGTTCCCCTTTTAATTCTTACATTTGCATCATTAAAAATATTAGTACAAAAAATGACAAAATACAATTCACATGTCACATCTGTCTAACTGATCTTCCTCAACACCCATCCCCACTCTAAAATCTCCCGGACAACGCTCTTTTCACCACAAAAATATTCTAGCTTCCCATTAAACTCATTTAAGACATAATCACCTCTAACCATCTTTGATGAGCTTTGTATAATTGACAATTCTCGATCTCCTGAAAGAGAATCTCGATATTGGACTGTATCCAACAGTCAATTATGCAGTTGATGTTTCTAGATACATGGATCTCATAACATAACCTATAACCGATGCTCTTAAAGCTAGGAGCATAACAATATGCATCAACATATAACAGATTCGCCCAATTAAATTAGAAACTAGTTTTCTCGGCACCGAAGAAAGTTGAAAACTACTAATATAACTATACTACTTTGTTTATTAATTGGTTCCGCACTCTCTTCAAACAAAATGGAAAACTACAAAAATATCACAAAAAAATCAGTAACCATGAAACTATCTACTATCATGCCAGCATAAAAAAGTCTTGTTGTCCCTCCCTTGTTGATCTTGGAGTTTCTCTTCTACACAAGATAATTGTTAGAGAAAATACTAATCAGTGACAACAGACAAACTTGTTGCTAGAAGTTATAGTAGTCATGAAAATGATAGAAACATTGTTCTCGAACCAATAGAGCACAGAGGCACATGGTCTCCACCAAATCGAGCTTGCATATGGCAGTGATGAATGACCACTGACATAATAATTATAGCCATCATCTTACCAATTTTTAAAGAAACAACTCATTCCTTTTACAGAATAGAACTAATGAAACAACAACAAAAGAACACCATGTATGGAGCGTCACTACAACACAAGGGATGGTTTTAAGACAATTTTTGAGTAAATTGCCTTAACTTGAGACAAAAGAAAACTTGTGTATTGTCTTAAATATTGTCTTTAAGCGGGTGTCTTAACTGAAATTGTCTTAAAAGTTTGCCTCTATAAATATAATATATAAAACACACATTTTTGTCTCTCCAAGGACAATTTCAGTTTTGTCTCTCCAAAGGCAATTTCAGTATTGTCTCTCTAGAGACAATAGTTGGAATTATAGAAATATTTCCTTTAAAGAGACAATGTCTTTGATCCTAACTGTTGTCTCTCTAGAGACAATAAAAAATTACATTTGAAGATAATACAACTACACTTTTGTCTCTTTAGAGACAATATAAAATAATGAATCTGGAAAAATATCTCACCATTGAAATAAACCAATATTAAAAATATTTAATTAAAAATAAACTACAATATCATTGATTAATTCATATTAGGACACAGTGGAATTGAACCACCGACCTCCTGCTTATAAAGTAGGTGCTCTTCCATTGAGTTAAAACCCTTTAAGGAATTATGTGAGAATTTGGTAGTTAGTGTCGAGAAAAATTATTTAGCATGTTGTTGTTGGAAGATTTTCCATGCTTAAAATGCCCACAACCCTGGTAAAATCCATCATCTAGCCAGATAGTGACAATTTTCTCTTCTTTGGTGATGACCTCAAGCTAAACAATTTTCATCTTGAACTTGCTTCGTGAAATAAATTTCTTAATATGAGCATAAAAGTGCAACATTCCATCATCATCATATATATATCCAAAACCTTATCTGCTACAAAATGATTTATCAATTCAATCCTTGTTAAATTCATGAAAATCATCATTAGGTACATTAATATCCTCAGTTTATTCTTCTTCCTTGGTATTTCCCATATCATAGTTTTTTGATTTCTTGCTTGTGGAACTTTCATCCATTGTATTTAAATAGTAATAATTCCTTGGCATCTATGTGTTGCAGGAAAAGATCAACATAATTTATGGGAATATGAATACATCTAGCATCCAGTATATAGTTTCCATTCAAGTTGTTACTCTAACCTTTTGTTGTGTAACCAGCTCCAAAAATAGAATAAAAGAGATATCAACGCCTTATAAATAAGCCACTTCGAGGGGGCAACCTCCAATACATTACATAAATGAACAATTCTTGGATGATAAAATTTACAAAACCTCCTTTCTATATATAGGAGTCCATGGGGCCATAATGTAATCCTAGTGGGCCACAATGTAATCCTAGCCGACCTAACAACAATAATTTAAGGGCACAATAATAACAAAATGGGGGTTACAAGGGTACAATAATAACAATAAGGGGGTTACACTAACAACAATAAGGGACTATACTAGTAATATAGGGACCTAACATGCCCTCTCCTTCAAAAAAGTGTTGTCCTCAACGCTTGAGTAGCTCTGGGTGCTTCTGTATAAAATTCTCATCCTCCCATGTAGAATCTTCAGTGGGTAAGTTCTTCCACTTGATGAGATACTCTGAAATTGATCGATTCCGTAATTTTCGATTTCTTGTTTCCGTGACCGCTTCAGGTTCCAATATCATTTTTCCTTCCTCATCAAGTTCTGGAAATATTGTTTGAACTGGAAGATTTTCACCTATAACCTTCTTTAAGCATGAAACATGGAAAACTCGATGCACTCGTGAAGAAGCAGGAAGCTCCAATTTGTATGCCATAGTACCAATCTTTTGCAACACCTTGTAAGGACCATAGTACTTTGGCGATAATTTATTATCCTTCTTAGCTTGCCTGAGGGACATTTGTTTGTATGGTTGTAGCCGTAAAAATACCCAATCTCCTACATCAAAACTTCTCTCGCTGCGATGTTGATCTGCCTCCAAATTCAGGTTATCCTTTAAGAGTTGGAGAACTTCTTGCTGATGCTCGATGTGATCTTCCACTGCTTGAACCTTCGAATTTTCCCTTAAAGAGGATGTGATGGATGGTGGATGATATCCATAAAGTGCCATAAATGGGGTCATTTTTGCTGCAGTATGGAAGGAAGTGTTATACCACCATTCAGCAAGAGGTAACCACTTGACCCATTGTGTTTGTTTATCAGATACAAAACAACGAAGATATCCTTCCAAACATTTATTTACTATCTCGGTTTGACCATCAGATTGAGGATGATAAGATGAGCTATGAGCTAATTGAGTACCCAAACAAGAAAATAACTCCGTCCAAAAATTTTCAGTAAAAATGGAATCTTTGTTGCTCACAATAACCCTTGGGCTTCCATGTAGCTTTTGAATTTTGTCCATAAATGTAGTAGCAACTGTACTTGCTTTAAATGGATGAGATAATGCACAAAAGTTTGCATACTTGGTAGGTCTATCAACTACCACCATGATGACACCCTTTCCTTCGGACTTAGGTAAACCCATGATAAAATCGATTGAAATCTCCTCCCAACGTTGACCTGGAATGGAAAAAGGTTGTAGAAGTCCCGGGGTCTTAATTGTCTCAACTTTATTCTACTGGAAAACCAAACATTCCACCACAAACTTTTGAATATCAAATTTAAGGCCATCCCAAAAAAATTATTTCTTCACCCTGTGGTAAGTTTTTAAAAATCCTGAGTGTCCTCCTAAAGGAGAATTGTGCAATTATAGAAGAATCTTTTGTTTTATTTGGGAATTATTACAAAGATATAAGCGATCTTTGTACCATAAGGAATCAGTTTTCCAACTAAATGTATCAGATATACTAGGATCTTGCTACAACTTTTGAATGAGTGTCCATACATCTTTTTCCTTCTTCCATTCATCTCTTGCTTTGGTTATCCAATCTGGTTGGATAATAGAAATGGTACAAAGCAATGCTTCCACCTCTTCATTCTTTCTTGATAGTGCATCTGCAACAACATTAAGCTTTCTTTTTTTGTATATTATTTCAAAGTCATAACAAAACATCTTTGTGACCCATTTTTGCTGCTCTTCTGAAGACAGACTTTGTTCCAGAAATTGTTTAAGACTATCATGATCAGTTTTTACCTTGAAGTGTCTTCCCATTAGGTAAGTTCGCCATTTCATTAGTGCATGCAGTATTGCTAACATTTCCTTCTCATAAATAGGTTTCTGTAAATACTTTCCTTTGATTGGACGACTTTCAAAAGCAATGGGTCTTCCTTCCTGCATTAAAACAACACCAATTCCATTTCCTGAGGCATCACATTCCACAATAAAGGTTTTTGTGAAGTCCGGTGTAGCTAAGACCGGTGCTAGGCACATTGCCTCTTTAAGACGTTCAAAGGCCTTAGTTGCTTCAGGAGTCCATGAAAATGCATCTTTCTTCAATAATGTTGTTAGAGGTGCTGCTATTCTTCCATAATCCTTAACAAACTTGCGATAATACCCTGTTAACCCGAGAAATCCTCGCAACTGTTTTATGGTTGTGGGACTTTCCATTCCTTAATGGCTTTAATTTTGTTAGGGTCTACTTTAACACCCTCGTGAGATACAATATGACCCAGATATTCCACCTCTTGTACTCCAAAGAAACATTTGGATGTTTTTGTATATAATTGTTTCTCCTGCAATAGTTTGAGCACCCTGTCAACATGTTCAACATGATCCTTCCAAGACCTGCTGTAGATTAGTATATCATCAAAAAATACTAGCACAAATTTTCTAAGGAAGGGTTTGAAAATGAATTCATCAACCCTTGAAATGTAGAAGGTGCATTGGTAAGGCCAAAAGGCATGACCAAAAATTCATAATGACCCTCATGAGTTCAAAATGTTGTTTTTGGAATATCTTCAGTCTTCATTCTAATTTGATGATATCCCGAATGAAGATCCAACTTGGTAAAATAAATTGCTCCATGTAATTCATCCAATAATTCATCAATCACAGGAATGGGAAATTTATCTTTAATGGTGAGCTTATTGAGCTCCCTATACTCCGGACACATTCGCCATGATCCATCCTTCTTGTGTACCAATACTACAGGAGCAGAGAAAGAACTTTGACTAGGTTGAATTATACCCGCCTCTAACATTTCTGCAATCATACGTTCAATTCGCTCTTTTGGAAGTAAGGATATCTATAAGGCCTGATGTTTGGAGGAACACTTCCTGGAATCAAATGAATAGCATGATCATGATCACGAATAGGTGGGAGTCCTTTGGGAGTTTCAAACACCTTGGAATGATTGTCCAAGAGTTGTTGGAGATCTGCAGAAATAGATGATTTTGATGTTGGAACTTCTAGTGAGCATAATTGTGCAATTACGCCTCGTTGTTCTTTCTTTAGAAGCTTTGTCATGCCATTAGAGCTTATTATCCTTCCGGGCTTCCCTTCAATACCCCGTAGTTCGACTTCCTTTCCTTCTGAAAAGAATTTCAAGAAAAGTTCTTGAAAATTAAAAGCTACCGTCCCCAAAGATTGTAACCATTGTACTCCTAGTACAACATCAGCACCTCCCATAGGAATGGAAAGCATTGGACTAGTCAATACATATTCCCCCATGGTTAGCTTGATATTATGGCATTTTTCAGAGAAATTTATAGTTCCTCCATTTGCAACCATCACTTGACATTCTGGTGCTGGGTATAGGAAACAATTTAATTCCTTGGCTACCTTATAATGAATAAAATTATGGGTGCTACCTGAATTAATCAACACTATTACCCTTTTCTTCTTGATATGTCCTTCTATCTTGAGAGTTTGAGGAGTGGTAATTCCTGCCAGTGCATTACACGATATGGTCGGATTCATTTCTTCCTCTTCTAGGGGTGGTTCCCGGTGTATATCCTCTTCTTGTTCATTTTCTTCTTCTTCTTCACAATCTATGTAAAATAATTTCTTCTCAGCACACTTATGACCTTTAGTGTATTTGCTATCACAACCGTAGCAAAGCCCTTTTGCTCTTTTTTCTTCCAATTGTTGTGGTGTCAACCTTGTAGGTTGTTGAAATCTAGGAGTAGCAACACTTCCCTCTTTATAGAAGTGAGTGGTAGGCTTCCTTGTCGCCATAATTTTACATTCAATTTTTCTTGCCAACCCGAATGCCTTCTCCAATGAATCAGGTTCCAAAACGCGAACTTCATGTTGGATGTTATCCTTTAAAGTGCCTATGAAGAGATCAATCCTGTGTTCCTCTGGAATATCAGTTACCCTTATATTCAATTTTTGGAAGTCCTCAATGTGCCGCCCCACTAAACCCTTTTGTTTGAGATTTATCAATTGGCTAAAGAAGGTGTTGCTCTTTGTATCCTCATAATGTGCTACCATTTCCTCCATAAAAATTGATCAAGTGACAATTTTTCTACGGGAGCAAAGCCATCGATACCATACAAATGTATTTTGTTCTATATGTAAAGTTGCAATGCGTACCTTTTGTGTGTTTTGCACGTTATGGAGATCAAAATATTGCTCCATTTGTAGTATCCATGTTACAGGATCCTTTCCATCAAACTTCCTCATATCCATTTTTGGAATATGGTGGTTCTCCTGCCAAAATTAGAGTTTATGAAATCACGATTGAAATTTATTTTGTTCTCATCATGAGGTTCTTCTACTATATTTTCACCATTAGGAAACATTTATTGTATCAACTTTGTCAAACCTTCCATGTCTGCTTTTAGATCATTCTTCATGTTTTCCATGTTGTATTTCATGTCATCCATCTTAGCTTCCATGCCAGATTCCATGCCATCCATCTTAGCTTCCACACCTTTATTCAAACCGTCCATCTTCGCTTCCATGCCTTTCTTCAAAACTTCCATTTCATTTTTTGTTGCTCATTGCGAGAGTGAAATTTGGTGCACTTACTCTTGTATTTTGATAGATCATGTTGTAATTCTTCATCTTCATGAGTCATTGTAGAGCCTTATGAAGGCTTAATGGGTGTTGAATTATTTTTACGGGGCATCTTTTAGAACCCAATACTGATATATATTCTACAATATTCCCTTGGAATCAATTCAAATTGATTCTTCAAACAAAACTTATGCAATTCGGAAAAAAAAATACACACCTTTTTCTTTCTTTTGAGGAGCTCGATATTGAAATTGGATTATCTCTGTGATTGCATCACTCCAATGAATTTCAGCACCAACGTAGCCCTCTGAATTCTCTTTCAAATGCCACAACTCTGACCTGATTTGGATTCTCCAAGACAAAGTTGTGTCCAATCTCCCACAATGACCTAATTATGGACTGGTTCAGTAGAGTGAACTTGTACGACTTGCCACGTGTCATTGTTTCATCCTTCGGGTCTGAAATTTATAGCCAAGAAACTACAGTCCGTTTACTTGTGACCACTTTTTACGGCACTCCAATCCGATGCTCAGAGAGAGATTTATGAATCTTTTCCCACGATCACCTCTTTGAGATGAAATTCGGGAGCCTAAAAAAGTACTAACTTCCACAGATCATATCTCTGAAAATATTGCGAACCAAGCTCTGAAATTTTTTGACGAGTTTCCTCAGGATTTCAGCTTTGCACCCTAAACATTTCAGATTCTGAACCTTCATAGAAAAAATTTATAGCGAAAATGCCATGATCACCTGTTTAGAGCAGCAAAACCCTAGAATCCAAAGCTCTGATACCAAATGTTATGTAACCAGCTCCAAAAATAGAAGAAAAGAGATATCAACGCCTTAGAAATAAGACACTTCGATGGGGAAACCTCCAATACATTACATAAATGAAGAATTCTTGGATGATACAATTTACAAAACCTCCTTTCTATATATAGGAGTCCATGGGGCCATAATGTAATCTTAGTGGGCCACAATGTAATCCTAGCCAACCTAACAATAATAATTTAAGTGCACAATAATAACAAAATGGGGGTTACAAGGGTACAATAATAACAATAAGGGGGTTACACTAACAACAATAAGGGACTATACTAGTAATATAGGGACCTAACACATTTCCATCTAATTAATGAAAAATGAAATATGCTTCTCCAAGTTTTAACTAAGAAAAGTTTGTTGAACCTTAAATGCGATTAGAATATGGTAGAAAATCCATATTGTCTGCACTTGTCTTCCCTTTGAAAACTTCTTGTTCAAAAATCCATCTACAACCTCATGTACTCAAACTAGTGTCTTATTTAGGCGAAACAACAAAAGTTATAGTTTGGGAGAGTTATATAGAGAAGAAAAGGAAAGGTAAGGATGAGAGTTATGAGACCCTCCCTTTGCTTTAATGAAAAAAAACATATATTATCTTTTGTTTTTTATTTATGTGTTTTAATGAGAGCCCCATGGTATATTTTACTAAGACATCATTTGGAAACAACTCATGTGGATGCCATTAATGGTTTTTTAAGCTTGGTAATTTGATTTAAAGAGCTCTTACCACTAGATGTCTTGTTTCCATGATTATCAAAAATATTTCATAATCATTGTAGGCAGTATCCCCCAAGTTCAAATGGATGGTATTATGTGGCTATGTTTTATGAACCTTCCCAACATCAACATGCTAGGTAGGTCTACCCCCAAGTTGTTGAATAAGCACCTTTCAAAAAGGGGATTTCACATTTGGAGGGATTTGTGGGGTCACAACACTATCTTGGTTGGATTGGAGAAGATTTAATAAGCCCCATATTCACCAGCTCAAGATGGATGCATGTTTTATATTTCTAGTTCCTTTTATGCTATCATGGGGCACTCTGTGAAGGCCTTGCTTATGGTAATTAAAACATAACATTGTTATATTTTTCCCTTTCTGCTCACAAGGCATGCTTTCATACATAGTATCGTAATCCATATACAGAAACTCTTATTTGAAGTGGAGTAATTTTTATGCTCATCACAAGCACGCCCTAATATTGAAAAAATTTCAGGTTTATGGCTCTCCTTGTTTAGATATAGTATCATATTTTAGGGGCAGATACCATTCAAATTGAAGAAAGTAATGGTTGTTAAATCTGTTTCCTGCTTATGTGGGTTCCTTTTTTACTTATAATTTGGGAAAATGTGGATTTGGTCTATAGTTTCCCCTGATGCTTTCAAACTTATTATACTTTTTCATTGTCATTGGGGTCATAAAAATTAAAAATTCCATACACAAAACAACCTAATGGGGAATTGGCATTCCATAATCTAGATAGCCTGGCTTAATATGCACAAATTCATATATTTATACAGGGTACACAAAATAAAAAATACTATTTAGTTGTCAAATTCATGTGATGGCATATTCAGCAAGATGATTTAGAGTGGAACATCTCTTGAAGATTTGTACAATGTTAATTGTGAGCAGTTTTTAGACTAAACTTAACTTTAACTAAATTTGTTTCATTTCCTTCTAAATTTCTTGCTAGTTCTAGTAGCTTGTATGTTACAGGAGATTGAAATTTTTTTTACTGCACATCCAACACAAATAAATAGAAAAACATTGCAATACAAGCACTTGCGAATTGCAGTAAGTTCTTGTGACTTGGATTTTAACCTCCACCCATTGCTTTAAAATCCATCATTGACACCACAAAGTTGAATTTCTTTGCTTTCAGAAGAACATTTGTAACATTGATTACACTATCATTACATTCTGATGAGGCCAACAGATCAAACCTGTAAGGTATAAGCATGTTAATGATACTAAAAATGCTGATGTTGCAAGGAAATGTCTTGACAAGCCTCATGACCGAGGCACTGAAACTGCTTCCAAAAGGAGCAGGTGCTTTGATTCCTATTTTCTATTTTTCTCGAAAGTTATGTTAATTGACCCAGAGTTTTTAGGAGCCCTTCCTGTGGTTTGATAGAGAGTGGTTATGAGTGCCACTCCATAGGACATTCAGCGGAGCCTATCCCAATCCAAGTATTCCAGTAGCACATGATAATGGATAACATATTGTATCTACATTACTGGAAGGTTTCCTCTAAAGTTGGCAATGGAATTTTGAAAGATTGAATTGGAAATGGCAAGAATTGTAAGAGATGTCCCACAATTTATGTCTTTCGCCACATTGGTGACTGTCAATAGATTTTTGAAGGTTTCAAACTCTTGGTACCTCCACAAAAATGTTGTGATGTTGAAACCGAATGCAACTGTTGATCTTGCTGAAACTATCCATATCAAAGACAAGCAACAATAAAAGTAATGAAAACCAAATTGCTCCATATTTTCTAGAACTCTACCTATTTGATGCTCACAACCAAGCCTTAAAGAATTAAGGGCGTCCAATATAAATAACAATATTTTCGAGATGGTTTGAACCCTGATATCATTTATTTCAAAGTAACCAAAAGTAATATGTGGATTAGCAGAACCCAATAAACTAAACTATTTTAAAATCTAGGTACTAATCCTCCAGCATCTTTTAGTGCACCAATATTTCTACAAGCACATTTATGAGGACTAATAGATGTTCTCCTGCATTATGTTTTTAAAAAATTTTGATAGCATAATGTTGTTTGATACTGATAAGTATGAAAATTGCTTCTTTGATTTTCGTACTCAAAATGTGTGTTAATTAGGATTGTACTTTTCTCATGTTCCTAAGTATTGGAATCTTCTTTATCCTTTACTTCACACATTCTCTTGGATTATTTTTCTCAATTTAGCTGTTTTATTCTCTTCTTCATTGCATTTTTGTTTGCGTGAAACATATTTTCTAAAAGAAATGCCGTAGAGAATATATGTATTTCAATCCAAATAAAAATGCATGAGAACCATTAGTAGGTATTTTTCACCATGTTTGATATGCATCGATGCCTTCATAGCATTGGGCTATGCAATTAGGGACCTTGGCCCATAAACAATTAGTCTCAAGCTCTATCACCTTGGAAGAGGACTTAAACCACTACACATGACCTATATAGGACAATTTTGGACTCTAAATGGGAATGCAATTATTATTGGGAGGGATTTCCCACCGAACACTGATTTTTTTTACTTAACATTGGTTGAGGGATGAAATAAAGAGTCTCAAGCCTCAAATAATACTTTTCATCCTAAAAGATTGTGCGGAAATCCTAAAATACCAACGATAACTATAGATGAATCACAAATAAATTACCTTTTATATAAATTAGCCAAAAAGAAATTTCAATCATAATTCACTTGGATTGGTACACTTCACTTTTCATTAGTATGTAATATTATTTAAAAAAAAAAAAAAAAAAATTAAGGAAAAATGCATCACATAGTCTAAATGCATTGTCATTATTGAAATATAAATTATTACCACCATTATATTAATATTTCAAATTATAAGATTACTGCAACCACATTAACATTATGTCCTGCCCCTTTTTAAACAAATAAGTTGTCTTCTAGTAATAGAAGTTAATAGAAATTGTTAGAGTTCGTAAATCTGTCCTCAAATGCTTTGAATTGATGAATTGAGCTCAGGGTGAAACATTAATCCTCTACCCAAGTTGTAGGATATCTGCTAAATTCTCTGGGGGGTTTTCAATACATTTCAAGTCAAATTTTTTCACAATTTTGTAGGATTTGATTGAATTATAAATTTAAGTTTTGAATTCAATTTAGGTGTCTTTTCTAGATTTTCCAAGTTATTGAATTCATATATAAAATTTGGTAGGATTTGATTAAATTATAAATTTAAGTTTCGAATTCAATTTAGGTGTCTTCTCTATATTTTTCAAGTTATTGAATTCATATATACAATAAAAACATGGTTAAAAAAAATAACCCAAAAAAATCACCTAGTTCAGTCCAAAATCTATGAAAAGTCTCATAGTTAGACAACGTCATTGTATATCAATACAAAGACCTTGCGTAAATCCCCTTATCAGGTTGTTGAGTGAGGAAAGTTTCTAAGTCGAAGATTAGGCATGATATTTGTTTTAAAAGGAAGTTCGCCAATTAACCAATATCACTGTTAAACACCATGTTAAACACACACATGGTGTATGAGAAGAATAAACACACACACACACACAAGAGACTCAACACACAATGAAGGATAAGAGTGAGGATTTCTTATTTTTCCATTACACTTGATGTACATTTATAATACAATGGTGTGACTCTTGGTTTCACATTCCAAGGTCACTTGGACTCCACTGTGACTTTTCGCATTCCACACCTACCCATGTAGGATTAGGTGTTCCAACATCCCCCCTTAATCGGAAGGGGTATGTGTGAGTCCAAGAAGAGAGTTGTAATACAAATCTGCAAAGTATACATGGCAGCACTTGGGCTGAATCAACTCTCTGAAATGTTGGAAAAAAGAGGTGGCTTAAGGATGACCACCAACACTGGAACGCAAAACTTGTTGCAGTTCCTAGAACTCTTCCAAAACTGGCAAAAATCTGAAGGCTTCTGCTAGAGGAATTGTCCCTCATAAAAAAGGGAGACCTTCAACCTAAAAGAAGAGAGGTCTACTACCTGTGATGGTTTTAGGATTACCAACAACTATGGAATGCTTGAAGCATTTCCTGGAACTCAACCAAAGTTGGCAAGAAGCTGAAGGCTTCTATTAGAGGAAGTGTTCCTCATATATGAAAGGGAGACCTTTGACCTAAAAGAAGGGAGGTCTACTCCCTGTGATAGTTTAAGGTTGTCCATCAACCAAAGATGATGGTTTAAGGTTGTCCACCAACCGAAGGTATGCTCATGGGCATCCGTGTCTCTGGCTACATCTCTGAATCTGGAATGACGAATTGTGGCTCAGGCTCGCTTGAACTGCTGTGTATCTGGCTACAACTCTGAACATGGAATGAGAGATTGTGGCTCATGCTCACTTGATCTGTCGCTGAAGCTTGTACATGACCACCATTTTCGCCCCTGTCAGGGACAAGGTGAGATGATGGTGAAAACTCAACTACAAGTTTGCTCAATATTCGTGAACAAGTTCTGACATGTGTCTTAAACATCTTCTTGGCTGGTGATGCCCATTGCCAAGAAGTGATCCATCCAAGATGAATCTTTGTTCTTGCAGGAGGCTTGTGTCTGAAGCATCTGTCTGAAGAATGAGTGTCTCGACCACAGTGCTTGCATGGATGAAGATAAAAATAGTGATCTTTCATATGGCCAACTCTATCACAGTGTTGGAATTTTACAATCTATTGTTGTTGTTGTGGCGCAGGATCTAGAATAGCTGCAGGTGAACTGTCATACATGAATCTAGCACTCTGAAATATGATAGGCCTGGTGTAGTCTAGAATATGAAAGGACACATCCTTTTCATATCCAAGACCAGTTCTATGCTTGTTGTGGACAAGCTCTTCCCAAGGTCTGATGATGGGCTTGAGAAGTGCAGGCTGGGCTGCTGCATCTGCATGTACATCTGCTCTTGTGCAAGGAACTGAATGTGAATCAACTGCAACTTTATCTTCTTTCTTTTGGTGAGAGTCCTTCACAATCTTCTGAACAGAGACAGGTTCAGAATGGTGACTCTTTTTTTGAAGTTCGTCTTGCTGAAGTTGAGTTTCCAACTGCAAAAACTCAATCTTTTCTTGTGCATCTAACAAACAACTTTGAATGTTACAAAGAGAATTCTTGCTCATTTTTACCATATCATGAACATTTGAATGAATGAGGTTATTCAACAACTCTAATGCCTCATTGATTTTAGCCATTTTCAACAACTTGGGCTCAAAAAATGAAAGGGTGTCGGCTTCAACCGAAAATGCACCCGTTTACAATGTGATTCAACAACAAATACAAATGACTCCAAAGAATTTCCAACTATGGAAATCTCAAAGTACAAAATCTGTTGATTGCAACTATGAAGAAGTAATACAATGTCAATATCTCTGCAAAAATATTTGAATGTGCAGTAAAAACACTTGTGCAAGAAGCCTTTAAGGCAGCTGAATTTTCCTTCAAAGAGTTGTTTTGCACCAATAACAACTCGTCTTCAAATGTCAATTTCTTCAGAAAATCACCCTTATGCCACAAATCACACAATGTCAAATTCACTTTTCTCTAAGTATAGTCCATGCCATTTCTTCAATTATGTTGTTCATTTCCTCTTCTTCCTCTCTCTCTGCTGTTTTTTTTTTTTTATTAATTAGAAATTAATTAAAAAATGGATTAATTAAAAATGGAAATTAATTAATAATGGGGAGAATTTAAAAAGGTCGAATTTAAAAAACAATTGTGGAGGGTATTATATGGGGGCGTAGATATTAAAAAAAAATTAAAATTAAAAAAAAAAAAACGAATTAAAAATCTAAAGTGGGAGTGGATGAGTAAAGTGGAATAGCGCTGGGATGAATGGCGTAGAGAGGGTCGAAAGGAGGGGGGTGGGTTGTTGCAGGTGGGGCGGTGGATTTTTGTGGGAAAGTCGATAAGGGTAGGAGGGTTAGCGTAGGTCGACCGCCAGGGAGGATGGTAGGGGTTTGCAGGCCGCGGTGAGGGCCGGTGTAAGCAGGGGAAGGAGGTGCGTAGGGGGATGGGAGAGTTGGGATTTAGGTGAGGAGCGAAGGGTGTCGTGGCAGCAAGTTTAGGGAGAGCGGGTGAGGTCAAGAGGAGAGGGGAGGCGTTTGTGAGTGGGGGTGAGGTGCGGGTAGAGAGGTGAGTGCAGAATGCTCGGGTAGTGGGTAGGGTAGATGGGGTGGGATTTGGGAGGAGTGCGTAAGGGATAGGGCCGTAGGTGAGGGTCGTAAGCAGAGTGAGGGTGTGGCTGGATAGGTAACGCAAGTTTGTGCAGAATGGGGAAGCGTAGGGAGGGCATAGAGTTGAGGGAATGAGGAAGATGTCATGGGGTTCGAGCGAATGGGAGGGGTTGGGTAAGAGGCAAGGGAGGTGGGATGTGAGGTATTGTTGTAAGGTTTGAGAGCAGGGGGGGCCGAAAGGCCTGAAAGTTGAGTTGAGTTTTTTTTTTTTTTTTTTAATATTAAAATAGCAGTGTAGAGCAAATTTAAGGAACTTTTAGTAGCAATTTTAGCAGCAATACACGGCAGATGACATAGCAGAAATCAGCAGAATTTTTCAAGAAATTATAGCAGTAAAAAATCCAGCAGCAGAAAAACTCAGAATTCTTTTGCAGTAAAAATCAGAAACTTCTACTTCAGAAACCCACTTTGAACAATATTTTCCAGCAGCTCTTCAAAATGCAAAATTTAATAAGGGGAAGAAATTAGAATGAAAACCTTCAGATGCGCAGTGCTACTCTTCTTCAAAACCACTGCTTCTCTTCTTCAAAACAATTTTTTAATGCTGCAGAAAGCTTGATGAATGCAGCAAAAAGACTGCTGCAGAAATCTCTAAGTGCTGCAAAAATTATCAAATTTTTTGCAGATATGCACAGGACATAAATACAAATGGCTCACTCAAGGTTGAGCTGGTTATGGACGTATCAACTCTGATACCATGTTAAACACCATTTTAAACACACACATGGTGTATGAGAAGAATAAACACACACACACAAGAGACTCAACACACAATGAAGGATAAGCGTGAGGATTTCTTATTTTTCCATTATACATGATGTAAATTTATAATACAATGGTGTGACTCTTGGTTTCACATTCCAAGGTCACTTGGACTCCATTGTGACTTTTCGCATTCCACACCTACCCATGTAGGATTAGGTGTTCCAACAATCACAAAACAAAAATCCATCGCGAAACTTGTTAAGAGACGAGAATCGCATTCGGGCGAAAGTTCAAACACGAATGAAATAAAATCCTCCAAACTCCCGAATAGGAATTTGGGACTTCTGGCTTATCTGGCCTTCACTGTAGTGTGACCAATGATTTCAGGTAGAAAGGGAACGTGTTATTTCAAAGCAATTTTGATATAACAGGAAACAAATAAATATAGGGAAAAATCATCCACGATCTCTTGTAGAATTACAGTTGGTAAATAAAAGAAATGAGAAGTAACACATGTTATCCCTCCCTTTGCAAAACCCTCCAGGATTGAGTCTGCACATATGAATATGTTCAACATGTCAATTCCAATTCCATTGAAAATTACGATAGGCTACATTGCCCTTCTCATCTTACCAGTACTCTGAGCGACAATGACCATAGCTTGTCTTATCCTCCGAGAAGCCCATTGAAGGGGCTCAATAGGTACTTTGGAGATAGTTAACCATGAGTTAGGTTCACTCACACTTGTACCTGATGGGTTGGTATCCAGAGGTGTATCATAGTTCCTATTCCTTGTTTGAAAGAACAATTCTTCGCCAGCCATGTAGATCTCGTGACTACCTCCTCTGGTATCGTTTTGGGGTGGTTTTTTTTGCTGGGTGTTAACCATGCCTTGGTGGGGGAAGGGTTCCTACATTACAATGGGTTGTTGGGTAGGTCCCCCTTGTCCTTGATTACCCTAAAGTTTTTTTCAATTATGGGACTTTGGGACAATGGTGAGTGTGATGGCCATATTCACCACATATGGCACAAGAGTGATTTGTCCTTAGACTGGGTCTCTTGTTTTTCCCTTGGGAGCTATTATTTGGCTCTTCGTTTTGATTTCAATTGGGCTTGCCCCCAGACTGAGATCATAGGGGGTGTTGTTGATTACTGCCCCCTTGTCCAGAGTCTCCTTTTTGCTTGTTCCTAGGCTTCTTTTTTGCATCATTTTGAGGATTATTGTTATTCTCCTAGTCATAAGACCATCGCTGTTGAGCCCAAGATGGTTGCACTAGATTCACTGGTGCATTTTTTGTGTTGGTGGTGGATTTTGTGTATAAAAAGGGGGTATAGGTTCCCCTATCCCTCATTAGTGTATGATTGTTGGGGAGGCTCTCTTGTATCAACATTCCTAGCTGAGTACCAGTTCCCCTGTGAGGGAGGGTATGAGCCTCCTTGCTATTGATGGTATGGTATTGCCCCATTCTTCATATTCTGCAAAGGTGTAGACTGACTTTTATGGTTGCCATGTTGTGATGCTTTCTGAGTAGAATCGTATAATTATCCTATGTACTGGTTATTTCTACTTAAGTGACCTTGGGTCAAGGATCCAATCAAACTATTCGCATTATTCGA
The DNA here is from genome assembly GCA_034641835.2 of Pinus albicaulis. Lineage (NCBI taxonomy): Eukaryota > Viridiplantae > Streptophyta > Pinopsida > Pinales > Pinaceae > Pinus > Pinus albicaulis. The sequence continues at coordinate 459,405,850 of CM076569.1, read as the reverse complement.
CACGCCTGTTAACTCTATATAAGTTTACAGGCACGAGGAATTTGGTAGGACATTGTAAATATATCCTGACTAGGTGTAAATGAGCTCAAATTGTTGGGCCTTGCTAATGGCATCCTCCCCAGAGGTGGGTTTTTGTGTCTCCACTTCTTTTGAAATATTAGTTGTGAGATTTTTCAAAGATAATTCCAACAACACTCTATCAGCGGGTTTGGATTTAAAAAAACTACGACATTTCTGCCATTCATGGAGATGGTACGATATAAGGACAGTTGCTGTGCCTAAAATGTGTCAGTGGTTCCATTCTTGAATCATGATGGATGGGGAGATGAAAATAGGTGAGGAACGTGGTACCGAGGGTGCTAAAGGCTCCATGAGAAGCAGAAGGCTACTCAACATACCATTTCTTCGGAAGCCCTAGTATGGTGCGTTGAAAAAGTCTTAGTCTAATGGTATCATCAATGATACTATTGGACGAACACCACATGTGGAAAGTCATGATATGATTTCCTAGGTCTTTCGCTTGCTTCCATTCAAATGTTTGTATATCCGGAGGGAGATTTATGGGCATGGGAGTCCAATTAAGGCCATGAGAAATGGGGTCATTATTTAACTTCGTTAGATCTGGAAGATTAAGTTATGCTGAGAAGGGTAACTTTGTATTGACTACCATTGTATACTGTAGAAAAATAGGTATGTGAATGTGATGGTTTAGGGGGGTTTCCTAGTGAATAGTACCCTCTGGTGTGCCCATAATGGATGTTTTATTGAGTCCCTGAAGGGGTAACGCTCCTCTACCCCTTAGGGGTTGTAGGAGGGGTTGAGTGTGGTGACCCTGCTGGGGTTTCCACTGGTCTGGTGTTGGGTGGCCCTTGGGGGTGTTAGAGTCAGTCTTTGCATCCTATCACCAATGATAAAATGGAATCTTATCATGTCTTTTTGGTGTCCCATAAGCAAATTTTTGTCCAGCAACGGGGCACACAAACGAGAAATGTTACAGAAGAATATTATGTTACTGTGAACATGAGCTTTAAAAGTAACAAAGTAATTTTACTATTTTCAAAAGTAACAGAAAATTGTTTTCATATTGTGATGAAATATGACAACAGGTAGGAGCAAGGTCCATCAATAGCGCTACCTTCCTTTTCATTTTCACATTCAAACCATTCGACATGATGACTGTTCTAGGGTCGTAGAAGAATACCATTGGTAAGAAACAACATCAACTCCATTTAGGGTAATGGACCTTCAACATTTTTCTGTGTTACAAAACTTGGAAGGTTTGACCCGGATTTGCTGGTCACATCCATCTTGAACAATAAAATGGGCCAAGATAATTTGGTGATGAGCCAAACCCACTACCCTGGAGTCTTAACTGTTGGAAGCGAGTTTGACTTATGAGTACTCAGTGATGGGTAGTGTTTTAACTTTTTACCAATGAAATGATCTTATACTTGATATTTTTTTGTATTATCCTATTAGAAATAATGCTTACATTAAATTGGTTTATTGGTTTTGATTAGATTGTTGGAGATTACGAGTTATTGATTCTGTTGGAAAGTCATCTTAATTTTGCAAAGGTTTCATCGAGTGGACAACTTTGATATATGACTGTTGAATCTTTAAAAAAGCCATGCATGTTTCTTATGTTTTCCGCATCCTTCTCTTCTTTGATTGGGGATTTCTCTGGATTTTCTATGGATTTCTCTTCTATGGTTGGTGATGGTCGTATTTCTGGTTCAACTGTGCCTTGAAGCTTGGTATTGAAATAGTCTTGAGAAATGTGAAATCAAGTTTGTTGAAGCTCTGCATGTAGTAGCAGTGCAAATACAACATCTTGAATGTTGGCTTCCTAACTCGTTGAGACAAATTAGTGGTGGCACTGGGAGTGAAGCTATTTGTTGTGACTGATGATAACTTTATGGATATGTTTATTGCACCTAGTGCTGTGGACCTTCTTAGGAATGAAAGCTAAGTCATGCATAAGCATCTGAATATTTTGCAGTATTGCTTGAATGATTTTGGAATCTTTCTTGTGCACTTTTAGTTGGATCGATATGTCAAATCTATCACTATGCATATCACATTTAGTGGTTGTCTTATCAATCAACAAGACATGGGTTTAGTTGTTTGAACATTATTTGGATTACCATTCAATCAAATGAATAATGTTGAAAATATCAAACATATCATTGGGGTTCACTAGATTCGAGAAGTTTCCCAAGTCATAAATCCTCTACCTCCAGTAACAACGTTGAGAAAATTTTTAAACCCTCCTAAATAACCATTGAGGGAACTTGCACACTTTGAACATGAATTATAAACTTCTTTCTTTCACTTAAAAATTCACAACAATTAAATTAAAATTAGACTCACCTCTATTGTATTTCATTGTCCATAGGCATTCCTTCGCACCTCTCGGTGCAATTGTTAGTCTTAGCTATGGACCAGAAACCAATACTCCGCTTTGCCACACGTTCAAGAACATAGGAAGCACGAGAAAAATGAGAGAAGAGAAATGGAGTTGCATTAGAGCAATTCAGCATGCAGATTTTTGATAAATCTGAAAACACCGCTTGCCAACGAGTCCAATTAAATTAGCAAACAGCGGTACATATTTGTTGTGATAAACTAATTGGCTATCAAATTTTGTTTGAAATTTTGTTCAAACATTGAACCTTTACAAAAATCCAAATCCCGTGACAACTATTTCCTGTACTTTCATGTTGCTGTTGCATTGAGGTGCTGACATGAACTTCACATGGATGTACTTGCACGCCATTGACGTGACTTAATAGAAGCCAAATGATTTTCGGATCTATATATGAACTCGATACTCAATACTTTCAATCATATATCCTCAACACCGTTGCCACACCCGAGCAACATCCGGCTCGCTCCTTACAAGAACCCACAGATTCAGCAGCATCTTGGAGATCCGGACTGGTATAATAATTAATTAGTTTTTACCAGAAATTAGTTCTGGATTTATGCCATTTCGTTTTTCGTTTCTTGCCATTCATAGCGTCCCATGACTGAGAATCGATTCTCTCTTCAGAATCACCTTAATTGGCCTTTGTTTTGTCAGGCTGATAATACGGATGGCTCCACGTAAGTAAATGAAAGGTGCTTGCTAAGTATTTATATTGTATGTAATTTACAGGAATGGAAGAACTGAAGCAGCTGTTACTCACCGCCTATCTGGAGCTGGAAGGAGCGAGCACTAGCGCAGCAACGCAGGATGACAGGCTGCTCCACCTCCAAGAAGCTTTGACATCTACACGTAGAGAACGGGACAAAGCGAGAGAGCAGCTGATGAAACTCGAGGCACAATACTTCAACACACAGAATCACGTCGTGTGTAGCGATCAATCCCAGCGGATCGACACCAAGCTTGCCGGCCTGGATCTCGAGGTGAATCTGTCCACCATGAATTGCTATTTGATCTCTTCTCAGCCTTCGCTCGTCGATCCTTTGCCCAACAGTACCAACTGCCCTCCACCGACCGCCGACCAACTCCACTGGAACGTCGACCCGCACAAACCTCCCATTTCGTCTTCCAGCGTCCACTGCTCGAATCACATGGCGCAACCGTTATATGACCAAGAGGAGGAGGGGCTATGTTTTCTCCAAGGGCAAGAATTCGAGCAGCAGCACCACCAGATCCAATCCCAGATCCCTTCTTTCGTCGAAGATAAATCACAGGACTACGACTTGTGTCTGCAATGGCAGCAGGAGGCGGCACCTGCCACAGGCCTAAGACAATCGTCAAATCCACTTATTGGGATACCAGACGTTTCAGTGAGCGGTCATATGTCTCATCATTCCACCCCCAAAGCAGTCCGTGCTCCTCCTCCTTCCATTATCGGCTGCAGCGCGGCGGCCGTGCCAGAGCCGCTTGGCGCCGCCTTGCCCGAGAGAGGTAAGTTGTTGAAGGCCGTCATGCAGGCGGGGCCGCTGTTAGAGACGTTGCTCTTGACAGGCCCGCTGCCTCAGTGGAGATCACCACCTCCAGCCCTGGCTACAGTGGAGATCGGCCCCGAGATATCTATCCTCTCGTCACCTAATTTTCTACCTATGGACCCCATAGCCCCGCTGCCTCAATGGAGATCCCCACCACCGGTCCCCGATACAGTGGAGATGCCCAGTGTATCCATGCGCTCCTGTCCTGATTTTCTACCTATCAACACCATACCCCACCCTCTGCACAATATCCATGGCCCCGCTTATCTGAACTCAGCTGTCTCGTCTTCTCATCAGAGCCTCCGCCCACGTAGAAGAATTAACAAACCCTCCACTGCCACAGTCATAAGTTCTGGGAAATACGGCTCAGAAGCTGCATCAATCTCTTCCAAATTGTCATTCGTCCCGGTCCTTAACTCAATGAACAATACCATCATATGCAACCATCCACTGAAGTTAAGTAAGATGCAATAAACCACTTATAATGATATGTTTCAACCCGATAGCAAGTTGCGAGGAGGTCTATATTTCTAATTATAACGAATGGTGTAAATGGTTATATTAGGCTATGAGAACCTCTTGCTTAATTCGTTCTTCCAAACTTTAAACTGTATGGTGATGTAGATGCTTTGATATAACTCCTCCGAAATGGGTTGTTTCTCTTAGAACAAGAGAGTGTGACATTCCATTTTTATTTTTATTTTTTTTAATTTAGATTTAACATTCCACAATTTTGGGATTTGTGGTTTTGTTTAATTTTCTTTTATATTTTATAGGAAAATCAGTTGTCTCTCTTCAATCACCAGATTGTAACCATCTAGGCCTTTGGTTATGTACAATTAAAAAATTAACACAAATTTGTTTTTAAAATTATTATATTTCAATTCACAACAAAAATTTTCTTACTTATGTAATTTTTATCTTTTGAAAATTATTTCGATAAAACTTGTTTCATGTTATTGTATATCTCAATTTAATATATATATATATATATATATATATATATATATATATATATATATATATATATATTATTTTTTAATATGTAATTAATATATATTTAAAAAATAATAAATATAGATAAATATATATTCATAATAAACATCAAAATACTTAAAATATTTATAACAATTAACTAAATTAATTATAATACATATATATAACAAAAATAAAAAACAGTGAAACAATAATAAATAATAAAAATTCAACATCATATTAAAAAAATAAATAAACTTAATAGAAATTAAGTCTATGAACATGATATTTTTGTAATTAAATTGAAAAATAACAAAATAGCATAACTAATTCTCTTTAACCCTTTACCCTACATACTTACTACAATTATTTTGTGGAAATTAAAACTTACCCAAATAAACAGTCATTTCTATTAAAAAAAATATTTGACTAAGCTTCTCACTGTCCAATTGATAGCCTGTCGTTGTACCAAAAAAATGAAAATTTTCTCATCGAGACAAACCACTCGCTGAGCTAAATTAAAAAAAAAAAAAAAAAAAAAACCTATGAATGAATCTTTAAAAAAACCATAAATTTTCTGAAACATTTTGCTAATAAAAGTCAAGCACATATTCATGATTCCTGTGGTTGTAAATGAGATTGACGAGTTTCCAAAATGGGGTGTGTCCAAAATGCAGTAACCACACACGTTTAGCAATTAGTTATAATAAACTCAAGCTGGTCAAAGATACGAAAGTGTTATTAACAAGTTAGTTGCATTGATTGGGGGATAGGAGACGTGTAAATATATTGAATCGATGAAAGAAAGGTGTTGTATACGAGTGATTAGGTATACCTTTCCGGAATGTAAAGAAGGGAAGCAACAAGTGGTGTTGAGAACAATTGGCCGGACAATTAGTACGCTTCTTTAAACCAGGACATTCGACATGCTTACAGTTACGTAGACTGAACAAATAATGAACATTTTTTTTCCTCCAGCGACACTACATAAAGAAGGGTAAGGAAGAGATGTACTATGTTTTGATTTCATTTTTCATTTCTATAGGTTGTTTTTTATGTTTTTTTTTTTTTTCAAATTAATTCATGTGTAAATTTATTTAAAGTATTGTTTAAATTATATTTTTAAATGTTAAATAAAATTTATAAGAGTAAATAAACATTTTAACTATAATTTCTTTTCAATATATATTTTTTTTCTAAGTAGTATATAATATATATATATATATAATTGATATTAAAATATTTTACATAATATTTATATGGAAATAATTTACCACTCTAATTAAAATGAGTTTTTTTATTATGAATGTATTTTTAAGTATATGTGAATATTAATTGGTATTAAAATATTTTATTGATAAAGCATTTTGAATATTTTTATATACAAAATAAATATATTTATTTTAACATTTTTTTCCTATATATATGAAGTTGATATGGAATAAATTAGTTAACATAGATTTTCAAATAATTTATTTAAATCTCTGGCTGAAATATTTATGAAAAGTATATGATTTACACATTTTTTTTTAAGTTAGAACATCATTTTTGTTTTTTAGTTTTATTTTAAAGACGGGGAATGACAGACTTACACTTTCTCTCATATTAGCTTGTACAAGCAACATAGATCCATCTGAAGTATGAATAAAAAGAACAAAATTTCTTCACTTGCAAACTTCTTTAGAGTGCAAAATACAACACTAAATAAAGTATATATAAGACCAATTAAATGTTTTAATCATAGTTTTTTTAAATGATATATATATATATATATATATAATTGAAATTAAAATATTTTACATAACATGTACATAGAATCGTTTTATCATACAAATTAAAATGATTTTTTTTATTATTATTGATTTTTTAAATATATTTCAATATTAATTAGTATTAAAATATTTTATTGATAATTCACATTGAATATTTTTCTATATACAACATTAAAATCCTATATTTTAACAAAATTTTTTCCCATGTATAGATATATATGTATATGAAGTTGATATGGACATAAATTAGTTAATATAAATGTTAAAATAGTTTATTTAAATCTCAATGAAATATTTTTGAAAAGTTATATTAGATTTAAACATTCTATGCACATTGTTTTTACTTCTAATTATTTTATGGAATTGTTTTTTTTTATGACCTACATTATTTTTCTATTTAGAACTAGTTTTATTTTAAAGGGAACTCATGGATGGAGAGACTAACACATCCCCTTATACTGGGTTGTAGAACCCAACATAGATCCATCTTAAGGAGGGATCTAACCTGAGTGAGATGAATCAAATTTCTTCACATGAAAGCTTCTTTAGAGTGCAAAACACAATATTATTTTTCAATATTTAAATTGTATTTTTGAATGCTAAATAGGCTATATATATATATATATATATATATATATATATATATTTATATATGACTAAATGCATATTTTAACCATATATTTTTTAAATGATATATAATATATACATAATTAACATTAAAATATTTTACATAACATGTACATAGAAACATTTTATCACTCAAATTGAAATGGTTCTTTTATTCATGTATTTTAAAGTATATGTCAATATTAATTGGTATTCAAATATTTTATTGATGACCTCCATTGAATACTCGTTTATTTATAAAATTAAAATATTTTATTTTAACACTTTTTTCCCTATATGTATGAAGATGATATCAACATAAATTAGTTAATATAGTGTTGGGTGTGGAGCCTGATTATCTTGTTTATTTTGTATCACAGTGTTGGACCCCTGTACCTTAATGGGGTGAAAACGCCACCCGTAATTAAACGATGCCTGGGGGGTCCAGGGGGGGCGGCTGCAACTTTATGGAGCCCCCCCTGGCGGGGGGATTCGAGGGCAGCGCCCCCGAAGCTAAGAACAAATGTAAAATTTCCTTGTAAAAGTATATTAATTTCTAGTCAATCTGGGCCATTCATTAGGCGGATGATCTGATGGTAGAAGTTATGTTTAGTTTAGGGTTTTTTCCCTAGAAGGCAACCCCTCGCTTTTATGAGGGTATTTTATTGCGGCTATGGATATGGTGTGTGTATTCTCAGAGCGAGAAAAAAATAGGGAGACTGTGAGAGAGAACAGAGGATATCACAATGGATCTGCTATAGGTTGTGTCTCTTCATTTTTGCTAGATAATAGAAAGGAAGGATTGGCTGTTCGGGGTGGACGTAGCCCAAACTGGGTGAACCATGTATATCTGTGTCTCTCTGGTTTTATGTGTTTTATGTGCTTGTGTTTTCCGCATATTTTATATGTTGCATTTCTCTGTAATATTTAATTTTCTAACAACTGGTATCAGAGTCGAAGGTCTATTTTGCTGATAAACTCGCAAGAAAGAAGGGTTCCTGGTTCGAGTGGGAGCAATGGTGGAAGATGGTAAGTTTAGGGTCGAGAAATTTAACGGCCAAAACTTCCCGCTATGGAAGATGCAGATGGAAGATTATTTGTATCAGAAAGATCTGTACCTACCATTGAGTGGAAAAAAAAATAAGCCGACGACTATGACAGATGCAGAATGGGATATTCTCGATAGAACGACGCTCAGAACAGTACGGTTGTGCCTCGCAGCGTCGGTAGCCTTCAATATTTCATAGGAAACAACAACAGAGGGTTTTATTAAGGCGTTGGAGAAACTATATGAAAAACCCTCGGCCTCAAACAAGCTACTGCTTATGAAACGTTTATTTAATATGAATACGTCGAAAGCTGGATCTGTTGCAAACCATTTAAATGATTTAATACAGTTACCAGTCAGTTAAGTTCTATAGGGGTAAACTTTGAGGATGAAGTTAGAGCTTTGTTATTTCTGTGCTCATTGCCAGAAAGCTGGAATGGTTTAGTTATGGCCATTAGTAACTCTGTCTCTGGATCTAGTACTTTAAAGTTTGAATATGTTGTTGGTGCTATCCTTAGCGAGGAAATGCGACGAAAAAGCTCTGGCGAGACATCGGGTAATTCTTTGAGTGAAAAGTCTAGGGGAAGAAGAATGGAAAGAGGAAAGAGCTTGGGATATCACAGTAAATCAAGGAAAGGCAGATCCAAGTCCAGATCGGGGATAGTGTGCTGGAAATGCGGAAAGAAAGGACACTTAAAGAAATATTGTAGATCTCGGAAGGGAAAAGAAGGAGACACACAACAAGAAAACAATCATGAAGAAAATGTGACAGGTGATGTGTTACAAGATGCTTTGATTCTTTCTTTCGAAAATGTTACTGATTCTTGGGTTGTAGATTCAGTGGCTTCATTCCATGCCACACCTGATAAGAAATATTTTCATGACTATGTTCAAGGAGATTTTGGACAAGTTCTTTATGGTGATGATAAACCCTGTAAAATTATTGGAATGGGTAAAGTTTTTATAAAACAACAGAATGGAAACCAATGGCTACTAAAGGAGGTAAGGCATGTTCTAGATCTGAAGAAAAGTTTGATTTCAACAGGGTAGTTAGGTGGTGAAGGTTGTGTGACAAATTTCATGGATAAAACTTGGAAGGTCACCAAAGCAGGGAAAATTTTAGGGGCGAATTTTAGCCCAAAGGCGAATTTTAAGGGATTTTAAATTTTATTAGGGCGAATTTTTTATATAAAACCCATTTTCTATAGTTTAATAAAGTTAGCCCAATAAATATTACAAAAATAATTAATTATTAAATATTAGCCCACCAAAAAAAGGGCGCATAAAACTGGAAACATGAAATTCGCCCCGATTTTTTTTCGTTGGAGGAGATTTCCATGGCATTCGCCTGGATTTACAGGGTCGGAGGGAGGGGATAGATTGATTCGCCCCATCAGGTTGCTGTTCTAAAGAATTCTGGAGTGCTTTACCAAAGAAGTTTGTGTCAACATCGTCCGACTCTCTGAGGTCAACTCAGGTGAACGCATGGATGGCGCCCGAGGATGTGTTGAGTAATAAAGAGGGGGATTAGCAGCTCTAGTAGATTAAGTAGCAGCACCAGTAGCAGCCTAACGAGCTTCAAGTTAGAAGAATGTTGAATTTTTCAAAAAGAGCAACGGCAGGAGGAAGAGGCAGAGTGGCCCCCGTGGCGGACCTTATGGCTTTGGGCATTATCACAGGCCCACGTTTTATTTCAAATCCGATGCTTCGCAGGGTTGCCATTTATTCTCCCAACCTTCAGAGGCCAGTCTCCCTCTCTCCTGCATATTTTCTTCTCGTTTTCAATTTACTATGGTGTTTTTTGCCTGCTGGATGATACTTCCCGCGTAACTTAAAATTATAGAATGAATTGAACAAACTATTCCAGTCTCCTGTATTAATTTATGTTTTAGTTATAACTTTGCCTCAAATGCCTCTCTCATAGTTATCTACAAATTCGATTCAGGAAATTGAGCTTAGGAGTGTCACATTCACGGAGGCACAACAGCTCAAGGGAGTCACATTTAGGCGATCACCTAGGAAATAGCTCAAAGCTTAGTTCAAAATCGTTAGGTGATTCTAGAGCCAGAAAACGGTCTGTCTCTTCCAACCATCATTCATTGTCTGGCCATGCCCGAGATTCTTCCAATGCTAGAGAAAAATTTGCAGTGTATAGGGGTTCTCAAGCCGATTGCTAGCTAACTAGACCCATATCTGACCAATACAGAGGCCACAATGCATATACGCCAGAAGATAGCGATATTTGTCTGCATAGAACCCGTGACTTTGACAAGGGTTTAGATGATATGAACAATGTAGTGAGAATGAGGTCTAGTAGCTTGAAACTGAGGGAATCAAGTCCAAATAATAATAAAAGATACTGGTCTCCATCAAGTGCTTTGAATAGCGTCCCGCCTTATTACCATTGTGGTACCTCTCAAAGGGGGCAATATAGCTATCGCCGGGAAAATCTGCAAACTTCCAGAAACCAAACACAATTAAGGCAAGACCAAAATCAATATGCAGGCTTCTCTCCCAAAGGTCTTAATAATCCCCAAAGAAAAGCTCGACAAATGAAGTCGGGCAGGGAAGCTTGGCAGAGAGAAATAGAGAAAATAAACGCTATGAGAAGTCATGCACAAGGCAATATGGGCAGTGTACGAACTGATAGCCATCTTATGGCATTAGATAGAAAAACTGCCAGTCAATATATATCATTGTATGTTATCCTCTTCAAGGTCTTACTATTGCCCAAAAGAAAGCTCTAGCAATGAAGTTGGACAGAGAAGCTTGGCAGAAACAAACAGAGAGAATTAACGCTATGAGAAGTTATGCAGAAGGCAGTGTGGGTAGTGTACGAACTGATAGCCAGCCTATGAAATTAGGTACATATGCACGTTACGCTCCTCAAGGTCTTAATATTGCCTCCAAAAAAGCTCTAGCAATGAAGTCAGACAACAAAGCTTGGCGGAAAGAAATTGAGAGAATAAATGCTATGAGAAGTCATGCAGAAGGCAGTATGTGCAGTGTAGGAACTGATACCCAGCCTATGACATTAGATACAAACCCTTCTTCTGGAACAGAAGAGGTTTTATCAATGAGTAATCAAGGTAGAGACAATATGCTAATGCTTACTTCACCTGCATTAGACTGTGGGGCTCTTATACAAAAACTAGATTGTGTGTCCGTTGAAGAAAATGTTCTTGTTCAGGGCCCTATAGCCACAGAAACAGGAGGCAAACAAGTTAGTTTATCCAATCCGAATAAAACCACTTCAGCACAAAATCAAGGACTACAGCATCTAGAAAATCGAAATATTTATTCACCCAAGAATCCTTTAATTAAGCCGGTGACATCTTTAGAAAAGGTTGGTTTTCATTCAGGAATCGCAAAACAACAAGCCATATGTCTCATATGACTGACGCAGGTGGAGTTTCTGGTAACAAGTTTGTACAAAGGAATCTCGAGGAAACCCCATTTAATCAGGAAGACAAGAAAGGGAGGCCTTTACAAATGGAGGACAGAGGCAGCTGCAGGATAGAGCAGAAAAACATTAAAATTTCTGTAACTAAGGGTGAGCATATTGGGCTGGACAATGGTCAAGATTATGCAATTAATGAAGGTTGAACTGGTGTTACAGACATTGATAGCAAAAATGTTCCGGAGAAACTTATTCATTTATACAAAAATATTTGCATTGTTGAGGATGTGGAGAGTGGAGACTGCAAAGATGGTTGCAGGGAAGCTGATGGGAGAGTAGAAAAATCTTATTCATGCATGTGATACAGAGGTTGGTTCAGTTTCCTACCATTTCTGTTTTGTATTTGTCTTAAAAGGTCAAGAGTTTTTTGATTGATTTTTATTTTGTAATAATGTTTTTTCCCGGATCCATCGTATTAAGTAGATATTTACTGTCGACATTTCAAACCAGGACAAAGAAGGAGATCAAGAGTTATAAGTACTACTATTCCGGCTATTTCATTGATCCTTTGCCTTGTACTGTTTAATCTGTTTTTCTCATATGAAGCAGGATTGTGGTCTGTTTGTATGATTATATTCTTTTTCATCTATGAACTTGAATGAAATTGTTTAGTTCTTGAACTTCTCTCAATTTTTTTGGTAGTTTTACCTCTTCCATAAACTTCTGATTTTATTAGTGGACCAGGACTATTGTCCATTATCTAGGGAAGAAACTTCCCCATTACCTTTATAAAGGTAGTTTAATGCATGTATATGAACATTGATGCAACTGAATTCAATATTTATTGGCATAGTAGGCAGTTGGGTCGATGGACCCCATTTTTAAACAATTGATGTCAACTGCAAGTCTACTAATTTTTGTGACCTACAATTTAGATTTTTTTGAACTGGGACTAGTTTTCATTTATTCCAGCTTAGCTCAAAGAAAACCGGTTTTTTTATTTTGTGCTTGAAGGGGTAACGAGATGAAAATGGCTCCTAAAGACTTGAACAAATTTTAAATTATTCAAGCTGTCATTTTCATGTCCTCTCTTCCATAGCCAGTTTTCTCAATGCCCCCATTTGACATGACTTCTAGAAACTTATGGTCTCAGTGTTTTCAACCTGCCTTTTCATTTTGTCTTAGGCATGTGCTGAGTAGTTTTTTTCCCAATATTTACTGTACCCTCAACATTGCAAGTGCTTTAATGAAAATCACATTGAATTAGCTTTTTTGGGTGTTCCTGTCTACTAGCCATGCAAACTGTTGTGATGCTCAATGCAGGTTGCAGACATTAATATCAAGGAAGAGAGCCCAGTTGGTCATGGGAAGATCATTTGTTTCAGCATATCTTGTGGATCTCAAGCTGATTTTGGCAATGGGAAGTCCTGTGTATGAGTAGACGTGCTGGATGGTGGTGAAGATGTCTTGTCAGAATTTTCCCATTATTTTGGAGATCCATCTATTCGAAAGGTGAGGCATAGTCACCACATTTGAATGGAAATGAACTGTTGAACAACATTATTAATCAACATGAGTTTGAGATCTAACTCTGCTGGTATACACTTCATGTTTAACTTTCGATCACTTTGCTTGAAATGTAAATTTGATCATATTTTATGTGTTATTAATTTTAAAGATATAAAGTTTTAAACACACTCAATAAATCACTCTCCTTATTAGGAGATAAAGCATTAAGAGTTTGAATCATCGTGAGGCCTCGTGATGATTCTAGCCTCCTCACACTCAATAGTTTGACAAATCAGTGTGAGGAGGCTAGAATCAATTGTGATATCATTCTAACCTCTCTGAGTGTGATCAATCTCTGCATTTACATGTTCTTAGCCAGTTTATATCAATATAAAAATGCCCAAAATGATATTTCTTATGAGGACGAGGAATCCTTGAGCAGAAGGCCACTTCTTCCTTCATGAGCATATGTTGAGATATTTAAGGGAATTGTTAAGGTATCTCTGTTCAAGCAGAGTGGCATTACTCTCAGGCAAGACAAATTGTAAAGCTAGGTACAATACATGCTATCCTTGATTTCTATGTTGAAAGTGTCCCATCATAAATGAGTGTTTATATTGAAAATGCCTTAGTTATAAGTGGTGCATGTGTATCTTGGAGCCCTTATTAGGATGATTAGGTAACCCTATATACAAATATCACAGTTACTTGCGTAAAGAGAGTGGCCTTCACTGTTTAAAGAGAATGAGATTAACAGGAATTCTGTTAAACATTGGAGCTTTAATACAAAGTTAGTTGAGATTATGCTCTTTGATTCACTAGAGCAAGTTTGGTGTCTAGCTCACTTAAAAGAACCATTCAACGTTTCTCACTTGGCTCCACTTCTAGCCTGTAACAAAAAATTATATTGAAGAAATGAGATATCTAAAATATATATTGTTACAAGCGAAGCTATTCTGCAAAAGAACCTAATGGTAGATGCATCATTAGTTGACATGCATTTTAAAATAATTAATGATGATTTTAGTGAAGGTAAAGAAGGTTAGGTTAATCTAAGAAGGCACTCTTAACATGGATACTTGTGTTTGTTATGAAAGCACCATCTTATTTGGTTCTGATTGGGTGAGTTAAATCACATGGTTCAAAAATAGCCATGAGCTTGTTCAATTTCAAGAACTACAATATATAACTCTCATTTATTGATTTTGTCAACATGCTCATTATCTATTAGTATTTATTGTGTTATACCTGGGCCTTTTGCCTCCATAACAGGAGTAACATGCACTATTGCTAGGTTTCACTTGGGATGAAAGGATGATTATGAGTTATGATTGTTAAACTTTGAGTGCAACCTATAACAAATGGACAAATAATTTACAATGTAAATATCCTCAACATAAAGATGAAATTTAATTAATATAACAACCATAACAAAGAAGCACATACAACAACCAAGATTTTTTTCTCATCAGTAACAAATTATGGCTCACGTTGTTGATTTGTCTTCTTTTATAAAGAATGTGCAAACACAGAAATGATGTTGCTTCTAAAATTCTGAATGCAATTTTGAAACAACTTCGCTTCTAAAATACAAGAATGCAATCCAAAACTTTCTTTGCACATTCTATTTAGAAATAGAATCTGCCAGTGACATGTTATGAAATTGGGAATACCCTAACAATTTCCCACTTGGAAATACATTGTTCAAGGTTGAATACCCAACTTACCCCTACACCAAGAAAATTTCCTCCTATCCATTGCTTTAGTTGAAGAACATATTTCATTACCTAAATTCCTAGACTTGAGTATTGATACCTCACTATACTCAATTAAACCTCTCTAAAATAGTAGAATTTCACCGTGATATGATTTTTCCATGGATACAACTTGTGATTCTTTCCCAATGTAATTGCATTCTAATTGTAACAAGTAGGGATGGGTCCATGTTCAAAGTCCAATATCTGTGCATAATTGTGACAAACAAAAAATGTGCTTGGAAGTCTTTGACGTTGCAATGTACTTTACTTCAATTAGGAACGGGCATCCACTTATTGTCTCTTACTCCGAATTCACAACTCCAAACAATGTAAATAGATATGCACCGGTCGAGTTTTCATTATCAACAAACCCATACATATGAAGCATATTGCTTCCATCTCGTTGGTATCAAAGAGCATATTCAATTTTAGATGAACTGAGATATTTGTGATGCATATCTTCATTCTCATTTTTCAGGTTTCTTGACAAACCTACAGTTGAAGATGAGTTGGACGATGAGTGTAAAACAACCTTCAATTGGCGACTATGCACAGTCCAAGAGGTTGAAGAGGTGAAAGATGTTCTTGGGCTGTTACCAATTTGGATGGCATGTTTGATGTATGGGGTTGTCTTTACACAATCTTCAACATTTTTCACAAAATAGGGGAGCACAATGGATAGAAACACTGGTATACATTTTGAGATCCCTGCTGCAAGCTTACAATGTTTTACTAGCCTATCTATTCTCGTATTGGTGCCTGTTTATGACTGCATCTTTTTTCCAATCGCAAGGCGCTTGAAAAAGAATGAACGGGGGATTACTATGATGCAAAGGATAGGCACTGGCATGTTTTTCTCCATTATATCAATGATTTTTTCCTCATTGATAGAGATTATAAGAATCAAGGTAGCAAAGGACAATGGACTGATATACCTGCCCAATGCAACAATTCCCTTGAGCATTTTTCTGCTGCTTCCACAATATGTGCTATTTGGCATAGCGGATGTATTTGCAATGGTTGGAATGCCAGAATAATTTTATGATCAGATGCCAAACACTATGAAAAGTCTGGATATAGCTGTGAATCTGAGTGTTGTAGGAGTTTCTAGTTTCATTAGCAGTTTCCTTATTTCAGTTACTGAGAAGGTTAGTTGTAGAAGCAAGGGGGGTTGCTGGTTCACAAACAACTTGAACAAAGCTCATTTAGACTACTTTTATTGACTTCTAGCCTCTCTGAGTGCGATCAATCTCTGCATTTACATGTTCTTAGCCAGCTGGTATCAGTATAAAAATACCCAAAAGGATATTTCTTACGAGGACGAGGAATTGTTGAGCGGAAGGCCACTTCTTCCTTCATGAGCATATGTTGAGATATTTAAGGGAATTGTTAAGGTATCTCTGTTCAGGCAGAGTGGCATTACTCTCAAGCAAGACAAATTGTAGAGCTAGGTACAGTACATGCTATCCTTGATTTCTATGTTGAAAGTGTCCCATCATAAATGAGTGTTTATTTGCAAATTCCTTAGTTATAAGTGGTGCATTTGTATCTTGGAGCCCTTCTTAGGATGATTAGGTAACCCTATATACAAATATCACAGTTACTTGCATAAAGAGAGTGGCCTTCACTGTTTAAAGAGAATGAGATTAAAGGAATTCTATTAAACATCGGAGCTTTAATACAAAGTTAGTTGAGATTATTCTCTTTGATTCACTAGAGAAATTTTGGTGTCTAGCTCACTTAAAAGAACCATTCAACATTTCTCACTTGGCTCCACTTCTAGCCCGTATCAAAAATTGATATTGAAGAAATGAGATATCTAAAATATATATTGTTACAAGCGAAGCTATTGTGCAAAAGAACCTAATGGTAGATGCATCATTAGTTGACATGCATTTTAAAATAATTAATGATGATTTTAATGAAGGTAAAGAAGGTTAGGTTAATCTAAGAAGGCACTCTTCACATGGATACTTGTGTTTGTTATGAAAGCACCATCCTTGTTGGTTCTGATTGGGTGAGTTAAATCACATGGTTCAATAATAGCCAAGAGCTTGTTCAATTTCAAGAACTACAATATATAACTCTCATTTATCGATTTTTTCAACATTCTCATTATCTATTAGTATTTATTGTGTTATACCTGGGCCTTTGGTCTTCGTAACTGGAGTAACATGCACTATTGCTAGTTTTCACTTGGGATGAAAGGATGATTATGAGCTATGATTGTTAAACTTTTAGTGCAACCTATAACAAATGGAAAAATAATTTACAATGCAAATATCTTCAACATAAAGATGAAATTTAATTAATATAAAAACCATAGCAAAGAAGCACATACAACAACCAAGATTTTTTTCTCATCAGGAACAAATTATTGCTCACCTTGTTGATTTGTCTTCTTTTATAAAGAATGTGCAAACACAAAAATGATGTTGCTTCTAAAATTCTGAATGCAATTTGGAAACAACTTCGCTTCTAAAATACAAGAATGCAATCCAAAACTTTCTTTTACCTTTGTTTTACAAATAGAATGCAGGTGACATTGTTACACGGTACATATTCTTTGTCCTTCCAGTGACATGTTACACGGTAATTTATAAAATCTTACCATTCCCCATCATACCAAATGGAGGACCCATTCGCCTTTGTGAACATTTTCATATGCAAATCATCTCTGATGGCTCCTACGAACATGAGCTTTATTTCACTTGAGACATCTCCTTGCAAAAAAAGTCTCCATGACCCTTTTGGCATTTTAGTGACATTTGAGGCCATTGTAACAGTGGAAATTATTTGAAAGTGTATACTGGCCTCATCCTCGTGGTAATTGTACTTTTTCAGAACTGTTTTAAATATGGATGGCGAGTTGAATTCTAACAAGATTCTGACTGCATCACTATTAGTTGGAGGTTGGTGGGGAGTTCTATGGAGGGAAATGGTTTGCACCTGCCTACATGGGAACACTGCTATGCAAGTGGGCAATCCCATAATAATAGGGATCCCAACTCCTCCTTCCCCATCTATAAAAGCTTGCTCAGATCAATGGCAAGCTAGTCTTGAAGTGCCTAAGCTCTGAATCTTTATATTCCCAAGAGCCTTTGTGTTGTAAAGCACCCTCTCTTTCCCTTAAGGCTGACTCAAGTAAGGAGACCATTGTCACGAGACTCTGGAGAGGTTTTCCCTTTCCTTGGCAAGCTTTGCGAGACGTGGACGACTAGAAACCCATCCGAAGGAGACCGCGACGTCAGAACTTGGTTGTAATCTCTCTTCGCTGGTTATTTAATAGATGATCATGATCATGGTTCCACTCTATTTTCCATCATGTTAATGCGAGTAATGTCCTTTCTGACTGATGTTTAGTTACGTATGCTGGTTTCTATGCTTGTATCTGTTCGTTTCTTCTGTGTGCAGGTGTTCATCCGCGGAGATCGTGGAGGGATTGTGATCTGCCGAGGCTGAGGAACGGGGACGCTTCTTCTTCAGATCCTAGCGTTGGAATCCAGGTAGGTTTCTATTCCAGCCTTTTCATTCGTAATTAGGAACCTGCGTCATGACATTGTTTGTTTGTTGCTAGACCCTGCTGGGCTAGTAGGGATCGCCTCTGTCCGCAGAGGGGATTTACCTCCTCAACAAATTGGCAACTCCGCTGGGGATCCAGCTTGTTGTTGATTGTTGTTTGATTTGTAAACTATAGACGGAGTCTGAAGTACAGCCAGATAGCCTTCGAAACGCTTCTGCCTAGCATTAGCGGAGTAGATCAACGCTACTTCAGTCGATCTCCGGTTTGGTTTGCAGGCTGAATGACTTGGAGTCTTTGTCTTGCCTTGCTGTTTGTATCTTGTTTTTCCTTGCTTGATGAACCTTATGGGTTGGATTTTTTGTGTGTTTTTGCTTATTGGATTGCTTAGCTTGCATTGGTCTGTTTCTGGAGTGGCTTATTTTTAATTTTTGCTGAGAAACTCGACTGGCGCGGTTTTTAACCCGACAGTCGCGCCACTTGGCGCTTGTTTCCTTTGTACAACCCGCGCCACTCACCTTCTGGCGCCAGTTTCACTCTTACAGTCGCGCCACCCCTGTAAGTTTTTGAGATTTCTCATTCCTGAGCTCTCTGAAGTTGACCAGTGTTTTTCTTCTTGATTTTCCGACTGCCTGAGTGTGTTGAGTCTTGTTTGGCTGGGAATTCACCTCTGTCCTTGGGTTGTTTGCTTTTATCTACCGATTTCACTTTTCAAGCCCTAGGTCATCTAGTGGCTTAGTGCATCGAGCCCTCCTTGGGAGTTTTGGTGTTTGGATTGTCCTGTCAACTATCTGATTGATTCTCCACGTTCTCTAAGTAGTTGTTCATTGTTTCATTACGATTTTTGGGTGATTGTTCATTTCTTCATTCGAAACTCGTTTGGTCTTGCTTTGGGCCTAGATCACACGGTCCATTGGAAGCCTTTGAGCCTTTCCTTTGCTTTGAGAGACTTCGGTCGATTTGGGAATCTGATTTCTTGTGTTGGTGAGTGAAGTGTGCTTGTTTCACTCTCTTGGATATCATTTCTCAAGTTGCTCCATTCATTTTCAAGTTTGATTAGTGCATATTAGCCATTAAACATT
Source organism: Pinus albicaulis (assembly GCA_034641835.2). Lineage (NCBI taxonomy): Eukaryota > Viridiplantae > Streptophyta > Pinopsida > Pinales > Pinaceae > Pinus > Pinus albicaulis. The sequence continues at coordinate 459,386,221 of CM076569.1, read as the reverse complement.
GAAAATCAAAAAAAAAAAATATCTTTTGCTTTTGTTAATTAGTGAAAATTGTGATCTTTTCCATATCGCTAGTGATTAGTGTTTTGAACGAAAAGTTGTCAATTGCATTAGTTGCATTATAGAGCTCTTTGTTTGGTTTCCGTTCATTTCGTTTGTATAAAAGCTCTCAACTCTTCTCTAATTAGTTTTCATCGAACGAAATGTTGCATTGTGGCATATAGCTTTGCATTTAGGAGACACTACATGCGATAGGGCCTGGAAATTGAAACTTAATTGAAGATCAACTGTAAAATTTATTCAATTAACCTAAGGCAGCATTGGAACTTAACGAAACATATTTAGAAGGTCTAGGCTAGAGACGTGTTCCGAGGTTTTCTTCCTATGGCTTTGTTGCTGTTGATGCTGAGCTGAAACTAGTACCCGGACTTGTGCTCCCATGCATCCAAAGTATGTGAGAGCTATGAGTTTTCAACCGTATATCCCACGAGCTAAAGTCTGTGGCCTATGCAAGTACACGAACCACCGGCAGGCAGACCTCCTGTGGAAGATGTAAATGAATTTACGTTTCATTTTGAAACCAAGGTGTATATTGCAGTTCACGGCTATCTGGTACACCCTTTGTGCCTAGTTTTTTCCTGAGCAGTCATTTGGTCTTTTCTGACTCCCTAAACTTGAAAAGACCGTCAAGCGCTTGTCCTTTCACGCTTGTGTCAACTCTGAAAGAGATAGAGTCATCTTTTTATCGTTTCTCGACTCTTAAAATATGAAACGGTAGAAATTCTTATTTTCCAATGTGGTAAAATTAATCGCCCACGATTTCACACCTATTTAGACATTGCTTGTTGACCGTTTGATCGTGTGTCTTAACTCGTTTTCAGCCCGTGTGTGCTTTTGAGTTTTGATGGCAACTTTTTCAGAGTTCACCAACCAAGGAATCCCCTCAGAAGGGAATCCTGGTCATTTTTCTCCTTTTGGAAATGTTGGTGCTCCTTACATGGCGACGTTGTCCCTTCTCGGGTTAACTGTTGGGTTGCCTGTTTGGTTGTTCTCAACCTCTGTTGTCCCGAATAACTCCGTTACTGTTCAGTCAGTTCCTCCGACGGAACAACATCATGTTGATTCCAAGGTGGACCTCTCCCCTTCTTCGCCTGTTTCTGCGTCCTCCTCTTCTACTTCGCCTGGTGAAAGTCTGGATTCAAGTAACCAGGTGGCTAAGAAGAAGAAGAAGAAGACAAAGAAGAAGAAGTCCGATAAGCGAGAGGCTAAATGTACAGCTACTGTCTCTGAGATATCTCCTCTTGATAAACCTTCCAACCCTCCACGGAAAGTCAAGTTCCCTTGCTTGTTGTGCACGGGAGACCATCTTCTTCGAGACTGCCCTGGCATTCCCAAGGTGCTCAAAGTATGGTCCAACGGCCGCCCATCGTTGCCTTTGGCTTCCGGGAGTCAAGTTGGGGGCACGCCTTCAGCTGCTGTTGATAAGAACTCTTGGAAGCAGGGTAAGATCACCAATCCCTGTAAGTTGTGTGAAGGGCACCATGCCATTCACCTTTGTCCTTATATGGATGAGGCCAAGCAAGTCTTGGACAACCCAGCCAGTTCTACACCACGCATTCCACCTGGTTATAATCGACTTTCTTTGAGTCCTCCGCCAGCTGATCCTACGATTGGTCAAGAGTCATCCTTGGTCGATCCCACTCCCCCAGAAATTCAAATTCACGAATCCGTCCCTGACCAACCATTGGTCGTAGGATCGGTTGAACTGGCCCCGTCCACGGTGCACCAGGTCTTTTCTGTCGAGAGTGGACCTCACACCCCCCATGTCCTTCTGATCTCTTCAGATTCTTCAGACTTGGAGAAAGTTTCTCCTGTCCCTGTGCTTCAAGAAGCTCCTCCTCCGCCTCCCATGATGGAGGCTACGGAGGATATTCCTCCCGCCTTCGAGATGGAGGTCATGGGGGAGGCTTCTGCTTCCGTAACATCAGGGGAAGACCTTCGCATCTCGATGGTAGCCCCTACGAGTAGTTTGGTCGCTTCCTTTGACTGGAATCGATTTGCAGGATTTCGCCTTCCGTCTTATGTGCCTTTCGAGATCACAGTACAGGCTCTTGGTCTGGTTGTACCCAGCACCATTATAGACGAAGGTGCCTGTGTTAGTATTCTGTCATCAACTACCTGGCAAGCTTTCGGTTCGCCGCCGCTTGCACTATTCTGGGAGCTCAGCATTCAGCAGAAGAACTGGAGTCTTCCAGGTTGGGGATCCTTGAGTGGACTGTGCACACAGGGAGGTAAAGCGAATCCCATATGGATGTGATGGTTGTTCCAGGCCCCTTGGATTTCAATCTACTTTTGGGGCGCGATTACACCTATGCCATGGGAGCACTTTTCTCCTCCCTCTTTCGCGTAATGTGTTTTCCACATGAAGGAAGGATCGTGACCATTGATCAGCTGTCATTCTTTGGTCCTACTGTGGCAACTGGTCCGCCATTACCCCCTCCTGGTTTTTATCCACCCGTTGTATCTGCCCCACCGCAGGTCAACTACGTGGCTACCTACCCCGTGCCTGTACTCAGTGACGATGCTGTCGTGCATAGTGTGCTAGGGGCATTGGGTCCTGATTTCTAGGATGTTTCCCTTCCATCAGGAGTGGAACTCTTGGAAGCACCGCCTTCTTGTTCATTTTGATATAAGTGGTTGGAGCACAGTTCCCTTCCTGTGTCAAGCTCCTTAAAAAATGAAACAAGGTTGTCGGAGCAGAGTTCCTTGTCTTGTGTCAAGCTCCTTAAAAAATGAAACAAGGGTGTCCTGAGGATAGTTATTTTAATGTGTCAACCTCGTTAAAATAATGAAACACGTTCCTGTTCAATTCGAGTCTTTGTTTAGTTCTCGTAAAATCCCAGTCGAGTCTTTCTTAGATCTCGTAACTTGAACCTTCACTCCCTCCATCTGTTTACTCAGGTGCATGGACTAAAGCTTGGGGGGCATGTACCTCGAATTGAGTCACCATGCTGGGGGCATGCTTACTTTTTCAAGCATAGTTTGTTTCCGTTTCAAGCTTGTGTAAAAATGAAATCGGTTTCAAGCATAGTTTATCTTTGTTTCAAGCTTGTGTAAAAATGAAACCAACTTCAAGCAGAGTTTCCTGATTTCAAGCTTGTGTAAAAATGAAACCTTCCCCATTTTACCTCTTGTGATTGTCATTTTTATCAGCCTGTTTTTGCCAGATGAGCCTTGGTTTTCTCACTCCATCGTCATTATCTGCTTGGCCGATCATATGCCTTCACTTGGTTGTTTTACCCGTTCCTGAGGAACCGCTGCTATGAGTGGTCTTGTTAACCAGCCTCTCGACCTTTATTTGTTCAGAGTAGTTCCACCATTACCGGAACCAGTTGCTACCCTTTATACCACTCGTTCCTCCAGGAGGAGTCATCTTTCAGCTCTTTTCTGACTCTCTAAATATGAAAAGATCGCCGAGGCCCTTGTCATTTCGATCTCGTTAAAATGGACACGAATCGACATCCACCCAGTATAAGTTTAACCCTTTTTCGGGCTGGGATGGATTGATTACGAAAAAGAAATACCCTAGCCTATCGCGACTAGGAGGTTTTCCCGGATATTGTTTTCTACCTTTTCGGATCTGGGGAACTATTTACGAAAAGGGACTTGTGGAGTTTTCTTTTCAGCTGTTTTTTCAAACTCTCTAAACATGAAAAGACGCCGAGTTCTTCCTTTGTCAGACTCGTTAAACCCTGATGACATCGGATATAGTCGAAATGACGTTCTCCTCCTTCCTCCTTCCTAGGACTCGTTAAATGCACTAGGATGGATTCTCCCGAAGGGCGGACTTATATCACAAGCATATGCTATCCCCTTCAAGCTTGTTATCAAAAATAATTGGGGTACTCGCCAGAAATGGTGGGGGAAAAATGGAACCATCGTCATTGTCGTCGGCAGTATGTCGCTCTTGAACATGGCACTTGTCTGCATCCGTGTCGGGTTGGGGACATCTCATCTCGTTGCTTCACTTTGCCTCCATGGGTTTGGGTAATCTCTTTTGACCTCTCATCTGTTCACTACCTCGTCACCATGACCTCTGATCCGTTGATGTCAAATACTGCCAAGTCCACTGTCGTGCCGTTCATGTGTTCAAGAGAAGTTGGCCTCTGCAAATATCAACCTTCCTCTGTTTCTCATACGATCCTGATTCACAACAAAAACATCATGTTTCTCTGTCTCGTGTCGATGATGTGGGAATCATTATGGCCCACCTTCGATCAAGGTCACTTCCTGTCGACATCAACTCATTATCCAGGAAGTTGGTCTAGAGACTCCTTATGGTACCTTGGAGCCTGCATGCCTCAATGGCAGGTTCGTCGCATTCGACGAGAGGTTTACATCATTGGCCTCCGATCGAGTGATTATGCAGGTGTTCGACGTCAACTCATTTATTCGCACGCCGTAGATTGTACCTGTAGTACCTTGAGGACCATTGTTATTATTGGTGGTTTCTCTCGCGTCGGTTAACAACTTTCATCATTGGCTGGTAATCCGACGATGTTCTTGCATGTTCGACTTCAGCTCACATATTCACATGCATGAACTTGTACTTTGTTGGGTCGAGATGGAGCGCAAGACCCTGGATTGTGTCTGTTGTAATCCAGGCTGTGATTGTGGATTATTATCATTATGTACATGAATCACTGATTGGATGGCTGCGACCATACCTGAGTCTATTTATTTGATCTTAGTTGGATGGCTGCGCCCATACCCTAGATCCGGATTATAGCATACTCTGTTTCGGATAGGCTGCGTCCATACCACTTATACATCATGTACTTGAGATATCAGTTGTATCTTTCTGCGCAGGTTTTCCGACGGCGGGCCTTCAGTTGAACATGTTCTCGTAAAGCATTTCACCCCTCTCCCTCTCGGGCCTCATACTTTAGGGGGCATCTGTTACACAGTAATTTGTCACCGTCCTTACCATTCCCCATCCCGCACAATGGAGGACCCATTCTGTGACCTGTGGACATTGTCATGCCTTGAAAACATCATCAATGTATCCCTCTGAACGTGAGCTTTATTTGCCCTTGAGACATCTCCTTGCAAAAGTCATAAAAAACAGCCCTTTTAGCATTGGCGCGGGCAAGCAGTTCAGTACTCACGCCAATGGGGAAATTAATGCAAAGAGGTCGCGCCACCTGGCGCTCTGTCATAGAGCCGTAGTCGCGCCACCCAATTTGGGAGTTGTTTTTTAAATATGGATGGCGGAAGTTGAGTTCTAACAAATTCACAAACCATCACCTATCTTGAGTTGGGAGGTTGGCTGCGGAAGTTCTATGGAGGGAAGTGGTTTTGCCACCTCCCATGGAACCTTCCTTGGTGATAGGCCCAATCCCATAATAATAGAGATCCCAACTCCTCCTTTCCCATCTATAAAAGCTTGCTCAAATCAATGGCAAGCTAGTCTTGAAGTGCCTAAGCTCTGAATCTCCATATTCCCAAGAGCCTTTGTGTTGTAAAGCACCCTCTCTTTCCCTTAAGGCTGACTCAAGTAAGGGGACCATTGTCACGAGACTCTGGAGAGGTTTTCCCTTTCCTTGGCGAGCTTTGCGAGACGTGGACTACTGGAAACCCGTCCGAAGGAGACCGCGACGTCAGAACTTGGTTGTAATCTTTCTTCGCTGGTTATTTAATAGATGGTCATGATCATGGTTCCACTCTATTTTCCATCATGTTAATGTGAGTAACGTCCTTTCTGACTGATGTTTAGTTACGTATGCTGGTTTCTATGCTTGTATCTGTTCGTTTCTTCCATGTGCAGGTGTTCATCCGCGGAGATCGTGGAGGGATTGTGATCTGCCAAGCTTGAGGAACGGGGACGCTTCTTCTTCGGATCCTAGCGTTGGAATCCAGGTAGGCTTCTATCTCCAGCCTTTTCATTCGTAATTAGGAACCTGCGTCATGACATTGTTTGTTTGTAACAGACATATTATGCAATTGGGAATACCCTAACAATTTCCCACTTGGAAATACATTGTTCAAGGTTGAATACCCAACTTACCCCTACACCAAGCAAATTTCCCCCTATCCATTGCTTTAGTTGAAGAACGTATTTCATTATCTTAAGTCCTAGCCTTGAGTATTGATACCTCACTAGACTCAATTAAACCTCTCTAAAATATTATAATTTCACCGTGATATCATTTTTCCATGGATACAACTTGTGATTCTTTCCCAAGGTAATTGCATTCTAATTGTAACAAGTAGGGATGGGTCCATGTTCAAAGTCCAATATCTGTGCATAATTGTGACAAACAAAAAATGTGCTTGGAAGTCTTTGACGTTGCAATGTACTTTACTTTGATTAGGAACGGGCATCCACTTATTGTCTCTTACTCCGAATTCACAACTCCAAACAATGTAAATAGATATGCACCGGTCGAGTTTTCATTATCACCAAACCCATACATATGAAGCATCTTGCTTCCATCTCGTTGGTAGCAAAGAGCATATTCAATTTTAGATGAACTGAGATATTTGTGATGCATATCCTCATTCTCATTTTTCAGGTTTCTTGACAAACCTACAGTTGAAGATGAGTTGGACGATGAGTGTAAAAAAACCTTCAATTGGCGACTATGCATAGTCCAAGAGGTTGAAGAGGTGAAAGATGTTCTTGGGTTGTTACTAATCTGGATGACATGTTTGATGTATGGGGTTTTCTTTGCAAAATATTCAACATTTTTCACAAAACAGGGGAGAACAATGGATAGACAGATTGGAATACATTTTGAGATCCCTGCTGCAAGCTTACAATGTTTTACTAGCATATCTATTCTCTTATTGGTGCCTGTTTATGACCGCATCTTTGTTCCAATCACAAGGCGCTTGACAGGGAATGAACAGGGGATTACTATGCTGCAAAGGATAGGCACTGGCATGTTTTTCTCCATTAAATCAATGATTGTTGCCGCATTGATAGAGATTAGAAGAATCGAGGTAGTGTAGGACAATGGACTGATAGACCTGCTCAATGCAACAATTCCCTTGAGCATTTTTCTGTTGCTCCCACAATATGTGCTATTTGGCATAGCGGATGTATTTTCAATGGTAGGATTGCAAGAATACTTTTCTGATCAGATGGAAGACACTATGAAAAGCCTGGGTATTGTTGTGAATCTGAGTGTTGTAGGAGTTTCTAGTTTCATTAGCAGCTTCCTTATTTCAGTTACTGAGAAGGTTAGTTGCAAAAGAAAGGGGGGTTGTTGGTTCACAAACAACTTGAACAAAGCTCATTTAGACTACTTTTATTGGCTTCTAGCCTCTCTGAGTGTGATCAATCTCTGCATTTACATGTTCTTAGCCAGCTGCTATCAGTATAAAAATTCCCAAAAGGATGGTTCTTATCAATCAGAAAATATCATTGGCTGATATGGAATTTTTAAGTCATCTTGGTTGAAGAGCATACTATATGCTGATGATGTTACCCAAAACAAACTCTATGTTGCTTTATTGAACACTTTATTATCTATTTATCTTTCATGAACTTTTGGGATTCTCAATTTGGATTTGTCAACTTCTGTTGGACATGAGGAAATATCTGCCTCCCTTCGTTAAATCTCATTTTTGAGCATCAATGTCGTGGGGCTTTCACATTTTTTGGCAATGAGTAGCTACATAATTATTCTTTGTCCTTCTAGAGAGTCTTAATCCCAATTTGTAAAATTTTATTTTGAAGTATATATTTAGATCTTTGATGTCCAGTGGTACTTCCCTTATGCATGCAGAAGGGTCCCTGTCACTCCCCTTATCTATCAGGATGAAAATTGCATTGGGTGCAGCAAAAGGTCTGACATTTCTTCATGGAGGGGCTGAAATACCAGTGATTTATCGGGATTTTAAAACATGCAATATTTTGATGGATTTGGTTTGTTCCTACAACTTCAAAATTATGAGATGGCTCAATGTTACACTTTGGATTCTCTTAAGTATTTATGGAGAGATATGTACTTGGTGCAGGAACACAATGCCAAGTTGTCTGATTTTGGACTAGCAAAAGAAGGACCTGAGGGCGACCACCCATGTTTCAACTCAAGATATGGGAACATATGGTTATGCTGCTCTAGAATATGTAATGACTGGTGAGAATTTTAACCAGTTTAAAACCAGTGGAAATAATATCTTGGTGATGAAATTTTAATATTGATATAGATCAACAAGATTTATAGCCTCTTTAAGGGTCCTGTCTAGTAAATGGGGCTAGTAGAAAAACTGACAAGTTTGTTCTGGGATAATTTTTCAGGTCTCGTCCTATTGGCGTAATGTTGAATGTAGACCAACCAATGTTCAAGACTCAAGACAGTTTATATGAGGTTGAATTTTCCTTAATTTATGAAAAAAGTATCTAAACATGCATACGTCTCCTAAAAGAAACATGCGTTTGGTGATACATATTTAACTTGATCTCAATGTTCTCTTCATTGGATTCTCTCTTATTCTTGACTTACAGATCAGCACAGGCATTGCCTTTTTTACATTGCCTATTACTGATGTGAATTTTAATAAAATTTAGCATAGAAATTTCAATTATTTACAAAGATAAATAAGACTAATTGAGTCAATGATTAAGGTTGGAAGTCAGGACAGTTTGCAAACTGCATTTTTGTTCAGTTTCTGGATTGATGCATCCAACAATAATCCTATTAAAACCTTTATATGTAGAGGTTATTATAATACACAATTTGGCTTTCTTTAGTTCATACTATCTAGGGGTTTAGCTTTACTAGTTCACACTCTACTATTTCAGACATCTTCCAGGCTTCAAAATCACTCATCTCCTACCATCTGAAGCTAAAGTGAATAATCCCCTGATGGAGAACTTTGGATAAATTGGAATATCTGATCTTGTGCATATAGGATGCTCTTTGCAGAGACTTGGATCAGTGGGAAGGAGGGTGTTTTATGTGATTGTAAAAAGGGCCTGGACAGAGATACTATTGCAAGGGTCTCATGGGTGGAGGTAAGAGCTCTCCTTGAGATCTCATGAATCTGCATACTGAGGTGGCGCTGCTCTTTGGCTGTAACTTATTTCTTCTGTGAGCTCTACAAAGTAGGGAGGTGATCATCCTGTTGTGTGGGTTGATGGGAGTTATTCTAAGGCTCTTCCATTTGATACCATGTCCATTTGATACCCAAAAACTGGAAATCAAAGATGTTTTATAATTTATATTTCTCCAAAATAAAATCTACAACAATGCAATAAGTCTATTTCTTCAAAAAAGTCAAAACTTCGAACTTTGTGCACGAGACTTGTTTAAATAGGCCTTATGGCTCCAATAGTTCATTATGATTTGTTACAACAGAAATATGAAAAACATAAGATAAAAGATAATAAAATATAATTGTTGAAAGGTTGGTAGGTCATATATTGGAGGGATTCATATTGGAGGTTTCGAAACAGACTTTCCACTGACTATGTATACCGAGGATTCAGGTGATCAAGTCTAGATGGCCATAATGTATGCTAATTTGGCCCAGGTAGACCCTATATTCTAGGATATAAAATTTTGCGCTATTCTTGACATTGTTTCTTGGGCCATGATGTGGTTGTTGCTTCATGGTCTAACTAGAAAGTTACAAATAGCTTCCATATTAATTTTTTCCAAACTCTATATAATTTTGAAAAAATTTCTTATATGAGTAAATACATCAATGACACAAGTGTATTTCCTTTTTGAACCTATAGAAATTGGAGGATTGGGAATATATACCTCCTTAATGATATAAAGTGATGACTCAACCAATTGTAAGCATGCTTGTTCAATTTATGTGATCACATCCTTTGACTGTTATAAATTTATCTTCCACTTTTTTAGGGTGATTTTGCTCCTTGTTATCTCGATTTCTGATGCCTTCAGGATCTATGAAATTGAAATCTTAGATGTTGACTTCTAGAAGGCTATATGCAATATATTTTCCTTTGCATTTCTTCTTTGAGAGATTTTTTCAATGATTGTTTCCAGGAGCTTCAATTATTTCCTGTTGGCTCTGTAGCAATCTTAACCATTCACAAATCTTAATTTGAGCCTTCAAAATTTGATCATGATTCATTAGCTTGACGAAATTTCTTTTTAAAAAATTCTATCGGACTGCTACTGAAGCTATTGATTTGTATCTGAAGCTCAGTGATCATAGCATCATTTATTTTATCCAAAATTAATCTTGTTTCATTTTATTTATTTGATTCTTTAATTGTTGTTTCTGTTGGTGTTGATGGTCTTCAAAGGCCTTAAGCCTTGTCTATTCTTGCAATAGATTCTCCTTCAGGTTCAATAGTTGTTCTAACTGAACAATTTGTTCACTTTTTTGTTTAAGTGTTTAAATGAAATTGTTAACAAACTAGAAGTTAGTTGGGGTAAAAGCATCCATTTTACCAACTAGTTCTCGGGCCAACTATTCATAATTGTGCTTAGAACCATCCAGGATGATGGTATACAGGCCCTATGGTAGGGAGATATTCTAGCTTATCTTAATTTATTTTCCTTAGCTTTCCCTTGGGCCTTGATAATGGTTATTTTCTTCAGATTGAAGAATAAGTCTATAGGAGGTATCTCTTCTCAATCAATTGAAGATAGAGAAGAAACAAAGGCCGGATCTTGAGAAGTTTTTCCTAGAATTATTGCAATAGAATTTTTTATTAGACTCTTGAGAGCATAATCTTTGAAGTGTCTAAACATGTTGGTGTTTTGATGACAGGGGAAATGGTTTGTAATGGTTTTTTTGTTGAAGTTTAGTTTCTTTTCCTTTCTCTTCATGTACTTGGGCCTATATCATTTTAAATTGTGACCATTCCTCCTATAATATTATTTGTTCACCCAAAATAATTGTTTTGTTAGAAATTTCCTTCTTGAGCACTTCCTCTAAAAATGACTATAATTTGATAGCAATGATTGTGAAATCTTTTACAGAATTGGAAGATACCCATTATGCAGTTGTACAAATATTTGTTTATTTAGAGGCTTTGTTGGGTAACTAGACTAGCAGATGAATTGTCAGCTTCGGGTAGAATATGTTCCATGCTTTGATTTTCCAAGCTACTTGGTTCTTCTATTTATTTGAAAATTCAAGAACTTGGTTGAGAAATCCTGTGGGAGTTATTCAATCCTCTATTGAAATTCTGAATATGCATTTTCATTTTTGAATATGTCATCAAAAGGGGATTCTTCATTTATATATTATCTAAAAAAGAGTATGATACATAATGCTCAGATATAATCTTTAAGGGGTTGTGAGCTTTAAATTTCATCCAATACAACTTAAGGAAAGAGAGCGTTGCATCTTCATTTCCACCATGAATGCCATCTTTGACATGTGCTATGAATGCCATCTTTACACACGAACAGTAGCTACAATGTTAGGTACCCTACTCTGCAGCTACGCCCTCCAGAAAGCCAAGTAAACAAGTCAAATTAAAACACAAATTGGGTACTAATAACATGATCACTAACAGTCCACTAAGGATGAGTGAAGTGTTCTTGATGCCCTAACGATAAGTGAAGTGTTATGCTCTTCTTCATTCCCTGATGATGAGTGAATTGTTTACTCAAAGGCTAAAGCGAGTTAGCTCAAAATCTTACATGCAATGAAACCAAAACTTCAGGTCATTATGTTGATCTGCAAAAAGAAAAAAATGAGTCAATTTGTGTGCACGTCAAGTATGAGGCTTTTTATTTTAAAACTACAAGCTGAAAAGTGGATTTATTCAATACCAACAAATGCCTTTTCAAAAACGAACAAAACATATTGATGAAATAACTAGTAAACTGTTTCTCACCGGAAGGAAAACACTATGCCTAGGACATTCACAAAATAAGATGATACAATAAGCAGATGGCCTAAGCAATAAAATTACAGACACTTTATTTTTCATGATTTGCTTCAATTATCAGTAACACTGGTACCGAACATGCCAGCATTTCAAAAGTTTTTGAATTACATGAACCCAATAAATACCTTTGCACTGTGCAGATGAAAAGGTGCCTCATTTACACAAATTTTTTTATCAATTTTTTCATTTTCAGTAAATATACAAGCCATGTTTCTATAGGATACGAAGAATTCTAAAAGATCAAATCCTGAATGTAGACAGGAGTTAATTTAAGGTCACAGCCTAGCGAAAAGCCAAATCCGTGCAACGAATTGACTTCTTAGTATAAAAAGATGTACATACCCAAACCCTATGGATTTGAACCTGTTACTTCCAAGGTGGAAACACATGTTCATAACTATTAGACCAACTCATGATATATACAAATCCTCTGATTGAGATTTAGCTATACCCAGTGTTGTTGATCGTAATGTATAGAGAAACTACTCAAAGAGGACTTTAGGCTGAAGATAAAATAGGAGTATGTTGACTCTGCAATTCCAAACATATGAAGATTCGTTTATGCCCTACAAGGTTAATGCCCTTGATGAGATGCATTGGAGTGATGCAAATCTTTGCAGGAAATTGAATGTCTGTATATCTGATTTTTTATATGACAAAATACTAGTTTATTATACAATCTAAGTAAAGTGGATTGATTTATCAATTTTTCCTTTTAACTTGTTAACGATATCTAACTGAATGGTATGTTCGATAGCATTAGTCTGATTAGTTACTTAATTTAGTAAGTAACTCAGAAGTTTGCATCTACAAGTGCTTTGATCAGATTAGTTACTTAATCTAATAAATAACTTCAATGTTTGCATCTACAGTTTTCCAAGGCCAATTACAATAGTATGGAATCCATGATAGTAGTATAATATTAACTAAACATGTCATTTGTAACAATTGAATCTGGGTGGGTAAGCATAATCAATCCTTCTAATCACAAGAGATAAATCCAATTCTAATTGACTCTTTCATATTTTAGTTTGTCCACTATCATTTTACTGAGCTGTACAATGCATCTTGCTTCTCTCATTCCATAAATCCATATCCAATTAGCTTTTGGCTTTTTGAAATTGCTCAAATGATAATACATGCTACATATTTCAGCTAACCCTGCAAAAATCCATATCCAATTGATATTTTTTCTCTTAAGATTACCAAAGTGATACCACATCATAGAGAACAGAGTGCATATATCTTCTCTATATGCAACAATCCATATCCAATTCATTTTTGTCCTTGAATTTGCCCAGGTTATAAATGCATCAAATACTGAGAAAGTCTACATATGTAACCTTTGTCTAAATCTTTGGTGCATACTGAAGCATGGCTAAAATGGCTTTGTGCTAAGTATATATATTTTTACATAGATAAGTTAAATACATCGTGGTGGGGTATTGATCATTTTTTTAAGGGGTATATGTATAAAATTTGGGTGTTTCTCAAAGATTGTGGAGTTCAAAGCAGTATTCCGAGCCTTGAAGTGATCTGTGGTATTCCTGTTCTAATTATGCAATATTTCCTGTTCACAGTTATGGTACGCATTAGCCAAGACACTATCAGAGAGGGTTGCATGGGCACTGGCCATGGAAAGAGGGTTGAATATGGTGACAATCAACGCATCTCTGATTGTGGGACCTAGTATCACATACAAAAGCTCAGGATCTACCATTGCATATCTTAAAGGGGAGGGTGAGAGATCTTCATACCAAATAGACTATGTTCTAGAACGTACAAATATGGTATAGTAATCCCTTGGAGAGGATCTAATCTATAGAAGTGCAAAATATTAGCTAGTTTATTTATAGTTGCTAGTCTTTGTGATGGCAGGGGCTGCACAAATGTATGAGAAGGGCACTTTAGCGAGTGTGGACATAAAGTTTCTAGCGAATGCTCATATATGTGCTTATGAAGATCCATATGCCTATGGGAGATATATCTGTTTCAATCAAATAGTCAGTAATGTAGAAGATGCTGTCAATTTAGCACAGAGTTTGCAACACCTGATACCATTCCCTGACACCTAATAGGTACAGAGCAGTTAGTTATTGTTTAGTTATTAAAATCACTGAAGATTTTGTATCTTCAAGATTTAAATTGGGTTGCTTACCTATTGATATTTTATCTTTAGCTATTATGTCACAATGAAATTAATCATACATAGATACTCGTTTGCCACACCTGATACCGTTCCTTAACAGGTACAGATCAATTAATTATTGTTCAGTAATTGAAATAACTAAAGATTATGTATCTTCAAGATTTAAATTGGGTTGCTTACCTAATGATATTTTTTCTTTAGCTATTATGTCACAATGAAATTAATCATACATAGATACTCTCCGAAGATAATCATGAATTCATTATTTATTTTATTTTTTTCATAATTTGGTAAGAGATTTGAAAAAACAACGGTGTACCAACAATGTCTGAATAATAAGAAGCTGACTGGATTGATGGTTGGATATGGAAACCGTGCAACCCTAAGTAGCAAACTGTAAGGAAAGGGGGGGTTTCCCATGTTACAGCTTAACAACAGCCATGAATGAGGGGCACAAGAAAACTTGGGGAGTTTACATGTTCAAACTATATCCATTTTTGTACATACTATAATGTAATTTTCACTTCAAGGTTTGGATAGTTGGCAATAAGTCGATTTCCATAACGACCAGCATTAAAATTTTAGCTGGTGACTAAGGCTCTCTACCATATGCAGTTTTTTTCATTAATTTCTGATGTAAAATCAATTTCCTAATTTATGGAAAGGACAAGTGCAAGACTGCAAGTAAGTTGTTGATGGGTTATTTGGTGTGTGAATAAAAAGTGGGATACCCCACACTTTGGAATTGTTTTATCATTATTAAAGTTCTTATGGGAAGTTGCACTTTCTCTTATCATGAGTTATATTATGAACGGAATGAGAAGTTACACTTTCTCTTATCCTGAACTATTTTATGAGTGGAGTGCATAATGTTCGTTTGATAGTATTTTTATATATTGGGATGTTAAATTCTTTAATTACAAGATAAAAAATTGAACACTGCTTTGCCTGGTCAAAATTTTATTTTTAAAGTTTTTAGTCAAGCACCGTCACCGATCAAACTTGTGAGAGGCCACTGTTGTGAGAGCCCTGGATTGTGTAATAGTTGCGTAACTGTTGGTGCCTATTGGTGATTATATGCATGGAGGAGAGCCGATCTCCATTGTTGCATTGGACTGTGGAGGGATGAGTTGAGCTTCATGAATTTATGATACCGTCCCCTTGAATTCCCCGATCCATTCCCATGAGCAAATTTTTCCATGAGCTGAGTTGGTTTGGATGTGCGTAGCAGACAGTGAGGCACAACTGTCGGTTTGGAGGTGTGTTGGGATTGTCGTATTGACTCTGTTCATTAGTTATTGGTGTTTTAATTTTTGTTTGACTTGTTCTGCTCATTGAAGAAATCAGCAGATGCATGGGCCTTTTCGTTGGAGGATCGTTGAAACAAAATGATCTGCAAAGATCCAAATTTGTTGAAACTCCTCTCCAACCTTAATATCAGTGCTAGTAGTAGCATGAGCAATAACACTACGCTTAGCAGAACTAGAAGAACACGTTTTCCAAACTGCACGAGAGCTACTTCCCTCACGAGTCACCATGTGCCATGCTTGGTCTCGGTGGTTCTCTTCCTTCTACTCTTGGTTCAACTACCATATCTTCATTGAAACCAACACCCCGAATTCCACTAGACAACAATTCACCATTTTGTAGTAGTGATTCGCCATTTGTACTAGTGATTCGCCATGATTTTACAAGATAATATAATCTCGTGAGAGATTCGCAAAAAAATTATATATACATATTATATTGTTAATAAAATCGCCTTCCATTTTTCCTATGTATCATGGGGATTTTCCCATTTATTATATATATAAATTTAGGGGGGTTCTTAAAATTTTCCCTGCACCAAAGGAGCCGTGGTAATAGAAAAAGGCGAAAAGGTTGGTACATTGTATTTATAAAATGGTATATCTAACTTTGTTAATGCTTTAACTTCCAAAGGAGAAGATGCAACATTATGGCATCATAGGCTCGGACACATGAGTGAGAAGGGGATGAAGATTCTTCACTCAATAAATTTGTTGCCGGGTTTGAAGAATGTTGATTTGGATTTCTGTGAGAATTGCATTTATGGAAAACATAAGAGAGTCAGATTTCAAGTTGGGAAAGAAAAGAAGAGCGAAAAATTAGAGCTTATGCATACAGATGTATGGGGACTTGCTCAGGTATCATCTCTTGGTGGCTCTCATTATTATGTTACTTTTATTAATGATGCAACTAGAAAAACTTGGATTTATTGTATTCAGAATAAATTTGATGTATTTGATACTTTCAAGAAATGGAAAGCTTTGGCTGAGATTGAGACAGGAAAGAAGTTGAAGTGTCTCAGATCAGACAATGGAGGTGAATATTGCAGCAAAGAGTTTGATAGGTACTGTTCAGAGCATGGAATTCGTAGAGAGAAGACAGTTCCAAGAACATCACAAGAAAATGGTGTGTCAGAAAGGATGAACAGAACAATCATGGAGCGTGCAAGGTGCATGAGATTGCATGCAGGATTGCCTTTACAATTTTGGGCAGATGCTGTAGATACTGCTGTTTATCTAATAAACAGAGGGCCTTCAAGTTCCTTGGATGGTGGTATTCTAGAGGAAGCATGGACAGGTAAAAAGGTAAACTACTCTCTTTTAAAGCCTTTTGGTTGTGAGGCCTTTGTCCATATTAATAAAGAAAATAGAACAAAGCTTGAGGCAAAATCAAAGAAATGTACCTTTATTGGATATGGTGCTAATGATTTTGGTTATCGCTTATATGATTATGAAAATCACAAAATCATTAGGAGCAAAGATGTAATATTCAATGAAAAGGTCTTGTATAAGAATCAGTTGCAGGAAAAGAAACAGGAAAAAGAAAGCAAGGAATACACAGTTCTTGATGAGATAACTGAAAAAGTAAAGGTGCCTGAAAATAATAATAATCAACAACCACAGCAGCAGCAACCACCACAACAACAGCAGGCACCTCAAACACCTGAAAGTGGTGTTAGAAGATCTACCAGGATAAGTAGACCCCCTGAACGATACTCTCCTTCATTATATTATTTATTGCTGGCTGATTCTGGTGAACCTGAATGTTATGAAGAAGCAATGCAGGTTGAAAGCAGGAAGAAGTGGTAGCTAGCCATGGAAGAAGAGATGGACTCCTTAATGCATAACCAGACTTGGGACTTAGTCAAGTTGCCTGCAGGTAAAACTACATTGCAGAATAAATGGGTTTACAGGCTGAAGGAAGAAGATGGAGGAAAACAGAGGTACAAAGCTAGACTTGTGGTGAAAGGGTTTGCACAAAAGAAAGGTATTGATTTTGATGAAATATTTTCTCCTGTTGTTAAGATGAATTCAATCAGAACTATCTTAAGTCTTGTAGTAGCGGAAGATTTACATCTTGAACAGTTAGATGTAAAGACAGCATTTCTCCATGGAGATTTGGAGGAAGAGATATACATGCAGCAACCAGAAGGATATGAGGTAAAAGGGAAAGAAAAATTGGTGTGCAGGTTAAAGAAGAGCTTGTATGGCTTAAAACAGGCTCCAAGGCAGTGGTGTCTAAAATTTGACAAGTTTATGTCTGAACAAGGTTATACTAGATGTCACTCTGATCATTGTGTTTATCTAAAAAGGCAAAATGATGGCAGATATATTATATTGTTATTGTATGTAGATGACATGCTTGTTGCAGGGTCTAACATGCAGGAAATAAATGTGCTCAAAAGAAAATTGTCAAATTCATTTGCAATGAAGGATTTGGGAGCTGCAAAACAAATCCTTGGTATGAGGATAACTAGAGACAGGAAAAATCGCAAATTAACACTGTCTCAGAATGAGTACATAGAAAAGGTGTTGAAAAGATTTAATATGCAGAATGCAAAACGAGTTAGTACACCTTTTGCTAGCCATTTCAAACTTAGTAAGGAGATGTGCCCAAAGACCCAAGAAGACATGGATTATATGTCTAAAGTTCCATATGCATCAGCATTTGGAAGCTTAATGTATGCAATGGTCTGCACAAGGCCTGATATTGCACATGCAGTGGGAGTTGTAAGCAGGTATATGAACAATCCAGGAAAAGAACATTGGATGGCAGTAAAATGGATTCTCAGATATTTGAGAGGTACCACAAATCAAACATTATGCTTTGGTGGTTCAAACATTGCTCTACAGGGATATGTAGATGTAGATATGGCAGGTGATAGAGATAAAAGGAGGAGAACTACAGGATATGTGTTCTTGTGGGTGGGGATGCTTCTGTGATTGGAACTTAAAATCGAAATGTTGTTACCGCCTTAGCAATATATTCTAACCGTATGTTGATGCTACAGAGGCTAGTAAAGAAATGATTTGGTTACAAAGGTTTATGGATGAATTGGGTAAGAAGCATGATATGGGCACGTTATAGAGTGATAGCCAAAGTGCCATTAATATTGCAAAGAACTCAACATTTCATTCCAGGACTAAACACATACAGCTCAAGTACCATTTCATACGGTCAGTATAGGAAGATGGACAGTTGAAGTTGGAAAAGATACACACTAGCCAAAATCCTGCAGATATGCTAACAAAAGTTGTAACCAGGAAGAAACTGAGATTATGTTCAGTTTCAATTGGTCTTCAAGGATGACAATGAAGATGAGAAATAGCCAGGTCCAAAGAGGAGTTATTTTCCAGCAAATGAAGCAGCGGTGCAGTTGCTACAATCAGTCTCCAAGTGGGAGATTGTTGGGTGTGGATACTGATTATCTTGTTTATTTTGTATCACAGTGTTGGACCCTTGTCCCTTAATGGGGCAGTAATGTCGCCCATAATTAAACGCTGCTGGGTCCAGGGGGGGCGGCTGCGGCTTTATGGAGCCCCCCCTCGTGGGGGGTTTCGGGGGCAGCGCCCCCGAAGCTATGAACAGATGTAAAATTGCCTTGTAAAAGTATAGTAATTTCTAGTCAATCTGGGCCATTTATTAGGCGGATGATCTGACGGTAGAAGTTATGTTTATTTTAGGGTTTTTTCCCTAGAAGGCAACCCCTCGCTTTTATGAGGGTATTGTATTGCGGCTATGGATATGGTGTGTGTATTCTCACAGCGAGAAACAGATAGGGGGCTGTGAGAGAGAACAGAGGATATCACAACGGATCCGCTGTAGGTTGTGTCTCTTCATTTTTGCTGGATAATAGAAAGGAAGGATTGGTTGTTCGGGGTGGACGTAGCCCAAACTGGGTGAACCATGTATATATGTGTCTCTCTGGTTTTATGTGTTTTGTGTGCTCTTGTTTTCCGCATATTTTATATGTTGCATTGCTTTGTGATATTTAATTTTCTAACATATAGATCTTCAAATAATTTATTTAAATCTCTAATTGAAATATTTTTGAAAATTATAAGATTTAAACATCTTACTTACACATTTTTTTAATAATTATTTTAAAGCATATTGTTCTTTTTCTATTATAACAAACATTATTTTTCTATTTATAATATTTTTTTTTTCTTACACATCTCCTCATACTAAGCTCTAAAATAAGCTTCTATACTAAAAAATTCACAACATATTTATATCACATTAAAAAAATTAGAACAAAAATATTCATAATTAAAAATCTTAACCAATAAATTAATATAAATATTTTAACTAATGTTATATCCATATTAAATTTAAGTATGACTATTCTCAATTTATCAATTTAAAAATAATTTATTTCACTTTTCTTCATCATCAATTTAATAACATACTAAACAAAACTTTACAAATCCTATATCCCTATTAAATTCTAATATGAATATTTGTATAAGTTATCTATAAATCCAAAGGTGATTCATTCCACTCATCATGGTTTTAAAATTAACGACATACTTTAAGTAGTAGTGATAATCAATGTTCATCTATAAATTTAATGCTATACGCGACTTCTTAATCATCATTGAGTAAATAGGGCATGAGTACTTATGTTTGTATGTATCATTATAAATGGATTATTTTTGTATTCAAATTATATTTAAAAAAATATTTTAAATAACAAAATAAATATGATGCTTTTAAATTCGAATTTACAATAAAATATGAAGTTAACAAAAATTAGGCTACACCTCTAACCCTGTAATTTAAATTCAAATAAAGTGTATTTAAGTTTTCCTCCATCTTGATTTTCTAAACAAGTCCGATGTAGAAAACTACAAGATAACCTAGAAAGGATTTTCCAGATCTACAACTTTGGAAAATCACCCTCCTTGAGTTTGATCCTTTGACTACTGGGTTATGAAGATCTGAAGCTAGATCTAACAAATATATTTCTGAAATATGTCACAAGGTTAGATCTAATCTTGAAGGGTTGATCCCTTCACTAGATCCTGAATCTAGAAGCTCAAGATCTAGCTCCTCAATCCTCCAAACAAGGGTTACAGCTGCTGCTACACAATTGCTCATGAAAACTGCACTGTAAAGGAAGGAGGCTCTCTAGCCTGCTGCTAAGATATGCAATACAGCTCAAGAATGATGGAAATAATGTATACAATGTGAAGGAATGGTCCTCCACTGGATTATTAGTTGAAATGCTAGCAACTTCCCCTCTCCCTTGGATCTACAAGAATGGACTGCGCAATTCCTGAAGGGATTGCTGTTGCTGGGAGATGAATAATAGATGGTCTGATGCCTGATATAGATCTGAAGCACTACAATGCTGATCTTGAAGCTCAAGGTGATAGGATGAATCCTTCACCGGTTCCTCAACTGAAATATTGAAGGACAACCTCCTTCTCTCAAACTGATCTTCAGAAATGTGCAACTTCTGAATATGAATGTTCTGCAGAAAGTAGGAATAATATAGCACCAATGCCTAATGATGAATGAAGTAAAATACTCTTTTAAGGGCTACTAAATGAAAGAGATTGTATTCCCAACCAGGAACACCCATTGCTAAACAACACTTGCAATCTTAGCTAAACAACCAAAGAAAGCATGGAATATCACATGACAATTCCAGATCTAAATAGATCATACATCAATAATAATCTTCAACATACCTTCTAATGTGCCTTCATCTTCTTTATATAGATTATGAGCCTTCTCATGCCTTGGCCCTCCTCATAAGCGTTGTACATGTGGACATAGGTCTCCATGTTGACTGCGTTGTCTCTCCATGATCTCCCTTATGTGTGAATGCAATGATCACCATCTCTATCATGTGTGCATTAAATGCAATACTCCTCCATCATCTCATCATGAATGCTTAATGATCTTACATTTTATTCTTTCCATGATATTAGTTGATTGTATCAACCTCCATGATCTATCTCATTAATGAGACATGATCTCCACTCCTTTCACATTAAGTGGTTTCTCTACTACTCCATTATGTATATCTAGATCTGAAATATCCACATACACACATCAAAAGTGGATTTTATTCATCTTTGAGGATTATGGGTCCCTCCAACCTTTTATTTACTTCATTAATTAAGTTTATTAAGAACTCTAATATTCCAAATATCATGTGAAAATTTGGGAATATCACAGTCCTCCCTGGAAAAATGTTGCTTGACCACAAGCAACTGCAAAAGTGGATGCTACAACAAACATCCTCCCTCCAAATGGCATCCTCATGTGGAAGGCCTTCCCATCTATCATAATGAGTAATGCATGTCCAACTCCAAATTTGCCTCTCTAGAACGTCTACAATGGCCTCCAACTGAAAAGTTAGATACCCTTCCTCAACAATGAATCTCCAAGTGGAAACCATATGATGACCAAAGTTCTCCTCTATACATGAGATACATAATATGAAGTGGTTCAGTTCCAAAGTGGAAATTCCCAACTCATGAACTATCTCTCCAACCCATGATACATATAGTAGATTGCATCTATCAATGTTTACATCATTAGCCCTGTTGGCCATGTAGGAATCAAACATCTCATCATCATAGTGAAATAAAAGAAGTAGAGACATATGGGAAAACATAATCAATGTCAAACCATATTCTCCTAATAACAACCAACGTAGCAAAGCCTTCTGCTGCCATGCTAGATCATCATGAAAATAAGTAAGAGAGCCATACTCTCTCAAAAGAAGCCATCACAACAATGCTTCTTGTTGCCATGGAAAATAAAAACCAATGAGAATATGAGAGCCATACTCTCTCAAAAGAAGCCACCGCAGCAATGCCTCTTGCTGCCATACCACATCATCATTTTACCAAATGTAGTGGCCATATTCTCTCAAGAGAAGCCACCTTAACAAGGCATCTTGCTTCCCCATCACATCATCATTATACCATGTACAATGACCATAATTCCCCAATAAAAGCCAATGCTATAAGGCCTCCTGTTGCCACCCTCCAACAATGTCATGTAATGTATGCGAAGAATTCAGTCCATACTCTCCCAATAGTAACCATATCTACAAGGATTCTTGTTGCCTCCTTACATTATCATGGTGTAAGTCATGGAGCAACAATATAGTAGAGGACATGTGACATGTCTCATCAACATAATACAAACAAGCTCCCTTACGCCACATCATGTGAGAGTTATACTTTCTCCCAAACCCAAGTACATACATGAACATGAGATACATCCCAAACAAAAATACATGTAAAGACATGAGACATATCCCAAAAAAGAGTAAATACAAGGACATAATATATAACATGTAATTTTCAAAATCTATCATAAAAAACCAAAGTAACCATGCCTTTTTCTTCTACATTCTTCCAGTGATGTGTAAGGCATGAATCAGAAAATCATGAATTCTTGAGTGGTAACCATACTCACCCAAAAGAAACCAGCGCAGCCATGCTTCTTGTTGCCCTGTATCATAGATTTGTAAGTGTTTTGGCAACCCCTTGCTCCACATCATCAGCCATTCATCCCAATGAGGATGATGGATCTCATTATGCAAAAACATGGTATCCTCCCATTGTAGAATACCATCCACCTCAAACTGATGAAGAACTTTTCACTCCATGATATGTTGAAGTGCACCTATAATGAGATCTCTCCATGAGATCTTCTTCTCATCAATGGCCCTCCAAAACCAATAAGTTTCTAGATCTGCTACAGGTATAAGTTTCTATTTGAGTTGTGAGATGCTCATTGAGAAAGTGTCATCTATATAGGATAAAATATTCCCTATCTCAAGATGTCTACCATCTATCATCTTTTCCTCCATTGCTTCATGAGTGAAACTTCCATATGATTTCTCCCATAAGGAATGGGCCCTCTTCTTCTTATTGCTTCTCATTAACAACGTTGTAGATCTGCAAGGTAAAGCATGTGTTTTCTCAAAGCAAGGCACAATGTTGCACTCATAGCCAGCCATTGTACATAGGATCATACTCATCACATCTTCACAAATTCTATACTTCAACTCAAAGGGTTGAATTTAGTCCATCAATGATAATCTAGGATGGTCCTTCATCTCTTCCTTTATTATATCAAGGGTCCTCTGTGCAGTGATATAATGCTACTCCAAATCAGAATGATGTTCTAACCCTTGATCATGCAATAGTCCGGATCACATGTCCCCATAAGTTTCAATAAGAGGTACTGAAATAATATGAGATGAAAGTGTATGCATGCCTTGGATCAACTGATACTCAGAAACATCTTACAAGGTTACAAAATTTTCCTCTTCTGGTGCAAAGGTCTCTCTAACTGCTGGTAAGAGTGATGGTTTCACTTCTACAAGTGTACCAGTGCTGGTATCTATCTCCTCCTCCTCATGCATCTCATCAATCATGCATGGGGTTCCAAATGTCAAGAATTCAAGACCATCTTGAAAATATGAAAGTGATCCTCCTCTTTATGTAAGCACATATGTAGCTAGTGGTGGTAGAGGCTCCTCCTCTTGAGTGATAATGAGAAAATCTTCTCTTGAATCTTCATGCACTATCTCCTTGATGATGGGAGATGTTACTATGTGAGATGTCTCAGGTTTATTCCTACCATATTTCTTCTTCAATATTTGCATAAAATATTCATAAGCAGACACTTCCATGTGTGATACATGACTGAACCACCAATTTCTTACTTCACCCTCTAGGTGCAACGCTGCAAAATCCACAACCTCTCTTTCTGATATATGATATTTACGAAAGAATATGAATAATTCTTCCCTCCAAGCCCTAAATGTGCTTGTGGAAGACCCATCAAATGTAGGCAAGTAGAATCTATGCCTCTTTCTTCTATTGCCACTTCTGGATCTCCTCTCTTCTTTGAGTTGCAGAAACTGTTAGAGAGAGAGATTCTCCTTCAATTTTCTAGGTTGTGACTTGTATTTAGAAAAATATTCACTTAGGGTCTCATGCCCCAAGTCTTCTACATATTCAGACTAGTCCTCTTTCTCATCAAAGAAAGTGGATCTAGTGGAATAATGTGAAGCTCTTTACTTCTCTGGCTTCTTTGTTGCTGAAAAGAAGTGCTAGGACCTCCTTCATCTTGAAACCTTCTTGAGGTTTCTCTTTTCCTTTCTCTTCTTGTTTCATTGATCTCCTTAGAGAGATCCTTCATAGATCTAAAGGAAGATGAGGCAAAACTTAATCCCTCCATTGTAGATCTCTACTCTCTGCTTGTATTATGTTGTCAAAATGTCCACAAGTTGAGCCAAAGATCATGCTCTGATACCACTGTAATATACCCAAAAGGGAAAATGTAGTAATACTGAAACACAATATAAGAACTGAAACTAAGTAAAAAATAATTCTAAAGAAAACATCAGAATATATAGAGAAGTTGAACCATTTTATTATGTGGAGAAGATTCAGTTACAACATTGTACAAAATATGAGGTAACCTAGCCAAAGAGATGGCCTAGAATGACCCTGAAAAGATGTCAAAGTAGGAACTACGTAACTGGAGAGCTGCTGGAAGAAAATATTGCATTGTCCCTTTAGCAGATAATGAATATATAACTACATGCTAAAAATTAAAATGCAGATCTATGGAAATTTGGAGCTCTAATGATGCCAAGATTCTAGATCTGGGCTCTATGATGGATACCCAAGATAACCCAGAAAGGATATTCTAGATCTACAACTTTGGAAAGTCACCCTCCCTGAGTTTGATCCTTTGACTGTTGGGTTATGCAGAGCTGAAGCTAGATCCAACAAATAGATGATTGAAATATGTCACAATATCAGATGTAAGCTTGAAGGGATGATCCCTTCACTAGATCCTCAAGCTAGAAGCTCAAGATCTAGCTCCTCAATTCTCCAAAGAAGGTTGTAGTTGCTGCTACACAACTGCTCATGAAAACTGTGTTGTAAAGGAAGGAGGCTCTCTAGACTGCTGCTAAGATATGAAATATAGCTCAGGAATTATGGAAATAATATATACAATGTGAAGGAATGGTCCTCCACTGGATTATTAGCAGAAATGCTAGCAACTTCCCCTCTCCTTTGGATCTACAAGAATAATAGATGGCCTGATGCCTGATATATATCTGAAGCACTGGAAGGTTGATCTTGAAGATCAAGGTGATAGGATGAATCCTTCACTGGTTCCTCAACTGAAATATTGAAGGCCAACCTCCTCCTCTCAAACTGATCTTCAGAAATGTGCAATTTTTGAATATGAATGTTCTACAGAAAGTAGGAACAATATGGTACCAATGCCTGATGATGAATGAAGTACAATACTCTTTCAAGATCTACTCAATGAAATAGATGGATTCCTGACCAAGAACACCCAGTGCTAAACAACACTTGCAATCTTAGCTAAACAACCAAAGAAAGCATGGAATGTCACATGACAATTCTATATCTAAACATATCATGCATCAATAATAATATTCAACATACCTTCTATTGTGCCTTCATCTTCTTTATATAGATTATGAGCCTTCTCATGCCTTGGCCCCCCTCATAACTGCGTTGTACATGTGGACATAGGTCTCCATGTTGACTGCACTGTCTCTCCATGATCTCCCTCATGTGTGAATGAAATAATCACCCTCTCTATCATGTGCACATTAAATGCACCACTCCTCCATCATCTCGTCATGAATGCTTAATGATCTTACATTTGATTCTTTCCATGATCTTAGTTTACTATATCAACCTCCATGATCTATCTCATTAATGAGATATGATCTCCACTCCCTTCACATTAAGTTTTTGCTCTACTACTCCATTATGTATATCTAGATCTGAAATATCACATACACACATCAAAAGTGGATTTTATTCATCTTTGAGGATTATGGGTCCCTCCACCCTTTTATTTACTTAATTAATTAAGTTTATTAAGAACTCTAATATTCCAAATATCATGTGAAAATTTGGGAATATTACATTTAATAAACCGTATTTTATTAAGTTATTTCTGGAAACAGTAAACGCCATGAGGAATAAATAAATAAATCCTAATTTATTTGATTTCCCTCCGGGAATAATTATTTAAACCACTGTTTAAATAATATTCCTCGACATATTTAACCCAATTATGAGAAATAATTAGATAAGTCATTATTTATCTTATTTTTTCTCTAGGAATAATTAATTAAATCATTGTTTAATTATTATTCCTTGTTAAATTTGACTAAATCACCTATAAATAATTAAACAAATCATTATTTGTTAAATTATTACTTAACCCCATTCTTGAAATGATAAATAAATCATTTATTTGTTTACTATTTCTAAATAAAGGGATTTAACCAATTTAAATTCCTTTCCCTCCAACAAAATATAATAAAATATTCCAAGCAGCTAGATCTAGATCTTGGTTAATAATATTTTATTATTCTCCATTATCAAGAATAACTCAATATATTGTTATAAAAAAGAGGGTTTTCCATTCATTATTCACTTTGATCCTTTTTTCATCGTCATACTTTGATCACTTTCATTGTCGCCCTTCGATTATTATCATTGCTACTACTATTTTCTTGCTTCGTGAGCTCCCATAGAGTTCAACACGTCTTGGGTTTTCTATAACATTAAGAGAGAGAAACTTCTGGATCTGAAGCATTGAGGACAACCAAGAACCCATCCCATTAAGGGGGACTGGTAACATAATTCTTTGTTCCCTTCCTAGGTGTTAATACGTATAAAATTCTTTATATCTTGTCTTTTCCATTGGATATTTGGAGAAACTCTTATTTCTTTTCACTGTTTAACTACTTTTACTGCATAGATCTAGGTTTTTGTTACATGTGTTTCGACCATCTATTGTAGATCTAATGAATTTTAGGAACCATATTTGTTGTTAGGGTTGTTTGTCAAACACAACTAAAGTGATCTATTTTTGTACACTTGCGTTATTAATTGACGCTAACACATATCACTTGAATAAAATAAGGGTAGTATCCATAGGTTATATATAGATTCTAGCTACTTCAACAAAATGATAAAATCCATGCACATGGTGGATATCCCGAATAGAAATGACATCAACACCTGGAACAACCAGAGAGGAATCAAGCACCAAATAGACTATCATCTTAATTTCTTTATGATATCTAAATCCATTATATCTAAGGACGTTTTTAGGGAAGTCTCTATCGTGCCATGCATGGGTTCATATCATTATCCCATTTGTTTGGAAGTGGATATCAAATTAGGCCCCAAGTATAAACCATTTATATTTGAGGGATTTTGGTTGCATGATCCCTCCTTCATTGAAAATGATAAATAATGATGGAAAAACATATATTTCCACAATCTAGCCCCAATTTAAAAATTAAAGGCCCTAAAAAACAACATCAAGAAATTGAACAAGGAAGAATTTGGAAATATCCTTTAAGCCAAAAATCAATTGGAAGCTCAAATGGAAATCATACAATCGTAAATTATCCTGGAGGGTCACATAGAGGATCTGGCTCAACAATAAGGAACCATCTTAGTGAAACAAGAGGAGAGGAGAATAAAAGAAGAGATACTATGGAAACAAAAATACCTAATCAACTAGCTAAAAGAGGGGGAGAGAAATACCAGTTTCATTCAAAATTATATGCTCAAACAAAAGCACCACAAACAAAATATTATCATATTTGGATATATCAAGCAATAAAATCACTGATCACAAGGATATTGAGGTTAAATTAACAAAATTCTACAACCCTATGACAAGAAATCCTTTGCCTAACAGGTTAGTAGCCATCAATAAGATTTTCTCCCACATTCCTAGTAATTTCACCCTCGATAAAAGTGTGGCACTTATGAGAGAAATAACTTCCTAATAATTTGAAGATGTTGTAATGACTATGCTGAGAAACAAGGCCCCTATACCTAATGGGAGTCACTATCGATTTTTTCCGAGCATGTTGGTCATTCTCGGGGATAGAATTTTTGGTTTCCAACAATCTGCTCTTCTTCTCATTTATCTTGGATCACCCCTCACTGACAATTCTTTGAAAATTTTCCATTGCAAATATCTCCTTGATAAGTTATCCAACAAGCTAGACAATTGGGCCTTCTATGCCTTAAACTCTGTGGGGCATCTGACTCTCCTTAAATTAGTTTGAAAGAATTGCCTATATACATGATTTCTATCATGGTTGTGCCAAAAGGGGGTTTTCATTGACTCAAGAATATATACAAGTCATTTATTTGGGGAGGTGCTACGAGATATCACAAGTGGTCTATAGTCACATGAGATAAGGTTACCTTTCCAAAAAAGCGGGGAGTGGAACTTCGAGATCCAAAAACAATTAGTAATGTCATGGGAGCCAAGTTGAGGTGACATTGGATACAAGGAGGACATGAGTTGTGGAAAATCATTTGGAATGAAAAATATATCCCACACTAATATTTTATCCAAATATCGAATCAAGGTAACATAGTCCAAGGCTCAAACATAAGGAACCTAGTGGATGGAAAAAAATCCTTAATCCAAAATCACATCTTTTGGGAAATAAAACATGGCCGCTCCATGGATTTATTGTAGGATTTATGGAAGAAATTTCCCAAATAGCACAACAAATAAATATTCATATTTTAAGACCACCCTAATTGAAAATGTATACATACAAATTAAAAAATATTAGAAACTATAATGAGTGAAATCTCAATGGCGGACATGGAAAATAGTTGAGGACAAGCCCGTTGATCTCCCTCCCAAGGTATTGACACAGCTGGAACACCAGATCTCGTAGAGGCTTATACCAATGGCAGAGATTAAAGAAAAATTGTGCTAGGGACAAAAACCTGCAGGTACCTTTACAATGTAAGAAGCATACACTTTGGAAACATGCATAAATCCATAGTTACACGGGTACCGCTCCCAAGCATTGGAGAGCATGCACCACAAGCTCCCCCGCTCTTGGGAGCTTGGGAGATTTTTGGAAACATTCCAAAATCGTCGGGAGCTTCAATGGTTACTTTGGAGATTTTCGAGATCTTCATTGCAACAATTTTTTGACGTTTTGGGAGCTTCACTACAATGAATAAGTGCAAAATTAGGTTTATTTGACACTGCCAGCTTTGTTGTTTCCTAAATTGATGGAATTGTGCGAAAAGAATGGTATGTCATTGGTTCTAGATATGGATATGGGTCTGGAACTAAGTGAAACAACCAATTTATGGACAAACCTTCTATCCAAATAAAGATGAGGTGCATGCCAATCCTGATTGGCAAGATTTGGATGGAAATAAATAATTTATTTTACCTTTTTTTATATATATATTGAATTTTAATATATTATATTATTTTCGCTCCCAACTTGATGTTTCCTGTAAATTTGGGCAAAATTTCTAGCCATGCCGGATACTAGTTTCCGCATACTAGAAGTACCCGCATACCAGAAATTGGTGCAACATAGCATAAATCAAGTTCCTAGGTACCCAATTTGACATCATATATGGAGCTCAAAAACATGGTCCAGGATTGAACAACTATTTTGGCTTTTAGATAGGAAAGAAGCTCTAACATAGGACAAAATCATTAAGAGTGCCTATTAAGGCCCTTCCATCTTCTATTTCTACAAAGAAGATGAAGATACGACAAAGTATTTTTTCATCAATTGTGTCTTTGCAGAGTAGATTTGGATAAAGATAGCCTCCACTTTTAGGCAGACAAATATCCTGGGAGTCACTCTCATGAATGTTATCTTTAAATGGAAGCCCTCTCCTTTTCAATGTGACACTCTCAACAAATCCTGGTCCCTCTTCCTAGGGTTCATCCTATGGTCTCTTTAGAAATAGAGAAAAAACCAAATTTTCATGAACTGCATTTCTAATCCCAATCAAGTATGCTCTAAAGTGTTGCAAGAAGTTTAAAAAACCATACTCCTCACCCCTTGTTCTACTATGGACTGGGATCCTTCCCCATATGAATCATATTCTCTCCTCCCTCTCCATATTCCATCCTTATTCCCCATCCTTTTCTTCCTCTTTTCATTGATGCTCTCCCTTTTCCCCGTCCTTGTGGTTTCTTCCACCTCCAAGATTTATTAAAAAAAAATTTAGCAAAGCTTCCAAGGGTAACCGAGGCCCTGTCAGATATGGAGGAATCTTTGGGGATGAAAAAGGAATTCCCTTTTTTTTGGCGATAGCATCACTATTATTCTCCATCAACAACGTTGTAGAAATCAAGGCTCTAGAAAAAGGCTTGCAAACAACATTTGGCAAGGGTTCGCCAAACTCATGGTGGAAGGAGATTCTTAACTAACTATCAACATTCTAGATAAATTCCAGCATGGTACCCCTATTTACTTGATGGTGTGTCACTACCTCCACAAAATCAACTCATACATCTCCTCCGCCCCCATTGCCTCCACAAAATCACCTCAGATATCTCCTCCACCCTCACTGCCATTCCCACTCATATCCATTGTTCTGGAAATAAACCTATTGATGCTCTAATAAATATTGGTTGCTCATAGTAAATTTATTTCGTCTCTAGTCCATGGTCACAAATATCCTTCTCACCTCCAATCTACCCTAATAAATCCCTTATCCTGCAAAATCAATTGCAAGAAGAGTCATACTCAACTTCGTCCCTGTCTAGGGTTCACATAAGGGAAGCGGGTGGTGATGTGATGCTCCTACCATTTCCCCACTATTACAATTAATTCATGCTACACTTGGGAAAATTCCCTTTACTTTGCATGGAAACTCATGTTGAGGCATATGTGTTATATCTCCATCCCCCACATTTTGAGTTTTATTTCTTTTCCTCAAGCTTGCCTCGCCATCCCAAACCACCTCAACACCTTATGCTCCCATAAATCCTTTGTTCCTTGCTATTGGTAGTGAAACTCCTTTGCGATTGTGTAGTATACTTAGAGGAAACCTGCCTTTCTAGTCAGATAACCTTCCATTACCACTATGGTTTCCCTCTTTATTTCTGGGGAAGGTCTAGGTCCTTGTGACCTGGACTTCTTACTCCCGACTTTTTCCCTCAACATTCCATTTCTGCATCCTTTTCCTCAATATTGGCACATGGTAGACCTTCAGTACATAGTTAGGGGGTATCTCTATGAAAGATAAGTTGATTGTAGGGTCAATTTGATGTGGATATTTACAATTTTTGTCTCTTTGGTAGCACATCTACAAGCTGGACACAACTATTTTTTTTTTATTTTTTATCTAGAAATATAGTATATCATGATGAGTTTTAGCCGTGAGTCAATTTTTTTAATGCTTTTGTCAAATATTGGACTAGAAGTTTACTATTTTGTTGTTAGTGTGGTGGTAGACAACGAACGTAATCTTTTTGTCATATGCAATAGAACTTCTAAATTTACTAAAAAATAAAAGAAAAATACTATGGACAAAATTTATGAGAGGGAAATAGAAATTAAAAATTAGGTGTTACAGAAAAGTCTACCAATGATAAAATTTTAAAAATCATAAGAGTAAGCTAAATTATAACTTTATTTAAAATTGTTACTATTATTATTAATGATAAAATAATTAATTTATAAAATAAACATATATACATTTAAACAAAAATTAAGCAAGATTCTTAACCATGGAGATTTGCCTCCACTTTATCATTTCTTAATATGTTAATAGGCTTTGTTACAATACCATGGGCCAATACCATGGCTTATTAATACTACATGGCAAAAAAAATGTAACTCGTCCCATATGACACTAGTTTATATGACTTTTTTTTAATCAATGAATTTAATTAAAAAGGAAAAAATGACATAACTACTTTGGAAATAAATCTTAGACTTTAATTTGTGTATTTGCTAAAATATCCTAGAATATTCTATGGAGATTAAATCCCTGTCACCCACCTAATAATTATTGATAACTAATTATGATGATAGACATGCCTGTCATCATCATAATTGACTGGATGTGTAGAACATTGATGATATTTAGAAAAAGAAATTTAAGACATAAATAATTATGATAATTTCCTTTTTATAAAAACATTTTACATTAAAGTTTAGAAAACATAAAACTTCAGATTAATAGAAGGCAAATATTAGGCACATTTTTAAACTTAAATTCATTTTAAGGTGTTTTGAGTTGTTTTGTTGGATATGACAATGTAAGTTGAAGACCCTAAGGATACTTTGCTCTTGCATACTCTACTTTCCAATAATAATAATAATCGTAATTATATATTAATTAAATATTAATTAAATCATACAATAATATAATAATTTTATATTAATTAAATCATATAATAATGACAATAATTTAATTATTATTTATTGATAATCTATATAGTCATTTTATAAATTTTGTTATTATTTAAAAATATATATATATATTTTATAATTTTGATTTTTAGTTGTTTTATTATTATCATAAGAATTTCATATTTTTTGGATTATAATGGAATAAAATTGTAATGAGGTCAAAGGCGTTCCCTCTATGAGCTTGCCAGTGCAAACACTGTTCATCAGTACGCTGCAATTTCGTCCATCATCAAATCGTTTTGGACCAAGTTGCAAGCGCTTGTCAGACCACTTCACGTCAGGTATGTTCGAGTCTCCGCTTTGCTAGCACGCGTTCCAGGCGCTGGCGTATCCGCTCGGGGCCTCTACACCACGTCGCTCATGGTTCCGATCGCCCTTAACGTCACTTCAGAGAATGGATCACTGTTAATAACCGCGTACAGGTTCCACATCCCAGTTCGTTGTCCATGGCCCCCATCGAACTACTACACCAGCTCCTAGATCTCACAAGGAGCATGAGCACTCGAATTTGCGTAGCATTTTGCGAGTCCCTGCATGGCCTGAACCTGCATCTCTTCTAACAAAACGGGCGTGTCTAGCCGCTGGCTTCCATGTTCTTCACAACTCTCCCGGCCGGTTTTAAAAAAAGCATTCAAGAAAAATGCGATAAGCATATTCTTAGCTATGGGCAAGAAATCAATACTGCACTTTGCCGCACGTTCAAGAACATAAGAAGCACGAGAAAAATGAGAGAAGTTAAACGGAGTTGCAGTATAGCAAATCACCATGCAGATTTTTGATAAATCTGAAAACACTGCTTGCCAACCAATCAAATTAAATAGCAAACATAAGCCAAATTAAATAGCAAACAGCGGCACATATTTGTTCAATGTTGTCATAAACGTGGCTATCAAATTTTGTTCAAACAACAAACATTGAACCTTTACAAAAATCCAAATCCCGTGACAACTATTTCCTGTACTTTCATGCTGCTATTGCACTGAGGTGCTGACATGGACTGCACATGGATGTACTTGAACGCCATTGACGTGACTTGATAGAAGCCAATTGATTTGCGAATCTATATATGAACTCAATTCTGAATGCCTGCAACACTGTGACAAAGGCCCACGGCCCCGCCTTATCGCAGCCTCCGCCCACGTAGAAGAATTAACAAACCCTCCACTGCCACATTCATAAGTTCTGGGAAATACGGCTCTGAAGCTACCTCAATCTCTTCCAAATTGTCATTCGCCCCGGTGCTTAACTCAATGATCAATACCATCACATGGAACCGCCCACTGAAGTTTGGTAGGATGCAGTAAACAACCTATAATGATATGTTTCAACCCGATAGCAAGTTGCCAGGAGGTCTATATTTCTAATTATAACGAATGGTGTAAATGGTTCTATTAGGCTATGAAAACCTATTTCTTTATTCGTTCTTCCACACTTTAAACTGCAGCAGTTTGTTTAAATTGTATGGTGATGTTGATGCTTTGATATACCACCTCCATTACATTTATATCCGAAATGGGTTGTTTCTCTTCGAACACGAGATTGTAACATTCCATTTTTATTATATTTTTTTAATCTAGATTTAACATTCCACATTTTTGGGATTTGTGATTTTGTTTAATTTTCTTTTATAATTTATAGGAAAATCGGATGTTTCTCTTCAGTCACCTTCTACATTTCCGGGGTTTGTGTTTATGTGAATAGAAAAGGAATGTAATACAAATTTGTTTTCAAAATTCAGATATCTCCATTCACCAAAAAAAAATTGTTGCATTTGCAACTTTATTTTTTAAATTTTGTTTCATTTGTTTCATGATTTGCTAATTTGATCTTTAACTTCTAAAAATTGTTTCATGCTTTTGCATTCATCAATTTGAATGCCAATATATATTAAGTATTAAAATTTGTATTAAAAATTGTTATCTATTTAGTTAAAGATTTCTAAATTTTAAAGTTAAAAATAATTATTGGTTTATTTACAATAACATAATGGTGTAGCTAATTAGAAATTTCTCATTTGGAAACTCCTTGAGTGCGTTTTTTTTTTACATTCATATAATGTTGAGTTCATTTTTTATTATTGAAGATATTTTGTTTTTTTTAATGTATAAATATGATAGAAAAATAATTTTAGCTAATAAAAAAAAGATATATTTCATTTGCATTGGTATATTTTTGAAATTATTTAATTGATTTGGATCTATAATCACCTTCAAAAGTGAATAAGTTTATTGCTATGTTTTCTTATATTGTTATATATATGTTTAGCCTTTCCAACATTGTTCTTATTTTTATGTATCTATTTTATTATAGTAGTACTTCTTATTTTATTAAGAGCCACCAACTTAGCATCCAATGTAGTGTTATCAAAAGTTTCTCTCACAATGTTGAGACTTATAAGCATTTGTGTGTTCTTAAATAGTATATAAGAGATTTAAATAACCATTTTTCCTTTGCACTTATGCTTCAAAAAATTTTCATATCTATAGGCTAGGTGCAACAGCCTGCAAACCGCACACAATAGCTATGAAACTTATACCTCAACAAGATGCGAGACGTCCTCTCTGGGGTCGCCTACTCTTTTAGCCAAGACACAACAGGCATACGTCTCCACGGAGATTTGATCCTGGGTGGATTGGATGAAAATCATCTGACTCCACCATCAGACCTCCGCTTCACGGACCTAATAACCACATTGTTAATAAATAGTTATATATTTACATAAGCAAGCCATTATTTTCTCAACCAAGGTAGTCTCAATTACTAGACAACTATCTTTTTAAAATTCTATGCTTCTCCCTATTCACAAAACACAGTCTTACTATCCTATATTTATGTATAGTAGATATTAAGAAGCAATATTTTCTCATTAAATTTTTTTAGTTGAAGAGATATCCTATAAATGTGATGTTGTGTTTCCAAAAATATTACAAATCCTTTCTCATTTTCTAAACAATTGCTATGATTTGATTTGTCCTAATAGAGATTTCTCTAGAATTTGTTCCCTTCTAGTTGTCAGATCCACACACTTCCTGTTTCACATTAAAGTATTCATGCAATCCTTTACGAATCCATGATATTGATTACAATAGTTTTTTTTTTTTTGGTAGAGTAGAGTAGTTGAATATAAAGGATATGACATTTCTAAAACTAGATTACTCATTCAAAAGCTAGGATCACTAATTAAAGGAGTTTCTATCAGTGAGTGAGGCACAATAGGTTTTTTCAAAATATGTTCTAGATATATAATAGATTGTAAAAATAAGAATCATGCTTCTCATTGTTGAATCAAAGCACATATCATGGTTTCTAGTAATTTCTCCATAAAGCTTTAGCATATGGACCACCAATATGACCTCTTACCCATGTATAATTGTCAAACTTCAATTCACCTCCTCTATAGGATGATCCACACCAAAATAAGAAAAAATGCAAAAGAAAAACTGCAACATATTTGAAAGCTGAACTACATGGTTAATATATTAATATTTATTTATATTAAATTTTTTTAATGTGATGCACAGAGTATATAAAAATAATAGTTAATATAGTTATTTTTATTAATAGAAGTAGATAACATTTAATAACAAGTATTACATGGTAGTGTTTTCTTTGTTATTGAAAATGGTGGGAATATAAACTTATATTGGTTAAAAACAAATTCATTTCTATAGTCTTACTTTTTATAATTACTAATAATGATGCAAAATGAATGTTTTCCAATTAAGAAATTACTCAATAATTTCCTGCTACTTTTGATGTTTGATGCTCATTAGAATCATTTAGGGATATTTCAGCTAGATGTGTTTTATTAAATTCTATGTGTTTTATTAACTTAAACAAGAAAATATCTTAAAATTTAGAATATTGTAAAAATATTCAATTCCTTGCTAGAGCCTTGTCTTGGAAGAGACTAATAGTAATGATAATGAATCTTGTTCTCATGATTATACCAACCTAGATCCAACTTAAGTATGTATCTAACATGAGTCTAGAGGAATCAAATTTCTTCACGTGAAAACTTCTTTACAGTGCCACATATAATATATTTTTCATTGTTTAAATTGTATTTTTGAATGCCAAATAGAATAAATATATGACCAAATAAACATTTTAACTATAAAAACTTATTTTTTCATATATACATAATTTTTTAAAAATGATATATAATATATACATAATTGATATTAAAATATTACATAACATGTACATAGAGACATTATATCACCCAGATTAAAATAATTTTTTTTATTAGTAATGCATTTTTAAGTATATGTCAATATTAATTTGTATTAAAATATTTTAATGATAACCCACATTGAATATTTTTTATATACAACTTTAATTTTTTATATATAACATTAAAATATATTATTTTAACAATTTTTTTCTATAATAGAGATATATATATGAAATTGATATGTAATAAATTAGTTAACATAGATATTCATATAGTTTATTTAAATCTTTGGTTAAAATAATTTTGAAAAGTATAAGATTTAAACATCTTAGTGACCCATTGTTTTTTATTTTTTTTATTATAGCATATATTATTTTTCTATTTATAATAGATTTTCGTTTTTAGTTTTATTTAAAGGGGAGGAATGACACACTTACAAATCCCCTCATACTACATAGATTCGTCTTAATTATGGATCTAAATGACGTGAAAAATTATTTAAAGTGAAAATACAATATTATTTTTCATTGTTTAAAAAGTAAATTGTATTTTTGAATGCTAAATAGAGTATATATAGGATCAAATAAATTTTGTAACCATAATTTTTTTTAAATGACATATAATATATACATAATTGACATTAAAATATTTGATGTAACATGTACATAGACACATTTTATCACTCAAATTAAATTGGTTTTTATTATTATTTTTGAATGTTTAAGTGTATTAAATTACTAATTAGTATTAAAATATTTTATTGA
This sequence comes from Pinus albicaulis, assembly GCA_034641835.2. Lineage (NCBI taxonomy): Eukaryota > Viridiplantae > Streptophyta > Pinopsida > Pinales > Pinaceae > Pinus > Pinus albicaulis. Next base: position 459,348,658 of record CM076569.1, on the reverse strand, counting down.
TAATCCATATTGAATATTTTTTTTATATGCAACAATAAAATATTCTATTTTAGCAATGTTTTTCCTATATATAGATATATATGAAGTTGATATCGACATAAATTAGTTAACATATATCTTCAAATAGTTTATTTAAATCTTTGAAATGTGTAAGATTTAAATGTCTTACTCACACATTGCTAATTATTTTATAGCATATTAATTTCTTTTCTTATAGGCCACATTATTTTTCTATTTATAATGTAATTTTTATGTTTAAGATTTATTTTAAAGGAGACTAACGCATGAAGAGAATTACACAACTCCCTTATAGTGGGCCCTTATAGTGGGTTGACTGATGGAGAGACTTACAAATCCCCACCACATTGGGTTATATACACATCCCCCTCATACTGGGTTGTAGAACCAGCATAGATCCATCTTAAGTACACATCTAACATGAGTGGAGGTGAATCAAATTTCTTCACTTGCAAACTTATTTAGAGTGCAAAATACAATATTATTTTTTATTTTTTAAATTGTATTTTTGAATGCTAAATAAAATATATATAGGACCAAATACACATTTTAACCATAATGTTTTTTAAATGATATATTATATATACATAATTAACATTAAAATATTTTGCATAACATGTACATAGAGACATTTTATCACCCAAATTAAAATGATTCTTTTATTATTATTGTATTATTATTGTCAATATTAATTTGTATTAAAATATTTTATTAATAACTTATATTGAATATTTTTTTGTTTATACAATTAAAATATTTTATTTTAACAAATTTTTTTCTATATATACGAAGGACATAAATTAATTAACATAGATATTCAAATAGTTTATTTAAATCTTTGGTTGAAATATTTTTGAAAATTATAAGATTTAAACATCTTATAGACACATTTTTTTTACTTCTAATTATTTTAGAGCAAATTATTTATTTTAAATTATAGTAGATATTATTTTTCTATTTATAATATAATTCTTTTTTCTTACACATCCTCTCATACTGAACTCTAGAATAAACTTCTAAGATCAAAAACTCATAACATATTTATATCAAACAAAAATATTCATAATTAAAAATTTTAAGTAATCCCATAAACATATTAAATTCAAATATGACTATACTCAATTTATCAATTTAAAAATAATTTATTCCACTTTTCATAATCATTAATTTAATAACATACATTAAAAAAAAAACTTTACAAATCCTATATCACTATTAAATTCTAATACGAATGAATATTTTATAGGCTTTCTATAAATCCAAAAGTGATCCATTCCACTCATCATTTCCATAAAACTAATAACATATAATTTAAGTATAAGTGATAGATAAACTAATAACATACTTTAAGTAAAAGTGATAATCTATGTTCTTTTATAAATTTAATGATATACTTGACTTCTTAATCGTCATTGAGTAAATAAGGTATGAGTATTTATGTTTGTATATATAATTATAAATGGTTTAGGTTTGTATTCGATCTATATTTAAAAAAACATTTTAAATAACCGGAAAAAAAAACCTATGATTCTTTTCAATTCTAACTTAGAAAAAAAATCTGAAGTTAACAAAAATGAGGCTGCACATCTAACCCTATATAAAGTGTATTTAAGTTTTCCTCCAGCAAAATTTTCTAAAGAATTCCGATGGAGAAAACTATTGGATTTCTGAAGCTGAACCCTGAGAAAAATATGGATAAAAGGTGTAGGTAGTTAACAAAAAATTCATGTTGGCCGTCCAAATCCAAGTGAAGGAAATATTGCCTAATCAAAGACACCATATATTAAGACGGTCCTTGACACAAAAGTTTAAAATATTATTTGTATCACTAGTTTCTTTCTTAGACCTCTGTTTTCTGTAATACGTTTTCTCTATCTCCTCCAATGTTCCATCGCTTTTTGCTTTTAATTTTTTTTTCTCAGAAAGAAAAAAACGCTGTTTTTATTAACAGTGCATATAACAAAACATTACATTCTTTTCATGTGGTGGCGATCCGAAACAGTTTCCAAAATGACAATTTCTAAGAAAGGAGGAGTCAAAGTGAGAACAGTATGTGCGGATCAAACAAATATGGATGCATAACATCCCAAACAGATTGCAAGTCCAGATAAAGAAAAACAACAGATCAGCCCTTAAATAGGGAAATGTTGCCATCCATTACTGAAGTCGACAGGATTGAAGAAAAAACATAATAATCATAGACAAAAACAGGCTCGCTTGATGAATCTAATGTTGGCCCTGTAGAAAGCTATAAGCCATTGCATCATATGAATCTAATGCTTTCTGCTTTTTAACTCCCAATCGTGTTGTCTGTTTTCCTCATGTTTAAAGGCAGAAGGTCTGTTTTCCTCATGTTTACAGGCAGAAGGCTTCGTCACAATATCATTAAATAAATTGGATACGTTAAATATAAACAAATTACAATACGAACTAGATGACAATATATTTAAATACTTTGAGTTTGTTTCACTAAATCATGTAAGGAAAACCACAGATCATCGACATCGAATTTTACATATTTTAAATAATAGTCGGAAAGTTTACAGTACATATCGATAAAGTAAAATCATAATTTAAGAAAGAAGTTCAACTGGAAAACCATCATTTCGAGGTAAGGCTTACTTTTGAGTTCATTACGACTTAACCCATAAAACATCCTCAAACCGAAAGCACAGCCGAGAGTCACACCGCTAGTGAATGCCTCTAAACGACGTTGAATCATTTTTGTTTATAGATTATTAACAGAACCGTTTACATGAATCTTGTTTATAAAGAGTGGCACATACTTGCACTTACCCAAGATATCATGACTGGTGGTTGAAATAAGAACCATAGCATCTGCAACATTGTGGAGCCAGAAGTGTTGATGCAAGGGAAATCGATCATCAAAACCAGCAGGGCTGTACAATAGTCTTTGACATATGCTGCTCCTTGTATTCTTAAAATAATTTTGAAAGCAAAATTATGCATTTGATCATGCAACTTCACATACATACAAACGAAATAGAATAATTAAAGAATGATGACTGAAAATCACAAGATACCAAATTTAAATAACCAAAAAATGATGAAGGAAAAGAACAAGATACCACATTTATTATTGGAAACATTAAAACTCTTAAGGGAATTGATAATACCATGTCATTATCATAATTATATTAAATATATGTCATTACTATTTATTTCTGTATATCAATCATATTTATTAATGTGATTATGCTAGTTATATAATAATCAAATCATATAATATTTATAATAATAATATAATTTAATCATTATTTATTGATAATTTATATAGTTATTTTATAAATTTTTCATTTTGCCATTTATTTAAAAAAACAAAATATTTTATAATTTTATTTTTTCTTGGTTTTATTATTATCAAAACAATTTTTTTTTTAATAAAATTGTAATTTTAAATTATTGTAATAATTATTTTTAATATAAAAATTAATTTAATATTATCTAAATCATCTCTCCAAAAATTAATATCAAAATAATTAAAAAAATAAAAATAAAAACACAATTTCCTGAAAACAAGTATAATACCATCAAATCTAAAATAATAATATCAAAATAATTGAAAAAAAATCGAGTAGAAAATACTCATTTCACTTTATGACACGTGAGAACGTTTTTTCAACAGACCACAAAAAGACCACATCCAAGGTCAATACCGTTGCATCACCTTCACCTTTAATACCGTTGCATCAAAGACATTTATTTAATTATTAATTTAATTTCACTATTTAATGTTGAATGAAATTGATGCAGAGCATCAAAGCTAAATTTAAATATTTTATTTTAATTATTTTTAATTATTTTGTTCATTTTTAATTAATTAAGGGAGAAAATATAAATGTGAGGATTTTTTTGTAAATGTGAGGATATGAGTGGAGTTGAATTAGGTAGATAATTTAGAAATTAGGAATTCCATAAACGAGACTTAGTTGAGTCCAAAATAGGATAAATCTAAATTAGATTTTAGTTGAAATTTGTGTGAAGGAATTTAGGGAGTGGAATAAATTCATATTTATGTATAAATAAGAGGGTTGTGTGAGGAAGAAAAACAAGTGAGAAAGTGGACAAGCGAGGCATACAGAGAGTAAAAGAAATGGTTTGAAAGGCCAAGAGCCAAGAAGCCGCCCATTGTAATATTTGGCCAAAACATTTTTATGTTTTATATCAATATTTTATTTGTATGACTCTCTTTCCTTCATATAAAAACTAAATATATTGTGGTTTTAAAAAAAAAATTAATTTTCATTGGAAAAACATGAGTTTCTAAATGTTGAAATCTAATTTAACCCAGTATCATGGCATCAGAAACCATACACTACTGTAACCCTTCTATTACCCTTGTATATATATCATATTATACTTAAAGTAAGACACTGATACATGATAAACATACCGCTACACATAATATAAGTGTATCTTAATAAGAAAATTTATAATACAATGCCTTGGTTCTAAAACTATTCTATTCTATGTTGTTTTGAATATATACCAATTCTTTTAATAATCTTTAAAAATGTCATAGTTGTCCTTAATATTATGCTCATAAAACAATATAATATATTGCTAAGGGAATGCAGGATGTTTTCAAACCATTTTCTTAGGTTGGGTACCTTTATGCGTAGGATCTCTTTTGGACCATTTCCTTAGTTAGGTCATCTTTAGACGTGGGATCCCAAAAAAAGAAAAATTAGGATAGTTATGCTGTTTAAAAAAATACATAAAAGTTATTTTAATATTTAAAAACTATTCATTTAAATATTTCGAATTTAAATTTTAAAGTTAAAAATAATCCATCGTTTATTTACAATAACATATTTCTCATTGAGACATTTTCAAGTGCGTTTTCCTTTACATAAATGTAATGTTGAGTTCATTTTTTATTATTTTTAAATATTAAAGATATTCTCTTTCCTTAAATATATAAATATGATAGAAAAATCATTTTAGTTGAAAAAATAATCATTTTAGGTAACTGGAAAAATGATATGTTTCATTTGTATTGGTGTATCCATGAAATTATTCACCTTAAAAGGTGATTAGGTTTATTTCTATTTTTTCTAATATTGTTATATATTTTTGGATTTTTTAACATTGTGTTTATCTTTGTATATATCTTTTATAGTAGTCACACCTCTTATATTATTAGCAACCACGAACTTGGCATCCAATGTAGTGTCATCAAAAGTTTCTCTTACAATGTTGAGACCTATGAGCATGGGTGTGTTCTTAAATAGTATAAGATCTTTAAATAACCATTTTTCCTTTACACTTGTGCTTGAAAAAAATTTGGAATTTTTGCTAAATTTCAGTGGAGTGTTTCGTGGTGTTTGAAAATGAGTAACCATTCCCATACATGATATGCATTAGTAGTAGAATTTTCTAGAAAGTTAACCATTGGGCAAAAAATGTTATGACATTTTCCTTTGGTTAATAGCTTTACAAAACTTTGCAACACAAATGACTAAGAAAGAGTTGAATCATTCTAATATCCACATTGTTAATAAATAGTTATAAATTTGGATAGGCAAGTCATTATTTTCCAACCAGTGTAGTCTCAATTACTAACCAAATAGATTTTTTAAATGCCATGCTTCTCCTTATTCACAAAACATAGTGGTACTATTCTATATTTATGTATAGTATGTAGTATAGAAACAATATTTTCTCATTGATTTTTTTTTAATCGAAGAGATATCCTATGCATGTGATGTTGTGTTCCCAATGCATTCATGATATTAGAGAAACTATTTACAAATTCCTTCTCATTTTCTAAGCAATTGTTATGATTTGATTTGTCCTACTAGATTTTGGATAGAACTTGTGCCCTTTTAATTCTCAGATCCACACACTTCCTCTTTCACATTAAAGTATTTATGCAATCCAATAGTACAAATCCATAATATGGATTAAAATACTTTTTTGTAGAGTAGACTGGTTAAATATAAATGATGTGACATTTCTAAAACCAGATTACTCATTCAAAATCTAGGATCACTGATTAAAGGAGTTTCTGTAAGTGAGTGAGGCACAATCGGTTTCTGTAAAAAATGTTATAGATATATAATAGATTTTAAAAATAAGAATCATGCTTCTCATTGTTGAATCAAAGAACATATCATGGTTTCTAGTCATTTCTCCATGAATTTTTAGCATATGGATGACCAATGTGACCTCTTAGCGATAATGTGACCTCTTACCCATGTATAATTGTCAAACTTCAATTCACCTCCTCTATCCACACCAAAATAAGATCGTGAGCGGAAAACTTGATTTACTTTTCTACATCATCGATTGAGCCCGATCATGAATCTTGAATCCCACAAGGACTCCTTATAACACTCAAATTCATATAGATTTTCTAAATATCCACTTTTCCACATATATACCTGTGTCTAGTCACCCATTTTGAGGAAATCACTTTATTTAATTAGTTTTCATATAAATACCCCTTTACAACATTTTTTCTATTCCTTAAGGTTATATTTGTACATTTTTAATTCAATTTTGGAATTACAAAACATGAATTTGATTTATATTTCCTTTTTTTTATATATAAAATAACTAAGTATAGGGTTGAACTCCTATCTCCTCATAATGATCACACCTAGGAATTCAAGATGCACAAGACAAAGGAAAACACATGACACAAATAAAAGGAAAAACTCGCTCAAGATAGGGATTAAACCTCACATCCTTAATAAAAATCAAAGTCCTATACACCTTCATATTCCATGGTTCATAAGCCTTCCTCCAAAACAAAGAATAATTTTGTATAGTTTTACAAATGGCATTGATTTGTTCATGACTCTGTTGATAATATGTATGTTGCTTAAATATTAGTGAGTTGATAGGTAAGGGAATAATGTTAGGTCTACATTTCTTGGTTTAGTAAGAATAGTCCACATCTATTTTAACCATAGTAAGTTGTAACATTAACATGTTTTTGAGATTCTACAATCCCCACAGTTCCATATTCTATGGTTCGTGAGTCTTCTCCAAGACAAAGAATAATTCTAAGTGTAACTTGTATTTTTATAGTTATGCAAATGGGATTGATTTGTTCTTGACCTTGTTGATAATATGTATGTTGCTTAAATATTAGTGTGTTGATATGTAAGGGAATAAATGTTAAGTCTTAATTTCCTGGTTTACTAAGAACCACCAACATCTACTATACTAACCAGCCTTCTGACCATAGTAAGTTGTAACATTAATATGTTTTTGAGATTGTACAATCACCCAATTTTATATATGTATATTTACCAGGGAAAATTTTAAGAACCCCCTAAATTTATATATATAATAAATGGGCGAATCCCCATGATACATAGGAAAAATGGAAGGCGATTTTATTAATAATATAATATGTATATATAATTTTTTGGCGACTCTCTCACGAGATTATATTATCTTGTAAAAACATGGCGAATCAATAGTACAAATGGCGAATCACTACTACAAAATGGTGAATCATTGTCTAGTGGAGTTTGGGGTGTTGGTTCCAATGAAGATATGGTAGTTGAACTAGGAGTCGAAGGAAGAGAACCACCGAGACCAAGCATGGCACATGGTGACTCGTGAGGGAAGTAGTTCTCGTGCAATTTGGAAAACGCGTTCTTCTAGTTCTGCTAAGCGTAGTGTTGTTGCTCATGCTACTACAAGCATTGATATTGAGGTTGGAGAGGAGTTTGAGGAAGCATGGAAGGTAGTAGTGGTGGAGAATTACAAAGAGTACCCCATGATGGGATCCATTTTTCCCTTTGGTATTTGTGCCTACAAGATCTTATGTCCATTGAACCAACAATTAACTGTTCAACCAACAATCAACTTGACTAAGTTGATTAGGTACGAGTCAACTTAGACTAATCTTAAAAACTATGCTTTGCACTATCCCATATTTATCACACTAATGCTACACAACATTGTGCATTTGCACCCAACTCTCATGCACGCACATTAAATTTTCATTAACATCTATAACCATAACCAAGTGAGAATTGATGAACAATTTGCAACAAAGTTTGTTACAGTGTTGAAAGTTCATAAGAAATTTAGATCCATGGTACCTTAAATAAATTTTGAGATAACCACCACAAATTCGACCACAATAGAGAAAACTTGTTATAAATTTTAAACCTTCAAAAATTAGGATTCATGTTGCTAGGAATGATCATAAGAAGTAGTTGGCATATAGGTCGAGTTGTGAGCCTTGACACATTGATAATGCAATGGCTTAGGTCAAAAATCACACATTGAAAAGTCATCAATGAAGAGAAGACAAGATCATTATGAATTACACATACTCCAAACTTCCTACCAAATTCTACTTAGTTGTCCGCAACTCAACTATACATAATCTTATAGTAAATAAAAATTCCACAAAGCCTTCTTAACATAGCTAATAAATGGCCATTGGAAGAGCACCCCTTATGTAATAGTAATAGTAGAAATCAATAGATTATTTCATATTGAACTTCATAGCCATAACGCTCCTATGTATTGTATGATGTATTCAACTTGCATTATCAAATATAGATAAAATCATACTTTTGATTGATAGATTTAAAACATACTTGTGCACAATGTTGAATGCAATGCCAGTCAAGGAGTAAAGTCGGTTTAACATGTATTGATCTATAAAATAATGAAGAAACTTAGTAACGCATCACAATTTTCATGTTTGAAAATATTATAAAGCTTTCATGCAAATCCATTGTTGTTATAGTTCCTTCTCTTGACCAAGTTCCACATAAGCATGGAAAATCAAGTAATACTAGCATTTGCACCGAGAGGTGCACAATAATGTCGAGGAGTGGGGATACATCTTCCATGCGAGATAAATTTGATGTAGGTGATAAAGTTAGAGGAAATACAAAATGTTTTGGAAGAATGGGTGGTTTGTTTATCAACTTTTGTGATTTATCTTGAATTTTTTTTTTTCTCTTCATGCCTACCTCTGAAACCTTCAAAAAAACTATCCACAAAATGCATATTCAATGACCTCTACGGAATATGTACCTAGTTCGTGAGAGGAGCATTAATCTTTGTTTAAAATATAATAAAGTGAAAGTATAAGATAGTGAACAACTTGAACTCCTCCCTAATCTTAAAATTTTTATATTTATCTAATATTATCATTTCCATGAAATAAAATTGGTCACAAATTTTTAATATAATAAAATAAAAAATTTAATTAAACAAATATATACATCAAAACATAATTGACCAAATTTCTATCTATTATCCAAACCAGTCACCTTTCGTATCCCATTCATTTAAATATACTTGGTTGCATTATCTTAAATTAGAATATGTTCATATGTATAATACAAAGTGCTTCACCCTCAAATATAGTTTTTCTCCCCCTTCATTTGGGTTCTCTGGGTTGCATTGGTCCTGAATTCATGATATACTTACTATACAGTAACCAAAAAGACAAAGAAAAAAATCGGTTCTATTTTAAGATAAGTTTGAGCTTTTAGAAAAGATGTAGCCAAAGGCAACAAACTGGTTTCATTTAGATATAGGTAACCCTCTGAATGTAGACCATTCCTTGAAGAACATTTTTATTGAGGAGGAATTTAATACAATATTCATTTTTCGAACTAAAAATATTATTTATATAGATTTGTGTATGGGGTAAACAATAAATAAAAAATTTAACTAGCCTTGGGGTGGTCAATATTTATAAATTTTATTTATACTTGCTTTACCATGTATATCATATACCTATCAATCACAAACATGAAAATCTGTGGAATTCACAGTGATGATTTGCTCTGGAAACACAACCAACCTTTATTATTACCAATATTAACTTTTATATAGTAGCACATATGTAGATAAAATTTCCAGCTTCCAAAGAGACAAACTTGCTTCTCCAACATGATGGCACATTCTTATCTACTAACATTTCTAATTGCTGGATGTAAGAAAGCTTTCTAAGTACATCTAATCTACTGCGAGGCTCAAACTCCTAGACTATGTTCTTTTTTACCATGTTTCTATAGGTTGTAGCCTTCTTCTTGTTTGAAGAGGAGTTGTATATTATCAGAACTACCTTCCCTGCCTCTGATGCCTTGAAGGAATTGCAAATTGACTCATCAGATGAAGGCAACTTTCTATTCTTGTCAATTAGAGTTGAATAGCTTCCCTGTGCACTCAGCACAAACTCTGGCCAATAGGAAACATCCCACCCACCAACTATGAGGTCCCATAGAATTGTTGTTTTTAGTTGTATCTAGATTAACTGCCACCTCCAACTTTTTTTCATTATTAGGCTTATTATAGATTTTTCTATAATTTTTTCCTTGGACATGTTGCTGACCTTACAAAGACCACACAAAATAATAAACTTCTACTGATGAATTCCTCTCATGGAAATGGTCATAGATAAATAACTTAACTCAGTAGAATTCCAAAAATAATATCTAATATAATGCACTAAAAAACCATCTTATATTTAAATTTTAAAAAACTAAAAATAAAATAAATAAATAAATCATAAATAACAACTTAAAATAGAATTTTCAATATATTATTTAATTGTTGCATTAACCTAGAAATAGAATGCTACAATTGCTATACATGATTTCCTGAATCATCAACGTGATGGTTATTTTGCAGGGCATTCCAAACTATCAATTGAACAGTCAACAACTATATCCAAATCAAAATTAAATTAAAAATACAGTACTCTACGAGCTGCCACCAAAAATTTTAACCCAGCAAACAAGATTGGCGAAGGAGGCTTTGGTTCGGTTTATAAGGTGATATCCTAATTCCTTTTATCCTACAAAGAGTTATGAAATACGAAGAGTAAATTGAGTAATATAGAGGACATGTTGACAGGGAATTTTACCAAATGGAAACGAAGTTGCGGTGAAGAAATTATTTGCAGAGAAAGAACAGAGTGTGAACGACTTCTTCAACGAAGTGACTCTGATAAGTAATGTTCAACATAGAAATCTCATCAAACTGCTTGGATGTTGTGTGGATACCACAGATAGACTCTTGGTTTATGAATACCTTCCCAACAAGAGTCTTGATCTATTCATATTTGGTGATCTTTCTTCACCCTAAAACTTGATTTTAGCTCCAGTCAATGTGACATTTCAAACACTATTGTTTAGTTAGTTAATATAGTTATTTGAGACCGAATTGTAATTTTGCAACAGATGAAAACCTGGGCAGATTTCTGGAGTGGCAGTTGAGGTTTGAAATTATATTAGGAGTTGCTGCTGGGCTAGCTTATCTTGATTAAGAATCAGATATTCGCATTATCCATAGAGACATAAAAGATAGCAATATTTTATTGGACCAACATTTCAAACCCAAAATTGCAGATTTTGGATTAATTAGATACTTTGCTGAAGATCAAACTCATCTTGACACCACAGTTGTTGGAACCAGGTGAGAATAAATTAATAAAAAATGAAAACTGTTTTTTGGTAGTTTATTTAGTCTTCAAATTTGACTTGACTGACAAAAATGGCTTGAATCTAACAAAAAAAAAAAAAAAAAAATTAGCAGTAGGAAATGTTTGAATCCAGTATTTAATGGTGGAAATAGATTCAACGCCATTAAAAACTTTTGGGGCATCCAAAATCTTGAAGTTTGACAGCTATAAAGTGGATTTTCAAAAATTCCTGCTGGAGTTAAATGTAGCAGTAGGAATGTTTGAATGGAGTTTTTAATGATGGAAACGGATTCAGCAAGATCAGAAACATCTGGGGCACCCAAAATCTTGAAGTTTGACAACTATAACGTGGATTTACAAAAATTGCTGCCTGATTTTATCAAAAGATTGTAAAAGAAAATGGCTATCTTTCAAATATCTTGGCCATTTGCAAGGTGTAAGTTCATGCAAAGGTGGCCATTTTCAAGGCATAAGTTCATGCAAAGGTGATTATCTGGCACCTGACAAGAATTTCTCAACACAGAGGTGCCACAGAAAGAAGTTAACATCTCATGGTGTGTTGTTGCTCCAAATTCACACACTGCATATTACATAAATTTAGAAATGCCCAGCTCCTTTGGAAACATGGAATCTGTAAAACAAAAGACAAAAGAATAATACTATTTATTTCTTAAATACAAGAGGTATAATAGTCCATGTTAATCTCTTTTTCCTTCTCTTAAAGAAAGGAGACTATCAAATGCAACACTGAAAATATCTTTTCTTGAAGATAAAAAGGACATACAAAGGAAAGATGAGAGTCAAAATACAACAAATTTATGATCATAAAATAATTAAACAAAAATTATGACCATCAATAGCTCAAACAACAAAATCTTCAATCACTTATACCAATAGATTATAAAACGAGGTTTACAAAGTCTTAACTCAGAGTCTATGTTTAGATAACGTGCCATTGGGCAGTCACAAGTTACATAATGATATTATGGGCAATATATAAGCAACTTTTGTCCAGGCAATATTTTCTGCATCTCACTTAAAATGTGCACAGAACCGTTCACATAAACTTTAAAGTTTAAATGAATTAACATATAATAAAACCTTGTCATATTTCATGCTTTTCTTTAACCATAGAAGGCTGAGTATTTATCAGTTCTTAATTAAATAAGTTAACGAAAAATTTCTACTGGATGTTCTGTGCTTTTAAACAGTTAACAGATAATATCTCAACCAAACTTTCAAAGACTAGATACAGCCTTATAGCAGAAAAAACAGAGTCTAAAGACAAAAAGGTCATTTGTCCCTATCATTATGATTCATTAGTAGATCCAATAAAAGGAAAAATATACATCAAACGACAAATTATGATTATAGCAACCTTCTAAGCATGATTGAAGAAAAAGATACCGTCAATTTTGAAGAAATTATTTCTTTCTGGATATACTACAATCATTATGTTCATGACATTATTCAGGTTAGAATTAGTCCCAATGTGAAAGCTGAAAATCGGCACACCTACAGTAATTAACTGAAGCCATTAAAACACTTATTGTTAGTGAATTAAGAAGAATCCATATTCACCAGTATGAAAAGGAACACATCCCCTGTATGAAAGGGAACACATACCCTTCTTTTCGTTGGAGATAAGAAGACACCTAGAAAGCATCCCTGGTCATCCATTTATTGCCTAGGAACTGTCCCTGTGACATTCCCTACAAAAAACAGGGCATCCAGAATATCCCCATTCTCTGATTGCCCCCCTAAAGCAGTTTGGAACAGTAACTGTTCAATGATCTAGTGCAGATCTTTGACATATCATCACCACAATTGTGGATCAAAACTAAGTAGAGAGAAAAAGGTAAGCAACTCAGAAAAAACATGTTATTAAGAGTTAGCAGACTCAAAGAACCTGTTTGATATGCTAAATGAGAGGAGTGACTCCAAAGAAACCTGTCACTAAGTTACCAAACTTGAAGAACCAATTTTATATGATAAATGAGATCCATCAAAAGGCCATTGATGGGACTGTACAAGACGTTACAGAGAAGGGTCAGAAATGGTATTAAGTGGTAGTTAATCTGAGAGGAAAGGATACTAAGGAGATATGAAAATTCTCAAGCTAAAGCAATCCCAAAGATTCCAGGGTCAGGGGAACATTGATTTGGTTATAACAAGTACAGGCAAGAGGTTCATAAAGCCATAGCAAGGCTAAGCGAAAGAATGAGTCATTATTAGGCTTATTATAGATTTTTCTAGAATTTTTTCCTTGAACCTGTTGCTAACCTTACAAAGACCACACAAAATAATAAACTTCTACTGATGAGAGAAAAATCATGTGCTCCAAATCTATGACACTTCCTTTCAAATATCCTGCTACACATGCTTTCTAGACAATCTCGGCACAGTATTTCTTCTTGTTTTTTTATAATGGAAACTGTGCCCATCCTGAACATTTTCTTGTCATTCAACACATCTTCAGCACTCAGTTATTGTTGTGCACTTATTTTTTGATCTTGAAGCATATAATAAGAGTGTTTTCCTACTGCATATATGGAAATGTCACCAACTACATTAGTACCAAGGTCAAATGAATGGGTTCAATGATCCATCTGTTCTTGATTTTAGTGTTATCTTCCATATTGTTGAATTTTCCTTATATCCCAGATCTGGTCTATGTCTATACCAGATCAGAAACACACTAAAGTTACTCAATTATAAGCACTTTGCATAGTGGAAATATAGCAATGTTAAATCAATTATGCACACAGATCCATTTGGCCCAAATATTGAATTTTAGTATTCCATTAACACCTTGGACCTGTTGGATGAATGCACATCAAGGACATGGCATAAGGCCCCTTCCAGTCACTTATGAAGCACTTAGTTGTTAAGGTGGTGCAGTAAATTAATACCATACACTATATGACTGGTTCTGCTCCATTTAAAAGGTCTTCAGATAATATGTAGACTACTGACAGAAGGAGATGCCACAGACCTAAGGATGTAATTGCAAAAGCTTTATATTGTACAAGAGTTGTCTTTTACTGCAATAAATATCTGGCATTTTTTCTGAGAGAGACAACAGCTTTCACGTGATACCTAAGCAACAGCCCTGGACCGGCAATACAACAGTGGTGACTGTGATCATAGAGGAAGCAATTGCTCTTTCAAAGCATTATGTTGCAGGAAACCACCTTTTGGGCAAATGAACTCTGCTACAATTTGATTAAGTGTTGAGGGAATTTGATGCCTTCAATGGACAATTTCTCTGAGATTTTGTATCATTGGCTTATAAAGATCAATTTTGTCATATGAATATTTATGGAAGCCAATCTTCACAGTTGACTTGATGGATTCCCCTATTTATGTACCAATTCAAAAACAGTTTCATTGATATTGCCTCTTTTGGATCACTGCTGCCTGTTCTTTGTAAATACAATCTTTGATTTCAAAACTGTAACAAACATTAAGCTTTTTTGTGAGTTGATCACCTGTGTGGTTTGGTAATATGCTGTGAATTTTTAATATAAGTTATTTGTCTATTGTGCATTTTATAAAACATTGGTTTAGATTTACTACAATGCACCAACTGGTTCAAAACCTAAACAAATTTGCAATCCCATTATATAAAACATTGGTTCAGCTTTACTACAATACATTATGGCTTATGACTTCAACTCTTTTGCAATCTAAACCGGGTTGCTTCTGTAAAGATATCTTAATTTTTTTAAAATTTGGCAAGTGTAGACCTTCCAAGTGAGAATGAGAAACATAAAATTAAATTAAGTATAATTTTTTTATGTTAGAATGAGAATGTGAGTGCTTAATAAACACAAAATTAAATTAAATTAAGGTTGAATGAGAATGCTTAATGAAAATAAACATAAAATTAAATTAAGTGTAGACCTTTTGTGTAAGAATGGGAATGTGAGTGCTTAATAAATATAAACATGGAATTACATTTGAACCTTGAACTTGGTCATCTCAAAATTAAAGTCCTTAAAATCATATTTGGCGATTGTAGAATTTGGTCATCTCAAAATCAAAATCCATAAAATCATGTGTCCCAATGACCATCTCAACTTTACACTCACCATGTTAGAAGTGCTAGGTGAAGGAGACAGTGCAATTCAACTGGACAGTTTCCATATTAAAAGTGCCATGTGAAGGGGGCAGTGCAATTGATATCCACCTTTCCAAAAAGTAGCATGTGATGGTATTGGTCACTTCTGTCCTTGTGGGATATGATGGTTGCATTAGTTTTTTTTTAATATTGTCTAGTGTCTGTGCTCAGTTTGTTCCACTCAGGAGACTTGTGCTCCTGAAAGCAGGTGATTATATGAGTCTGAATTAAATTTTGCTAACAGATTCTCATCTATTCCCCAAAATTTCATGGTGAGCACTACATTGTACTTAAGTTAATCTCGTCTTAGATTGACTGATATTTTACCAAGGGCTAGCTCAGTTCACTTGACTATTTTGTATGTTAAGTCATCCCTTAGGCATCCTCTTGGCTTTGATATGGAGGTGGGCTATTCAATTTCACCAATGGTATTTTCTGTTATCAAATGTTGGCAATCCAGATACGATCTACTTATTTGGATAAACTCTTAAATTATAACAAGATTTAGCATTTTTGCCTCTCTAGAGTGGGAAGGGGCCAAGTTGTTGAAGATTAGCATTTTTACCTCTCCAGAGTGGGAAGGGGCCAAGTTGTTGAAGATCCGAGAAGGTAGTTACTAGTTAGCAGTAATGATAGTGATAAAGATGAAAAACTGAAGTTCAGTCAGTACTCAAGGCGGGTATAAAGATGGTTGTCCTTTCTCATGCCACAGTACAAACTATACTAGTTTGGTACCAAACCAGTCCACCAGTCCAGGTTGGTGGCCAGTTTGACCCCTGGCCCTATCCAACTGGCCAGTTTGATTGGTTCCAGTTCAGTCTGAGCCAATTTTTAAAACTATGGTACGTGCAAATGGTTTAACCATCTAAGAATTCCCCAGTTGATTCTGTGGTGCTCTGTTTTCCCTTCTCTACAAGTTGCAAATATAATATCCCTATTTTCCATTACACGAAGCCTTCTAATATTAACGATTTTTATACAAACGTTTCTTCTCTTCTTTTATGTTTGCATTTACCAATTACAAAATTAACAGTTCATTTTTTTTTTATCACAGCAAGCTTCTTCTTGTAGATGACGAGGACAAAGGAAGATGGCTGAAGACACTAGAGTGTAGACAAAGAGTAAGACCATAAACAGCTAGAGCCCAGTTCATTAAGTTGTATATTGCATTGACTTAGAGAGTTAGAAGCCTTAACTGCCCTCAAATATTAATATAGAGTATGGCAGAATCCAAGTAGCAGTTGCAGATCAATTAAAAAAATCTAGGCTTTAGGACCTATCCAAAAATCTGGACTTTGGAGCATGGACAACTCTTCCCTGAGCAACCAGACCCAAGCAGGTTTGATTTTGTTGTTTTTTTTGTTTGATACGATTATCAGCTCTGTTTTGATTTTTCATAGTACTGGTTAGCCAAAGAGCTATATGATAATCCAGTTTTAAATTTGAGTGTAATGCTTAACTATGGCTGGACAAAAGTGACTTGCATCTTGTCATCCTCTGACGTAATAGAAATATATTTCAGTGGAGGAAAGCATGTATCCCAAATCTTCCAGGAGAATGTGCCAGTTTACACATTAAAACATCTGTAGATATGCTTTACACCAAACAACCAAAAGCAGATATGGGCATAACGCACAAGGGGATGACCATGCCTAGCTGCACCTGCAACATCCTAGGCTAGGATATGGCTAAAGCTATCCAAAAAAAATTCCACTTCTGGTCCAGAAGCATTTGCAATAAGTCTGTCTACTTTTTTGCATGTGCTCAGAGGGGATTGGAAATGATCATATACAAAAAGCTAGCCACAGATGATTTCCAGTTTCCAGTGCCAATTGGAAAACCAACCCTCATTTAGCACGAAACTTGTATTACTAGCTTCTTCTTGGCAACATCAAATGTTAGAACTTCCAATTTCCTCTGAGGATCACACAGCCAGGCCGTCTCAGCCCTAGGTACTCCCCTAATGACATTGTCAGGTAGTGCAATTACACCTCAGCAAGTGAAATGGCAGCAGAACCTTCTTCCATCTCCTCTAATTCTAATGTATTACCTAATGATGAATAGTAATTTTTCTTTTTGTTATTAAATTGTACTTTCTTGCTGATATCTTTATTCTTTAGATTTCAGCATGGCATTCCCACAATATATTGTTACCAGTTGTACATTTCAGTCCCACTGACCCACTTTTTCCATCATTTGTGGACATGGGAAAAATTATCTATGTAGTCTTATCTTATCTTATATGATAAAAACAGAACACAAAACATAAATTGATTTATGCAACCTCAATTATTAGATAGCTTTGAGTTTCCTATAAAAATATGTGAACATTGATTTGCCAGTATAATCATTATGCAGTTTTTTCATAGTTTGTATATGCTCTGAGAGGTTTGAGTTTCCTATAAAAAGATGTTAACATTTATTTGCCAGTATAACCATTATGCAGTTTGTGCATAGTGTGTATATGCTCTGAGAGGATTGAGAATGACCATACATAACGCATTTCTTAAACAAAATAACCAAAGGCATCCAGCAGCTGAGTTATTCAATGTCTAATTATTAAAAATGTGTATCAAGAGATGCAAACTCTATAGTATGTTGCATATGTTACTTGTGCTTGCAGATCACAAATGTTGTTTTATTCTATGGACATAATGATAAAGATGATTAGATATGATAGATTTTAGGCTGACTAATGCCAAAAGCTTTTGATTATATTACTGAAATTAGCTCTACAATGCTTACATTCTGTGTTTGATCAAGTGGTATCAAAAATCGATTCCTTCCATTACTGTAAAAAAATTGATTATATCTACAAGTACATATATCATAGGAATTTACATTAAATGATAGGGACATGTCCTCTGAAGCAATTGCGATGAGGTGAGGTAAGTTGTGAGTTGCAACATAAAAGATATATAATAGGAATTTACATTAAATGATAGGGACATGTCCTATAAAGCATAAACCAACTTACTCAGTAGATGCAGAGGATTTGATTTTATGATGGTAGCTAAAATATTTTCTCTTAGCTCCAATTTTCTTTACCAGAAATGGACAGCATGTAAATTTTTTCCCGTACCATGTTGGAAAAATTGAAGTTGGTATCAAATCATGAAACTGGCAAGGTAGCTTTCATACTAAAGTCAATTTTCTTTTGCAGAAATACAATCATGCCAAACTCAATCCCTTATTTGATTATGATATGGAACTCACTGGTCCATTCTAAGAAATGTTTTCAGTCAGTTTGGATCGATATGTAGTTTTTTCACTCTCAGATAACAGGGAGTTGGACTCAATAGAGATGCAAATTATCGAAACATCTGATTACTTATATATGTTGGGGAATCAAAGTCCATCATTTGCACAAAGTGAACACGAACTTAGAAATTAGAAGAATAAGGGCATGCAACCATTAGTTCCCACCGTACAAAAAAACACATGCAATCAACACCAAATGGCTACTACAAAAGGTAAGCAGTGTCAGGAGAAACCCTTCACCCATCTGAAGACAACAATCTGTTAGACAAAGACCCAGATCTACTTAGTAAATTTTTCTAAATCTTGTCTTACACCCAATGCTTTGGGCTACAGAACAAAGGGGAGTATTGTTAGATGTGGAACAAAATCTCTACCATAGGATAATGTCACTGCAGTAAACAATCATGTTCATGTGGATTTCAAAGAAAACTGATTATCTATTTAAAGTCTGGTATCAGGAGAAACCCATCACTTATCTGAAAGAAAACAATCTATTAGACTAAGAACCAGGTCTATTTAGTAAATTTTTCAAAATCTTGCCTCACACCCTGTGCTTTGGGCTAACTAAACAGAGGAGTTGTTAGATTTGGGAAAAAAATCTCTAACATAATACGTCACTGCAGTAAAATAGGATAACAACAAGCAGTAATATAGGAACACCTCTAGTTTCATCAAATACATAGCGAAACCAATTCTGGCCAAACATGCCATTTCAGAAAAAGCTAACAAATCCCTACAAGAACATAATCATACAATGGTACACAACGACCTGGCCCGACGCAAGATATAAGGTTGACAGCTTGATTTGAAAACCTCTCTTCATGTGTTGGTAAATTTAGCAGTCGTAGTTGTCGACTGCGATGAGGTGAGGTAAGTTGCGAGTTGCAACATAAAAGAAAAAGAAAAGACGAAGTCAGGGGCAAAAGAATGGTATTCGAGCTCTTAAAATGAGCACTACCATATTCCATTTTGGAATTCCGTTACAGAGAAAGTGATTAAAACTTCCAACTAGAAAACACCATCAGATTTTTTTGCATTTGGATAGACAAAAGGAAAAGGAAACTTCAGTTGACGAAGGCAAAGAATATATAAATGAAAATTAAAATACACCATTTCAATAGATGTAACAAGAAAAATTTATAAACTTCAAACCCATTATTGTCTTCACACCATGTCTGAATCAGAGTAGGAGAACCAGAATCCGCAGCAAGGTTATTAGAAGCAGTAAAAATTATAAAGGGCAAGATCTAACTGTTAACACCGCTACTGTCTTCACACCATGTCTGAATCAGAGTAGGAGAACCAGAATCCGCAACAGCAGGGTTATTAGAAGCAGTGGTGGTAGTGATGGCGATCCAGGGTCTTGAAACCCATGGTCTAGGCCCCATCTGTCAGGAGGAGGAGGAAAGCAAGATCCAGGAGCCATGGGCCAAGACAAACCGGGCCAACCAGGGGCAAACTAGGGGCAAGAGCAGCAACAACGGCATTCCATGTTGGGTTTGGAAAATTCCACCCATATGACCAAGCACCTCCAAAAAAACGAAGCCCCAGCAACCCTATTCACCAGACGCCTCTTATCCAGACCTAGAAAAAGACTCCATTGTCGACTCCAATCCAGATGCAAGCTTTACCCTGTAGCCATACTGGATATTGGGGGCGAAAGTAGTTCCAAAACCCTCCAGCCTAGCAAAATTGAGGCGAATACCAACCAAAACTGTCCAGACCAGGAAAATCGGAGGCGAATCCAGCATTTTATGTTTTATGCGCTTTTTCTTTTTTTTGGCTAAAGCATAATAATTATTTATTTTTAAAATAATTTTGGGGCTAATTATACAAACTTTACAAAAGAGGGTTTATATAAAAAATTCGCCCCTCTAAAATCTAAAACCCCTTAAATTTCGCCTTTGGGCTAAAATTTTCCCCTAAAATTTTCCCTGATATTTACAAGTGTTATAATTAGTTATATTAATTTTGCTACTCTTAGTAAATATTTACTAGCACAACTATATTACATAGTTGATTGATACAAGTTGATTTACATAGTTTGTGATTTAATAATTTACATAATTATAATTTTCATCATTTATACAATTCCAAATAATTGGAATTATTTGTTATTTCATAATTTGCTATTTGTTATTTTGTAATTTGCACAATTTATATTATATCATAATTTGTATAATCATTTTATAACTATATTAGGTGGAAGTGAAAAGGTAAAGATGGATTTAAATATGTAAAATAGTTAACATTTGAAATTTTATTTGTTGATATAGAATAGATGATGATAATGTCATTATATTTCATCTATAACCATAAGATAAAGATTTAGATTAGCCTAACCAAATACATTAATTGATGGTAAATGCCAATAGGCATCAAACTTCTTACCTCATGATACATCCGCACTAAGAAAAACACATGTAACCTGATTTTTAACTATGGAGATTCACCCCATTTTACTCTTGGGATTATTAACCTATAAATAAGCTTTGTTACAATACATGGTCGAATACTATGGCTTAATAATATCATTATGTCCAAAAAATCATAACTAAGGTTCATATGCTAATATGTTTTTTTTAATTAATCAATTTAATTAAAAAAACATAATGGCATACTCCTCTTAAAATAAAGTTCAACCTTTGATCTATATCTACTAATTAGAATGTTATAGAATATTTTGTGAAGGTTGAATTGCTATGATTCACATTATGGACAATTAAATTAAATTTTTGAAAGTCATATTTCAAATTTGACATCCCTAATGCCCTAATTGAAATTGACAACGCTCAATAGAGGGATGCCTACTAGCACAATACTCCATGATAAACATCGAAACATTTGATGATACATCTAAAAAGATATCAAAAAATTTAACTATATAGATTTCCCATCACTTTACCACAATGCTCAATAAAGAGATGCCTATTAACATAACAATCCATAATAAATATCAAAACATTTCATGATACATCTAAAAAAAATATCAAAAAATTTAATTATAAAAATTCACCACCACTTTACCAAATCATTTAATCTGTAAATAAATTTTAAATCTTAACCAATACCATTGCTCATTACTTATTACCACTACCGATGAGTACCAAATGCCCAAAAAAGACAACTCATTCAACAATTCGAACTTGTTAAACATTCGTGCGATGGGCATGTGGTTTTTGGGCATGGTACAATAACCTTACCAACTTGTTAAAATTCGCGACTCGACGCATACTCTTGTGTCGAAAAATGCGTTGACGACGGCGTACCCTGAACGCAAGGAACTATGCAGCCTAATTTTACAAAAATGAGGGGCATGATTTGTAAGGCTGGCTGCATTGATTCGTGATTCTTGAGTTCACAAAAGGTCCAAAGTGTTTTCAAAATTTTTAAAAGAAGCCTTCGTTATTATATGGGTAGAATGCAGTCTTTTTTAATGCCTTTAAAAGACAGCTTTTATTTAAAGTTCTATTCAAACATTTTAAAAGGTCTCGTTTAAAGGTAGAACTTCATCGATTTTGATAAATGTTTTTTCATCGATTTTTTAAAAAACAAAAAGACCTTTATTCAAGGTTTTAAAGAAAAAGGGATTCTTTTAATTGTGATTTTGTTAAAAAAATATATATATTTTCAAAGGAGATTTGTCATTGTCAAAGTTAAAAAAAGGAATGACATTGCTATAAGAAAAATGGGCTTTACATATTTGTTGTTTAAGAAAGATTTTAAAAAGGGTATGTTTTCAATCGACTTTAGGTATTGTGATTTTTTTAAAGCCTTGTAGAAGTGGTTTTTTAGTAAAGAATTTGCACACACATTTATTTTGTGGAAGCTAAGCACCAGAGAAGTTACTACAAATATTTTTTTATTGCAAGCAGATTCTATGTTTGAAGTTTGATTTGCTTATTGAGTCGTATTCTGTCAACGCTTAACAAATGGGAAAAGCAAGGAGGCTAAGAAAGTCGAAGCATCAACTAGTCATGTATGAAGTTTTTTTGCAAGAATTGGAAGTGAAGATGCAAAAATATGCCTTCGCATTAAAATGAATAAAAGAATTTGTAGATGGCATCATTTTTCCCCTCATTTCAGATGTCAAGATACCCTAGGAGGCATGGGATGCCCTTGAGAGGAGTTTTGGTGTACAAGGGGGAGCAATGAAGTTGAAGATGAAAGCAGATCTGTAGCAACAGATCTACAATGAGATGAAAATTTTGTTGAATCTCAAAGTGCACAACCACAAGTGGATGATGTGTGTGAAGAATATGCAGAAGAAGTAGAGAATGAGCACATAAATGCTCATGAAATCCACTGTGCACAACCACAAATGGACGAAAATTTGATTATTCCAAAAACAAAGCTTATTGATGACAATTTGGTGATTCCAACAACAGAGCTTGTTGAAAACAACTTGGTGATTCTAGCAACAAAGCTTGTTGATGACAATTTGGTGAATCCATCAAGAAAGCTTGTTGATGACAGTGTAATTTTTATTGGAGAAATCAATGCTATGGTAAATCCAAGAATTAATATTGTTGATGTAAAGTGTGATAAAGAATTTTTGGCTAATCATGAATGATTGCAGATGATGCAACAAAAATATGATATCGACATGATGTTATATGGTGAGAGAATCCCACTTGAGTCTGCAAACCAAGTGGAATAAGTCGTAAATATAATTTTATGGAAATTCTAATACACAGAAAGTAGTGTTATGAGTTTTAGAATATTGTAGCTAGGACATGGAGAGGATGTGATGTTTTCATGGAGTCGTGTGTGTTAATGGGGCATAAAGATGAGAAATGTCATAGAAGAATATTATGTTACCGTGAACATGAGCTTTAGAAGTAACAAAATAATTTTTCTATTTTCAAAAGTAACAGAAAAATGTTCTCATATTGTGATGAAATATGACAACATGTAGAAGCAAGGTCCATCAGTAGTGCTACCTGCCTTTTCATTTTCACCTTCAAACCATTTGACGCGGTGACTGTTCCAGGGTTGTAGAAGAATATCACTGGTAAGAAACAACCCCAACTCCATTTAGGGTGATGGACCTTCAACATTTTTCTGTGTTACAAAACTTGGAAGGTTTGATCCGGATTTGTTGGTCACATCATCTTGACCAATAAAATGGGCCATGATAATCCGGCGATGAGCCAAACTCACTACCTTGGAGTCTTAACGGTTGGAAGCGAGTTTGACTTATGAGTACTTAGTGATCAATTGTGTTTTAACTTTTTACCAATGAAATGATCGTATACTTGTTATGTTTTTGTAATATCCTGTTAGAAATAATGCTTACATTAAATTGGTTTATTGGTTTCAATTGGATTGTTGGAGATTATGAGTTATTGATTATGTTGGCAAGTCATCTTAATTTTGTAAAGGTTTCATCGAGTGGACAAGTTTGATATACGACTGCTGAATCTTTAAAAAAACTGTGCATATTGCTTATGTTTGTCGCATCCTTCTCTTCTCTAATTGGGGATTTCTTTGGATTTTCTATGGATTTATCTTCTCTGGTTGGTTATGGTCGTATTTCTGGTTCAACTGTGCCTTGAAGCTTGGTATTGAAGCAGACTTGAGAAATGTGAAATCAAGTTTGTTGAAGCTCTGCATGTAGCAGCAGTGCAAATACAACATCTTGAATGTTGAGACAAATTAGTGGTGGCACTGGGAGTGAAGCTATTTGTTGTCACTCATGATACCTTTATGGATATGTTTATTGCACCTAGTGTTGTGGACCTTCTTAGGAATGAATACCAAGTCACGCATAAGCATCTGAATATTTTGCAGTATTGCTTGAATGAATTTTGAAATCTTGCTCATGCATTTTTAGTTGGATCGGTATGTCAAATCTATCACTATGCATATCCCATCGAGTGGTCATGGCTAGCTTTGCGGACTTTTTTGCATGACATGAGTCTTATCCTGTGATTTGATCAACAAGACATGGGTTTAGTTGTTTCAAATGAATTTCGATTGCTATTCAATCAAATGAATGATGTTGAAAATATCAAGCATATGATTAGGGTTCACCAGATTCTAGAAGTTTCTGAACAAGGTGACGAGTCGCAAATCCTCTTCCTCGAGTGACAACAAATCAATCAAATTCCAATGTTGAGAAACTTTTTAAACCCTCCTTAATAGCCATTAAAAGAACTCGCAAACTTTGTACACCAATTATAAGCTTCTTTATTTCAATTGAAAATTCACAACAATTAAATTAAAATTAGACTCACCTCTATTGCATTTCATTTTCCCTTCAGCATTCCTTTGCACCTCTAGGTTTAATTGCTAGTCTTAGCTATGGACAAGAAACCAATACTCCGCTTTGCCACACGTTGAAGAACATAAGAAGCACGAGAAAAATGAGAGAAGAGAAATGGAGTTACATTAGAGCAATTCAACATGCAGATATTTTATAAATCTGAAAACACGGCTGGCCAACCAGTCCAATTAAATAGGAAACAGCGGTACATATTTGTTGTGATAAACTAATTGGCTATCAAATTTTGTTTGAAATTTTTGTTCAAACATTGAATCTTTACAAAAATCCAAATCCCGTGAGAGGTGCTGACGTGGACTTCACATGGATGTACTTGCACGCCATTGACGTGACTTAATAGAAGCCAAATGATTTTCGGATCTGCATATGAACTGGATACTCAATACTTTCAATCATATATCCTCAACACCGTCAATACTTTCAATCATATATCCTCAACATCGTTGCCACAACCCCAGCAACATTCGGCTCGTTCATTACAAAAACCCACAGATTCAGCAGCATCTTGGAGATCCGGACTGGTATAATAATTAATTAGTTTTTACCAGAAATTAGTTCTGGATTTATGCCATTTCGTTTTTCGTTTCTTGCCATTCATGGGAATCGATTCTCTCTTCAGAATCACCTTAATTGGCCTTTGTTTTGTCAGGTTAATAACTACACAGATGTCTGCACGTAAGTAAATGAAAGGTGTTTGCTAAGTATTTATATTGTATGTAATTTACAGGAATGGAAGAACTGAAGCAGCTCTTACTCACCGCCTACCTGGAGCTGGAAGGAGCGAGCACTAGCGAAGGAGCGAGCACTAGCGCAGAAACGCAGAGGCGGCTCCAGGATGACAGGCTGCTCCACCTCCAAGAGGTTTTGGCATCTACTCGTAGAGAACGGGACAACGCGAGAGAGCAGCTCATGAAACTCGAGGCACAATACTTCAACACACAGAATCACGTCGTGTCTAGCGATCAATCCCAGCGGATCAACACCAAGCTGGTCGGCGTGGATGTTGAGGTGAATTGCAATTTGATCTCTTCTCAGCCTTCGCTCGTCGATCCTTTGCCGAACAGTACCAACTGCCCTCCACTGGCCGCCGACCAAATCCCGCACAAACCTCCCATTTCGTCTTCCAGCGTCCACTGCTCCAATCACATGGAGCTACAAAGGCAACCATTATATGACGAAGAGGAGCAGGGGCTATGTTTTCTCACAGGGCAAGAATTCCAGCAGCAGCACCACCAGATCCAATCCCAGATCTCTTCTTTCGTCGAAGATAAATCACAGGACTACGACTTGTGTCAATGGCAGCAGGAGGCGGTAAAACTATCGTCAAATCCAGTACTTATTGGGATCCCAGACATTTCAGTGGGCGGACGTATGACTCGTCATCAGATTCCCAAACCAGTCCATGCTCCTCCTCCTTCCACTATCGGCTGCAGCGCGGCGGCCATGCCAGAGACGCTTGGCGCCGCCTTGCCCGAGAGAGGTAAGTTGTTGGAGGCCGTCATGCAGGCGGGGCCTCTGTTAGAGATGTTGCTCTTGACGGGCCCGCTGCCTCAATGGAGATCACCACCCCCACCCCTGGATACAGTGGAGATCCCCGATATATCTATGTGTTCCTCTCCTAATTTTCTACCTATCGACCCCATAGCCCCGCTGCCTCAATGGAGATTCCCACCACCGGTCCCGGATACAGTGGAAATACCCAGTGTATCCATGCGCCCCTCTCCTGATTCTCTATCTGTCGACCCCATACCCCACCCTCTGCACAATATCCATGGCCCCGCATATCTGAACTCACCTGTCTCCTCTTCTCATCGCAGCCTCCGCCCACGTAGAAGAATTAACAAACCCTCCAATGCCACAGTCATAAGTTCTGGGAAATACGGCTCTGAAGCTGCATCAACCTCTTCCAAATTGTCATTCGCCCCGGTCCTTAACTCAATGAACAATACCATCACATGCAACCGTCCACTGAATTTTAGTAAGATGCAATAAACAACTTATAATGATATGTTTCAACCCCATAGCAAGTTGCCAGGAGGTCTATATTTCTAATTACAGTTATATTAGGCTATGAAAACCTCTTGCTTAATTCGTTCTTCCAAACTTTAAAGTGCAGCATTTTGTTTAAATTGTATGGTGATGTAAATGCTTTGATATATCTCCTCCATTTCATTTATTTCCGAAATGGGTTGTTTCTCTTCGAACACGAGAGTGTGACATTCCATTTTTATTCTATTTTTTTTAATTTAAATTTAACATACCACATTTTTGGGATTTGTGGTATTGTTTATTTTATTTTAATAATTTATAGGAAAATCCGTTGTTTCTCTTCAATCACTAGATTGTAACCTTCTACATTTCTAGGGTTTTTTTTGTTGATGTGCCTTAAATAAAAAAACTCAAATTTGTTTTTAAAATTACTATATTTCTATTCACAACAAAAACTTTCATCTTTTAAAAATTATTTTGATAAAATTAGTTTCATATTTTTGTATTTTTCAATTATATATATATTTCTTATTTATGTAACTTTTATCTTTTAAAAAACATTTAAATAAATTTTGTTTCATGCTTTTGTATTTTTCAATTATATATATATATATATATATATTAGAAAATTGATAAATGCTAATAGATATCTATTTAAAATAAATATCATAATATTTACAATACTTATATATATATATATATTTGTGTGTCTCTCCGATAAACTAAAATTTAGCCTCAGTAAACTTTAACCATCATAATCATCATCATAAAACCGTGAAACAATAATAAGCAAAGAAAAAAAATAAAAAACAAAAAACCAAAAACAAAAAATTTATAAAAATTAAATCTATGAACATGATAATTTTTTAAGTTAAATTGAAAAATAACAAAATAGCATAACTATTTTTCTTTAATCCTTTACCCTAACTACTACCAAAATCATTTTGTGGAAATTATATATTATCAAAATAAACACTCATCTCTATTAAAAAAATATTTGACTAAACTTCTCACTATCCAATTGATAGGCTATCATTATACCAAAAAAAAAAACTAAAAAATTTCTCATCGAGATAAAGCACTAAGCTAAATTTAATTAAAAAAAAAATTAATATGAATGAATCTTAAAAAAAAAACCATAAATCTTCTGAAACATTTTGCTAAAGGCACATATTTATGACTCATGTTGTTGTAAATGAGATTGACGAATTTCCAAAATCGGGTGTGTACAAAATGGAGTAACAACAAACGTTTAGCAATTGGTCACATTAAAGTGAAGCACGTCAAAGATACAAAAGTGTTATTGACAAGTTAGTTGCATTGATTGGGAGATTGGAGACATATTGTGAATATATTGAGTCGATGAAAGCAGGGTGCTGTAAACGAGTGATTATACCTTTCCGGAGTGTAAAGAAGGGAAGCAACAAGTGGTGTTGAGCACGATTGGCCGGACAATTAGTACGCTTCTTTAAACGATGACATACGACATGCTTACAGTTACCTAGACTGAACACAATTAATATTTCATTTTTTCTTTGTTTTCTCCAGCGACACTTCCATAGAGAAGAAAGTGTACCATGTTTTGATCTTTTATTGCGAGGAAGTGTACCATGTTTTTTTTTTTTTTCATTTCATGTTTTGATGTGTGTACCATGTTTTGATTTTTTTATTGCGAGGAAGTGTACCATGTTTTTTTTTTTTTTTTTCATTTCATGTTTTGATGTTTTATTGTTTTTATGTGTTTAAATTTTTTAGATACAAATTTATTTAGATTGTTAAATACAATGTTATTTTTATTGTTTAAGTCATATTTTTAAATGTTAAATAAAATACATAAAAAACTAAATAAACATTTTAACTATCAAAACTTATATATATGTCACAAACACACTATGAATATTTCATTTTTTTAATTACACAAGATAAAATATAAATAAGGTAGTAATTTTTTTTTTAAAATTCTGTAACTTTAGTACCATTTATAATTACACTATTTACTGCTACGCAGATTTACATATATATATTCCTTTTGACAACCTACACAATTATGCAAAGTTATTTATATATAAACTTTCACATTATTTACCTCGTAATTGTCATGTACCTGAATATGATTTGATATGAGAACTATATTTAGATCTACCAAATAATACAATACATTTAATAACCAAGTAAACCGTGTCATCACACCTACATTTTGCAGATTTTCCATCTAATATAGCTCTGCTCAACTATGGTTTTAACATATGAGTTGTGTTAATTGAATTCCTTACGCTCACGTAATCTCTCATATTAATTCGGTGATACGGATTCCAGCGACCCCATGGTGTTGACATCTCTTCCACCGTTGGATCTATATCTTTTTTTTTGAACCGAGCTCATGGTTTGATGGGCGGTTTAGGTAACTTTTCACTCATCCACCCTCCGCCTCTGGCCCATTGTTGCTTTTCTCTGCTGTTATTTTCAGCTCTGCAACTATTACGGTTGTTGGTGCGTTTTTACTGTAGAAACCGGCTGTTTAAGGTTTTGGGTTTTCAATGGAATTACCTGCAAATGGATGTTCTGGAACTACCACAGTCATATTCCAAGGTAATCATTACGGTCCTCTTTTAAATAAATATATATGTAAAGTACTTTTCTTTTTTTTGCCTGGTTTGTTATTATTCTATCCATCTGATTTTTATATTTGTTTTGCAAAGATTCCATCCCGGCTATTTAACCCTCCTCATAATGGTTAATGCGAGGTTGTCTAGAAACCTCTTGATGCTTGCGGAATTCCAAAGGAGCATCCGACCTCAGAGATCCATCCTCATTTTCCAACCGGTAAGTGTTGATAAGTTTTTAACCCTAAGTTATATTGACAGAGTTCACGAATGTAATACTCGTCCTTTCTCCCCTTATTCTGTAGGCGGAACCCTTGTTTTCCAGAATGTTTAAAAAAAAAGAAGCAAAGCTAGCTCCTTATTATTTTTTATTTGGAGAGTGAGGCTCAGACGAATTGCTTCTCTGGCTTGATATTATACTTTCATACATATTTTCAAAGTAAAAGGCTATTCTGAGATATTTCCCGTCAAGGGTTTTATTGTTTATCTTGTTGAGGTTTAACCCTTCACGGCCTTTGTATTTGGAGAATAACATATCTTGTAGTAAGGTTACTGGTTTAGTAGGTTATCTATGAATGTGCTTCAAACCTTATGGTTTCCCCTGGATATTTCCAGATTTTTCTTTGTAACACAGAAAATTTGGCATACATTCAGTTTATCAATTTAAATATACAGATAATGAATGATTCAGATTTTCTTTGTAATGTATTTTCCTGTATATTCAATTTTCAGAATATAGTCCGATTATTAGTAATAGTCTTTATTTGTTTAGTTCTATATTATCTCTCAGTGGTTCGGTGAGCTATCTACTGGGAGCCGAGTCAGAAACTTTGTCCTTCTTCTATCTCGAAACCCTCAGTCACCTGTAACTCTTACAGCGAGACTTTTCTACTTAAATTAAATTATTGTTGCTCAGTTTATGAATTTTAGACCAATCTATTCTTGGATGTGTTTTCCTTTCTTTTACCAAAATCCTCAGCTAAAAGTACTGTCTTTTATTTTTCATTTACCCTTCGGGGTATTAAAACTGTAACAGTTTCTATCGGTGTTATCACTCTTAAATGTTGTTTTGTGATCTTTCTGTTTTATTACTAAATGGATATTTTATACAAAAATTACATTCTCTTGGAGTAGCGTATATTATAGGTTGAAATATTTATCGTTTTCCTACATTTTGTACGAGACAATATCATCGAGGCATTTCTAAATTCTCAGTATTCTGCTTATAGGAAATATTCTTATACTTATATAAAAAAAGTTATTTACAGGTATAAATTTGGCCTTTCTGTTCCTTTGAGAACATATATAAATAAATTTAATTATGTTTTCTAAAATCATAAATATGAATTTGCATTCTGTTCATTTGAAGCATAAATAAGAAATTGCATTCATTTAATACCAACACTCATTTTTCAGCTCTTGAACAATATTAGGCATTTATAGTGTTGTAATTCCTTCCGCATTTGTTCTCATCTGCTATAAATTTTAGAAAGTTAAAGACAATTTATTAAAAATTAAACTTTTAGAGTTGTATGTACATACTTCCAATTTTAGGAATCTGTTTCAGTAACTGCTTGGTCTGCCCAACCTTGAGCGAGGCGATTACGTCCTATGATCCCAACTTGCTCGAGAGCAGGTCTGAGGAAAAATTTGAATGAGACAGGAAGTTTTGACCTCGGGATTGCAATATTCAGTCAACTTCTTCAGGGATTTCTTCAGTTCCTCTGGTATGCTCACTAGCTCTGGATAGCTCAAAATTCAGCATACAATGCTTAGCCCCCTAACTCTTCTGCATAGAACCCCATTCCCCCTAGGATTTTCCTTTAAATCCTTTCTGGGATTGGTAACTGTCATAACTGTCTCAACCTCTTCCTGGGTTTTTTTGGAATAATTTACCACACAATTACTTTTACCATTTCCTCAAAATAAAAACTGTCATTTTAATTAAATACTTCAAAAGAAATAATAGTTAGGTGTCAACATCCTTAACAATTGTCTCATTCATACTAATTCAGACTATGTCTATTTACCTTGTGTAACAACAAGTAAAAAGTAAAACTAAATCAAGAAGTTACATCTTCCCCCCCAAAGGAAAACACCGTCCTCGGTCTTACTCAAATCTTGAGAATAGTTCTTGGAAAGCTTCCAACATAGATTTTTCTTCTTCCCATGTGGATTCCTCCAGGCCAAAGTGCTTCCATTGCACTTTAACTTGGGGGATGACTCGCTTCTGGAGCATTATTTCTCTCCGATCTAGGATATGATGTGGTTCTACCAGGAACTCGTCGTCTGGTTTTACCTGCAAGAAGAAATATTTTTGAATTAGTTCAGACTAGAAAGTTATTGTAAGTAAATTGTATGTTTTGTTTGACTTACATGTATACCCTACCAGTGTATGATGTGCTTGGAGTCACACACATAATGCTTCAATAAAGACACATGAAAGACATTGTGCACTAATATATGACTTGGTAAGGCCAAACGATAGGCCACTGACCCTATCCTCTCTAGGACTTAAAAAGGTCCACAGTAACAGGGAGCCAGCTTGGCACACGCATTCCATTGCAGAGTGATTTTCTTTGGCTTGATTATTACATATACATGGTCCCCTACTGCAAAATCGCGAAAATTTATTTTTCTGTCTGCATAGACCTTCTGTCTATCCTGAGCCGCCTTTAGATGCTGTCTAATTTTCTTAACCTCCCGCTCCATTTCTTCCAGCATATCTGTTCCAAGCATCATTTTATATTCTGGGCTATTCCAATTTATAGGAGTTCGACACTGTCTCCCATATAGTGCTTCGAAAGGGCTCATTTTAAGAGATTCTTGATATCCGTTATGGTAGGCAAACTCAACCAAGTGTATGTATTTTTGTACGGTACAACAACCCCCCATTTTTAGTTTGTTCACATCAAATAATGGGGACCCTTTCTATAAAATTTTTGGTTAAACACCTTTTAGGATTTTTATTGAGTCAATTACCTCATGATTTTATTGATTTTTCATCTTCTTTAGATTTTTGTTATGATTGCTTGGTTGAAATCGATTTTTATAAGCTTTTCATTGATGTTTGTTTCACCTCATTTAGTCAACCGGTTTGTAGATAACACTCCTTTGAAGACTAATCAATTATGTCATATGGGTTAGAAAATGTGTAAAATACACAATATTTCATTTTTTTAAAATTAGTTCAATAATGCATTTAGTTTAAATATTAACTCCTAGTTAGCTATTACTAACAATTTTTATTTAAACTTATACACCCAAATCATAAAGCATTGAGATTTCAATCATTTATTCCAATTTTCCAATTTTCAAATAAATTACTAATCTCGAAAATATAAAATGTTAAAGTGGCCGTAGTTTAATTTTTATTTTATTTATTAAAGTGATTGTAGTTTATTTAAACAAATCACACTTTAGGTAATTTCATAATTTATAAAAATAAAAAAAAACAAAAAATAAAATTACATTGCATCAGGGATTTCCAAAGGATGCATTCCTTAGAAACCCCGATGTCTTTCATTTGTCGATACTACGATTGCAAATAAGTCAAAGACATATGATACATGTTATTACATCGCATTAGGAATTTTGATCGGTGCATTTCTTTGAAAACCCCAATAACCCTCACCCTTCCGATGGCCGATTGCGATGACCCATGCCTCTTTCAACTCACTCACACATGAGTATAAGGGAAATAGTTTAATTTGAAATATGCATCGTTAAACTTAGTACTATCATAATATTAGTATTTTATTTTTTAGATGTTAGCATAATATTAAGTTAGTGTCATCACAATATTATTGATATGTTAGTATGTTAGTGGTAAGTTAGTTTTAGTTTAGTTTTAATTTAATATTAGGTTAGTTTAATTTAATATTAGTTTAATATTAGGTTAGTTTTAGTTTAACAATATATTTAATATTTAATATTCAATTTTAAATTAATTAAATTAATATAATTAATTTAATTAAATTAAAATCTTATATTAAAAACAAATATATAAAAAAAAATACAAAAAAACAAAAAATATAATAAATTTTTTATAAAACACATTGTATCGGAAACATCCATCGGAGCCTCTTTTTAAAAAACCCCCAAGCAATGAATTCATGCAATGCGATTGAATTGAGTTCAAAAAACTCAATACGATGACTCTCAAAACTCCCAATGCGATTGAGTCACATTTATTTTATCCAATGCGATTGAATCACATTCATTTCATACGATAGTGTTAATTAATATACGTTAGTGGTAGTGTTGGTTTAATAGTGTTAAGTATTTGAGTTAGTAACATTAGTAGTTATATTTATTAGTATTGAGTTAGTTTTATCATAAGTGTAATATTAATTTAATTTAATATTAGTATAGTGGATTGGTAATGGGTTAGTGGGGTATTAATTAGGATAGTTTTAATTTTAGTAGAATGATAAATTAATAAATTTATTTATGTTAGTGTTAGTATTGTGTTCGTGATAGGTTAGTTTAAAAATGATTTCAATTTAATATAGTGTTGTGTTTTAGTTTAATATTAACATGGTTTTTAGTTTAGTATGAGTTAAGTATTAGTTTAGTTTTACTTTAATAATTAATTTAATATTTAAATATTTAAAATAATTAATTTTAAATTGATTAAATTAATTAATATTTAAAATATAATTAATTTAATTAGATTTATTATTAATTAGATTAATTTGTTTATAAAAAGTTAAGTATATTAATTAGTTAGATTAATATTAATTTAAAAAATTAGTTTAATTTATCATTAACAATTAAATTAGGATTAACTATTAAATAATTATAACCTAATTTAGGATTAGATTTTTAATTAAAATTCTGATTTTTAGCCGAGCAACAGAATTTCCAGATTTATATCAGATTTGACTTATCAACTTTGAAGACTCATAGATTGAGTTTTACTTGTCCAAATGAGGCCTAAGATAGCTCATTGGAAAGAGAAAATCAAGGAGAACATTTCTGAGAAGGTTTCACTAATAGATTTGATCATTTATTGGGTCAAACATCAGGCAAAAGATTAAGCTCCGAATTTCTAAAACAAAATCATTTTCTGAATTTTGTTTTCTTCATTTTCATTTGCCCAAGCCTCTTCTAGTTGCAGATTCATGCATCAATAATATTCTTGGTTAATTAAAATAATTATAAGCATCAATAAGAAGCTCAAATTTCCTTTTTATTTATTTAAATAGAATTTGATTGGATTTGTTTTAAGGTTAGAGATAATATTTTGATTTTATTTTTAGATCTTAATTCATTTTAATTTCTTTTTTGCAGGAAAAACAATAGAAGGGATATGGAGAAAAAGAACTCAATCAATGTTAAGACTCCAACAATTAAAGATTGTAATTTTTGAGCAATTAAAATTAGATTGGGCATATTTTTCTTCAACAAACTCTCTTCTAAAAATACTTTTGGAAGGATTACAAATTGCAGATTGCAAAATGTAAAAGTGGCTGCTCTCCTCTGCAATTCCATACTTCTAAAAACATTTCTGTAATAGGAATCTAGAGTTGTAGATGGGGACGAGAGAAAATTCCAGATATGAACATTATTGACAATTTTTCATTTTGTCTTGAATTATGCATGATGGGCAGAGTTTGCATTTCTGTAGCTCTAGTCTTGAAAGCGGAAATTCAAGTAATGTAAAGTACTATTAGAGACCAGGATCAGAGACGTAGATTCAATTGACTGGTATTTTTTGCATTTCTATATCAAATACCAGTTTCATTTTTATGTTAATAAAATTGTTTTTTCATTTTATTTATGTTTTGGTATTTCTGTTGATATGGATAATTTGTGTCAAATTGTTATGTATCTCTGCTCTTATGAATTACACTCTAAATTCTGAGTAACCATTACTTGGCAATCTGTCTTATAAAACTGATTTATTAAATAGTATTGTGTTGTTAATTTCTTTGACATATTATTGTTTAATTATTGGCTTGACTGATTTGTCAATTAATATCATTTTTGTGAATTTCTTGTAGAGTGTTGTTGATTTATTATTTTAGTCAAATGCTGTCAATAGAATGTGTTTTGGTATTCACAAATGTGAGCTAATTGAATTTCTTTGTTGGTTTGACATTAATTAAAAGCCAGACATATTTTAATCTTCATTATTTAATTATGTTGCTCTTAGTTGGGTTAGATTTTCATCTATCTAATTGAGATAGGATTTAGATTAGTTTCTTTTGCTTGCATTATATAATTAGTTTGCATTTAGATTAATTTCTACATTATTTTAAGACCTCTTTTCAAAGAGGAAAAATCTTAGTTGTGGTTTGGCTGAACCCAAATCAGCTTAAGGGTCATTCTCTTGCCTGATCAGCAAGAATAATCGATCTGATATCCCTATCTATTGGTAGTTAAAGATATATCATAAACCAATAGCGATAGGGAAAAGGTAACTGGAACTAGTTAAACCAGTCGGAGCCACTATCATAAATGGAAAATGAGCTGTATTAAGCTCCAGACCGGGTGGTTATCCCCCATTGTTGTAGCAGCGATTTTCGAGGCTTCAACATTTTTTGTGCTAGAAGAAGGGCCTGGAACTTGTTTTACTTTGGAGTCTTTGAATTTTAACATTTATTTTTAGGATGACTCCTCTTAAACTTCCAATTTGGAGTTGTATCCATGGACGTGTATCTTCCAATACTCCACTCGAAGTGGTAAGACTCTTGTCTCAGGTAAAATTTAATGGTAAGAAAAATTCTTCTGCTTTTAATCATGTCTTTCAATTTATTCAAAATGTTTCAAATTATTATTTTCAAGGAATTGATGAAAGCATTTTATGCAGAATATTTACTCTCACATTTGCGGCAAAATCTAGCAACTGGTGTAGAACTCTTCTGGTTGCTTCAATTCACAGTTGGGATCAATTTGTTACACTTTTCATTTGTAAATTTGACGAATACGATTATGAACATGTATACGATGAAATTGAATATCTACAAAGATTTGAAAATTAATCTGTTAGAGATTTTAATATTCGATTTCATTTAAATTGTTTAAGATTTAAATTTGAAGATAAGCCTACGAAAGAAGAATCACTAGATTGGTTTGAATATATTTTCTCTCTTCCTCCCATTTCCAATCCATATGAAATTAGTTCAAGCTTTACTCCATCCCCTTCTAACATAAATGAGAATTCGAATATCGATGTGCAAATAAATTATGACGAAGTGGTCTCACAAAGCTTGGAAAATATTTCTATTCAAATGCAAGAAGGCAATAGCAACAATTTTAGAGAATGAACTGCCTTGAAATCTGAAAATTCCTCTGCATAAAATTCTAAAAATCAGATCGCAAATCAACACGTGCAAGCAGCAATCAAAGTCAATAATAAAATGCAAACTGTTGCACAAATTTATGAATTTTTTCATGATGAACAAATGCTGAAAACAGAGCAGCAAAGAAGCCTTCTTCAAGAAAGTATGAGTATACAAAGAAATGATATAGAATCTGAAAATTATAGTGAACAGAATGCACAAGATTTCTCTAACAGAGAAAATTTTGAATTCATTATTTCTGATTCTCATTTTTCACTTTATCCTGATATTTTTAATGTTGGTAATTTCTCCCCTCTCGATATTAATGATACTTCAAAAAAGAAAGAGGATGATATAAATGAATTAACAATAAGATTTTATCAAGATAGAGAAACAATTATTGATCATTCTTTTTCCATTAATGAACATGATTTTTTTATTCCTCCTTGTTTTGATATATTGGACGAAATCAAACAGAATTTTAGAGAATATTGTGAAGTCAATTATTGTAATTATTCTGACATCAAGGATGCTGATTTCTGTTCTTTCAAGAGAATCATCATGATAAAATTCAGATAACATCTGAGAATGATGAACATTTCAATTTAGAAATTATTCCAACCAATGTTCATTTCAGAACGGCAAATTATCTTCATAATTTCACCATTCAAGAAAACATTCCAATTTATGATTCATATCATGATCAAACTCCCATTCTTTCTCATAATTTTCTTTCTAATTCACAAGTTGGAATTGGCAATTATTCAAATTCCATTATTCTCACCAATCCTTCTGAAAAAGAAATTATTTCAAAACAATCCCAATTGTGCTGTAACATTAGTTGTATTAATAGTGATTTCACTTTATTTTTTCTTTCACACATATTTTGTTCAAATTTATTTTTATTTTCTGATTTTATTTTTCAAATTTTTGGCACTCTACGTTGGCATATTGAGCATTTCAATAGTGAACACTCAATTGATGCATTGCCCTACTGGGAAATTGAAGTTTCATATTATAATTATCAACATAAAAAATTATTAATATTTCAATTTCAATCAATGTTAATGTTTTATCAAAAGCTTCTATCTTCCCAAAGGCAGTGTCAACAAGAGAATGTATTTTTACAATCTAGCCTGTCATCTCCTCTTTTAAACATTTTTCAATCATTAATGAAAACCCATCCATATTTTTATGATCCAATTGGAATTCAATTGGAAAAGACATTTCAAAAGAAGGAGATTGTAAATAAGCTGTTAATAATAACTGTACATTCTGATTACAGATTTAATTTTCTTAGTTCAATTAGATTTGTATTTTTATTACTAACATTTGAACTGTGTATATATGAAGGAATTAAAATTAGAGAATGGTTACACTGGAAATATGACTATACCTAGTCATTTTCATGTATATGGTTAGGATAGAAGTAGAATTAATTTACTTAGTTTGTTTTGTGTAGTTAATTTATTTTTAATAGTTCTGCAAATAAAAAAGAGAGCAATCAACCTTTCTCATATCATATACATGTTCAGGGAAATATTTGCCTCTTATTAGAAAAATTCTAATTCTTTCTTCCCATTTTTAAATCAAAATTTATTTCAGCAATGTCTTTACTCTGCCTATTTTGAATAACGTCTTGACTAAATTCAATTGAAGTGGCACTTGGCAGCAATCAGCTCAAGCCCACTTTTCTCTATTTTGAAATTTCCTTATATGATTTTCTTCTGAAATTTATTTGTTAAAGGTTTTTGAGAATATAAAGCTTCATGATCTTATTATCCCATGAAAGATATGACTATCTATTATAAGCTTAATTCAAATATTATCATTATTAGTCAGTCGAAGTTCATATTATTTTCCTCGAAATTTGTTAAAATGATCTTAAGGGTGTCCATTTTGCTGTGTGCACACATTTAAATCTGTGTTAATATTTTTTCCATAATTAGTGGCTTTATCCCATCCTGATCTTTAGTTTATTATATGATGCTGCAATATGCATCATATTTATTTACTAAAAGTATTATTAAATAGTCACTATAACAATATTGATTTCTCTCAAGTTAATCTGGAATGAGCAGAGGAAATAAATTGCTGTTGCAATTCAAAGGCAAGCCCATTTTCATATTTATTTCTGGTGAATTTTATGAGTTCTAGATTTCTTGAACATGAATAAACAGATTTTATTTAGGCTGATTGAACACTCCAATTTAGAATAAATAATGAGATGAGTTTTAACAAAGTCAGAATTTTGATAAATAGAAGGAAGAATTCGAAGATTCATGAGGTAAGTTTACAGACAATTTCTTTTCAGGTACGCATTTACAAGTTCATTTTCATCTATTATTAGTTTCTATTTTCCCTAGTTTATTTTTTATTCTTGTTTTGTTTTATTTGCAGGTTTTCATTTGTTTTCAAAACTTGAATTAAGCAGCAAACCCATTTCAAATTTGCAACAAGGTCAGAGAAATTTTATTTTGTGATTCATTAGAATTTGAGCATTCTTTAATTTTATTTTCATTCATTAGAAAACCAATTGAAATTTAAAAAACAGTATTGCAAGATCCCTGTCTGGAACATTTCAACTTGATTTTGATATTTTTGATGCAAGATCTTCAATGTGTTACCTCATTCGCAAAATCGTATATCACATTGGGAGTAATTCAAAAGTTTTTTTTTCATCGCAAAAGTTTTGATGCGATGGATCAGATCGCAAACGCGCATATCGCATTTAACATAAGGATAATTTGTTTATTTAAAAAATTCCGATGCGATGAACCTAATCAGGTAATCACAATTCTGGGAAATCGTGTTCTAATATATTCATTTGCAAAAATTTCAATGCGATAAAGTTCAAATCACAATCGTATTTCGGCAGAATCCTATCGCAATTCATTATTTAAAAAAACTCCGACGTGATAGGACCAATCGCAAATCGCAAATCGAGAGGAAAAATGAAGACATATTTGTGCGCACATTTTAAAAGTTGCGATGCGATAACTCATCGCCGATTTCTCATCGTTATTGCTTTTCACTAATCACCGAATGCTCATCGCTGTCGCTTTTTTCTCTTCGCTCATCACCGATTATTATAAACATCTCATCGCTACTATAGCAAGAAAAATATTGGCATTCCCAACATGACTATTTTCCAATATTTCGATATGCCGATATTGATATCGCTCATCGCATTTTTTGATGCTCATATCATAATGCTGAAAGCCATGTCATTCATCGAATTTCTGATATCGCAATCACATTTTTATTCATGGACATACCATTATTCCAAATCTGCGATGTGCAATTTTCAATGTACAAAATACAAATCGC
The DNA here is from genome assembly GCA_034641835.2 of Pinus albicaulis. Taxonomy (NCBI): domain Eukaryota; kingdom Viridiplantae; phylum Streptophyta; class Pinopsida; order Pinales; family Pinaceae; genus Pinus; species Pinus albicaulis. The sequence continues at coordinate 459,308,319 of CM076569.1, read as the reverse complement.
GAGATGCGGTGTTGGATGTGCAATTTGCAACATGACTATCCCCGATCCTAAATATAACATTTCTTCAATGGTATGTTCACTCCATCTCATTACACATATTATTTTCACATGATCTCATATCGGCAATTCACTACTACGACCCCCGATGCGATAGACTCCAACACATGCCTCTAAATGCAATACACATCATCTGATAAGGTATCGTGTTAATTTAAAGCAATCTTCGGTAACCGCTATAATACGAAAACAATTGATGACAAATTTGTAGCATATTCAAATAATTTTGATTTCTCATATATTTCAGTTTTAAATAATTCCATAGTTAAATATGAAATTCAAGACCTCTCTATTTTAAATTTCATTATCTTAAATTTGGTCTTAAATCTGAACAATTTATAAAATCATGGAATTTTTATAAAATTTATAATATTTTGAGAACATTTATTACTACAAGTTCTTAATATCATTTCTGATGCATTTATTTTAATTTCAACTCCCTTGAACACAAAGCATTCCATTTTTACATTTTATTGCTTGCTTTAGTTTAAATAAAATAAATAATTATTTTGGGTTATAAGATTTTGGTTAGTTTTCCTTCTTCATATTTTTTATTGTCAACTAAAAGAATTCAGCTATTATTGGAGAAATTAACATCTTCAGGTAAGATCAAATGCAATTATCCAACGGTAAGATTCATGTACCCACTTTCATTAATTTCCATTTCATTACTTTAGTTTCAGTTTTGTTTCTTTAAAATTATGTTGATATTTGAATCTGTTTTGCAGCTCTTCATAAAAGCTTTCAATCATCTGCCAAATCATATTTTGGAAGCCCTATGCTCTTTTCCTGGTTTGATTTCAAGAACCAGTATTCGTTGAAATAGCTACACTAGGAAGTTTATGAATCTTTAATTTGTTTCTTTAAAAGCATTCATTTTATTAGAAAAAGATTAAGATAATGCTTTGAAACAAGAAGATTGACATCAGACATAAATTTTTCATTATGGCTGAATTTTATGATCACTGTTATCTACAGCCTAAAACACTTACAAATCTGCAAGGTATAAGTTTTCTGAATCTCAACATAAGAAGGAATGATTACATGATTATTTTCTTTTACCTCATTTTGTTGAGACATTGGTATTAACATTCTTGTTAGAGTTTGTATTTCAAAAACTTGGATTTTCCTTTCCACCTTTAAATTTCTTCATTTTTATTTTGTTTTGCTGATTTATTTTTTCACTTTAGCTTAAGAATTATTTTCCTTTGGTTTTTAGTTTTGATTTTGGTGAGTTTGCCATGATTTATATGGAAGGCCTTCTTGTTACCTAACAATGGTTGGCATACATACGAAAAAATTGTTAATAGTCTCCTATTAGCTTTTTCTTAAATCTCTTAACAAAATTTATTTTTCTTATTATAAAGGTAGACATACTTAAGGAAGAGATTAAAAAACAAGAGAAGTTAACAAAGTATCATGAAATCTGAGAAATTTGTTTTTCATCAAAATTGTAATTATTTTGAGATTTCAATATTTTATTAAGATCTTTCAAAATTCTATTATCAGTAAGGAAAAATTATTTTTAACCAAGTAAAGGCACTTTACAGCAAAACACTTTTAACTCTGAAATTGTCATTCTGAACTCTTAAGGAGTTAATGATTCTCCTATTTAAAAGAGTTTTATTGTTCTAGAGTGTAATCCACAAATATAATTAAACTTAAAAGATAAGAGGTCTCATCACGAGCCGACTTACCATGATCATAGGGGAAAAATAGACTGGAATTACCAACACTTCTAAACAAACCAGGATAATGGCTTATAATTGCAAACAATTGTAAGACAAGGGCTCACATCACGAGGCAACTTGTTCAGTCCAATTATAAACAGTGAATGGCATTGTCAACTATCTGGCTACCAAACCAGGACAATGGCTTTTAAGAATATATATATGTATATATGGATTCATCTCTAGGTCAATAATTCTTAAATAGATAGGATTCTAAATCATTGATGATTAAAAGGTAACCCTATCGAGACTATAGATGTTTTCTGGCAGTAGTAGCTCTACCTGTGACGAATGAGTACATTTTGAAAGCTAAGTTGTAAAGTGACCCCTGCTTTATCTCTACAACTAAGTAAAGACTGATATAGAGTTATGAAATATTTTAATTTATGAGGAATTTCAAGAAAATTACAGTAAGATGATTATTGCTTTTATTCAGATTAATGAACCTAGTCAAACATTCCATAAATAATTCTCTTCTTTAATTATTTTTACTTTAATTTTGGGAAAATTTCATCAAACAAAGATAATTGTTTCTTCGAGTGAATTGCCAATTGTTGTATGGTACAACAACCCCCCATTTTTAGCTTGTTCACATCAAATAATGAGGACCCTTTCTATAAAATTTTTGGCTAAACAACTTTTAGGATTTTTATTGAGTCAATTACCTCATGATTTTATTCATTTTTCATCTTCTTTAGATTTTTATTTTGATTGCTTGGTTTAAATCGATTTTTATAAGCTTTTCATTGATGCTTGTTTCGCCTCATTTGGTCAACCGATTTGTAAATAGCATTCCTTTGAACATTAATCAATTATGTTGTCTGGGTTAGAAAATGTGTAAAATGTACAATATTTCATTTTTTAAAATTAGTTCAATAATGCATTTAGTTTGAATATTAACCCCTAGTTAGCTATTAATAACAATTTTTATTTTCACTTATACATCCAAATCATAAAGCATTGGGATTTCAGTCATTTATTCCAATTTTCCAATTTTCAAATAAATTACTAATTTCGAAAATCCAAAATGTCAAAGTGGTTGTAGTTTAATTTTTATTTTTTTATTAAAGTGGCTGTAGTTTATTTAAGCAAATCATAATTTAGGTAATTTCATAATTTATAAAAAAAAAAAAAAACAAAAAATCAAATTACATCGCATCGGGGATTTCCAAAGTATGCATTCCTTAGAAACCCCGATGGCTTTCATTTGCCGATACTCTGATTTCAAATAAGTCAAAGGCATATGATACATGTTATTACAGCGCATCAGGAATTTTGATCGGTGTATTTCTTTGAAAACCCCGATAACCCTCACCCTTCCGATGGCCGATTGCGATAACCCATGCCTCTTTCAACTTATTCACACGTGAATATAAGGGAAATAGTTTAATTTGAAGTATGCATCGTTAAACTTAGTTCTATCATAATATTAGTATGTTATTTTTTAGATGTTAGCATAATATTAAGTTAGTGTTATCACACTATTATTGATATGTTAGTATGTTAGTGGTAAGTTAGTTTTAGTTTAGTTTTAATTTAATATTAGGTTAGTTAATTTAATATTAGTTTAATATTAGGTTAGTTTTAGTTTAACAATAGATTTAATATTCAATATTCAATTTTAAATTAATTAAATTAAAATTTTATATTAAAAAAAAATATATAAAAAACAAAAGACAAAAAAACAAAAAATATAATAAAATTTTTATAAAACACATCGCATTGGAAACATTCATTTGAGCCTCTTTTTAAAAAACCCCAATGCAATGAATTCATGCGATGCGATTGAATTGAGTTCAAAAAACCCGATTCCATGACTCTTGAAACTCTCGATGCAATTGAGTCACAATTATTTTATCCGATGCGATTGAATCACATTCATTTCATACGATGGTGTTAAGTAATATACGTTAATGGCAGTGTTGGTTTAATAGTGTTAAGTATTTGAGTTAGTAACGTTAGTAGTTATATTTATTAGTATTGAGTTAGTTTTATCATAGGTGTAATATTAATTTAATTTAATATTAGTATAGTGGATTGGTAATAGGTTAGTGGGGTATTAATTAGGATAGTTTTAATTTTAGTAGAATGGTAAATTAATAAATTTATTTATGTTAGTGTTAGTATTGTGTTAGTGATAGGTTAGTTTAGAAATGATTTCAATTTAATATAGTGTTGTGTTTTAGTTTAATATTAACATAGTTTTTAGTTTAGTATAAGTTAAGTATTAGTTTAGTTTTACTTTAATAATTAATTTAATATTTAAATATTTAAAATAATTAATTTTAAATTGATTAAATTGATTAATATTTAAAATATAATTAATTTAATTAGATTTATTATTAATTAGATTAATTTGTTTATGAATAGTTAATTATATTAATTAGTTAGATTAATATTGATTTAAATAATTAGTTTAATTTATCATTAACAATTAAATTATGATTAACTATTAAATAATTAGAATATAATTTAGGATTAAATTTTTAATTAAAATTCTGATTTTTAGCCGAGCTACAGAATTTCAAGATTTATATTAGATTTGACTTATCAACTTTCAACGCTCATAGATTGAATTTTACTAGGCCAAATGAGACCTATGATTGCTCATTGGAAAGAGAAAATCGAGGAGAACATTTCTGAGGAGGTTTCTGAATTTTGTTTTCTTCATTTTCATTTGCCCAAGCCTATTTTAATTGCAGATTCATGTATCAATAATATCCTTGGTTAATTAAAATCATTATGAGCATCAATAAGAAGCTCAAATTTCTTTTTTATTTATTTACATAGAATTTGATTGGATTTGTTTTAAAGTTAGAGATAATATTTTGATTTTATTGTTGCATCTTAATTCATTTTAATTTCTTTTTTTGCAGGAAAAACAATAAAAGGGATATGGAGAAAAAGATTTCAATCAATGTTAAGACTCCAGAAATTAAAGATTGGAGTTTTTGAGTAATTAAAATTAGACTGGGAAGATTTTTCTTCAACAATCTCTCTTCTAAAAATACTTTTGGAAGAATTATAAATTGCAGATTGCAAAATGTAAAAGTGGCTGCTTTCCTTTGCAATTCAAGACTTCTAAAAGCATTTCTGTAAGAGGAATTTAGAGTTGTAGATGGGGAGGAGAGAAAATTTCAGATCTGAACATTATTAAGGGTTTTTCTTTATGTCTTGAATTATGCATGATGGGCAGAGTTTGCATTTCTACAGCTCTAGTCTTGAAAGCATAAATTCAAGTAATGTAAAGTACTATTAGAGACCACGATCAGAGAAGCAGATTCAATTAACTGGTATTTTTTGCATTTCTGTATCAAATACTAGTTTCATTTTTATGTTAATAAAATTGTTGTTTCTTTTTATTCATGTTTTGGTATTTCTGTTGATATGGATAATTTGGCTGAAATTGTTATGTATCTCTTCTCTTATGAATTACACTCTGATTTCTGAGTAACCATTACTTAGCAATCTGTCTTATAAAACTCATTTATTAAATAGTAATGTGTTGTGAATTTCTTCCACATAGTATTGTTTAATTATTGGCTTGACTGATTTGTTAATAAATATCATTTTCGTGAATTTCTTCCGGAGTGTTGTTGATTTATTATTTCAGTCAAATGGTCTCAATAGAATGTGTTTTGGTATTCACAAATGTGAGCTAATTGAATTTCTTTGTTGGTTTGACATTAATTAAAATCCAGACATATTTTAATCCTCATTATTTAATTATGTTCCTCTTAGTCGGGTTAGATTTTCATCTACCTAATTGAGATAGGATTTACATTAGTTTATTTTACTTGCATTATAGAATTAGTTTACATTTAGATTAATTTATACATTCTTTTAAGACCTCTTCTCGAAGAGGCAAAATATTAGTTGTAGTTTGGCTGAACCCAAATCAACTTAAGGGTCATTCTCTTGCCTGATCAGCAAGAAGAATCGATCTGAGATCCCTGTCTATTGGTAGTTAAAGATATATCATAAACCAATAGTGATAGGGAAAAGGTAACTGGATCTAGTTAAACCAGTCGGAGCAACTATCATAAATAGAAAAAGAGCTGTATTAAGGTCTAGACCGGGTGGTTATCTCCGAATGTTGTAGCAACGATTTTCGAGGCTTCAACATTTTTGGTGCTAGAAGGAGGGCCTGAAACTTGTTTTACTTTGGAGTCTTTGAATTCTAACATTTATTTTTACGATGGCTCCTCTTAAAATTCCAATTTGGAGTTGTGTCCATGGACGTGCATCTTCCAATACTCCACCCGAAGTGGTAAGACTCTTGTTTCATGTAAAATTTAATGGTAAGAAAAATTCTTCTGATTTTAATCATGTCTTTCAATTTATTCAAAATGTTTCAAATTATGATTTTCAAGGAATTGATGAAGGCATTTTATGCAGAATTGTTACTCTCACATTTGTGGCACAAGCTAGAAACTGGTGTAGAACTTTTCCGGTTGCCTCAATTCACAGTTGGGATCAATTTATTACACTTTTCATTTGTAAATTTGACGGATACGATTATGAATAGTTATGCGATCAAATTGAATATCTACGAAGATTTGAGAATGAGTCTGTTAGAGATTTTAATATTCGATTTCATTTAAATTGTTTAAGATTTAAAGTTGAAGATAAACCTACGGAAGAAGAATCACTAGATTGGTTTGAATATATTTGCTCTCTTCCTCCCATTCCCAATCCATATGAAATTAGTTCAAGATTTGTTCCATCCCCTTCTAACATAAATGAGAATTCCAATATTGATGTGCAAATAAATTATGATGAAGTGGTCTCACAAAGCTTGGAAAATATTTCTATTCGAATGCAAGAAGACAATAGAAGCAATTTTGGAGAACGAGTTGCCTTGAAATCCGAAAATTCTTCTGCATTAAATTCAGAAAATTAGATTGAAAATCAACACGTGCAAGTAGCAATCAAAGTCAATAATAAAATGCAAACTATTGTACAAATTTCTGAATTTTTTCATGATGAACAAATGGTGACAACAGAGCAGCAAAGCAACCTTCTTCAAGAAAGTATGAGTATACAAAGGAATGATCTAGAATCTGAAAATTATAGTGAACAGAATGCACAAGATTTCTCTAACAGAGAAAATTTTGAATTCATTATTTCTGATTCTCGTTTTTCACTTTATCCTGATATTTTTAATGTTGGTAATTTCTCCCCTCTCGATATTAATGATATTTCAGAAAATAAAGAGTATGATCTAAATGAATTACCAATAAGTTTTTATCAAGATAGAGAAACAATTATTGATCATTCTTTTGCCATTAATGAGCATGAAATTTTTATTCCTCACTGTTTTGATATATTGGATGAAATCAGAGGGAATTTTAGAGAATATTGTGAAGTCATTTATGATAATTATTCTGACATCAAGGATGTTGATTTCTGTTCTTCTAAAGAGAGTCCTCATGATAAAATTCAGATAACATCTACGAATAAGGAACATTTCAATTTAGAAATTATTCCAACCAATCCTCATTTTGGAACAACAAATTATCTTCATGATTTCACCATTCAAGAAAACATTCCAATTTATGATTCATATCATGATCAAACTCCCATTTCTGCTCATAATTCTGTTTCTAATTCACAAGTTGGAATTGACAATTATTCAAATTCCATTATTCTCGCCAATCCTTGTGAAAAAGAAATTATTTCAAAACAATCCCAATTGTGCTGTAACATTAGTTGTATTAATAGTGATTTCACTTTAATTTTTATTTCACACATATTTTGTTCAAATTTAGATTTATTTTCTGATTTTATTTTTCAAATTTTTGGCACTCTACGTTGGCATATTGAGCATTTTAATAGTGAAAACTCAATTGATGCATTTCCGTATTGAGAAATTGAAGTTTCATATTATAATCATGAACATCAAAAGTTATTATTATTTCAATTTCAATCAATGTTAATGTTTTATCAAAAGCTTTTATCTTGCCAAAGGCAGTGTCAACAAGAGAATGTATTTTTACAATCTAGCGTGTCATCGCCTCTTTTAAACATATTTAAATCATTAATGGAAACCCATCCATATTTTTATGATCCAATTGGAATTCAATTGGAAAAGACATTTCAAAAGAAGGAGATTGTAAATAAGTTGTTAATAATAACTGTACATTCTCATTACAGATTTAATTTTCTTAGTTCAATTAGATTTGTATTTTTATTACTAACATTTGAACTGTGTATATATGAAGGAATTAAAATGAGAGAATGGTTACACTGGAAATATGACTATAACTAGTCATTTTCATATATATGGTTAGAATAGAAGTAGAATTAATTTAATTAGTTTGTTTTGTGTAGTTAATTTGTTTTTAATAGTTTTTCAAATAAAAAAGTGAGCAATCAACCTTTCTCATATCATATACATGTTCAGGGAAATATTTGCCTCTTATCAGAAAAATTCTGATTCTTGCTTCCCATTTTTAAATCAAAATTTATTTCAGCAATGTCTTTACTCTGCCTATTTTGAATAACGTCTTGACTAAATTCAATTGAAGTGGCACTTGGCACCAATCACATCAAACCCACTTTTCTCTATTTTGAAATTTTATTATATGATTTTCTTCTGAAATTTATTTGTTAAAGGTTTTTGAGAATATAAAGCTTCATGATTTTATTATCCCATGGAATATATGACTATATATTATAAGCTTAATTCCAATATTATCATTATTAGTCAGCCGAAGTTCATATTATTTTCCTCGAAATTTGTTAAAATGATCTTAACGGTGTCCATTTTGTTGTCTGCACACATTTAAATCCGTGTTAATATTTTTTCCATAATTAGTGGCTTTATCCCATCCTGATCTTTACTTTATTATCTGATGCTGCAATACGCATCATATTTATTTACTAAAAGTATTATTAAACATTCACTATAACAATACTGATTTTTCTCAAGTTAATCTGGAATGAGCAGAGGAAATAAATTGCTGTTGCAATTCAAAGGGAAGCCTATTTTCATATTTATTTCTACTGAATTTTATGAGTTCTAGATTTCTTGAACATGAATAAACAGATTTTATTTAGGCTGAATGAACACTCTGATTTAGAATAAATAATGAGATGAGTTTGAACAAAGTCAGAATTTTGATAAATAGAAGGAAGAATTCGAAGATTCATGAGGTAAGTTTACAGACAATTTATTTCCAGGTACGCATTTACAAGTTCATTTTCATCTATTATTAGTTTCTATTTTCCCTAGTTTATTTTTTATTCTTGTTCTGTTTTATTTGTAGGTTTTCATTTGTTTTCAAAACTTGAAGTAAGCAGCAAACCCATTTCAAATTTGCAACAGGTTCAGGGAAATTTTATTTTGTGATTAATTAGAATTTCAACATTCTTTAATTTTACTTTCATTCATTAGAAAACCAATTGAAATTTAAAAAACAGTATCGCAAGATTCCTGTCTGAAACATTTCAACTTGATTTTGATATTTCTGATGCAAGATCTTCAATGTGTTACCTCATTCGCAAAATCGCATATTTCATTGGGATGAATTCAAAAGTTTGTTTTTCATCGCAAAAGTTCTGATGCGATGGATCAGATCACAAACACACATATCACATTTAACATAAGGATAATTCGTTCATTTAAAAAATTCCGATGCGATGAACCCAATCAGGCAATGACAAATCGGGGAAATCGCGTTCTAATATATTCATTTGCAAAAAATCCAATGCAATAAAGTTCAAATCGCAATCGCATTTTGGTAGAATCCTATCGCAATTGATTCCTCTTTTAAAAAACTCTGATGCAATAGGACCAATCGCAAATTGAGATGAAAACTGAATACATCTTTGTGCGCTCATTTTAAAAGTTGCGATGCGATAACTCATCGTCAACTTCTCATCGCTATTGCTTTTCACTAATCACCAAATTCTCATCGCTACCCCTTTTTGCTCTTCACTCATCACTGATTATTATAAACATCGCATCGCTGCTATCACAAGAAAAATATTGGCATTCCCAACATGACTATTTTCCAATATTCCGATATGCCGATATTTATATCGCTCATCGCATTTTTTGATGCTCATATCATAATGCCAAAAGCCACGTCATCCATCGCATTTCCGATATCGCAATCACATTTTTATTCATGGACATACCATTATTCCAAATCTGCGATGTGCAATTTGCAATGTACAAAATCCAAATCGCGAGATGCGGTGTTGGATGTGTTATTTGCAACATGACTATCCCCGATCCTAAATATAACATTTCTTCAATGGTATGTTCACTCCATCTCATTACACATATTCTTTTCGCATTATCTCATATCGGAAATTCACTACTGCGACTCTCGATGCGATAGACTCCAACGCATGCCTCTACATGCGATACGCATCATCCGATAAGGTATTGTGTTAATTTAAAGCAATCTTGGGTAACTGCTATAATACGAAAGCAATTGATAACAAATTTGCAGCATATTCAAATTATTTCGATTTCTCATATATTTCAGTTTTAAATAATTCCATAATTAAATATGAAATTCAAGACCTCTCTATTTTAAATTTCATTATCTTAAATTTGGTCTTAAATTTGAACAATATATAAAATCATGGAATTTTTATAAAACTTATAATATTTTGAGAACATTTATTATTGCAAATTCTTAATTTCATTTCTGATGGATTTATTTTAATTTCAACTCCCTTGAACACAGAGCATTCCATTTTTACATTTTACTGCTTGCTTTAGTTTAAATAAAATAAATAATGATTTTGGGTTATAAGATTTTGGTTAGTTTGCCTTCTTCATATTTTTTATTGTCAACTAAAAGAAGAAGTCAGTGATTATTGGAGAAATTGATACCTTCAGGTAAGATCAAATGCAATTATCCAACGGTAAGATTCATGTACCCACTTTCATTAATTTCCATTTCATTACTTTAGTTTCAGTTTTTTTTTTTTTAAATTATGTTGATATTTGAATCTGTTTTGCAGCTCTTCATAAAAGCTTTCAATCATCTGCCAAATCATATTTTGGAAGCCCTATGCTCTTTTCTTGGTTTTATTTCAAGAAGCAGTCTTCGTTGAAACAGCTAAACCAGGAAGTTTCTGAACCTTTAATCTGTTTCTTTAAAAGCATTCCTTTTATTAGAAAAAGATTGAGATAATGCTTTGAAACAAGAAGATTGACATCAGACAGAAATTTTTCATTATGGCTGAATTTTATGATCACTGCTATCTATAGCCTAAAACACTTACAACCCTACAAGGTATAAGTTTTATGAATCTCAACATAAGAAGGAATAATTACATGATTATTTTCTTTTACCTCATTTTGTTGAGACATTGGTATAAACATTCTTGTTAGAGTTTGTATTTCAAAAACTTGGATTTTCCTTTCTACCTTTAAATTTCTTCATTTTTATTTTGGTTTGCTGATTTATTTTCTCACTTTAGCTTAAGAATTCTTTTCCTTTGGTTTTCAGTTTTGATTTTGGCAACTTTGCCATGATTTATATGGAAGGCCTTCTTGTTACCTAACAATGGTTGGCATACATAGGAAAAAATTGTTAATAGTCTCTTATTAGTTTTTTCTTAAATCTCTTAGCAAAATTTATTTTTCTTATTATAAAGGTAGACATACTTAAGGAAGAGATTACAAAACAAGAGAAGTTGACAAAGTATCATGAAATCTGAGAAATTTGTTTTTCATCAAATTTGTAATTATTTTGAGATTTCAACATGTTATTAAGATCTTTCAAAATTCTATTATAAGTCATGAAAAGTTATTTTTAACCAAGTAAAGACACTTTACAACAAAGCACTTTTAACTCTGAAATTGTCATTCTGAACTCTTAAGGAGTTAACGATTCTCATATTTAAAAGAGTTTTATTGTTCTAGAGTGTAATCCACAAATATATTTAAACTTAAAAGATAAGAGGTCCCATCACGAGCCTGCTTACCATGATCATAGCGGAAAAATAGGCTGACATTACCAACACTGCTAAACAAACCAGGGTAATGGCTTATAATTGCAAACAATTGTAAGATAAGGGGTCTCATCATGAGCTAACTTGTTCAATCCAATTATAAGCAGTGAATGGCATTGTCAACTATCTAGCTATATATATATATATATATATATATATATATATATATATATATATATATGGATTTATCTCCAGGTCAATAATTCTTAAATAGATAGGATTCTGAATCATTGATGATTAAAAGGTAACCCTGTCGAGACTATAGGTATTTGCTGGCAATAGTGGCTCTACCTGTGACGAATGAGTACATTTTAAAAGCTAAGCTGCAAAGTGACCCATGCTTTATCTCTACAACTAATTAAGGATTGATATAGAGTTATGAAATATTTAATTTATGAGGAATTTCAAGAAAATTACAGTAAGATGTTTACTGCTTTTATTCAAATTAATGAACCTAGTAAAGCATTCCAAAAATAATTTTCTCTTCTTTAATTATTTTTACTTTAATTTTAAGAAAATTTCATCAAACAGAGATAATTGTTTCTTCCAGTGAATTGCCAATTGTTGTTCGATACAACAACCCCCCATTTTTGGCTTGTTCACATCAAATGATGGGGACCCTTTCTATAAAATTTTTGGCTAAACATCTTTTAGGATTTTTATTGAGTCAATTACCTTATGATTTTATTGATTTTTCATCTTCTTTACATTTTTGTTTTGATTTCTTGGTTGAAATTGATTTTTATAAGCTTTTCATTGATGCTTGTTTCGCCTCATTTGGTCAACCGGTTTGTAAATAACACTCCTTTGAAGACTAATCAATTATGTCATCTCGGTTAGAAAATGCGTAAAATGTACAATATTTCATTTTTTTAAATTAGTTCAATAATGCATTTAGTTTAAATATTAACCCCTAGTTAGCTATTACTAACAATTTTTATTTTCACTTATACAACCAAATCATAAAGCATTGAGATTTCAGTCATTTATTCCAATTTTCCAATTTTCAAATAAATTACTAATCTCGAAAATCCAAAATGTCAAATTGGCTGTAGTTTAATTTTTATTCTTTTTATTAAAGTGGTTGTAGTTTGTTTAAACAAATCACACTTTAGGTAATTTCATGATTTATAAAAATAAAAAAAAACAAAAAATAAAATTACATCGCATCGGGGATTTCCAACGAATGCATTCCTTAGAAACCCCGATGGCTTTCATTTTCCGATACTCTGATTGCAAATAATTCAAAGGCATATGATACATGTTATTACATCACATTAGGAATTTTAATCGGTGCATTTCTTTGAAATCCTCGATAACCCTCACCCTTCTGATGGCCGATTGTGATGACCCATGCCTCTTTCAACTCACTCACACATGAGTATAATGGAAATAGTTTAATTTGAAGTATGCATCGTTAAACTTAGTACTATCATAATATTAGTATGTTATTTTTTAGATGTTAGCATAATATTAAGTTAGTGTTATCACAATATTATTGATATGTTAGTATGTTAGTGGTAAGTTAGTTTTAGTTAAGTTTTAATTTAATATTAGGTTAGTTTAATTTTATATTAGTTTAATATTAGGTTAGTTTTAGTTTAACAATAGATTTAATATTCAATATTCAATTTTAAATTAATTAAATTAAAATTTTATTTTAAAAACATATATATAAAAAACTAAAGACAAGAAAAACAAAAAATATAATAAATTTTTATAAAACACATTGCATCAGAAACATCCATCAGAGCCTCTTTTTAAAAAACCCCGATGCAATGAATTCATGCGATGCGATTGAATTGAGTTCAAAAAACCTGATACGATGACTCTCAAAACTCCCGATGCAATTGAGTCACATTTATTTTATCTGATGCGATTTAATCGCATTCATTTCATACGATGGTGTTAAGTAATATACGTTAGTGGTAGTGTTTGTTTAATAGTGTTAAGTATTTGAGTTAGTAACGTTAGTATTTATATTTATTAATATTGAGTTAGCTTTATCATAGGTGTAATATTAATTTAATTTAATATTAGTATAGTGGATTGGTAATAGGTTAGTGGGGTATTAATTAGGATAATTTTAATTTTAGTAGAATGATAAATTAATAAATTTATTTATGTTAGTGTTAGTATTGTGTTAGTGATAGGTTAGTTTAAAAATGATTTCAATTTAATATAGTGTTGTGTTTTAGTTTAATATTAACATAGTTTTTATTTTAGTATAACTCAAGTATTAGTTTAGTTTTAATTTAATAATTAATTTAATATTTAAATATTTAAAATAATTAATTTTAAATTGATTAAATTAATTAATATTTAAAATATAACTAATTTAATTAGATTTATTATTAATTAGATTAATTTGTTTATAAATAGTTAATTATATTAATTAGTTAGATTAATATTAATTTAAATAATTAGTATAATTTATTATTAAAAATTAAATTAGGATTAACTATTAAATAATTAAAATCTAATTTAGGATTAGATTTTTAATTAAAATTCTGATTTTTAGCTCAGCAACAGAATTTCTAGATTTATATTAGATTTGATTTATCAACTTTGAAGGCTCATATATTGAGTTTTACTTGGCCAAATGAGGCCCAGGAAGGCTCATTGGAAAGAGAAAATCAAGAAGAACATTTCTGAGGAGGTTTCACTAACAGATTTGATCATTTATTGGGTCAAAAATCAGGCAGAAGATTAAGCTCTGAATTTCTAAAACAAAATCATTTTCTGAATTTTGTTTTCTTCATTTTCATTTTCCCAAGCCTCTTGTAATCGTAGATTCATGCATCAGTAATATCCTTGGTTAATTCAAATCATTATGAGCATCAATAAGAAGTTCAAATTTCCTTTTTATTTATTTAAATAGAATTTGATTGGATTTGTTCTAAGGTTAGAGATAATATTTTCATTTTATTGTTGCATCTTAATTCATTTTAATTTTTTTTTTTGCAGGAAAAACAATAGAAGGGATATGGAGAAAAAGATCTCAATCAATGTTAAGACTCCAACAATTAAAGATTGGAATTTTTGAGCAATTAAAATTAGATTGGGCAGATTTTTCTTCAACAAACTCTCTTTTAAAAATACTTTTGGAAGGATTATAAATTGCAGATTGCAAAATGTAAAAGTGGCTTCTCTCCTCTACAATTTCAGTCTTCTAAAAGCATTTCTGTAATAGGAATTTAGAGTTGTAGATGGGGAGGAGAGAAAATTTCAGATCTGAACATTATTGAGGATTTTTCTTTATGTCTTGAATTATGCATGATGGGTAGAGTTCACATTTCTGTAGCTCTATTCTTGAAAGAAGAAATTCAAGTAATGTAAAGTACTGTTAGAGACCAGGATCATAGAAGAAGATTCAATTAACGTGTATTTTTGGCATTTCTGTATCAAATACCAGTTTCATTTTTATGTTAATAAAATTTTGTTTCATTTTATTCATGTTTTGGTATTTCTGTTGATATGGATAATTTGTCTCAAATTGTTATGTATCTCTTCTCTTATG
Source organism: Pinus albicaulis (assembly GCA_034641835.2). Taxonomy (NCBI): domain Eukaryota; kingdom Viridiplantae; phylum Streptophyta; class Pinopsida; order Pinales; family Pinaceae; genus Pinus; species Pinus albicaulis. Next base: position 459,293,031 of record CM076569.1, on the reverse strand, counting down.
AATTACACTATGATTTCTGAGTAACCATTACTTAGAAATCTGTCTTATAAATCTGATTTATTAAATTGTAATGTGTTGTGAATTTCTTCCACATATTATTGTTTAATTATTGGCTTGACTGATTTTTCAATCCATATCATTTTCGTGAATTTCTTTCGGAGTGTTGTTGATTTATTATTTCAGTCAAATGGTGTCCATAGAATGTGTTTTGGTATTCACAAATGTGAGCTAATTGAATTTCTTTGTTGGTTTGACATTAATTAAAAGCCAGACATATTTTAATCCTCATTATTTAATTATCTTGCTCTTAGTTGGGTTAGATTTTCATTTACCTAATTGAGATAGGATATAGATTAGTTTCTTTTTCTTGCATTATAGAATTAGTTTGCATTTAGATTAATTTCTACATTCTTTTAAGACCTCTTCTCAAAGAGGCAAAATCTTAGTTGTGGTTTTCCTGAACCCAAATCAACTTAAGGGTCATTCTCTTACCTGATCAGCAAGAAGAATCGATCTGATATCCCTGTCTATTGGTAGTTAAAAATATATCATAAACCAATAGCGATAGGGAAAAGGTAACTGGACCTAGTTAAACCAGTCGGAGCCACTATCATAAATGGAAAATGAGTTGTATTAAGGTCCATACCGGGTGGTTATCACCCAATGTTGTAGCAGCGATTTTTTGGGCTTCAATAGGTACTCTTCCCATTTCGTTGGTTCTTGCATGACATACATGCGTAGCATGTCTTCTAAGACTTGATTCACCCATTCCATTTTCCCATCTGTTTGTGGATGGTAGACGATGCTAAATTGTAATTGCGTTCCCATGCCACTAAATAATGTCTTCCAGAATGCTGATGTGAAATTCACATCACGATCTGAAATAACTGTCCGGGGAATACCATGAAGTCCAAAAATCTCTTTCATAAAAAGATTAGAAATTTGCACGGTCTTATAAGTGGATTGAACATGAATAAGATGTGTTACTTTACTAAGCCTGTCAACTACTAACATAATAAAATCATTATGCCTTTTATTTTGGGATAAACCATAATGAAGTCAAGGGAGATAACTTCCCACTTCCATTCATGCACTGGAATTGGTTGAAGCAATCCCGCATGGTGCTGATGTTCTATGTTAATTTGCTGGCATTCTAGACACTTAATCAAATATTCTGCTGTGTCCCTTCTCATCTTTGGCCAAGTGTATTCCTTTCTGATTACTGTCAGCATCTTTTGGTAACCTGGATTCCCAGCATAGGTACTTCTATTATACTCGTCCAAAATAATTCTTTTTAAATTCTTCTAGTTAGGAATATATATCCTTTTTCGGAAAACAAGAAGTTGTTTTTTATTGAGTTCATATTCAAACTGTTTTCCTCTTTCCTCATCATCTTTTACCTGCTACCACAATTTCTGATATTCCGAGTCCTCCTTTGCTGCTTCCAAAATTTGGTCTTGAAAATTTGATTCATTCTGATTGAAATATAGTTCATAAATGCCTTTCAATTTTCTACTCAAGGCATCCACCACTTTACTCTCCTTTCCTTTTACATGCTAAATATCGAAATAAAATTCGCTAAGGAATGCATTCCATCTTTCTTGGCCGGCATTAAAATCAGTCTGTTTAAAATAGCTACTTAAGCTACTATGATCCGTCCTTAGTACAAATCAATTCCCTAGTAGGTAATGCCTCCATATCCACAAGGCATGCACAAATGCAGTCAATTCCAAATCATATGCTGAATATCTCTACTCATGATACTTCAACATCCTAGACTCATATGTTATGACTTTTTTTCTTGGGTCAGCAACGCTCCTACACCTTCTTTGCATGCATCGGTACATACCTCAAATTCCTTGCTTGGGTTTGCTACCTTCAAAACAGGAGTAGTAGTTAACAGTTATTTTAATAACTCAAAATTGTTTTGACATTTCTGTGTCCATTTGAAAGTTCTTCCTTTCTTTTGCAAAGAAGTAATAGGATAAGATATTTTGGAAAAGCCATTAATAAATCACCTGTAGTAACCATCCAACCCCATAAACGAGCGTATATCCACCACATTCTTTGGTACCTTCCATTCCATAATTGTCTTTATCTTCTCTGGGACTACTGCTATTCCCTCTACTGAAATTACATGCCCCAAGTATTGGATTTTCTCTTTAAAGAAATCACATTTACTAAACTTGGTGTAGAGATGATGCTCTCTTAACGTTTTCAGCACAATACGCAGATGCTCTTTGTGTACTTCCTCATTCTTAGAGTAAATTAGGATATCATCAATAAATATTAAGACAAACTTATCCAAGTATGGGTGAAAATTTCCATGCATTAAACTCATAAATGTTGCTGGTGCATTGGTTAACCCAAACGGTAACACCACAAATTTTTAGTGTCCATACCTTGTGCAGAAAGCTATCTTTCTTATATATTCATCCTTGATTCGAATTTGATGGTAACCAGACCTTAAGTCTATTTTGGAGAACACCTTAGATCCTTTGAGTTGATCAAATAAATCATCAATATGCAGTAGGAGGTACTTGTTTTTAACAGTCAACTTGTTGAGCTGACGATAGTCCATACACATATGCATAGTACCATCCTTCTTCCTCACAAATAGCACCGGTGCTCCCCATGGGGACACACTTGGTCGAATATAACCTTTATCCATCAACTCTTGCAATTGCATCTTTAACTTTGTTAATTCTGGTACGCTCATTCTATAGGGAGTCCGGTGTTTCTCCAGGTATTAACTCAATAGTAAAGTCAATATCCCTTTTTGGCGGTAGCCCTGGAATCTCCTCAGGAAAACCATCCTGAAACTCTTGCACAACAGGAATATGTTCTGACAAAGCAGTCTCGTTTTTTCTATTGGTGAACCAAACTTGAATTGCATAAAGCTGACAACCCTTTATTAAGAATTTACTTAACTGTGATGTAGTAATGGATCGCAACTTCAAAAGCTTTTTAATACCTTTCAACTCCTGTCTTGACCCATCGTTAGACTTGAAATGTATAATCTTATTCTTACAGTCCACCAAAAACCAGTGTCTTTCCAGCCAATCCATTCCTAGCAATATACAATAAGAACCCAACGGTAAAAAATTGAGTTCCACAGTTATGTGCTAGTCCCCAAATTTTAATTCACAGTCGAGTACTTTAGTATGAACCCATCTCCTAGTCCCTGTAGCTAGCTAAACTAGCCATGGATTTTTAAATTTTTGTTCCTGCAATTTACTGTTTTCAATTACATGAGGGTGTATGTATCTCAAACTGGCACCAGGATCAACTAAAATAGAAACAGCTCGATTTTGAATCTTACCTTCTAATTCTATCATGCTAAGCTGGTAATCCACTTTTCTATCCTCCAGTGCTGAGTTAATTCTGGGTATGTTTCGAGGTACATATCCCATTGTTGATGCTTCTTGCAGATTTGCTACCACCTCACTCCATCCTCGATGTGGATAGTTCTTAAAATAATGAGCTTCTCCACATCCCTAGCATTGCAACGGGGGTTTCTGGGGTTTCCCAATATGTAGTCTACTAGAAGCTTCATTAAGCCTTTCTTCCCCTGTCCACTTAGTTCTGTTTTGATTTTTACCATTGTTTTTTCTGGGTGGATGTCTTGCAGCATTTTTAAAGCTGCTGGTTCTGTTAATCCTTTTATTGGAGAAAAATTTTTTCCCCTTTCGAGGTGGCCCAATTTTCCCAACTTCTCCTTTCTTCTTAAACTATTGATAACACATTCGTGCCTTCCTAATTGCTTCATCCATAGTCTTTGGATTTACAAACTCAATTCTTTATTTCATATGAATTGGAAAACTACTCAAAAAACACTGCACCTCGGATTTTTCATCCTGCAAGTAAGGTACATATCTTAATAAATATGTGAATTTTGTAATAAATTTGTCCATAGTCATTTCACCCAGTATGAAATCATGAAACTCCTAGGACTTCTCATCATAAAATCTTTAAATTAAATACTTGTCTTTAAAATACTGTTGAAACTCATCCCACATAACTTTTTGATCCTCCACACCTCTTTCATTCTTCACTTCCTCCCACCACAATGTTTTTTTCTCCCACAACTGGTAAATGGCTAGGCGAGCCTTAAGCTTGTTGTTATACTAGTACATCTGAAAGTATTTATTCATATTTATAATCCATGCTTCTGTCATTTCCTCTGCCTCCCCATCAAACGTAGGAGGATTAATCTTTTGAAATTCTCCCTATAGCTCCACCTTTTATTTTTTCATCTATTGTTGTTCCACAACATTTCCATATTCTTCCTGGTTATAGGTTCGACTTTTATGGTTTTTAGGCATTCTTCTATCTTCCACATGATCATGTGTTCCTTGATGTTGATATCTGTTTTCCTGAGTATTTCTCTCAGGGCTTGGTTGACCACTGGGAGGATTTTTTCTATGTGACAGACTCTTCAATATCCTCTCTTGTTCTCTCATCAATCTTTCTTTATCACTACGAACTTGAAGCATTTATGTTTGCAACTGTTGAATAGTATCTAGAAACCTATTCGTCTGCCGCTGTTGTTCTTCCAACATTCTACTTGTCTGCTAATGCTGGTCCACACTTAACTGCACCCACATTTCAGGACTAAATACAGGATGAGTCTCTCCTGGGTTTTGAGGGGGGCATTGACTTGGTCCCCTTCTCATGATGATCTATAGTAATCTGGTTCCTGTACTTATCACAACATCAGATCATTGATTTCATAGAATTCCCAATACAACAGTAAGTATGGCTTTGGCCCTAATTGGCCTAGTTTTTAAACTTAGCTCCGATACCAATTGTCACAAACACACTATGCATATTTTTTTTATTACACATATATACACAAGTTAGAATATAAATAAGGTATTAGTTATTACCAGGTTGATCATTCTGTAACCTTAGAACCATTTATAATTACACTATTTACTGTTATATATATATTCCTTTTGAAAACATATACAATTATGCAAAGTTACTTATATATAAACTTTCACATTACAAAGATTTCACATTATTTAACTCGTAATTTTCATGTACCTGGATATGATTTGATATGAGAACTAAATTTAGATCTACTAAATAATACGATACATTTAATAACCAAGTACACCGTGTCATCACGTGTACATTTTGCAGATTTTCCATCTAATATAACTCTGCTCAACTATGGTTTTAACAAATGAGTTGTGTTAATTGAATTCATTACCCTGGCACATAACCCCTCAGTATTAATTCGGTCCTTAATTTGTGATACGAATTTCGGCTACCCCGTGGTGCTGGTATCTCCTTCACCATTGGATCTCTGTCCTTTGAGATCAATCGAGCTCATGGTTTGATGGGTGGTTTAGGTAACTTCCCACTCGTCCGCCCTCTACCTCTAGCCCATTGTTGCCTTCCTTTGCTTGCATTTTCTACTCTGCAACTACTACGGTTGCTGGTGCGTTTTTACTGCAGAAACCAGCTATTTAAGGTTTTGGGTTTTCAATGGAATTACCTGAAAATGGATGTTCTAGAACTACGCTATGGCCTAATCATTTTTCTGAGCCAATGCGCGCCTTTCACGTCTTTTTGCTTGTTTGGGGGTTGTGAAATTCTACCCTAGATATTTCTGCAACCTCCATTTTTTCACAGCTTCTGTTGCAGGTTACCACAATCATATTCCAAGATAATCATTATAGTCGTATTTTAAATAATTATTTATGTAGAGTATTTTTATTTTCTTTGCCTTGTTTGTTATTATGCTATCCATCTGGTTTTTATATTTGTTTTGCAAAGATTCAATCCTGGCTATTTAACCCTCCTCATAATGGTTAATGCGAGGTTGTCCAGAAACCTCTTGATGCTTGAAGAATTCCACAGGAGCATCCGACCTCAGAGATCCATCCTCATTTTCCAACTGGTAAGTATTGATCAATTCTAACCCTAAGTTATATTGAGAAAGTTCACGAATGTAATAGTAATCCTTTCTCCCCTTATTCTGTAGGAGGAACCCTTGTTTTCCAGAATGGGTTTTAAAAAAAAAAGCAGAACTTTCTCCTTATTATTTTTTATTTGGAGAATGAGGCTCAGACGAACTTCTTCTCTGGCCTGATATTATACGTTCATGCATATTTTCAAAGTAAAAGGCTATTCTGAGATATTTCCCATCAATGGTTTTATATTTTATCTTTTTGAGGTTTAGCCCTTCACGGCCTTTGTATTTGGCGAATAACATACCTTGTATTAAGGTTACTGGTTTGATAGGTTATCTATGAATATGCTTCAAACCTTACAGTTTCACCTGGATATTTCCATATTTTATTTGTAACATAGAAAACTTGGTATACATTCAATTTTTTGATTTAAATATACAGATAATGAATGATTCATATTTTCTTTGTAATGTATTTTCCTTATATTCAATTTTCAGCATATAGTCCAGTTTTTAGTAATAGTCTTTATTCATTTAGTTCTATATTATCTCTGAGTATTTCAGTGAGGTATCTGCTCGGACTAGAGTCAGAAACTCTATCCTGGTTTTGTCTCGAAACCCTCAGAGTCACCTGTAACTCTTACAGAGAGACTTTTCTACTTAAATTAAATTGTTTTTGCTCAATTTATGAATTTTAGACCGATCTATTCTTGACTATGTTTTCCTTTCTTTTACCAAAATCCTCAGATAAAAGTACTATCGTTTCTTTTTCATTTACCCTTTGGGGTATTACAACCGTAAAAATTTCTATCGGTGTTATCACTCTTAAATGTTGTTTTGTGCTTTTTCTGTTTTATTACTAAATTAATATATTATACAAAAATTACATTCTCTTGGAGTAGCGTATATTGTAGGTTGAAATCTTATCGTTTTCCTACATTCTGTACGAGACAGTATCATCCAGGCATTTCTAAATTCTCAGTATTTAGCTTATAGGAAATATTCTTATACTTATCTGAAAACTTATTTACAGGTATAAATTTGGCCTTTCTGTTCTTTTGAGAACATATATAAATAAATTTAATTCTGTTTTCTAAAATCATAAATATGAATTTGCATTCTGTTCATTTGAAGCATAAATAAGAAATTGCATTCATTTAATACCAACACTTATTTTTCAGGTCTTGAATAGTATTAGGCATTTAAAATGTTGTAATTCCTTCTGCATTTGTTCTCATCTGCTACAAATTTTAGAAAGTTAAATACAGTTTATCAAACATAAAACTTTTAGAGTTGTATGTACCTACTTCCAATTTTAGGAATCTGTCTCAGTAACTGCTTGGTCTGCCCAACCTTGAGCGAGGCGATTACATCCTCTGCTCCCCCCTTGCTCCAGACCAGGTTTGAGGAAAAATTTGAGTGAGACATGAATTTTTGACCTCGGGATTGCAATATCTAGTCAACTTCTTTAGGGATTTCTTGAGTTCCATTGATACCCTCACGAGCTCTGGACAATTCATAATTCAACATACAATGCTTAGCCCTCTAACTCTTTTGCACAAAACCCCATTCCCTCCGAGGATTTTCCTTTAAATACTTTCTAGGATTGGTAATTGTTAGAACTGTCTCAACCTCTTCCTGGTTTTCTTGGAATAATTTACCGTACAGTTACTTTTACCATTTCCTCAAAATAAAAACTGTCATTTTAATTAAATACTTTAAAAGTAATAATAGTTAGGTGTTAACATCCTAAACATCTGTCTCATTCGTACTAATTCATACTATGTCTATTTACCTTGTGTAACAACAAGTAAAAAGTGAAACTAAATCAAGAAGTTACTATATATATATATATATATATATATATATATATATATATTGACAAGCTACCCTATTTGGCATTTACATTGACCAGCTAGAAGGTTTTTCAGAGGAAGCAGGATGTGCTGGCACAATTTAGCTGGGATAGTCATCATCCTTCTTCTCTATGCTGATGATATTGTTCTTCTTACAACGTCCCCATCTGATCTTGATAAGAAACTTAGACTTCTTAAGGATTTATGCACTACCATGGGTATTTCTGTTAACACTGACAAAACAAAAGTTCTGATTATCAAATCCAAGAAGGAAACTTACGCTAATTTTATGTATGCCAATAATAACTTGGAGGAAGTGTCTTCTTACAAGTACCTAGGAATTGATATTCATCACAAGTTCAACTGGAACTATAGCATTCAGAAAAGTATTAATGGGGGGTGGAAAGCTTATTTTGGTATTGAAAATAATTGTAAAATGGCAAAGCTCCTCTTTGAAACTTTAGTCACTCTTGTTATCTTATATGGATGTGAGGTTTGGGGTTGTAGCATCTCTAGAGAATCTTGGAGAAAGATTGAGCAAATCCAGAAGCTTTTTATAACATATAACCTTAAAATTAATATAAATACACCCTATCCTATTCTCCTTATAGAAGTGGTTCTTTCCCCTATCGAGAGCTTAACTATGACTAGGCTTCTGTTGTACAAGCACAAGCTCAATAGCATAGGATACCATAGACTTCCTAAGCTAGCTTTAAATTCTAGCCAAAACCACCTAAGGCTTAAACGAGGTTGGTATAAAGACACCAGGGCCTGGTTAAATCATTGGGAGATCGATGAGAATGTTGCATTGCAAAACATCAATAACATTAAAAAATTGTTTCTTCTAAGTTCAAAGAAAAAATGTGGTGTGAGAAAGATGTAGCAGCTAAAAGAAAATTAAGGTATTAGAAGGAGGTCATCAACCCCACCTTAGAAGATCAAAAGTATCTCTTTGTTTTAACTAGCTCAAAGAAGAAAATTAATATATCCAAGATTAGAACGAACTCTCATGAGCTCCATAGTGTAACAGGTCATTGGACAGTTCCTAAAACACCATGGATGGAAAGGATCTGCCATCTCTGTGAGAATATGAACATCAAGGATGAGAATCACTTCCTCTTAGAGTACCCCGCTTACAACCACATTAGAGCTCAATTTCATAATCTTTGTTGCAATATTGACTATCTTAGCCTTTTATGATGTCAAAATTATAGTGAGCTCGGGAGGCTTCTCTCCAAGATTTTTGAGCATAGGAATAAAATCTTCAATCAAATTAAATAACTCATTTCTTTAGGTCCATAGACCAAATATTGGTCTCAGTGGAAGTTGACCATCATCATCATCATATATATATTAAAATAATATATAATATATACATAATTGATATTAAAATATTTTACATAACATTTACATAGAGACATTTTACCACTCAAATTAAAATGGATTTTTTATTATTAATGTATGTTTAAGTATATGTCAATATTAATTGGTATTAAAATATTTTATTGATAAATCACATTGAATATTTTTTTTTATATACAAAATAAAAATATTTTATTTTAACAATTTTTTCATTTATATATGAAGTTGATATGGAATAAATTACTTAACATAAGTCTTCAAATAGTTTATTTAAATATATGGTTGAAATATTTTTGAAAAGTACATGATTTACACATATTTTTTCTATTTAGAACATAATTTTTGTTTTTTAGTTTTATTTTAAAGAGGGGGAATGATACACTTACATTTCCCCTCATATTGGGTTGTATTACCAGCAAAGAATTAGTTTTTTTAATTTTTTTTACATAAAGAAGAAGTGATGTACAATGCTTTGATTTTTCGTTTCTATTTGTTGTTGTCCATGCTTTGATTTTTTATTTGTCTTTGTTTATTGTTGTTCAAATTTATTCAAGTGAAAACTTCTTTAGACTACAAAATACAATAGTAAATAGAGTATATATAGGACCAAATAAATGTTTTAACCATATATATTTTTTAAATGATATATAATATATACATAATTGAAATTAAAATATTTTACATAACATGTACATTGAAACGTTTTATTGCTCAAATTAAAATGGTTTCTTTATTATTATTGAATTTTTAAGTGAATTTTTAAGTATATCTGAATATTAAGTAGTATTAAAATATTTTATTGATAATCCACATTGAATTTTTTTATACACAACATTAAAATATTGTATTTTAACAAATTTTTCCCTATATATAGATATATATGAAGTTGATATGGACATAAATTACTTAATATAAATCTTAAAATAGTTTATTTAAATCTCATTGAAATAGTTTTGAAAAGTATAAGATTTAAACATCCTACTGACACATTGTTTTTACTTCTAATTATTTGATAGCATTTTTTTTTATTATGGCCGACATTCTTTTTCTATTTAGAACTAGGTGAGCCCAGACGTTCATTTTACAATCCAGTATGAAGGACATGTGTAAGTATGTCAAGTCCTAAAAAAGAAAAAAGAAAAAAAAGTCTAATGTGAGTTATCAATAAAATATTTTACTATGAATTAATATAAAATGACTCAAAACACATGTTATGTAATATCTATAACATTCAAAAATGTAATTTAAATGGTAAAAAATTACATATTGTTTTTTTCAATCTAAAATAAGTTTGCAACCAAATAAATTTGATCCCTCTCACCTCATGTTACATTCATTCTTTATATGGATTTGTGTTGGTACAATCTAGTATGAAGGAAATGCGTAAATATGTCACGTCCTAAAAAAAATAAAAAATTATGTCATGTCGGAAAAACAAAAAAATTAAAATTAAATAATCATATAAATAAACAATTAAAAATCAATTAACAGAACAAATAACTCAATGGAAAATGTGTAACTCATTCGATTTTTAATATAGAATATTAATAATGATAAAATATCAAAATATACAATTTAAACAATGAAAAATTACTTCCAGATTTATATTAATCACACATTTACTGAGCACTAAAATGGATTAATCTACGTGTAAATATTTTTTCAAGTTTTAGATTGGATCCCTCCACGCTCTTGGTAGATCCGTTGTTAAAATGTGTTTATATTTGTTCTACAACCCACTGTGAAGGCGATGTATAATAAAAAAATACATATATATGCTATGCATTTTTAATTACTTGTCCATACCACCTAATATCATGTAAAGTAATTAGAAGTAAAAAAGTATGTGAGTAAGATATTTAAAGCTTATGATTTTTAAAAATATTTTAATAAGTGATATCAACTTTATATATATCTATATATAGAAAAAAATGTTAAAATATTTTTTTAATGTCGTATAGAATAAAATGTCCAATGTGAGTTATCAATAAAATATTTTAATATGAATTACTATAAAATGACTCAATAGACATGTTATATAATCTCTATAACATTCAAAAATGCAATTTAAACAATAAAAAATTACACATTTTTTTTTTGCATTCTAAAATAAGTTTGCAACCAAAGAAATTTGTTCCCTCTCGGCTCATGTTACATTCGTACTTTAAAAATCTAACATTAGTCTAGGTTAATAAATTTCAGTGCGTAGAAACTTCTTTATAGTGCAAAATACAATATTATTTTAAATTTCCTTAATTGTATTTGCGAACCCTAAATAAACTATATATATGACAAAATAAATATTTTAATCATATATTTTTTAAATGATATATAGTATATACATAATTGACATTAAAATATGATGCAGGAGCATCTAACGCTCCTTAATTAAAGAGGAATCCGAAGCTGAGCGAGGAGGACGTGGACAGCGAAACTGAACAAAGGGAAGATCTGCTCTTAAATTGATTTAAAATGAGAGATTTAAGTAAGTTGTTGAGTGATTTCAGGAGGGATTTTATTGATCTTAACTGATTCACGCCTTGTAAATACTTTATAAGCAAGTCTGTATGCGTGAGATAGAGGAGAGGAAAATACAATGTAATCGGTGTGGATTATTTGGCTAAGGCTGCAATGCCTTAGATTTAGGCGATTTTTGTATATAATCGAAACTATATTCTATGTTGATTTCTGGATGTCGAGTTATGGGTTTTTGTAATTTAAATCTATGAGTTAATTTCTATGTTGTGAACCTGTTGATCGACCATCGATCAGTCAAAGGATCGATGGAGATCCAAAATAACGTTTAACTGTTCTGTATGAGTGTTCTGTTGAAAGCGCTGTTGTAAACGTGTGTAGGAATGCTATTATTGGTATTTGACTTTTGAATAAAACCTGTGTTGTGAACTTGACAATCGACATCGATCAGTTCAGGATCGATGGCAATCTAATATCGTGTATCTGTTATATATGGAGGTCGATTATAATTGGAGTGTGTAATGCAGATTTGTTTAATGTTGAATTTCTACAGCCGAAGGTTCTTGAATAGTGAGATGCGGATTCGACTTCCGATTGGATACAACACCGACTTCCGATTGAATCGGAACTGTGGCAATTACAATGGCACCGGTATTCTAATCGGTTGATCTCCAATTCCGATTGTATCGGATCGGAGTAACAAAAATTGAAATTGGATCGGACTGGTGTGGCGAGCATGACACCACCGTGTGCTTAGCGAAAGCGTAGTTGAGGTTTTCTGAATGGATCGGCAGTCGATCTAACAGAACGAAGACGGAAAATGCCTTTAGAAAAGGTTCTCGCTTCAAAGCTTGTGGAATGTCCAGATAAATGTGAGAACATTTTATGCAATGAAAAATTTGAGCGACTACATAATGCGACTGTGTTTTTCCCTCATATGGTCACTGACAGGGCATCAAGTTTGAAGGGCAATTTTATTCATTGCTTATCATCTGCTAAGGTGCGTCCTTGGTGTACATATGAGTGGTTCTACAGTGCCATTGACTGGCCATGGTTTACTCGGAATGAGTTTGTGGAGTACTTAAATCACGCAGGCCTTGGGCATGTTCCTATACTTACTCGTGTTGAATGGGGTGTTATACGTAGTTCACTTGGAAAGCCACGCCGACTATCTAAATGATTCCTTCAGGAAGAAAGGGAAAAAGTTAGAACGCTTCCGATAAAGCTTAGTGGGCCCATAACCCACAGGCCCAGGATTGAATTTTTTTACATGAAAAGGGATTTTGGTGATACCCCAGGATCTCTTTTCATCAAGTGGTATCAAAGCAGGGAAAGGATTTCCTGCGAGAAGAAGAATGCAAGCAGAACGGGAAAGAGGTATAGTTGAGTTAAAGCTGGAGAGTTTATGGTCTTACCGTCGTGCAAATGGCGGCAGCGGGAGGTGAGAAGATTTGCAGCAACCTAGAGCAAGGTGTGCTCAATTGGTTCCAAAGGAGAGAAACAGAAGGATGCCAAAAGACTGAGTGCGGAGGGCTTGGTGAGGTATCGTGTAACAGAGGAGACTGTTACTGCAGAGGTTGGTTGCAGCTCACAGAAGATCATGAAGGCAGTTCCACTGAAGAGAAATACAGTGGGTAGAATTGGGAGAAGCATATGACCAGGAGGTCATAAAGTTTTTTTTTACCTCGGGAGTCTGATGCAGGAGCATCTAACGCTCCTTAATTAAAGAGGAATCTGAAGCTGAGCGAGGAGGACGTGGACAGCGAAACCGAACAAAGGGAAGATCTGCTCTTAAATTGATTTAAAATGAGAGATTTAAGTAAGTTGTTGAGTGATTTCAGGAGGGATTTTGTTGATCTTAACTGATTCACACCTTGTAAATACTTTATAAGCAAGTCTGTATGCGTGAGATAGAGGAGAGGAAAATACAATGTAATCGGTGTGGATTATTTGGCTAAGGCTGCAATGCCTTAGATTTAGGCGATTTTTGTATATAATCGAAACTATATTCTATGTTGATTTCTGGATGTCGAGTTATGGGTTTTTGTAATTTAAATCTATGAGTTAATTTCTATGTTGTGAACATGTTGATCGACCATCGATCAGTCAAAGGATCGATGGAGATCCAAAATAACGTTTAACTGTTCTGTATGAGTGTTCTGCTGAAAGCGCTGTTGTAAACGTGTGTAGGAATGCTATTATTGGTATTTGACTTTTGAATAAAACCTGTGTTGTGAACTTGACAATCGACATCGATCAGTTCAGGATCGATGGCAATCTAATATCGTGTATCTGTTATATATGGAGGTCGATTATAATTGGAGTGTGTAATGCAGATTTGTTTAATGTTGAATTTCTACAGCCGAAGGTTCTTGAACAGTGAGATGCGGATTCGACTTCCGATTGGATACAGCACCGACTTCCGATTGAATCGGAACTGTGGCAATTGCAATGGCACCAGTATTCTAATCGGTTGATCTCCAATTCCGATTGTATCGGATTGGAGTAACAAAAATTGAAATTGGATCGGACTGGTGTGGCGAGCATGACACCACCGTGTGCTTAGCGAAAGCGTAGTTGAGGTTTTCTGAACGGATCGGCAGTCGATCTAACAGAACAAAGACGGAAAATGCCTTTAGAAAAGGTTCTCGCTTCAAAGCCTGTGGAATGTCCAGATAAATGTGAGAAAATTTTATGCAATGAAAAATCTGAGCGACTACACAATGCGACTGTGTTTTTCCCTCATATGGTCACTGACAGGGCATCAAGTTTGAAGGGCAAGTTTATTCATTGCTTATCATCTGCTAAGGTGCGTCCTTGGTGTACATATGAGTGGTTCTACAGTGCCATTGACTGGCCATGGTTTACTCGGAATGAGTTTGTGGAGTACTTAAATCACGCAGGCCTTGGGCATGTTCCTAGACTTACTCGTGTTGAATGGGGTGTTATACGCAGTTCACTTGGAAAGCCACGCCGACTATCTAAACGATTCCTTCAGGAAGAAAGGGAAAAAGTTAGAACGCTTCCGATAAAGCTTAGTGGGCCCATAACCCACAGGCCCAGGATTGAATTTTTTTACATGAAAAGGGATTTTGGTGATACCCCAGGATCTCTTTTCATCAAAATATTTTACATAACATGTACATAGAGACATTTTATTACTAAAATTGAAAGGGTTATTTTATTAATGTATTTTTAAGTATATATCAATATCAATTGGTATTCAAATATTTTATTGATGACCTAAATTGAATATTTTTTTATTAATAAAATTAAAATATTTTATTTTAACATTTTTTTATATTATATATATGAATTTGATATCAACATAAATTAGTTAAAATAGATATTCAAATAGTTTATTTAAATCTCTTCTTGAAATATTTTTGAAATTATAAAATTTAAACATCTTACTCACTCTTTTTTTATTGTATTTATAATTATTTTAAAGCATATTATTATTTTTTTCTATTATAACAAACAATATTTTTCTATTTATAAATATTATTTTTTCTTACACATCCCCTCTTCATATTGAGCTCTATAATAAGCCTCTAGATTAAAAAATTCATAACATATTTATATCATAGAACAAAAATATTCATAATTAAAAATCTTAACTAATAAATTAATATTGATATCTTAACTAATGTTATATCTATATTAAATTTAAGTATAACTATTGTCAATTTATCAATTTAAAAATAATTTATTTTACTTTTCATAATCATCAATTTAATAACGTGCTTAAAAAAAACTTTAGAAATTATATATCTCTATTAATTTCTAATATGAATATTTTTATAGGCTTTCAAACAATCCAAAAGTGATTCATTCCACTCATCATGGTTATAAAACTAATAACATACTTTAAGTAACAGTGATGATCAATGTTCTTTTACAAATTTGATGATATACGTGACTTCTTAATCACCATTGAGTAAATAGGGCAGGAGTATTTATGTTTGTATCTATCATTATAAATGGTTTATTTTTGTATTTAATTTATATTTAAAAAAATATTTTAAAGAGAAAAAAACCTATGATGCTTTTAAATTATGATTTACAAAAAAAATCTGAAGTTAACAAAAATTATGCTGCGCCTCTAACCCTGTAATTTAAATTCAAATAAAGTGTATTAAATTTTTCCTCTAGCTTGATTTTTTAAACAAGTCCGATGGAGAAAATATTGGATTTCTGGAGCTGAACCCTAAGAAAAATATGGATGAAAGGTGTCAACAATAAACGAAAAAATCATGTTGGCCATCCAAATCCAAGAGAAGGAAAGATTTCCTAATCACAGACACCATATATGAAGACGGTCATTGACACAACATTTTAAAATATTATTTGTATTACTCGCTTCTTTCTTGGACCTTTTTTTTATGTGGTACTTTTTCTTTATCTCCTCCAATGCTCAAACATCGTTTTCTGCTTTTATAACTCCCTATCGTGTTGTTTGTTTTCCTCATATGTACACGCAAGAGGATTTTTCTCTATCTCCTCCAATGCTCCATCGCTTTCTGCTTTTTTAACTCCCTATCGTGTTGTCTGTTTTCCTCATGTTTACTAGCAGAAGGCTTCATCACAATATTTGTAAATAAATTGGATACACTAATTTATATAAACACATTCCAACAAATAAAATAGGAAGGGTTTTCACCTTAGACTTGATATTTCTGACTGCGGCAGTATGGGCTTCATTCCATGGCATGGGATTTTTCTTCAACCTTTGATTGGGCAAAGATCTATCTTTAGCACAATCTTGATAAAATCTATTGACATAATTGAGACAACCCAAAAATCTTTGCAATTGGGTTTTATCTGTAATAATGTCTGGAAATTTGTCAGCAAATTCCAGAGCATGTCTTTGCAAAGAGATCTAGTCATTCTTGATAGTGTGGCCAAGGAACTTGATAAAAGTCTGGAACAGTTCTATCTTCCTTTTGTTTAAAACTAAGCCATTTCTTTTGACCACTTGGAGAAATATATTTACATGTTTAAAGCGATCATGCAAATTTTTGGAAAAAACTAAAATATCATCAATATACACAAGCAACCATTCGAAGTATGGTTTAAATATTGAGTCCATGACCTTCTGGAATTTGGATGGAGCATGTTTTAATCCGAAAGGCATGGCATTCCATTCATAGTGATCTGCAGGGACACTGAATGCACTCTCGAACTTGTCTTCTTCTTTTATTGAAACTTGCCAAAAACCAAATTTCATGTCAAATTTGGAGAAGATCTTGGCACCTACAATCCTTGCCAACAAATCACCTTTGTGAGGAATAGGATAGGCATTTTATGCAAGAATATAATTCAGAGGTTTATAATTTATAACTAATATGGGAATTCCTCTGATTTGTTCTGATTTTTTTTTGACATAAAAACCATAACAGTTCCAGGGACAGTGAGATTCTCTAATCAATTTCCTATCCAACAAATTTTTGATCTCCTTGTTGCACAAATCTCTGTATTCTTTATTCGTGGGAATTGCCTTACTTTTGCATGGTATTGCTTCATATTCTGATTTATAAGGCAATTCAAAAATAATACTGTTTTCTGTGCTAGAAGGCATTAGGTTCTTCTGCACAACATTATTTTTCAAATTTTTTCCTGAATTCAAAGATCTTTCGCTAAATAATGGGAGAAAGGAGTTGTTCTCCAACGTTCACAGTTGCTTTCAAATCCTTTAATTCAATCAAATAATTACTAAGCTTTTCAAGTTGTTCAATGGCCTGGACCATGGTAGAAACTCTGGGAGTAGATATATATGTCAAATTGATCGTTTTGCAACTCCCATCTGACTTTGGCATAGTAATAAAATAACTAGCTCTGTTGTTAGAAAGCCTCGTTGAACCATGTGGTTCTACAACTGCTAAAAACACATTGCCTAGGATGCAATCAATAGGAATTTTTGCAACTGCAAATTTCAACTTAATGCAATGTTCATCAAAACAAATAGTAGCCTGAGGAACTTCATAATGCAAGTCTTTATTTCCCAGCCCAATGACTTGTCTGAATGATCTTACACAATATTTGGCTGGAATAATCTTGCTATGTAGCACATTCACATCTGCACCAGAATCAATTAATGTTTTAAGGGAAAACATCTGTCCCTCAATACAGATGTCAAGCATAACATGATGTTGCTGGTACTGGATGGTTATAATTCTCATATCTACAAAACAGTAGCAGAATATCTTCTTCCCTCAAAAATTTCAACATTAGAATTTTTGTATGGTGTAGTGTTTCTGGCTTCTTCTTCAGCTTGAGGTTGTTTGCCTTTTTCAAGATGAGAGATTATGTTTTTCAAAGTAGATATTTCAGATTTCAGAGAGTGAATTTCCCTACTTACCTCCCCCAAAGTGAGTCTACAAACTTTGTCTTGCAGTTGGTCTCTTTGAAAAGCTTTGGTATTTATTTCATAGGAGGCTTCAAGAAACATAGTTTTTTTGGAAGAATATTTCTTAGTGTTGTGCACTTGGTTTATAAAAGCTTCAAGAAGCTTTTCTTTCATCTCACCTTCATCAAGTGCACAAATCTGGGACAAAAATTTTAGCTCAACATCTTCAGCAGTTTGGGCCATCAGAACTTTTTCTTTATGTTGCTGGATCTGAGTGGATTCTTCATTTTCAGAAAAACTATGATATGAAAAGTCAAATTCAGAAGAATAATTACAATTATATTTATCTGAATCAGAACAAAAACATGTGGCCATTTGAGCATGGAGCTCTTCATCTGAAGAATTAGAATAAGAACTTTCATAATCAGAGGTTGTGCCTTCGAGCTGCTGTTGTTGTAGTTGTTCATGTATAACAACATTTGGAAAATTTTCAGAACGGTGACTCCTTGACCCACAATTGAAGCACAAGAGGGGAGTCTCAATTTTAACAGCTCTTTTGTTTTTAGTGAAGGCCTGCGATTTCTTGCCTTTGTTTTTCTTAGATTCTTCACCATCTGGGCATTTATTTGATGTATGGTTTGGTTTTCCACACAACCAACAAGTTAGCTTATTCCACTTCTCTTATTTGGAAGTATGCAAGTGGAAGTCAGACGACTGATAATAGTGGGTTATAAGGACATACTTATAGTATCCCTTCTTGGATCTGTTCTGGATCCTATTTTTACCTTTATTGTACTTGGTTGGGAAGTCTCTAGATTTCTTATTTTCTCTCTTAGCCTGCTTTTTGGCTTTTCTTCTTTTGACAAGAGGACCGTCAATAACAAGCCCATATTTACTGCAAATTGATTTACTATCAGGCATTCTTGAAAGTTTCTCAAGAGACTTATTTACTTTCCTACTTGTACATAAACCGACCAATGTCTTAGTAATTACAACATAATTTTTTTCCCATGTAAGATATTCGAAAGGAAACTGAAAAGCTTCTTACTGGCTTAGATAATCTATGAACTTTGAAGGCAAAGAAGCAAGATAGACTTGTTTCCACAATAATTTTTTTGAATCTCTTACCTCATATATGCGTTGCACCCAATCCTTGAGGAAGTCTTCAAACTAAGACATTTTATGGCATTTTAGATTCATGAGAATCATCTCATGTTTATCTGCTAACTCAGTTTCAGATCCACATCAACGTTCTATAATCATAAAATTTAGGGCTCCTATCATGTTATTCTGGGGAGTCCCATCAGAATTATGAATGATATCACCAATCTCATACTTTAACATTTCATTCTCCATTTTTGCAATGAGGGCTGGTGATCTCTTTGTTTCCCACCATCTAAGCAAAGTACCAGTAAAACATTGAATTATAGTTTTATAGGCTTCTACTTCGCTCTTTTCCTTCAGACACATTAATTTGTATTCTGTGAACATCATATCAATTAACTATTTGATTTGTCCCACACTTAAGTTATCTATATTCCATTCCCTGTGAGCATCTGAATGGAATGTGTGAGTTTCAGGAATTTTTTCTTTACTACTTAAGTTAGGAGTAGGATACCTGGTAAATTGAATCTCCAGTGGTTCATAAATGGGAAACAATTGAGATTCTGAACTCTGTGAAGATTTATCTTCTGGTTCTTTAAATAAAGAGGCTATTGAGATTTTTTCAGTCTTTTCTAGGGTTTCTATCTCTACTTTAGACTGGGTTACTTCTTTTGGAAATAACTAAGGAAATATGTCAGTAGGCTCGACAGGATGCTATATTTGCACACTTCTCTTGTGCGGAAAAGACACCGGGATAAGCTTATCAACACTTTTTATTTTAAGCTTCTCAAACTATACAGTAAGCTTCTCAATGAGTCCTTGGGTAGAATGAAATTATTTATCTTCTTTAGATTCTACTAATTCAATTTTTTCTAAGGACTCTCTGACATAACTTTCCAATGAAGAAGTAGAAAACTGAACATGATTCAGAGAATTATTTACATCATAAATAGAAACTTGAAGACCCTCAAAATGTTCTTTGACAGAGGCTGCTTTAGCAGTATTCATCTCTAGACCTTTGATTGCAGTATTTGTCCAATTTATCTTCTCACTGGACTTTTTAATTCTACCATCAATTCCTAGGGCATTGTCATCTTTAAGAACCAAGGGGATAGCTTTAGCAGAGTTTTGTGCTTCTCCTAAAACGATGCCTTTATATGGAGGGAATGTGGTAGTTGTTTCAACTTTACTGCCATCTATAGCAGTCCAAGAGTGTTGGGTTGTGGAAGATGAGACTGTATTCTATCATCATGACAGATTCTGATTCGACAATCTTTTTCCAAACATAAAAAGATATCCATAAATTGTGGGAGTCCATATGTGTCTTCCATTCAGTGGCCAATCTAATTCTTTCTTCTTTAGATGTGCTGAGATCAAAAGATTCAACATTAGGATGAGTTATTAGATCCCAATTTAACATGGATTTGATCCATTGGGTATCTATTTTGTATTGATCACACCCATCCATTATAGAAAAAAGAATTTGTGCATCTCTGGGATTGATGACTTATTGCAGTCATCAGGAAAATCAATGAATCTACTATTTGGAATTAAATTGTTAAATTGTTCCAAGTATCCTATGCCATATCTGGGCATGCTTGGTAGTCTCAGATTGTTGAATATTTCTATAAGCCAGGGATCTTCTTTTTCCAAAGAATTTAGGCTATGCATCATCAACACATGGTCAGACTCATGAGGAAAGGGAATGTTTGAACATTTGGGATTAGAACATGGATTGACTGATGTAGAAGGTGGGGATTCTCCAGTCCTTGGATGATGATTATAATGTAGAACAGGTTCAGCAAGATGGCTAAGATTTACATTTGATTTACAATTTAGACAGATGAATTCTACAGAAGAAAAATTAACTAACTAGGAAAACTAAAATAACTCAATATGCTGACAATGAATAGAAGAACGAGAAGAGAAAGCAATATCAATTTCTTTAGGATTTATGTATAGAGGGGAACTTCTGCAAAGCTGACTTATTCTTCAGTGATCGATGGTCGATATTCTCGAAAAAGAAATTACGCAGAAGATTGTTTTTCTTGGACATTGGTAGAAGTATTACTCTGCATACCGGGAGGCTTGGGATTTTGAACAATCCAATGTTTAGGGAAACTCGGATCTTCCCATCGGATTGTTTGGTGTTCAATATTTTGATTTTTTGAATCTGTAAGAACTACCACACCGGATTTGGAATTTTGAATCGGAGTATGGAAGACTGCAGGATATAGGGTGTTGGTATGCCTGAAACACCCTCTTGTCTGAATGGCTATATTGTGTCTCTTTTTCCTCATGTCAAATCTAGATGTCTGGATCTGTAGCTGTAATATGTATTTTATATGCTCGTCGAATACATATACATACAAGTTAGGATAACAATCAAAATAAACTGGGCGATTCGACAGTGGAGCAACTATTCCTCCTATCAGTGAGTCAGTATAGTTATTATGGGTAAGATCTCTGATCGTTGATACCAATTTTACGCAGGAGCTTCAGATGAAGCTTGCAACAACAACACAGGTTGACTGGCCTTGTTAAGTCTCTTCTCTTTGTATACTTATTCACCCATACACGAACCCATACACTAACCTACTCAAATATTTCACGCTCTGGCGACCTTTTTCTGCGGCTTCCCTCGCCTTTAATGGTCTGGCGTCCCTTCTACCTTTTGGCGAACCTCTGGTGAACCTCTAGTGAAAATAAAAAACACGGATACTACCTCAACAGTCTTTAATAAGCTCAAAGTTTTTCAGTACTCAAAAATTGCGGAATAAAATCACACTCTTTATTCATCTTGAATTATCAGATTACAGACTCTGTTGTTCTTTCTTGAGATAGAATGTGATGGCTTTTACTAGTGTTTGCTTCTTAATAAATAAGATAGCTTTCTGGAGGCTACCTGGCCGATTCACAGACTCAATCTTTGAACAAAAACAAAACACACATATCGACAATCCTATGTATTCCAGACACTTTAGGTTCTTACCAGTGCTCGAACACTGATACACAGGCTTCTCATAATAACCTAATGACAGGGATTTGAATTTACTTCGTGATGCAAGAAGATCATGCTCTCAGCCCGCAGATGCAGAGCAGGAAGTGAAATCACTCAGACTCTCTAAACTCAAAACACAATGACTCTTTGACTCTCTAACTCTCACACCTGATGCCTCAAATGAGCCTTACTCTCCTTCTTTTATAGGAAGTGAGAGGGGAAAAACACTTGAGAGTCGCGTCCATAGGTACTTAGTACATAAATCAATCAATTAGGTAGATGTGAGTCAAATCCCACTAGTTTTCGGAGAAGTTCTCTGAGTCTCCTGATAAGACTGGATCTTGGTACTAAAAAAATTATGAAAGGCAACTGTGGATCCTTTCATTCAAAAATTCCACGAGAAAAATATCAAAGGAATATTTACATAGTGGAAGCTTTTTACCGAAAAGCCCATGAGAAAACCAATCACTTTAAGTCTGTGACTGGACATCAAAACAATGTGGAGACTTTTAGATGGAGTCCACGAGAACCATATTATGAGGGATCATCAAGAGCAGTGATTCCAGGAAAAAGAAATATTTTATATAGTGCCTCATCCCAGGCCTTGGTTTGCATTCGTCTAACAATCATTGGTTTATTTAAAACAATTTGGTGCTTGATTTTTGTCATGACTAACCACTCATAATGCCTGATCATATATTGATTTAAGATTTCATGATCATGAATTCTTTGGAGGTCGCCGACAGTATTACAAGGAGTGTGAAAACATTCAGGAATATTGTTTTCAAAACACCAATTACAGTGTAGCTGGAAATAGGATTCATAATAAGCAGGATCAATGGCGGTTTTATTGACTCCAAAGTCATTCCACCATTCTTTTAGCCATTCGCTTTGCTTATTTCTTTTCATAACCCATGTTGGTCAAAAATTTATTTTTGTATAATGGGTTTCATATTTTCCATCTACATTTAGAATATCGCACAAAAGTTTTTTGTATCCTGAAAAATTATAAATGGTGTCAGGAAAAATAATAGAAGGATCATTCCCTAGCCATAATGAAAAATTATTAGTCCATGTAGGATCTCTGGTTCTTTTTATACAAAAATATTTATGATAAACTCGGTGCCTATCCACTCCTTCAGTCCAGATCATGGTGATGTCATGAAAATATTTGCTTAAGGCCTCTTCTGCTAGATTTTTTGTAATTAGGCTCCTAGAATAAATCATGTCATGGATCCATTTAATTCCTTTTGGATACACCTTTCTTTGAGGAACTACGTGTAGGATATCAGTATGTGGCTATAAATTGGCATCCAAAAATTTTGTATTCCTGAGTTGCCATTTTGGTTTCCATTGATCATAGTACTCCCGCCAAATTTTTTCATCAGGAATAGATCTGAGAATTTTTTTATGCTGATTTGAATCCCATTCTATAACAATTACCATGATATGTACAGGTTATATATATTCTCTGCTCAAGAATTCAGGAAGACTATTTTCTGCACCTTTAATATTTTCAACTTCAAATTCAAAATTTGCAAAAAGAGCTTGCCATATGGTAAGCTTGGCCTCACCTGGATTTTTAATATCCTTTGTCGGGACCTTTTTGAGAGCAGAGGCATCTGTTTTAAGAAAAAAAAAATGATTTACAAGATGGATTTCAAACTTATCTACTGAATTCCAAGCAGCTTTTACCTCCTTCACAATGGTGGAATAATTTGTTTCAGTTGGGCTCCAAGTGCTTGATGCAAATTGTACAATCTGTTCTTTTCCTTCTTTTACTTGCTTGAGGATGCCTCCCCATCCTTCATTACTGGCATCAGATTCAACAATTTTAAAAGTATCATCATCAACAACAAATAAAACAGGAAGGGTTTTCACCTTAGACTTGATCTTTCTAACTGCGGCACTATGCTCTTAAGTCCATGGCATGGGATTTTTCTTCAATCTTTGATTGAGCAAAGATCTATCTCTAGCACAATATTGATAAAAGCTACTGACATAATTGAGACAACCCAAAAATATTTGCAATTGGGTTTTATCTGTAATAATGTTTGGAAATTTGTCAGCAAATTCCAGAGCATGTCTTTGCAAAGAGATCCCGCCATCCTTGATAGTGTGGCCAAGGAACTTGATAGAAGTCTGGAACAGTTCTATCTTCTTTTTGCTTAAAACTAAGCCATTTATTTTGACCACTTGGGGAAATATATTTACATGTTTAAAGTGATCATGCAATTTTTTGGAAAAAACTAAAATATCATCAATATATATAAGCAACCATTCGAAGTATGGTTTAAAGATTGAGTCCATGACCATCTAGAATTTGGATGGAGCATGCTTTAATCCGAAAGGCATGAAATTCCATTCATAGTGACTTGCAAGGACACTGAATGTAGTCTTGAACTTGTCTTCTTCTTTTATTGAAACCTACCAAAAACTAGATTTCATGTCAAATTTGGAGAAAATATTGGCACCTACAATCCTTGCCAACAAATCACCTTTGTGAGGAATAGGATAGGTATTTTCTGCAAGAACAGAATTCAGAGGTTTATAATTTATAACTAATCTAGGAATTCCTCAGATTTGTTCTGATCTTTTGTTGACATAAAAACCATAACAGTTCCAGGGACTGTGAGATTCTCTAATCAATTTCCTATCCAACAAATTTTTGATCTCTTTGTTGCACAAATCTCTATATTCTTTATTCATGGGAATTGCCTTACTTTTGCATGGTCTTCCTTCATATTATGATTTATACGGAAATTCAACAAAAGACTATTTTCTATGCCATAAGGCATTAGGTTCTTCTGCACAACATTTTTTTTTTAAATTTTGCCTGTATTCAGAGATCTTTTGCTGAATAAATGGAGAAAGGAGATGTTCTCCAACTTTCATAGTTTCCTTCAAATCCTTTAATTCAATCAACTTATTAATAGCCTTTTCAAGTTGTTCCATGGCCTGGATCATGGTAGAAACTCTAGGAGTAGATATATATGGCAACTTGATCGTCTTGCAACTCCCATCGGACTTTGGCATAGTAATAAAATAACCAGCTCTATTGTTAGAAAGCATGGTTGAACTATGTGGTTCTACAACTGCTAAAAACACATTGCCTAGAATGCAGTCAATAGGAATTTATGCAACTGCAAATTTCAACTCAATGCAATGTTCATCAAAGAAAATAGTAGCCTGAGGAACTTCATAATGCAAGTCTTTATTTCCCAGCCCAATGACTTGTATGAATGATCTTACCCAATATTTGGCTGGAATAATCTTGCTATGTAGCACATTCACATCTGCACCAGAATCAATAAATGTTTTAAGGGAAAACATTTGTCTCTCAATACAGATGACAAGCATAACATGATATTGCTGGTACTGGATGGTTAGAATTCTCATATTCTAAAACCGGTAGCCGGATCTCTTCTTTCCTCAAAAATTTCAACATTAGAATTTTTGTATGGTGCAGTGTTTCTCGCTTCTTCTTCAGCTTGAGGCTGTTTGCCTTTTTCAAGATGAGAGATTCTGTTTTTCAAAGTAGAGATTTTAGAATTCAGAGAGTGAATTTCCCTACTTACCTCCCCCAAAGTGAGTGTACAAAATTTTTCTTGCAGTTGGTCTCTTTGAAAAGCTTTTGTATTTATTTCATAGGAGGCTTCAATAAACAGAGGTTTATTGGAAGAAGATTTCTTAGTGTTGTGCACTTGGTTTAGAAAAGCTTCAAAATGATTTTATTTCATATCACCTTCATCAAGTGCACGGATCTGGGACAAAAATTTTAGCTCAACATCTTCAGTAGTTTGGGCCATCAGAAATTTTTCTTTATGTTTCTGGATGTGAGTGGATTCTTCATTCTTAGAAAACTATCATCAAAAAAGTCAGATTCAGAAGAATATTTACAATTAAATTTATCTAAATCAGAACAAAAACATGTGGCCATTTGAGCATGGAGCTCTTCATCTGAGGAATCAGAATAAGAACTTTCAGTATCAGAGGTTGTGCCTTCGAGCTGTTGTTGTTGTAGTTGTTCACGTATAACAACATTTGGGCAATTTTCAGAACGGTGAATCCTTGACCCACACTTGAAGCACAAGAGGGGAGTCTCAATTTTGACAGCTCTTTTGTTTTTAGTGAAGGCCTATGATTTATTGCCTCTGTTTTTCTTAGATTCTTCACCATTTGGGCATTTATTTGATGTATGGCCTGATTTTCCACACAACAAATAGGTCAACTTATTCCACTTCTCTTGTTTGGAAGTATGCAAGTGGATGTCATACGGCTGACAATAGTGGGTTCTAGGGACATACTTATAGTATCCCTTCTTGGATCTGTGCTGGATCCTCTTTTTACTTTTATTATACTTGGTTGGGAAGTCTCTATATTTCTTCTTTTCTCTCTTAGCCTGATTTTTGGATTTTCTTACTTCGACAATAGAATCATCAATAGCAAGCCCATATTTACTGCAAATTGATTTAATATCAGGCATTCTTGAAAGTTTCTCAAGAGACTTATTTACTTTCCTACTTGTAAATAAACCAACCAATGTCTTAGTAATTATAGCATAAATTTCTCCCCATGTAAAATATTCGAAAGGCAACTGGAAATCTTCTTGCTGTCTTAGATATTCTACGAACTTTGAAGGAAAATTAGCAAGATAGACTTGTTTCCACAATAAATTTTTTGAATCTTTTACCTCATATATGTGCTGTACCCAGTCCCTGTGGAAGTCTTCAAACTGAGACATTTTATGGAATTTTAGATTCATGAGAATCATCTCATGTTTATCTACTAACTCGGTTTCAGATCCACACCAATGTTCTATAATCATAGAAGTTATGGCTCCTATCATGTTATTCTGGGGAGTCCCATCATAGTTATGAATGATATCACCAATCTCATCCTTTGACATTTCATTCTCCATTTTTGCAATGAGGGCTGGTGATGTCTCTATTTCCCACCATCTAAGTAAAGTACCAGTAAAACATTGAATTATAGTTTTACAGGCTTCTACTTCATTATTTCCCTTCAGACACATTAATTTGTATTCTGTGAACATCATATCAATTAACTGTCTGATCTGTCCCACACTTAAGTTATCTATATTCCATTCCTTGTGAGAATTTGAATGGAATGTGTGAGTTTTAGGAAATTTTCCTTTACCACTTAAGTTAGGAGCAGGATACTTGGTAAATTGACTCTCTAGTGGTTCATAAATGGGAAACAACTGAGATTCTAAATTCTATGAAGATTTATCTTCTGGTTCTTTAATTAAAGAGGCTATTGATATTTTTTCAGGCTTTTTTGGGGTTTCTGTCTCTGCTTTAGACTGCGTTACTTCTTTTGGAAATAACTGAGGAAATATGTTAGTAGGCTTGACAAGATGCTGTATTTGCAAAATTTTCTTGTGCAGAAAAGTCATCGGGATAGGCTTATCAACACCTTTTATTTGAAGCTTCTCAAACTATACAGTGAGCTTCTCAATGAGTCCTTGGGTAGAATGAAATTCTTTGTCTAGTTTAGATTCTACTTATTCAATTTTTTCTAAAGACTCTCTGACATAACTTTTCAATGAAGAAGTGGAAATCTGAACATGATTCAGAGAATTATTTACATCATAAATAGAAACTTGAAGACCATCAAAATTTTCTTTGACAGAGGTTGCTTTAGCAGTATTCATCTCTAGACCTTTTATTGCAGTATTTGTCCAATTTATCTACTCACTCGCCTTTTGAATTCTACCATCAATTCATAGGGCATTGTCATCTTTAAGAAGCAAGGGGATAACTTTAGTAGAGTTTTGTGATTCTACTAAAACCATGCATTTATATGGAGGGAATGTGGTAATTTTTTCAACTTTACTGCCATCTATAGCAGTCCAAGAATGTTGGGCTGTGGAAGATAAGACTGTATATGTCATCATGATAGATTATGATTCGACAATATTTTTCCAGACATAAAAAGATATCCATAAATTGTGGGAATCCATATATTTCTTCCATTCAGTGGCCAATCTATTTCTTTCTTCTTTAGATGTGCTGAGATCAAAATATTCAGCATCAAGATGAGTTATTAGGTCCCAATTTAACATGGCTTTCATCCATTGGGTATCTATTTTTTATTTATCACACCCATCCATTATATAAAAGAATTTGTGCATCTCTGGGATTGATGGCTTCTTGTAGTCATCAGGCAAATCAATGAATCTACTATTTGGAATTAAACTGTTCAACTGTTTCAAGTATCCTATTCCATATCTGGGCATGCCTGGTGGTCTCAGATTGCTGAATATTTCTGTAAGTCGAGGATCTTCTTTTTCCAATGAAGGTAGGCTATGCATCATCAGCACATGGTCAGACTCGTGAGAAAAGGGAATGTCTGGATATTTGGGATTTGGACATGGATTGAATGATGTAGAAGGTGGGGCTTCTCTAGTCCTTGGATGATGATTATAATGAAGAACAAGTTCAACAAGCTGGCTAAGATTTAAATTTGATTTACAGTTTGGACAGATGACTTCTACGAAAGAAAAATTAACTAATTGGGCAAACACAAATAACTCAATATGTTGACAATGAATAGAAGAACGAGAAGAGCAAGCAGTATCAATTTCTTTAGGATTTATGTACAAAGGGGAACTTCTGCAGAGTTGAATTATTCTTCTACGATTGATGGTCGATCTTCCAGGAAAAGAAATTATAGCAGAAGATTGTTTTTCTTGTACATTGGCAGAATTAATACTCTGCATCCTAGGAGGCTTGGGATTTTGAACAATCCAATGTTCAGGGAAACTCGGATCTTCCCATCGGATTATTTGCTGCTAAATCTTTTGATTTTTTGAATTTGTAAGAACTACCACACTGGATTTGGGATCTTGACTCGGAGTATGGAATACTACAGGATACAAGATGTTGGTATGCCTGAAACACCCTCTTGTCTGAATGGCTATATTGTGTCTATTTTTCCTCATATCAAATCCAAATGTTTGGATCTGCAACTGTAATATGTCTTTTATATGCTCGTCAAATACATATACAGAGAAGTTAGGATAACAACCAAAATAAAACAGGCCATTCGACAGTGGAGAAACTATTCCTCCTATCAGTGAGTCAATATACTTATTATGGGTAAGATCTCTGACCGTTGATACCAAATTTACACAGGGGCTTCAGATGAAGATTGCAACAACAACACAGGCTGACTGGTCTTGTTGAGTCTCTTCTCTGTGTATACTTATTCACCCATACATGAACCTACTTAGATATTTCACACTCTTGTGACCTTTTTCTGCGGCTTCCCTCGCCTTTAATGGTCTGGCATCCCTTCTACCTTTTGGCGAACCTCTTGTGAAAATAAAAAACACAGATACTACCTCAAAAATATTTAATAAGCTCAGAGTTTTTCAGTACTCAAAAATTGTGGAATAAAATCACACTCTTTATTCATCTTGAATTATCAGATTATAGACTCTGTTCTTCTTTCCTGGGATAGAATGTGATGGCTTTTACCAATGTTCGCTTCTTAATAAATAAGATAGCTTTCTGGAGGCTACCTGGCTGATTCACAGGCTCAGTATTTGAACAAATACAAAACACACTGATACGCAGGCTTCTCAGAATAACCTAATGACAGGGATCTGAATTTACTTCATGATGCAATCAGATCAGGCTCTCGGCCCGCAGATGTAGAGAAGGAAGCGAAATAACTCAAACTCTCTAAAATCAAAACAAAATGAATCTTTGATGCTTAACTCTCACACCTGATGCCTCAAATGAGCCTTACTCTCCTTATTTTATAGGAATTGAGAGGGGACAAACACTTGAGAGTCGGGTCCATATGTACTTAGTACGTACATCAATCAATCAGGTAGATGTGGGTCAAATCCCACTAGTTGTCAGAGAAGTGCTCTGAGTATCCTGATAAGATCGAATATTGGTACTAAAAAAATCATGACAGGACACTGTGGATACCTTTATTCAAAAATCCCATGAGAAAACTATCAAAGGAATATTTACATAGTGGAAGCTTTTTATCGGAAATCCCACGAGGGAACTGGTCACTTTAAGTCTGTGACTGGACATAAAAACAATGTGGAGAATTTTAGATGGAGTCCATGAGAACCATATTATGAGGGATCATCAAGAGAAGTGATTCTAGGAAAACGAAATATTTTATATAGTGCCTCATCCCAGGCTTTGGTTTATATTCACCTGACAATCATTGGTTTATTTAAAACAATTTGGTGCTTGATTTTTGTCATGACTAACCACTCATAATGCCTGATCATATATTGATTTAATATTTCATGATTATGAATTATTTGGAGGTCGCCGACAGTATTACAAGGAGTGTGAAAACATTCAGGAATATTGTTTTCAAAACACCAATTACAGTGCAGCTAGAAATCGGATTCATAATGAGCAGGATCAATGGCAGTTTTATTGACACCAAAGTCATTCCACCATTATTTTAGCCATTCGCTCTGCTTACTTCTTTGCACAACCCATGTTGGTCCAAACTTTATTTTTTTATAATGGGTTTCATCTTTTCCATCTACATTTAGAATATCCCACTAGAGTTTTTTGTATCCTGAAAAATTATAAATGGTTTCAGGAAAAATAATAGAAGGATCATTTCCTGTCCATAATGCAAAATTATTAGTCCATGTAGGATCTTTGGTTCTATTTATACAAAAATATTTATGATAAAATCGACGCCTATCCCCTCCTTCAGTCCACATCATGGTGATGTCGTGAAAATCTTTGCTTAAGGCCTCTTCTGCTAGATTTGCTGCGATCATACTCCTAGAATAAATCATGTCATGGATCCATTTACTTCCTTTTGGATACACCTTTCACTCAGGAACTAAGTGTAGGATATCAATATGTGGCTGTAAATTGGCATCCAAAAATTTTGTATTCCTGAGTTGCCATGTTGGCTTCCATTGATCATAGTACTCCTACCAACTTTTGTCATCAAGAATAGATTTGAGAATTTATTTATGCTAGTTTGGATCCCATTCTGTAACAATTACCATGATATGTATAGGCTGTATATATTCTCTGCTCAAGAAGTTAGGAAAACTATTTTCTGCACCTTTAATATGTTCAACTTCAAATTCAAAATTTGCAAAAAGAGCTTACCATATGGCAAATTTGGCATCACCTGGCTTTTTAATATCCTTTGTCAGGACCTTTTTGAGAGGATAGGCATCTTTTCTAAGCAAAAACTTTTTACGTACAAGATGTTTTTCAAACTTATATACCAAATTCCAAGCAGCTTTTACCTCCTTCTCAATGGTGGAATAATTTGTTTCAGCTAGGCTCCAAGTGGCTGATGCAAATTGTACAATCTGTTCTTTTCCTTCATTTACTTGCTTGAGGATGCCTCCCCATCCTTCATTACTGGCATCAGATTCAACAATTTTAAAAGTATCATCATCAGCAACAAATAGAACAGGAAGGGTTTTCACCTTAGACTTGATCTTTTTGACTGCGGCAGTATGAGTTTCAGTCCATGGCATGAGATTTTCTTCAACCTTTGATTGAGAAAAGATCTAACTTTAGCAAAATCTTGATAAAAGCTACTGACATAATTGACACAACCCAAAAATATTTGCAATTGGATTTTATCTGTAATAATGTATGGAAAATTTTCAGCAAATTCCAGAGCATGTCTTTGCAAAGAGATCTGTCCATCCTTGATAGTGTGGCCAAGGAATTTGATATAAGTCTGGAACAGTTCTATCTTCTTTTTTGCTTAAAACTAAGCCATTTATTTTGACCACTTGGAGAAATATATTTACATGTTTAAAGTGATCATGCAAATTTTTGGAAAAAACTAAAATATCATCAATATATACAAGCAACCATTCTAAGTATGGTTTAAAGATTGAGTCCATGACCTTCTGGAATTTGGATGGAGCATGCTTTAATTTGAAAGGCATGACATTCCATTCATAGTGACTTGCAGGGACACTGAATGAAATCTTGAACTTTTCTTCTTCTTTTATTGAAACCTGCCAAAAACCAGATTTCATGTCAAATTTGGAGAAGATCTTGGCACTTGCAATCCTTGCCAACAAATCACCTTTGTGAGGAATAGGATAGGTATTGTCTGCAAGAATAGAATTCAGAGGTTTATAATTTATAACTAATCTGGGAATTCCTCTGATTTGTTCTGATCTTTTGTTGACATAAAAACCATAATAGTTCCAGGGACTGTGAGGTTCTCTAATCAATTTCCTATCCAACAAATTTTTGATCTCCTTGTTGCACAAATCTCTATATTATTTATTCATTGGAATTGCTTTAATTTTGCATGGTTTTCCTTCATATTCTGATTTATAAGGCAATTCAAAAAAATACTTTTTTTTGTGCTAGAAGGAATTAGGTTCTTCTTCACAACATTCTTTTTCAAATTTTTGCCTGAATTTAGAGATCTTTTGTTGAATATCTGGAGAAAGGAGATATTCTCCAACTTTCATAGTTGCCTTCAAATCCTTTAATTCAATCATCTTATTACTAGCCTTTTCAAGTTGTTCCATGGCTTGGACCATGGTAGAAACTCTGGGAGCAGATATATATGGCAACTTAATCATTTTCACTAGTACATTTGGGGGAAAGTTCGACACTTGGCTCCGACGCTTTTGACCAAATGTTGGAAATTTCCCCAAATTTTTTCAATCTCGCCCGAAACCGTTGCTATACCGACGTTTAGAGAAAAGTGTCACAATACTGACACTTAGACAAAGTGTCGCAATTGTGACGTTTGGAGGAATACGTCGCAATTGCGACACTATGCCCCAAAGCGTCGCTATTGCGACGACTTCCTCCAAATGTCGCAAGTGCGACACAATGTATAAGTGTCGCAATTATGACGTTTGGAGGCATCCGTCGCAATAGCGACACTTTGTACGCCGTCAGTATAATGACACTTATATGCGTGCTACATAAAAATGATTTTATTAAAAACTACATGCGCACTACATAAAAATGATTTTATTAAAAACTACATTAACGTCTGATATCACGCGCGCATTCACCCTCCGCTCTTGCTAATCAGCATTCGCCCTCAACATTCACCCTCAGCTCTTGCAGAATAGCATTTTCCCTCAGCATTCTCCCTCATCTCTTGCAGGTATAGCATTCGCCCTCAGCTCTTGCAGAACAACATTCGCCCTCAGCTCTTGCAGAATAGCATTTGCCCTCAGGATTCGCCCTCAGCTCTTACAGAATAGCATTTGCCCTCAGGATTCTCCCTCAGCTCTTGCAGAACATCATTCGCCCTCAGATCTTGCAGAACAGAATTTTCCCTCAGCATTCACCCTCAGCTCTTGTGGAACAACATTCACCCTTAGCTCTTGCAGGACAGCATTCGCCCTCAGCTCTTGCAGAACAACATTCGCCCTCAGCATTCGCCCTCAGCTCTTGTAGAATAGCATTTTCCCTACATTCGCCCTCAGCGTTTTCCCTCAGCTCTTGCAGAACAACATTTTCCCTTAGCATTCGCCCTAAGCTCTTGCAAAACATCATTCACCCTCAGCTCTTGAAAAATGGTAAGTTCTTACTACAGGCCCTTCCTCCTATAGTAGGGTTGACTCTATTTGGGTTTTTTTGGTCAATTCCATTGGATTGTGTTAGGCTATAGGGTTATCTCTAGATGTCTTCCAATGTTCTTTCAGATGAGTTTCAAAGAGGATCTGTAAGATGTGTTTGTGCTTGCATGAATTTGACTCCACCATTTTCATGAAGTTTAAGCTATGGATTTTAGTTCGACAAACTCATCCATCTCAACACCCAGTAACGAATTGCCCTTAGTCTGATCTATATTGAAGGTGAAGTGCAAAGTGGTAGAGAATGGGAGATCGAAATTCATCAAATTTATCACAAGGGTAGTACTCTAGATTGAAAGTGATGAGCTTTAGTTCTCGAGATTTGGGGATTTTATGATATTTGGGGATTTTCTGATGACATACCAAAGGTCACATCCATACAACCATATCAAGGTCAATGTTGAGATCATTCTCATATAGATATAGGTCACTAATATATAGGGTTAATATCATCATCACTATCCATGGAAACCGAATGGTTACAAAATCTGTGATTGTGGTTGGCTCATTTATAATTATTACCCATTTACAGTAGAGCACAGAAACACTAAATATGGCCCGAGTAGAGCCTTTACAACAGGCAATGGAATTACAGCTGCTTCATCAATAACCAATAGCTCCACTTGAGAAAATATTTCATAGTCTTGGGGCTAGATATACTGCAGAGAAAAAAATTGTAGTTATCATTCGTGCTCTAATATATTAATCTATTAGAGCCATCATACAATGCTTTGACATACAATGCTTTGACATAAGAGTTTTGAGTGACATACTTGAAAAAAAGAACTCATCCACTGCTATTTATAATCATTTGAGTTATTCAAGTTAAACACAATGTCAAGAATCAAGATTCAATACCCTCTATTATCTTCATCACCCAATACAAGATTTAAATTTTTCCCAAAGAAACGCTTATTAAATTGGCGGCCATTATTTCTCCCTGCTTTAAAAACCCTACATTTAAATGAAAACAAGCATTGCATTTCAACTACAAAAATCTATTAGTGTTCAAATGTACATGTGTGCATCACTTGTGTAGGGTATTCCTTTTCCACTTTCACATTATCCAAGAATGTGTGCGGTATAGTTCATATTTTTTGTGATTTAGATTATCTTAAAAAAGGAAAGGTAAATTATTTCCCATGGAAAAAGAAGGTTTTCCCTTTTTACTACTGGAAATGGTACAACAAAGTTCCATTTCTACCCGAAACTCCTATGAAACAGGAACTAAATAAATGCCATGTCCTCAATGGACACCATTTGGCTTTGAAAATGGCCATTTCACCGTGTTGTTTCTTATATTACATCACGATAGTTTCTTAGGTCATTTCTTGTTTCTTGAGATGAAAAACAACCAAAGAAATCGTGAAGATCCTTTCAAGAAATAAATGACCATTTCTCAATCATATCTCAACTATTTTTTATTTTATTCGGTGGTTGCTTACTTTGAGAGAAATTTGACACTTTTATAAGGAATATAACATAAAAACACAAAATGGGAAGGAATTGATGAGGTAGATGACCTTTAGTTGTTGTCAATTAAGAATTGATAATACACGATGCATGTTCTGTACTACAAACTAGATTACTTCCTGGAGTTAGGACACATAGTATTGAAACAAAGTTGTAGTTTCTAACTTATTGTATTGGTTCATCAGTCTTGAAATTCAGACATTGCATGTCTTCATTACTTCATGTTTGAATAATTTGCATTATATCGTACAATAGGAAATTAGGAATTATGATTATTATTACTTTATGGATTTGTTAAGTTACTTTTAAGTTTGCATGGTTTAGTGTGAAATTATTCTTGTGTGCCCCTAGGCCCAAGTGAAGGAATGCCAAGGACTGAGAACCATAGTTTTTAAATGGTATTGCTTCTTATACCCAAAAACCCCTCAACATCACTTCTTATTAGTTTTTAACAATAATGTTGTAAACAATTTGAGAATTGATATAGAAAAATATCGCACTTCTCAAGATAAAGTCCTAAAGCTAAAGTGTGATACCATGTGTAATTCAATAGCCCCATTGTCACCTCACCAACCTCTTTTCACTTCGGGCTAGCTCTCCTCCAACTCAAGCGGGGTTCTCCCTAGTAGATGTTAGGGATCTAATGGCCCAACCAAACCAAGTCAAGAGCCCCCTAACTCTCTATGTTTACTACTATCAATCAAAATATTGAACAATAGGGTCAGACATGCATCCTGAAGATAAAATTGCCAGGGTATTTTTGGGTAATTTCAAAGGGGAAGTCCCCAAACACATATAATCAAGGAATTATAACGTGATTTCAAACATTAAATATCAACAAAATCGTTTAAAGGATATTGAAAGGAAAAAGGTGATGGAACATAGAAAGTGCCTTACTTAAATGCTCTAAGGATTTTTCAATAGTTGCTCCAAAAGCTTCACTTCAAGGCCCTTCAAGATCATCTCCAACAATGCTATATCATCAGCTTCAACAATGTTGCTCCAAAAATGTCCTCAAGGTCTTCACAACAAGTTTAATAGAAGTTGCTCCAACAATAAATTCAATAAGGTTTTCATTGTCAACTCATCTCTTGTTTGGGTGCCTTAATGTGCAATGACATGTTTCCAGTACTGAATTCAATGCAAGGCATATTTGAAACTCTAACTTTGTCTTCCAGTGTCTTATTAGAAATTATTTCATTTTTCATTTTGTGTTTTCAAGTTAGATATTGTTTTCAAGTTTTTACATTTCTAATTTTATTGCAATGTGGAAGACTGATCAGGGTAGTATAGGAAGAACCTCGAGATGAGATGATCACGGAAAGAGGCCAGCAGAAGAATATGTAAAGTGCCAACATTGCTCTATCTTCAGGAATTTTAGTTATTTACATAATTGAAATAATATTAATTTTGTTCAAATATGCAGATACCTAGACATGGTATGCCTAATGATTACCTGTATGAGGAAGAGCTTTCTTCATACCTATCTCCATTGCTCTTGCTGCGAAAAAAGGCGTGAAATGCAAGGTTGGAATTTGATACTTTGATATATGCGCCTCAAACACCTGAAACAGAAGAGAGGATAAAACAACTTATGACCCAGCTAACAAAATATTAGGTAATAATAAAAAATCAAAAGGATATTACTTTTGTTCTGCATGAGATGAATTGTGATAGTTTGATTTTTAATTTTTACATTGAGTAAACTAACAAAAAGTTCTTTTGTATGTAGCGTTTTCTGACACTTGTTGAACCCGGTGTTGGTGGTAGTGGGACACAAGGGCAAGAGATTGCCCAGAAACCCTCTCGTACACCTTATACTCCTTTAGGTTCCAACCAAGAAACACACCCTGCCCAAGCAGACACCTAGCCAACCGCTGAATGTGTTGGCAGTGATGAGGCTGATATGGCCAACTACATTATTTCTTGCTTCTCGGAGCTACACGTGTTAGCCCCACAGGGAGACTATTAATGGCACGTTGTTGGTGGAACGATGAAGGTGTCCCTATAAAGCACGTACAACTCCTGTGCAAATTTTAATATTTTAACTATTTCATGTACTTTATCTAAAACATATTTATCATGATTTTTATTTTTAAATTAATGATAATATATTTTTTCTCGTGTAGGAAACAATGAGTTCTGCGGTGTTTTTGAGAGCCGGCGTTGCACTTTTGGCCCAACCATACGCACAAGGTGGAATTCCCAAAAATCCAACCCCAAAATAACTTCTAAATTATCTAGAAGCCCTTCTTGGGGTCAGCACATTTGACAGAACAGCAGTGGCTCAGGTAGCCGGAAAATATTTGAAATATAACAAGGACGCCTATAGGACACAATTGCAATTTAACCCTAGATACGAGTGTCCTCTCACAGTTCCAGAGAGTGAATGGAGAGCACTCATCCATGACGAAAAAGAGAAAAGGGCAAAGAAAGAAGGAAAAATGCCAACTAGACCCGCAAGGTAAATTACAACTCTAATTCAATAGCTTTAATTTTCTCTATGTCTAAAATAAAAGTGTGCTACGTCATATATAAATTTAATCTTTTGATGATAGGTTTCCTGACACCTTGAAGGCAACCAAAGCTAGGATTGAAAAAAGGGCCATCACAAGCTAGGCAAAGGCGGCTACTTGAAATTAGCCACAAGAATTGTAATTAAGTAGCTAAACATCTTATAATTAATTGTATCTCCTTCCAACATTTTTTTAACTCATCAAATATGATTAATCGTACAAACATATGTAATGTAGGGTGATGACCGTAACGTAAACACAGGAAGATAAAAATATCGCTTTCCATTTCGGCTATCAAGCCGTAGTTGAACATCGCAGAAGCTTGGGGCAGGTCCCAAGATCCAGAATGCCTGATAAGGTAAAACATTAACCTTTCAATATGTTTGTTTTCATGCATAAATTTAATGTCTAACAACTTTTTTTAAATCAGGGGAGCAACACTACCGACGAGGCAAATAACCCAGTTTTAGAGCCAGATGTAGATGATCCTCACGTGCAACCCGATCATTGTAGTTGGGACCAGGCCGACAATGCTACTATCAGTGAGGGCCGTGACGGTAATTAATTTCCACTTACATTTTTTTCTAATTATACCTTGATGGTTGTCTATACCTCGATGGTTTTCCTTATAATGTTTTTTGTTTAAATGACAGAGAATGTTGTACTTGAGCATCCTACCACCAGAGAGGAACATAGGGCAACGGCTCCAACGGTGAAAATTGGTGCACTAGGTAAATAATCTCATTGCATTTTTTTTATTATTAATATTAGCGAACTAGTTCAATGATATCTAAAAACTGACAATTAAAATTTAATATTATTTGTTTTTGTAGGCGATGCCCATCACTGCATGAGACCAAACATCGTGAGTACGCAACTAGGTCAGATATGTGGGAAAGGCTCAAAACAGAAGTAGAGCACAATGATGTTGATGATGTAGTTAGGAGCTTTAGAAGTAGGAATAAGAAAAATAAAATTTGATAACGTAAAATATTTTATTATTATAAGACAAGTGTTACCATACTTGGAACCTTTTTTGCGTTATATAAAATACTCATTTATCATACTATTTTTATGTCAAGCATTCATTTCAATTTTCCTTGTGCACTTTTGTTGAATTGTTTTTTTATTAGTTATTGAATATTTTTTTTATTCTCATGAAAGTAAAAAATGAAATATAGATTGGGTATTGGGGAATTGAGAGTGATGTGAGGGGGGGGGGGGGGGAGGGGCCATAAGAGCTTCCACCTTCACGTGGTTGGCCCTATTTAGTAGAGAATGATTTATTGGAGCGATTTAATCTTGGAGCAAACCTCCCTCGATCCAACGTAGAAACAAAAAATTCACTGTTGACTTAGTTGCTACTCTTTCAGATCGTGGGAGGCTTGTTCCAGTTCATGCGACTCCAATAAATTTTTCTTTAAACGAAAAGGAGCTTATTCAGGTATGTTTTGACATTTTCAACATATTTTCTAACATTATCATAAGAATGCATCTTAGATTAAAAAATACTACATCAATTACTTGTATTTATTGTATAGATAATGATGGATTTTGATTGACTTGGTTAAAGGCGTACAAATCCTCTTACATCATGAGCAATACAACTTGTCAACCAGGGTCATGTCTAGGATATTTTTTCTTGTGCGCTTGACCAGGTTCGTAATGTCACATTTTGTAAGTTCCTTTAAAATTCATAATTCAAAATTAAGCTTGTTCATGATTATTATCTAGGTTTTTTGTATGTGTTTTTCCATCTATTTGACTGTAAGTAACTTCCGCATGTTTCTGGTTGCCTACTATGATTTCTCCCATTACCAATTCCCAGATGAACCCGAATTTATTGTTACATAGGTTACTTTATTGTTACTATGATTTCTCCATTTAAGATTTCAGGATAACGTGTAAAGTTGTCAATCTCGTGTCGGTGATGAGCTTTAGTTCTCCAAATTTTGGGGCTTCTTCATATTTTCTCCCTCATGTCATTCCTACACCACCTCGTTGTTTCGAGCATGCCAATTTTCTACCACTTGTACCAATTCGCACATGTCAATCTCTAAGTGGTGCCACATTTCACCTATTTTCGGCCCACTTGACCACCTGAAAAACTCAAATCCACACACCATGTGTTTTTATGATGGAGCGCCACATGTCCTAGATATTTAGGCCAATAGGCCTTCTGTTATGAAAGAGATCAATTTTTTTCGTTAACACTTCTTATCTAGGCACGACACCTGTTACTTGTTTAATCTAACGGTCATAGTCTCTCAGGTTACCTTCTAGGATTGACATACCACTAGTTTCTAGTATATTTCCATGGAATCGGTCTGAAAATACCAGCAACAATCCACACACCTACAATCGTCGACAAACCTGCTGTTTTAGTAGCTGCATTTCCACAACTGCCAATACACCTTCCATTTTAGTTGCTGCATTTTGGAAACTACCAATACACCTGCCGTTTCATTATCCTGGACTCTGTGTATGCATATTTTTCATATAATTTTATCACGAAGTTGGATGCAGTGCTTTGACATGCCTTTGAATATTTTTGTGGGTTAGAAGACATTTCAGGCCAAAGCTATCGAATAGACTTGATGAGATAGTTGTATTTGATCCTCTTTCTCGTGATGTGCTCTGAAAATTTGCTAGACTACATATGAAAGATGTAGCGATTCGTCTTTCAGAGAGAGGTGTTGCTTTAGGGGTTACAGATGCTGCTTGATCTAGATCTTGTTCTTCATGAAGCCTATGATCCTGTAAGTAATCACTTTGTTTTGCTTTCTTTCTTATTTAGAGTCTATCTTGGCAGGGGATGTGCCTGTTATGGTTTTTTATGAGACCATTGTCAATTTCATCACTGTCCCTCATAATATGTTTGATTGTGTTTATAAATAATAAACAATTACTACACCAAACAATAAACAATTAACCATACTATGAGTAATATGATATCTTGAAATATTTCTCATTATAATTTCATAACCTCTGCTCTCACTTGGTGTTGTATATATCACTAAGTGTCTCTTCTTTAAAATTATAATTACAACAGAAAATGAACAATCAACTGCTCTGTGAGTGATATCTTGTAATAATTCTT
The DNA here is from genome assembly GCA_034641835.2 of Pinus albicaulis. Taxonomy (NCBI): domain Eukaryota; kingdom Viridiplantae; phylum Streptophyta; class Pinopsida; order Pinales; family Pinaceae; genus Pinus; species Pinus albicaulis. The sequence goes on along the minus strand of CM076569.1, from coordinate 459,252,261 downwards.
ATTATACTTTCCTCACCTCTACTCTCACTAGGTGTCTATATCACTAGGTATATCTATTTTAAAATTATAGTTTCAATGGTAGATAAACTGTTATCTTAAAATTATAGCTTTGATGGTGATACCTTGTGATTGATAATGCAGTTTGAAGCAGCTTTGGCTTTGACTAATATAGTCTCAGGAACCTCTGAGAATACAAAGGTTGTGATTGATTACAGGGCACTGCCTATATTTGTGGAACTTCTTACCTCTGGGAATGACAATGTTCGAGAACAGGTAGCACGTTTATTTTAGAGGCATAAAATTATTCTTCCCAACTATCTTTATATGTCTGTAATTTTGGAATTTGATTTAAAAAACTAGTACCCAACTTTGAGTTCAACTGGTGTTCGTGTAAGGTTGTATGGGCTTTGGGAAATATTGCTAGAGACTTTGCAACATTTAGGGATCTTGCCCTCATTCATGGAGCTCTGAGGCAGGTGCTTGCCCAGTTGAATGATACTGCCAGAATTTCAATGATAAGAAATCCTACATGGGCTCTGTCAAATTTTTGCTGTGACGTAAACCCCAACCACTATTCGAACAGGTAAGAAGAACACATTTTCTGCCTCTTCTTCTTAGTTCGCAGACATCGTGGATTTTTATAGATCTCGTGCTCGTAGATTTGGACACACAATGGACCTACAGCGCTTGTTACCGCTAAAATTACGCTAATGCCTTATAAAAAATGATCGTAAATTTGTCACAATGGGATTACCTCGTTTGCAATTATCGATTATCAATCACATTCAAAAAAGTCTTCGTAGCATTGCTAAGTTTCCCTCTTGTAGGTGACAAGTTTCAGGCAATTTCACAATATCCGAACTAAATTTGTCTCGTCCTTTTCAATACTCGTGCTTGTAGTAGAACCGTATAAACAATCTAGTGGCCAATGCAACAACAACAACACCTCCCCGTTGCAATGCTTTCAATTCACCCTCTCTGCACGCATGAATGACTATGGCGCCCTCTTTTTGTGAACAAAGTACTAGAGATGAAGGTACTGTTTCGATTAGGATCGTGGAATTCAACATCCAAAATAGTATCAAATTCCACTGCAATAGTATTCCTCGGCGAGGGCAACAGTTCATTGAGACCTATTGGACTCATCACCCCCAAATAGCCTCCATGGCTACCCAGAGTGTGATCATCTTTGTTGCTGAGTATATTTTTATTTTTTGAGTGAGATTTTAGGGTTTCTCTAACATAGCTTCAGAAATGTCATTCATTGCCTACTTGAATATCGTCACATAATACTCATGGTTTGGATTGATTAGAATGCTCTGAATGGTTGGTTGATTCATAAGAACCACCCATATAGTCATCTTGAGATATTTCAGAAGTTTTCTCGAGTTTCCTTTTTCACTATTTCTAGTGGGTGGGATGGTGTGGGGGGCATCCGATGTGAATTGGCTCTCCCCATAGTAGGGAATTTCCTTTTGGGGATATAAAGGAGCATTTGATGTAGATATCCCATTGATGTTTTCATAGATGGGCACGAGAGGTCAAGAATTTAAATTAAGAATATGCAACCTCTAGCATGCAACTTGAAGGCCGCGAGAGACACTTCGGTTAAAGATTGTTTTGTGTCACCTTCTTAATATAGTCGTGATTTCTTTCTATTATCTTAATGCAAATATATAGTCTGGTCTCATTAAAATGAGGATTTTGGTTGTATTTATCTTTGGTTGTTTCTCTCTTAATGCTCCAGAAGTTGCCAAAAGTTGCGATAGTTGTTTAGTTTGCTTGTTACAACTTAAAAGCGGCTTTTAGCAATGGGAGTCATGTTTTTTAAGGTTCATACTAATATGAATATCTTGTAATTCTATATATAGCATAAGAGAAGATGGCCTCTGCTTTGGGCAGTATGACAACAATTTCCACATCTACCTCATTGGGTAACAATGGAAAGGGGAAGAAGTTGGGTGCAATGTTTGATAATTATGGTAGACAATAGTCTTCTCTTTCAGTTTTTTCACCCATTTCCTTTAATCGCTCAAGTAAAAGAGGGACTCTGAGATTACGTGACAGAGAGAAGGTAGTTAATACAAGAGCTGTGGAAAAGGAGTTGTACTTCAACAAGGATGGCTCGTAATAGAAATTGCAGTGTCGAGAAAAAAATTATGTTTAAAGGAATGTCACCGTACGTGAAACTTCACCGTGTGGATCTTTCCTTGTCCACTTATATTCGATTTTAATGTGTTATTTTAATTTTTCATGGAGGGTTGTTTTGGCATATGGTCTGGCATTCAATTGCACACTTACTAAAAGCATTGTCAATTTGTCTTCCAGGCGGTGTGAACAAACTCGCTGATCTTGTTGGAGTCACCCTTGGGGCGAAGGGAAAAATGTTGTCTTGGAGAGAAAGCATGGTTCTCCGAAAATAGTTAATGATGGTGTGATAGTAGCTAAGTAGGTAATTTGTAGATGTGTGCTCTGGTTTTCTTTTTAACGTTGTATTAGTTCCCCCTCTTAAATTTCTTAGATTTGGTAGGCATAATTTGAAAACTCAAAGGTGAAAGGAAACATATTTGTTACCGAGTGGTCTACCTGGCCTATGTACTAGCCACATTAGAGTAATGCATAAAGCTTTTCACAACAATAAAAGGAAAGGGTTATGGATGTGTCAAATTTTATTGTTATTGACAGTGTAATGAAATGTATCTCAATGCTATGGTTTTGGCCTTTTTATTGGTTGAATTAGAGGACCCAGTTGAAAATATTGGGGCCAAGTAGGTAAGGCAAGTCACACAAAGACAAAATGATTTAGCTTCTGGGGATGGAACCGCAACATCCGTTGTTCTTGCACATGGTTTAATAAGTGAGGGTGTAAAGGTAAATTTTTGTTGATAGTACTGGATTAAGATCATCTATTCATTTTTGTAGGGTCTTATGGTGTTTGGTTTTTTAGTTTTGGGTTGGGCTTATTGAGTCTAAGATAGTTTTTGAATGAAAAAATTGCTATCAAGTATTAAAATTTTTTGGCTCTTTTGCAAAATTTATGAGCTTGTTAGGAAATACAAAACTGAAAATGGTTGTATCTTAAATTTGTGGAAAATAATTTGAAATGAAACCTTTTTGTTTAGTTTGTTGCAAACAGGTGCAAACCCCGTTCAAATTACTAGGGGCACTTGAGAAGACAAGACCCCTTGTTTCGGAACTCAAAATTTTGTCAAAGGAGGTAAACGTCAGCTTTTTGAGTAGGCTGGTTTTCCTTTTTGCTGATGGTTTGGTGTATCTAATTGAATTAGTTGCCTACGGTATTTTTGGTTGAAAAATCTTTTTCATTTTTCATACAATATTGGCCTTGTGGAATACATTTGATTGTGTGGTCTTGTTAGATCTACAACATTTGTAGTTGTTTAGTCTTATGGCTGAGGTGCACTTTTATTATGGAAATAGTTGATGCAATATTGTCATTTAATCCTTATTGCAGGGTAGCATGTTGAGAAGTTTCTTGTGAAACATTTGGTATTCAAAATGACACTCTGATCCTATATAGCATCATGCACTTTGATTCTGCAAAATTAATATTCAAAGTGTGCCAGACAAATTTTGGCAAAATTTCAAATATTTATGTTGTTTTAAACCATTATATTTTTCATGTATCGATGCTGAAAATGAAAGACTTTGCATGAAACCAACTCAGTGAATAATTGACAAGAAACAACCACTTCTGTTAATAATACTCTTATAAGGAGAACATGGCATTTTACAAAGCATGAAAGATATCCTTTGCTGCATTGTCACTGCTAGGGTTATTTTTGGAGAAAATAAACTCTTATTCCTAGAATAGTGATATTCAACACATAAATGCCGTAGAAGAGATCATCAGTATATAAACCTATTGGGGCCGTGGCGGAACAAGGAATGATTACTAATTATGGCATACTAAGTTGTTTACATTTTGAATATTCATTTCCATGTAAAAATGTTAAATTCCAAACTTACATCATCATGGTTTGGCATCATGACCTTGACTAATTGTCCACCATGCTCACAATTTCATTATTGTCTTCATATCTATAAACAACGTTTAAAATAATAATAATAAAATTCTATAAGAAAAATCCAGACCTCCATGCTGCCGCTCCTTGTGAGACAAAGTCAAAATTGCATTACACAATCTAACACATAAGAATATCCTATATCCCGGTGGTATGTATCCAAATTCTTATAATATTGTCTTCAAGACTTATGTTGACATTTCCAATGAGATATTTAAGCAATGAAAGATGGAGCCTTCTTCATTTTTGTATATGTAACAATATTTTATTAATATAAAGATTGATGGTTTTGTATTTCTGAAAATGAAATGTAAAAATAATTTACTGTGGTCAATTGAAAAGTTTTTTTTTAAAGCTTTTCATTATGGAAGGGCAACATAGATATATGCCCTTCTAATTAAAATTCAGACCTGTCCTTCAAATTTGATCACCGTGTGGGACCTTAACAAACAATAAAACTATTCCGCCGCGCGTTATATAAAACATGTAACAAAACCTTTGTCAAAACTTCAAACGAACTCTTTAGCCGTGGATCCCACCGTACTTCAAACTAAGATAAACTACACTAGATTAAATTGCCGTTCCAAAATAACTCGCTCGATGTTTCGCCAATTTTGTGACGCGAAAACCAAATGAATTCCACCCTAATCTTTTTTGGGTTCGAATTTGGGCTAGTGTACGGAGAGAGAGTTGTGACGCGAATTTCTTATCAAATTCGCCCTAATCTTTTTTGGGTCTGGATTTCCACTGCATGAGCGACCCAAACAAAGATCCGCTCCAATCAATTTCTGCCACGTGTCCTCAATCAAAAGTTGCCCTGTTCCCAGATGCGGGTGCATTCGATGGCGTTTAAGGTGATGGGACATGGATGTGGCGATTTCATATCAATCGCATTAAGTTTTAACACTGTTCAATTAGCCGATATTTAAGTTCCAAGGTTTTCACATCAAATCGCATTAAGTTTTAACACTGTTCAAGATCGAACCTCCACTCTTGTTAGCGATTCCGCATGCTCTAATATGATCCGGCCTTCGGCTCTCATTAATGAGAGATTAATTATGATGGGCATTCTTCAATTGCATTGCAGTCGGGTCGATAAAATGACGTTTCGCTATGGTTTTTCAGACGAGCTGGTTGCTGGGTTACACTGCCTGCTCACTGTGACAAGAAGGAGAAGTGGCCAGCTAAACTGATGCTTAGACCTTGGTGCATATCTGCATTTCTCTCGGTCTGGTCTGTGTCTGTCTTCCTCTATTTCTTGGAATTATTCTTCTCCGTCTCGTCTTGTGCCCATTGTTGAGACTACACCCATGCCTCACCTATGTTAAAGGATGCGTTGCCATAGGGGGAGCACTAGAGGTCAACCCCTGAGCGCTCCCTCCAGCTCCTCAACCGAGTCATCTTCCCAGTCCAGTGATTATCACGCAAGTCACTATCCAGATACTAGAAGTGGGCGGGGTTGGGTTCTAGGATTTGGCCACCGTATGGGCTCCCCTGCTCCTCATTCCCCCACTACTTCACCTTCTCCCACGATGCGCACTGCGCTTTTTTCCTTTAATTTCTATCTGAACCGCCCATGAATCACAACTTCAATTACTGTGGTTTTCCGTGAAGAGACCCAAATGGAAGAACAATGCACCCGTCTGACGGGTCTGAGCTTAGAAAAAGCCAACTAGCATTCGGGCCTTCAGGAGGGGAGCGGTGGCATGAATGTGGAGATAGCACCTGGCGATCCTGGACCTTCCGAAGGATGGTGCCGAATCGTCGAGGAACCACCGGAGGAGTAGTTTGGTTAATTTGTTTTTCTTGCTTCGCGGCCCACTTAATTGGGCTGCTTTTAGATTATATTACTGTGCTGGACCTCTATAATATTTTTGAATTCTGTAAACGTTCAAGACTGGTTTCCCCGTATGAGGGCAGTCTTCTTAATTTTTTGATTTTTTGATGAAAATTTGCCATGAGTCTGGGCAATGTTTTTGACTTTGGTGTAATTTTATTCCCACTGTTAATAGATTAAATTTACTTAGAAAAACAAATGTTGCCCTGTTTCTATTTTAAACCTGTTTTTTGAAATACAGAGCCATGTTTATATGATTGTTTATAGTCGAAGCACTGTGGGGTGGTTTATTATATTAATATTTTACGGTCTAATTATGTTCATAACAATTGGAAAAAAAAAAATGTTGCCCTGTTTCTATTTTAAACCTGTTTTTTGAAATACAGAGCCATGTTTATATGGCCTACATATTATACTCTTTCTATGTATATCTATAGGAACCTTTTTGCTATGAACAGGGTGGATGCTGTAGCAGGCTACTAATGGAAAAAAGCGAGCCTGAACCTTACATCTCGAATGCAACAGATGGTTACCAATTTTGGAAGCAAGCGAGCCTGATCTTACAAGCGAGCCTGGGTTTCTGCAGATTGTTTTTATTTCTGGGAACAAGCGATCCAGAACATACAATCGAACCTGGGTTTATACATATTTTTGCTCTATCATGGATGCTTTCTGTGTGAGGCGTATATCAACAGTACATGTCTCTGCACATTTCCTGTATCCGCTTTATGATACTATTTTATGTGTTGACAAGTTATCACTCTGCCTTCAAAACTAGCGATGCTGGTCTATGTTACTGGTTTATTGATATGGTCTGATGGTATTTTTATATTTTGGACATATCACACTCCTCACATGATTAGCGTTTTTCTCTGTTCAAGGATTTTGGGTACTTTAATTTGTATTTGGAACAATGGACGTCGGTAATCTATCTGTTGCTTTACTATTCTACATACTGCTATTTCACTCTCTTATAGATGCCTCGGGCATATTTGGATGCTTTCTCAGATTGTCGATAATCTCCATGTGGACCGTTACTGGGTTTTATATCATGTCCCTGTATGTGACATGGGGTATTTTTCTATCATTGTCTGGGGTGGGACTTCCACTTCTCTGGATGGATATTTGGGTTCCAATCTTCAGATGTGAAAATGTAATGACTTCATGGACTGTTTTTCTTCATATAATATATTCAAAATAGAGTTTTTTCTCTTGTGAAAAAAAAATGATTGTTTATAGTCGAAGCGCTGTGGGGTGGTTTATTATATTAATATTTCACGGTCGAATTATGTTCATAACAATTGGAAAAAAAAATGTTGCCCTGTTTCTATTTTAAACCTGTTTTTTGAAATACAAAGCCATGTTTATATGATTGTTTATAGTCGAAGCGCTGCAGGGTGGTTTATTATATTAATATTTCACGGTCATTAGAATGCCCACAATTCATAAAAAATATTGGAGATTTACTGTCCTATTTGAAAGTTTCATTTTTTTTTTAAAATTGAACCCTCCGTCGGTATATCGACGCTTTGTAAGCATCAGTCTTCCGACGTCTTGAACGATTTCCGTCGGTCTTGTGACGTCCGTCGATATTGCGACAGTTCTTCCTAGGGTTGGTATTGCGACGCTTTTGGAATGCATCGGTATTGCGACGCTTCTGGGACGCATGGTATTGCGACACTTTTGCAATGCGTCGGTCTTGCGACACTTTTGTACGACGTTGGAATTGCGACAGCTTAAAAACGTCGGAAGAGCGACAGTATAAAAACGTCGAAAGAGCAACGTTCAAAATGTCGGACCACATTTTGTCGGAATTGGGACATTTTAAAAACGTCGGAAGAGCGACGTTCAAAATGTCGGACCACATTTCGTCGGAATTGTGACAGTCTACAAACGTTGGAAGAGAGACGTTCAAAACGTCGGGCCACTTTTCGTCGGAATTGCAACAGTTTACAAATGTTGGAAGCGTAATGGCTTGGGAAACGTCGGAAGAGAGACGCTTGTTTGGAAGTGACGGAAAAAGTGTCGGTAGTGCGACACTTTGTCAGTGCGTCAGAATTGTGACGTAATGGAAAACCACATTTTGCCCATCCTCGAACTATCACTCTTGCAAAGAATATGTGTCGGAATAGCGACGAAGTGGCCGTCGGAAATTGGGCCAAAGTTTCTAGTGTTTGCACCTCCCATCGAACTTTGGAATAGTAATAAAATAACCAACTCTATTGTTAGAAAGGTTGGTTGAACCATGTGATTCTACAGTTGCTAAAAACACATTTCCTAGAAAAACTATCATCAAAAAAGTCAAATTCAGAAGAATATTTACAATTACATTTATCTGAATCAAAAAAAAAAATGTGTCCATTTGAGCATGCAGCTCTTCATCTGAGGAATCAGAATAAGAACTTTTAGAATCAGAGGTTGTGCCTTCGAGTTGTTGTTGTTGTAGTTGTTCACGTATAACAACATTTGGGAAATTTTTAGAATGGTGACTCCTTGACCCACACTTTAAGCACAAGAGGGGAGTCTCAATTTTAACAGCTCTTGTGTTTTTAGTGAAGGCTTGTGATTTCTTGCCTCTGTTTTTCTTGGATTCTTCACCATCTAGGAATTTATTTGATGTATGACCTGTTTTTCCACACAACCAACATGTCAGCTTATTCCACTTCTCTTGTTTAGAAATATGCAAGTAGATGTCAGACGACTGATAATAGTGGGTTCTAGTGACATACTTATAGTATCCCTTCTTGGATATGTGCTGGATCCTCTTTTTACCTTTATTATACTTGGTTGGGAAGTCTCTAGATTTCTTCTTTTCTTTCTTAGCCTTCTTTTTGGCTTTTCTTCTTTTGACAATAGGGTCATCAATAGCAAGCCCATATTTACTGCTAATTGATTTACTATCAGGCATTCTTGAAAGTTTATCAAGAGACTTATTTACTTTCCTACTTGTACATAAACCAACCAATGTCTTAGTAATTACAACATAAATTTCTCCCCATGTAAAAGATTCGAAATGCAACTAAAAAGCTTCTTGATGTCTTAGATAATCTACGAACTTTGAAGGCAAAGCAGCAAGATGGACTTGTTTCATATGTGCGTTGTACCCAATCCCTGTGGTAGTCTTCAAACTGAGACATTTTATGGCATTTTAGATTCATGAGAATCATCTCATGTTTATCTGCTAACTCGGTTCCAGATCTGCACCAATGTTTTATAATCATAGAAGTTAGGGCTCCTATCATGTTATTTTGGGGAGTCCAGAGTTATGAATGATATCACCAATCTCATCCTTTAACATTTCATTCTCCATTTTTGCAATGAGGGTTGGTGATGTCTCTGTTTCCCACCATCTAAGAAAAGTACTAGTAAAACATTGAATTATATTTATACTTCATTCTTTCCTTTCAGACACATTAATTTGTATTCTATGAACATCATATCAATTAACTGTCTAATCTGTCCCACACTTAAGTTATCTATATTCCATTCCCTGCGAGCATCTGAATGGAATGTGTGAGTTTCAGGAATTTTTCCTTTACCACTTAAGTCAGGAGTAGGATACCTAGTAAATTGACTCTCTAGTGGTTCATAAATGGGAAACAACTAAGATTCTGAACTCTGTGAGGATTTATCTTTTGGTTCTTTAAATAAAGAGGCTATTGAGATTTTTTCAGTCTTTTTTGGGGTTTCTGTCTCTACTTTAGACCGGGTTACTTCTTTTGGAAATAACTGAGGAAATCTTTTAGTAGGCTTGACATGATGCTGTATTTGCACACTTCTCTTGTGCAGAAAAGGCATCGGGATAGGCTTATCAACACTTTTTATATGAAGCTTCTCAAACTGTACAATAAGCTTCTCAATGAGTCCTTGGGTAGAATGAAATTCTTTGTCTACTTTAGATTCTACTAATTCAATTTTTTCTAAGGACTCTCTGACATAAATTTTCAATGAATAAGTAGAAAACTGAACACGATTCAGAGAATTATTTACATCCGAAATATAAACTTGAAGACCATCAAAATGTTCTTTGACAAAGATTTCTTTAGCAGTATTCATCTCTAGACCTTTGATTGCAGTATTTGTCCAATTTATCTGCTAATTGGCCTTTTGAATTCTACCATCAATTCCTATGGAATTTTCATCTTTAAGTACCAAGGGGATAGATTTAGCAGAGTTTTGTGCTTCTCCTAAAACAATGCCTTTATATGGAGGGAATGTGGTAGTTGTTTCAACTTTACTGCTATCTATAGCAGTCCAAGAGTGCTGGGCTGTGGAAGATGAGACTGTATCTGTCATCATGACAGATTTTGATTCAACAATATTTTTCCAAACATAAAAATATATCCATAAATTGTGGGAGTCCATATATGTCTTCCATTCAGTGCCCAATATAATTCTTTCTTCTTTAGCTGTGCTGAGATCAAAAGATTCAGCGTCAGGATGAGTTAATGGATCCCAATTTAACATGGCTTTCATCCATTGGGTATCTATTTTGTATTTATCACACCCATCCATTATAGAAAAGAATTTGTGCTTCTCTAGGATTGATGGATTATTGCAGTCATCAGGAAAATCAATGAATCTACTATTTGGAATTAAAATGTTCAACTGTTCCAAGTATCCTATGCCATATCTAGGCATGCCTAGTGGTCTCAGATTGCTGAATATTTCTGTAAGCTGGGGATCCTCTTTTTCCAAATAAGGTAGGCTATGCATCATTAACACATGGTCAGACTTGTGAGGAAAGGGAATGTCTGAACATTTGGGATTAGGACATGGATTGACTGATGTAGAAGGTGGGGCTTCTCTAGTCCTTGGATGATGATTATAATGTAGAACAAGTTCCGAAATCTGGCTAAGATTTACATTTGATTCATAGTTTGGATAGATGACTTCTACAGAAGAAAAATTAACTAACTGGGAAAAATCAAATAAGTCAATATGCTGACAATGAATAGAAGAACGAGAAGAGCGAGCAATATCAATTTCTTTAGGATTTCTGTACAAAGGGGAACTTCTACAGAGCTGACTTATGCTTCTGCGATCAATGGTCGATCTTCTGGGAAAATAAATTATAGCAGAAGATTGTTTTTCTTGGACATTGGTAGAATTAATACTTTGCATACCAGGAGGCTTGGGATTTTGAACAATCCAGTGTTTAGGGAAACTCAGATCTTCCCATCAGATTGTTTGGTGTTCAATCTTTTGATTTTTTGAATCTTTAAGAACTACCACACTGGATTTGGAATCTTGAATCAAAGTATGGAAGACTGTAGGATATAGGGTTTTGTTATGCCTGAAACACCCTCTTGTATGAATGGCTATATTGTGTCTCTTTTTCCTCATATCAAATCCAAATGTCTGGATCTGTAGCTGTAATATGTATTTTATAAACTCGTTGAATACATATACAAAGAATTTAGGATAACAATAAAAATAAACCAGACCATTCCACAGTGGAGCAACTATTCCTCCTATCACTAAGTCAGTATACTTATTATGGGTAAGATCTCTGATTGTGGCAAGTACAAAGGTTTCTAGCCCTCTATGGGTCAAAGCATTTATTCCTACCTGAATACATCCCAAACAAATATAATGGGTGTTTAGCCTTTTGGCTTCAACTTGAAGAATTTTTGGATCAAGGAGAGGAATGGATTGCACACAATCAGAATTTTCTTGGATTTGGCTTATGGTTTCCTTTATGGAAATTCTAGTAGCGGAAATTAGATGAAATGTAGACAAATTAGAATATACATCAAATGCATTTATATTTGGCAACTGTCATCTAGGAGATGGTTTACACTCTAAATATTCAAGCTCAGCTGAGTTTATAACATGGCTAGATGATGAAGCGAACATATCTCTGAGAGGATTTTCTTCAACTTTATCCTTCTCATCTAATTCTCGGAAAGTGAATTTCCCTACTCACCTCCCCCAAGTGTGTGTATGAAATTTGTCTTGTAGTTGGTTTCTTTGAAAAGCTTTGGTATTTATTTCATAGGAGGCTTCAACAAACAAAGGTTTGTTGGAAGAATATTTCTTAGTGTTGTGCACTTGGTTTAGAAAAGCTTCAAGAAGTTTTTCTTTCATCTCACCTTCATCAAGTGCACAGATCTGGGACAAAACTTTTAGCTTGGCATCTTTAGAAATTTTGGCCATCAGAACTTTTTCTTTATGTTGCTGTATGTGAGTGGATTCTTCATTCTCAGAAAAACTATCATCAGAAAAGTCAGATTCAGAAGAATATTTAGAATTACATTTGTCTGAATTAGAACAAAAACATGTGGTCATTTGAGCATGGAGCTCTTCATATGAGGAATCAGAATGAGAACTTTCAGAATCAGAGGTTGTGCCTCTGAGCTATTGTTGTTGTAGTTTTTCACGTATAACAACATTTGGGCAATTTTCAGAATAGTGACTCCTTGACCCACACTTGAAGCACAAGAGGGGAGTCTCAATTTTAATAGATTTTTTGTTTTTAGTGAAGGCCTATGATTTCTTGCCTCTGTTTTTCTTGGATTCTTCACCATCTGGGCATTTATTTGATGTATGGTATGCTTTTCCACACAACCAACAGGTCGGCTTATTCCACTTCTCTTGTTTGGAAGTATGCAAGTGGATGTCAAATGACTCATAATAGTGGGTTCTAGGGACATACTTATAGTATCCCTTCTTGGATCTGTGCTATATCTTCTTTTTACATTTATTATACTTGGCTGGGAAGTCTCTAGATTTATTATTTTCTCTCTTAGCATACTTTTTGGCTTTTCTTCTTTTGACAATAGGATCATCAATAACAAGCCCATATTTACTACAAATTGATTTACTATCAGGCATTTTTGAAAGTTTCTTAAGAGACTTATTTACTTTCCTACTTGTACATAAACCAACCAATGTATTAGTAATTACAACATAAATTTCTCCCCATGTAAAAGATTCGAAAGGCAATTGAAAAGCTTCTTGCCGTCTTAGATAATCTACGAACTTTGAAGGCAAAGCAGCAAGATAGACTTGTTTCCACAGTAAAAATTTTCAATCTTTTACCTCATATATGCACTGTACCCAATCCCTGTGGAAGTATTCAAACTAAGACATTTTATGGCATTTTAGATTCATGAGAATCATCTCATGTTTATTTGCTAACTTAGTTTCAGATCCACACCAATGTTCTATAATCATAGAAGTTAGGGCTCCTATCATGTTATATTGGGGAGTCCCATCAGAGTTATGAATGATATCACCAATATCATCCTTTAACATTTCATTCTCCATTTTTGCAATGAGGGCTGGTGATGTCTATGTTTCCCATGATCTAAGCAAAGTACTAGTAAAACATTGAATTATAGTTTTATAGGCTTCTACTTCATTCTTTCCCTTCAGACACATTAATTTGTATTCTGTGAACATCATATCAATTAACTGTCTGATCTATCCGACACTTAAGTTATATATATTCCATTCCCTGTGAGCTTTTGAATGGAATGTGTGAGTTTCAGAACGTTTTCCTTTACCACTTAAGTCAGGAGTAGGATACCTGGTAAATTGACCCTCTAGTGGTTCATAAATGGGAAACAACTAAGATTCTGAACTCTGAGAAGATTTATGTTCTGGTTCTTTAAATAAGAGAATATTGAGATTTTTTCAGTCTTTTCTAGGGTTTATGTCTCTGCTTTAGGTTGGGTTACTTCTTTGTAAATAATTGAGGAAATATGTCAGTAGGCTTGACAGGATGCTGCATTTTAACACTTCTCTTGTGTAGAAAAGACGTCGGGATAGGCTTATCAACTCTTTTTATTTGAAGCTTCTCAAACTGTACAATAAGCTTCTCAATGAGTCCTTGGGTAGAATGAAATTCTTTGTCTACTTTAGATTCTACTAATTCAATTTTTTCTAAGGACTCTTTGACATAACGTTTCAATGAAGAAGTAGAAAACTGAACATGATTCAGAGAATTATTTACATCAGAAATAGAAACATGAAGACCATCAACATGTTCTTTGACAAAGGCTGCTTCAGCACTATTCATTTCTATACCTTTGATTGTAGTATTTTTCCAATTTATTTGCTTACTGGCCTTTTGAATTCTACCATCAATTCCTAGGGCATTGTCATCTTTAAGAACCAAGGGGATAGCTTTAGCATAGTTTTTTTCTTCTCCTAAAACGATGCCTTTATATGGAAGGAATGTGGTAGTTTTTTCAACTTTACTGCCATTTATAGTAGTCCAAGAGTGTTGGGCTGTGGAAGATGAGACTATATCTGTCATCATAACAGATTATGATTCGACAACCTTTTTCCAGACATAGAGAGATATCCATAAATTGTGGGAGTCCATATATGTCTTCCATTCAGTGGCCAATCTAATTCTTTCTTCTTTAGATGTGCTGAGATCAAAAGATTTAGCATCAGGATGAGTTATTAGATCCCAATTTAACATGGCTTTCATCCATTGGGTATCTATTTTGTATTTATCAGACCCATCCATTATAGAAAATAATTTGTGCATCTCTAGGATTGACGACTTCTTGTAGTCATTAGGAAAATCAATGAATCTAATATTTGAAATTAAAATGTTCAACTGTTCCAAGTATCCTATGCCATATTTGGGCATGTCGGATGGTCTCAGATTGCTGGATATTTCTGTAAGGTGGGGATCTTCTTTTTCCAAAGAAGGTAGGTTATGCATCATCAACACATGGTCAGAATCGCGAGGAAAGGGAATGTCTGAACATTTGGGATTAGAACATGGATTGACTGATGTAGAAGGTTGGGCTTCTTTAGTCCTTAGATGATGTTTATAATGTAGAACAAGTTCAACAAGCTGGCTAAGATTTACATTTGATTTACAATTTGGACAACTGACTTCTACAAAAGAAAAATTAACTAACTGGGCAAACTCAAATAACTCAATATGATGACAATGAATAGAAGAACGAGAAGAGCGAGCAGTATCAATTTCTTCAGGATTTCTGTACAAAGGGGAACTTTTACAGAGCTGACTTATTCTTCTGCGATCGATGGTTGATCTTCTTAGAAAATAAATTACAGTAGAAGATTATTTTTATTGGACGTTGGAAGAAGTAATGCTCTGCATACCAGGAGGCTTGGGATTTTGAACAATCCAGTGTTCAGGGAAACTCAGATATTCCCACCAGATTGTTTGATGTTCAATCTTTTGATTTTTTGAATCTGTAAGAACTACCACACTGGATTTGGAATCTTGACTCGAAGTATGGAACACTGCAGGATATAGGGCGTTGGTATGCCTAAAACACCCTCTTTCTTGAATGGCTATATTGTGTCTCTTTTTCCTCATATCAAATTCAAATGTCTGGATCTGCAGCTGTAACATGTATTTTATATGCTTGTCAAATACATATACAGAGAAGTTAGGATAACAATCAAAATAAACTGGGCCATTTGAAAGTGGAGCAACTATTCCTCCTATCAGTGAGTTAGTATACTCATTATGGGTAAGATATCTGATCGTGGAAAGTATAAAGATTTCTAGCTCTCTATGGGTCAAAGCATTTATTCATACCCGAATACAACTGAAATGAAGATACTGGGTTTTTATCCTTTTGGCTTCTACTTGAAGAATTTTTGGATCAAGGAGAGGAATGGATTGCACACAATCATAATTTTCTTGGATTTTTCTTATGGTTTCCTTTATGGAAATTCTGGTAGCGGAAATTAGAAGAAATGCAGACAAATCAGAAGATACATCAGATGCATTTATATTTGGCAACTTCCATCTAGGAGATGGTTTACACTCTAAATATTCAAGCTCGACTGAGTTTATAACATGGCTAGACGATGAAGCAAAGATATCTCTGAGAGGATTTTATTCAACTTTATCCTTCTCATCTAATTCTCGAAAAGACATAGATCTTCGTGTTGATTCCATTTTTTAACAAAGAATGAGGTTTTGAGTACTAACCTTCATGAACCAGATGACACTTCTGGCTTTGATACCAATTTTATGCAGGGGATTCAGATGAAGCTTGCAACAACAACATAGGCTGACTGGCCTTTTTGAGTCTCTTCTCTGTATATACTTATTCACCCATACACGAACCCATATGTGAAACTACTTAGATATTTCACGCTCTAGCAACCTTTTTCTGTGGCTTCCCTCGCCTTTAATGGTTTGGCATCCCTTCTACCTTTTGGAAAACCTCTAGTGAACCTCTGGTGAAAATAAACAACACAGATACTACCTCAACAGTATTTAATAAGCTCAGAGTTTTTCAGTACTCAAAAATTGCGAAATAAAATCACACTCTTGATTCATCTTGAATTATCAGATTACAGACTCTGTTGTTCTTTCCTCAGATAGAATTTGATGGCTTTTACTAGTGTTTTCTTCTTAATAAATAAGATAGCTTTCCGGAGGCTACCTGGTCGATTCACAGACTCAATCTTTGAACAAAAACAAAACGCACATATCGAAAATCCTATGTATTTCGGTCACTTTAGGTTCTTACTAGTGCTTGCACACTGATACGTAGGCTTCTCAGAATAACCTAATGATAGGGATCTGAATTTACTTCGTGATGCAATCAGATCAGGGTCTCAGCCTGCAGATGCATAGCAGGAAGTGAAATAACTTAGACTCTCTAAACTCAAAACACAATGACTCTTCGACTCTCTAATTCTCACACTCGATGCCTCAAATGAGCCTTACTCTCTTTCTTTTATAGGGAGTGAGAGGGGACAAACAATTGAGAGTTGGGTCCATAGTTACTTAGTACATACATCAACTGATTAGGTAGATGTGGGTCAAATCCCACTAGTTATCGGAGAACTGCTCCGAGTCTCCTGATAAGATCAAATCTTGGTACTAAGAAAATCATGATAGGACATTGTGGATACTTTTATTCAAAAAGCCCACGAGAAAAATATCAAAGGAATATTTACATAGTGGAAGCTTTTTACCGGAAAGCCCACGAGAAAACCAGTCACTTTAAGCCTATGACTGGACATCAAAACAATGTGGAGACTTTTATATGGAGTCCACAAGAACCATATTATGAGGGATCATCAAGAGTAGTGATTCCAGGAAAACGAAATATTTTATATAGTGCCTCATCCCAGGCTTTGGTGTATATTCGTCTGACAATAATTGGTATATTTAAAATAATTTGGTGCTTGATTTTTGTCATGAATAACCACTCATAATGCCTGATCATATATTGATTTCAGATTTCATGATCATGAATTCTTTGGAGGTCACCGACATGTTACAAGGAATGTGAAAAAATTCAGGATTTTTTTTTTCAAAACACCAGTTACAGTGCAACTGGAAATAGGATTCATAATAAGAAGGATCAATGGAAGTTTTATTGACTCCAAAGTCATTCAACCATTCTTTTAGCCCTTCTCTCTGCTTATTTCTTTGCATAACCCATGTTGGTCCAAACGTTATTTTTTTACAATGGGTTTCATCTTTTCCATCTATATTTAGAATATCCCACCAGATTTTTTTGTATCCTAAAAAATTATAAATGGTTTCAGGAAAAATAATAGAAGGATAATTTCATGGCCATAATGAAAAATTATTAGTCCATGTAGGATCTCTGGTTCTGTTTATACAAAAATATTTATGATAAAATCTGCACCTATCCCCTCCTTCAGTCCAGATCATGGTGATGTCGTGAAAATTTTTGCTTAAGGCCTCTTCTGCTAGATTTGCTGCAATCATACTCCTGGAATAAATCATGTCATGGATCCATTTATTTCCTTTTGGATACACCTTTCTTTCAGGAACTAATTGTAGGATATCAGTATGTGGCTGTAAATTGGCATCCAAAATTTTTGTATTCCTGAGTTGCCATGTTGGCTTCCATTGATCATAGTATTCCCGCCAACTTTTGTCATTAGGAATAGATATGAGAATTTATTTATGATGGTTTGGATCCCATTCTATAACAATTAATATGATATGTACAGGCTGTATATATTCTCTGCTCAAGAAGATAAGAAGACTATTTTCTGCACCTTTAATATGTTCTACTTAAAATTCAAAATTTGCAAAAAGAGTTTGCCATCTGGAAAACTTGGCCTCACTTGGTTTTTTAATATCCTTTGTCAAGACATTTTTGAGAGCAGAGGCATTTGTTCTAAGAAAAATAATTTTATTTACAAGATGGATTTCAAACTTATCTACTGAATTCCAAGCAGCTTTTACCTCCTTCTCAATGGTGGAATAATTTGTTTCAGCTGGGCTCCAAGTGCCTGATGCAAATTGTACAATATGTTCTTTGCCTTCTTTTACTTTCTTGAGGATGCCTCCCCATCCTTCCTTACTGGGATCATATTCAACAATTTTAAAAGTATCATCATCAGCAACAAATAAAATAGGAAGGGTTTTCACCTTAGACTTGATCTTTCTGGCTGTGGCAGTATGGGCTTCAGTTCGTGGCATGGGATTTTTCTTCAACCTTTGATTGAGCAAAGATCAATATTTATCACAATCTTGATAAAAGCTATTGATATAATTGAGACAACCCAAAAATATTTGTAATTGGGTTTTATCTGTAATAATGTCTGGAAAATTTTCAGCAAATTCCTGAGCATGTCTTTGCAAAGAGATTTGGCCATCATTGATAGTGTGGCCAAGGAACTTGATGGAAGTCTGGAACAATTATATCTTCTTTTTTCTTAAAAAAAAGCCATTTATTTTGACCATTTGGAGAAATATATTTACATGTTTAAAGTGATCATGCAAATTTTTTGAAAAAACTAAAATATCATCAATATATACAAGCAACCATTCGAAGTATGGTTTAAATATTGAGTCCATGACCTTCTGGAATTTAGATGGAGCATGCTTTAATCATAAAGGCATGACATTCCATTCATAGTGACCTATAGGGACACTGAATGCAGTCTTGAACTTGTCTTATTCTTTTATTGAAACCTGCCAAGAACCAGATTTCATGCCAAATTAGGAGAAGATCTTCGCACCTGCAATCCTTGCCAATAAATCACCTTTGTGAGGAATAGGATAGGTATTTTTTGCAATAACAGAATTCAGAGGTTTATAATTTATAACTAATCTAGGAATTTCTCTGATTTGTTCTGATCTTTTTTTGACATAAAAACCATAATAGTTCCAAGGATTTTGAGATTCTCTAATCAATTCCTTATCCATCAAATTTTTGATCTCCTTGTTGCACAAATCTCTGTATTCTTTATTCATGGGAATTTCCTTACTTTTGCATGGTCTTCCTTCATATTCTGATTTATAAGCCAATTCAACAAAATACTATTTTCTGTGCCAGAAAAGGCATTAGGTTCTTCTGCACAAAATTATTTTTCAATTTTTTTCCTGAATTCAGAGATATTTTGCTAAATAACTGGAGAAAGGAGTTGTTCTCCAACTTTCATAGTTGCCTTCAAATCTTTTAATTCCATCAACTTACTACTAGCCTTTTCAAGTTGTTCCATGGCCTGGACCATGGTAGAAACTCTGGGAGTAGATATATATGGAAACTTGATCATTTTGCAACTCCCATCGGACTTTGGCATAGTAATAAAATAACCAGATCTGTTGTTAGAAAGCCTGGTTGAACCATGTGGTTCTACAACTGCTAAAAACACATTGCCTAGAATGCTATCAATAGGAATTTTTGCAACTGCAAATTTCAACTTAATGTAATGTTCATCAAAGCAAATAATAGTCTGAGGAACTTCATAATGCAAGTCTTTATTTCCCATCCCAATGACTTGTCTGATTGATCTTACCCAATATTTGGCTGGAATAATCTTGCTATGTAGCACATTCACATCTGCACCAGAATCAATTAATGTTTTAAGGGAAAACATTTGTCACTCAATACAGATGCCAAGCATAACATGATGCTGCTGGTACTGGATGGTTAGAATTCTCATATCTCTACATTATGAACTAGATGACAATATACTTAATTACTTTTTATGTTTCACCCAATCACCTAAGGAAAACAATAGAGACATTGAAATCCAATTTTACATATTTTAAATAATAGTCGAAAAGTTAACAGTACATATCAATAAAGTAAAATCATAATTTAAGAAAGAAGTTCAACTAGAAAATAAACATTTCCAGTTAAGGATTAATTTTGAGCTCATTACGACTAACAAATAAAATATCCTCAAAATGAATACATTAGCACAACCGAGAGTAAACGATGTTGAATCATTTTTGTTAATAGATTGTTAACATAACTGTTTACATGAATCTTGTTTATAAAGAGCAGCACATAGCTGCACTTACCCAAGATATCATGCTTGGTGGTTGAAATAAGAACCACAACATCTACAACATTGTGGAGGTAGAAGTGTTTATGCAAGGGAAATCAGTCATCAATCAAAACACGTAGACCTATACAATAGGCTTTGACAGATACTGCTACTTATACTTTTGAAATAATTTTGAAAACAAAATTTTGCATTTAATCATGCAACTTCACATAGATACTAACAAAATAAAATAACCTGCTGAAATAACCATTATTTCATTATGTTTTAATACATATGTCATAAAAGTGGAAATAAGAGATTCAAAATATGAATTAATAGAATGATTATAAATTATTTTTTTCAATAATGATTATATATATATTATTCAAAGCTCAATTAATAAGTAGTTAAAATGGATTGCTAGAGTTTTGCCTTGGCAAGAACTAATAAACATTATAAAAGCTATGTAAAATAGTCAAAATAGATTTCTATAATTTTAATTTGGAAAGGACTAAGAACATAATAAAAACTATATAATAATTAATTACCAAATATTAAAAAAAAAATATTAACACATCAAAATTTCAATTAAAAAATACTTATCTTTATTACCATTTAGATCCATTGGATAATGATCAATTCATTTAAATCATTTCAAGTCTCTCTCTTTCCAATCACACATGTGACATAACATAACATCTAGTATGTGGGAGTCCAACAATGCCATATTATCCATTTATTGAAATAAATTTGTGGTTTTCGAGACATGAGAGACGATTTCCTTCCACATTTTTCCCATCTTACATCACTTTTTGGCTTTGAGCCACATTACTATCATATACCTGATTCCCTAGTTGTCTTTTCCATCACATATAGTGATTTCCCCATTTTCTAATCTTAGCTAGCGCTTAGGTATTTGAAGTTCAATGATGACCATGACGGTGGCATAGAGATGGCCCTTGTTGTCTAAACATTTTAGTGATAATAACGCAACCTTCATGGAAACCAATCTTCCATTTACAATGAGAGTGCCCCATGTAGGGTTGATATGTAATGGAGATCCAATATCTTTCAAAGAAAAACTTAGTCTTATCTTGGTACCTGTTGGTTGCTTTAATTGTTTTAGCAATTCAAGCTTCACATAAATTCTCAATCCGGGAAGGTCTGTTTATTCCAAAGACAATTACGCATTGTATATGCTCAATTCCAAAAGAAAAATAATGTTGTAGTAAAAGTCACACAATTATCAATCATACAAATCTAACTATTCACACCCTGCTTTTACCAAAGATGAAGTCTACTTGTGTTATAGTAGAAGCAATTCCTCTATTGCAGTCTTTCAAGAATCCTAATGAAAGGAGATCACTCTGCAGGAAAGGAAACCAATCAACCATAACAGGGACCAGGACCCTATTCCTTCAAATAGGAACTTCAACACCTGCTGCCTGACACTAGTCACACTGTAGAAAAGATAAATTCAAGAAAACAGGACCCTATTCCCATGAACAGGAACCTTCAGCACCTGTCTCCTGATACTAATCACACTACAGGAAAAAGGGAGTCAACCAATGGGGAACAGGACCCTATTCCTTTGCACAGGAATCTTCAGCACCTGTTTCCCAACATCAATCATACATTCAAACAGATAACAGAAAAATATCTCTTGGCTTCTTTAAGAATGAATGTTACCAAACTCATGCAGCGTTAAAGAAAACAGAGTGCTTAAAGAGCTACAGAACTATGCAAATGATGCTTCAGTAAACAGAATTAAATTAAGGTGCAAATATCATAAATAAATTCAACAAACTACAGGAGCAATCGGGTGAATCTTGTGATGAAGGCGGGCCCTTTCCTTCTCACAAGATTCCCCAGGGAAAGAGTTAAATTGAAGCGCTCAAAAGAAACCTTTATTCATCTGTCAAAAAGGAATGATACATTACAATGGAGTCTAGCTCCTTTCCGCTCAAAATAATGCTCTCCTGTAGTCTCTAACTCCCCTTCTAATGATGATGTCTCCTCTTTTTAAAGAGGAGACATCTATTACAGTTACATCAGAGAAAATCTATATTTATCCAAATCTGTTCTTCTATCTTAAAACAGGGTCCTTCTGTTCTTCCATAGAAAGATATTGTTACAATAGATATAGAAAAAGTGTTGTCTTCAGAACAATCCGTGTAACCACTTCCTTGTTTGTCTTCGTTTTGTTTCCATTGTTCCCAAAATACTCTTCCAGAATCGCAAATCACGAGTAGTGACGGAATTTACGTGCCCGCTGATTGTTTCAGCAACGGAGTCGACTGTTTCAGCAACGGCCGATTGTTTCAGCACAACACGTTCCTTATCATAAATTATCTGCGATCTTTTAGACTTGTGTTAGCAACAATCTACCTTCGATTAATGATGAAATATAAGAGTAATGTGAAATTATATGTAAACAGATTAAATATATAGTAAAGAGAGGCATTTCATATACCTTTGGATAAAATGGATGGAAATGATAATGGAACCCTTTTTAAATATAGTTATAAAGGGTAAAGTGGTGTCAA
Source organism: Pinus albicaulis (assembly GCA_034641835.2). Lineage (NCBI taxonomy): Eukaryota > Viridiplantae > Streptophyta > Pinopsida > Pinales > Pinaceae > Pinus > Pinus albicaulis. Next base: position 459,229,609 of record CM076569.1, on the reverse strand, counting down.
TATGTATGGTAAAAATGGTACATTGTGAGGTCCTAACATCCCCCCTAGCTGAAAGGGTTGCATGTCCTCAGGCAACTGTTAGTCCGAGTCAGAGTCTGAGTACTGACTCTTTGCATGCAAGTTGCTCAAGCAGTAACTGTGGAAGGTGGCTTCTGTCGAAGCTCGGAATCCCTGGTTGTTCTGCAATCTCTGCCATGCTACTACCTCATCCCTATTATCCAATTGGTAGTGAGACTGGTATTGTTCTGCCGACATCCATAAAATTGGGAAGTGAAAATGATAACCAATCCAGTTCTCGGCACATTGCTGAATGCATCTGATGTAGTTTGGTACCTTGGATAGTGCAATTTGAAGATTATCAGGGCTAAAAGGGTGATACTCTTGTCTTTCCTTACATGACTATTGCCAGAACATGGTGTTGGCCTTCAAGGCAGCAGTTTCCTTGACTCTGATTAACTAATGACACTTTAGAAGTGTTGAGGCTTGCAGTTGTTGTATGTAGCGGCGCATTCCTGGCTTCTGCAAAAATCGGTGATATTCTGCTACAAAAATGGCCGGATTTGAAGGTTCCGGTCTAATCCAAAGGAGGCGATTCTCCTCATTATGCCTACTTGCAATAAAAGCAGTTTTCCATGTGATTTGATTGGCAAGAAATGAAACAAATGCCCTAATTTGTACATCACCAACAATTGGAGTGAGATTGACCTGTCTATTCTCACGCATAGCCTCATTATGAAGATAGAGTTCACATAACAAATTTTGGTCACTAGCGGGGGCCTCAACAAAAGTTTTGACAAATTGTTCCGCTGTGAGTAATTCATGAGGTCTCCCATCCTTAATTGCCTTCAATTGAGAATAAACAAGACGTTTAGAAAGGAACAAAGAATAATTCAAGGAGGGTTTCCGGGTAGCTAACAATTTTTGCACTAATGAAAACATCAAAACCAGTTTCTCTTTTAATTCCTTAATTTCTTTCTTAGAATCCTTGAGCTGTTGCAGTGTCTGCTCCCAATTATCCCAGTTGGCATACATCTGATTCTGCCAGGCCAACTTATGCTGTTGTAATATTTTATCTTGATCCACATCATACTGCTTATTCCAGTTATTCATTATTTCTAATTGTTTCCATGGTGGGGTCTGTGTCCCGGCATTATAAGTACTGGGTTGGGGCATCGTCTGAGTAGCTGAACTGACTAACAAAGGGCGGGATATATGTGGTTTGGTTTCTTTTTCCAGACTTTTTGAGGGCCCTGCTAGTTCTTGTGTGACAGTAGGGCGTTCTTCTTTGATTACAACTGATGTGGTTGCCTCAGGCACTGGAATTTTGACTATTTTGTATCCTGCCTGTTGGTAAATGTTTCCACATTCATGGCACATGTATTCTCTACATGGATCCTTCTTTTGTGCTGATGCTGTGTGTGCCAACATGTAGAGATTTAATTCTCTATCAAAGGCTTCCCTTGCCATTATCAATTCTTTCTTATAGGCCTCTAGTTCTGACTTCAAAAACTCATTTTCCTCCAATAAAGATGCCATAGTGGGTGAACCCTGTGTGTTGGTTGATTTTGCTGGAGTTGACTGCTGATCCACGACTGTAGCTGGTTCTTGTGTTTCAGCTATAGCTGGCTTCCTTGTATTATCATTCTTGGTGTATGATTGTTGTACCTCAGTAGCTGGTTCTTGTGTTTCAGCTTCTTGGTAAGTAACTAGTTCTTGTGGAGAAGTTACTGTTTCAGTACTAAATGATGTCATATTACCCTGGGCATCTGGTTCTTGTGGAGCAGTGCCGCAGGACGAGACGGGTAATGATTGGGGAATTTGGAATGGTGATGAGGATTGAAGTTTTAACAAGATAGTCGCAGGGTTAGGGGAAATGGGAGTGACTTCAGTTTCAACAGTCATTTTCATTTTCCTCCTAGGTAGTAAAGCAGAAAATTCAGTGACTTTCCTTTTATTTGTAGGAGAAGATTCTTTTCTAGGGGAAGGGCTTTCGGAAGAGGTGACAGCTTGGGATGTGGCCCTTGTTTGTCTTTTTGAGACAGAGACTGTTGGGGTTCGTCTCTTCCTTTTATGAGTAGGGGGAGATGGGGGTGTTTCAGCTTGAGAGTCATCGCTAGAGATGTGGACAGTGGGAAGGGGTGACTCTGCTAAATGGGATGAACTTGGGGGTAGGTCAACTATTTCTGAGGATGGGATCAATGGGGTCAGGGATATCTTCCAGTTGCCTTTCATAAGAACTTTCGGGAGTTTCTTGGGGACTTCTGGCTTGCTGGGAAATTTCGGCTTGTTGGAGAAGGAGGAGTGGATTATTGAGAGGGGGATTTTGCTGAGAAAAACCCCTATGAATTAATAATTGACATAAACGATGATGGGTAAGGGATAGTAATTGGAATTTTACCCGTTTACAGTAATATGACATGTTTTTAATACAACCAAGTAGATAATAAGGAATATTAACTAATCGACCATGCTGCAAATGATTCATTAAAACGAATTCATGTTGATAGACTACCTGGTAACGCCCCTCGCAAGTCAAATAGTGTTTTATGAATTCAGCTACTGTTGGCCATGGGCGAGGTAATGAATGCAGACTTATACCGTGACCTTTATGTTCAACCTGTTCCTCTGGAAGAAGGAAATCTTGTTGTGCATTTAAAATGACTTGTTTCCTGCTGAACCATCGAGCACCTGTGACCGGAAACCCTGAGACTTGTGCTATATCTTCCTCTGTGACCGAAATTCGGACCCCTTGAACCACGGAGTAGTCTTCCTGAAAATTTTGCGCAAACTCTAAAACTTGCTGAGGATCAAATTCTCCTAACCTTTTGAAGTATGTTATCCATCCTGCCTGCTGAAAAATTTGGTAGGCCTCCGGGAACAATTCAAGAAGAGTTATCGAGCTAGGCTCATGTCTGATAGCTGAACCTCCCATAGCTACTAACTTGAGTCACATGCGGAGGCGCAGAGAACAGAAACACAGGCTTTGGTCAAGCTAATCGTTGCAACAGAGGATATGGAGTTTCAATGACGATGGAAATAATGGATATGAAGAGTGACGGTGGATTGGATAGTGTGGAATGATGATTTAGTTTTCGAAATTCCCCCCTTACGTATGATGAAATGATTTTTAAGTGTGCGGGGATTGTAATCATTATGAGCAAGATCCTCTCTTTAAAATATTATTTAACTGTATTACATAAAAACCACATACCTTATATTTTTACCTTTGTTTTTATAATTTGAAGTATAGAGTGCTTCATAATGGCTTGATACTAATGGAAGAATCTTTAAATTTCTCTGAAATGTAGAACAAGAGCATATCAGGATCTGCTCAATATTGAATAATATTCACCCAAGGGATCTGAAAAAGTGGAGAACTGAAAAACTTGTGTAGCAGAGGAAAGAAATGGTGCTTTAATAATGAAAATATGAATGTCGGGTTGCTGAAAGTGGTGTTTCAGCAATGGAAAAATGAATAACATGTTGCTGAAAGTGGTGTTTCAGCAAAGGGAAAAATAAGGAAAATGGAATTAAATGATTTGGATTTAAGAAAATTGGGAGAAGTACTTGCTGAGGGAGAATTTCAGTAGAAGGGAATGGGAAATACTGGCTAAAAGATGGTATTTTGGGAATAGGTAGAAATGGGGAAAAATGGAAAAGGAAAGATGGAGTAATGGGATAAGTGATAAAAGGGATATTGCTAGGAAATGGGTTGAAACGAAGGGAAAAAAGCTTATGTGATTGAAGCTTCAGGTCTTCTTGTGATGAATCTGTCCTCCTTAATGAGTTCTTCCATAATCTGCAAAATTCAATTGTAACATGCCAACCCTTGACATGGATTGTTAGTTTTTAATATAATCTAATGCTAGAAATATAGTGCAGAAAATTAAATGCTGTGAGGAGCAGAAGACTCCCCTAGAAAAAGATAATGTGTATCAGTCATGCAAGCAGCCTTGAAATCCTCTTTAGAAACAGGGCGCTGGTACAAACGAAGCCTATGACCATTTACTAGTAGAGGTGTTTTAGAATCATCAATTGTTAAAAGTCTTACTGTTCCATTAGGAAAAACAACATCTACTTCATATGGTCCAAGCCATTGTGTACGTAGCTTACCCTGAAAGTTTTCAAACCGAGAGTCATACAATAAGGCCCAATTACCTTTTTGGAACTGCTTGTGTTTGATGATTTTATCACGCCACTTCATTATTTGTTGTTGAAACTTGGTTGTTTGGTGAATGGCATCTAATCTCTTTTCATCCAATTCAAAAATTTGTTGCAACCTAGATGTCTGCACATCAGTCAAATCAAGATTAACAGCTAAAGCAGTTCTTAGAGTTTTAATTTCAAATTCCATAGGAAAAACAACATTTTTACCATAAACCAATTCATAGGGAGAAAAACCTGTAGTGTTTCTCCCGGTATTTCTGTAAGCCCATAGTGCTTCAGGGAGCCTTTGAGACCAATCCTTCCAGTTATCCTTCACTGTTTTAATTAGAATGGCTTCTAATACTTTGTTTGTGCTTTCCACCTGCCCATTGGCCTGAGGGTGGTATGGTGTAGTCATTCTATGATGAATATGATATTTCTGAAGGGTAGATTTAAAACCATGAGAATTGAATGGAGGTCCTCCATCTGTAACTAGCTCTCTAGGAATTCCAAATCTAGTGAAGATCTCTTCAAATAAGAAAGCTAGGACAACTTCTTCATTGGCTCTAATAAGTGCTTTGGCCTCCACCCATTTAGTCATATAGTCTGTAGAGACTAATATATAAGTTATTTGATTGGATGAAGGATTAATGGGTCCTATGAAATCCAAGGCCCATCTTTCAAATGGTTCAGATACTACCTGGGGATTTAATGGCATTTGATCTCTACGATTGGGTTGACCCATTCGCTGGCAGCTGTCACAAGCCCTCACATATTTCCTTGCATCCTTAAATAATGAGGGCCAATAGTAACCCATCCTCAAAATTTTGTGTGCTATTCTTTTATCAGCAAAATGCCCTCCGCAAGGGCCATCATGACAAGCTTTTAGTATGTCGTACACTTCATCCTCCCTAATGCATCTTCGGATTTCCTGATCAAGTCCTGTATAGAAAAGACACCCACTTATCCAGCTATACCTGGCACTTTGTTGAAAAATTCTTCTCTTTTCTCTGTATTACAGGTGTGATGGTAATTTTCCTGCAACCAAATAATTGGCAATATCTACATACCACAGAGAGTGAGCAGAGACTACAAATAAATACTCATCAAGAAAGGAATCATCTACTGGAATATTATTATCAGTTTTTAACCGTGAAAGGAAATCAGCCACCACATTTTCTTTACCAGGCCAATCTACAATTGTAATATCAAACTCCTGCAGTAATAAGAGCCATCTGGTAACTCGAGCATTTGTGACAGATTTGTTCATTAAATACTTAATAGCCGAGTGGTCAGTGTGGAAAAAAGTAGAATAAACAGTGATATAATGTCGAAATTTATTAATGGCATAAATTACTACAAGAAACTCTTTTTCGGTAACTATATAATTAAGCTCAGCAGGGGTCATGTTCTTACTGATAAAGTAGATAGCATAAGGAAGATGATTCTCCTCTTGTCCCAAGACAGCTCCAATTGCAGTGTCTGAAGCATGAGAACATATATGAAAAGGGAGGGCCCAATCAGGTCCCCTCGAAATAGGAGCGATAGATAACTGATGCTTCAGTTCTACAAAGGCTTTCTAGCAAGGATTAGTCCACTTAAATTCAACATTTTTCATAAGCACCACAAATAATGGAGAAGCTATCTTAGAAAAATATTTAATAAATCTTCTGTAATATCCAGCATGTCCTAGAAAACTTCTCACATCAGTTTGTGTTTTAGGAACAGGAAGATTCTGAATGACCAGTATTTTAGATGGGTCTACCTGAATACCTTGAGATGAAATAAAATGTCCAAGCACTACTCCTTCACTCATCATCATATGACATTTTTCAGTACTTAAGGAGAGGTGAGCTTGTATACAACGTTTAAGTACCTTCTCAAGATTTTGTAATGCATCTTCAAAAGACACACCATAAGGAGTAAAATCATCCATAAATATTTCCATAGAGTCATTCAGCATATCAGAAAAGATTCCTATAACAGCCCTTTGAAAAGTTGCTGGTGCATTACATAGCCCAAATGGAAGAACTCTATAAGCAAAAGTTCCCCAAGGACCGGTGAAAGTGGTCTTGTCCTGGTCTTGGGGTGCAATTCTAATTTGGTTATACCCACTGAATCCATCTAGAAAAGAAAAGAATTTCTTCCCTGACAGACTATCCAACACCTGATCAATGAAAGGTAAAGGAAAGTGATCCTTTTGAGTAGCTTTGTTTAAGGCTTTGTAATCAACACACACTCTCCATTTGCCGTTTTTCTTAGGAACTATTACCAATGGGAAAACCCATTCACTGTCAGATATGGGGTATATAAATCCTGCATTAAGAAATTTCTGAAGTTCTTCTTTAACAATTTCCCTTAAATTAGGGTTCATTCGTCTTTGGGGTTGACAGACTGGTCGGCATCCTTCTTTAATATAAATTCGGTGAGTACATAATTCAGAAGAGATTCCTTTCATATCCGTGTAATCCCATGCAAATGCTTCCTTATTTTCACATAATAACTTCATTAACTGTTGTGTTTCAGCAACTGTTAGATCAGGATTTATGTTTAATGTCTTTCCAGGTTCGATTTCGACTGTAATGCTTTTAGATGAGATGGTGGTTAATGTCTGAGATAAATCTTCAGATTCAATTTTTTCCTAGGTATCTGTTTCAAAAATTGCAGTCAATTGATTGTGTGTTTCAGCAATTACAAAGGAAGGTTCACAAATAAAATTATTAATTATTTCATCCTCTGTATTGTCTTTAAGAGTTAAGGCTTGTTCGATATTTAAAATGGGCTAAATAGCATTATCATTATAATCCATCCACATAGAATCTTCATTATTAATTATGAGTGTAGCATGAGGATAAAGAGTAAGCTGTTTGGTTTCATAACCATTAGAAATTGTCATTGAACCGGATCTGCAACTGATAAAGGCATCGGCTGTGGCTAGCCATGGCCTCCCTAGAATTAAATGATGTCCCCCCAGCTTTGTTTTAGTTTGTAATACGACAAAATCAGCTGGGTAATTCCAGGATTCAACTAAGATAACTAGATCTTCAACAACTCCTTCTGGTTTAATTGTAGAACGGTCAACCAACTCTAGGATAGTTGGTGTATCTCTGATTGTGTTATTCAGCTGTAACAATTGTGAAGTTTCAAGAGTCATTATGTTTATTGCAGCACCTAGATCTACCAGAACTTGAGGAATCATCGTTTTACCAATTTGAACTGTCACGGTAGGATGGCCGAGGTCACCATATTTCACAGGAGGGGTTTTTCCAGACATTAATGCAGATAAGTCACCCATCACATCAACTGTAAGGGGATATTTAGTTTTCCTACCAGGTTTCTTAACACAAATATCCCTTATGGTTTTGGCATAAATTGGTACATCTCTCAGTGCCTGTAAAAGTGGAATTTTAACATACAAGTTTTGCAATTCCCCTAAAAGATTAAAAGTAGGTGTTTTAGGCGTTCTAGTTAAAACTAAACGCTCGGGGAATGGTGGTTCTGTTATTTCGATACCCTTGTTAGAGGGTGGTTGTGCTTTCTTATGTTTCTCAGTTTCCTCTTTATCAGAATCAAAAGAGGTTATATCATCAATAATATGTTCTACTATTTTCCCGGATCTTAAATGAATATCATTACATTGCATAGTAGGAAATATAGGCTGATTCTGAATATCAATGACTTGCACAAATTTATTATTGGGGTTAGGATTTGGTTGCACAGGTATCTGGGGTATCATTTGATTATTTGGTGGAGCATTTGATGGCATAGGAAGTGGTTGTTGAAATTGAGGAAACTGATTTGGATACGGGAGTTGTTGGCTTCTCCAATTTGAATTCCAAGGGTTAAAAGAAGATGGCTGTTGTGGGGGCCAAGGAGTCCACATTGCAGGATCAAAAAAGGGAGGGTTTGATTGTTGCATGGGTGGGAAATTCATCTGATTAAAGGGTGGGTATTACATTTGATTAAAGGGAGGGTAATTTGTCTGACTGAAAGCAGAATAATTATTCCAACGATTAAATGGCATACTCTTGGTTGCCATTGTCCTCTTGGTTGCCATGATTAATTATGTCCTCTTGGTTGCCATTGTCTTCTTTGTGTTAGCAGGTAAACTGCTTCAGCTTCTTCTTCTGTTGGCTGCAGTGCTGCCTTTATTCCTGGTAGAGAGGGACATTGTTGTGTTTCATAATCTTTCTCACAAAAGGTGCAGATTGGTATTTTGTCCAATGGGCATTCCCTTAGTGGATGTTTGTCTCTACACTTCGGGAAAAAGACAACCAGAGTTGCTTCTGCTTCAACCTGCTTCTTTTTAACCTGCAAGGTGTCAATTTATGAAGCAAAAGAACTTAACATCTCAGTTTTAAATTCTTCAAGTAAATTACCTATTTCAGCTCTTGTTGCTCCCCCACTGGCTGATTTCTGCACTCTTGAATAGGTGGGATCTCTGTTACTTACTCTGTTCTTTGCAGCTCCCCTTGAACATATTTTACAAAGTTCAACAATCTCATCATATGATTGTTTAGATATATCTCCCTTGCCAAGAATGTTTAACATATCTAGAAAATCATCCCTTAATCCTCTAAGTAATATTGTTTTGCGAATTTCCTTACTTATATTCGGATGATCGGATCTCTATAGATTATACTGCAGCCTTTCTACATAGTCCTCCAGATTCTCGTCCAGCTTTTGTGCCATATTGAATAGTTCGTCCCTCTTTTCTCTCGTCCGACAATAGTCTTGATATTTAAGCAGAAATTTCTGTTTCATCTCTTCCCATGTTGTGATTACCTGAATCCCAAGGCTCATGAACCATCTTAAAGCATTTAATTTTAATGTTGCTGGAAACAGTTTCAACTTCTGAGCATTAGTAACATAATCATAACTTCTGCATAATATATCAAATTCAAAAAGAAATTCATCCGGATCTTCAGAGGATAAACCATGGAAGTTAGGTAAAGCTGACAATGGAATATTCTTCATAGGAGTTGTTCCTCTAGGGAGATCACTGATAGGAAATCCCAAGGTAGAGAGAGAATTTTCATCCCTTCCTTCTCCTTCAGGATCTACACGTCCTCCACCAAAGAATTCTTCGTTGTTTCCTTCCATTGGCTGTTCTCCTATTGCACTTGCTCGATCGTAAAGATCTTCTACTGGCTCCTCAATGTTTTCCACTGGTCGTCCCACACTCTCTATTAGTTCCTCAACGTGCTCTGCTGATTTGATAGCACTTTATTCTGACTCTCCAGCACTGATTTCTGGTCCTTTAATATTCGTTACCGGCTCCTCTATGTTTTCAGGGCCCACAACTTCCTCTGTTTTGTAATCCGATTGAGGGGAGTGCTGAAGTTTTGGTCTTCGAGAACTTAATCTCTGTGATGATTCAGATTTTGATACAATCTCGTCAATGAAAGTCTTTCTTCCTCCCCTTCCTTTGCCCTTGCCACCTATAGGGTTAGTTTTCTTTTGGGTTTCGTGTCCTCTCATACAATCTGCACATCTAGAAAGAAAATATTAATGCTTTTGAAATCTATAATTTCCTTCCCCGACAACGACACCAAAATGTTGGTCACTTTAATTGTTTTAGCAATTCAAGCTCCACATAAATTGTCAACCCGGGAAGGTCTGTTTATTCCAAAGACAATTACGCACTGTATATGCTCAATTCCAAAAGCAAAATAATGTTGTAGTAAAAGTCACACAATTATCAATCATAAAAATCTAACTATTCACACCATGCTTTTACCAAAGCTGAAGTCTACTTGTGTTATAGTAGAAGCAATTCCTCTATTGCAGTCTTTCAAGAATCCTAATGAAAGGAGATCACTCTGCAGGAAAGGAAACCAATCAACCATAACAGGGAACAGGACCCTATTCCTTCAAATAGGAACTTCAGCACCTGCTGCCTGACACTAATCACACTGTAGAAAAGATAAATTCAAGAAAACAGGACCCTATTCCCATGAACAGGAACCTTCAGCACCTGTCTCCTGATACTAATCACACTGCAGGAAAAAGGAGAGCCAATCAATGGGGAACAGGACCCTATTCCCTTGCATAGGAATCTTCAACACCTGTTTCCCAACATCAATCATACATTCAAACAGATAACAAAAAAAGATCTCTTGGCTTCTTTAAGAATGAATGTCACTAAACTCATGAAGCATTAAAGAAAATAGAATGCTTAAAGAACTACAGAGTTACACAAATAATGATTCAGTAAACAAAGTTAAACTAAGGTGTGAATATCACAAAGAAATTCAACAAACTACAAGAGCAATCGGGTGAATCTTGTGATGAAGGCGGGCCCTTTCCTTCTCACAAGATTCCCCAGGGAAAGAGTTAAATTGAAGCGCTCAAAAGAAAACTTTATTCATCTGTCAAAAAGGAGTGATACATTACAATGGAGTCTAGCTCCTTTCCGCTCAAAATAATGTTCTCCTGTAGTCTCTAACTCCCCTTCTAATGATGATGTCTCCTCTTTTTAAAGAGGAGACATCTATTACTGTTACATCAGAGCAAATCTATATTTATCCAAATCTGTTCTTCTATCTTAAAACAGGGTCCTTCTGTTCTTCCATAGAAAGATATTGTTACAACAGATACAGAAAAAGTGCTGTCTTCAGAACAATCTGTGTAACCAATTCCTTGCTTGTCTTTGTTTTGTTGCCATTGTTCCCAAAATACTCTTCCAGAATCGCAAATCACGAGTAGTGACAGAATTTACGTGCCCTCTGACTGTTTCAACAATGGAGTCGATTGTTTCAACAACGACCGATTATTTCAGCACAACACGTTCCTTATCATAAATTATCTGCGATCTTTTAGACTTGTGTTAGCAACAATATACCTTCGATTAATGATGAAATATAAGAGTAATGCGGAATTATATGTAAATATATTAAATATATAGTAAAGAGAGGGATTTCATATACCTTTGGATAAAATGGATGGAAATGATAATGGAACCCTTTTTAAATATAGTTATGAAGGGTAAAGTGGTGTCAATATGTATGGTAAAAATGGTACATTGTGAGGTCCTAACAGTACCTTTAATAATCCAAAGGAAGTCACAACCACTTATGATAATGCATCTATGACCTTGATAAGTCTGAATTCATATAATAATTTTTTTAGGCCCTGCTAGACGAAAAAACAAGAAAGAAAGGAAACATGCCGAACTGATGGATGAGTCCTAAACATTATCATTTCTAGATCTAGTTCCCTTTAAATTCCTTTTGGAGGACTTTATGCGATGTAAAACATTGAACATGTTTAGGCATGGTGGAACTAATAATACTAGTCTCAAATTAGAAGAAAATGTCATTTTTTTTTTTTTTTTAATGTTAACAACGTTGTTAAGAGAAAAATCCATTGATCTAAACATATTGGTTCTCAATTTAGAGCATTGGATTTTGTGGATACAAATTTTCCATTTCAACATGAGATTATGAATGATTTCATAATGATTTAGTTCTACTATTATGAATGTTTCAAATGCCTCTAGTGAGTGGTAGTTCATAGTGCATTATGGTCGTTCATTTACATTGTGCTCCATCCTAAGAAAATACATGAGACTTCCATCAAAAATGAGTTTGAGAGGAACAAAGAAAAAAATCATTAATGGTAAATCAAGACACCCTTATGACTTGTTTGAATTTCTTAATAAATAAAATGTCTTGTACTTGTATAAAGATGCAAATTCACAATGAGGAGGAATTAAGTTGAAAACACTCAAAATTCATTATTTTATGTTTCGTGATTATGAGTTTGATGTTAGTTTGTTGATGTGTTATGGTCAAGGGATGATCTGAAATTGTGAGAACAAAGTATTTCTCATACGGAGATTGACTGTAGGGGCATTCATCGGATATTTCACCTTTCAAAGAAAGGATGAATCCGGAGGCTACCTGGCCCTTCTACAGACTCTGCCTAAAGAAATAAAATGTAATCACAGAGATCCGATCAATGAAAGTATTTGTTTTAAGTGCAAAGTATTCATTGATCCATCTTTAATGTGTGAATAGACAAGTATACATATTCTGCAAATAAAGTGTAGTGGTTTGAAGATGAACTAATAAGTTCTGTTCACTGTTTAAACCTGCTTGGGAAAAGATTGCTTATAAAAATTTACTATTTAAAGGAGAAGAATCTGAAAATATGCAGCAAAATTATACAGTATGACAGAAAATAATTGTTTAAGCGGTTCACCCCTCTCTTGGGCTACCTCCGCTGGGTCCAAAAGCCTCTAATTAGGCTTTTTCCTCTTTGATTAAATGCTCAAAATGTGAATAAAACTATATATAAGCCTCAAATGGAAAAATACACTGCAAAAATAGATTCAAAAGGCTCAAATCAGTAGAAAATGACTAAACAAACACCTCCATTGGATGAAGGTAGTCCAAAACAGCTCTTTTTCCCCTAGGCCCTGGTGGCTTCACGACCAAAAACGCTGGTAAATTCTCTGTTAGAGCACCCTGATGGATTTGAAAACACTTCCAACAGCTCCAGAATGATCTCTACACCCAAAATAAATAAAAAAATCGTATCAAAAGGCCTCTCCTAGCCAAAGTTATGGAACTTTTACTCCAACTGCCAGTTTGGCCTAGAGAAACTCCACCAAATCTAGAGAAACTCCAGATAACACTGACAAAATTGGAACGGTTGCTAAATTTGGGGCAGACCGCCGAATTTATCGCCAGTTGTGGGGGCTATTGGATAAGGTCCATGCGTCCGCGCCATTGGGAAGTTGTTGAACGAACTTTGAGTTATGGGCGGGTTTGATTAATGTTTAAAAAATATCATAAATAAATCTCCGCACCATTGGTATAGTCGTGTGACCATACCCCAAAAATGCGTGCCGACGAGTTTGTGCCACGGTTCTGGCCTGCGGTTGTATGCTGAGGGGGCTGGCCCTTAGGGGTTGGCCCCCTTTCGGGCCCCACGTAACCAAATTCAAACCTTCAAATAAACATTCGTGCCAATGAAATAATAAGAAGCACCGCTGTAGCCCGATGGTTGGACCGTTCCGTTGGCATGGCCCCGACCCAGTTTGAAATCTCACCGCGTGCATAACAAAACTTTTAATACGCCATTCCATTTCCACTTTGGGGCCACATGGCGGCCTTTGGGCTGGCCACATGGCGCCTTTTAATTGGCTGCACCCAAAATATTTCGTAGAATATTATATGGAATATTCCATGGAATATTCCCAAAATATTCCACGGAATATTCCCCAAATATTCTGTGGAATATTCTTTTTTTAATAAAAATATTTCATAAAGTCAATTTTGGCCTTTTTTAATTGAAATTGGCGAATCTTTAAAGCTGAATATCTTCTGCATACAACAACGGATTTGAGTGCCGTTCACGGTGTTGAGATCGTATCGCCGAGCTCTTTCCAGTCGATCTGTTTTGGAGCAATTCTGAGCAACTTCATTTTTGAGCATTTTTCTACAAGGGACTTGATCTCCTGATCACACCTCCCAAATGAGAAGCTTTTGGACCCTCAAAAGCTTTCAATTACTTGTTAAGAAGGTGAGGATACAGCCTCCTCACCTTTTCCAACTCCATCCACTTTGCTTTTCTTGGTTTACTGCCTTTTAAACCAACTCTTAGATAATCAACATCTCCCCTCCTTGAAGTGCGTGTCCTTCTGTCAAGGATTGCATCTTCTTTCAACTCATCCAAAAATTCTGGTGAGAAATCTTCTATAGATGGTAGCTGAACATGATTTTCAGAATCATCAATAAGAGGAGGTTCATACAAACGTAAATTTTCCACATTAACAACGGAATACATTTGCATGTATGAAGGCAAATCTAGTTGAAAAGCATTATTTCCGACTTGTTTAAGGATTTTGAATGGACCATAACGAATAGGCTTCAACTTTTTACCTTCTCCTTGCATTCTATCCTTACTTATATGCAACCATACCTCATCTCCTTCCTGAAACTTGTGATCAATTCTATGTTTGTCATGTCTTTCTTTGTACTTGCCTTGACTCTTTTCAAGCTGTTCTTGAACTTGCTGATGAATGAGCTAAATTCTTTCAATGAACATGCGAGCTTTGTCAATGTCACTATGCCCATCAATGGAAATATCCTTCTCAATAATGAAGTCTAATGGTGACTTAGGCAAATATCCAAAACAAGCTTCAAATGGCGAAGTATTTGTAGAAGAGTGTTTGGCCCGGTTGTAAGCATGCTGAATGTAATGCAAATGCTCATCCCAAAGCTTGGGATGCTTTCTGCAATACCCTCTCAAAAGATGCACAATGGTTCTGTTCACTACCTCTGTTTGGCCATCTGTTTGCGGATGGAAAGCAGTACTCTTCTTCAACTTGGTGTCCATCATATTCCATAGATTGGACCAAAAATTCCCAACAAATCTGGAATCCCTGTCACTAACAATAGAAGTAGGCAAGCCATAATGAACCCATACATGTTGAAAATATAAATCAGCAGTTTGTTCAGTAGTTATAGTTTTCTTACATGGCATAAGAATACACATCTTGCTGAAATGATCAACTACTACAAAAAGATAATCATGTTGCTTTCTAGATAATGGTAATCCCCCAACAAAATCCATAGAAACACTTTCCCATGCTCTAGAAGGTACTGGCAATGGCATATACAATCCAAGCTTCCTATTTTTAGGCTTGCTTGTAGCACATAATGAAAAACCTTTAATGAAACATGTAACACTATCTACCATGCGAGGCCAATAACAATACCTCTGCAGATGTGCCACCGTTTTGCTTACACCTAAATGACCAGCAATAAGAGAAGAATGAGCTTCTCTCATCATGCTTAATCTCTCTCCCTGTGGTATACATAATTTTCCCAAATGAAACAGCAAATTGTTATGAAAATGATATTCATTCTCCTCAACATGATTCCCTTTACTCAAGTTAGCATACACCTCTTTAAAATCTTCATCTGATGCATACTGTTCTATGTAGCTTTCATGCACAATAGAATCATTCTTAAGCAAAATACTAGCACTAATAATAGGCGTTGAAAGCATATCAGCAAATTTATTGTGAATACCTTTCTTGTACCTTATTACCAAGTGAAATTTCTGTAGGAAACCCATCCATCTGAAATGTTGTGACTGCTGCAATTTACTTTGCGACTGCAAATACTATAAAGGCTGATGGTCGGTATGCACAATTGTTTCTTTGCCCATCAAATAATGCTTCCAATTTTTGACACTTTGTACCAACACATACAACTCCTTATCATATGTAGGATAATTCACAACAGCACCATTAAATGTCTCAGAATGAAAAGCGATAGGCTTACCATGCTGTAAGAGAACTGCACCCATGGAATAATCACTAGCATTTGTCTGAATCTCGAATGGCTGTCTCAAATATGGTAATGCAAGAACTGGAGCTGAACTAATCCTTTCCTTTAAATATTCGAAATATTTTTGTTGCTTACTTCCCCATTGGAAAGAACTCTTCACACTTTTCACTGCATGCATAGGAGCTACTATGGCAGAAAAGTTAGCAATAAAATTTCTCCAATACTGAGTTGCACCCAAAAAACTTCTTAGCTCTGTAATGGACTTGGGAGTAGGCCAATTCACAATAGCTTCTATTTTGGAAGTATCAATTCTCAAAGCGCCTCCACCTGTTATGTGTCCCAAATAAACCAAAGAAGTCTTTCCAAATTCACACTTTGACATCTTAAGAAATAACTGATTTTTCTTCAAAACATCAAGTACTTTACTGACATGCATGACATGATCTTTTCTTGTCTTGTTGAAAATAAAGATGTCATCTAAGTAGACAATAACAAAATCATCAAGAAAAGGACGTAAGACATCATCCATTACCTGCATGAAAGTTGCAGGTGCATTGTATAAACCAAACGGCATCACAAGCCACTCAAAGAGTCCTTGTTTGGTTTTAAAAGTTGTCTTCCAAATGTCTCTTTATTCAATTCGTACTTGATGATAACCACTTCTTAAGTCTAACTTAGTGAAATATCTTGCATCTTTCATCTGATCTAACAAATCATCTATTCTTGGAAGTGGGTAACGATTCTTCACCGTTATCTTGTTCAAAGCTCTGAAGTCAACACACATACGCCAAGTTCCATCTTTCTTCGGAATCAACACTATTGGTGACCCACATGGCGAAGTGATTGGCCTTATGAAACCCTTGTCCAACAACTCTTTAATTTGCTTCTTTATTTCAGCATTCTCCATAACAAACATGCGATACATGCTTATGTTCGAAAGAGGACAATCTGGATGTAAATGGATTTCATGCTGAATCTCCCTTTTAGGACGAAAACCTATTGGCTCTTGAAAAATCTCATGATGTGCATCAACTACATCATATAAATCAGATTTAAGCTTTGCATCACAATTTTCAAATGACTCATGATTCACATCAACCTTTGGCTTGATCATAAGAAGTACGAAACTCTTGCTTGAATTGACTAGCCTTTTTACCTATCCTGCATTTACCATTGCAACATTTGTCTTCTTGCGATGAGCTCTGACAATAAACTCCTTGCCATCTTTGAAAATATGATATTTGTTTTCATGGCGATAGAAGATGACTTTCATGTCAAACAAGTAAGGACTTCCCAAAACAATACCAGATATATCAAGTGGAACCACATCAAGTTCAACTGTGTCAATAAAGTGTGCAGTTATTGCAAAGCGCAATATGCACTTCCTTGAGACTTGCAAGTTGGCATCCTTGCATATCCATCCAAGTGGATAAGGCTTCGGATGTGGAATGGTCTCAATTTTAAGCTGCTTGACCAAGTCTTAAGATATGAGGTTAGCTTGTGACCCACTGTCAAATAGTGTGTCAATTTTGGTATGTTTTGACACTACCCTCACATGGAACAATTCAATTCTTTCTTCCTCATTAGGAGCTTGTGTATGACAGTTTGAAGAACTAGCACTTGCTTGAGTTTCAATTTCCTTCCCTTTCAAATTTTTCAAACCCATGGCTGCAATTTTTGTTTCGTCACCTGAATCATCACCTAAATCTTGTGGTGTAGTTGTAGTAGCTGCATTTTTCTTCTTTCCCTTGTTTTTGTTAAACTAGTTTCTTTTTTTCAGGATGAAGTTTCCAACAGTTTTTCTCTTCATGGCCACTCTTTGAACAATGTTTACAAATGACCTTTTCACCCTCTTGTTTGATAGATGCATTTTTCTTGCCTTTTCCTTTGTTTTTCTCTTTGTTCTTTCCTTTGAAAGACTTGTTTCTACCCTCATCAAGAGTATTCTTTCCTCTAGCTTCTAAATGTGTAGCCTGCACACAGACTTCATCTAAGCTGGTAGGATTGAACATTAGGATAGTATGTTTAAGGTAACTGTGCAAACCTCCTATATATTTCAACAGGATGTCTTGACTTTGTAAGCCTACTCCAAGTAGAAGTGCTCTCCTTCTAAACTCTTGGGTATAATCTTGCACATTTTGACCCTTAAGTTGCCTAAAATTTTGCCAATTCATGATTGCTTTCTAAATATGAGCAAGAGGATAAAATTGTTTCTTAACGGCTGTAATAAACTCAGTCCATGTTAGAGTTATCTTACCATGTTTTTTAATCTCCTCTCTAGTCTTGGCTTCGCACCAAACCAAAGCTGCTCCATCCATTCTCAAAGAGGCTAATTGAATTTTAGTGTCATCATCATGCAAATTCTGAATTCTTAGATAGACTTCCAACTGTTTAATCAAGTTATCCAATTTCTCTGCATTCACATCACCATTAAACATCGACAACTCAAACTTCACATCAAGCTTTAACAAAGGATTTTTAAGAGATGTTTTTGTTTTTTGTGACTGATTTTCAAAAGTTGAAGAGGATGATGTGGAGGATGAGGATGATGATGGAGATGGTGGATCACCATTTCCTCCATTCCCTTTCTTAGAATCATATTTGTCTTTCTTTCCTCCTGAAGAATCTCCTTCTTCTCTTTGGTTTCTAGACCCTTCTCCAGCAATCCTATCATTTCTCTCCTGGTATAGGATCCTAACCATCTCAGTCAAGTCCAAGAAAGCTTTTCTAAAGACTCTTTCTTCTTCCTTGGGATCCATTTCCTCATGTACTTCTCCTTCTCTGGATGACATGCTTGTGGCTGATTCTGAGGCTAATGAGGATGAAATGGAAGGTGGATTTAATTGCACTCTAGCCCTCCTTGGTTGAGTATTAACTTGTTCTCTAACCAATTGACCTTCCCCTCTTTGCAATTTCAGCCTAGTAAGCATCAAATTTTGTAGAATAACACAATTTACTTGTACAAATTTCACAAACTCTTAAGAAAAACCTTAAGCTCTGATACCAACCTGATCTGAAATTGTGAGAGCAAAGTATTTCTCATACAGAGATTGACTGTGGGGGCATTCACCGGATATTTCACCTTTCAAATAAAGGATGAATCCGGAGGCTACCTGGCCCTTCTACAGACTCTGCCTAAAGAAATAAAATGTAATCACAGAGATCCGATCAATGAAAGTATTTGTTTTAAGTTCAAAGTATTCATTGATCCAGCTTTAATGTGTGAATAGACAAGTATACATATTCTGCAAATAAAGTGTAGTGGTTTGCAGATGAACTAATAAGTTCTGTTCACTGTTTAAACCTGCTTGGGAAAATATTGCTTATAAAAATTTACTGTTTAAAGGAGCAGAATCTGAAAATATGCAGCAAAATTATACAGTATGACAGAAAATAATTGTTTAAGCGGTTCACCCCTCCCTTGGGCTACCTCCGCTGGGTCCAAAAGCCTCTAATTAGGCTTTTTCCTCTTTGATTAAATGCTCAAAATGTGAATACAAATTTATAGAAGCCTAAAATGGAAAAATACACTGCAAAAATAGATTTAGAAGGCTCAAATCAGTAGAAAATGACTAAACAAACACCTCCATTGGATGAAGGTAGTCCAAAACAACTCTTTTTCCCCTAGGCCTTGGTGGCTTCACGACCAAAAACGCTGGTAAATTCTCTTTTAGAGCGCCCTGATGGCTCTGCAAATACTTCCAACAGCTCCAGCATGATCTCTACACCCAAAATCAAAAACAATTTCGTATCAAAAGGCCTCTCCTAGCCAAAGTTATGGCACTTTTACTCCAACTGCTAGTTTGGCCTAGAGAAACTCCACCAAATCTGGAGAAACTCCACATAACACCGACAAGATTGGAATGGTTGCTAAATTTGGGGTGGAATGCCAAATTTACCGCCAATTGTGGGGGCTATTGGATAAGGCCCATGCGTCCGCGCCGTTGGGAATTTATTGAATGAACTTTGAGTTATGGGCGGGTTTGATTAATGTTTAAACAATATCATAAATAAATCTCCGCACCATTGCTATAGTCGTGTGACCATACCCCAACAATGCGCGCCGACGAGTTTGTGCCACGGTTCTGGCCTGCGGTTGTATGCTGAGGGGGCTGGCCCTTAGGGGATGGCCCCCTTTCTGGCCCCGCCTAACCAAATTCAAACCTTCAAATAAACATTCGCGCCAATGAAATAATAAGAACCACCGCTGTAGCCCGATGGTTGGACCATTCCATTGGCACAGCCCCAACCCGGTTTCAAATCTCACCGCGTGCATAACAAAACTTTAAATACGCCATTCCATTTCCACTTTGGGGCCACGTGGCAGCCTCCGGGCTGGCCACGTGGCGCCTTTTAATTGGCTGCGCCCGAAATATTCCACAGAATATTCTATGGAATATTCCATGAAATATTCCCAGAATATTCTGTGGAATATTCTTTTTTAAATAAAAATATTTCATAAAGTCAATTTTGGCCTTTTTTAATTGAAATTGGCGAATCTTTAAAGCTGAATATCTTCTGCATACGGCAACGGATTTGAGTGCCGTTCACGGCGTTGGGATCGTATCACCGAGCTCTTTCCAGTAGATCTATTTTGGAGAAATTCTGAGCAGCTTAATTTTTGAGCATTTTTCTACAAGGGACTTGATCTCCTGATCAAGGGAGCTACGAACTATGCATACTTATCTTGAGAAAATGTGATCATCAATGCAATGAATGAATTTTTTTGTGAAGATATTATAATTCATTTAATTAATAAAAAATGTGTGAGAGTGTGTAAGTGATTGAATCTCATTTTTTTTTCTTTGATACTGATAATGTTTTTTTAAACTTTTATATCTATGTATTATTTAGTATTGGGAAAATTTTATTGATATAATACTACAACTATAAGTTTTTGAATTATCTAGCTAGAAAATTTTGGTTGTAAACATGATGAACTTCTAGATGACTATCATAACAAAGTTGAATAATCACAAAACATCACCCCAACTAAAATGGATTTTGTTACCAATTTTTTCTATTAAACATCATCCATGGGATATGAGAAATTCCATACCCCATTTCCCAATGCCTTACAAAATATCTATTATCAGGTAGTGGGAAAAAAATAAAACCAAGAGCTACCACTCCCTCCATTCTAGGAGAAAAAGAAGACAAGGAGAAGGACCATGTGGTCAAATTGTCTATGGTGGTTGTATTGTTTCATTCACTTCATCCCCAAATCAATGAAAGTTTTGTATTTGCATCTAGTTAGTGAATAATAGCTCTTTGGTTCTCATTACCAATGTGTTCTCCTACATGTAGCCCAAACCTCAACCCTCTATTAAAGAACTATAAACCTTCTATCATGATTATGTCTGCAATCACAATCAAGATCATATTTATGCTCACATCAATAAAATGAACCATGAAGATGAAAATGCCACCACTAACACCAATCACATCATTTTCAGCCAATATTATCTTATCAAAATGTCAAAAAATCTATTGTGACTATGGAAAAAAATCAATGATAAAAATGCTAGAAATCTAAGCACGTGCAATACTTAGTACCTCCAAATAAAAAAGGATGATAAATGAAATAGAAAGGAAATATTTTTCCAAGTCCAAAGGGTGTGATAAATACAATGGAAAATAATTCTTTTTCCAACTCTCAACATATCATGATAATCACCTTCTCAAGGTTCTCACCAAAATCCATGATTTCTCTTAAATGCTTAAATCTGGCCATATGCCATATACATTCCAATTTCATGCATTTTTATTCAATATTTTGGAAGTTTCGATTCAATGCTTTCTATTTGGATAAATTAGAAACCTCTTTTCAAATTTCAATAATTTGGAATTTTGGATTCAATGCTTTCTATTTGGATAAATGAGAAAGCAATTTTCAATATTTTATATTTTGATAATTCAAAGTTTTAAGTTTATCAATAAGTTTAGATGAATGATATCACATATGTGGTCTATTATTAAATAAAACTATTACATATTAAATTTTAAGACATGGTTTTTTATGACATGTTTGGTAATTACTCTGGAGAACACATGAAAATACCTTCGATATTAAATTTTTTTAAATTTTTTTTTACTATAATTATTAACTAGTTATATGGAAAGTTAACAATATTCAGGATAGAAATTTTGAGTAAGAAATGATTAAGTAATGTTTTATAAAAAAATTAAACTTCAAAAGAAAATAGATTGAACTTACTATCTTGGGAAATTAATAGAAGACGATCACTAAGAACCTTTATGAATTTAATTTCATTCCTAGGTGCTAAAGTTTCCTTATGGGAAGTGGCAATGTACACTGAAGTTCCTATGGATGAGTGCAAATTTTCAAGTATACTTAGCTTTCACATTAAAGTATACTTAGCTCTTTCATTAAATATTATATTTGCTAACCAATCAATATTCTTATTATTATTTGGGGATACTTTATACTTATGTTATCATTTTTTTCTACTAAAATGATTATTGATTTATTTTTCAAAAAAAAATTATAATTTTGATTTTTTTTTGTTACATGGTAAGGCGTTCTTCTTTGAAAAAAACTCTCCTAACTATCACTTTGTATTATTGTTGAACGTTAAATCGGTTAGACGATTGAACAATGGTCTGCCATCCGATTAAAAACACTTAAAAAATAAAAGATTATTATTAAAATAAAAAAATAAAACATTCGTATCTATAGATGTTGTAGATCTCATTTCCTGAACTGTAAACCGATTCCTTATTTAAGTTAGTTAACTGAATAGAAAATAATATTAACTGCAAGCTGTATCTATTGAATGGGGCAATTCTTGTTGAATCGCTAACCAGAGACAGAGCTTCTGCCAGATAAATTGGATTGAGGGGTTGTAATTAAATATTTGACAAGCCCTGTGGAAGGAGAATCTGATGATGGTGGTGTCTAGGACTAAGGAATATGAGAATTATGCATCTGAAGCCCCAATTTCCAATATTAACTCTATGTTCAATCTCTGTGTTTTTAGCAGAAACAATAAAAATTTCAAAGGTTGCTGATGCGGTTCCTGCATTGACAAATATGATTTCCAACGGTGTTGAAAAGAAGTTGCGCTAGAAATTTATACGGATTATGGATGCCCTATAGACCACAACAAAGGCCCGAGTCGCCATTGACTTGACCCTTCTCCAACTTTTTAAGCTTGAGAAGTAAAACCCCATTTGGAGGCGCTGTTTATGGGGCAGTTGTTGCAAATATCTATCGACACTACACAACAGAAGGGGGAAAACGAAGCCATTCTTTAACTGCAACATAAAAATTTATACCAAGATATTCTTGAAGTTTCCTACCAAGTTATGGCAGACGGGGGATAGTACCAAATTCTTTCTTTATGCTGACCAAAGGCGAAGAAATTAAACATTTTGGCAAGTAGGTATTATGAAAATTAGATTTTATATAGAAAATGAGTTCACAATATAACATTATTACAAGTAATTATATCGATTAGATTTATTATTTATGTTGCAGCACATGGAAAACGGTGTATCCAAGATTGAACATCTTGGTTGTAACAGTCGCGAACGAGGAATTGAAGCGCATACAAGACGATGAGAAGACCAAAGAAGAACCAATGGTTGTTCTGAGATGACATTCATGAAGTAGAGAAAATTATGTTCCAAGGTGGTGGAGTAACCAGTTTCAACCCGAAAGTTACACGAATTATCCAATTTTCGCTAACCCTAAGCATTTCCATGACATAATATTCCCTATTTTTGTTAGTCATTTTATGTACGCTTTTAGATTTTTATTAAATGATTTGGGTACATAAATGGCTATAGAGTTTTTTTATTATCAGGAAGAGTTTTCATTTTTGATGTTTCCATACAAAATGTCGTGATGTTCTAGATTTCATTGTTTTATCTGCCATATCTTTGTGAATTGCGTGCCTTGAAATTTTGGTTCTTGTTATTTGAATTTGATCTTTACGCTCATGCCCAAAAATTTGAATTATCTGAGAATTCATGATCTTTCTACCTTTACTGGATTTTAGGATTACATCACCGTTCCAGAAAGATTATACAACAAAAGTGTCCCTTGTCTCTTGCCATCAGTGGCTAACAGATTGTCATTAAACAAAAGAATTGTTCCTACATTGATCCCTACAGTAATTAAGTTATCGAGATATACATTTTTTCTGAGCTTTGGCAACCACCATACTTGAATCACCTAGTTTCAAAAAAAAAAAACATACTTAGGATTATTATTTATGCCTTTTTGTGCATGAAAAATTATTTTATTTTATTTTACAACTTTCTTTTGATATTTGTGATTTTTCTAGAAAATTCATAAATATCATGAAATCTCAAATAAGTCAAATTTATATCAAATCTCAACAATGGTCCTTCTTTCTTGTTTGTTGTGTAGTTATGTTGCACAAATACCTTGAGTCTTGCAATACTTGTAGAAGTAATTAGAGTTTATTTTCCCAAACTCTAATTTATGAGAACCTTAATATTCTTATCAATGAGCAGGAAGGGTGATGATATTATTATATGTTAGCAAAATTTCACAAATTCACATTTTAGACCTTATGTTTATATCGATTTACTATGGTGAGAAGTCTCTTTCCTTCGGAGTTAATTAAAAATTCTAGGCAGGGACCACCAATCATCAAACTGGAGACCATCTATCACTTAGGTAATAACCTTATACCGTGTTGTGTAACCAGCTCCAAAAAGAGAAGAAAAGAGATATAAACGCCTTATAAATGAGCCACTTCGAGGGGGAAACCTCCAATACATTACATAAATGAACAATTCTTGGATGATACAATTCACAAAACCTCCTTTCTATATATAGGAGTCCATGGGGCCATAATGTAATCCTAGTGGGCTACAATGTAATCCTAGCCGACCTAACAATAATAATTTAAGGGCACAATAATAACAAAATGGGGGTTACAAGGGTACAATAATAACAATAAGGGGGTTACACTAATAACAATAAGGGACTATACTAGTAATTAGGGACCTAACATGCCCCTCTCCTTCAAAAAAAATTTTTCCTAAATGCTTGAGTAGCTCTGGGTGTTTTCGTATAAAATTCTCATCCTCCCATGTAGAATATTCAGTGGGTAAGTTCTTCCACTTGATGAGATACTTTGAAATTGATCGATTCCGTAGCTGTCGAGTTCTTGTATCCATGACTACTTTAGGTTCCAATATGATTTTTCCTTCCTCATCAAGTTCTAGAAATATTCTTTGAATTGGAAGATTTTCACCTATAACCTTCTTTAAGCATGAAACATGGAAAACTGGATGCACTCGCGAAGAATCAGGAAGCTCCAATTTGTATGCCATAGTACCAATATTTTGCAACACCTTGTAAGGACCATAGTACTTTGGCGATAATTTATTATCCTTCTTAGCTTGCTTGAGGGACATTTGTTTGTATCATTGTAGCCATAAAAATACCCAATCTCCTACATCAAAACTTCTCTCGCTGCGATGTTGATCTGCCTGTTGTTTCATTCGATTTTGTGCCAAATTCAGGTTATCCTTTAAGAGTTGGAGAACTTCTTACTGATGCTCGATGTGATCTTCCACTGCTTGAACCTTAGAATTTTCTCTTAAAGATGATGTGATGGATGGTGGATGATATCCATAAAGTGCCATAAATGGGGTCATTTTTGCTGCAGTATGGAAGGAAGTGTTATACCACCATTCAACGAGAGGTAACTACTTGACCCATTGTGTTTGTTTATCAGATACAAAACAACAAAGATATCCTTCCAAAAATTTATTTACTATCTCAGTTTGACCATCAGATTGAGGATGATAAGATGAGCTATGAGCTAATTGAGTACCCAAACAAGAAAATAACTTCGTCCAAAATTTTCCAGTAAAAATGGGATCTCTGTCGCTCACAATAACCCTTGGGCTTCCATGTAGCTTTTGAATTCTGTCCATAAATGTAGTAGCAACTGTACTTGCTTTAAAATGGATGAGATAATGCACAAAAGTGTGCATACTTGGTAAGTCTATCAACTACCACCATGATGACATTCTTTCCTTCAGACTTAGGTAAACCTGTGATAAAATCCATTGAGATCTCCTCCCAACGCTGACTTGGAATGGATAAAGGCTGTAGAAGTCCCGGGGTCTTAATTGTCTCCACTTTATTCTGCTGGCAAACCAAACATTCCGCCACAAACTTTTGAATATCAGATTTAAGGCCATCCCAAAAAAATTCTTTCTTCACCCTGTGGTAAGTTTTTAAAAATCCCGAGTGTCCTCCTAAAGGAGAAGTGTGAAATTCCAGAAGAATCTTTTGTTTTAGTTGGGAATTCTTACAAAGATATAAGCGATCTTTGTACCATAAGGAATCATTTTTCCAACTAAATGTTTCAGATGTACTAGGATCTTGCTGCAACTTTTGAATGAGTGTCCATACATCTTTGTCCTTCTTCCATTCATCTCTTGCTTCGGTTATCCAATCTGGTTTGATAATAGAAATGGCACAAAGCAATGCTTCCACCTCTTCATTCTTTCTTGAGAGTGCATCTGCAACAACATTAAGCTTTCCTTTTTTGTAGATTATTTCAAAGTCATAACCCAATATCTTTGTGACCCATTTTTGCTGCTCTTCTGAAGATAGTCTTTGTTCCAAAAAGTGTTTCAGACTATCATGATCAGTTTTTACCTTGAAGTGTCTTCCCATTAGGTAAGTTCTCCATTTCTTTCGTGCATGCAGTATTGCTAACATTTCCTTCTCATAAATAGGTTTCTGTAAATACTTTCCTTTGATTGGACGACTTTCAAAAGCAATGGGTCTTCCTTCCTGCATTAAAACTGCACCAATTCCATTTCTTAAGGCATCACATTCCACAATAAAGGTTTTTGTGAAGTGTGACGTAGCTAAGACCGGTGCTAGGCACATTGCCTCTTTAAGATGTTCAAAGGCCTTAGTTGCTTCAGGAGTCCATGAAAATGCATCTTTCTTCAATAATGTTGTTAGAGGTGCTGCTATTCTCCCATAATTCTTAACAAAATTACGATAATACCCTGTTAACCCGAGAAATCCTTGCAACTGATTTATGGTTGTGGGGACTTTCCATTGCTTAATGGCTTTAATTTTGTTAGGGTCTACTTTAACACCCTCGTGAGATACAATATGACCCAGATATTCCACCTCTTGTACTCCAAAGAAACATTTGGATTTTTTTGCATATAATTGTTTCTCCCGCAATAGTTTGAGCACCCTGTCAACATGTTCAACATGATCCTTCCAAGACCTGCTATAGATTAGTATATCATCAAAAAATACTAGCACAAATTTTCTAAGGAAGGGTTTGAAAATGGAATTCGTCAACCCTTGAAATGTAGAAGGTGCATTGGTAAGGCCAAAAGGCATGACCAAAAATTCATAATGACCCTCATGAGTTCAAAATTTTGTTTTTGGAATATCTTCAGTCTTCATTCTAATTTGATGATATCCTGAACGAAGATCCAACTTGGTAAAATAAATTGCTCCATGTAATTCATCCAATAATTCATCAATCAAAGGAATGGGAAATTTGTCTTTAATGGTGAGCTTATTGAGCTCCCTATAATTTGGACACATTCGCCATGATCCATCCTTCTTGTGTACCAATACTACAGGAGCAGAGAAAGAACTTTGACTAGGTTGAATTATACCCGCCTCTAACATTTCTGCAATCATACGTTCAATTTCGCTCTTTTGGACATAAGGATATCCATAAGGCCTGATGTTTGGAGGAACACTTCCTGGAATCAAATGAATAGCATGATCATGATCACGAATAGGTGGGAGTCCTTTGGGAGTTTCAAACACCTTGGAATGATTGTCCAAGACTTGTTGGAGATCTGCAGAAATAGATGATTTAGATGTTGGAACTTCTAGTGAGCATAATTGTGCAATTACGCCTCGTTGTTCTTTCTTTAGAAGCTTTGTCATGCCATTAGAGCTTATTATCCTTCCTGGCTTCCCTTCAATACCCCGTAATTCGACTTCCTTTCCTTCCGAAAAGAATTTCAAGAAAAGTTCTTGAAAATTAAAAGCTACCGTCCCCAAAGATTGTAACCATTGTACTCCTAGTACAACATCAGCACCTCCCATAGGAATGGAAAGCATTGGACTAGTCAATACATATTCCCCCATGGTTAGCTTGATATTATTGCATTTTCCAGAGCAATTTATAGTTCCTCCATTTGCAACCATCACTTGACATTCTGGTGCTGGGTATAGGAAACAATTTAATTCCTTGGTTACCTTACAATGAATAAAATTATGGGTGCTACCTGAATCAATCAACACTATTACCTTTTTCTTCTTGATTTGTCCTTTTATCTTGAGAGTTTGAGGAGTGGTAATTCCTGCCAGTGCATTACACGATATGGTCGTATTCATTTCTTCCTCTTCTGGGGCTGGTTCCTGGTGTATATCCTCTTCTTGTTCATTTTCTTCTTCCTCTTCACAATCTATGTAAAATAATTTCTTCTCAGCACACTTATGACCTTTAGTGTATTTTCTATCACAACAGTAGCAAAGCCCTTTTGCTCTTTTTTCTTCCAATTGTTGTGGTGTTAACCTTGTAGGTTGTGGAAATCTAGGTGTAGAAACACTTCCTTCTTTATAGAAATGAGTGGTAGGCTTCCTTGTCGCCATAATTTTACATTCAATTTTTTTTTCCAACCTGAATGCCTTCTCCAATGAATCAGGTTCCAAAACACGAACTTCATGTTGGATGTTATCATTTAAAGTGCCTATGAAGAGATCAATCCTGTGTTCCTCTGGAATATCAGTTACCCTTATATTTAATTTTTGGAAGTCCTCAATGTGCTCCCCCACTAAACCCTTTTGTTTGAGATTTATCAATTGGCTAAAGAAGGTGTTGTTCTTTGTATCCTCATAATGTGCTATCATTTCCTCCGTAAAAATTGTCCAAATGACAATTTTTTTACGGGAGCAAAGCCATCGATACCATACAAATGTATTTTGTTCTAAATGTGAAGTTGCAATGTGTACCTTTTGTGTGTTTTGCACATTATGGAGATCAAAATATTGCTTCATCTGTAGTATCCATGTTACAGGATCATTTCCATCAAACTTCCTCATATCCATTTTTGGAATATGGTGGTTCTTCTCGCCAACATTAGAGTTTATGAAATCACGATTAACATTTATTTTGTTCTCATCATGAGTTTCCTCTACTATCTTTTCACCATTAGGAAACATTTCTTGTATCAACTTTTTCAAACCTTCTATGTTTTCTTTTAGATCATTCTTCATGTTTTCCATTTTAGCTTCCATTTCATCCATCTTAGATTCCATGCTAGCTTCCATGCCATCTATCTTATTCTTCACACCATCCATCTTTGCTTCCACGCCTTTCTTCAAAACTTCCATTTCATTTTTTGCTGCTCTTTGCGAGAGTGAAATTTGGTGCTCTTGCTCTTGTAATTTTGATAGATCATGTTGCAATTATTCATCTTCATGAGTCATAGTAGAGCCTTCTGAAGGCTTAATGGGTGTTGAATTATTTTTACGGGGCATTTTTTAGAACCCAATATTGATATCTATTCTACAATATTCCCTTGGAATCAATTCAAATTGACTTTTCAAACAAGACTTATGCAATTCAGAAAAAAATACACACCTTTTTCTTGATTTTTAGGAGCTTGATATTGAAATTGGATTATCTCTCTGATTGCGGCTCTTCAATATTTGAAATTCAGCACTGAAGTAGCCCTCTGAATTATCTTTTGAATGCCATAGGTCTGACTTGATTTGGATTCTTCAAGACAAAGTTATGTCCAATCTCCCACAATGACCTAATTATGGACTGTTTCAGTAGAGTGAAGTTGTACGACTTGCCAGGTGTCGTTGTTTCATCCTTCACCTTTGAAATTGATAGCCAAGAAACTATAGTCCGTGTAATTGCGACCAATTTTTACGGCACTCCAATCTGATGCTCAGAGAGAGAGTTATTAAACTTTTCCCATGATCACCTCTTTGAGATGAAATTTGGGAGCCTGAAAAAGCACTACCTTCCACAGATCATATTTCCAAAAATATTGCGAACCAAGATCTGAAATTTTGCGAGAATTTTCCTTAGGATTTCAGCTTCACACCCTATATATTTCAGTTTCTGAACCTTCTTAGAAAAAAAATTATAGCGCAAATGCAATGATGACCTGTTTAGGAGCCTGAAAAAAAGATCTAACTTCCACAGATCATATCTCCGAAAATATTGCGAAAAAAGCTCTGAAAGTTTTAGAGCATCTTCCTTAGGATTTCGGCTGCGCACCCTAAAAATTTCAGCTTCTGAAACTTCGTAGAAAAAAATTTATAGCGAAAATTCCACGATGACCTATTTGGAGCAGGGAAACTCTAGAATCCAAAGCTCTGATACCAAATGTTGTGTAACCAGCTCCAAAAATAGAAGAAAAGAGATATCAATGCCTTAGAAATAAGCCACTTCGAGGGGGTAACCTCTAATACATTACATAAATGAACAATTCTTGGATGATACAATTTACAAAACCTCCTTTCTATATATGAAGTCCATGTGGCCATAATGTAATCCTAGTGGGCCACAATGTAATCCTAGCCGACCTAACAATAATAATTTAAGGGCACAATAATAACAAAATGGGAGTTACAAGGGTACAATAATAATAATAAGGGGGTTACACTAATAAAAATAAGGTACTATACTAGTAATATAGGGACCTAACATACCGCTCTTACGCGGAATATCGCGGATCCTCATCCAGTCTAGGAAATCTCCCTCCATGGTATAAAAAAATTGTATACAAAGAAGGAATCGATACAACCTGAACTAGATTTCCTTTGTACCTAGTCTTTCCTTTGTACCTAGTTGGTCTTACCTGACCGAGCATAGCTCAGGGTTGGTTAGGATTAACTGTCTCAACGGTAATCATAAGTAAATGAAAAGGAAAGAACATTTTTAAACTTAATGAGTGATTAATTGATTGGTAGTACATGAGTGAGTCATAGATTTAGTAGTACACAATGGATTTACACCTTTCCTTGTTCTATAGGAGTAACCCTCTTGATTCGATATGGTAGTACCAGGAGGGTTTAAAATTTTCCCTATTAAACAGAAGCTTTGGTAGAGATGTTTCAAGAAAGTATTTCATTTGGTATACCCAAGAGGTCGAGTCACTATAGCCCCTTATGATTTTGGTTGCAATTTTTGTATCTCCCCACCAACCAGTGCATGGATGAAATTCATCCATTTATCCATTTTTTGCACTTAATTCGTTCATTTATGTGCATCTCTCTCTGGGTGGCACCTACCATTGAACCCTACAATAATGCATAAAAGTAACATTAATCTAGAGTTGGAATCCACAACACTTTAAAACCTCAATAACATCGATCCTTGTAGATTTGATCAGGTGAAAATAAGACCTTCAATATTTGAGGTCTTTCTCTTCCATGAATGGAATCTTTCT
This sequence comes from Pinus albicaulis, assembly GCA_034641835.2. Classification (NCBI taxonomy): domain Eukaryota; kingdom Viridiplantae; phylum Streptophyta; class Pinopsida; order Pinales; family Pinaceae; genus Pinus; species Pinus albicaulis. Next base: position 459,198,680 of record CM076569.1, on the reverse strand, counting down.
CTACTATCGATATGATATGGAATGGGTCCCATTGTTAATATACGAGGTGGAAGATAGAAGCAATATTGATTGATTTCTTGTTCCTCCTAATGATATTTTTTTTTTTTTGATCTCAGGCCGATAGGATGAAAGCATTTAAATGAGACCAACTGGAAGAATTTCATGAGAGGATGCCTCATTATCGCAAAGGATAACTTATTTTGTTCAAAATTGAGACTTTACACCCACCAAGCATGACAGTGTACATCAGACCTCTAAGAGTGAGGTTGAGACTCCTTTGTTAGAGCGTAAATCCTACCAGAAGATGTAATTCATTTTGATATGTTAAAATTGAGCATATTGAATATGTTTGTCAAGGCAGCCCATCGATTCCAAGTTAGATAACAATTTTTGAGTAATTGGAAAAAGGAAAACCCTCTTTAGGTTAATTGGAGAAGGCGATCGGACTTGAGCTTATCTCGATATTCTGTTCATTTATAGTGTCTTCTCAATTAGTGATGAATGCAAATCTCTAGAGAGACCTTTTATATATTATGAGTTTAGATTAAGTGTGTTGAACTTTATATTCACTCTAAATGTCTCATGAGCCCTAAAATGCACCAAATTATGTTGTACATACAATGAATATACAACATTGCACACTCATGAAGTGCCGTTGCATAACTCTTTCATGTTTCAAATGCACCAAATTATGTTGTACATACAATGAATATACCACATTGCATACTCATGAAGTGACGTTGCATAACTCTTTCATGTTTCAAATATGCATTAAATACTTCTATATGTTATTTGGTGTAGTTGCTAGTTTTATCATTAGTAAAATAATTTCATTTTTTTTTTATTAATTGAAATTAACACGCAGATTCATCATGTTAGTTTTTTTTGGTTGGATTTGACCATTTTTTTTTCAAATTTTCTATAATTTAACATTGCAAATTGAAATTTATTATTTTCTAACCATAATTTAATTTATTTATCTTCAACCTAATTAGTTTAAGTCTTACTTACCAATGGTTCTGTACCTTGTAACTATGGTGGTGGTTATATAATTAGTTTAATTTTATGAAAGGTATGGTATAAAAATACTGATACTATTTTGGAAAAAAAAGTATCCAGGTATCGTATAATAAAACTAAAATTATTAAGTAATACATATGTGATCTATCTTTTAGGAAAAAAAATTATTACCTGATGCATATGTGAACTTCCTTTTTCTAATTAGTAATGTTAACATTCTAAATATCAACTATATAAATGGAATTTTTTATATTTATAACTAAATTTAAGTTTTAACATTATTATATAAGATAAATATATGTTTTTAAAGAGTAACACAAATTCTTTCTTTATAACCCAAATATTATATATTCTCATTATTAGTTTCTATATTTTATCATATCAATAAAACCAAATTATAAGGTGAATAATATAAACATAATTTTACTTTATTATTACATAATAAGATATTTGGCAAATAAACATGAATAATAAAATAATTATTTATAAAAACAATAAATTTTTTATATGCCTTATTATATATTAATTTTTTCTTACATATTCTTCTTCTAAACACTTAGATTCCTTCAAAAGTAAAATCTAAAAATTAAAAATACATATAAATTTGTTTTCTATTTTTTATACTTAGATTACTTTCACTCAAAAAGAGACAAATCTAAAAATTAAAAATGCATATGAATGTGTTTTCTATTTGTTCTTAGTTGCTAAAGCAACTTAAAACTATAGGTGCATTTCAAACATAATCAAAACAAACTTGCACTAAAAAACTTCCATTATGTATTACTTGCATTTAAACTAAGTGTCAAGAATTAAGTACTATATAGCACTTGTTATATCATCAAATTCAAAATAATAATATCAAAATATATTAAAAAATGAAATAAAATGTATAAAATATAACTCTTGTTTTGAGAGAGGCCACATCCCACCTTGGAAAAAACATGTTACCAAACTCAAAACAATATCAAAATATATTTAAAAAACAAATCAATTGAATGAAATATATAAAATATAACTCTTGTTTTGAAAGAGGCCACATCCCACCTTGAAAAAAACATGTTGTTACCAAACTCTCCTGTCCAGAGAAAAAAAAAAGGAAGTAGAATAAGAAACGGAAAAAGGAAGCAGCATGTCGCATCCCTTTAAAGGAAAAAGGAGTAAACATATCATTAGCTCTGAGGCAAGAAACAATTACTCCACTTGCCGATTTTCGAATGTTAAAGTTAAATTTATCTTTTTATGAATTGAACATAAGAAACATGAGAGAAATTATTGAACAAAAATTCAGTTACATTATAGCAAATCACCATGGAGATTTATGACAAATCTGAATAATCTGAATACCCTGCTTTTCAACCAATCAAGTGAAATAGAAAAAAAGTGGCCCATATCTCCGGTCAAAAACGTGGGTATCATTTTTTGTTGAAAATGTACAAACATCAAACTTTCAATTTTAAAAAACATCCAAATTCCACAGCTATGCTTTGTACTTTAATGTTTTCATTGCATCGAGGTGCTGACATGGATTGCACATAGATTTTCTTGAATGCCATTGACTCGTGAATTAATAAAAGATAGATTATTTGTAAATCTATATATGTATTATGAAGTGAATACAATATATTCAATCAAGGAGGTTAATAAAATTTTGATCCATAGCCTCACCACCGTTGTCATTCCTAAGCAACATATCATTCGTTCTTTACAAGAACCCACATATAAAAAACATGAAGACTCAACACAAGAGCTTAGATTTTTAATTTACAAAAAGCTTCATTTTATACGTGAAGTTAGTCGGAGAAACTTTAACGATTTTACTAATTCTCCATTTTTTCCTGCCTAAAAGTTTCTGACTATTAACTTACCCAATGATATCAACAATCTAGAATGTGTATTTAGTTGACTATTGAATAGTGACATGATTATTATTCTAACATCTCTCTTTAATCATGACTTATAGGTTAATTTTCCTACTGGTTTAAGTATTAGCTAGGCTTACAAACACGATTCAAATATTTCATTTTGACTTTCTTTGCTACAGTATAATGATGAAACTTTTTTTTGAACTTGTTTCTCCAAATTTGTTTCTTCTTCTTCTTACTCTAGATCATGAACACTGGATATTTATCGTTGTTACAAATAGGATGATGCCAATTCATTTCAACCTGTTTATCAACATTTTCACTTCTATCATTGAGAGTTTTTTTTATTGTTCAATTGAGATTACAACTGAGTTATATTCTTCTTTTCTTGTTGCTTCTTCCTGGTCGCTACCAATACCTGCACACTCATAAACATTAGTGAGATTTACAAAAGCATAAGAGTAATTTTCATATTATTCTTCCTCTACCAAATATTTGTATTTAGTTACATCTGGCTCATCCAATTAATCTTCAATGAGGGTTACCATTCCATTGAGAAATTTATCTATGAGTTTTATTTTCCTGTAACATTTGTAACCAATCTGAGATTCTTTTCCAATAATATTTATAACCAATCTTCACTTGAAAAGTTTTCATCATCATATTTAACTTAAAGTTCATCAATTCCTTCATTTGTCAGTGCTCCAAGCAAGACTGAATCCAGCACTTTGCTCTTATTTATGGCCTCGCACACCCTCAAATCAGCCAGACCTTCATAGGGATTCACGACCCAATGTATCCACATCCACAACAATAAGAGTGATATAGGATCAAAACTTTAAAAAAAATGCATTAGAAAAAAACTCGCATTACCCCTCACACCAAAATATCTGTGAAGACAAATGGCTAATGACGATGATATTGAATACAAAATAGTTACAAATATTTGGTTACGAAATCCTCCACACTCTAAAAACATTGATCGTGTCTTGAACCCACATATCAACTAGACTTTCCACACACATGTGACCGTTGGACAATAAAAAGTCGCGTCAACTCTTCAGGGAATCACTAACCAATAAATTTGAGCACAACTTTACTTTCAACAAATCTATCCTCTGGGTTGTAGCTCACGACGCGAAGACTCGCAACTACACATATCCACGACTCTATCAATCGCACCTCCTCCTTAGGTCACGGTCTCAGATGGTTACAAATATTTGGTTACCAAATCCTCTGCACTCCAACAACGTTGATCAAGTTTTGAATGCACATATCAACTGGCCTATCCAAACACATGGGACAACTAGAAAATAAAAATTCGCTTCAACTCTTTAGGAAATCACTAACCAATAAGTTTTATCGCCACTTTACTTTCACCAAAGTTATCCTCCAGGACGTAGTTCACAACATACGAGCTCACAACTCCACTGATCCATGACTCTATCAATCCCACCTCCTCCTTAGGTCATGGTATCAGATGGAGCAACTCTCCTAGCTCTCATTCCATGAATACACAATGTTGGACCTCAGTCCTTGACTCTCTAACACTGAAAAACACCTTAAATCCTTTTGGATTCAATGCTCCACACAAAGGTTTATCCTTCTCCTTGCAAATAGATCTTCAAGCTTCCTTTGCAACTTAGAGTGAAACTCGCATGAAAATTCGACTACATCTCCACGTACGATGCTCATGAACATTGACAGTTAGCAGATAGATCCCACAAATTCACATAGATCCATAAAGGAACACCAATCCTCTTGAATCCACAACTCCTCAAATAATTTAGACTAAGGCGTTTTTGGTGTGTCTCTCTGTAGCACACCTCAACGTTGAGACAGGCTGCACCAATGCTGAGATAGGAAGCACACCTCAAGTCTTACAAAAAAATTCTCTCACACAAATCATGCGCCACACAATTATGCTCCCATGAACAAGGAGAAACAACTAACACTCAACTCACACATACAACTTCAGACTCACACATGGTAATTCCTCACCATTCACACCAGCAATTGACACCTCCTCCACATAAGTGGCTGAAATGGGCTGGTAGTTCGGTGTCCTCCTCTTTCAGCGCCACAACCCCACAACGTTGCTTAAACCCTAAGCTATGATACTATAACAAACATGAAGACTCAACATAAGAGCTTTAATTTTTCATTTACAAAAAGCTTCAATTTATACATGAAGTCAGTTGTAGAAACTACAGCAAGTTTACTGACTCTCCATTATTTACTACCTAAACTTTTTCGACTATTGACTTACCAAATGACACCAACAATCTAGAATTTGTACTTCACTGACTATTGAATAGTATCATGGTTATTTTCCTTTTTTCAGAGAGGAAAACATGCTTTTTGTTTGAAATAAAGACAAAACAATACATTACAATTGAAATTGTGTAGCATATAAACCAAATGTCCCAAGAATGAGCATGGTAGGTAAGCCAAATACTCACAACAACAAGAAACAACATCATCATAATCTCAGCCAACATACAAGTCCAAAAAGGATTGCACAGAGAGGGAAACAGAAATAAAGCGCATAGAAACCAAGAATGTGAGATCATAAGATCCCCAAACCATAAGGGGAGGACAACTGAACTAAACCTCCCACTGTGAAATAGGAAAGCATACACCAAAAATTAGAGAGAAATTCTAGGGAATCACAAAAGAGAAAGAGTCCTTTAGGACATTGCCACGAGATAGCTAGATCTGAACAAGGCCAAAAGGTTCCAACAGGCCTTGCTTGGAAAACATATCAACCCACACATTAGCCTCCTTGTATATGTGTTGAAGAGGAGGAAAGTGGAGGCGCTGAAGAAGATAAGAAACCCAATTGATCTAGTTGAGTAGTCCAGGAGGTCGATAATCACAAAGCCCATTGACCTCATCAATGAGAGATTTGGTGTTACTGTAAATGTGAATGGGAGGTAGCTACAAGTTATAAGTGACCCACAGTAAACTCCAAAGAGAAAGGAGTTTCGACTTTGTGTTAGTATCATGGTCATCATTCTAGAAAATGGATAAGTGATCCCCATTCACCAGTTTGATGCAAGTGCCACAGCCGCAGACCCCTTGCTACTCAGCTCCATCAAAATAGCCTGCCGGCAAGCGCACCGGGTGAGGTCGCAGGCGATAACAGAGATATGAGGGTAGAATGGGAGGTGCATCCAGAGTGTTTAGCCAATCTAGAATTTCCAAATAGATCTTGTGATTAGCAAAGTGATTGCCTTCAAAGATGTTCTTGTTCCTTGCTAGCCAAACCTCCCAAAAAATGAAGGAAGGGAGGGAATTGTACTTCTGATCCTTTTGTGTCCAAATGTGGATGTAGTGAAGTATCCCAAGGGGCGACCAACTATGATCTTGTAATAAATTAGTAAAAAAAGACGAAATATCAAGTATAACAGAGCAATGAAGAAACAGATGAGAGACAATTTCAACATTCTACCTACAGAAAGGACAGATCCCCAACCCTTGAAAACCCCTCTTAATCAAATTGTCCCAAGTGAGGATCCGATTCTTCCAAGTTAGCCATACAAAAAGGATTATCTTTAGTGTAACACTCCACTTCTAGAAATAAAGGAAGAAAGGTTGATCCACAACCAAAGATGGAGAGGAGCTAATGTTGTTATATAAGTCTACCACTTCGATAGAACCCCCTTTCATCTGAACTGTTCAAGAATATTGGTACCTAGAATGATTGAGGCACAATTTAGCCTGATTCAAGTCATTTTAAACATCCCTCCATAGCTCCTAAGAATGACCCTTCCATTTGAGCTGAATGACATCCTTCCATACAGGGCACCCCCGTTGCCAATGCGATATGAGTTGCAAGAGGTGGAAAATACCCTTCTGTGTGAAAAGGTGTTTAAGTAGATATGACAAGTGAAAATCAGGAGTGAGCCCCCTAATATGATCCATGCGTAGAATATAGTGGTGGAAATGGGGAGATGTACATGGATGATGTTCTCCGTCATACAAGGATGTGCCCTCAACATGAGTGGCTTATCTCTCCACGAGAAGTTCCGCTACACGAACTCTCACTCACAATGGACCTCCTATCAGCGTGACATAATCTCACATGAAGCAAAAACAAGATCTTGCAAAACACATCAAGAAAGGATCTAGAAATCATAATACATCTCACAGCAAAAAGAGGCACATGATCAAACTGCATATACCTCAACCCCTGAAGTTGGTTGAAGAAGAGAATGCTCAGCTATTGAATCCAGCTGCAACAACGAATTCATGGCATTGAGGGGCATAGAATTATCTGTCCACACTTGAGAATATGACACCGTCACTCCAATATGGAAAATGGGAAAAAAATGGGAAGCTCTACTGCTGAAACATACATCGTCATTGGATTCCTGTCGCCGAGAGGTGTAAAATCAACATAAAGTTGTCGAATTTTGACTCTTGCAACTTAGGGGCCTAAAGGAATATTTTGATGCCCTCAAGATTCCCTAAGATTATGTTCTGTCAGGAATCTGAAAATCTACTGTGCATATCATCATTCTGACTTTACCATAGTGTTCCCTGCGAAATTATGGTTAAAATAACTGTAAACTTCATATCATTCTACCAAAATGAAAATTTACCTCCCCATGGAATATTTCAGGCATCAAGGAATATTCTTTGTAAAATATTCTCTGCCTTAAAAATCGTGCCCGCATATGATTCCGCCTTGCTGATCTGCAGGTCCATCTTCACTAGTCCACCTTCTTTGTCCTCGGCACACTGCGAATTTCATAGTTCATATATAATTTTGTCGGCGGAGTTTTCAATGTGACAGTCGTGGGCTATTAGTTCCGTTGGAAATTATTGTGGAGTTGGGTCGGGTTCAAACCTTGCCCACGCTAGAATAGCTTGCATCATATATTTTTTTAAGCTGTGGCATTTAATTTTTGGAGTCGTTGTAACGTTTGGCGGTTGTTATGTATTTTGGTTGGACTGTTTCGGGACCTCCACGTGGGCAAGGTCGGCAACCTTGCCGATGGTGGGTTCAACTCCCACTGGTGTCATTATGTAATATGGGATCTAGCCTTTGATTAGAGTTGAGAGGTCACGTGGGCCGGGTCCACCGGAGGTGGCCCGCCCATTGCACCATGACTTTGTCCATGGGGTTACTGGGGTCATGGCCCATCCAACCATATATATGTTATGGTTCCAGGGGTGGCATGGGTGGAAACCTGCTTCCCATCCATTTTTATTTTTGATACTTATGGTCGTTGGAGGGGTGGTAGGGTTGGTGGCCCGCCACCCCATTTAATAGATTATTTTTTTGTTTTTTATAACAAATTGTTCATTAATTATTTTAATGAAAATAAGGGACATTGGGAAAATTAAAGAGGCCAGAATTCCGCCTGTTTTTGGGTGCTGGGTTCCCTGCGAGTTGACAGTGAATTTGTGGGACACTTAAACCTGGCCCACTACCCAGCTTTGACCAAAACTTTGACTTGCTCTAACTTCTCCATAAGGTTTCGGATTGGATATCATTTCACACCGTTGGAATCTGGGCGACAATTGCTTCAATCTGAACCTGGTTTGAGAGCAATCCAACCACTTTGAATTTTGACCATTTCTGCATCCTCTTAGTCCCCTAAGGGTGTCTGGAGCCACCTAGATCAATCCTCCCCACTGAGGAGCTTTTGGTCCACCAAAAGCATGAAAATAATCTTCAGCTGCTTTGTACCTTGTTTGCACCACACATGTCTTGAAAGATCACCCTTCATTCTCCTTCACCTTTGTTCTTCATATCCATAAGTGATGAGCCGACACCTGCATCCTCTGCAAACCTATAGTACAATATTTTTCAAATTACATGCTTAATTAAGCGACCAATCTATGACCCAAGCATCCCATACTTTCCATGAGTTTATAACACGTACTCGGTGGTTAATTTTACATTAAAATGGAATCAATATCTCAGCTATCAATACAAGGCCAAAACATCATTGTTTCTTAACAAGTGATGGAAAAAAAATCATCACTTTTACATTTTAAGTTGAAAAATATGATTTACAAAAAATAAGGCCATGACACACTACCACACCTAGAAAAACCATTTCTCACTTATCAAGGTGAATGGGTCATCCCTCTGCAGCGCATTTCCTTGTCGAATAGTTGTTTCAATTGGTTCATGTATGGACACTTTGTCCCTAAGGCGCTGCTCTGGATGGAGCCTCCAACACATGGCTCTTTGATGGCCACTTTTGTCGCAATGACTGCAATGAGTCTTCTTCGTCCAAAAGTGCTTTACCTTCTTCTTTTCCTTCGGTGGAGAAGGCCTTTCATGCCTCATCCTCTTTTGTGCCATCATTCTTTTCCAACACTTAGCAAATACATGGTTAGGTAATCGAAAAAATATACATGTTTTTTGATGCCATGATCTATGTTCATTCTTAGCGACATGTTTCTAATCAAAATGAACATTAGAATATAGATACTTGTTATACCTTTATTAATGGTCTCTAGTGCAATCATGGTGACAAGAGCTTGCCTCAACTCTTTCTCAGCAATTTGCGTTGTCATAGGATGATGGTCAAGTGTTGCCATCAATCTCTTTCCCCAATGGTTTCAACCATGCATTGGAAGTTTATAACACCTTCGAGCACTGTCCTTCAGTGTATCCCAAACCTGCTAATCGAGGTCTTTGCACAACCTCCAATGGTTGAATCATGCCTTGGAAGTTAGTGCCAAGTCCTGCTCCCTTATATCCCATCTTGGTGAGGAGACTTATGCCAGTTCCTGTAATGGGTATCTCCACATTTCCCACAGAAATGATAGCATGTGAAGATGAAACTGAAGAGACATCAACATTGTTTACCTTAGATGTCGATTAGAAATAGGTGATGATGGCTTATTCAAGACTTTGTTACGCTTCAACTCCTCCAGGGCTTATTTTGTGGCTTGTAGCTGAAGCCACAGTCTCTGCTTATCCTCCTTCTCTTCTTGTAGAAGCCTCCTTAATTCAACATCCATTTATAGAAGGATCTGGTCATTACGCTTAATTTCTTCCAAGGCTGCCTCTACGGCTTGCAACTGAAGCTACACTCTCTTCTTATCCTCTTTCTCCTCTAGTAGAAGCACTTTCAATTCAGCGTTATCTGCTTGAAGGATATGGTTGATCTCCTCATTCGAATGATGAGAAGACAGTGAGGGCGATGAATATTCACTGGAAGATGTGGATGAAGCATCGCTTTCTACTTCTTCTTTCTCCCGTCTTTCATGATTGTCATACATCATGTCCACCATTTTGGACATTCTGAGCATGGCCTCATACATGTGTTTCCCATCCTCCATTGTTGCACGTTCAATCATTGTTCACGCTCGTAATTCGTATCATCAAGAAGACCGCTCTAATACCACTTTATTCGAGTCCGTCAGCTACCAGATTTACCTGTGATATTTTACTTCTCTGATGTTGTTATAATTGCATTTTAAAAGAGCATAAAAGAACACATATGCATGCTGTAAAGAATAGGAAACAAGACAGCCATCAACAACATAAAAACACGAAACGTTGATAACAGAGCTCACCCAGTGTGGGCTACGTCTCTAGGCCCGGTGTCAAAATGGGGTAGGCCGCTTCATATAGTGCTAGAAATGGGGAGATGTACATGGATGATGTTCTCCATAATACAAGGATGTGCCCTCAACATGAGTGGTTTGTCTCTACACGAGATGTTCCACTACAGGAACTCTCACTCACAATGGACCTCCTATCAGCGTGACATAATCTCACATGAAGAAGAAACAAGATCACGTAACATGCTTCAAGCAAGGATCTATATATCATAATACATCTCACAATAAAAAAAGGCACATGATCAAACTGCATATACCTCAACCCCTAAATTTGGTTGAAGAAGAGGATTCTCAACTACTGAATTGTGTTGCACCATCGAATTCGTGGTGTCAAGGGGCATAGAATTGACTGTCTAGATGTGAGAATCTAACACCATCACTCCAATATGGAAAATGGCAAAAAAATAGGAAGCTATCCTACTAAAATGGATATCTCCATTGGATTCTTGTTGCCGAGAGGTGCGAAATCAACATAAAGTTTGTCGAATTATGACTCCTACAACTTTGGGGCCTCAAGGAATATTTTGATGTGCTCAATATTCCCTAAGGTTTTGTTCTGCCAGGAATCTGAAAATCTACTACTCAGATCGCCATTTTGACTTTACCGTTGTGTTCCTTGCAAAATTCTAGTTAAAATGACTGTAAACTTCATATCATTCTGACAAAATTAAAATTTACCTCCCCATGGAATCTTTCAGGCATCAACAAATATTCTCTGCAAAATATTCTCTACCTAAAAAAGCATGCCCTCACATGATTCCTCCTTCCTTCTCTGTAGTTATGTCTCTGCTGGTCCGCGTTCTCTGTCCTAGGCGCACTGCAAATTTGAGAATTTATATAAAATTTTGTCGGCGGAGTTTTCAATGTGACAGTTGTGGGTTGTTGGCTTCGTTGGAAATTACTGTGGAGGTGGGTCGGGTTCAAACTCCGCCTACTCCAAAATAGAATGCATCATATATTTTTAACCCATTGAATTTAATTTTTTGGAGCCGTTGTAATGTTTGGTGGTTGTTTTGTATTTTGGTTGGATTGTTTTTGGATCGTCGCGTGGGCGGGGTCAGCAGCCTTGCCAGCGGTGGGTTCAATTCCCACTGGTGTCGTTATGTAATACAGGTTCCAACCTTTGATTAGAGTTTAAAGGCCACATGGGCTAGGTCCACCGGAGGTGGCCCGCCCATTGCGCCATGACTTTGTTCAAGGGGTTTCGGGGGTCATCGCCCGTCAAACTGGATATATGTTATGGTTTCGGGGGTGGTGTGGGTGGCAACCCACCCCCAATCCATTTTTTATTTTTGATACTTATGATCATTGGAGGGGTAGTGGATTTGGTGGCCCACCACCCCATTTAATATATATCTTTTGTTTATTATAACAAATTCTTCATTTTTTATTTTAACAAAAAATAAGGGTCATTGGGAAAATTAAAGAAACCACAAGTTCACCCCTTTTCAGGTGTTGGATTCCCTGTTGGTTGACGGTGAATTTGTGGGATGCTTAAACCTGGCCCATCGTAAAAATTTACCAAAACTTTGAATTTTTCTAACTTCTCCATATGGGCTCGGATTGGAGATCCGTTCACGCCATTGGAATTAGGGCGAGAGGTACTTAAATCTGAACCTAGTTCGAGAGAAATCTGACCACTTTTAATTTTGACCGTTTTTGAGCCCTCCTGGTCCCCTGAGGGTGTCTCAAGCCACCTGGATCATCAATCCTAATCTGCATAAGTGGAATTTGGAAGGTACCCACGCACCAGACCAAAGAAAACCTGATATGATTTTCTTGATGCGTGAGATAATGAAAGAAGGAATGTAAAACAAGTGAGCCCAGTAAACAACCATTTTTTGAAGAACAACCTGTATGAGGATAAAACGCCTACCAAGAGAAAACCACCTATGTGACCATGAATCCAGCTTCCACTTGAATTTATCTATTATCCAGAACCAATCTTTATTACGATAATTGCATGGCTGGAGGCAAAAACTGACATAGGATAAAACCTCGGGTAAAGAAACTCGAGACATCTGAAAAAGTTCGGAAATGATAAAAAAATCCACAAAGTTCGTCTAGGCCGAAATAATGAAACACTTATGTCCATTGATGACCAGACCAAAGGCCACCCCATATATGAGGAGATTATAGTGCATGGCGATCCAATGGGCACGCGAAATATTACCAAACAACAATATGTTATCCACGAAGAAATAATGTGTAATAGAAATGCCCCTGGTTATTTTAATTCCCGTGAACATCTCCCTGGACTACATATCCTTGATGCGATAGCTAATACCATCCATAATAAGGATGAAAATGAGTGGTGAGAGAGAGAAGACTTGGCGGATACCCTGCCCCGCGTTGAATAAGTGCGATGGTAGACCGTTGATGATGACAGAAAACCACATCGGAGAGATGCAAGACATGATCCACTTGACATTTTGAGGAGTGAAGAGAATCTTGTGCAGAACGAGATGATTGTATGCCTAGTTCATGCTGACATATGCCTTATGAAATTCTATTTTCATAATGATTTCACCCAGTTTTTGGGAGTGAACCGAGTGTAGGCATTCATGTTCCAAAGCAAAGACGCCATGTATGAGCTAATCAGGGAGGAATCCATATTTTTCTCTCAAAATATCTAAGGACAGAGGACCAATAATGCGTTGAGCGATGACCTTAGAAATGAATTTATAGACCACGTTGCACACTGAAATGGGTCTAAATTCCATTAAGGATTTCAGCCTTGAGGATTTCAGAATTAGAATAATGAATGTTGAGTTTAAGTCCTCAGGAATAAACCCCGATAGCAAGGAATCCTCCAAAATGTTAAAGGGATCATCATCCATGAGGTCAAAGTAATGTAGAAGAATCTCTATCGGAAAGCCATCCGGGCAAGGACTTTTGTCCCGAGCAAAAGATTTAAGAACCTTGAAAATCTCATGCTTAGTCACCAGCTTGCCCAAAGCCTCATTGGAAGTGTCATCAAATATGTGAGGATATTTATCAAGAGCCCATAATTGATTAAGGGGGAATACACCTTCCCTGCACCTGTATTGTTGTGAGAAAAAATAAAAAGCCGCCATATGGAATTACAATTTTTCCTATTGTTAGCATATTGACGAAAAAATTTGGTGTTATGGTCACCTTCGTTAAGCGAGAAAACGTGACTCTTAAGATTCAAAGTAATTTCCTAAGCACATTGAATTTCTCTTTTCCTATGTTCTAAATTCACTAAAATCTCCAAAACTTGATCATTTGGAGGGTCTTCCTTCATGGAAAAAAATATTTCAGCGAAATCATTGTCAATAGCATGGAGTTTAGAAATCATCTGAAACTTTTTGAGATGCTCCCATGTCTTGGTCCTAGCCTTAAGAACCCAAAGCCTGTGATTGAGGGAACTAGAAGCCTTCATATCCCAAACAAGTTCAAAAAAGGTCCATAACTCCCTTACCAAACTAGAGTAAGCCAGATCTTCCAACCATAGATGATTAAATTTGAAAGGAAGGCCCTTGCGCTCTCACTCATGGGTCCCAAAAAGGCACACATGATGATGATTTGAGAGGGAGGACATGATAATAAAAGATCGCAGGCCGCTAATAATTTCGAGCACACTTTCATGGACCAGAATCCTATGCATTATTTTCCTGATGAGATCCTCCCCTACACGATGGTTCGTCCAAGTAGGAGAAATAGGTGAAGGATGAATATTAACTAGATGGTTATCAACAAAGATATGGGAAATTCAGTCAACAAGAGGATCAATATGGCAGTGTGAACCAAAAACCTCCAACATAGCCAGGGTGTCATTAAGGTTGCCAATCAATATCAGACTAGGGATAGTCAGAATCTTACTAGAACGAATGCGAGCCCAAAAGGGTGCACGATTGCAACATGGGGCATACATGTTAATCAAGTGGAAACAAGCAGAGTATCCTTGAATTTTTCCACAGAGGAGGATACTCGTGAAGAAACTAAAAGCATGAGAATAGGCATACATTGCATCCCACATGACAATAAGCCCCCATATAGGCCGACATAATCAACCCCAGCAAGCCTCGAACCCAGGCAAATGGAAATAAAGTAAGGAACAACCTTAGAGACGACGCACATAGTTTCTTGGAATATGAAAAATGAAGGGAAATATTTTAGCGAAGAGATCCCTGAGACATAGGAACTTGGCATGGTCACCAACCTCATGAAGGGTCAATGATAGGATTTGATTCATGGTGTAGGAGGACTCGACATGCATGCTCTAAGTGCCTGTGAATAAAATGAAGAGATAATGGGATGTCGCAAAGACCTTATGAGTTGACAAAGAATAAAGACTGGGTTTTATGTCGACCCCTAAAATGGTAGATCTCATTCTTACCCCATTTTTTGAACCGTGATGTTCCATGTCGATATGGGGAAATACTGATTGGATCCTCTTTGTCCCAGCCAGGGAAAATTTTAAGGATGGATGTTTATCTTAAAGTTTAAAAATTTGGTGAATATTATTAGTCCCCAATATGTAAATTGTGAATTTTTTGATGTTAATTTTGTAAAAATATTTAGTTTTCTAATCATTTTATATTAGTATATATAAATTTTTGGTGATTTTTAGGGTAAATGTTTTTTATACTATAAAATTTGGGCGAACCAATTTAAAAAAAAAATGGAAATTGGCAAATATTGTTTTTGGAAAAAGCATGGAAAATTAGCCCACCTGAAAATATTAGCCGCTAAAATTTTCCATGGTCCCAGCCTTCGTGGAGAGTGAGGGCCATCATGTATGAATCCGAGTTGAAGAGAAAGAACTCATTATCACTTCCAATTGAGTTATGAGGAGAATCTGGGGCCAGATGCAAGTTAGGAAAGGGAGTGGGTGGAGGTGAGATGGTTTCAAGTGACGAAATGGACGGGGAATGGTCAACATCGAACGAGGGAGGGTGAGGTGGAGGATGAGAGGAGATGATGGGATGACGGGTGGTAAACATGAGAGTGCCTAAAATAATTTCACTACAAAGGATGAGGGACGACCTTTGTGAGTATGTGGTCCCTTAAAAGGGTCAGACAAAGCCGAACCAGGTGTAAGGGGTAAATGTGGATAGGAGTGGAGGGTAAACAGATGATGAAACTATGTGAGGGTGAAAATAATTGTGCGGATGATGAGAAGAATTGATACCTTTCACCAGAGGTAACACGTCTGAGTTTTACCTCCAAGCTTTAGAGATCCAACCCCGGGTGATTATAGATAGCCACTTTGATGAAAGGCACCCCCGAGGGCACCACCTCATCAAATGAACCCTTTGGTGGTATAATAGGTACCTGAAAGGGAGGCCCCAATAGTCCACCATCTGACGGTGTCGAGAACCAGCCCACTCCAGATCAATATTACCAGGCAGACTTATGGAAAAATTGACCTCAACCAAGATCCATGCAATTCATTTATCCCACGCCCCCATGCAACCACAATAGATGAAGCAAATCCTTCCAATTGAATTTCCAATAGCAGAAAGTGCAGGCTTTCTCCAATACTCCAAGGGCAGGCCTGGGAGCTTGACTTAGACCACATTGTTTGGAGGAGTCTCCATAATAAAGTTGAACTCGATGTACCAAGTATGGAGCTAAAAAAACCCCGCCCAAGAACCAAAACTCTTTTAGGCACCTCCACAACATCCTCAGAGTACAGGAAATGGATACTATACACAACCAGTGGCCCCCGGACCCTTTTAACCCATGCTTGCATCTCTTCCTCTGCCATCTTAATGAACACCTAGCGGCTGAGCAATGCCCTTTTCTATAAAATGGTCACATGGCTCCATAAATCCTCATATCTGATACTTAGTATCTTGATATCCATAACATGATTAATAATCTTGTTTGATGAGTGTGAAACCCTTCCCTTCAGTCTGTATTTTCCCGACCTGCATCGAGAGACTGCAATTCGAACAGGTTGGGGAGGAGAGCGGAGTGGCATAACATGACCGAGTCCAAATGACCATACAACATCCACAGTTGATGAATAAAAGTCTCATTAGCTGATGTGTCAGACCCAAAAGGGTCTAGTGAAACCTCCATGATACAACAGTATCCAATTGGCCACCGAAACCTAAGACACGTAAACATGTTGGAAGGACAACCCATAAAACCGATGTAATGAATCAAAAGAGTGGATTCCAACTAATCTAATAAAGGTGGGTCAGTACAGGAATGAAAGTCAATCAAAGTAAAAAGGTGGAGGTGCATTGCAATAGGAAAGGATGAGCTCAAGTAGAAGAAAGTCAGAAGGTTCAACCACATCGACTTGGTTAGGACAGACAGATATATGCCATAACTGGAGATTTTAGAATAAAAAATAGCTCACATTTATAGCTGATATGGAGTGGGGGTTATAGGGGTTTGAAAATCATTGAAATACGTAGTAAATAATTAATAATATGCCTTGATAGAGTGAGTTTAGATCCGATGTTTGTCAGAAAGTATCCTCGAAGGGAATGTTAAGGACTAATTTCTTTTAATTCCCATTTTGATGTCAAAAGGTGGGTAGATTTAAAATATGTTGGGAAAGTACCGTCGGAAAAAGAGGTGGTTCCTGAAGATCGACCCATAAAATGCAATGAAAAAGTGTAGGGTATGGTAATGGCTCCCAAGTACAGGGCTAGAGGTGGAAACAATAGTAGCAACATCAACCCATGACCCTCCACTGACGGTTAAATCAAATTAAACTGAAATTCATATAAGGTTTATAATTGATAAATGAATCAAGATACTTGTGCCATAAATAGTACCATTTTGATTGGTTTGAGGGTTTAGATGAGTTGGAGTCCTTATATGATCGAAAGATAGACTGAGAGAAACATAGGTTAGACATGTGGATGCCTACCTAGAGTTCAGTGGTTTGTCAACATAGTTTCATCAAAATCTGACAAAGGCGATACAATGAGATGATTTCCAAGATAAAATATGGAGGATTTCCCTAGTCACCTCTAGGAACATGTTGTAGCCACGAATGAGAGTGTTAAACCAGAAAGAAGACACATTCAAGACCCACCACACCAATGTCTATCAGAATTCCTCCCCCGCACAGCATGAAAATGGAAACTACAAAAAACTACAATCAGGACCCATGTTCCGAAATGGTAGCTCAAAACACAGTGTTCCTTGAGAGCTCAAAACACAAAAATACCTCAAAAAACTACGTAAACAACATCCAAAAACCTCGAGGAGAAAAGGCAGAAAACCAGTCTCTCCTGAAGAGGTAATATGACTCAACAAGAGTCGCCAGGGAAGACCAACTAAAGAGAACCTTCCATAGCGTGAAAGGCCCTAGCATGTCACCGTCACCCAAATTTTCAAAACATAGTGCCTCCCAATTAAACCTAGAGGACCAGACTCAAAAACCCCAATTCAGATAGGAGATAACACAGTCACCCATGAAAAGGATGTATCGCACCAAAACAAGCCAGAAAAACCCCACTAGAAACAAGCCGTTTGGACGTGATATTATCAAACCAGAGTGAGTGATGGCGACTTACCCCAACATTTGCTGAAGGTTTAAAATAGAAGTATTTTCAAAGTTGAATTATTGTTGCAGGAGAAAAGCCTTTGCCTCCATGGAAAATAAATCCCTGTCTCAAGATTGCCAAACTTTGACACACACCCTCAATAATCATAAACCTACCGAATCTCATCAACCTGAATGCAATGGAGGAGAAAATTCTTCATTTGCTAGACCACTTCATTTTTCTATCTGAATGGAAAGATCCTCGGGCCAGAGAAATTTTGGATTCACTCAAATATGAGGGTTTAGTAGCATCTTAGAGACTCAAACTGGTATAATTATTTTTTACCAAAAATTAGGTTTTTTTAAATACCTTTCTTTATTTCATTTTTCCTTACCATTCATGGAATCCAATGACTTAGAATCGATTCTATATTTAGAATACATTAATTAGTATTTTTTTTGTCAGGTCGATAATACAAATGGATCCAAGTCAGTAAATCAAAGATATTTGCTAATTATTTATATTATATGTTTGTAGGGAATGGAAGAACTAAATCGACTATTACCTAGTGCATATCTGGAGCTAGAAGGAGTGAGCACCAATTTTGAAATGCAGAGGCGTCTCTAAGAGGACATACTGCTTCACCTCCATCAGGTTTTAACATCTACTCGTAGAGAATGGGACAAAGCACAAGAGCAACTGATGAAACTCGAGGCAGAATACTCCAAAACATAGAATCACATCATGTCTAGTGATCAATCTCAGCAGACCGACACCAAGCTGGCCGACATGGACCTTGAAGTGAACCCATCCACCATGAATTACGATTTCTCTTCTCACTCGGCTCACCAGCCTCAAGAATATAATAATCAATTCAACTTTTGGGGATCTCATAAGTTTCGGTGGGAGGTCACATGTCTCATCATTAGACACCCAAATTATTCCACACTCCTCCTCATTCCATTGTCCGCTACAGTGTGACAACCATGCCTATGAATATTGCAAAGCCACTTGGTGCCACCTAGGCCTTAGAGAGTTAAGCTCTTGCAGGCCATCATGCAAGTCAGGCCACTCTTATAGATATTTCTGTTGATAGACCCACTGCCTTAGTGGAGATCCCCACCATTGGTCCGAAATACAATGGAGATACGTAGGATATCCATGAGCTCCTCCCCTGATTTTCTATCTGTTTACCCCATTGTTGGATGAATAGTAATTTCAACCAACCCCATTGACAAAATTAAAAGTAGGAGAGGTCTCAGAGTTTCTTGAGAGATCGTTTAGCTTCTTGAGCAAGCTATCGCCATCGACATAAAGCCTCTATAAGCTTCTTAGTTCTGTATAAATATATTTTTTTTGCAATACAAATCACAAGTTGTGTGTATATTGTGTGATGTGATGTGTTCTATGATATGGTATCAGAGCAAGGTGAGGTATTTGAGCAATCAATTATCATCGTGTAAGTTTTCCTGTGTGCCATCATAGAGAGATCAATTATTGTCATGTGAGTTTTCCTGTGTGCCATCAATGAGAGATCGCATTGGGAGAGAGTCTGTGTGCAACGGATTAAGGGTGTATTGGCAAGATGTTCAGTGTTGAGAACGTGAGTTTTTTTCCTTGTGCATGATGAAAGATAAATTGTAGTGTTGGAGAGTGGCTACGTTGCTGATAAATCACGGGGAGAGTTTTGTTGCAAGGGTAGCCATTGTGAACTGCAAACTGTGTAGAGTAAACCAAGTTGAGGAGTTTTTTTTGGGTGCCCAGTAGAACATTGAAGGAAGTCTTGAAAGCGTGGCGTGGTTGCATTTTAGCTCCTGTAGCAAGCGTGGTTGTTGGAAAAAAAAGGGCCAGAGGAAAAGGGTATAATTGTAGTTACAGTGTTGTTTTTACTATTGATATTTTAATGGTGGCTGTATGCCCTTTTTCCTTACAGTCTTGTGAAATAGTCGATGTTAAAATCCTATGAGAGATAAAAATTCAATGGTGTTTTATCAAGAGAGTAAATTTTGAAGTAAAAAGTAAATTATTACTATTTTGAAATTTAAAATTGGCCCGTTAAGTTCATAGAAATGGAATCTTCATTTTAGAAGATAGGAGTCACATGATGAGTTCTCTTATTTTGTGAATTTTATGTTCTGAGTGATTAAGTGAAAAAAAATTGAAGAATAGTTGGCTCAGATTTAAATGATAAGTGTTTTATTAAAGAGCTCCAAACTTGAATTAAAATAGTTAGTGGTGGTTGTACGACTGATCGAAATTATGTTTTTTTATGATTTTTTTCTTAAGAATAGATGAAGTAAGATGAATTCATTAAAGTTATAATGGTGGAGTGGTGAAATAAAGTTTTTATTATGAAATTATTGGAGTGTTTTTTTAACAAGGGCTTTTGATATAAAATATTTTAAAGGATTTGATAACAAAAATTAAAAAAAAGAGAATTAAAAGTAAAAAGGGGGTTCTTTTATTTAAGGGGAAAGTAAAATTAGTCAAAGAAATTTTTATTGTTGTTTGTGATTAAGGAGTTACTAAAGTTATTGGTATTTAGATTGGTACTTGAAAATTCATAAGTTTAGTACCATGAAAAATGTAGTAGCATAGTCTTATCTATCTGATTCTAATAGGTTGGATGGTGAAAATTATGCAAATTAGAAGTTTAAGTTGTAGACTTTTATGGAAGGCTAAAATATATGGACAATTGTGTCTGGAGATAAAGTGAAGCTAGAGCCCCCTCAAGCCACAACTTTTGCAATTCTAGATTGGGAGCGACTTGAAAACAAAGAAAAGGTGTTAGTGCACATGTCCATTAAGGACAATATTATTCCACACATTAGAGAGTGCAAAACATCCAAAGAGACATGGGACACTCTCAACAATTTGTATGAGACGAAGACTACAAATCAAATATTGTATTTAAAGATTAAGCTTCTTTCAATTAAGTTGGAAGAAAAAGAAAGTATCAGAATTTTTTTTTATAGAATTAAGGATCTAAAAGATAAATTAGGTGAGATAGGTGAAAGAATATCTAGTACAGACTTGGTTACTATGACATTAAATGGAATGTTTTATGAGTATCAAATTTTTATCACCGGTATTGTACATAGAGAGAAGTATCCTACATTTGATGAATTGACATGTATACTTATGTAGGAAGAAGAGAGAAGAAGAAGCCTTAATCAGAAATATCCCAAATTAGATTTAGCATTGATGGCTAAAGGGAAGCAAGCCTTCAAAGGAAACCAGTGGGAGAAAAATAAATGCAAAAATCCACATGTAAAATCATTTCAATGTACACGTTCACCAAGGTCAAATGTAAAATCAAGTAGAGATGATGTATGTTACTATTGTGGAAACCTTGTCATTTTGATAAGAATTGCATGAAAAGAGGATATAATTTATTTAAACAAAGAAGGCATACAGGAAATTATGTTGATAGGGATGAGGCAATCAGTCATGAATTTAGCAGTCATAATTTATTTGTGTCCAGTGCTGCTTTATCAGCAAACACTGATGATGATAATGCTTGGTTTATATATTTTGGTGCATTAATCCACATGTCATGCAAAAGAGTTTGGTTTTATACTTATCATGAAGTTAATAATGGTGCACACATATATTTAGGAGATAATATATCACATGAAATTAAAGGACGTGGTGATATAAGTGTTACTATGCCTAATGGACAAGAAAAACAAATTCAAAATGTGATGTATGTTCCAGGATTAAATAAGAACTTAGTTTCTGTCTCTACTATTAGAAATCAACATTTGAAAGTTGAATTTATGAAATCACTTTGTTTGGTAAAGGATATGCAAGAAAACTACAAGTTTGTTGCAAAAGGAATGAGATTTAGAGGATTATAGAAGTTGTATGTGACAAATAATGGGCATTAGGCTTTGGCATCGATAGGGGAGTCATACATAGAGCTTTGGCATCAAAGGTATGGACACTTAAATCATAATGACCTATTGTTACTAAAAAATAAAATGATGGTAGAAAGCCTGCCAAATATTAAGGGTGAACATTTTGCATGTGAAGGTTGTACTAGGAAAACAACATGGAATAATTTCCTATGGATGAAAATAGAAGAAAACGTCAAATACTTGAACTAGTGCATACTGATGTATGTGGTCCAATACAAACTAAGTAACTTGGTGGAGCATATTACTTTCTTATATTTATTGATGATAGCACTAGATACACATGGGTGCACTTTATAAGAAATAAAAGTGATGTGTTTGAATAATTTAAAGAATTCAAGAATATGGTAGAAAAAAAATTTGGAAAGAGTATTAAAATTATTAGATCAAATAAAGGTGGTGAGTACACTTCAGGAGATTTTGTCAAATACTGCAGGAAATATGGAATTGTGCAACAATTCAGATTATCAAAATACACATCAGCAAACGGTGTAGCTGAAAGAAAAAATAGAACATTAGTTGAATGTGCTCGTAGTATGTTGAAAATTAAAGGACTTTATAATATTTTTTGGGTTGAAGAAATTAATTCATATGTATATCTAAAAATTATAAGTCCTTCAAAAAATCTTGAGCACAAAACACCATTTGAAGAATTTTATGGTTTTAAACCTAAATTCATTCATTTGACGATATTTGGATGCAAGGACTTTGCTCATATTCCTAAAGAGGATAGGATAAAATTAGACACCAAAGATATCAAATGCTTTTTTATTGGATATTGTACTGATAATAAACATATAAAATGTTTGATACAAATACTCACAGGGTCTTTGCAAGCAGAGATGTTATATTTCATGAGAATTTAGATAAAAAAATGAAAGAGGATGAATATAATGTATGGAATCCTACTTATGACAAATTTAAAGAAGAAGATGAAGTTGTGGAATCATCTCAAGCACAAGAAAGCATGGAAATTCCAGAAGATAGTTTAAGACATCAAATTCCACAAAGAAGTGATGAAGGCACTCTACAGAGAAGAAGAAGAGGAGAAGTTACTCCACATTGTAATGAAACACTAAGAAGGTCAACATGACAAATTCAAACTCCTATCAGGTATACATATTATGCTTTAATGTATCAAGTAATGACTGCTTTTTAGCTTTTAAATTATCAACAAGCCAAAATTCATAAAGAATGGATGGAAGCTATGAAAGCAGAATATGAATCTATCATGGAAAATGAAACTTGGGAATTAATATAATTACTTGAAAATAAAGTCTCTATAGGATCAAAGTGGTTGTATAAGACAAATTTTAATGCAGATGGTAGCATAGACAAGTATAAGGCAAGATTGGTTGCAAAAGGTTATTCGCAAAAGGAAGGTATAGATTATGAAGATACCTTTGCTACAAAAGATAAAAATAAACAAAATTAGAATAATGATAGCATTGGCCACTAAATATGATCCACGTGGATATTGGTGGCCACCAGCCTATTCCACCTAGTCGGTTTCATCAATTTTCTTATTTACTATATTTAGCAGTTTTTTGGGTCTTCAAATAGCTGTTTTGAGGCCCTAAACGGCATATTCCTTAGATATATGTTTCCAACGAGGTATCATATGCACGAAACCGAGATACTATGACCAAGTTACAACCTTGGGAATTTGGCTACCTAAGTAACCCCAACAAGGCCCATAAACTCTTGGTGTTATAGCTCCTCGGGTTATGATGTTGCTTGTTTATGGTTTTCTCTTATTGTTCAGTAATAAAAAGGCCCTTGAGCCTCATTGTAACAAAGTTCAGAGGCATGTAGCTGCCACGTCTCTTCTTAGAGATAAGATACCATCACCCTATCTAGTTTATTTACATTCTGTCTGTAAGAAAATTTCAGTCATTTGATATTAATGAAATGAAGCTTTATTTCTACTACATCTCTATGTTTATGTTTATTTTTGTATTTTGTTTTATTCCTCCATAAATCAAGATTCACATTATGACTCCATTAGGGTTTGAAACATATTTCAGTTTAAATTTCTTGTAGTAAAAATAACGCAAGTGCCACTATCTCCATAGATCATATTAGAGAGTGAAATATATCTCGTTTGAAAGTATTTTTATTATCTCAAATGGGTTTTTTGCATAATTTGATTTTGTTTCCTGTTTTGAGAGATATGAGCAATCGAAGTTACATCTGTCTGGAACACTACACCGCTGCACGTCCTATGAGTTTGTGGAATAATTTTCTCACCCCAGAGGTCATAAAATTTCAAGTGTCGTATATCATTGGAAATATCTATTCAACACCTCAAACATGTCTTTGACGGAATTTGATTTCATCACCTATAACAAAAGTGATCAACAATGTTGCAACAAGAGCTCCATTTCAGCCAAGATTCAAATCAATGGTATCAAAGCGGTATGCTCTTTCTCGATCTTTCTTTACATGTACCAAACTAGGTTGGGGTATAAGGAGTTGGGGCTCGATCTGGTTGAACCTTTTCAATATCATCCTCGTAAACCCCCAACGACATCCCATGGTGGAAGAAAATAAATACAAGAGAGTATGAGATCCTATCAAAATATTTCTTAAGGAGGCCCTTCAGAAACAAAGGAACGTAATGATGGATAAATTTTCCCAGATCCTTCAAAAATTGTCCACTGGTAGTGCATCTGCATCTAGCAGCCACTCTGGAGGTTCCACTCCTTTTAAGGTACAAGTCAACTTTGACATTCCTATATTTGAAGGTTAGATAGATGCAGATGTCATAGATAGATGGTTGAATTTGCTAAAAGTGTATTTTTCAATCCATGATTTCTTTGACCGAGAAAAGATTAATTTTTCACTTCTTAAAGCCGCCCCCCATGTCAAAGACTGGTGGGAAACCTACTATGAGAAAAAGGATGAGAGGGAACCCTCTATGTTCTTGGTCGCACCCACTTGGAATTTTTTCCAAGACAAAATCAATGAACAATATTACCCCATGGGGAGATATGAGGACAAGTACATCCAATGGACCACACTATAGCAACAAAGGGATCAAGATGTGCATGAGATGAAAAATTTGTTTCATACCCTACGCCCAAAATTGGGTATTAAAGATTCAGAGAGACATTTGGTGCTCAAGTATCATCGTTGTTTGCATAGACACATTCAGGAGGAAATTGAGTTCCTCAACATTACCTTGCTTGGCACATCATATCGATATGCTGTCAAGATCGAGAATAAATTTAAGTAGAAGAGGCGAGACTCTAGATCTGCGAATCCAAAACTATAGAAAGGCACCCTCGAACCACATAACAAGGGGAAAAGCCAAAGTGGGGTGACTCAGAACAACACCACAAATCCATATAAGGACACATGGAGGTGGTGTGAATTTGATAACAGCTTTACTCACAACACAAGTGAATGTCAGACCAAAATGTCATTGGTGGTCGAACTGAAGGCATCCGAATTAGATGCATGTTCTGATTCTGAGTCAGAACCGGAAAACAGGAATGAAAAAGGGCATAAGATCATTGATGCAGATCTCAGTGCCTTCGTTTCCATCACCAAGCTCTAGAGGGAGGATTCAAAGGATCCAAAGGAGGGGGAGCACCTCTTCCATTCATAGATGTGGGTGAAGGGTTCTCCACTGCAATTCATTATTGATACCATAAGCCAAAAGAACCTCATCTTAGCAGAGATTGTGAAGCGACTCAACCTGCCAACCACAATGCATCTACATCCATATACTATCGGATGGCTTCACCAAGGAAGATATTTTTGTGTCAGCCAGTAGTATCGCCTTCCGTATAGTATCAAGCCCTTCACAGATGAGGTACTGTGTGATGTTTCTCCTCTTGATGTGTTTGATGTATTATTTGGCCAACTATACTTGTGGAAGAGAGATTTTGTGTATGAGTCTAGGCCTCATATTGTTATTATTACTTTTTGATACAAGTTGTACATGATACTAGAGGTAGTACCGCCTCCTACCATCTCTTTAATTATTGCAAAGAAATGCAATAAGATTATTTCCCAAAACAGGAAATTTGTTTTCATTATAATTCACCCACAAGGAAAGAAGAATATTATGGCCACAACCTCTAAAAAAGACTCCCCTACATGACATAAACAAATGGAAAACGTTATGGAGGAATAAAAGGACATTCTTTCCTCACCCATAGAGGCTCCTTTACACCGTCAGATCATGCACTCCATTAATGTGACCCCAGGCACGTTGCTGCTTGGTGTTTCCACACCTCATGTGACCACATATATAGAATCTATGTGTGTACTATTTGACATCTGCCAGCAGTTCCATGACATCTTGGATAAATCCAATGCCAACTACAAGTAGCACTAGGATTAACATCGAGTTTCACACAAGTTCCAGGTGGGCGACACATTTTGGTTACTTTTTCAGAAGGAGCGCCTCTCTCGACCCCAGCGCGAGTTATGCCCACTTCAAAGTAGGCCAACTCCTTCACTGAGTTGTCAAAGCAGGCCAACTCCTTCACTAGGGAAAATTGTTCAACAAGTACCAGGTTCAACAGAAATATCCATACCTCATGGAGGCTCTACATGTAATGGGCACCATTTCTTTCTGGGGGGAAAGGAATGATCTAGGTGGATATTGGTGGCCGCTCGCCTATTCCACCTAGTTGGTTTCATCATTTTTCTTGTTTACTATTTTAGCAGTTTTTTAGGTCCTGACCTTTCGAATCCGCTTTGAGGCCCTAAACAATGTAGTCCTTAGAGATATCTTTCCAATGAGGTATCATATGCACCAAAAAGAGATACTATTACGAAGTTACAACACCGGGAAGTTGGCTACCCAACTAACCCTAATGGGGCCCATAAACTCTTGATGTTACATCTCCTCAGATTAGGGTTTTGGTTGTTTAGGGTTTTCTCTTATTGTTCAATAATAAAAAGACCCTTGAGCAGCATTGTAACACAGTTCAAAAGCATGTAGCCACCACATCTCTTCTCAAATATAACCTACCATCGCCCTAGCTAGTTTATGTCCATTCTATGTATAAGAATATTTCAACCATTTGATATTAATGAAATGAAGTTTTATTTCTGTTTCATCTCTTTGTTTTTTTTATTTTTGTATTTTATTTCATTCCTGCATAAATCCAAATTCATGTTACGACTCCATGATGGTTTGAAACATATTATAGTTTCAATTTTTTGCAGTAATCTTTAGTAAACTTCATGCAAGTGCCATGGTCTCCACAGATCCTATTAGAGAGTGAAAAATATCTCATTTGAAATTATTTTTTATTATCTCAAATGGGGTTTTTACATAATTTTATTTCATTTCCCGGTTTGAGAGATATGAGAAATTGAAGTTACACCTTTCTGGAAAACTGTGCCACCACACGTCCTATGAGTTTGTGGAACCATTGGCTTACCCCATGGGTCATCAAATTTCAAGTATCTTATATCGCTGGAAATATCTATTGAATACCTCAAATGGTTATCTCACAGAATTTGATTTCATCACCTATAGCAGAAGTTATCAGCAAAGTTGCAGCAAGAGGTCCATTTCATCCAAGATTCAAATCAAAATATGATTGGAATCTATATCAATTAGATGTGAAGTCATATTTTCTAAATGGGGAGTTAAAAGAGGAGATATATCTTATTCAAATAGAAGGATTTGAAAATAAAGGACAATAACATCTTGTATGCAAGTTAAAAAGGGCCTTATATGGACTAAAACAGGAACCCAGATCTTGGTATGAGAAAATAGATAAATTCTTCTTTCAACAAGGATTTAAAAATACCAAAAATGATCCTAATTTGTATTTCAAGTTATATAGAAATGGAAGCATAGCATTAACCTCGATATATGTTGATGATCTAATAATAATAGGGAGTGATGATAAAATGATTAATGATATTAAAAGGAAGTTATCACAGGAATTTGAGATGAAGGATCTTGGATAGATGTATTATTTTGAAGGTATTGTAGTATGGAGAGATAATGGAAGCACTTTAATCACAAAAAAAAAAAAAACGAAAACGAGGTATTAAAGAGATTTCTTGTGAAAGGATGTAAAGCAGTGAGTACTCCATTGGAACAAAATATCAAATTGAGAAATGATGATGGAACAAAGGAGGTGAATGGAACATTGTATCGATAATTAGTGGGAAGCTTGAATTATGTTATTACCACTAGACCAGACATTGCTTATGCAGTTAGCATACATATTCAATTCATGACTAAGCCTCTTGAAAGACATTGGATAACTGCAAAAAGGGTCCTTCGATATTTAAAGGGAGCTATCAATTTTGGTATTGAATATACTAATGATTTTAATGTTGAATTGATAGGTCATTCTGATTCTAACTGGGCTAGAAATACAAATGACATGAAATCCACCATTTGATATGTTTTTAATATAAGATGAGGAGAACTATCATGGAGCATTAAGAAACAACCAACAATTTCCTTGTCATCAATTGAAACAGAATATAAAGCATTATGTAGTACCATCTGTGAAGCTATATGGCTTAGAAGGACACTTGAAGATGTTGGTGAAGATCAAAAAGAACCTACAATGATTAGATGTGATAATCAAAGCACCATAAAATTGGAAAACAATCCTATATGTCAAGCAAGGTCAAAGCATATAGACACACAATATCATTTTGTAAGGGAAAAGGTCCAATCAAAAGAAATTGACTTAATATATTGTAATACAAATGAGAATGTGGCTGAAATATTCACTAAGCCTCTCGGGAAGGCTAAATTTGAGATTTGTAGAAGTAAGTTATGTATTGTAGAAAATCCAGACTATGTTGTAAGGTTAGTTGAGACTTATACCAATAGGCATGTCAATTAAGAGTACGCTTATGTCTCATGTATTTTGTATAGTGTATTTTGTGTGTCTGTCATATGGTTGAAATTAAGGGGGAGCGTTGGATGAATAGCAATTTCAACCAACCCAGCTGGAAAATTTAAATGCAGGAGATGTATCGAAGTTTCTGGAGAGATCATCTAGCTTCTTGAGGAAGTTATTTCCATCAAGAGCAAGCCTAGAGAATCTTATTCATTATGTATAAATATCTGTTTCTTGCAATACAAATCACAATTTGTGTGTATATTGTATGATGTGTTGCATTCTATGATACCCATAGCCCACCCTCTAAACAATATCCATGGCCCTGCTCATCTGAACTTAGTTGTCTCCTCTTCTCATTGCAGCCTCGGCCAATGTAGAAGAATTAACAAACTGTGCACTGCCACAGTCATAAGTTCTTAGCAATCCAACTCAGAAGCTCCTCGACCTCTTATAAAATGTCATTCGCCTTGGTGCTTAACTCAATTAACAATAACATCACATGCAATCCTCGGATGAACTTTGTTAAGATGCAATAAAAAAGTGTAACGATATATTCCTTGGTTGAAATTTTCTAAGATTCAATAACATAGTGTAACGATATATTTCCATATAGAGCAAGTTTCCACGATGTCAATATATCTAATAATGAGTCATAGCCTTTCAAAAGGGCTCTAACACGTTCCATAAGTGCATAAATAAAATTTTCTGTAAAAAATAATGCAATTAATTATTTTTATTGGCTTTAAAAAAAATGTAAATAATATAATAAAATGTCGGGTGAAGGGTTGCATATTTCCAGATAAATTGGCAGATTATGGATACCCTGGAGATTGGAAGGGACCCTACCCAATACCACGGTGGCAGGTGCCACCTGGTTGCGACTTGCACACTTATTTGAGTGTTAATTGAAATTTATTGGAACATGTTTCAGATATATATGAGCGGAATTTTGTAGAAGTGAATTTTGGAAATCGAGAGGCAGGAGAATGGAGGCTATCGATGGAAGTTGAAGCCTTTTTCAATGTGGAAAAGGGCATGATCAAGATTCTTGGAGGTCACATGGTAGCGGCTTGCAACATGATGGGATAATGCAAAGGGTCAGCGAGGAATGTTCTCTCCCATATCTTTTATTGGAAGATCAAGAATGTGATAGTCTCACCCATCCATTCATGATGTATATGAGAGTAGTTCTGTAATTGATTAATTTTGCAAGAAGATAGATATGCTTCGGAGGATTTGCAGATGCTTAATAATCATAAGCTCCAATAATGATGCATTATGGTTTTAGAGGAAACTACATATGGTGGTTGGAGAAGTATCTCAACAACTCCTTATATTTCTCTCTATTTTGAGTTTATCAGTGTTATCAGCTGTGTTATTGCTGAAATTCCATATATTTTTACCAACTTCATGGTTGCATCTACAGAGGGAGTCTCGCTTTCATTTCTTATGACATGGGTATTTTCCCTCCACTGTTGACATCTTGGAGACCGTGAAAGTAATTGTTGGCATACTTGTTGGCTAGCACCGGGTGACCAGTTGTTACTAGGTTCTTCTGTCATTTTTGTATCTCCCAGTTGTTACTAGGTTCTTCTGTCATTTTTGTATCTCCTTTCACAGAACATGTTGACATTGGAAATCCAGTACGTGGCCCTATCATTTCCATTACAGTTTCCTTGTTATAGATCCTTGTTGCCTCGGTCGAGACTCGACACCAGCCCATAGGACATAACTCACTTAGATGAGGCCAGGTTTCGAATTTCAAATTTACCCTCGATGTAAAGTAAAATTTTGAAACTTAATTTGAACCCTCTATGTATTGGTGAAACAGTAAATTTTGATACTTATTTATAAATGCCTATTAGCTATAAAATTATATTTCATTTTGAAATTTAATTTGAAGCCATTATGTATTGTCGAGATAGTAAATTTGGGTAGTTATTTATAAAACTTTATTGGTTAGAAGTTTTCAAATTTTAAATCCTCGATATCTTATGTGAAAATCATACTTTTCTAGATTTTCGACACTTTCTTTTAAATGATCAAGGTCTCTTAGTATTGTTTTCAATGGATGCTCTCCGGTATTTTCTTAGGCAAACAATCACACTAGTTTCTTGAGAATATAAGTACTCTAATTTGTTTTGTTATAATTCATGGCTTCATTTAAGCATGTTATCTACATTTATTATTATTATTTTTTGTTTTCGCTATATAAGAGAGGGTGTAAATGTTTCAAGGATTTGTTCAATCTCATCGGCTATTTTCTTGAGCCACTAACTGTAAGTTTTTTCTAAATATGAATCTCACTTCATAATATCAACATAAAATGGAAGAAATAAGAGGTACAAAAATATGTTTCATAAGTTAAATTGCAATTGTTAAAGAAGTGTAATAAACTTTGAGTACTCTTGTAATATTTGTTGAACAAAGTCTTGAATTGCCTGTATAGGTTGATTAATGTTGAATGACATCTTGAACAAGTATATGTCCTTACATTTAATAATGGATGCTTTACTCATAAGCTTCCATTTATGAAATTGGTATCATTTCCATTGTATAAATTAGATGGTGACTTCTATGGGTCAATTAAACTTTCTATTATAGTTTTTTTTTCTAAAAGTATTTTTCCTTTTATAATCGTCTGCTTATCTTTTCTTTATATTTCATGTTTATTTTTATCATTTTTTAAATATCATTATGCCTTTGAAAACAACTCCCCTAGATTCCACTTTGTCAATGTTTGAGCCATTGGATCAAATGTTAGAGGATTGAAATGTTTTTTATTTTAATAAGCTAGATTGGATTTAGGTTTTGGTGACTTTGTCAAATTACACCAAAATATAAATAAAAGTAAATTAAATAAAAATATTGACATAATGTAATGAACATTTTAACTAGGTCAAATCAAATACATACTAAACTATAAAAACAACCCATGGTATTAACCCATGGTTTTAGGCCATTAGATCCACAAGTAAAAGTTTTATATATGTTTTTTATAATGTTAGTTATTTTTCTTTTTAATAAATTAGATTGAATTTAGGTTTTGGTGACTTTATCAAATTACACAAAAATAAAAATTAAATTAAATTAAATAAAAATATTTACATAATGTAATGAAAATTTTAACAAGATCAAATAAAAAATAAAAATAATAAAATAAAATAAGATTATAAAAAAAACCCATGGTATTGACCCATGGTATTCATGTGGAATGTAGTTTATCTAAAGGGGGAAATTAAAATGCCATAACTCTGGATCTACCAAGAGCCAAGAGGGATCAAATGTCTTGATATGCAAATCTCATTGATCTCTCTTACCAATAATATAGATCTAAATTAATTATTTAAAATTATTAGTTTTAAATGTTTATAAGCATTATTCTTTTAAAATTTCACTTAATAAAGTGTACCTAAATTTTCATACATCCAAATATACATATTTTTTCTTGTTCTATATTATTTTTGTTACGACTATTTTATTATTCCAAAAATAGATGGTTTTTTTGTTATATAATATTTATGTTATAACTATTTTATTATTCATGATTTATCTTTAGCAATAATGATGAATGTTCATAATTCGTGTTTCTTAATTAACACTAAATTTACCTTTAGTTACTTAATTGTAATAGTTTCTAACAACATAACAATTTGTAACTACATACATAATCTTTCGGATTTTTTTTTAATCAATATCAAATTTCTTCGTTCAAAAAAAACTATATACATATCTTTAGCTAAAAAAATATTACGTGTTTTTGACTTTATAATCATAAACCATTTTCATATTATATGATGTCAAACTTACTTAACTTTTTATTCTAAAATTTGAAACAAAGTTTTTCACAACATAATTTTAGATTGTATATATATATATATATATATATATATATTCAATCCAAACAAAACATACAAAAGAAAAAACTCACTCAATCCTTAGTGTAGATTATAGTTTTACAAAATTGACACTATGTGATTAACAATAGAGTAAGTTGAGACAACCTTAAGGGGTTTTTTCGCACAATATTTATCATAACCTTTCCCTCCATCCAATATATAATGTAGAGTCTTCTTAAGAGAGAGCATATTCTAGTTTATAAATTGCTCCACAATCAAAGAAAATGGCTAGGGATTTCACAAGTTATTAGTTTATAACCCGATCCACAATCAAAGAAAATGGCTAGGGATGTCACAAGTTATCATTCGCACAATGACGTATTAGCGTTCTCAGTTCAAATGGATCCTATTAGATGCATGGTGGCCAGAGACACTAAAAAATTCAAAAAAAATATCTGTTATGACATCCATATTGTCTACAAACCGTCCAAATTTCCCATCTTATACAACAATTTCTAACAATAACCACTCAATTTACTCTCCAATTTTTGAAACCCCCACTCATGTTGGAGAGGTCACACTATAAAATCAAATGTTCCTATAGTTTTTTTAAAGCGTTCATAAACAAAAAAAACAACAAGAAAGTCAATATTGTTGTATAATAATTGATTTTTGAATCATTGTGACAAAAAAAACATCACATTAGCTCACAATATATATATATATATATATATATATATATATATATATATATATATATATATGTATATATAAGGATCTATGATGATAACAAAGTTTTGAATCATGATAACTAGGTGAAAATCAAAATTGAGTTGTAGCCACAATAAAAAAAATCACAACAACTCACAAATATATCCAAGGTTGCAAGGAACCCCATACATATTGATGGACCTCATGGGAATTTTAGTTCATATAGAATGGCACCCTAAAAATCCTTACTCTTGATCAATTTAGAATAACCTAGGATGTGTAAAATATTTTAATAAGAAGCTAGATTTGTAATTATAAAATATAAAACTATAATTAAAACTTGTGAATTTACTTTATGTTTTTTTTCTTAGGTATATAGAGAAAGAATAAACCAAGTTTGGAGTTAAGAAAATAAACCGTAACATAAAGAACAATATCTCCTTCCAAAAATGTCTCCATATTAAAATGACATTCAATTTCTTGTATACCAAGTCTATTGTTCTTCCTATACAATTTCTGATAAACATGCAATTGGCACTCGGATATGTAGATGAACTTGGAATAAACTCTATTTTTGCTCATAAAAATTATCTTTATTTAAATATATGTTAGATAGATTTTACTTGAATGTATTTAAAATATCTTATTTGAGTTACATGCTCATTTCATGCTTGTTTCAGAGGATTATTAATCACCAAAATATTTTCACCCCCAATTTCCTATTTCAATATCTATAACAAAATTTGTATATATGTGAACATATTATGTTGGTTTAGATATATTATACGGTTGTCATTGATGTCAACCCAAGCAGCACCAGGGGCTAACCCTATATTGCATGGGAATTTTGATCTACCAAATTAATATATTCAGGGTCAATAATACTTTTGATGGTTTCTACTTGTCGAGATGTTTCCGTTGATATATGGCACGCCATGTAATTCTTCACGGTTTGAGAGATATTCATGTTTGAAGTTTGTACCCCCAGTTAGTGGGCCAAAACCCCATGGGGTTGGGGCATGGGTCATTGAAAAGTCATAATTAATATTTTTTAAGCTCCTAAAATCCCTCCCACGTTCACTTGTTGAAGCCCCTCTCAACTTAAGCATTTATATAAATTGTGATCTTCATTTCCTCCTTATGTAAGAGATTTCTCCATATGAAACATGTCATCATGGAATTTGCACTATAACATTTTTTCTACGAAGGTTCAGAAGCTGAAATTTTTATGAAGCGAAGCCGAAATCCTGAGGAAGATTCTGTAAAAATTTCAGATCAAGGTGCGCAACATTTTTGGAGATATGATCTGTGGAAGTCAGGGTTTTTGCAGGCTCAAGAAATTCATCTCAAAAAGGTGACCTTGGTAAATTCGTCATAACTCTCTCTCTGAGTATCGGATAGGAATTCCGTAGAAAGCGACAGATAGTGCACAGTCTGCAATTTTCGCTCTATCAATTTCAGATCCAAATGAAGAAATAGTGACACGTGGCATGCCATACAAATGCGATCTGCTGAAACAGTCCATAATTAGGGCATTGTCATAGATTGGGTATAAATCTCTCTTGAAGAATCCAAATTGCGTCAAAACTATGGCATTGGAAAGATGACTCATAGGACTACTACAGGACCGAAAATAAAATATTGAGAATCTGAAATAACAGAGATACACTAGATTCAATATCGAGCTCCTAGAAGGCAAGAAAAAGCTAGATCATGTGTTGTCAAGGGTTGCAAAGGACCAGAATTTCTATGGCAACAAAGCAAAGCAAGGTGCAACAGAGAGTAGCATGACAATAGCAGCAACCAAGATGCATAACAGTAGCAAAAAGTTCATCATATGAAGTCTTCAAGTGGGCAGTTTGCATAAAATCATTGTAAAGGTATCATTGTACTTAGTCATTGCAAATACATTACTGTACAAATTGTACTAGTATCTATCTGCCAAGGGTTGAAGAGGTAGTGTTGGGATGTCTAGGATCATCATTAGGTGGTTGTGTCAAAGCTGGGATTATGGTATAGTATATCTTCTTCTTCTACATCATTCTATATCATTGTAAAGTGGACCATTTTCCCTGGTATGGAACTCCATTCTTCTTTTATTCTTCTATAGGTTGGTAGGATGGTGCTAGGGTGAGTTGTAGCTCATTGGGTGTTGGGGCATCTCTTCGGTTGACTACTGAAGAATCTTGGGCGTTGGAGTGTCCATCCAGTGGGAGCTGGAGAAGAATTCTTTTCTAGATTCTAGGAAGTTGGAGCTTTATTTTCAATTGGAGTTGAATATTAAAGAATTATTAGAAAAACATTAGGTGGTTTTTGTCTTGGAGTGGGTTTCCACCTTAAAAACTGTTTGCATTTGTGTTCCTCATGTTTGCTGCTATCATTGTACAAACAAAAATAATAATTTAAGATTAAATAATGCTCTAATTGAAAGGAATACTGATTCACCCCCCTCCTCTCAGTATTTCCAACAACTGGGATCAGATCTTGGTTCCTTCAATAGCAGTTTAACAGCTGGAAGGAGGTCATGGAGCATACCAAGAATGGTGTACCTCTATTAAATGAAAATAATTATGCACTCTGGAAAGGAAGAATGGAGGTATATCTCTTGGCATAAGGTTACGAAGTATGGGACACTGTTCAAAATGGATTTACATCAACTGCGGATGAACAAGGTAAGAAGAATTTGGTAAATGATGCAAAAGAAAATAATATTATTATTAGTGGACTTATTGAATCTGCTTATCATAAGGTGTTGGGTTGTAAAACTGCCAAAAATGTATGGGACAAGCTTGAGAATATATATGCAGGTGGCTCAAATGTTAAAGAAGCAAAGCTTCAAATCTATAGAGAAAAATTTGAGCAACTTAGAATGAAAGAATATTGCAACATTGCTGCATACTTCCAATACGTTGATGAAATAACTAATAATCTTGAAGGATTAGGAGAGCCAGTTGAAGAGAAGACTATTATACGAAATATTCTTAGAACGTTACCAGGGAGATTTAACCCAAAGGTATTGGTCTTAGAATACAGTGCAAATCTGGACAAACTCAACAAAGAGGAATTACATGGAGTTCTCATAGCATATGAAATGAGACTTGATGAAGAAGAGGGTACTTCGCATCTAGAAACTGCATTCGTTGCATCTAGGAAAACCAATAAGGATAAACAACCTTCAATTGAAAAGACATGCACTTGCAAGTGTGAAGAAAAGGGAGATGATGAAGAAGGTCTTTCAGATGAAGAACATGCTTACTTCACGAGAAAACAAAAAATTGGTAAGGGACAATTCAAAAGTAAACTTCCATTGATATGTTTCAACTGTAATGAGGCTGGAAATTTTGCAGAAAAATGTCCAAACAGAAGTAATGGCAACTCAAAAGGAAAGAGAGGCTTTAAGAAATTCAACAAGCAAGGATCCAAAAGGAACTTTCTCTCTAAAGAAGATAGCTCATCATCCAATGAAGACAATGACAGTGAAGAAGAATCCAATGACAAAGTATTGTTTATGGCCAAGCACAATAAACAAGAGGTATCAAACAATGAAGAAGAAGGATGGACCATAGAAGAATTTTATGAGGAAGAAATCAAGCTTATAAAAGATCTCAAGGCGGAGAAGATCCATTCCAAAACTCTTGAAGAACAAGTTCAAGGTCTCAAAATTGAAGTTGAAGAACACAAATGAATTGAAGAGTCACTTCAAAAGAAGTTGGAAGAAAGAAACCAAGAAAGGGAAGAATTAGAAGCCGAAGTAGTCTCGCTGCGTGAGGAAGTGAAGAAAGGAAAAACTATCCAAAACTATGCCAACAGCTCAAGGGAATTGGAAGAACTCATCAACAATCAATGATATTGCAACGACAAAACTGGCATCGGTTACAAAGAAGAAGAAGCGGGACCTTCTACAAAAAAATACAATGAACCTATGAGATCTGACATGCATGTAGACTTCATTGGACAAGATTCGCAAGAATAGCCTTGGAAGACAGTTCCTCGACGAAAATTTCCATCCAGGTACCAACATAATTTTTATGGCTACTGTTATTCATGTGGAAAATTTGGTCGTAAATTTGTAGAATGTCGCACATACCCTAGGAACGAATATAATTCCAGGATATTTGTCAAATATGAACCTCCCAGAGCTCAGCGAAACATCAATAGATTTTAACATTTAAGAAATAATATTGAATGTTACAAATGTCGAAACATTGGACACATAGCCAAAGACTGCAGACTTCAAAATCCTCCAGAAGAATCTTCGAAGCCACAGAACAAACGAACATGGAAGAAGAAGAAGAATGATAATTGTGCTCTAGCTCTCAAGGCTCAAAAGAACAAAGATGTGTGGTATGTTGATAGTGGTTGCTCAATGCACATGACTAGAGATAGAAATAAATTTTTATCTTTGAAAGAGAAGAAGGATGGAACCGTGTCCTTTGGAAATGATGGATCTTAAAATGTTATAGGATCAGGTACTGTCACTCTCGGAAGCAAAGATGCTCTAGCCAAGAATGTTATATTGGTTGAAAACATGAATCACAATCTGCTCAGTGTTGGACAAATGTGTGATCAAGGACACACAATACTATTCAACTCCACGAAATGTGAAATAAGGAAAGACGTGTATGGTGAAATTGTGGCTACAGCAAGTCGAGATCCAAACGACATATATGTTCTGGATGAAGCAACTAAAGCATGTCTAATAGCTAAAGACGATGATACAATAATTGGTAGTAATAATGATCGACTAAGTAAGAAGTTTTTTACAAAGGTGCAAAGTGTTTTCGAGATGTCTTTACTTGGTGAGCTGACATACTTCTTAGGGCTTCAAATATCTCAGCAAGAGAAAGGAATATTTATATGTCAAGCCAAGTACAACAAGGAAATGCTCAAGAAATTTAAAATGGAAGATTGCAAACCCATCCTTACTCCAATGGTAACAGGTTGCAAATTGAGCATAGAAAACTCATCTAAGGATGTGGATCAAAGGTTGTACAGATCTATGATTAGTAGTCTTCTATATGTAACAGCCTCTCGACCAGATGTTATGCAAGCAATTGGACAAGTAGAAAGATTCCAAGCAGCACCAAAATAATCACATATTAAATATTCACCAGCATTGGAATATCTTCGCCAGAAGCTTGGGATTCTCCCAAGTTCTCATTAGATTTTCCTTATTTAGAATATAAAGGGGGATTGGAAGTGTGTACAGGTCCATAGGATGGTTGTGTGTCAGGGGGAGTGGAAGTGTGTACAGGTCGGCAGGATGGTTGTGTTTCAAGGGGAGTTACCCTTTGCCATTAATTTCAAAGGGGGGGAGAATATTGTAGGAAGAGTTGTCATGATCATAGGGGGAGTACTTGTGTTACCATCAATGCCAAAGGGGGATATTGTTGATCAGCGGTTGTCATTGATGTCAACCCAAGCAGCAGCAGGGGCTAACCCTATATTGCATGGGAATTTCAACATACCAAATTAATATATTATGGATCAATAATTCTTTTGATTTTTTCTACTTGTCGAGATGTTTCCGTTGATATATTGCACGCCATGTAATTCTTCACGGTTTGAGAGATATTCATGTTTGAAGTTTGTACCCCAGTTAGTGGGCTAAAACCCCATGGGGTTGGGGCATGGGTCATTGAAAAGTCATAATTAATATTTTTTAAGCTCCTAAAATTCCTCCCACGTTCACTTGTTGAAGCCCCTCTCAACCTAAGCATTTATATAAATTGTGCTCCTCATTTCCTCCTTATGTAAGGGATTTCGCCATCTGAAACAGGTCATCGTGGCATTGGCGCTCTAAATTTTTGTCTACGAAGGTTCAGAAGCTGAAATTTTTATGAGGCGAAGATGAAATCCTGAGGAAGCTACTGTAAAAATTTCAGATCAAGGTGCGGAATAATTTTGGAGATATGATCTGTGGAATTTAGGGTTTTTACAGGCTCCTGAAATTCATCTCAAAGAAGTGACTTTGGTAAATTCATCATAACTCTCTCTCTGAGTATTGGATTGGAACTCCGTAAAATTTGATGGATAGTGCACAGTTTTTGATTTGTTCTCTATCAATTTTAGAGCCAAATGAAGAAAAAGTGACTCGTGGAATGTCGTATAAGTGCGCTTTGCTGAAACAGTCCATAATTAGGGCATTATCAGAGATTGGGTATAACTCTCTCTTGAAGAATCCAAATTGGGTCAGACCTATGGAATTGGAAATACGACTCAGAAGAATACTACAAGACCAAAAATTAGATATTGAGAATATGAAATAACAGTGATACACTAGATTCAATATCGATCTCCTAGAAGGCAAGAAAAAGCTAGATCATG
The DNA here is from genome assembly GCA_034641835.2 of Pinus albicaulis. Taxonomy (NCBI): domain Eukaryota; kingdom Viridiplantae; phylum Streptophyta; class Pinopsida; order Pinales; family Pinaceae; genus Pinus; species Pinus albicaulis. The sequence continues at coordinate 459,159,085 of CM076569.1, read as the reverse complement.
TGTTGTCAAGGGTTGAAAACGACCAGACTTTCTATGGAAGCAAAGCAAAGCAAGGTGCAGCAAAGGGTAGCATGACAAGAATAGAAACCAAGGTGCATAACAGTAGCAAGAAGTTCATCATATGAAGTCTTCAAGTGGGCAGCATTGCATACAATCATTGTAAATGTATCATTGTACTTAGTCATTGTAAATACATTATTGTACAAATTGTACTAGTATCTATCTGCCAAGGGTTGAAGAGGCAGTGTTGGGAGGTCTAGGATCATCATTAGGTGGTTGTGTTAAAGTTGGGGTTATGGTCTATTATATATTCTTCTTCTACATCATTATATATCATTGTAAAGTGGACCATTTTCCCTGGTATGGGACTCCGTTCTTCTTTTATTCCTCTATAGGGTGGTAGGGTGGTGCTAGGGTGAGTTGTAGCTCATTGGGTGTTGGGGCATCCGTTCAGTTGACTACTGAAGAATCTTGGGCATTGGAGCGTCCATCCAGTGGGAGCTGGAGAAGACTGATTTTCTAGATTCTAGGAAGTTGGAGCTTTATTTTCAATTGGAGTTGAATATTAAAGAATTATTAGAAAAGAATTAGGTGGTTTTTGTCTCGGAGTGGGTTTCCACCTTAAAAACTGTGTGCATTTGCGTTCCTCTTGTTTGCTACTATCATTGTACAAACATTGATAATAATTTAAGATTAACTAATGCTCTAATTGAAAGGAATACTGATTCATTCATCCCCCCCCTCTCAGTATTTCCAACATTATTTGAGTTACATGCTCATTTCATGCTTGTTTCAGAGGATTATTAATCACCAAAATATTTTCACCCCCAATTTCCTATTTCAATATCTATAACAAAATTTGTATATATGTGAACATATTATGTTGGTTTAGATATATATTTTCACCCCAAATTTCCTATTTCAAAATCTATAAATAAATTTTATGGTTGATAAATTTTATCATCAATATATTTGAAACCTCCACGACCTTTCCATGGAAGAAAATTTTTCTTTTCATTCCTTCATGATGGCTCCTTCTCTGCAACATCTTATTTATTCTAGGATAATATTCCCTATGCTATTGCCTTCTTATTTCTTTTAGGCTACTCTTTCCTATGCTATTGCCTTACTACGTTTATTTTGCAACATGTGGCGCAATTGCTAGTTTATTATATTTTAATTTTAATTAAATATTTATTTTTAACTATTATTTTGTTAATTTTTTATTACAAATACAAAAGTATTTTTCCAGTAAATAAATTTGTGAAAATTCTAACTTTTTAAGAAGGCTTTTAGAAAAATTCTTAAAAAACAAAGACGACTATATAAATAATAAAATAAGTTTCAAGTTACTTTTAAATATAAATTTGGAAGGATTCTAAATTTCAAGTAATAATAATGGTTAATGTGATCTCGTGATTAAGAATATGTGCTTCCTTACAAGTCGTCATGTTGATGGTGCTGAAAATTCCTTACAAGAGATCATGTGTGTATTAAAAAATTTGTGCAAAAGGTACATTAAATTTGATTGAAAATTAAATTTAAAGATAATATGTTGTTGTGAATTGAAATGTTTTTTTTTAAGCTTTTCATTATGGAAAGGTTGTATGAATATATTCCCTTCTAATTGAAATTAAGACGAGCCCTTCAAATTTGGTTACTGATGACCATCAAGTCAAACCAATATTGATCATAGTCTAAATTGCTATGAAAACCCAAGGCTTCATTCATTCTTCCACTCCTTAAATAATACCTTGTTATTTAATTTGCATGGTGATCTAGATGCTTTAATATTCCAATAATACCACCCTGGTTACATTTAGTTCCAAAATGGGTTGTTTCTCTTCCAACATGTTCCATTTGTTTAGGTTTGTGTTTTTATCTTTATAATTTACCATAACTGGTTGTTTTTTTTTTTTTTTGTGAATTCCGTAGGACCTGAATTTTCTATTATTTAGAGCAAGTTCCTAAATAAATACATCAAGAAAATGTGCCTCAACCTACCCAAGGGGAAACCAGGTCTGTTGGCCATCTTAAAAAGTTAAAGGCCAACCAAAAATGATATTGTTTTAGTCTATCTGTAGCAACAAGAACTACTCGACTATGTCCATAATACTTACATATGAAACAACAACTATAAAGTCATTGAAAAAAAAACATATACAAACAAAAAGAAAAAAAGAGGCCTAGGCATCAGAAGCTTACACAGGGGCTGGATCTTTAGCAGAGGACCCAAGCAGCTCCACCCACTACATATCACGTAGCTGCTCTTCAATGCGTCCAATTTTGTCATTCTGCTGCTATTGAATCTTAGTCATGGCAGTCATGTCCTGTTTGATATGACTAAGCTCAAATAATAGGGAAGAATGAGCTTCTTGTTCCTTCATACTCATCAGGGCTTTGGCAAGAACACATTTAAACCTCCGATACATCTTAACAATTTGTTGGAAAAGAGATACCCTGCTCCTAGAACTACCAGGGTCAACCAGGAAATCCATTGTTGCTTGCTGCTGTTGCGGATCAACTTATTCTTCCAAACTATGCTTCTCCCAGTCCTGAATGTTCTTACAAATAGGCAGAGGGATCGTGGAAGTGTAAGAGTTAACCAAACTTTCAACAACTTGCACATTAGTTTTACGCCCTAGCTTACAAGAGCGCGAAGAGATTTTTGTTGGCTTAACCTTGGCTCTTTATTTGCGAGTTGGCGAGGTGGATTTTGTCATGCTGGCTCCCAACAAGCCTGTGAGAGACAAATAAAGCAACAGAGCAGGACAATAAGGCAAGGAATCTAAAATATGCATCAGAGGAGTATGGAGGAGGTGCATGTTGGTAAAATGCAAAAAGCCAACCCAATTGAAGGATAAGCAAACGGTTCCAGGGCCAAACATAAACAACTACGTGCAAAACTGAGTAGCAAGGGTCATATTGACCAAGGATGAGCAGCAACTAGGAAAAGCCAAACAAGGTGAAAAGAAACCCACAGAACTGGCATGCAAAATGAAAACCCCTGTCATGGTAAACTGCCATGAGGCTGCAAAAGAGACCAGTTACAAAAACAGAGCGTGTTGCAAACCACCTTCCATAACAGCTAGTAAAATGCATGCAAAGACAGAATAAAGAGCGGCGAAATAAACCCACATCAAAATCCTTAAACACCCATATCATAAAACAATCATTGAAAACTGGACTTTGGAAGCAGGGATCGACCTCCGCATCATCATGAAAACGAAATGAAGGCAAAACTATCAACAAACCCGTCACCTTTGACAAATCCATGGCATATTGTGGAGAATGAACAGATTTAAGAGTAGAAAAGTGAGGCAATACATACCAAAACCCTGTAAGCAATCGCTGTAACCAACCTGAAGCACCACCGGAATACCCTCCTACGCTGTGCCAAACCACAGGAATAAACCACAAAATGATACAAACGCACATAAAACCAGCATGCAATCTGCTATGAAGAGCCGTCTGATCGACAGATGGTGGTATAATTACAATCGATCGTGTCATCATACAAAGATCATGGTCATAATTACAAAACTGACAGCCAGCACAGACAGTAAAGCTGATGACAACAGAGGGCCTGACCCGCACCCCGATCAGGGGCATAACTGGTTGTTTTTATTCAAACAATAGATTGAGATATTGTTTGTTTATATGCATATAAAAATAATGTATCACAAATTTGTTTTTAAACTCTGGAATTTCCATTCAGAACAAAATGTTCTGTATAATGTTTGGACAATTTTTCTTTTAAACTCTGGAATTTCCATTCACAACAAAATGTTCTCTTATGTTTGGATCACAATGATGAAAAAATGGTTTTTTTCTTGGATTTATGTTTGTACACATTTTGTCTTATGTTTGGACTACAACGATGGAAAATTTGTTTGTTTCATGGATTTTTGTTTGTACAAGTTTTATATGGAAGAATTTATTTATTTATCAATTTGTAATAATATTTTTTTTTGTTATATATTAGTCCGGATTCATCTTAATTTCAGATCTATCAAAAGCTAGGAGGGATTAAATTTCTCTTGGTGCAAGCCTCTTTTTTGTGCAAAACTTGATGAAAATTTTGGGCATCTAAAGATGTGATCCCTCTCTGCACTTTATAAATCCAAAGTTAAGATGGATCTAGGAAAGTTTAATATATATAAGATCAGTAGTTAAGACAGTCTACTAAACACTAATAAACTCATATTTTATACGATCAAGCCCAATAATAATATATACATATTCTTTGTAGCGGCCAAGGATATTAGGTTTAATTTCATTTTTAATGTTATCATTTGATATCCTAAATAAAAGTCAATAATAATTGTATCTAAACTAAGTTGTTATGGATACATTCCAACGAATTTTCACCAATTTTCATGTAAAGGTTAAAACCAGTAGTTGACATAGTCTAATGTGAGAAAATCCAATAAATTTTAATATATTTTAATGTGGACAAAAAAATATAAACAAAATGTAGGACTGAATTCACCATATTTTATTTTTTATGTGATCACATTTCTCTTCACACTTAAGAGTAAAATTTCAAATATATAAAATAAAATGAATAACCTACATAATAGCCTAGAAAAAATTAATCTTTGAAGGTTATGTAACAAAGTGAGCAGGGGTGTTTTTCCTAAGTTTTAGGTGGAAGACATATATCCATAGAGCTATAAATTCTTTTTGTAGTGTATTTTTATTGAGTGGTTTTATTTGCAACATCAGATATGAAAATTGCTCAAAGTTATAATATTTGTGGTAGAAATTAGGATTTACTTTGATCTAGGTAAAAGCTTTTGTTGCAACGAATGAGTTAGTGAAGAATACATTTAAATAAGCTTTATTAGAGATGAATATCTCGAATTAGTGAAGAATACATTTAAATAAGATTCATTAGAGAAGAATACAATGGGAGAAATCATGGATTGCCAAAACATGGAGCCCAAAAACCACCATCCTTAAATTTACTATTTTATCTCAATTTTATTTTAGTTACTAATTACATTTTTTTTTTAATTAAATTTAACCATTAGAGAATAATACCGTGGAAAAACAATGGGTTGTGAAAACCTAGTGCCCAAAAATCTCCATCCATAAATTTACTATTTTATCTCAATTTATTTATTTATTTATTTCATTTTTATTTTTGAAATTGGAACACTAGAGAAGAACACCATGGGAAAAACAATAGATTGTGAAAAAATGGAGCTAGAAAATCTCCATAGTTAAATTTACTATTTTATCTCAATTTTATTTTAATTATTAATTATTGATTTTTTTGTTTTATATATATATATATATATATATATAACATGAACAGGTCAAAATGTTTACATTAGATAACATAACATATATATACTTATGAGTTGGTATTTAAAAATTATTAACATATTTAACTCCTACACATTTTACATCTAATAAATACAAATCTAACATATAATGCCTACTCGTCTCCCCCATAATACTTGGTTGTGGAGCATTTCTTGGCACACTAAGTAGTGTTGCTATGTAAATTAGCATAGTTATATAAATTAAATAAGTATAAAATTTGTATCAATATATTATAAATATCAAAGCACTTACTTCATGATACATCTCACATTGCTAAAATTAAAAATAATTATAAAAACTAACTAAAGTATAAGTTAAATACATATACATTTAAAAAAACATGAAATAAGATTCTTAATTATGGTTATTTACTCACACTTCACTATGGAGATTATAACTTTATAAATAGGCTTTGTTACAATACCATGGTTTATCAACACCACATGCCAAAAAAACCATAACTCGCTTCATATGAAAAATTCAATTAAAAGGATAAAAATGACATACCATTAAGAAAATAACTACACACCAAAATAATTTTTGTATTCTATTAAACATTACATATAAATACAAAAGGTATTTGGTTCAAGACAATAATGTTATTTTTATCATACAATCAACTAGTTGAGAAAATACGTCAACTAGTTGAGAGCTATTTTAGTTGGAATAATCTCTGAAATACAACTAATTAACAATAAAACAACTCAAACAAAAATTACAATGATGAGGGAAATTATTCAATATGCATAAGACAGGAAGGAGATAAATCTCCAACACCCCCCTACAAGTACTTGTCTAAGTTGATCTTCTTGTTTTGCAAAGTCTTCATTAGCTTGTCTAAAAATTTTCAAAATCACATAGAGTGGACTCATGAAGTTGTCTCATAACCCTCCTAAAGATGTAGTAGGAAAGTTGGATTCCCGAGTTCAACTCATGAACACCTGAATCACAAATCTCTCAAATTCAATTACTGAACAACATCCAAAGATGTTGCATAACCTCACTAGAATACCACTCCCACATCTTCAACAAATGAGGGATCCTTTCTTAGATCTGAAACTTACAAACTATCTCTAAAACCATCCAAATCGAGTTTTAATTCCACATGATTTATTAAAATAGTTTCTTTAGACACTATCAATTACATGTTTCCAATAGCTGTCTACTAGTCATTCTATGGATATCTTCCATCTACCGAGATACATAGGTGGCAACTGATGTACTTGCTAGTTGTATAGGAAATCCATCCATATATTTAATTTATATAGACTCAATTTTACAGTATAACCTCTTTATTTTATTTTGGAAGTTCATCACCACCTAATTTACAAACACAAATAATACTTATGTGCAACATAAATTGAAGCATATTAAACATACCATCATCACTAAGAAAAAGAGTATGAAAATTCTGACTCATGTCGAAATTGGGGAAACCATGTTAAGTGTATTTACTCGAGATAGAATATTATGCTATAGCTAAATCTCCATTCAGACATGTGTAATGAACGCAAATCACAGTATGCGTTGAAACTACTAGGCTTTTCCTCTCCTTTAAATCACCTACTTCCTTGTATTTCCAAACCCAACATGTTGTAGACAAATTTTTGTCACCTATTTTGAGGGAAATACGAAATGAGTGGTAGCCCACCAAGAAGATAACTAAACCAGAATTCAATATCGTAGCGATTAAATTCAAGTCACACGATCCCATGCCATGTAATTCAACTACATGTAAGCTAAGGAATATAGACATTGCTATGAAATTTAGGTCCTCAAGCCTACAGTTCCAAAATTCCATCTTTGAACTCCATATTTCATCATCCTATTAAAACCCCTTTAAATTTAATTTTATTTATTCCTAGTATATGGCTCTAATTTCGGTGACATAAAGGAAATCCTAGAGTTTATAGAGGTATTTAACACATGGTTGTTATCGATCATTAACACCAGTCGACTATTTGAGTTGAGCTCAACTTACAAGTTATTTCCAAAGAAGTGCTCGCAAATCAACAAATATTTTGATGAAGGATTGATTTTATTCACCCCCGAGCTGACTTATATTAATTCCTTTGACATCATCTCCCACTGAGTAGAGTTCAAATTGTCATTCAAATGCATCACCACCAACAAAAGGTTCATCTAAGTCACATTGATGTGTTTAAATATGTAGTTCATCAACTTTGACTTTTATCCTCACCCATGACTTGGTGTCTATAAAGCTCCTTCCTCCACCATGTGATCCCCTTTTATGGATTGTAGATATCTAGGCGTTCCTCCTGTGCAGGCTCTAAATTTGCATTAGGAAATAGATTGGAACTGGACATCATATTATCACTGGAAACTATTGCCTATGGTCTTGGAATCTATTTGTAAATTCACTACATCTAATATTATTATTGTAGGGTAGTGACATCTGATTAAAAAAAGCTGTATTAGGAAGCATATGAACATAACTAGGACTAGAACACAAATAAATTATTTCTCGAGGATTTTGATGCGAACAAATAACACACATCATACCAAATGTTCACACAAAAAAAAAAAAATCATACTAGAAATTGCATACACAATAATTTATTTTAACACACCTACAACTATTTAGACAATAAATAACTCAAATAACTCACATATCTCTCGTATATACATGGGCCCTCCCTTAAGGGGGTTAACCTAGAGCCGGTGGCTCTAATACCAATTTAAGAAACTAATTGCGCACCAAAAAATTATTTGTATTCTATTAAACATTACATATAAATACAACAAGTATTGGTTCAAGATTGAAATTCTACCTTAACCAGACAATCAACTAGTTGAGAAAATATCTCAGCAAAACACCAAATTATGAGCTATTTTAGCTGTTCTAAATATCTCAAATCCAACTAGTTAAAAACCAAAAAACTCACACAAAAATTACGTTTAATGATGAGGAACATCATTCAATATGCAAAAGAAAAGTAGGATTTAAATCTCTAACAATAACTACTTTGAAGATGAATCTCAACCATTGATTTGTGCAGAGTATTATGAATATTCTAGAGAATTTCATGGAGGTAAAATCTCTACAATCCACCTAATAATTATTATGCCAATAGGAATGTCTATTTTGGGATACGACTATCAAAATTTAAATTTAATTATCTATATTGATTAGGTGGATAGTGGAAATTTATTCTTAATAGAAATTTTAGAGTATTTTAGTATTATACACTAATAAAATGTTGCAGTTTATTTCAGAAGTAGTTATGTCTTATTTTCCCTTTTAATAAAATTCATTGATTAAAAAAATATCATTTGAAATGAGATATGATTTTTTTGGGTATTTGGTATTGATAAGATATATAGTATTCACCTATGTTATTGTAATAAAATCTATTTGCAAATTAAGAATCTCAATAATGGAGAGGGAGTGAATCTCCATGGTCAAGAATCTTGTAAAACATGTATATATGTTTTGACTTGTATAATTTATTTATTTTTAGGATATTTATAATTTTAGTAGTTTGAAATGTGTGATGAAAGTGTTTTGATTTTTATTATGGATTTATGTGGAACACTTACAACAATTAACTAAATTAATGAAATTTTAACTTTGTTTTAAATTATTATTGTTATTATGAATTATAAAACAAAATTAGTATATGAATTGAAGATATATACATTTTAACAACAACGTAAAAAATAAATAAATAAATAAATAAAATAAAAAATAAAAATAAAAATAAAAATAAATAATGTCATAAATAAAAACATAATAAAAATTAAATCTATGAGCATGAATTTTTTTTAGTTAAATTGAAAAACAAAAAGAGCCTAATTACCTTTTTCAACTCTTTATCCCCAACTACAACTAAAATCATTTTATGAAAGTTAGATCCTACATGAACAAAATCCCAGTGATAACATCCCATTCAGGATAAACCTTTATTTTATCTAATATATAAACCATTTAATTACTAATAAACCAAGAAAAAAACACAAATACTATGGATTAATCATGAAAAAGCCATAAATTTTCTGAAACATTTTGCTAATAAAACACAAGTTATTGTTGTGTATGGCGTTAGCGAGTTGTTTGTGTTAATGAGACACCACAAAATTCAATTGATATGATCGATTGTTTGTGGTAAAGACAAAATATTTGAGGTATTAATGATTGTAGTGGTTAAGGTGAGCATATTTAAAAAGCTATAGGTATAATGGTTATGGTTCAACCAAAGAAAAAAAAAATTAGGTTATCCATAATCCAAAGAAAAACTAAGATGATGATTGATCATGATGTACATGGAGTAAACCTGCTTATATTTTTGCAGGTACAAGATGTAAATTGAAAAATATTAAGGATAGAGAATGTAAAGAGCCCAAAAATTACATAATTACATAATACTCAAGATGAATAAGAAGAGATGTTTGAAAAAAAAAAACATAGAATATGGAGAAGAATAAGAATGTGATCAAAGAGAATTGAATAATTCACATTTATATCATAAATATTCGTTAAGAGAGTGTAATGAAATAACTCCTTCTTGGGTACGAAGAATAAAAGAAATTAGAGACAAAACATTATGTATTTAGTTGGCACAACTAATCTAACACAACTATTATAATCACCTAAAATTATATATGGGACCACTTGTATTGTAAATGCCACATAGTGTATGTTATATCTTAATAGATTTTTCCCTTCAAAAGTTTCATTCTCCCTGTGCCCTTGCTTCATATTATTTCATATCTATTTGCATGTGTGTTATAGTAAAATAAAGCCAACATGAAATAATAAATGTGGACTGCTTAATGAAATCGTTGCATTAGAGTCGAGATATGTTAATATATTGGTGATAAAAAATATACTATAGACTACTTAGCAACATTGTTGTGTGAGAGTGGAGCCGTGTCAATGTATTGAATATATCAAAGCACGGTGTTGTAAAAGAGGGATTATACATTTCTAGAACGTGGAGAGGGGAAGCAAAAAGTGGTGTTGAGCACATTTTATTACACAAGTTATATTAATTCAAATGAGAATAAGTGGTGTGTTTATTAAGACTATAACAAAGAAGTAATATGTTAGGTTTATTATGATTATTAATAAAGAAAAAGTGAGTTTTTATCAAAATATTTCTATGTAACCTGTATCAAGTCAATGATGGGCTTATAGTTCTTTTCATCTCATGATTAAATATCAATTTATTCTCTATCAATGATAAGAAGGGCGCTAAATCATGGTATATGACACATAAAAATAATCTTGTTATTTTTTCCAACCATATTTAATTTCTGTAAAGGATATTTTATCAATATTTTTAATTCACATGTGAAATTTGAAAATGTTAATCATATAATAATTTAATTTATCTTAAATACATATTATTTAATTATGTCTCATTCATAATTATGAAAAACTATACAAAATTAATTTAATTTACATTAATATTTTGTTTTTTTATAATTTAAATATTTTTAATTTTTAAATGTTATTTAATTTACATTAATATTTTGTTTTTTTTATAATTTTTACATTTTTAAATGTTATTTAATGTTTTCCAAATATTTTGAAATTAAAATAAAAAATATAATTGAATCATAATTCCATTAATTATAAGTTTATTTAGATCCATAACTACTTTTAAAGGTGAATTTATTTATTGTTATGCCTTTTTATATGGTCATATGTTCTTCTCACTTTCAACATTGTTCTTGTCTTTTTATATAAATTCTACAGTAGTTATGCCTCTTAGGTTGTTAACAACCACCAACATGACATCACTTTTAGTGTCTTTAAAACAGTCTATCACAACATTGAGATTTATTAGAATTGATGTGTCTTTACATAGTATAAGATTTTGGGCTAACTACTTTTAATTGGCACTTATGCTTGATAATTTGGGCATTGTTTTTAAACTACTATTGTAGTGTTCCATGTTTTTTGAACAATAATAATGCATGCCCATGCATGATATGTATTGGTATTAGAACTTATGAGAAAGTTGGTCATTGTGCAAGGATAATGTCACAAGACTCTTCTAGGTCAGTACCTTTTCAAATATTTCTAACATGGGTGGATAAGGATGCGTTTAAGCATTGTAATGAAAATATTGACCTAATATACAATTATAATCTCGCATAAGAAAATCATTATTTTCCTAGTTTCTATAATCACCAACTACAAGCCAATTATCCTTTATAAATTTGTATAAATAGAGAGCACTTTGTTGTATTTATGTATATCAAATCTAATAAAACTTGTTATCCCCATAGTGTCCCAAGGCTGAGAAGGATATCGAATGATGTAACCTTGAACCAATTAGGATTTGGTAGCTAGCCCTACCAAATAAAAGAGGGCTCTCTATGTGATCGCACAACCAATAAGGTGATTGGAGAGGGTAAAAAAATATTAGGCTAGGTATTGAGCTCTAGGGTTTTGAAATTTAGTGTTTAGATGGATCAGGAGGAGAGGTCAAGGAAACTAGGTCACGTCTCAAAAGATTTCAGTTGCAGGGATACAAACGGGCAAGGAAGGTATGTCCAATGACACTTTTAGTCTTTAAATGTAGCGTAGGGTGGAAAAGTGAAGGTTAAAAATGAGCATGACAAGCATGAGATCATTTATCAGGAGATGGATAACATAAACATGAAATTCCTATTGAAACAGAGCATAAGCTTAATAATTATGTTTAGAAACTCATAGGAATATCATTGAAAGAAAATATATGGAAAGAAGGATAACTAAACATTAATTAAAATGATTTACAAAAGAAAAAAAATATCACAAAATCATACCACAAGAATCCCTATATAATAGTTTCAATTGCCCTATTAATTTCCTGCAAAAAGATTATGTATACAATATAAAAGCCTTCTACTCTCTCATTTCCAACCTTGAATATGACTGAAAAAAATATACATATAGACCAAAACCACATTCCCCTCTCTCAGGGGTTGTATCCCTCATGATAAGAACTGATTTACACTAATTTATCTAACCAAATCTATGACTAGGGAAGTTAGAACAAACTCTCCATTTAGCCATTGACTGACTTTACTAACATTAATGACCATCCTAATTACATCAAATTCACATTCACAAACTAAATTACACTTATTTACATCATGTGTAAGCCCAAATTGACTAATTACATCATTAAAAGTTGAGTTTGACTGATAAAAACCAAAAAATGGCATTGCTAACAGAAGCGCAACATTGACTTTGTAGGCAAATTTTGGGGGTGTTTCTTTGTCCATTTGCTGATGTGGAAGCTGGTGATGATTTATTAGTGTGTTTAATCTCCTCCCAAAGTGTTAAACCTGAAAAAATACCTTTTCTAGGCCTCCAAAAACCAGTTTTCCAAAGATTGATCCAGAAGCGCAGCATGGGGTCTAGAACACTGGCAGAAACCTATTTTTGAGCATGTTTTTTGACTTTTCATTCCAACCTATGCACTGACATGGAAACCTAATTATATATTTGATATGTATATGTCATAATATATCCAACTATATATGATTTTACTCATTTAGTGCCTGTAGGAAGAAGCACAACGTGAGCTCCATGCACTTTTGTACATCACAAACCTGCCAATATACCCAAAATTTCAAAATTTGACAAAATTTCTTAAAAATTTCTTGAAATTTGTTTCTTTTCCTCCTTCGGTGATGGGCCATAAAATTAAGGATGCATTAGCAAGCAATTCCAAGTTTTCTCTCTTCCTTGGCTTTATTAGGGTTTTCCTTAGCCTCTCTTTCATGTTTTTTACCTTAATTATGAAAATTTGATTCCTGGTGAAGTAGTGCATGGCCAAAATTCCAAGCCAAAATCATTTACTTTTCCAAGCCAAAATTCCTTTTCATGTTCAATCTCACCTGTAATTATCTCGTCAAAGTCCTGTTAACACTGTGATGGAGATGGTTCACTTTCTTTCTCCTTCTGCCTCCCGAGACCTCTTGTTCTTGGCCTTCTTGGTTTTATTTTCACCTCCTTATCCTAAAGCTGGTAAACATCAATCATTCCCTTACCTTTATCTTCTTCTAGTAGAAAATTAGCCTTTGGTTTACTTGAAAAACGTTGATTTACCTTAAGCTGCTTGTTCTCTTGATGTAGAAATGATATCATGAGGTTGGCCTTTGAAAGTTTTTCTTTGAGCTCTCTGATTTCATATTCCTTTTCCTTTATAATCTCCTCAGGTGACTTGTCCTCCTCATACATTTCTAGGTCTTCCATGTACGTGTGAAAGTGTACATGTTCTTCTTCTTGCAATGGTGCCTCATGCTGATATGTTGATGTCTCTTTTTCAACTAAATTAGGTTGAGCCCTTTCCACACTACCAAGAGAAAACACCAGCCTTTTTCCTATGGTATATGTTTTCGTCAACTCATCCCTAGGACTCACTTGTTTACTGGAAGATCCAACCTCTTGCAGCTTTGGTGATGATGTACTTTGGCTGCTAGGTTGATTAGTAGCAAGAAAAAGTGATGTTGATTGGATTAATGCCTCCCAAGGCATGCTGATCTTTGAAAGCTGTTGGAGGAATGGATTTTACCAGGCCATGGTGAAACAAGTTAGATTGATGATCCTTCCCTTTACTTTGTACCTTCTATGTCATCTTGACACGGATTCTATACAAATAATGAGGCAAGTTTAGAGGTTTGACTATTGTGAAGTGCATGAGGAGCCTTATGTGGTAATGATAAAGCCATGAGAACCTTTCTTCATAGGTAAAGTACCTCATTATCATCTTCATTAATGGAGAATACCTGTCAAGCAATTCTCTGAAGGGAAAAAAGTGTTTTGGAGTATCTTTATAATGTGGATTTAGGAAAGCTTTGTAGTTCTCAATGTCTAAATAAATCCCTTTAAACCAGGTTTCTCCATGATTTGGAATACCTATAGCTATGGAAATGGAATCTTCTATAATTTTGAAGTCAGCCCCTGCAATGTTGGCTCTATACTTCCTAAAATTGGTGGCAAGCAAGCTTGTCAATTGACCATGGAAACCTGCTTGTTGAATCTTTTCACAAAAAACTGGACAACCCACATCCTTAAAGGCTTTCCTGATGAAAGGTGAGGCCATAATTTCTTTGATCTATTATGGCTCATACATAGACACTTTCCCACCCATATTATACTTTTTCTTCTCAGTATCATTGTTTCTAGTTTCCATGAATTAAAACCCTAGCTGAGTGGGAAGGAAAGGGAGAGGGTGTGACTGTGAAAACAGGGGATAAGGGACTGTGGTGTTGAAGGAAAGGAATGAAGGGATTAAGGAGTGTGTAAATTTATAGGAAAAATTTAGGGGATAAGGATATATGTTAGACATTGTAGGGAACTAATAATTCTTAAATACAATGAGGGGAAGGTGTGAAAATGACAAAAACACAGTCCTAGCCTAGGAAAATGTTAATGGGGCAGCCTAGGCTAGGGTTTGTAAGGAAATTTAGGAGATGAAGGGGAAGAGGTCAGCGAAGTGTTTTAGGGAATTATGGATGGTTTAGATGAGTGTATGGGAGTAGGAAACTTAGTGTTTTACCACTGGTTTGAAACAAATTCTCATGGAAATGAAAAACACAATAAAAACCCTAGAAGTGGGAAATTCACTGAAAATTTTAAGAAGATAGATGCAAGAGAAGAGTGAAAACTAATACTTACTTGTCCAAAAGGTATTGGGAGCCCTAACTTGTTGAGATGAAAGCTTTTATATGGTTTCTTTGCCTCCAATTTGAAAATGCAACAATGGATGCAAGAAGTGTATTGTAGGAGAAAAATTTAGGTTTTCAAGGAGGAATTTGGTTGCTCTGGGGGATGGAATGGAGTTTTATGATGAAGAGTAACTGTTATGGAGGTAAAATAAATAATTATAATTTTTTGAATGGTTTTTATAGGTTGGAAAATTATTTTTTCTTAATTCATGCAGGTGACATCATTGGTATTTTTTGAAAAAATGATGTGAAGTGACTGCAACATGATCTTTTGTGAAATGAAATATTACCTTTACCTTTATTTCTTTGTTCATGGGCTGCTAAATCCCTTTTATGGTGACTCATTTTAATGTACATGACTCCTTTTTCTTTAAATGAATGACAATATGATGACATGTCATATGAAAACCTAGACCATGACCTAAATGATGACATATTAAATTTTTCATGACCTAAGACACTTGAATGAAGACATGACCATGATGAGAGATGAAGACTAATGAGAAGACGGAGGGAGTAGCAGTGACCTAGACACACAAACCAATGATAAATTTTTTATTTTAAATTCATTTGAAACTATAAAATTTAACCTAGGTCCCTATTGACTCACACTGAAAGAGTACATTTGATCACTAGTGTCTAACTGACACTAATAGAACCAACCTTTTCTCATATTTTTCACTCATGAAAATTTTGGTGTTACAAAGGTTATTGTGATTGTGATGTTTATTTTCCAACATATTCATGGTATCAAAGTGAAGCTCTACAAATCCATTCTCATATTTTGAGAGACTTTTATAATTTGGTCTATCCTACTAGATTTTGGTAAGTGTTTGTGCAATTGAGTTCTTAGATATACATAGAACCTTTCTCATATTGAATTATACACACAATTATTCAGTATAGATCTAAAAAATGTATGAAAATAGTTTATTACAAAGTATATCATTTGAGTATAAAAAGTGTGAAATTTTAAAAACCAAATTTCTCATTTGGAAGCCAAAATTACTTATTGGAGGAGTGTCTATAAGAGAGGTAGGTGTGATCAAGTATTGTAAATTGCGTTACAGATGTCTAATATGTTGTGATAAGAAGAAGCATGTCTCTAATTGTTAATTTATGGTTTCTATATTTTTCTCCACATATATTTAACACTTGCACCATCAACATGGCCTCTTACCTCTATTAGTTGTTAGAGTTCAATCACCTCCTCTACAAAATTATATATATCCCAAGTAGATCGTGAATGAACAAGTTGATTGCCTTATCCAAATTAGAGATTTAGCTAGATAATGGCTCCTTTCTATTACAAAGATATGGCACTAATAAAAAATATCCCCCTTCCAACATGTAGATATAGTTGTCAACATATCATGTTTTGTCAAATTTTATTTATTTTCAATAGTTGTTTATAAATATCCCTTCACTCCCCATGTTATTTATCTAATAGTTGTACTTTATACATCTTGAACTCAATTTTGGTACCATAAGATATAAATTTGGTGTTCTTGGCATATTTTGTTGATAAGATGTCTATGTATAGGGTTGTTGAGGTCCATTCTTCCCATTATTATCACGCCTAAAATCTTAAGAAGCAACAACTTCTACTATGTAACAACTTATGGAAACTTTGATTGTTGAGGCTCCATGAAAATTGAAAGGTTTTCCTGCATAACAAACTTAATAAAGACATGGTATTCATTGGACTACATAATTTATATAGTCTCTATTTCATAATTTTTAATATGAAAAAACATAACAAAGATGAGAAAAATTGCAGTCACTACTTAACAAAGTCGATGAATTTCGAGTATTACAGTTGGGAGTTGAATAATAGTCTTGTGCACTTGATGAGAATTCTTTTGTAGAATATTTTATTTAAATATCAATATGTGTTGTCATAGATGAAAGGATGTGGAAAAAAAAGTAACAAATAAAAAATGTATTTTTATGATTTTGTCTATGTTTAAAGGCCTTTTTAATGTATTTTTCTGTATATTGTATACCATTTTGATGCATTTGGATCAAATTTTAAAATTTCCTCTTTTGAGTTTTATTATGAGCATATGACTATGTAATAATCAAATGTTGTGTAGTTAAATGTTAATTAGCTCTAATAATCAAGTTATTGTGTATCAAACTTCCAAAGATAACCACAAAACTTGGCACAAAAAAAAGAAAAAAAGTGCTCAAGCAAGTGATCACACTTTGTATCCTTAACAAAAATCAAAGTCATTGATGCCTTGATCTTCAAACTTTGGTGAGTCTTCCTTGAGCAAAAAGAAGAATTCAAGTGAAATTTTTATTTTTTGGGGCATGCTGGGTAATAATGACTGCAAGTATAGTGGCACAAAATATTAGTGCCCAAACCTTCTTCAAATGACAAAAGGAAAGTAATTTCTGCTAAAAAATTATATGCATCTTTAGATATCTAGATAGTTAATCTTAGTTCCTCACATCATATGGTTCATTATCATGTGTTTCTTCCTTGCATATTTCATAGCAACATTTCACAAATTGTAGTTGGATACACTTGATAACATGATGTTATAGGATTATGTGTTATTCAGTTAGCTAATGACTGAATTAGTGATATTTTTCTTGTTGTTTAAATTTCTACCCATCTACTCCAACTATTAGATTTCTCACTTTTGTGATGGGGAGATACTGGATTTTTTCTCTCATGATGTGGCTATCAGAGAACTATAGAATTCCATAATCATTGTTGCTTATGGGAGAGTTTATCATAGTTCTTATTAGTACAAGTTCATTGGTTTTAAGCCTTATTTAGGTTACTCTTTCATTACACATGATGATTCTTTGAGCATGATTTGAAATGAAATAAGTTTTACATCTAAATTATGGGTATTTGTGGTAGTTAAGCACATTGGTGCGTGGTTTTATTAATGTATTTTGCACTAATGGAGTTTGTTAAAGTTGTGTTATTGGAAAATAACATGAAGATACTTTTTGGAAAGGTAAGGAATTTTGTTTTAATAGACATCCTAGTTGGGACATAGTTCCATCACGTGATGTTCAAAATATTTATTTTGAGGGTCTATGTATGCACCCACCTTTATCGATGATTTATCTTGTTTCCTGTGGGTGTACTTACTTAAGTACAAGATTGAGTCCATTGATTTTTTTAAGCCCTTCAAGCCTTTTGTTGAGATGCATTACTCTCTTTCTATTGGGAGAATATACACACATAATAAGGGGAGGGGGAGTAAATGAGTTAGACATTGAAATATATTTGTAACGAACATGGCATTCAACAGTAGCAATATATTCTCTACACCCCTTAGCAAAATGACAATGTTACCTTTTCTTATGGCGAGAAACAGTGCAACCACTACAAGCCAGGTTTTGAAAACATAATTATCACAGTGCGGTGCAAATATTTTGGTTGGAGTATATTTTTGTCCTAGTATAAGTTAAATGTTTAATTGTTTATTTTTAAAATAAATATTTTCAATTAATTTTATCTCAAACATAATTAAAAATGATAAAAAAATTAATTTTAGGCTGTTAATTTTGTATAATTTAAATACTCTAAACATTTTTTATATTTCAACTCATTTATATAATTAAAAATAATAAGTAGGACAAACGTTTTTGGGGAAGGAGTATTTTTGTTAGCAGTATCTCTACCAACGAGATCTACTCTTGCATCTAAATAAACAATTATCTTGACCTCTATTCAGAATGGACTTCACTTATATGGAAATGGGATGCCTCATGAAAGTTAAAGTGGTTTACTTGGCTGACCATCCATAATCACATTCTCACTTATATTGATCTCTATTGAGAATGGACTTCTCTTATATGGAAATGGGATGCCTCATTAAAACTAAAGTGGTTTACTTAGTTGACTATCCATAATCACATTCTCACATGGGAAAAATGGATGAAGGGAGGTTTTCTGGGTTTGGGGAAATGTCCACTTTGTTAGATGGATTTTGAAGATTATTCTCATCTATTTTTTATTTTCCCTTTTCTTCTTTTCATATGGGAAGAAGTATTAAATTTTCTCAAGATTAAGGTAGTGGCAGATCAATCTTCTATCTTTTCATGCCTTGGATTATGGTCCTTTAGGCTAAGAGCTTTCAGAGCCACTCAAGATCAAGGTAGTGGCAGATCAGTCTTCTATCTTTTCATGCCTTCGCTTACGGTCCTTTAGGCTAAGAGATTTCAGAGCCACTCCATTGTATGTTTTCTGGGGTATATGGCGCTCTAGGAATGCCTGAATTTTTTATAAAAAGCCTTCGAATGTGCTTGGCACAAGTCTCCAAATTGTTTCCTACTTCCTAGCTATAGATCGAATGTGTCCAAAGGCCCACCAACACTTATTATGAAAATTCTCATATAATGGTAATGGTAATGGTAATAGGGTTAATTAATGATGTTTTTTTTTCCAAAAATTTAATATCTATTGAGGAATTTAACATAGATTTTAATGAATAAACATGTGAAATTAGTAGCAAAGCTACTTGTTTATTAATGTAATAAGTATAAATAATCCAAAAATTGCATGAAACATTTTGACAAACAACTGTGTTCACCCAAAAAATTATTTTTATAAATTTCTTATAATTTAATGTAGATTAAACAACTTGTATAATATAAATTTATTTTTAAATATAATAATATTTAAATAATTATTATAATTAAATAAAAGTATTAATAATATTTACTACTGGTTTAGGTTCTCCTTGTCATAATAACTAGTAGATAAAATATATTTAATATTGTATATAAAAAACATTTTAAATGAAAATAAATATAAAAATAAATATTTAGAAAAATGATATATATTATAATTTTTTATAGTATTTTTTTATATATTATTTTCATAAGTATGTTGAGCAACACATATTATATATATGTATATTATTTTATTTTAAATTATTTAATAACTAATTATCATTTTATTTAACAATATTTTATTAATTAATATATAATATTTATATCAAAATTTATATGTTGATAAATGTTTTTGGGAATAATCACATTATTAACGATGTAATTATTCATAAATACATATGTCTACATTATGAATCATAAAAGTTTTAGATCCAACAAATTATAGGTTAATAAACTAATATATCAAATTAAATAAATAAAATAAAACATTTATAAAAATTAATTATATAAAAAAATTAAATTAAACAAAAATTAAAATTACAAAAATAGATAAAATAAAATATTTATAAAAATTAATTATATAAAAACATTTAAATTAAAAAAAAATTAAAATATTGTAATTTTAATGATCTTGAGAAAAAAACTTGATTATAAGATAATTAGAGACACTTTCAGAGTCTAAGACCATTACAAACCTTAAAATTTGGTAAGATGTATCTAATCTATTTAAATAATTATCAAAAGTCTTTTCAATTTCAATTTAGTGATGTAACCTGAGGTTAGAATGAGTTTCTATGGTATGTTAGTATGTTTTTATTTAGAAAAAGAACCATTTGGTAGCATGTCACTACTTCTTTGTATAAATGAATTATGTGCATAAAACAACATTTTGTTGTATACATAAATTATGTGCATAAAACAATATTATTTGTATAGATAAATTATATGCATAAAACAACAAAATTTATTAATTCTACACTTTATATCTTATTAAAAGCACACATAGAAACATGGAAAATATTTAAAGTAATATTCATAAATAAAAATAAAATTTGAGAGTGAAATTGCAAACACAATTAAAAAATTTACATAACCATTTAACATTCTTTATAAAATAATCTAAAATAAAAAATTACATAAATTTTAAAGAGTATTTTTTAAAATAAAATACACTTTAAAAAATCAGTTTTTTATATATTTAAAATAAATAAATAAATAAATTAACATCATAGACACTTGCCTACCTAGATTGGAGGTTTCTGTGGTGTAGTTTTTCAGATGTAAGGCTCGAAATATCCACAGTATTTTTAGTTTATGTTTTGAGTCTAAATCAAGACTCATCATCAAGACCACCTATTATTTTCTATTTTTTACGACAATGGAATCCCTCCCTCTTCCAACTTGTGGCTGGCCTATAAAGGATAATAAAAGCTATTACATTACACCTTTTGTTTCGGAAATTGAAGTCTTCCCATTATGATATAAGCCTATCGATCCTATCCATCTATTTGGAAAACATCGGGAACAGCCTTCGGCTAATGTTTGGAACGCATCAATTGAAACCTTTCACATCACTAAAAGCTATGAATTTTTTGGGATGTACTTGATCATATTAATTTCATGTGAGTTGCATCTCCTAATCCCGTTTTATCAATTTACATGAAAGTTTAAAAAGTGGAAAGTGGCAATAAGAGACTTGAGTTATCATGATCCGTTTTTAATTAAATGAACTATTTTTAATTAAATTATCATGATAGGTCTAACTTGATGTGAATAAATTATAGAATTTTTTTTATTAAATTTTATTTATAAAATTATAATCAATACAATCTTATTAAAATTTTGTTTTTATTATTTTCACTTTGACACCGTGGAGGACGACTTCACCCATCAAACTGATTTTCTGATATATAAAAATAATTATATATATATATATATATATATATATATATATTATTTTTAATTAAATACAATTTAATTAGATTTAATTATAAATTGAAAAAAAAATTAATTAAAAAATAAGCATTAAAAAAACAAAAAGGATTTTAAGTGAAATTTAAAATACAGGTATTTTATGAATTATGATCAGAAAGTACACTCAATTGAAATGATATTGAATTGTCATAATTATTTTCAGCATCTGTAGTCACGAAACCCATATCAATGATTTTCAGAAAGATCAATGATTTTAACATCGCCATTGGACATAATGTGAAGTTTGATGTTGGAGATGTTCACAGTCAACACATCATTCTCCAATTTTTGCAGAAATTCCATCCACATTCACATTATCTGGCACCCTGAATTGCCTCATGAATTGTACACTCGACCGTACCACAACCTGGTGCCACTGGTTAGTGTCCTGCACATCTTCTATGTGCTTTTCTCTACTTATATAATAGGAGTCCCATTGTCTACCACTTGATATTAAATTCTTCCTTCTTCAACCTTGCACATATACATTCAATGGAGTCGTCAATCATTTATTTGATGGTTCGCAAATCAAAAGGGAGATTACAATAGAAATGCACAACTTACCGGGCAAATATGCTCCGATAAGAGAACAATTTCATCCCTTTGGAAAACTGCGGGGCACACTCGTACCCAAGTTTTGGGAGCCTTGCATCCAAGGTTTCGGGACTTATTTAATTATCCAACATTCGTGAAACAGTTAGGTTTGGAAACAGATTCTCCGATAAGAAAGAATTAATTGGCTGGTAAGCAACCACAAGGCACCTAAGACCTATAAGAGAAAACATCAATCAAGAGTGATGAAAACACAATATATGCATTCAAAAGATTAGCAATATATACTCTTTCATTGAAAACATTGATTTTCATATCATCCTGCTATTTCATTTTGCTATCTCTCATTCTACAAACATTGATTTTAATATCATCCTCCTGTTTCATTTTGCTATCTCTCATTCTACAATCTAGTATGTGTAATATGTCATAAGCCAAAATAAAATAATAAGGAAAATTTTAAAAATAGTAACTAAATAATGTGGTCTTAAAGAATAACTTATTGCGCTCAGATGAGCATTCTACAGTCCATTATGATTAATTGTGAGAGGTGTATGACCCAGATGTTTTAATTGCCTCATTCTACAACCAAGTATGACCTTGTAACTATGTCTGAACCCAAAATAAAATACAAAGGAAATTTTTAAAAAATAAAATCTAAACTA
Organism: Pinus albicaulis; assembly: GCA_034641835.2. Lineage (NCBI taxonomy): Eukaryota > Viridiplantae > Streptophyta > Pinopsida > Pinales > Pinaceae > Pinus > Pinus albicaulis. Next base: position 459,136,223 of record CM076569.1, on the reverse strand, counting down.
GACTAGACGTATGGTGAATAAATAAAACCTTAGTTTATACTTACTCCAGAAGTATGGTAAATAAATAAAAATATAAATAAACTAAAGGTATGGTTAAGGACTCGACTTAATTTATCAAGGAGTGGAAGAACATCAAGCTGTAGCTTGGGGAGCTTTTAGTTAGCTTTGATGTTGTGTCCTTATTCACCAAAATCTCCATCCAGGAAGCTTTTGACGTCATTAAAAAGATTTCTGACAAAGACACCTCTAAATTGGTTAGCCTCTGCATCACCTCAACCTTCTTCAGTTTTCAAGGTGAGTTTTATGAGCAAACCTGTGGTGTTGGAATGGGATCTCCTCTCTCCCCCATTATTGCTAACTTATTTTTGGAGGACTTTGAATGGAGGACCCTCGCCTCTACTAAAGTCCACACTAGGAAGTGGAATAGGTTCATGGATGATACTTGTGTCATCTGGCCCCATGGTCGGGAGAAATTAGATTTGTTCCTTGGACACCTGAACTCGCTTTCTGATTCTATCAAATTCACGATGGAAGTGGAAGTTGATGGTTGTCTCCCTTTCCTCGACATCCTTCTCTCAAGAAATGTGGATGGTTCCCTCTCTCACCGCGTTTTTCGTAAGAAAACCCACATGGAACAATACCTCCATGCGGGTTCTCATCATTTTCCGTCTCGGAAATTTGGTGTCCTGTGCACTCTTGTGACTTGTTCTCTTAGAATCTTTGGTGACAGGTCTTTGGAATCAGAGAAGTCCCATCTTCTTGACATTTTTCAAAAAATGGTTACAGTAGATCTCAAGGTCTTAAGCCTTTCGAAAGGCTTATAAAGGATTGAGTGGAAAATCTACTTGGGTGGATTCCATCTCTAAGGACCATCTCCCTTTTATCCAGGGGACAATGGACAAAATTTCCCATGTCCATAGAAGAAATAATATCTCTGCCTCTTTCAAGCCTCTCTGCACTATTAGAAATTCTCTTGGGTCTGTTACGGACCCTATCGACCCTAAGGACATGAAAGGAGTTTATATGATTCCTTGTTCATGTGGAACTCCTTATATTGGAGAAACAAGTCGATCCATTAGGCAGAGAATCCAGGAGCATGCTGCAGATATTAGGCATAATCAGTCCTGTATCTCAGCTCTTGCTGAACATGTGGAAAGATCATGTCACCATGTTTGTATTGAAGATTCCAAAATCATTGCCAAAGTAGATCACTTCCACCATAGGAAATTGAGGGAAACAATCGAAATCGAACGATATGCCAAGAATCTCAACCGAGATGATGGTTGGAAATTAAGTAAGAGTTGGATCCCAGCTCTTGCTAGGTAATTTTACTTTTTGGTTTATAAATTTATTTATGTATTTTCAATTTTCTAATTAATTAATTAATTATTTATTATTATTATTATTATTTTGGCTTTTTATAATAATTTACCCCTCCCCTTTTCTTTATAAATTACCCACTTTTTAATTTATCCCTCTCTCCTAGGTTATTAAGTTTATTAATTAGGTTTATTTTTATATTTATTGATATATTTATACCTTTATTTTATTTTTATTTATATATATTCAATTTCTAACTAATTAAATAAATAGATAAATTATTATTATTATTATTTAATCTTAATAATCTATCTATTTTACTAATTGAATCCTCATTTTTACTTTTCTTCTATTTTTTATTTATTAATTTATAATTTCTAACCCTCCCTATCTCTTTATATATTAACCCAATTTGAAAATTTATTATTAATTTATCATTAAAATTTTACCCTCCCTAATCTTTGTTACTTTTTTCCCTTTTTTATCTTCTTAACTCTTTTTAATTAAATCATTAATTTAATTAATTAATTAATTAATTTTAATAAAATCTTATTTTAATTAATTAATATATTAATATTTTTAATAAAATATTTCATTTAATTAATTAATTAATTATTTAATTGTAATTTAGTTTCTAACTAATTTTCTAACATCTAGTTCTTAACAGCTTGTCCTAACAGCTAGTTTTTAACAACTAGTCCTTATCGACTATTTCTGGATAATGATGCATCTCTACTATTTATTCATCAGGATCGATTTGTTTCCCCACCTTGTCTTGAGGATGAACCACATTATCTGGTTCGAAAGGTCGACCAAATCCTTTTTATGTGATTAATCCGAAAGACACTCATCTAAATAAAAATCTCTTTTTTTTATATTTACGATCCAGAAACCTCTATATTTACAAAACCTCAAAAAAGAAGTTTTATTTAGGTGAAGCCTATGGGCCAAATACCATGGGAAAAATTATTATTAATACCATGGGACAAATACCATGGGCCAAATACCATATTTATAAAATAGGTATGGTAAATAAATAAATATAAAAAAGGTATAAAGAGGTAAGGTAAATAAATAAAAATATATCAAATAGGATTATAAATCAACATCTAATTAGATATGAAGTCTATGACCCATATACCACAAAATTATTATTTATACCATGCAAAAAAAGCATTATTAACCCTAGCATTAATATTAAATTATTAATATTAATAGTAATATTATTAAATTTAATAATTTCTAGATTAATACAATATTAAATTATATATATATATATATATATATATATATATATATATATATTAACTCTAAATATATATGGGAGGGAAGAACAAAGACATATGACACAAGTGGAGAAATAGGGGGAGTTGCATTGGAGAGATGGAGATAATCTAAAAGAGAGATGAGAGGAGGAATGAAGAGGGAGAGAGGGAGATGAGTTAGAGAGGTAGAGAAGGGTAGCAGAGGGGGAGGGAGACATAAAGATGTAGGTGGTAGTGATATAAGGAAAGAGGGAGGGAGAAGGAGAGAGGATTGGATAGTAGAGAGAGAGAGAGAGAGAAAGGGGAAGGGAGAGGGAGGTAGGAGAGAAAGGTAGAGAGAGGAAGGATGAGAGGAGGAGAGATGGAAGGACGGATAGAGAGATGGAGTTGGATGGGGAGAGAGAGAGGCAAGAATAAAGGCGTAGAGAATGAGAAGTGGAGAGAGAGGGAGTGACAAAAGAGAGATGGAGAGAGAGTGTGTATGTTTAAGGCTGAGATATAGAGACATAGATGGAGTGTTGGAGACAAGGGGGGAGAGAAGTAGAGAGAAGGAGAAAGGGAGGGATATAGAAACATCATTGGAGAGAGATATAGAGTTATGTGGGAAGAGAGAGGATTGGAGGGCATAGAAAGAGAGAGGATTGACTTGAAGAGAGAGAGAGATAGATAGATAGAGAGAGAGAGAGAGAGAGAGAGGCAAGGGGGGGGGAGCACATAGAGGGAGGCGAAAGATAAAGGGAGAGAGAAGACTTTGAGAAAGAGGAAGAGAGTGATGGGGAGAGAGAGAGAGAGGATTGCAGGAGAGAGAGAGAGAGAGAGAGAGAGAGAGAGAGAGATGGGGGATGATAGAGGGAGGTAGAAGAGAAAGGGAGTGAGAGGAAGGAAAATAGAGGGGACTTGAAAGAGAGGAGGAGAGATGGAGTTGGAGGGGGTAAGGGAAGGGAAGAATAAAGACATAAATAATGAGTAGTTGAGGGAGAGAGGGACTGACAAGGGAGAGATGGAGTTGGAGGGGGCAATGGAAGGGAACAAGAAAGACATAAATAATGAGTAGTTGAGGGAGAGAGGGAGTGACAAGGGAGAGATGGAGAGAGTCTGTATGTTTGGGGGTGAGATAAAGAGTCAAACAAGTAGAGATGGAGAGAAGGGGGAGAGAAGGAGAGATAGAGGCATATAGTAAAAAAGTTAGAAGGTGAAGATAGGAGAGAGAGAGGTGGGAGAGAAAGGAAGAGAGAGAGTGAAGAGAGGTAGTGAAAGAGAGATGGATATGGAGGGGGAGAGAGAGGGAGATAAGAATAAAGACATAGAGAGTGAAAGGTAGAGAGAGAGAGAGAGGGATTGATAAAGAAGTTGGAGAGAGAGGGAGCTACGATAGTAGGAGGGAGATGGAGAGGAGGAGGTATTGATAGATAGATATATTGGAGGAAGAGAGTGTATGTTTTGGGGTTGATATAGAGAGATAGAGGGAGATAGAGATATAGATGGAAGGTGAATATAAAGAAGAGATGGATAGAGACAAGGAGGGAGGGACAAATAGATTGATAAAGATGGAGTGAGAGAGAGTGTGTGTTTCACGAGGTGTGATAAAGAGACATAGAAGGAGAGATGGAGGGAGATAGATATAGATGGAGGGGGGAGAGAAGGAAGAAATTTTCTTGCACTCGATGCATTGATTTCAATGTAGATGGTGATTCTTAATCCTATTTGATTACTTGCATTAGATGCATTGATTTTAGTGTAGAAGTTGATTTATCATGATATTTGATTACTTACACGAGATGAGTTGATTTCAATGTAGATTATTTCTAATCCTATTTTATTGCTTGCACTAAATGCATTGATTTCAATGTAGATGGTGATTTCTAATCCTATTTGATTGGTTGCAATAGATGCATTAATTTCAATGTAGATGTTGATTTCTATGTAGATGATTTAAAACCCTATTTGATTGCTTGAACTAAATGCATTGATTTTAGTGTAGATGGTGATTTCTAATCCTATTTGATTGCTTGCACTAGATGGATTGATTTCAATGTAGATGTTGGTTTTGAATCATATTTTCCTACTTGCACTAGATACATTGATTTGAGTGTAGATGTTGATTTCTAATCCTATTTGATTACTTGCATTAGATGCATTGATTTCAGTGTAGATGTTGTTTTCTAATCTTATTTGATTTCTTGCATTAAATGCATTGATTTCAGTGTATATGTTGATTTATGATTTTATATAATTGGATGTATGATGGTAGATTGATTTTGAAGTCATTGAATTAATAGTCTACATTGATTTCAATGTAAGCACAAGAAATTGTTGACAATGTACATTGATTTTTATGTTATAGTAATTAAACCTATTAATATTGGAAATATTGGAGAGAGATAGAGTACAATGTTTAGTACAACAACTGGAGCTAAATATTTAAATGGTTTAAGATTCCAACTTTCCTTTTCATATAATCAATATGAAAAGATGACAAAACTAACAAGGGTGAGAATAATAATAGTACAAGAAAATAATTTGAGATTGATCACAATGAAGTCGATTTGTAATTTACTACATTCTTATTATTCACATTTTCTATCATTAAATATTATTACATTTTCACTTATCATTCAAAATTATTATTTCATCATTTTTCATCGTTAAAGTTATTTTACAATATTTATCATATCAAGGTAACTAAGAAAATAAAAATAAAAAATGACTCTATAAATCTAAGACATATTTAGCATATTTAAAATAGTTGCATTAATATTATATGTATTTATATACTATTGATAAAATTAATCACATGTTCCTCATATTATCAATATATTTTCCTTGGCCGCACACGAAACCAGCTGACACTACTGAAACCAGGGTAGATCCATATTAACTACTGATCTATCAAGAGTCTAGAGGGATCAAATCTCTCGAGGTACAAACCTTTCCCTAAGTTTTGCACTCAAATCTCTCAAGGTAGAAACCTTTTCCTAAGTTTTGCACTCATAAAAGAGGTTTGCACCTCAAGAGATTTGATCCCTCTCGGGACTTATAGATCCAAAGTTAATATGGATTTAGGCCGGTATGATTTTGGATCTTAGTATTCCTAAAAATTTACCGATCCAAAATTAAAATGGATTTAGGCTGATAGGATATTAGAACTCGACATTCCTAAAAAATTACCATTCTCACTCTTAGTGAGAGTTCCCCAATTAATTCCACCAACAAAGAGAGTAGAAACATGTTTCCATTTAAGAATCTGGGTAAACACTTCTAGGGATAACTGATATACGTTGCTTTGAAAACGAAAAGTAAAAAGACAAAATGTGTAGTGGTTATAATATACCATAACACTCGAAAACGTAGATGTGTTGCTATCTAATCTAGAGAAACGAATTTCTCCTTGTAATTTGCTTGACTCATTTATGGATAACATAATAGATGGTCTTTAGTGGAAAGTAATAAGTCCACTCATTTTGTAAAACCAATTAATCTTCACCCTTTGATAAAATGGATATCATTGGTTGATGAATTTTGAATAAAGTCATGTCAAAGATGATGGAAAAATGTAGTTTCAGATTAATGAGTTGGCTTCACAAAAGAATTGGAATAAAATTTAATAAACAATATGCAAAATTAAGCCTTTCAGTAGAGTAATCAAGCTTAAACCTACACCCCGATTAAAATAAAATTCTAAAACTCCTAAATAATGTTTGAAAAACTATTTTTTAAGGCTAAAACATCAAGAACATTAAATCATTGAAGACTCTAAAAAATTTTCCACACCCTTACATAAAATTATAATAAAAAGGAAAAAAAAATGCTTGACATATCTATCTGAACCCTAACCCTACTCTCACTAAATACATTCACTAATTTTTACCTTGCTAGTACTTAAACATGAAGGAAGCCAAATCTTAAAAGTCACAAAATCCACTCCATCTCCATGCAATTGTTCATGTTATTTTGTCCCTTCACTACACACAAAATAAAACATTTTAACAAAACAACATAATAAAATGTTCAAAACCCACAAACAAAGAATAAATACCTTTTCAACCCCATTGAGCATCCCTGGGATCTGTCATCCCTTCTCTGCAGCGTCATCCAACCTTTCAACCCCAATCAAGATTCACCCTGCGAGAAGATTCCCCACGTAAGTGGAGCATAGTGTCGTTCTTCCATTGCGGCCTATATGAAGCAATAATTACATACACTAAAAAATTATAAGAAAACGAACTCAAAGAACATGGAATAGATTATCAACCTTGTAAATTAATGCAAAACGATCAGTTCAGGCTGAACCCGTAAATTAATGCAAAACCCTAATATCTTCAACTTTGCCATAAGATGGAAAAACAAATGAATATTGTACGCATTTAAACTCACTTCTAACACTTCCATTAGAATATTTGTCTTCAATACTTAAAATTGAAAGTATCCAACACTCATGTGATGATATGAGGATAACGAGACTTGGACCTCTATTTATAACCTTTTATTATATCTTCAAACTGGTTATTTTCATTGCAAAGAAAAACAAAAATAGGCAAAAATTTATTGTTCAACTTGGCACTGACCTGAATTTATCAGTTTTAGCACTCATAGGTCAATAGCGTTTTTTACTTCTGACCCCAAAAAAAAGTCGATGAACTTTTTTTTTGGTTCAGAACTCAAAATTAAAACAATCAAAACCTTCGACGCTAATACGAAGCTTCAAACTAGTGACACACATCTCTGTATTGATGGCCAATTAATATACCTACAAATGGTTTATAGTCAAAACATATTCAAACAATAAAATGCACATAAATGGAAAAACCCGAGGGGTGATGTGACCATGCACGAAATGCTGCCAGCTATGGCTCTGGACAGGGAGTCCATCAACGCTTCCCTCCATTGCCCATGTTCCTCCATGGATTATTCAAACTAAAAGATTTTTTTTTTTGAAATACTTTAGCAATCAAGCCATTAATCAAGACGATGACTCACCAGCACAAATTAGTTGTCACAGTCTGGCTGTTTAGGTGCAATATTGCCATCATGAACAATGGTTCTGCACAGTCCACGCTGCGAGAAGAGTAAAATCAAGCACACTATAGCAACCCCACGAAATCGTAAATGAAGATCCATCATCTGGAAAATGCTGAATTAACACACCTTGTTGTTCCGGAGTGTTAACACATGACCACACTAGAGAAAATACGTTGTTGATCACGCACCCTTCGTGGAACCACCAGGGTGGAGTGGGGCTAGATCCAGCCACAACTGTCAGCTGCAACAATTTGGCCATTTAATTCATATATTCCTCCATTCAATCCACTCTGCTGCTACACTACATCTAAGCGAAAAATGCATTCCAGAGATAAATCTGGGACCGACATTCTGGCCAAAGTTATGAGATCACCTGTTTACATTAGACGTGATTATAGAATAAACAGTAAATGTACGTTGGCTAAGCCGATATGACGGTGCAGGATCAATGATATGATCTTCCAACCCATACCTCAGCCGAATGGTCCTGGCATGTGGCGGCATGATGATGTCATCACATCAGAAAATCAAATTTTAATTCCCGTTGTTGTTAGTTTTTTTTTTTTTTTTTCTTTCTTTAAAATTTGGTAAAATTTTTGGTAAAATTTTATTGTAAAGAGAAGTTTGATGGGTAATCTTGCACAATAAAAATGTTTTAGGAATTTTTTTAGATTGAAGCATCCATATATACAGTCAAAAAAACTAATTTAAATAAAAATAATCAAAATTTCACCTGAATTATTTTCACAAAATTCCAACACCATAAATTCCAAAAAATAACACTATAAACAACTCCATTTTAATTACAAAACTAAATTTTCCAATTTTTGGTACAGCTTAAACTAATACCTCCAACCCTTCTTTAAATATCATATAGTGACATAATAACTAGTTGCTATCACATTTATTTCATATGTTTTAAATATTTAAATGTCACCGGTGAAATAATAACTAGTTGCTATGACATTTATTTTATAGCAAATTAATATAAGATTGTTTTAAATGTTTAAATTTAATAATTTTTCTAAGAAAAACTTAATTTAACGTTGTTTTGTGTCCTGCTGCCCTTTTACCCCTATAAACTAGGCTAAGTTTACAAGTCTTTCATCTGAACACAATCATTTGATATATATACTTTTTAAAAGTTAAAATAAAATACATTTAAAAAAAATTAAAATAAAATTGATTATTTCAATGTTTTTATTCATTTTACTAATTAAAATTCAATTTATTTTTATAATTATCAAATATTAATTTAATATTTATATATCTCAAAAATATTTTAAAATGTGTTATCTTTACAACAACTAATTCGAATCGAAGTTATTTTGATAATACAATATGCTACCATAAATAAATATAATAATAATGAAAACTTAAAAATAAATAAATATAATAATAATGATAACTTAAAAATCTATATTGAAAATTTTAATAAAAAATTAAATAAATTAATAATAATAATAACTAAAAAATTAACCAATTAAAAAGAAAAGCCGAAAGAATTAAAGATTGAAGAATATATATATATATATATATATATATATATATATATATATATATATATATATATATATAAATATTAATTATTTCAAAATTTTAACTTAAATTTATTTATATTTATTTTATTTTATCATGCAATTTGCAACACAATGTATTTGGATAAACATCATGTCCAATTAATTAAACTGAATAGTCATCATTTAACATCATCATACTTGGGTTACACTAAACTTTATCTTGAAATAGATCAAGATGAAAAAATATCTTGTGTTACCTGGTAAACACATAGCTAGAATGAAATCCATTTGGAGTGAACAATATCCCTAAAATACCATATATTAAAGAACTAACAAGCTCTCTCATGTTAAAAAGTTGTCTTTCAAGTTGAAGTTTCCTATCTCAAATTTCACCTATCAAGGTTTAGGAAATTTCACCTATCAAGATTTAAGGAATGTACATTTTAGTATGTTTAATTAAGAAGAAAACTCAAACATAAACATTCTTGTTTCTAGACTACAACAAATTAACGCTAGAGTAGACTATGTCTAAAATGCATAACTAATAAGAAAACATGTAACTCATAAACTTGCATACAACATCTTCCAGATGCTTACAGGTCTAATTTTTTTCTACTATCAATACTACATATCAAAAAGAATATTTATATCTACTTATTCATCCATATCAAACAAAATGCATGTTGAGAAGTTCAAAAAATATACAACCATTTTTTCCATAAAATACCTTTTGCTTCATCATCATTTTAGTGATGCCTACAAAGAAAATGATACTATATATCAATATGAAAAGGGTTTTGAAGAAAAGAGTCTTAGATTCGTCAAGCCTTGTAATTCTAAATTATTAATGGTGCTAATGTTCTTTTAAGAGGTAAGATCATTATGTGTCCTCGGGGAAATAATGGAGTATCAATGTGATAGAATAATTATCCTATCATACCCAAGCACCCATTTGCGAAGTGATTTAATGAGCTTTTTTTTTGGAGAATAAAAATGATCTTGGTATCTGGGTTGGATAATCCTCATGGAAATAAAATGTTAGATATAATTAATGTGTGGATAGAAGAAGAATAGGTTTAAATAAAAATTTCAGGAAAAAGAGAAAAAGTCTTTATTTATCAAATAAACATGAATCAAATAAAATGAAAGAAAAACATTATTTATTTCAAATATGAATTATGCTTTAAAAAAAGAGTACCTAACTAATTGAGATACTTGACTATGAGTGAACATAGTGTTTTGGTAAAGGTGATATTGCTAATTTTCCTCTTATTACAATTGATAGGTGGCCACAGGCCCACTTCTGCGATAGTGGTACTAAGAGTGAAAAAAAAACCTTTTCATTCCTTAAAACATTATTTTCGTGTTGTGATTTGGTGCACTTCCCAAACTTTTCCCTTTTGTGCCCTTCCACAAGGTTGAAAGGTTCCCATGTAAGGAATGTTTGAGCACATGTCACGTGAAATTCAAACTTCATTGCTTTTGTGGAGTATTTATTTATTCCCTTGTTGTGAGGGTTTATAACATTCGAAGATTTGTTTTTTTTGTGATGTGGTGCATATTCCCAAACTTTGAATTGTACATTGCAACATCATATATCATATAACTATTTGGTTGAGCCTAGTTAAAAGTTTGATGAATTTCAAATTCAAAAAAGTATTTGGTACCTAGCCACAAGGTTAATAAATTTCAAATTCTAACTCTAGTGATATGTTACATTTCATATGAAATTTAAGCTTGGTGGTATTTGAGTGACACCAAAAATCAATTTGTGAGTTTTGTCATAATTTTTTTTAGTTATTTTGATTTGAAAGATAATGCTTATATGTTGAATTTGTAGTTTGTTTGAGATTTGTAAGTGATTGAGAGATTTTCTCAACTCCTATAGATATCCAATTATATTATATATGAATGATACATCTCAATCCAATTATATATATAATTAAGTGCACTTCTGATTTCCTTTTTAGTATCATATAGCAAGACCCAAATATATGTATAAAAATGCGAAATTAACTTGTAGAAATATGTAAAATAGGTTAGTGTGCTTTTTATTATGTTGGTGTGTTTTGTATCTCTATTTTATTTATGTCTGTGTGTTGCAAATGTGGGCTGAATGTCTGCGTATGCCCAAGAGTGAGGTCGCAGTGCTATGTTTCCTTTAATAAGATTTTTCATTTCCTTCATCTCCGATTTAAGTGTGTGTGCCTATTTCGGATCTTGTTGTCCGTGATTGTGGCAAGAAGTTTCCTGTCATAGAAATATGTGTGCGCAGGGGTTGTGCACTGCGAAGAGGGTCATTCTCACAAGAGAATATCGTTGCCCAAATCGCACAAAACTAACTGGATACAACGTAAGCATTGCCATAGTGTTGCTGACAATCATCGGGCAATTCAATTTGTGAATTGAGAGCTTAGATCTGCTATAAGCATTGCCATAGTGTTGCTGACAATCATCGGGCAATTCAATTTGTGAATTGAGAGCTTAGATCTGCTAAAGACACCATCACACCCATCCTTGCATATCACTGCTCCAATATTTAGTTGTCGGGAACCCAGATCTCTGCTATAGGTATTGACAAAATCAGATCAATTAGGTGCTTGTTTCTCTTCAGTAGTATCATTGATGAAACACACAGGAATGCATGGATCACAGGTTGTAGGTACAGTGAGAGCCACCTCCTCGATCGATGATTGGTCATTTGAATTTTCTTTAATAGGATCCTTTCTTCATTTTAAATTGGTTTGACCTCTGCATTCAGTGATAATGTATGTTCCATACCTTCATCATTTCTACTGTTGGACGATGTATTTGCAAGAAAAATGATTAGAAATCTCAAATCGGCTTTCCAAAACTCAAATGCAAAAGTTGTTACACTGGATCTCTACGATTGCTCTCAGATATCAAGTCCAAATGGGAAAAGGTAATGCTATGAGCTACCAGGAATCTCTGTATATATCTCCTGTTGGAGAAGCAATGCTTGTCAGTTGGTTTGAAATTCATAAGAGGACAGTTACGTGGTGGTTGTGGTATTGTGAAGACAAAACCAAATGAAAAATTCGGATCTCGAAGAGGATGATGTATAAAGTGAAAGGGTTGTATGAGTGAGGGTGGCGACATCGAACGAGGCTCTCTTCTGGCATTTCTAACAGAAGCGCAACGTGGGCTTTGTAGGCAAATTTGAGGGGTGTTTCTTTGTCCATTTGCTAATGTGGAAGCTGGTGATGATTTCTTAGTGTTTTTATTTTCCTCCCAAAGTATTAAAACTAAAAACATCCCTTTTCTAGGCCTCCAAAAATCACTTTTCCCAATATTGATCCAGAAGCGCAGCGTGGGGTCTGAAACACTGGCAGAAACATGTTTTTTGACTTTTCATTCCAACCTATGCATGGAAATGGAAAGCCAATTATATATTTGATATGTATAGGTCATAAGCTATCCAACTATATAGGATTTTACTCATTTAGTGCCCTTAGGAAGAAGTGCAACATGAGATCCGTGCGCTTTTGTGCATCACAAAATTGCCAATATACCCAAAATTTCAAAATTTCACAAAATTTCTTCAAAATTGCTTGAAAATTTGTTTCTTTGACTCCTTGGTGATGGGTCAGACAATCAAGGATGCATTAGCAAGCAAGTCCAAGTTTTCTCTCTTCCTTAGCTTTATTAGGGTTTTCCTTAGCCTCTCTTTAATGTTTTTTACCCTAATTATGCAAATTTGGTTCTTGGTGAAGTAGTACATGGCCATGTGTCTTTGGAGGTTGGTGTTCGTGTTGGCCCTCTTGAGAATATTTTCCAAGTGATCATTTACTTTTCCAAGCCATAATTCATTGTCGTGTTCAATCTCACCTACAATTATCTCATCAAAGTCCTATTAACACAATGATGGAGATAATTCAGTTTCTTTCTCTTTCTGCCTCTTCAGACCTCTTGTCCTTGGAATTCTTGGTGTTATTTTCACCTCCTTATCCTCAAGCTGATCAACATCAATCATTTCCTTACCTTTATCATCTTCTAGCAGCAAATTAGCCTTAGGTTTACTTGACAAAAGTTGATTTACCTTAAGCTGTTTGTTCTCTTGATGTAGAAATGTTATCACGAAGTTGGCCTTTGAAAGTCTGTCTTTGAGCTCTTTGGTTTCTGCTTCCTTTTCCTTTATAATCTCATCAGGTGACTTTTCCTACTCATGCATTTCTAGGTCTTCCATGTACGTGTCAAAGTGTACCTGTTCTTATTCTTGCAATGGTGCCTCATGCAGATATGTTGATGTCTCTTTCTCAACTAAATTAGGTTGAGCCCTTTCCATACTGCTAGGAGAAAACACCAACCTTTTTCCTATGGTATATGTTTTGGTCACCTCAGCCATAGGTTTCCTTGTCAATTTTTTACTAGAATATCCAACCTCTTATGGCTTTGGTGATGGTGTACTTTGCGTGCTAGGTTGACTAGTAGCAGGAAAAATTGATGCTGATTGGATGAATGCCTCCTAGGGCATGCTGATCTCTAAAAGATGTTGGATGAATGGATTTGACCAAGCCATGGTGAAACAAGTTATATTTATGATCCTTCCCTTTACTTTGTACCTTCTCTGTCATTTTGACAAGGATTCTATATAAATAATGAGGCAAGTTTAGAGGTTTGACTATTGTGAAGTGCATGAGGAGCCTTATGTGGTACTGATGAAGTCATGAGAACATTTCTTCATAGGTAATGTACCTCATTCTCATCTTCATTAATGGAGAATACCTGTCAAGAAATTGTCTGAAGGGAAAAATGTGTTTTGGAGTATCTTTACAATATGGATTTAGGAAAGCTTTCTAGTTCTCAATGTCTAAATCCATCTCTTTAAACCAGGTTTCTCCATGATTTGGAATGCCTGTAGCTATGTTAATTGCATCTGCTGTGATGTCCCCTGCAATGTTGGTCTTATCCTTCCTAAAATTGGTGGCAAGCAAGCTTGTCAATTGAGCATGGAAACCTGCTTTTTGAATCTTTTCACAAAAACCTAGACAACCCACATCCTCAAAGGCTTTCCTAATGAAAGGTGAGGCCATGATTTCTTTGACCTATAATGGCTCATACCTAGACACTTTCCCGCCCTTATTATACTTTTTCTTCTCAGTGTCATTGTTTCCAGTTTCCATGATTTAAAACCCTAGCTGAGTGGGAAGGAAAGGGAGAGGGTGTGACTGTGAAAACAAGGGATAAGGGTCTGTGGTGTTGAAGGAAAAGAATAAAGGGATTAGGGAGTGTGTAAATTTATAGGAAAAAATTGTGGGATAAGGATAGATGTTAGGCATTGTAGGGAACTGAGAATTCTTAAAAACAATGAGGGGAAGGTGTGAAAATGACAAAAACACAGTCCTAGCCAAGGAAAACATTAATGGGGTAGCCTAGGCTAGGGTTTGTAAGGAAATGTAGGAGATGAAAGGGAAGAGGTTAGGGAAGTGTTTTAGGGAAGTATGAATGGTGTAGATGAGTGTATGGGAGCAGAAAACTTAGGGTTTTACCACTGATTTGAAACAAATTCTCATGGAAATTAAAAACGTAGTAAAAGCCCTATAAGAGGGAAATTCACTGAAAATTTTGAGAAGATAGATGCAAGAGAAGAGTGAAAAATGATACTTACTTGTCAAAAAGTTATTGGCAGCCCCAACTTGCTAAGATGAAAGCTTGTATATGGTTGCTTTTCCTCTTATTCGAAAATGCAACAATTGATGCGAGAAGTGTATTGTAGGAGAAAGATTTAGGTTTTCAAGGAGGAATTTGGTTACTCTGGGGGATGGAATGGAATTTTATGATGAAGATCTTATGTAGGTAAAATAAACAATTATAATGTTATGAATGGTTTTTATAGGTTGGAAAATCATTTTTTCTTAAGTCATGGAGGTGACATCATTGGTATTTTTTGAAAAAATGATGTGATGTAATTGCAACATGATCTTTTGTGAAATGAAATATTACCTTTACCTTTATTTCTTTGTTCACGGGTTGCTAACTCCCTTTGATGGTGACTCATGTTAATGGACATGACTCTTTTTTCTTTAAATGAATGACATTATGATGACATGTCATATGAAAACCTAGACCATGATCTAAATGATGACATATTAAAATTTTCATGACCTAAGACACCTGAATGAAGACATGACCATGATGAGAGATGAAGACTAATGAGAAGATAGAGGGAGTAGTAGTGAGCTAGACACACAAACCAATGATCAAATTTTATTTGAAATTCACTTGAAACTATAAAATTTGACCTAGGACCCTATCGACTCACACTTTATCACTAGTGTCTAACTGACACTAACAGAACCAACCTTTTCTCATATTTTTCACTCATGAAAATTTTGGTGTTACAAAGGTTCTTGTGATTGTGATGTTTATTTTCCAACATATTCATGGTATCAAAGTGAAGCTCTACAAATCCCTTCTCATATTTTGAGAGACTTTTATAATTTGGTCTATCCTACTAGATTTTTGTAAGTGTTTGTGCAATTGAGTTCTTAGATATACATAGAACCTTTCCCATATTGAGTTAGACACACAATTATTTAGTATAGTTCTAAAACATGTATGAAAATAGTTTATTACAAAGTATATCATTTGAGTATAAAGTGTGTGAAATTTTAAAAACCAAATTTCTCATTTGGAAGCCAAAATCACTCATTGGAGGAGTATCTATAAGAGAGGTAGGTGTGATCAAGTATTGTAAATTGCGTTACAGATATCTAATATATTGTGATAAGAAGAATCATGCCTCTAATTGTTAGTTTATAACATTGATCATGGTTTCTATATTTTTCTCCACATATATTTAACACTTGCACCATCAACATGGCCTCTTACCTCTAATCAGTTGTTAGAGTTCAATCATCTCCTCTACAAATTTATATATATCCCAAGTAGATCGTGAATGAACAAGTTGATTGCCTTATCCATATTATAGATTCATCTAGATCATGGCTCCTTTCTATTACAAAGATATGGCACTAATAAAAAATATCCCCTTTCCAACATGTATATATAGTTGTCTACATATCATGTTTTGTCAAAATTTCTTTATTTTTAATAGTTGTTTTATAAATATCCCTTCACTCCCCATGTTATTTTCCTAATAGTTTTACTTTATACATCTTCAACTCAATTTGGGTACCATAAGATATAAATTTGTTGTTCTTGGTGTATTTTTTTGATAAGATGTTTATGTATAGGGTTTTTGAGGTCCAATCTCCCCATTCTTATCACGCCTAAAATCTTAAGAAGAAACAACTTCTACTATGTAACAGCCTATGGAAACTTTGATTGTTGAGGATCTATGAAAATTGAAAGGTTTTCGTGCATAACAAACTTAATAAATACATGGTATTCATTGGACTACATATTCTATATAGTCTCTATTTCATAATTTTTAATGTGAATAAACAAAACAAAGATGAGAAAAATTGCACTCACTACCTAACAAAGTCGATGAATTTTGAGTATTGCAGTTGGAAGCTGAATAATAGTCTTGTGCACTTAATGAGAATTCTTTTGTAGAATATTTTATTTAAAGAATCAAAATGTTGTTGTCATAGATGAAAGGATGTGGAAAAAAAAGTAACAAATAAAAAATGCATTTTTATGATTTTGTCTATGTTTAAAGGCCTTTTTAATGTATTTTTCTATACATTGTATACCATTCTGATGCATTTGGATCAAATTTTAAAATTTCCTCTTTTGAGTTTTATTATGAGCATATGACTATGTAATAATCAAATGTTGTGTAGTTAAATGTTATTTAGCTCTAATAATCAAGTTATTGTGTATCAAATTTCCAAAGTTAACCACAAAACTTGGCACAAACAAAAGAAAAAAATTGTTCAAGCAAGTGGTCACACTTTGTATCCTTAACAAAAATCAAAGTCATTGATGCCTTGATCTTCAAACTTTGGTGAGTATTCCTTGAACAAAAAAAAGAATACAAGTGAAATTTTTATTTTTTGTGGAATTCTTGGTAATAATGACTGCAACTATAGTGGCACAAAATATTAGTGCCCAAACCTTCTTCAAATGAAAAAAGGAAAGCAATTTCTGCTAAAAAATTATATGCATCTTTAGATATCTAGATACTTAATCTTAGTTCCTCACATCATATGTGTCACACCTCCTCATTCCAATTTTTTTTTTTTCAAGTGTTAAGCATATACATATAATTATATATATAATACCACCTTGTATTTTTTTTATAACAGGCTATAATTCATACTGTTTTGTAAACCATATCTTCTTAACAGTAATGTCTATTCTACCACCCAAATTTTTTTTAGATCATAATTCTACTAACATACTTTCCCATCTATATATATATCCATATATACCTAGCCATATCTATTATTATGCAATCATTATACTTCAACCCTTATACCTCATACTTCATTTACTCACTTTGATAACATCAAAGATGTATTCCATGATTACACTTAATAAACTCCCACTTTTAAATTATCCACTCGTATGTCAACTCATACATATACGCTCTTACGTTGAAATTGAAGATCCTTGTAATTGGTTTCATGGTGCTAAGACCATTCCACGTCATACATAACATTATTGTTAAAATGTTTTAATTTGGTTATTCATCTCATGGACTTGACATATAATGTCGTTCCCTTACCAGAAATTAACTTCTCGTTTGGCTTTATCATTGGCTCAACGATACTATTGGTACCATTAATTCCGAATTTTTTTGTGTACCATACCAAATCCACACGATACGTGTAACATTGATGCAAGGGAGAATACTTCTCCTCGAGCCTCACAAGATAGCTTGTGTTTAATCTCAGACAATACGTCCTCGTGCCTTGAGATTAATTTGCTTATCTGTATGTGTACTCCATCGTGTGATCAGATTTAGGGTTTCTAACTCATGGATTTTCGTTGTCGATCCTTGTGACGATCGCCCGATGGTTGAAAAGTGTAGCGTCTGAGACATTTAGGATGTATCACCTACGTTTTCTATTAAACCTCTTTGAATTTCTTGTTCATTGTTCTCCGAGGTCTTCTCCCTTCCAGGCATCGTTTCTTGGCTCGAACTCCGGCAGGGAGGCGTTATCCAAACGAATTCCAACATTTTTCTACTTGGACACAAAGTGTTTCCATCAACCAGGTAACTCCTTGGTTGCTCTTCACAATTTTTTTTTTGCTATCTATGAATTTTGAAGTTGGCTTCTGCTTCGAATTTCCCTGAGCATCCTTACCCTACCTCGTAGTTGGAAACGAGATTCATTCTGGAAAATAATGCATCGAAATTTTTGGTTAATTACAACCGCCATGCCCTGGTAATTTTTATTTTCTCCCTCTCAGAGATTTATGTGGCTTTTAGGGAACATTATGAATTTATAGGTATCGTTTGCATAGTTCGACCTTTTTAATTCTTGAACAGAGGGTATTGCTTCGTTGCAACCCAGAGAACTTAACTTAGTTTTCGTTTTGTCTCGGTTAGAACGACTACTTTGGTTCGTTTCATCTCGGCGCCGCAAGTCCTGAATGGTAAGTGTCACCATTCGACCCATAAGCAATATCATTACGCTGAGTTTATTTATTGAACTTATGGATACGTTCTGAGTTTGACATTTCCCTGTCACTAATTAAATTCATAATTATTTTGATTGCAGGTAACATAGTTCTTCCGTCGAATTGTCATTAGCTATGGTTTATAGCTCAATTTGTATCTCCCTACTAATTCAGGATTACATTCTTCATTTACAGGTTGGTAAAATATTTCTCTTCAACTGTCGACTCTGAAGATCTTATGTTGCTTGAATTTGTCTGCTATTGTTATGAGGGCTAGCCTACTCAACTATTCTATTTTATTATGTAATGAGAACATATATTAACTTTCTCATTCTCCATAATAGAGTTTCGACTTGAACTGTTTAATATTTAATTCGCTCATTGAACCATGTGGACTGGATGTTCCAGTTTCTTTCTATTCTCTGCTATATGATTTGGTTTATGTTGTATTAGTTGACATTTTCGTTAACTCATAGCTATATATACATTATCATAGCAGTCGATATATATATACGTTACTCTATACTGATTTATTTAATATCTACATGAATGCACAAACCTGGGTTTGATTTAGTTGATTTCTATTAATTCCACGCATGATCGTGGCTCAGTATTGAGCATATAAATCAGTAAGTGAAATTATGTCATTTTTATCGAATTTATTCGATAAGTAGAATATTGAATTTTTAATATAATATTTTTTTTAACTGTTTAATACCCTACCGTCTGCCTTCATGGCCTACTCATAGCAACTGTAAATTTTATTTACATTATCATCGCTATTTAGGTGCTATCTGTACACTGCAATCAGTTATACTTACACCTATTTAATTTTTTTTTCCTATATCTCAGTTTAGAATTGTCACCTTTAATTACTTTATATCAGCAACATGAGGCTCT
The DNA here is from genome assembly GCA_034641835.2 of Pinus albicaulis. Taxonomy (NCBI): domain Eukaryota; kingdom Viridiplantae; phylum Streptophyta; class Pinopsida; order Pinales; family Pinaceae; genus Pinus; species Pinus albicaulis. The sequence goes on along the minus strand of CM076569.1, from coordinate 459,116,641 downwards.
GGAGTTTTTATTTTTATTTTTTTGAAGCATTGGTATAAGATAGTCAATAACTCTAATTTCTCGTAAGCACCCCTAACTAGAATTTATTAATGCTTTGCTAGTGTATCTCTGTTATTCCAAGCAGCTTATGAGTTATGTCTGAAATTTATCTTAAATTTATTATATGCATTTTCCTATTGATTATTAAAACTGAACATGTTATAAGCAGAGGATATCATTAATATCATAATTCCTACTTATTTCACACAAAAAAATTCTTTCCAGGTTTAATTTGTAGTGCAATTAAACCCACTCCTTTCTGGAGCCTGTACTAAATTTTCATTAGCATGTATCTACATCTGTAAGGTATAAACTTACCACAACCACCAGTTATTAATACATGAATCTAGTTTATTTTTTTCTCATCATGTACTATATTTTTTTTTTGTAGAAGCAGATTAAAGTTACACTGCAACTATTCTAGGGAATCATTTATACTCTCTCTAGATTTAAACCACCCCATGGCTTAGAGATTCTGGCTGACAGTGTTCCCTGGATTTGTTCCTACTACCATACAGAAATTTAGAAGAATTGTCTCTTCTATTTAATTCTGTTAAAAGTATGGAATTTCATCACACAACAACTACTCAACATAATCACTACAACACTTTTCAGCATTGTCTAACAGCATCTAATTTAATTATTTATAAATTTTGTATGCATACCACTTCTGTGCTGACCAGTCCTCCCAACCTTAGAGTTATTTTATCCACAAAACTCACCCCTGAGCTGAGATCCTCTCCCAGAACAGACCGACCTCAATCTGTTCTAGAGTAGCTTCTTTAAGCTTATTCTCCCCAAAGCCTGTTTCTAATTCTGCGTCCAGAATTACATGATGTTTTTATTCCTGTTTGCCTAGGATTCCCTTATTTAGGGATTTTTAAAGTTGCTTTCTGCCTTTCCATCTTTTTACCTCTTCCCAACTACTCTCCACCTCATTGGGGAAATCTAGATTTTTCCTCAAAATTCTAGATTAGAAATAAATTCTTTCAAGGATTTTTGAAAGATTTTTGGAGAAAGTCTTAGCCTCTTTCCATATCTCATGGATTTGGCAAGTGATCTCATAATTCTCATTTGGTCAATATGCACATAATTATTTTACTCATTTTTCATAATTAAAAAATTAATTACATCCACACAATACTTATCCATTGGGGTCCACTCCCCTTTGGATTAAAGTTCAAATGTCTAGCTTGAAGGATAAAAATAAAACTAGGGGTGTTACAATATGGTTCATTATCATGTGTTTCTTCCTTCCATGTTTGATATCAACATTTCAAAAATTGTAGTTGGATACTATTGATAACATGATGTTATAGGATTAGGTGTTATTCAGTTAGCTAATGACTGAGTTAGTGATGTTTTTCTTGTTCTTTAAATTTCTACCCATCTACTCCAACTATTAGATTTGTCACTTTTATGATGGGGAGATACTGGATTTTTTATTTCATGATGTGGCTATCAGAAAACTATAGAATTCAATAATTGTTGTTGCTTATGGGAGAGTTTATCATAATTCTTAGTAGTACAAGTTCATTGGTTTTAAGCCTTATTTAGGTTACTCTTTAATTACACATGATGATTCTTTGAGCAGGATTTGGAATTAAATAATTTTTACATCTAAATTATAGGTATTTGTAGTAGTTAATCACACTGGTGCGTGGATTTATTAATGCCTTGTGCACTAATGGAGTTTGTTAAGGTTGTGTTATTGTAAAATAACATCAAGATACTTTTTGGAAAGGTAAGGAACGATGTGTTAATATACCTCTTAGTTGGGACATAGTTCCATCATGTGATGTCCGAATTATTTATTTTGAGGGTCTATGTATGCACCCACCTTTATCGATGACTTATCATGTTTCCTGTGGGTGTACTTACTTAAGTACAAGATTGAGTCCATTGATGTTTTTAAGAGATGCATTACTCTCTTTCTATCAGGAAAACACACACACATAATAAGGGGAGGGGGAGTATATGAGTTAGACATTGAAATATATTTTTAACGAACATGGCATTCAACATTAGCAATCTATTCTCTACACCCCTTAGCAAAATGACAATGTTGAAAAAATGAGTCAACCATTGAAAGAGATGGCCAATGACATGATTAAATCGAAGAACATGGAACTTTTATTTTTTGTTGAAGTAATGAATTGTACAAATTATGCTCAAAATCATATGACTTGTAGGGTAATAGTAAATAAGAATCTAGAGTAATATTAGACACATGCTAAGACCACTTTTTCTTCCTTCAAAGTATTTGATATTAAACATGGGCCTTAATTCTAGATGTAAAGCACAAAGATATGGAGAAGAAGAACTAACAATTGATTTTTGTAGTTTATTTTAAGGATATGAAGATATACAAGTGATTTTATCTCATTTTTAGATTGGATAGGTTCATTGAACGATTGGAAATATACAACATTTAGTTTATATACATCTAGTTTTGTTTTTTGCATTAGGTGTTGCCTAGTTTTGTAAGAAGTAACTAGCAAGTACAATGTGTTTTGCAGAAGATAAACAACATGCTAAAAGTTTCCTAATGAGATTTTTTTTTGACTCTAACAATTACCATAGTTTAGTTTTTAAGAAAATTATATTACTATTTATTAGTATAATAACTAGACTTCCATACACATTTTTCACAATCTAATGAAGAATGAGTTGAAAAACACATTGAAATTATCTTCTATATTATATTTCAATTAATAGATTTTTAAAGTTTTTTTACATCTTTTTAAACATCTTTCTAGAGTTTTTATGCTTCAAATCATACATAGATTTCTTACAATTATTAAATTATGAAATTTACACTCCAAAATCTAAATAACAAAAAAAACTATAAATTATTTTATATATTCAAAATCATTAAAAAATCATGATCTTATTCAAAATCATATACAAAATAAAAAATAAAACTTTAGGTCGTGGTACTTGGGTCGTCCTGGTGACCTGCTCACAAAACCTGTTGTTCAAATTCAGGTGGTTTTTGAAACCTCTTATGATCAATTTATTTGGCCTGCATCCTTGTCTTTCCATCTATCCTCCTTGGCATGTTCCCTTGTTTCTCCATATCTCCCTTGAGTTGGCACTTGCAAGTAGCCCCTCTGATCCAATCTAACCTGATTTTTCTCGCCGCCTCGAGGATTTGATCGGATTTTCCTACCACCCTTAGGATTTACAATGGCCTGAACCTATAATAAATCGTCAGTATTGTGGATATAATTTTATGTAACATCATCGTTAGTGACTTAGCTGCAGTTGAAACCAGCCGCTACAACAAACATGCGTGGACTGACACAGCCATTCCCAGCCCGAATGTAGGCCTTTTCGGTTACCTTTTCTTATGGCGAGGAACAGTGCAACCACTACAAGCCAGGTTTTGAAAACATAATTATCACAGTGCGGTGCAGCAAATATTTTGGTTGGAGTATATTTTTGTCTGAGTATAATTTAAATGTTTAATTGTTTGTCTTTAAAATAAATATTTTCAATTAATTTTGTCACAAATATAATAAAAAATGATAAAAATTTAATGATAAAAATTTAAATTTTACGCTGTTAAGATTTTATAATTTAAATAATCTAAATATTTTTTATATTTCAACTCATTTATATAATTAAAAATAATAAGTAGGACAAACGTTTTGGGGACAGTACCTCTGCCAAAGAGATCTAATCTTGCATCTCAATAAACAATTATCTTGACCTCTATTCAGAATGGATTTCACTTATATGGAAATGGGATGTCTCAGGAAAGTTAGAGTGGTTTACTTGGCTGACCATCCATAATTACATTCTCACTTATCTTGACCTTTATTGAGAATGGACTTCACTTATATGGAAATGAGATGCCTCATTAAATCTAAATCTAAAGTGGTTTACTTGGTTGACAATCCATAATCACATTCTCACATGGGAAAACTGGATGAAGAGAGGTTTTCTGGGTTTGGGGAAATGTCCACTTTGTTAGATGACATTTGAAGATTGTTCTCATCTATTTTTTATTTTTCCTTTTGTGCTTTTCATATGCAAAGAAGTATTAAATTTGCCTCAAGATTAAGGTAGTGGCATATCGGTCTTCTATCTTTTTATGCCTTGGCTTATGGTCCTTTAGGCTAAGAGCTTTCAGAGCCGCTCAAGATCAAGGTAGTGGTAGATCGGCCATCTATCTTTTCATGCCCCGGCTTATGGTCCTATAGGCTCAGAGATTTCAGAGCCACTCCATTGTATGTTTTCTGGGGTATATGGTGCTCTAGGAATGCCAAGCCTTCGAATGTGCTGGGCACAAGTCTCCAAATTGTTTCCTACTTCCTAGCTATAGATCGAAGGTGTCCAAAGCCCCACCAACACTTATTATGAAAATGCTCATGTAATGGTAATGGTAATAGGGTTAATTAATGATGTTTTTTCTTTTTTATTTTTATAAATTAAATATTTATTGAGAGATTTAATATGTATTTTAATGAATAAACATGTGAAATTAGTAGCAAAGCTATTTGTTTATTAATGTAATAAGTATACGTAATCTAAAAATATAGATTTTTCAATTGAATGAAACATTTTAACAAACAACCATATTCACCCAAAAATTTAGTTTTATAATTTTTTTATAATTAAAATTTAATGTAGATTAAACCATTTGTATTATATAAATTTATTTTAAAATATAATTGTATTTAAATAATAATTATAATTAAAAAAAGTTAAATGAAAATAAATATAGAAATAAATATTTAGAAGAATGGTATATATTATAACTATTTTATACTATTATTTAATATTGTTTTTTATAAACATGTTCAGCCACACATATTATATATATGTATATTATTTTATTTTATATTATTTAATAACTAATTATAATTTTATTTAACAATATTTTATTAATTTATATATAACATTTATGTCAAAATTTATATGTTGATAAATGTTTTTTGGAAATAATTACATCATTAATAATGTAATTATTCAGAAAAACATATATCTACATTATGGATTATAGAAATTTTAGATCTAACAAATTCTATGTTAATAAACTAATATATCAAAATAAATAAATAAATAAAATAAAATATTTATAAAAAATAATTATATAAAAAAATTTAAATAAAAATAAAATAAAATATTGTAATTTTAATGATCTTAAAAAAAACCTTGATTATAAGATTATTAGAGACATTTTCAAAGTCTAAGGACCATTGCAAACCTTAAAATTTGGTAAGATGTATCTAATCTATGTAGATAATTATCAAAAGCCTTTTCAATTTCAATTTAGTGATGTAACCTCAAGTTGAAATGAGTTTCCATGTTTTTATTCCGAACAAAAACCACTTAATGGCATGTCACTACTTCTTTGTATAGATGAATTATGTGTATAAAATGATATTTTTTTGTATGGATGAATTATATGCATAAAACAACATTCTTTATATAAATAAATTATGTGCACAAAACAACAAAATTTATTAATACACTTTAATTTTTTTTAATTCAAAACACACATAAAAATCTGAGAAAATATTTAAAATAAATCCATAAATAAAAATAAAATTTGACAATCAAATTGCGAACACAATTAAAAAGTTTACATAACCATTTAACATTTTTTATTAAAATGATCAAAATACAAAAATTACATAAATTTTAAAGAATATTTTTTTAAATAAAATACACTTCATCAAAATTAGTTTTTTATACATTTAAAATAAATAAATTAATTAACATCATAAAAACTTGGCCCCCTATTCTTTTCTCTTTTCCACGACGGTGGAATCCCTCCCTCTTCCAACTTGTGGCTGTCCTATAATTTTTTAAGAAAGGATAATAAAAGCTATTACATTACACCTTTTGTTTCGAAATTGAAGTCTTCCCATTATGATATAAGCTTATCGATCCTATCCACAATTTGGAAAGCATCGGGAACAGCCTGCGGCTTATGTACCAATTTCTAGCAGAGGCTTCTCAAAAGCTTGCTTGCTGTCCTCAACGGACAGACTTGGCCTTGTTAAGTTTCTCTGAACACTGCGTTATATTAACCCAACTGTGAACCCCTACACGAACCTACTGAAGCTTCACGCAACTGACAGCCTTCTCAACGGCTTCCCTCGCCTTCACATGGCCTTGGCGTCCCTCACTTGTTTCGCGAACCTCGGGGGAACTTATGGCGAACTTTCAAGCAATGCAAGTATCTTAACAACAATATAAACTCAGAATGACAGTACTTAAAAATGCGGAATGATGAAATTTTTTTCTCTTTTATTAATAGAAGAATGCTTTACAGACTGATATGGATTCAAGCGTCTGTATCAGAGATCGACTGTAATGGATTTTACCGGACTTATGATACTCATAAAAAAGTGATCGTTACCGGAGGCTTTCTGGCCAATTTACAGACTCTGTCTCAGAGATTTACTTATGCACACAAAACATAAACACACAGACTGACTCGATCTAAAGAACTGGCCACTTTAGGTTCTGATCTATGCCGAGCACATAGACCCGCAGGCTTCTCAGTTCTCCTAAAGACTGTGAGTTAAGACTCCGTGATGCAAGCAGATCGCAAAGATTGCGCAGATGCAGAGCAGGGAGCAAAACTCGGACTCTAAAAACACAAAGACTCAAACTCTAAATGCCGATGGTTACAAATGAGCCTTACCCCTACTTATATAGAATGGAGAGGGGGACAAAATTCCTGTAGATCATCCGATTATTGACACTTGGCAGTAGGATCATCATTTTCGGGTAACACATAACGTGACATCCGCACGGAGATCCTGACCTACCGACAGATTTTAGTGATAGTGGGTGAGCGTACACTGTGGATACCTTTCAAGGCCCAGGAGGAATTAAAGTACATAGTGGATGCTTTTCAAACAGAGGAAAAACCCACGAGAAAACTCTGTCACAATAGAAAACCTTTTTAGTGGGGCTCTCGAGGACCACTTGTACTGGTTGATGTTGCAGGAGTATCCAAGATCGTGATACCAGGATACCTCAATCCGTAAAACTCATCGTCCCAAGCCTTCATATAGATTCGTCAGACGATCATGGGCTTATTGAGGACGATCTGGTGCTTGATCTTGGTCATGACAAGCCATTGATAATGCATCTGCATGTAGGATTTCAAGATAGGATTCACCATTTTATATTCTAATCCACCAATTTCTCCCACTTTCTGGCAGGGATAATGAAAGCACTCTCCGGCTGGTCCTTCGATACAATCTGTACAAAACCTACGACAATAGGTTTCATAAAAATTTGGGTCCATACTATATGGACTGACACCATAGTGATGCCACCAGTCAGATAACCATGGAACAACAGCTTCCCTTGAGTTAATCCAAGTAGGAGAAAATTTCAATTTTGTATAATGGGTCTCATCTCTTCCATCTTTGTTTAATAAGTCCCACCACAGTCTTTTGTATCCTGCAAAATCATAAGTAGTGTCAGGAAAAATTAGATTTGGATTATTATCTGGCCATGTTTGAAATTTTCCAGCAGTATACTGGCCAGGATTCCTTGTTCTGTTTATGGTGAAGGATTTATAATATATTCTTGTTCTGTCTCCGCCTCCAGTACATATGACGGAGAGATCCAAAAAATTTTGTGAGAGTGACCGTTCTACTTCTTCTGAAGCTGCCATGATGTGTGAATACATCATGTCATGTATCCACCTGCTTCCTTTAGGATACACTCTCCTTCCAGGTACCGGGTGCTGAAGGTCATTGTGACTTTGAAGGTTTGCATCAAGCACTTGTGTATTTCGGAGCTGCCAAGTTGGCCTCCATTTTTCTACATATACAGGCCATGATTCTTCATCTGGAATATATCTGATTTCTTCTCTTTGATAGGCCTAATTCCATTCTGTGAGAATGACCATAACATGTATTTCTTCCTTTTCAGGGTCATCTCTCTGTTCTTGGTGCTGGATATATTCTCTGCTCAAAAAGTCTGGAATACAATTTTCTGAACCCTTACTATGTTCAACTTTAAAACTGAAATATGCAAACAGAGCTTGCCATCTAGGAAACTTTGCATCTTATGGGTTCTTTATTTCTTTTGTTAAAACTTTTTCCATGGCTTTTGCATCAGTTCTGAGCAGAAAATCTTTATTAGCCAAATGGATAGAAAACTTACTGATGCTATTCCAGGCTGCCTTTACCTCTTTCTCAATAGGAGCATAATTTAATTCTGCCTTGCTCCAAACTCCTGAAACAAACTGCACAACCTGTTCTTGCTCCTTTGGGCTGTCTTTCTTTGGCTTCTGTTTGAGGACACCTCCCCATCCTACGTTGCTTGCATCTGTTTCAACAATTTTAAAAGCATTATCATCAGCAACATATAAAATAGGGAGATTACGAACCTTGGATTTTATTTCTCTTACTGCTTGAGTGTGCTTCTCTGTCCAAGGCTTCGGATTCTTTCTGAGTCTCTGGTTGAACAGAGACCTGTCGAGGGCGCATGACGGATAGAAATTTTTCACATAGTTTAAACAACTTAAAAACCTTTGCAACTGAGTTTTATCCATGATAACATCAGGGAATCTATCAGCAAACTCCAGTGCATGGTGCTGAAGAGAAATTTGACCCTTTTCAATTTCATGCCCCAAAAACTTGATTTTAGTCTTGCAAAGCTCCATTTTCTTTTTGCTCAAGACTAAGCCATTCCTTTGGACGAGCTTCATAAAGATCCTCAAATGTTTGAAGTGGTCTTGCAAGTTTTTGGAAAATATTAGCAGATCATCTATATAGGCAAGTAACCAATCATCATAGGGCTTAAAGATAGAATCCATTACCTTCTGGAATTTAGAAGGCGCATGTTTCAAACCGAATGGCATTACGTTCCATTCATAGTGTCCATGGGGAACACTAAATGCAGTCTTCCATCTATCACCTTCTGGAATAGCAACTTGCGAGAAGCCTGACTTTAAATCAAACTTAGAAAACACTTTGGCTCCTGAAATTCTTCTCATCAGATCACCTTTATGGGGGATCGGATAAGTGTCATCTGCCAGAACATTATTCAGAGGTTTGTAGTTTATGACTAATCTGGGAACTCCTCTGATTTGTTCACTTCTTTTATTGACATAGAACCCATAGCAGTTCCAAGGACTGCTGGATTCTCTGATGAGCTTCTTCTGAAGAAGCTGTTCAATCTCTTTTTGGAAAAGTTGTCTGTGCTCAACAGACATGGAAATGGCTCTAGAATTACAAGGTTTGCCAGTATAACCTTCTTTGTAAGGTAGCTCAATACTATGCTGCTTTGGGTGCCAAAAGGCACTGGGCTCTTCTGAGCAGCATGTTTCTTCAAATTCTTTCTGAATTTCAGAGATTCTTTTCTGGATAGCTGGAGAACTCAAGTGCTCTTCAATTTTTATTGTGTTCTTGTGATCCTTGAGTTCTTCCAGGCTTTTTATAGCTGTTTGAAGTTTCTCTTCTTTTGCCTGCATGGCCTGAACCATGGGTGAAATTCTGGGTCTGGAGGTATATGGCAGTTCAATTCTTTCTCCAGAAATGGTGATAAAATATCCTGCAGATTTGTCAGGAAATCTAAAAGACCCATGTGGTTCTACTTCTGCTAGAAAAATATTTTCCAAAATACAGTCTACTAGAATATCAGAAACTACAAAGGAAAGCTTCACACATTTTGAATCAAAACATATAGCAGCTTTGGCAACTTCAAACTTCAACTGTTTTGTTCCTAATCCCATGACTTCATTTTCAGATGTAGTCCAATATCTTGATGGGATTATGTGTTTAGAAACAAGGTTAATATCGGATCCAGAGTCTATGAGTGCAATAACCTTGTACAGATGACCAGCAACACAAAGATTTACCTTCACATGGTGTTGTTGGTATTGGATGGTGAGGACCTGCATATCCCCGATTTCAGTGAAACCAGCTGAAGGATCAAACTTGCCTGTTGCAGACTGAACTTCAGTCTTTGGAGTAGAATGCAGCGTATAATTTGTTTGTCTACCTGAAATAGCTGTAGAAGAGGAGGCGGCTGGCTGTTGAGCTTGAGATTTCAGGACAGAAATTTCATTTTTCATGCTGCGGATTTCAGTTTTTAAGTCATGTATCTCCTTGCTCACCTCCCCCAAAGTGAGGTTACGAGCTTTCTTAGAAGTATGCTGGAGATACGATTTAGTGTTTCTTTCATAAGAAGCTTCAACAAAAGTGGACTTCTTAGAAGAACTGGATGAAGAATTGGAAGAACCAGGAAGATTCTTCATGTAGGCTGCAAGGAGGGCAGATTTGAGATCACCTTCATCCATGGCTCGAATTTGAGAAAAAAGCTTGAGATCATCATAGACTTGGGCCATGAGGACATGAGGAAGTTCTTCTTCAGCAGAAGAGAAGGAGTCAGAATCAGATTCAGAACAATGGCAGGCATCTGAGTCAGAACAATTACAATACATATTGACTTGTTCCTCGGAAGAGGAGGAGGAATAGTCAGAAGAAGAGGAAAGGGACTGCTCAGCATGTTGTTGGATCAAGAGATGCTGAGGGCGATTTGTACAATCTGCTATTTGATGGAATGTGGAATGACAGTGTGCACATCTAGGTTCTTGTTTAACAGTCTGACTAGTAGATGGTTGTTTTTTTTTAGCAGATTTCTTACCAAGGCCTCTTTTAGACTCAAGGGCGGAAGGACACAGATTAGAAGTATGCCCAGGTTGACCACAGAGCCAACAGACAATTTCTTTCATTCTATTCAGCTTGGTATCTTTAGGACGGATATCATGGGGCTAATAGTAATGAGTATTGGGCTTATACCTTGAAGATCTTCTTCTTTCTTTTGACCTTCTGCTCTCTTTAGGCCTTCTGAGTTCTTGTCTTTTTCCTGAACTCAGTCTGTAGGTGGAGGCTTTACTTCTTTTGTAAGCCTTCTTTGCTTGTCTCTTATGCTTTCTGTGATGCACCAAAGGATCATCAACTGTTATACCATATCTACCGCAAAAAGACTTAGTACCAGGAAGCCTATTTAATTTATCTATAGACTTTTGCATCTTTTAACTGGTACACAAAGAGATCAAGACTTTAGTAATTGTAGCATAAAGATCTCCCCAAAGATAGACTTCGAGAGGTAGGGGAAATGCTTCTTGGAGTTTTAGAATATCTACCAACTTAGATGGTAGAGCTGCCAGATAGAATTGTTTCCACAGGATGTTCTTTGGGTCTTTTACCAAGAATATTCTTGCAATCCAATCTCTGTGGAAATCTTCATACTGATTAATATTATTACATTTCAAATTCATCAGTATCAATTCATTCTTATTTGTGACTGCAAATTCTGCACCACAGAAATGTTCCTGGATCAGTGCTGTCAATGCACCAATCATATTATTCATAGCTGTGCCATCTGGATTAAACATTATATCATGATGTTCATCCTTGAGAACTTCTTTCTCCATCTTATCTAACATAACATGGGATGACTCTAACTCCCACCATCTAGCCAGAGTACCCGTAAAACACTGAATTAGTGTCTTACATGCTTCAATTTCACTTTTCCCTTCCACACACATCAGTTTATATTGAATGATCATTTGATCAAGCATTTGCCTGATCTGTGATGCAGACAACCCATCAATGTTCCATTCTGTATGACTTCCTTCATGGAAAGTCTCTCTTGGTGGAATATTTCTTGCACCATATAGATCACGGGCTGCAGGTCTAGTAAACTGAGGTTCCAAAGGTGCATATATAGGAAAAGCATGTTTTTCAGAATCTGAAATTTCAAGAGCAGTGGCTATGGTTATTTTTTCAGATTTTTCTTCTGGCTTAGGCTCAAGGGACTGAGGCAGCTGTGGCACTTCTTTAGGAAAGAGATGAGGAAACTGAGACACAGGGCTTTCTATTTCATGTGGATGGATACCCTTTCCCTTGGTCAAAAATGAAGCTGGAATAGACTTGCTAACTTTCTTCAAATTTAATCAATCTGAAGTGGTTTTGATGGCAGATTCAGTTGCCTCTTCTTCACATGCCTGAACTGCACCAGATGGTAGTAAGATTGAGACCTCCACTACTTGCCCTCCTTTCAAGAGTATTGTCCTAGGTGAAGGACAAATTTTAGCACTTTCTTGTCCTCTGGTTCAGAGAGACAATTCTGTCAGTGGAACAGAGGGTAAAATACAAAAATTTTCTGAGAAGGTTAATTGGACTAACACTGCTTTAACTGGTCTTGAGAAAAATGTTGCAAAGACTGCTCTGGTCAAAGATCAAATAGATTCAGTTCAAGTTTCTGTAAATGATGTACATAGAGTTTTAAATTCAGTACGGTGTGATTTGCAAGTAGTTAGACATATTTCTGAAAAATCTCTTGATAAATTTGATGACGTGGAAAGTTGTATAATAGAGCAATCCATTTCCACAAGAGATTCAGTTTCTAATCTGTCTGACAAGTTTGACAGATTAAATTTGAAGAAAGCTAGCAAGCATATTCCGGCTTCATTTTTTACCAAGGGAAAGAGTATCCATCCACATGAGATAGAAATCCCTGTGTCTCAGTTTCCTCATCTCTTTCCTAAAGAAGTGCCACAGCTGCCTCAGTCCCCTGAGCCTAAGCCAGAAGAAAAATCTGAAAAAATAACCATAGCCACTACTCTTGAAATTTCAGATTTTGAAAAACATGCTTTTCCTATATATGAACCTTTGGAACCTCATTTTAACAGACCTGCAGCCCCTGATCTATATGGTGCAGGAATGATTCCACCAAGAGATACTTTCCATGAAGGAAGTCATAAAGAATGGAACATTGATGGGTTTTATGCATCACAGATCAGGCAAATGCTTGATCAAATGATCATTGAAGATAAACTGATGTGTGTAGAAGGGAAAAGTAAAATTGAAGCATGTAAGACACTAATTCAGTGTTTTATGGGTACTCTGGCTAGATGGTGGGAGTTAGAGTCATCCCCTGTTATGTTAGATAAGATGGAGAAATAAGTTCTCAAGGATGAACAGGGTGATATAATGTTTAATCCAGATGGCACAGCTATGAATAATATGATTGGTGCATTGACAGCACTGATCCAGGAACATTTCTGTGGTGCAGAATTTGCAGTCACAGATAAGAATGAATTGATACAGATGAATTTGAAATGTAATAATATTAATCAGTATGAAGATTTCCACAGAGATTGGATTGCAAGAATATTCTTGGTAAAAGACCCAAAGAACATCCTGTGGAAAAAAGTCTATCTGGCAGCTCTACCATCTAAGTTGGTAGATATTCTGAAACTCCAAGAAGCATTTCCCCTACCTCTCGAAGTCTTATCTTTGGGGAGATCTCTATGCCACAATTACAAAAGTCTTGATCTCTTTGTGTACCGGTTCAAAAATGCAAAAGTCTATAGATAAGTTAAATAGACTTCCTGGTACTAAATCTTTTTGCAGTAGATATGGAATAACAGTTGATGATCCTTTGGTGCATCGCAGAAAGCATAAGAGACAAGCGAAGAAGGCTTACAAGAAAAGTAAAGCCTCTACCTATAGACTGAGTTCAGGAAAAAGACACGAACTCAGAAAGCCTAAAGAAAGCAGAAGGCCGAAAGAAAGAAAAGGACATTACAGGTATAAGCCCAATACTCATTACTATCAGCCTCATGATATCCGTCCTAAAGATGCTAAGCTGAATAGAATGAAGGAAGTTGTCTGTTGGCTTTGTGGTCAGCCTGGGCATACTTCAAATATGTGTCCTACTGCCCTTGAATCTAAAAGAGGCCTTGGTAAGAAATCTGCTAAGTTTAAACAGCCATCTACTAGTCAGACTGTCAAACAAGAACCTAAATGTGCTCACTGTCATTCCTCATTCCATAAAACAGCAGATTGTCAAAATCGTGCTCAGCCTCTCTCCATCCAGCAACATGATGAGCAGTCTCCTGCCTCTACCTCTTCTGACGACTATTCCTCCTCCTCTTCCGAGGATCAAGTCAATATGTATTGTCACTGCTCTGACTCAGATGCCTGTCACTGTTCTGAGTCTGATTCTGATTCTTTTTCTTCTGCTGAAGAAGAACTTCCACATATCCTCATGGCCCAAGTTGATGATGATCTCAAGCTTTTTGCTCAAATTCGCGCCATGGAGGAAGGTGATCTCAAAGCTGCTCTACTGACAACTTATATGAAAAACCTGCCAGGTTCTTCTACTTCTTCTTCCAGCTCCTCTAAGAAGCCCACTTTTGTTGATGCTTCTTATGAAAGAAACACTAAGACGTATCTCCAGCACAATTCTAACAAAGCTCGTACACTCACTTTGGGGGAGGTGAGCAAGGAGATACATGATCTAAAAACTGAAATCCGCAGCATGAAAAACGAAATTTCTGTCCTGAAATCTCAAGTTCAACAGCCAGCCTCTTCTTCAACAGCTATTTCAGGCAGACAGACAAATTATACGCTGCATTCTACTCCAAAGACTGAAGTTCAGTTTGCAACAGGCAAGTTTGATCCTTCAGCTGGTTTCAGTGAAATCGGGGATATGCAGGTCCTCGACATCCAATACCAACAACACCATGTGAAGGTAAATTTTTGTGTTGTTGGTCATGTGTACAAGGTTATTGCACTCATAGACTCTGGATCCGATATTAACCTTGTTTCTAAACACATAATCCCATCAAGATATTGGACTACATTTGAAAAGGAAGTCATGGGATTAGGAACAAAACAGTTGAAGTTTGAAGTTGCCAAAGCTGTTGTATGGTTTGATTCAAAATGTGTGAAGCTTTCCTATGCAGTTTCTGATATTCCAGTAGACTTTATTTTGGGAAATATTTTTCTAGCAGCAGTAGAACCACATGGGTCTTTTATATTTCCTCACAAATCTGCAGGATATTTTATCACCATTTTTGGAGAAAGAATTGAACTGCCATATACCTCCAGACCCAAAATTTCACCCATGGTTCAGGCCATGCAGGCAAAAGAAGAGAAACTTCAAACAGCTGTAAAAAGCCTGGAAGAACTCAAGGATCACAAGAACACAATAAAAATTTAAGAACAGTTGAGTTCTCCAGCTATCTAGAAAAGAATCTCTGAAATTCAGAAATAATTTGAAGAAACATGCTGCTCAGAAGAGCCCAATGCCTTTTGGCACCCAAAGCAGCATAGTATTGAGCTACCTTACAAAGAAGGTTATACTGGCAAACCTTGTAAGTCTAGAGCCATTTCCATGTCTGTTGAGCACAGACAACTTTGCCAAAAAGAGATTGAACAACTTCTTCAGAAGAAGCTCATCAAAGAATCCAACAGTCCTTGGAACTGCTATGGGTTCTATGTCAATAAAAGGAGTGAACAAATCAGAGGAGTTCCCAGATTAGTCATAAACTACAAACCTATGAATAATGTTTTGGTAGATGACACTTATCCGATCCCCCATAAAGGTGATCTGATGAGAAGAATTTCAGGAGCCAAAGTGTTTTCTAAGTTTTATTTAAAGTCGGGCTTCTGGAAAGTTGCTATTGCAGAAGGTGATAGATGGAAGACTACATTTAGTGTTCCCCATGGACACTATGAATGGAACGTAATGCCATTCGGTTTGAAACATGCACCTTCTAAATTCCAGAAGGTAATGGATTCTATCTTTAAGCCCTATGATGATTGGTTACTTGCCTATATAGATGATCTGCTAATATTTTCCAAAAACTTGCAAGACCACTTCAAAAATTTGAGGATCTTTATGAAGCTGGTCCAAAGGAATGGTTTAGTCTTGATCAAAAATAAAATGGAGCTTTGCAAGACTAAAATCAAGTTTTTGGGGCATGAAATTGAAAATGGTCAAATTTCTCTTCAGCACCATGCACTGGAGTTTGCTGATAGATTCCCTGATGTTATCATGGATAAAACTCAGTTGCAAAGGTTTTTAGGCTGTTTAAACTATGTGAGCAATTTCTATCCGTCATGCGCCCTCGACAGGTCTCTGCTCAACCAGAGACTCAGAAAGAATCAGAAGCCTTGGACAGAGAAGCACACTCAAGCAGTAAGAGAAATAAAATCCAAGGTTCGTAATCTCCCTGTTTTATATGTTGCTGATGATAATGCTTTTAAAATTGTTGAAACAGATGCAAGCAACGTAGGATGGGGAGGTGTCCTCAAACAGAAGCCAAAGAAAGACAGCCAAAAGGAGCAAGAACAGGTTGTGCAGTTTGTTTCAGGAGTTTGGAGCAAGGCAGAATTAAATTATGCTCCTATTGAGAAAGAGGTAAAGGCAGCCTGGAATAGCATCAGTAAGTTTTCTATCCATTTGGCTAATAAATATTTTCTGCTCAGAACTGATGCAAAAGCCATGGAAAAAGTTTTAACAAAATAAATAAAGAACCCAGAAGATGCAAAGTTTTCTAGATGGCAAGCTTTGTTTGCATATTTCAGTTTTAAAGTTGAACATATTAAGGGTTCAGAAAATTGTATTCCAGACTTTTTGAGCAGAGAATATATCTAGCACCAAGAATAGAGAGATGACCCTGAAAAGGAAGAAATACATGTTATGGTCATTCTCACAAAATGGAATCGGGCCTATCAAAGAGAAGAAATCAGATATATTCCAGATGAAGAATCATGGCCTGTATATGCAGAAAAATGGTGGCCAACTTGGCAGCTCCGAAATACACAAGTGCTTGATGCAAACCTTCAAAGTCAAAATGACCTTCAGCACCTGGTACCTGGAAGGAGAGTGTATCCTAAAGGAAGCAGGTGGATACATCACATGATGTATTCACACAGCATGGCAGCATCAGAAGAAGCAGAATGGTCACTCTCACAAGATTTTTGGGATATCTCCGTCATATATACTGGAGGCGGAGACAGAACAAGAATATATTATAAATCCTTCACCATAAACAGAACAAGGAATCCTGGCAGGTATCTGTGGAAAATTTTAAACATGGCAGGATAATAATCCAAATCTAATTTTCTGACACTATTTATGATTTTCGGAATCTATTTGTGTGGGGACTTATTAACAAAGATGGAAGGTGGGGCCAATGTAGATGAAATTTTCTCCTACTTGGATTAACTCAAGGGAAAGGCTGACGTTGTTCCATACAGATTTGTTTCATTGTTAGCATCACTATGGTGTCGGTCCATATAGTATGGACCCAATTTTTTATGAATCCTATTTTGTCGTAGGTTTTGTACGGATTGTATCGAGACCCGGTAGGAGAATTAACAATTATCCCTACCAGAAAGTGGGAGAAATTGGTGGATTAGAATATAAAATGGTGAATCCTATCTTGAAATCCTACATGCAGATGCATTATCAATGGCTTGTCATGACCAAGATCAAGCACCAGATTGTCCTCAATAAGCCCATGATCGTCCGACGAATCTATACAAAGGCTTGGGACGATGAGTTTTACGGATTGAGGTATCCTGGTATCACGATCTTGGATACTCCTGCAGCATCAACCAGTACAAGTGGTCCTCGGGAGCCCCACTAAAAAGGTTTTCCCATTGTAAATAATGATACCTAGTCACGGGTCTATTGTTACAGAGTTTTCTCGTGGGTTTTTCCTCTGTTTGAAAAGCATCCACTATGTACTTTAATTCCTCCTGGGCCTTGAAAGGTATCCATAGTGTACGATCACCCACTATCACTAAAATCTGTCGGTAGGTCAGGATCTCCGTGCGGATGTCACATTATGTGTTACCCGAAAACGATGATCCTACTGCCAAGTGTCAATAATCGGATGATCTACAGGAATTTTGTCCCCCTCTCCATTCTATATAAGGAGGGGTAAGGCTCATTTGTAACCATCGGCATTTGGAGTTTGAGTCTTTGTGTTTTTAGAGTCCGAGTTTTGCTCCCTGCTCTGCATCTGCGTAATCTTTGCGATCTGCTTGCATCACGGAGTCTTGACTCACAGTCTTTAGAAGAACTGAGAAGCCTGCGGGTCTATGTGCTCGGTATAGATCAGAACCTAAATTAGCCAGTTCTTTAGATCGAGTCAGTCTGTGTGTTTATGTTTTGTGTGCATAAGTAAAGCTCTGAGACAGAGTCTGTAAATTGGCCAGAAAGCCTCCGGTAACGATCGCTCTTTATGAGTATCATAAGTCTGGTAAAAACCATTACAGTTGATCTCTGATACAGACGCTTGAATCCATATCAGTCTGTAAAGCATTCTCCTATTAATAAAAGAGAAAAAAATTTCATCATTCTGCATTTTTAAGTACTGTCATTCTGAGTTTATATTGCTTTTAAGATACTTGCATTGCTTGAAAGTTTGCCATAAGTTCGCCCGAGGTTCGCGAAACAAGTGAGGGACACCAAGGCCGTGTGAAGGCGAGGGAAGCCGTTGAGAAGGCCGTCAGTTGCGTGAAGCTTCAGTAGGTTTGTGTAGGGGTTCACAGTTGGGTTCATATAAAGCAGTGTTCAGAGAAACTTAACAAGGCCAAGTCTGCCCGTTGAGGACATCAAGCAAGCTTTTGAGAAGCCTCTGCTAGAAATTGGTATCAGAGCCAGTAAGTCGGTGTCGCCTGGTTCATAAAAGGTCAGTACTTAACCAGTCTCTCTTTAAAAAGAAAATTAAAATGGATTCACCTATGAGAAAATCTGTGTCTTTTAGAGAATTAGAAGAGAAAGATAGAGCTGAGCAAAACCTATTGAGGGATATGTTTTCTAGTAGCAGTAGCAAAGTAATCAATGAGTCTGATCATCTCTATGAAGAGGTTGAACCTCAAGCAAGATGGGTTTTGCCCAGGATATCCGCCTCTCAAGTCTATAGTGACCTAGGTGTCTGGCATATGAAAGCAGCCACTAGGATCACCATTAAAGAGTCGGTCAGATCTATAGAAGAGAATAGTGATCGTGTATAGTTAATCCCTATTCTAAACCCGAAGGAACTTCAAGCAAAGATAGAACATCAGGCCATTAAATGGGAAGATCTGAATTTCCCAGAACACTGGACAGTTCCGAACCCTAAGCCTCTCGCTGTACAGAAAATAACCTCTGCCAACATTACAGAGAATCAATCCTCAGCTATCCTGTCTTTTCCCAGAAGGTCAACCATAGATAGAAGAAGGATTGAAGAAGCCTGCAAGAAGTCTCCTATGTATATACCTCCAGATTGTATAGATATTGGTTGAATGGAAGCCTTATTAATTCCATCACTAAAATTACATCCCATTATGTTTGGGATGTACTTGATCATATTAATTCCATGCGAGTTGCATCTCCTAATCCCATATTATTAATTTATGTTGGCATTATGTAATATGTAGTCTTATACATGAAAGTTTAAAAAGTGGAATGTGGCCCTAAGAGACTTGAGTTATCATGATTTATTTTTAATTAAATTATCATGATAGGTCTAATTTGATGTGAATAAATTATATAAAAAAAATAATTAAATTTTATTAATAAAATTATAACAAATAAAATATTATTAAAAAATTGTTTTTATTATTTTGACTTTGAAACTATGGAGGACGACTTCACAAATCAAACTTATTTTCTGATATATAAAAATAAAAATTATATATAGATATATTATTTTTATTTAGAAAAATAGTTGAGCAGTCCCTTGGGTTTAATGTGTACGTTCATTTGAAAATGAAAAGTGGAGACACAAAATGTGTAGGTGTTATAATATACAATAAAACTAGCTTAATGTGTACGTTGTTTTGAAAATGAAAAGTAAAGAAAAAATGTGTAGTGTTTATATATATGTTACTTTGAAAACGAAAAGTAAAGAAACAAAATGTGTTGTGGTTATAATATACAATAACATGGAAAATGTAGATGTGTTGTTATCTAATCTAGGGAAATCAATTTCCCTTTGTAATTTTCTTAACTCATTTATGGATAACATAACAGTAAGTCCACTTAATTTGTAAAACCATTTAATCTTCACCCGGTGATAAAATGGATATCATTGGTTCATGAATTATGAATAAAATCATGTCAAAGATTATGGTGGAAAATGCACCTTCAGATTACATAATGAGTTTGCTTCACAAAAGAATTGGAATAAAATTTAATAAATAATATGAAAAAATTAAGCCTTTCAGTAGAGAGTAACCAAGCTTAAACCTCGATTACACCCCGGTTAAAATAAAATTCTAAAATTTCCAAAATAAAGTTTGAATTTCAAACTTTATTTAAAATATTTAAGGCTAAAACACAAAAAACATTAAAGATTGAAGAATCTAAATTTTTTTCCACACCCTTACATAAAATTATAATAAAAAGGAAAATAAAAAATCCGCGACATATCTATTTGAACCCTATTCCTACCCTCACTAAATATATTCACTAATTCTTATCTTACTTAAATATGAAGGAAGCCAAATCTTAAAAGTCACCTGTAGTCATGAAAAAATCCACTCCATCTCCGTGCAGTTTTTAAGGAAGCCAAATCTTAAAAGTCACCGGTAGTCATGAAAAATCCACTCCATCTCCGTGCAATTGTTCATGTTATTTTCTCCCTGCACTGCACACAAAATAAAACAAAACATGTTAATAAAGTAACATAATAAAATGTTCAAAACCCACAAAAAAAGAATAAATAGCTTTTCAACCTCATTGACCCTCCCTGGGATCTGTCATCCCTTCTCTATAGCATCATCCAACCTTTCAACCCCAATTAACCTTCGAACACCCACCAAAACAAAACAAAGACCCAAGAATAAAATACATTCCTCCAGGATATCGGGTGTCCATTCCTCTCTGCAAAAGCACATGCATAGTATCACCTTCAGTAAACTAGTTTGCCTCTTACAATTTGACTACTTGTGGTTCACCCTGTGAGAAGATTCCTCACCCAAGTGGAGAATAGTGTCGTTCTTCCATTGCGGCCTATACGAAGAATCAATTACATACACTGAAAAATTATAAGAAAAGACACTCAAAGAACATGGAATAGATTATCAAGCTTGTCGGTGCTTCAAAACCTCTAAAAGAACTGCCTGCATAATACAAATATGTATTGAAAAGGTCGAACGGTCAGTTCACTCTGAACCCGTAAAGTCATGCAAAACCCTAATATCTTCAACTTTGCCATAATATGGGAAAACAAATGAATATTCTACGCATTTAAACTCACTTCTAACACTTCCATTAGAATATTTGTCTTCAACACTTCAAATTGAAAGTATCCAACACTCATGTGATGATATGAGGCTTCAAACACCGTAAGATAAGGAGAGTTGGACCTCTATTTATAACCTTTTATTATATGTTCAAACTAGTTATTTTCATTGCAAAGACAAGCAAAAATAGGAAAAAATGTATGGGTCAACTTGGCACTGACCTGAATTTATCAGTTTTAGCACTCATAGGTCAATAGTGTTTTTTACTTCTGACAAAAAAAAATGGTCAAAAAAAGGGGGTCAATAACTCTTTTTTTGTTTGTTTGTTCAGAACTCAAATTTATAACAATCAAAACCTTAGACGCTAATACGAAGCTTCAAACTAGTGACACACATATCTGTATTGATGGCCAATTAATATACCTACAAATTGTTTATAGTCAGAAAAAATTGAAACAATATACTGCACATAAATGGAAAAACCCGAGGGGTGATGTGACCATGCACGAAATGCTGCGAGCTATGGCTCTAAATAGGGCATCCATCAGCGCTTCCCTCCATTGCTCGTGTTCCACCATGGATTATTCAAACTAGAAAGATTTTTTTTTTAAATACTTTAGCAATCAAGCCATTGCATTAAAACTCTAATATCTCCAAGAAAAATACTCTAATATCTCCAAGAAAAAAATCAAGACGATGATTCACCAGCACAAATTTGTTGTCATAGCTAGGCTGTTTAGGTGCAATATTGCCATCACGAACAATGGCTCTGCACACTCCATGCTGTGAGAAGAGTAAAATCAAGCACACTATAGCAACCCCACGAAATCGTAAATGAGGATCCATCATCTAGAAAATGCGCAAGACAAAGAATTAACACTCTTTATTGTTCCGGAGTGTTGAACACATGACCACAGAGAAAATAAATTGTTGATCACGCACCCTTCGTGGAACCAACAGGGTGGAGTGTGTTGAAATATTAAAGTCATCTGCGTACCTTAAGAGCAGGAAGAAACAAAGTACAGAGGCAACAACATCAGAGGATCTTGCGTGAAATGCACCGCGCATTCAAAGAAGAATGGGAAAATCGTAAGGATGAAATCAATGTTGATGGGCCGCAACCACTATTATAGAGGAGAATTAATTTTGTTATGGGCGTAGCCATTTTTGCAGAGGAACGAAGACTTTTTTTGGTTCCAAAGCACGGAAGAATAGAGTTTATTTAAAAACAGAGCTTTCGAGCTTTTAAGCCCTCAATAACCAAAAATGAAAAAAATTGTTTAAACGACGAAAGAATTTAAGTTTTTGAAAAGGCACGACAAGTGGTCCCCACCACTTGAGCACTAATCGCAATCACAAGTTTAACTTGTAGTGTCTTGTTGATGTAAAGAATCATGATGCGATGCGATCACAATCGCAATCGCAAATCGCAGCAGATATGTTTCAAAGTTCAATGTGTCTTGTTGATGTGGTGAGTTCCGCAAGCGGAATGTTCACATATGATACCACAGCCATTACAATCGCCCTCCACCATAAGCTGAGGTCTGCTGGTCCCACAGACCACGCGGCATGCTCTTATACAATCGCAAGTATTGAATCAGGACCCTTTTGTTTTGGGCTCGATCGCATTATCGCAATCGGAAGTTTTTGGATGGCCGTATGTTATTGTTTAAAGCTTGGACCCGATGGACTTATGCAGCGGATTTAATTTTGGTCATCGCGTCCGAATAACAATCACAATCCGAATTTTAAAAGGGTCGCGAGTTATGTGTTGAAGTCCAGACCCAATGGGGTTATGCAGCGGATTTCATATTGGCTTATCGCGTCCGACTCTCAATCGGAGATCGGAGCATTTGATTGATCGGTTGTTTTTGTTTAAGACCGGACCCGATGCAGTTATAGTTTTTGTTTTAATCTTATTTAATATGCACGGCATACAAAAGTCAAAAATCCCGCGAGGCAAAATGTAATTTTTTTCGTTTTCACACAGAACAATTTTTTTTTCACAACAATGCGTTATTTGAAACAGAGTGTTTTATTTTGTTTTGAGAGACAGAGAGAAGTTTTTGAGAGCACTGCATCTGTAGCAGTCTTGATCATATTTTGTGAATCCCTCCACTGAGGAAGACATTTTGTAATATTTTTTAGTTCTGTTAATGAAATAGAAAGAAAAGTTTTATTTTGCAAATCGTTGTCATTTATTTTCTGTGTTAGAAGGGGAGTATTATTCTCTCCATATTGTTCTATAATTATCAGAAATTCCAACATGGTATCAGAGCTAGTTCAGGTTCTTTGAAGTTCAAAGAAGTTGAAAGAAGAAGAAGACTTGTTGTAGCTTTTCTCCAAAAGCGTGAAAGCTTAGCAGAAGATAAAGTTCAGGTATTTGTCAAAGAAAATAGAGTTGTTGTTTTTTGTTTAAAAGAGTTTGTTCTTTCAGAAAAGGAAAGATAGGTTGTCTAAATTCAGAGTTCATTTTAAAAGTAATGGCTAGACCAAGCACTGGTATGAGTATTGGAAATGCTCAGATTTCACAATTTAATGGAAAGAATTATGATTATTGGACCATTACCATGAGAGCCCTGCTTGTCTCACAAGACTTATGTTAATTTGTAGAAGATGGTTTTGATGAACCAGCTGATGAGCAGGCTTTTAATGCCTTAACTCAAGTAGAGAAGGATATATTAAAGAGAAATAGAAAGAAGGACTCTAAAGCCCTCTACTATTTGTATCAAGTAGTAAATGAGAGTGTGTTTCCAAGGATAGCCGTAGCTAAGAGATCCAAGGATGCATGGGATACTCTCAAAATAGCATACCAAGGTATGGAGAAAGTGAAGAGAGCAAAACTACAGTTGCTGAGGAGAGATTTTGAAACTCTTTGCATGAAAGAGTTAGATAGTATAGACTCATTTTTTACACATGTGATTGGAATTGTAAATCAGATAATGTCCCATGGAGAAACTCTTGAAGACAAGAGGATTGTTGAGAAACTTTTGAGGAGCTTACCCTCAAGGTTTGATGTTATAGTTACCACCATAGAAGAGACCAAGGATCTCTCAAAGTTCACAGTGGATGAACTTCATGCTTCATTGATGACCCATGAATAGAGATTGGAAAGAATAGTGAATCCATCTCTAGAGCACGCCTTCAAGACCCATATGCCTTTAAGAAGAAGAAGAGGTCAAGGCAGAGGAAGAGGAAGAGGTAGAATCCAAAACAGAGGTGGAAGGGACAACCCTTCACATTCACATGGAAGATGCAATAGTAAAAATCAGAGCCATGATCATTACAACAGCCATCAAGGTGGACACCAACATGCGCATGGACAAAGGTATGACAAATCCAATGTCCAATGTCATCATTGCAAGAAATATGGGCACTATGCCAATGAATGTAGAAAGAAGCAAAATGACATGAAAAATAAGCAGGATGCTAATGTAGCAAAAGAAGAAAAGAACCCAAGTAATGTGCTGTTAACATGTAATGTAGCACAAGATAGAGAAGATGATGTTTGGTTCTTAGATTTAGGATGTAGTAATCACATGACTGGAAACAGAGCAATGTTTGCCAATCTAGATGAAGAGGTTAAATCATAAGTAACCACAGGGACTGATACTAAAATATTTGTAAAAGGAAAGGGTAGAGTTAGTATTCGAGCAAGAAATGGTGAGCAAAAATTTGTTCCAGATGTGTATTATGTTCCTGGTTTGAAGTGTAATCTTTTGAGTGTTGGGCAGCTCATAAACAAAGGTTGCAATGTAATTTTCAAGGATGATGTGTGTACCATAAAGGATATACCTCCAAGCAATAAAATCATTGCTAAAATACACATGACCAACAATAGAATGTTTCCTCTCAAGCTCAACACTGACTTGAAAGGAAAAGGGAAGAGTGTAGCGGCTGTAACTCAAGAAGTCTTTCAGAAGGAAGAGAAAGATGAAAACTGGTTATGGCACCTGAGATTTGGACATCTCAATTTGAGAGGATTAAATTTGTTGCATAGAAAAGGAATGGTAAGAGGTTTACCATTGATTGAGAAGCCTGACAGCCTATTCGAAGGCTGCATCTTAGGAAAGCAACACAGAGAAAATTTTCCATCAGGGAAAAGCATAAGGGCGAAAGCACCTTTAGAGATAATTCACTCAGATTTATGTGGGCCGATGCAAACAACATCAGTCTCAGGCAGAAATTACATGCTGACCTTCATAGATGATTTCATAAGAAAAGTGTGGGTTTATTTCTTAAAATATAAGAGTGAAGTCTTTCAAAAATTTTTCCATTTTAAAACTCTTGTAGAGAAATAGAGCGGGCTGTATATCAAGGTTCTCAGAACTGATAGAGGAGGAGAATATATCTCAAAGGAATTTCTACATTTCTGTAGAGAGAACGGCATACACAAACAGTTTACCACAAGGTACACACCACAACAGAATGGAGTTGCTGAAAGGAAGAATCGAACCATAATGGAAATGGTGAGAAGTATGTTGAAGGCAAAACACTTGCCGAATGAGTACTGGGCAGAAGCAACAAACTGCGCTGTGTATATTTTAAATAGATTCCCTACAAAAGATGTGATGAACAAAGTTCTAGAAGAAGCGTGGAGTGGCAGAAAACAGGGACTCACCCACATCAGAATTTTTGGATGTGTGGCTTATGCACACATTCCAGATAAGTTGAGAAAGAAGTTGGATAGTAAGGGGGAGAAGTGTATTTTCCTTGGATATTGTGAAGATTCCAAAGGATACAGATTGTATAACCCATCCACAAAGAAGTTTGTGATAAGTAGAGATGTGAAATTTATTGAAGAGGAAGCATGGGATGGAAGCATTGAGAAAACAGTTAATGTTAAAAGTTGTTTGTCTCATGATGAAGATGAGGAAGATGTGGTTGAAATTAACAACTCATCGGTAGCACAAACTCCACCAACACAAGGATAGCAAGGGACACCTCAAGCAGCAGTGAGAACACCCTTGAGAAGAAATGAGAGTGCATCTCCAAGAACACCACATGGAGCAAATTCAAGTGCTTCTTCAAGCACGACTACACCAAATGAAAGCGGAACAAAGTTCAAAAGTATTAATGAGATTTACGAGCAGGAAGTGGCAAATGAAGGTATGAATTCCTTATTTGCTTTGTATTGTCAAGTTGATGATCCTATTCATTTTGAATATGCTATTAAAGATAGAAAATGGATAGAAGCTATGGATGATGAAATTAATGCCATAGAGAAGAACAAAACATGGGAGTTGGTTGATCTCCCATAAGGTAAAGAAGTCATTGGAGTTAAATGGGTTTATAAGACCAAGAGCAATGCTGAAGGAAAGATAGAAAGACACAAGGCCAGACTTGTTGTCAAGGGATATAAGCAGCAGCATGGAAGAGACTATGAGGAAACTCTTGCACCAGTTGCAAGAATGGAGACAGTTAGAGCAGTGATGTTAATAACAACACAAAAAAAAGGAAAGTATATCAGATGGATGTAAAATCCGCATTTTTAAATGGAGTTTTAATGGAAAAGGTATATTTGGAACAACCTCTGGGTTATGAGAAGAAAGGCCAAGAGCATAAAGTATGCAGATTGAAGAAAGCTCTTTATGGGTTGAAACAAGCACCGGTAGCATGGTATAGTAGGATAGACTCCTATCTACTGGAAAATGGGTTTGAGAAATGTGATGGAGAACCCACATTGTACATCAAAGAAAAGGATGGTAAAATTCTCATAGTTGTGTTATATGTTGATGATCTAATATTTACAAGTAATGATGATTACCTTGTTGAAAATTTTAAAACAGTCATGAAAGAGAAATTTGAAATGACTGACATGGGCTTGTTGAGATACTTCTTAGGGATAGAAGTAGAGAAAAGTGAAAAGGGGATTTTTATATCTCAAGAAAAATATGTGAGTCAAATTTTGGAAAGATTTAATATGCAGGAGTGCAAAGCTGCAATTAATCCCACAGTAATGGGATTGAAGTTGAGTAAAAATGACAACAGCAAGGATTTCGATCCAATTTTTTATAAAAGCATAGTTGGAAGCCTCATGTATTTGACTGCAACTAGGCCAGATATTATGCATGTTGTTAGTTTAATTTCCAGATTTATGGAGAAGCCAAAAGAAACACATTGGCAGGCAGCGAAGAGAATTTTGAGGTATGTTAAAGGAACTAAAATATTTGGTATTTTATATACTGCTTCAGAAAATTCAGAGTTAGTTGGATACATTGACAGTGATTGGGCTAGAAGTGTAGATGATCGAAAGAGCACTTCCGGTTATTTTTTTCATATGGGTTCAGGAGCCATTTCATGGGCTTCTAAGAAACAACCGATTGTAGCGCTATTTACAACAGAGATAGAGTATGTGGCAGCTACAGCAGCAACGTGTCAAACAATTTGGATGAGAAGAATGTTGAGAAGTTTATGCGAAGAACAAGTAAAAGGGACAGTAATTTATTGTGACAACAACTCAGCTATAGCATTGTTAAAGAATTCAGTGTTTCATAAGAGAACGAAACACATTGATGCCAAGTATCACTACATCAGAGAACTAGTGAACAATGGAGAAATTGTTTTACAACATTGTAGAACAGAGGAGCAATATGCAGATATTTTAACAAAGCCATTGTGGCAGAAGACCTTTGAATTTTTAAGAAAATGCTTCGGTATGACAGATAACCCAGCAGCTGACTTTAAGGGGGATTGTTGAAATATTAAAGTCATCTACGTGCCTTGAGAGCAGGAAGAAACAAAATACAGAGGCAACAGCAGCAGAGGAGCTTGCGTGCAATGCATCGTGCATTCAAAGAAGAATGGGAAAATCGTAAGGATGAAATCAATGTTGATGGGCCGCAGCCACTATTGCAGAGGAGAATTAATTTTGTTATGGGCGTAGCCATTTTTGCAGAGGAACGAAGACTTTCGTGGTTCCAAAGCATGGAAGAACAAAGTTTATTTAAAAAAATTCCTTTCGAGCTTTTAAGCCCTCAACAACTAAAAATGAAGAAAATTGTTTAAACAACGAAAGACTTTAAGTTTTTGAAAAGGCACGACAAGTGATCCCCACCACTTAAGTGCTAATCACAATCGCAAGTTTAACTTGCAGTGTCTTGTTGATGTAAAGAATCGCGATGCGATGCGATCACAATCACAATCGCAAATCGCAGCAGATATGTTTCAAAGTTCAAAGTGTCTTGTTGATGTGGTGAGTTCCGCAAGCGGAACGTTCACATATGATACCACAACCATTACAATCGTCCTCCACCATAAGCCGAGGTCTGCTGGTCCCACAGACCATGCGGCATGTTATTATACAATCGCAAGTATTGAATCGGGATCCTTTTGTTTTGGGCTCGATCACATTATCGCAATCGGAAGTTTTTGGATGGTCGTATGTTATTGTTTAAAGCTCAGACCCGATGGACTTATGCAGTGGATTTAAGTTTGGTCATCGCGTTCGGATAACAATCGCAATCGGAATCTTAAAAGGGTCGCGAGTTATGTGTTGAAGTCCGGACCCGATGGGGTTATGCAGCGGATTTCATATTGGCTTATCGCGTCCGACTCTCAATCAGAGATTGGAGCTTTTGATTGATCGGTTGATTTTGTTTAAGACCGGACCCGATGCAGTTATAGTTTTTTTTTTAATCTTATTTAATATGCACAACATATAAAATTCAAAAAGCCTGCGAGGAAAAATGTAATGTAATGTAATGTTTTTCGTTTTCACACAGAACAGTTTTTTTTTGCAGAGTAGTGCGTTATTTGAAACAAAGTGTTTTATTTTGTTTTGAGAGACAAAGAGAAGTTTTTGAGAGCACTGCGTCTGTAGCAGTCTTGATCATATTTTGTGAATCCCTCCACTGAGGAAGACATTTTGTAATAGTTTTTAGTTTTGTTAATGAAATAGAAAGAAAAGTTTTATTCTGCAAATCTCTGTCATTTATTCTTTGTGTTAGAAGGGGAGTATTATTCTCTCCATATTGTTCTGGAATTATCAGAAATTCCAACAGAGTGGGGCTAGATCCAGCCACAACTGTTAGAAATTCATGGCTTTCGGAGTAATGAAGCTATCAGCTGCAACAATTTGGACATTTAATTCATATGTTCATCCATTCAATCAACTCTGCTGCTACAATACATCTAAGAAAAAAAATGCATTCTAGAGATAAATCTGGGACCGACATTGTGGTCGAAGTTCTTAGATCACCCTGCATTAAAGATTATAGAATTATAGAGTAAACAGTAAATGTACGTTGGGTAAGCTGATACGACGGTGTAGAATCAATGATATGATTTTCCAACCCATACATCAGCCCTCGGAGAATGGTCCTGGCATGTGGCGGTGTGATGATGTCATCACATCAGAAAACCCAAACTTAATGTTAATTTTAATCCCAGTTGTTTTTTAGTGGGATTTTTAGAAGTTTTTTTCCTTGGGTTTTTTCTTTGATCTGGCAGAAATTTATTTAAAACAGAAGTGTCATGGGTAATTTTGCACAATAAAAGTACTGTAGGAGTTTTTTTAGAGTGATGCATCTATATATAGTCCAAAAAACCAATTTAAATAATAAAAATTAAAATTTCACCTTAATTATTTTCACAAAATTCCAACACCATCAACTCCAAAAAAATAACACTATAAACAACTCCATTTTAATCACAAAACTACATTTTCCAATTTTTTTACCAACTTAAACTAATACCTCCAACCCTTCTTTGAATATCATATAGTGACATAATAACTAGTTGCTATCGCATTTATTTCATATAAATTTGTTTTAAATATTTAAATGTCACACGGTGAAATAATAACTAGTTGCTATGACATTTATTTTATAGCTAATTAATATAAGATTGTTTTAAATGTTTAAATTTAATATCTTTTTTAAGCAAAACTTAATTTAACGTTGTTTTGTGTCATGCTGCCCTTTTACCCCTATAAACTAGGCTAAGTTTACAGGTCTTTCTTCTGAACACCATCATTTGATATATACACTTTTAAAAGTTAAAACAAAATACATTTAAAAAAAATAAAAATAAAATTGATTATTTCAATGTTTTTATTCATCTTACTAATTAAAATTAAATTTATTTTTATAATTATCAAATATTAATTTAATATTTATATATCTCAAAAATATTTTAAAATCATAGTAAAAGTGTTATTTTTACAACAACTAATTCGAATCGAAGTTATTTTGATAATACAATATACTGCCATAAATAAATATAATAATAATGAAAGCTTAAAAATAAATAAATATAATAATAATGAAAACTTAAAAATCTATATTGAAAATTTTAATAAAAAATTAAAAAAATTAATAATAATAATAACTAAAAAATTAACAAATTAAAAAGGAAAGCCGAAAGAATAAAAGATTGAAGAATATTTTATAATTTTTTTTTTTTTTTTTTTTTTACATAAAATTTTATTTTTAAATATTAATTATTTCAAATTTAAACTTAAATTTATTTTATTTTACCATGCAATTTGCAACATAATGTATTTGAATAAAGATCATGTCTGATTAATTAAACTGAATAGTCATCATTTAGCATCATCATACTTGGCTTACACTAAACTTTATCTTCAAATAGATCACGATGAAAAAATATCTTGTGTTACCTCGTCAACACATAACTAGAATGAAATCTATTCGGAGTGAACAGTATCCCTAAAATGCCATGTATTAAAGAACTAACAAGTTCTCTCATGTTAAAAGGTTGTCCTTCAAGTTGAAGTTTCCTAGCTCAAATTTCACATACCAAGGTTTAGGGCATGTACATTTTAGTATGTTTAATTAAGAAGAAAACTCAAACACAAACATTCTGGCTTCTAGATTACAACAAATTAATACTGGAGTAAATTATGTCTAAAATGTATAACTAATAAGAAAACATGTAACTCATGCATACAACATTTTCGAGATGCTTACCGGTCTTTTTTTTTTTGTTTTTTTTATCGAGATTACTGAGATAAGATAAAATCCTTCTATCAATACTACATATTAAAAAAAATATTTATATCTAGTTATTCATCCATTTCAAACAAAATGCATGTTCACAAGGTTAAAAAATATACCACCATTTTTTCATGGAAATTCCTTTACTTCATCATCATTTTACAGATGCCCACAAAGAAAATGATACTATATATCAATATGAAAAGGGTTTTGAAGAAAAGGGTTTTAGATTCGTCGAGCCTTGTAATTCTAAATTATTAATGGTGCTAATGTTCTTTTAAGAGGTAAGATAATTATGTGTCCTCGGGGAAATAATGGAGTATCAATGTGATAGAATAATTATCCTATCATACCCAAGCACCCATTTGCGAAGTGATTTAATGCGCGTTTTTGTTTTTTGTTTTTTGTTTTTTTTGTTTTTTAAATTAAAAATTATCTTGGTATCTGGGTTGGATAATCCTCATTATAGCTGCATGGAAATAAAATGTTAGATATAATTAATGTGGGGATAGAAGAAGAATAGGTTTAAATAAAAATTTCAAGAAAAAGAGAAAAAGTATTTATTTATCAAATAAACATGAATCTATTAAAATGAAAGAAAGAAAACATTATTTATTTCAAATTTGAATTATGCTTTAAAAAAGAGTACCTAACTAATTGAGATACTTGACTATGAGTGAACATAGGGTTTTGGTAAAGGTGATATTGCCAACTTATTACAATTGATAGGGGCCAGAGGCCCACTTCTGCGCTAGTGGTACTGAGAGTGAAAAAAAAACCTGTTCATTCCTTTCACTTAAAACATTATTTTCGTGTTGTGATTTGGTGCACTTCCCAAACTTTTCCTTTTTGTGCCCTTCCACAAGGTTGAAAGGTTCCCATGTACGGAATGTTTGAGCACACGTCACGTGAAATTCAAACTTCATTGCTTTTGTGGAGTATTTATTTATTCCCTTGTTGTGAGGGTTTGTAACTTTCGAAGTTTTGTTTTCTTGTGATGTGGTGCATATTCCCAAACTTTGAATTGTACATTGCAGCATCATATATCATAGACCTATTTGGTTGACCCTAGTTAAAAGTTTGATGAATTTCAAATTCATACAAGTATTTGGTACCTAGCCACAAGATTAATAAATTTTAAATTTGAACTCTAGTGATATGTCACATTTCATATGAAATTTAAACTTGGTGGTATTTGAGTGGCACCAAAAATCAATTTGCCAGTTTTGTCATAATTTTTTTTTTAGTTATTTTGATTTGAAAGATACTGCTTATATGTTGAATTTGTGGTTTGTTTGAGATTTGTAAGTGACTGAGAATTTTTCTCAACTCCTATAGATATCCAATTATATCATATATATGAATGATAGATCTCAATCCAATTATATATATATATATATATATATATATATATATATATATATATATATATATAAAAGTGCCTGCAATTCTGATTTCCTTTTTAGTATCATATAGCAAGACCCAAATATATGTATAAAAATGCGAAATTAACTTGTAGAAATATGTAAAATAGGTTAGTGTGCTTTTTAGTAGTTTGGTGTGTTTTGTATCTCTGTTTTATTTATGTCTGTGTGTTGCAAATGTGGGCTGAATGTCTGCGTATGCCCAAGAGTGAGATGGCAGTGCTATGTTTCCTTTAATAAGATTTTTCATTTCCTTCATATTTCGGATCTTCTTGTCCGTGATTGTGGCAAGAAGTTTCCTGTCATAGAAATATGTGTGTGCAGGGGTCGTGCACTGCGAAGAGGGTCATTCTCACAAGAGACTATCGTTGCCCAAATCGCACAAAACCAACTGGATACAACGTAAGCGTTGCCATAGTGTTGCTGACAATCATTGGGCAATTCAATTTGTGAATTGAGAGCCTAGATCTGCTAAAGACACCATCACACCCATCCTTGCATATCACTGCTCCAATTTTTAGCTGTCGGGAACCCAGATCTCTGCTATAGTTATTGACAAAATCAGATCAATTAGGTGCTTGTTTCTCTTCGGTAGTATCATTGATGAAACACACATGAATGCATGGATCACCGGTTGTAGGTACAGTGAGAGCCACCTCCTCGATCGATGATTTGTCATTGGAATTTTCTTTAATAGGATCCTTTCTTCATTTTAAATTGGTTTGACCTCTGCATTCAGTGATAATGTATGTTCCATACCTTCATCATTTCTACTGTTGGACGATGTATCTGCAAGAAAAATGATTAGAAATCTCAAATCGGCTTTCCAAAACTTAAATGCAAAAGTTGTTACAATGGATCTCTACGATTACGATTGCTCTCAGATATCAAGTCCAAATGGGAAATGGTAATGCTACGAGCTACCGGGAATCTCTGTATATATCTCCTGTTGGAGAAGCAATGCTGGTCAGTTGGTTTGAAATACATAAGAGGACAGTTACGTGGTGGTTGTGGCATTGTGAAGACAAAACCAAATGAAAAATTCGGATCTCAAAGAGGATGATGTATAAAGTGAAAGGGTTGTATGAGTGAGGGTAGCGACATCGAACGAGGCTCTCTTCTGCCTCATTCTAGCTAATGGATTCTCCTGCTGAAATGCGTTAAATCTTTTGTTGCAGCCTATTTTTTGGCAGTGAGTGTGAAGATGGTGTAAGGGTTGTGAATGAGCTTTGATAAGTAGAAACAGGTTGAATGCAGGCTTTATATTTTGTTTGTAGTCTTGATTTCGATGAATAAAAATGTAAACTATGCTTCCCAGTCACCATATGATGTTTAATAAATATTTCAAACCGAAGAAATAACTTTATAAGTAAGACTGCCATATATTAAATACAGAACCATTCATTCTGCCATTCTCCCACAACATTCCCCAAAGGCAACATCATGTTTGCCCAATCTTCAACTACAGAAGATACAAAACTAAATCCTACGAGGACTTTGACAGAATTTTTGTTTGAAAGTAAGGACAAAGGTTCTTGGCCTAAAAAAATGGTTGAATATTGAGTTTGATGTTTTCCTTTACTTTTGTAGTTTTACTAACAATCCCATAGTTAGTGAAGAAAGGCTCTTGAATTCTGAAGGTCCTCAAATTCGTCAAAGAAATAAATCTTCACTGCAATTTTTTGCAGCACAACGTCGATGTATTCAAAAATAAAAGGAGAAAATATGTGATTAAAAACTAGTGAATAATCATTCAAATTCCACATATTTCCAAAAAAAAGCACCCTCACAAGTCACACTCGACATATACCGCTTCCACTTCTTCCATTGTAAAAAAAAATATGAAGTCCAGCACTTACCATTTCCAGTAATTGTAAATTCCCTTTCCATTAAGTTTTAAATTCCTTTTAGCACCCTTGAGAGGAATGCTCGCAAGTTCAAACAGTCCATCGTAGAAGTAGGCTCCATCCTCGGACATTTATGACACCTTTACTGTGTAGAGAGGAGAGTCATGAGAATCAATGTGAAGTTGTCTTTAGATGAAGTAGAAATTACATTGTACGGAAGTTTTACGTGTCAAATTCTAATATGCGCAAGGAGGACGAAATTCTATCTCATTGATTCGCTGCAGTGAATAGTGTCTGCATAACAAGAGCTCGCAAAGAGAATGCCTTCAACCTAATTAATTTTATATTTGAAACAATCAATTGAAATTCAAGGTATTTTCATTTAGAAGTAATTATAATATATTTCTATAGATAAATATAATAGCTAGCCTAGATCTATGTTAACTCCATATCCACCAAGAATCAAGAAGGGATCAAATATATTTAGATGCAAACCTCTGTTAGAGTGAAAATATATTTTATCCCGCTTGGTAAACGTGGAGTTAAGATGGATCTAAGCTGATTTTTTTATTAGGAATGAAAATATATTAAACAAGGAAGAATAGTGTGGAAACTGAACAAAACTGAATCAATCACACATATACAAGTACACACATAAATTAAATTTACGTGGTAAAACCTTGACAGGGTGTCAAGGAAACATCCACGGGGCAGTGGATTGGAAACTCTATTAATCAAGAATTATTCTCCTTCAGTTACAAGTCTCTCAGGCCATTCCCAATTTAACATGGACTACTTCGTTACATAACTGCATCTTCATTATAAAACCAATTGTCTAGTAAATTCCATTCATTACAATTATTTTTCATATTTCAACAAACTCCACCGATTTTTTTTTTTTTAATCCCTTGCCCATGCCCATTCATCATCTCTTCTGCAAACCAAGAGAAGCGAGACACCATCTCAGCTTCTCTACTATAACTGGCTTCGTGAATATATCTGCATGATTTTCGTGTGTACGGACCTTCTTGAGAAATAATTTTCCGCCATCGATTACATGTCTCACAAAGTGATACCTTACATCAATGTGCTTGGTCTTTCTGTGATAGATGTGATTTGTAGCCAAATGAATAGCACTCTGACTGTCACATAACACATTCACTTTCTCCTGCATCCTTCCAATCTCATCAAGTAGAAATTTCAACTATATTGCCTCTTTACAAGCATTTGAAGCAGCTATATACTTTGCCTCAGTAGTGGACAAAGAAAGTGTCTCTTGAAGTTTTGAGATCCAGCTGATTGTTCCACCTGCAAGAGTTAAAACATAACCTGTAGTAGACCTCCTTTTTTCCAAATCACCTGCATAATCAACATCTACATATCCACAGATTGAACTTTCACGGCCATCAAAGTTGATGCAATGGTCACTTGTGCCTCTCAAATATTGAAGCACCCATTTTACTGCTTGCCAATGTTCTTCCCCTAGATTTTCTATGAACCTGCTGAAAACTCCAATTGCATGTGAAATGTCAAGTATTGTAGATACCATCACCTACATTAAGTTTCCTACCGCATTTGCATATGGTAAACGAGACATATACTTATTTTCTTAATTAGTTCTAGGACTCAAAATCGAAGAAATATTAAAATGGGAAGCTAATGGAACATTAACGAGATTCACATTGTTGATAACAAAATTTTCAAGTATTTTCTCCACATAATTCTGCTGTGATAACCAAACCTTACCATTCTTCCTATCTCTGTGTATCACCATTCCCAAGATATGTTTTTCCACTCCAAGATCCTTCATATTAAATATCCTAGAGAGTTAAGGCTTAAACTTGTTGATTTCTTCCATTCTTTTGCTTACAATAAGCATATCATCAACATACAACACCAAGATAATGAATATTTCACTGAAACTTTTGAAGTATACACATTGATCATACTCACTTTTGATAAAATTTTGGCTCACGATGAAGGAGTCAAAATTCTTGTACCATTGCCTGGGTGACTGCCTCGGGCCATACAATGATTTCTTGAGCTTACAAACTAATCTTCTGCTGTGACCTTGTAGAAAACCTTCTGGCTGATACATATATATCTCTTCATCCAAATCACCATGAAGAAAGGTTGTTTTAACATATAATTTTTCAAACTCAAGATCAAGTAATGAAGTTAGTGCTAACACAGTACGAATAGAAACAATTTTAACAACTAATGAAAAAATCTCATAAAAATCAATACCTTCAACATGAGAATACCCTTTTGCAACCAAGCTCGCCTTATACCTATCAATACTTCCATCAAATTTTCTCTTCAAGATGAATACCCATTTCCACCCAACAACACTTCTCCCTTCAGGAAGTTCTACAATATTGCAGGTATTTTTCTTAGCTAAGGAAAAAATTTATTCTTCCATATCATTTTTCCGTTTCTTGCTATCTGCATCATCCACTGCTTCCTGATAACAAGAAGGTTACCCATCTTCAGTAATCAATGCAAAATATGAAGCAGAATCTTCATACATTTTGGGTGTTCTTCTTCCCCTTGTAGACCCTCTTAGAGTGACTGGTTGATGAATTGGTTCTGGAAAATCTCTAGTTTCCTTTTCTTCTTCACCTTTTTCATCAGAAGTCTCTCCTTCCTCTTGAATTTCTAGAAAAATCTTAGTCTCCAATTGAATTTGTTGATTTGGCGATACCTGTTCCTATTCAACTTTTCCAACATTTGATTTTAAAAGAGAAGATTCATAAAATTTTATATATCTACTAATGACTATATTCCGTGAAGAGGGATCCCACAATAATTGTCCTTTCACCATATAATCACACCCAACAAAGACATAATGTTTCGATTTTGGATCTAACTTTGAATGTTGATTCCTAGGAATAAGATCATAGCCATCACAACCAAAGATATTCAAATATGAATAATCACAAGACTTACCCGACAAAAAATCCTCAGGAATTTTTCAATTTATGGCAACATAAGGTGATATGTTAACTAAATAAAAAACAGTAGATATTGCTTCTACCCACAAGTCCTTTTGGAGGTTAGAATTGTTGATCATGCTTTTGGCTCTTTCCATAAGAGTCTGATTCATACATTTAGTAATGCCATTTTGTTGAGGAGTATAAACAACGGTTTTATGTCTAACAATCCCTTCATCCTAACATAGTTGTTCAAATTCTAAAGAAGTAAATTAACCACCATTGTTTGTTCTTAAATATTTAATTGATTTGTTGATTTTATTTTCAACCATAGCTTTAAATTGTTTAAAAACATTAAATACATTAGCTTTATTTTTCAACATATAGACCCAAAATTTCTGGGAGAAATCATCAATAAATGTTAAGAAATATAATGCACCTCCATAAGACAGAGTAGGAGATGGTTGCCAAAGATCAAAATGAATGTAGTCTAAAATTTGTTTACTATTATGATTTTCATTTTTGAACCTTTGTTTACATTTTTTTCCATACATGAAATGTTTACAAAAAATCCAACTTCAAGGATTTCAAATTAGGGAGCAACTTGCGATTCATCAGTACTTGAATACCTTTCTCACTCATGCGACCCAATCGCTGATGCCATAGACGAGAACCTTCTTCTGATTTTTCTAATACAATCATTGCTTCACTAACTTGAGTGCTTCCTTTGAATGTGTAAATATTTAATACCTTTTCAGCCTTCAAAACAACCAAGAATCCTTTTGAGACTTTCACCACTCCATTCTAACTTATAAATTTATAACCATTCGAATCCAAAACTCCCAAAGAAATCAAGTTTAATTCAGTACATGCTTAGCATGAGATAATATTTTAATTATATCATCATAAATTTTATTTTTTACATTTCCCGTCCCAACAGTCTGACAATATGCATTATTTCCCATAAACACAAAACTACCATTTACAACTTCATATGAAGTAAACCAACTTTTGTGCGGAGTCATGTGATGAGAAGCACTAGAGTCTAATAGCCAATTTTCAACATCTTGAGAGACACTACAAACGGGTAGAGGTTTAGCAGTTAAAACTTCATCAATCATACCTCAATCAACCTGATTTTCTTCCTTATTTTGGTTTTGTGACTAATTATGTTTCCAATAGTCTTTCTTAAGGTGTCCAATTTTTTTGCATTACCAGCACTTGGCTTTACACTTCTTGTTCCCCTTTGATTTTTATCTGGAATAACCCCTTGATTTCTCCCCTCTTTCCGTTGACCTGCCTCTGGCTACCATGGCTTCTGGTGAAAATGTTTCAATATTGGATTTCCTTTGTACTTCTTCAGATAATAGAGCTCCCACAACTCATTCAAATTTCAAATAATCAACAATGCTCAAACTGATTGAAGTTACGAAGTGGTCCCATGACTCAGGCAGAGAACACAACAAGGTTATAGCCTTTCCTTCTTCCTGAATTTTAACATGCATATCTAACAACTGGAAAATAAGTGTATTAAAAACATTTAAATGTTTTGCGACTTTTGTACCCTCCATCCGAATACTGTACAATTATTTTTTCAAATAAATTCCATTGGTTAATGATTTGGTCATAAACCAAGTTTCCAGTTTTTCCCACAAACTTGCAGTTGTACTCTCTTCAACAATATTAAAGAGAAATTCATATGCCAGGCATAACCTAATAGTACTGAGAGCTCAGGCATCCAAGTCCTCCCAGTCTGAATCTCTCATGCTTGCAGGTTTTTTCTTCACCCCGTCTAATGCTTTGTGCAACCCTTGTTACACCAGCAAGTCCCTAAATTTTAGTTTCCACAATGCGAAATTGTTCTTCCCAGTGAACTTATCCACCTCGAACTTTGAATTCAAAATTTTTTCCATTTATTTCTATTATGGTTTTATGGTTTTACCTTATTTCTTAATTTCCACTAAGGTTATAAAAAAAAAAGAACTTATATTTTTCCCTTCTTTCACCTAGAATTTATTTATGGTTTCTTCTTTCTATAATAGATTTCATTTCCTTCTTGTATTTCACAAAAAAAAAAAAAAAAAAAAAAACCCTTTAGAGTTCATAATTATATATATATATATAAAGAAAACCTTCCTCTTCAATTAGACACCCTTAAAAAAAAAACTCTGTGTTATTTTGAAATGTTATCTTCCATTTTAAATTATTCAAAAAATTACCTGATTTCTGCAGCATTGCAATAAACAACAAATTTTCATTTCACCCTACAAACCTCTGACTTTGGCGATCTCCAACACTCACTTCAGCTCCTCGACAAGGTGCCTCTGCTTTGTGAGAGGCAGCGTCAACTTAAAAAAAAAGAACAAAACTTTAGCTTCGTCTTAAAAACTTTAGCTGTGTCTTTTAATAAAGGGATTGGGGCTATCAATGTTCGGTTTGGCTGCATATTTTAATATAGGATAGAGGCAGTGGGCTCTTCCTTCCTCCACGGCAGGATCTTCCTTCCTTCACGGGCACGACAAATAATTCCACCTTGATCAGGGTCAAGGAACTGAGGTGACTTCCTCTGCAGACTTGCCCACCTCTCCTTTCTTGGCGACAACAATTTGTGTTGGGCAATGGTATACTGTGGAATATTTCTCTGCATTCAGGCTCGAATTGGAAATTGTAGGCACAAATTCCGATAGTGGACACCGTCTTTCTCTTATCCATAAGCTTTCCCTCAACCCCAAGGCTTCTCGAACATGACGACCTCTTTTCTCAAGTGTAGGCAACATCTTTCTCTCTGGTTGGGAACAATAATGAATTTAAAAAAGAAATTAAACAACAACAGAATTACATGACTATCAGTTCGGTTATGGCTCGGTTTGGTTATGGTTCTGATACCACTTATTGGGAACAATAATATATTAAAAAGGAAAGAAAAGTATGGAAACTGAATAAAACTGAATCAATCACGCATATACAAGTACACACATAAATTAAGTTTATGTGGTAAAATCTTAACAGGGTGTCAAAGAAACCTCCACGGGGAAAGGAATTGGAAAATATATTAATCAAGAATGATTCTCCTTCAGTTACAAGCCTCTCAGGCCAATCCCAATTTAACATGGGATACTTCATTACATAACTGCATATTCGTTATAAAATTGGTTGTCTGGTAAATTCCATTAATTACAATTTGTTGTCATATTTCAGCGTTTTATTTTTCCTTAGAAAAAATCACAATTTCATGATTGATAGAAAATAATATTACATTGTGCTTACACATGTCATGCATGTACTCATATGATAGCAAAAAATGTTGTTTGTGTTGATGTATACAAGTATGTTTACCTAAAATAACTATGAAGTTAAACTATGGATGGTGTTCTAATAAAGTCCTCAGAGTATGCGTATGATATAAATACAAAATATATGATCATGGCTATGTGCACAACCCATTTTCATTGTATTGTAGATGTATATTGAAAGTAAAAGAAAAAAAAAACAAAACATTTTTTGTTGTGCCTTCTAATCTAAAATGTCTTCCTCAATAAAAGGGCGATGATAGAACTCATGAGCCCCACCCTCATTATACTTTGTAATCAACCATGTCCTGTAAGCCAATGAGATACCCTCTTTAGAGTGGGTGTTTGTTATGGTTTTATGCTCCCTATAGATGTGAGAAACACAAAAGGGTAAGAAAATAAATTTTAGGCAATTTATATTATTCACCAATGGTTGAATTCTTAGATTATGAAATCTATTTGTGCCTCTTGTCCAGCAAATAATCAACTGTGAGTCCCCAAAAATCATAAGAGATAGAATGTTATGTTCATGAGAAAAACTTAGTAAGAGCTTGAGGGCCATAAGTTCACCGTAGTTGTTAGAACTCACTGAGTCCTGTTTTAATGTAGAGATAGTGATTTTAGTCAATGTGGAGGACAACACCACCACCACATATTTTTGGGTCACCCTATACTGCCCCATCAAAAAATCCACAAGGTTTGAATTTGTTGATTTGGAGGAGAGAAGCATTTATGGTGTGTAATGCGGGCATTGTGTTACACTAAAAACTGTGAGTATGAGCTCATTATTACTCATACTTCCTCCTTTTGCAAGTCTAACATATCAGCTCCTCATGTCAAGCTTTCAAAATTAGAGAAAAGTTCCTAAAAATCCCCTAAACATTGGTATCGCACTTTCTCTATTAATTTCCGCGGTCCCGCACCTAAAGTTTAGCTCGCATGCGGAACCATAGCGCACGTTCTTTGTGTTATGGGTGCGGACCTCTGTAAAACTCAAAAAGGCAAGAAAGTAAAGATAAATAGTTGATTTCAGATGAATTCTAGAAGATTCTAGATGGGAATTTTCGGGAATGGATACACTTTGAGAAGGTTCATGCATTCCTCACTTGATGGAGCTAACCCCTTGATGTAAGGAGCTAATCCCTTTGAAAGAGGATTCTATCCCTTCATATTTGGAACAGAAAAACTCCTCTTTTCCACTATAAAAAGAGGCCTTGGCTAGCCTCAAAGGGAGTTCAATCTTTAAGATATTTGAAGTTAAATGTTGTTGAGATTCAGACTTAGTTAACTAAGACTTTCTGTGAGGTTAAATCACTCACTTCTATCCGTCTTGGTTCAAAGAGTGCAATGCTTGTCAAAGTAGAAGAGATTCCTGCTTCGGACCCCAGGAGGACCTGCACGACATCAAGGCACAGGTTGTAAAGGTTTCATTTTATTTGAAGTTAATACAAATATACTCATTTCTCTCATTAAACTGTCTATTCATGGTTTATTTCATAAATTCCTTGATCCTTATGATGAGTATGATTTATAATAATGTCTATATAGGTGTTATGTAATCTTTTTGCTTGTTTGTGACTACAGATTCACGAGGAACGTTCTTTCAAGTGCACGGGAAGGACTTCAACAAGATCAAGCAAGCGCTGGACATAAGGTAGGCCTTACACCTATATAGCATTTTTATGAATCTTGTATGCTTAGAGAGAGATTAGTATAATTAGTTGTTTTTTGCTAGTTACTTTTAGTACTAGAGAGATCGGTCTTGTCGGCAAGACGGATTAATCTACACAACAAAATGGCGACTCCACTGGGGAAAGAACTTGTTGTTTTTTGTTCTCTTTTATTTTTGATTTGAGGAAACATTTTTTCCTGGTTTTTGATTGATACATATCTGTCTGGGTAATTTAGATTTTTCCTGTTTTTGAAAATTTAGAAATATTTTAAGTTTTTCTATAATTTTTCCTAGGACCACACTCTGGCTTATTTTGACAGTGCGGGCAGGTTCGCACTTCCTGTTAAGAATACAGTGCGGGACCGCACCTGTCAATACTGGTTGCCTGCGGACCCTGTAAAAATTTTAGAAAACCTCTAGATTTCTTTCTGTAGTTTATTTTTATTTGGATTTAGCTCTTTGGTTTCTGCCCAGATTGATTATTGTTTCTGTCAAGAATTTTTTGTGAATGAACTCCAACAGTATTGATGTTTTGATGATTTTCTAGAAGATTTTGCATTTTGGATTGTTTTTCCACTTGGTCTTTGTAGCGATTTGAAGCTTTGACAGTTTGAAGTATCTAAGATTACATTGATCTCTTTTTGTCTTTTTGAATCCAACCTGATTGTGAAAACATCCTTTATTGAGAAATTGAGCCTTTTGTTTCTTTGCGAATCTTCGAAAAAACTTGGTTGAAAGTTTTGAATTTCATTTTTATAAAAACAAAAACATATTTTGAGTGTTTTTGATCTATTTGTTATTTTAAACAAATAGACTCTTAGTTTGCTGAACAACTAAGGAAAACATTCTTCAAAAAAAATCTTAAAGCTTTTAGTCAATTTAGATTGTTTAAAATCGTAGTTCTCAAGATTAGAATTTGTGGTTTTGAGTAGTTTTTAATTTTTATAGCTTTCTTTTGAAGGAAAATTGTTTTGTAGCTTCAAGTTTGGAAAGAAAAAGGGTTTTGTTATGAGCTTGATATATATCATCATTGAAAAGACAAAATATTTTCTTTCAATCATTCTTCATGTTTAAAGAAGGAATTGTTTATTAAAAGAATTCCATTCTCCAACTCTTTCTTAGATAGAAGTTCATTGAAAGAAAAAGAATTGATTATCATTCTAGGTGCATTTTAGTGTTTTTTGGAAATCGAGTCTTCACATCATCCAAAGTTTCACTTCCGCACCCATTGACTTAAGAAACAGCTCATAAAAGT
Source organism: Pinus albicaulis (assembly GCA_034641835.2). Lineage (NCBI taxonomy): Eukaryota > Viridiplantae > Streptophyta > Pinopsida > Pinales > Pinaceae > Pinus > Pinus albicaulis. The sequence goes on along the minus strand of CM076569.1, from coordinate 459,073,193 downwards.
AACGCTTAATTAAAATTCATTTAGTAATCTTTTATTTCTAGGGCTCTTATCACCAACATAGCTTAGGCTAGTATCTTAGAGTAGGGAGTAATTAACTGTCCAAGATAACTAAAACAAACAAGTAGATAAATCTTGCAGTAGGAAGAAATTCCAATTGTTGCATCTATGCTCTGGGAAGCTCCTCCTAAAGGAGTCAAGCACGAGATCATATCTGAACCAGTGGCGTAATCAATCCTTCCTCATTGGGAACGATAGAAGATATACACGTATTAACAACGATAAACCTCGGATAGACCATTGTCGAGGAGCCAAGGGTCACTTGTCGGTAAACCTTGGATTATTTCAAGGAGCCTTCAAGGGGATTGAGCTTTGTTACTCTGCCCTTGCGTGTGTGTCGGATCGTAGATTGTTCCCCCAGGTATATTTGTTTCAGTTGGTAACCTTAGTCGCCATAATCTTTAGGATTCTTTCCTAAGGTGACGGTGGAGGGAAGATCCCACTGTACCTGGAACAGACGTTGGCTAGACTCACTTGGACTCTCCGGAGATTTATCTTCACTCGAGATGGTATAGTGGAGAAACTTGCACCGGTCTATTTCATTAAGCAGGTTGTCGGGGTAACTGTTCCAACCGCCCTTTTCGTGTTAAAATTCTACTAAGTTGGATTTCATCACCAACTAGTGTTTTTAGTACGGAAAGTTATTGTTTGTGTGTGGTTTGAACTCTTAGATTTTTAAGCGAATGATTCAATTGTTTGTTTCTTAGAGACTTTAGGTGTTTTCATTGAAATTTTTCTTTGTTTGCGTGTGATTAGATAATTTTTAATTGTGGCGGAATTGCCGAGACAATCCTGGAGAATACAAGGGAAACCCCCTGAATATTCACCAAGTCAACTTGAAGGGCTTTGTGCTCTGGTAGCATCCAGTAGTAGTAGAATTAGATCAATAGAAATTGGAATTTCATCTATAGTTATACATCATGATCATCAAATACCGACAACAGAATACATTCAAGAACCGATTTCAGTTTCTGAAGTTACTGAAAGTATTTCTCCTTCTGGTGAATTATCTGACGAACCTGAAATCTCTGAACCTGAAACTGAATCTTCTGTTTTGGAAACATCCTCAGGATTTATTACACCAATTTCTAGCGATCTAGGTTCACCTAGGGTAAGAAATATCATTACAGACAATCTTCCCTCTAGACTTATTTCTATTGAAGAACTTACTAATCCAGACGAAGACATATCTCTTCCCGACTCCCCTCAATCGTTAAATCTTAGGGAGCGTGAATCTATTTTCTACAGCCCCATTCGAACTAATCCTTGGTATCTCTCTTTAATTAACTTTTTAGAGAATCTGGGTCTTGCTTTTTATCCACCTCGAATTCCATTTCATCCTACACCCAGAGGTTATTATCCGTCATCTTTTATGGCAGGAGAGTCATCCATGTTTTCTCAAACGCCGGAATCATTTTTACACGGTGGTTCTTCTAATCCTTCGGGATATCAGTCTTTTTCTGGTACGTTCTCAGGAGCAACTCCTCAACCCATCGAAAACGTGTTATCATCTAGTCTTGATGGACTTAAAATTGAAACGTCGAACGCAGATCAAATCTTTATGATGTATGGTAATATTCCAAATCCTCAAACTCAAGGCAATCAGTTTCCTTCTAGGGGACAGCCTCAAAGAAATCCGTTACCGCCTGGGGGGCAACCTCAGGGTAGTCAATTACTGCCTGGGGGGCAACCTCAAGGTAGTTAGTTACCACCTGGGGCACAACCTCAAGGTAGATTTTTCCCAGGACAAACTGTGGAATCATATTATTTTGGGGGACAACCCCAAGGACAGTACATTACTCAGGGTTATCAACCTCAAGGACAGTACATTCCTCAAGGTCAACCCCAAGCACAATATGCTCCTCAGGGTCCTTATCAACCCCAGCCTCAGTACGCGCCTCAAGGTTATCAACCTCAAGGTCAGTACCCAATTCAAGGTTTCCAACAGCCTTCTGGTCAACCATTTATTCAAGGAGCCGGAAATTTACCACTTACTAATCAACCCTACGTTCAACCTTCTATGGGACAATACCCCGAAACTATGGTGTGGGATTCGTCCCAATATCAATAGCCTTTGCAGCCTAATGTGCAGTTGCCTTATCAACCTGGACAGCCTTTGGTTTCTGTTCCAACCCAGCAACCTGTTCAGCCAGCTATTCAAACTCCTGCACCTAGTTCAGTTCAGCAGTCTGGGCCTAGTGCACCCCAGACTCCGCCTCAAACTGTTGTAACTGTTGCAACGTCTGTTCAACCTATCACACCTCTTTTTGGAGTATCTGTAGTACCGAATTCTTCTCTCCCTGTATCCGTGCAAATCCCTCAAGTCTTTGTACCTCAGTCAGGACCTTCCATTCAGACTACAGTTCAGATGCCTGCAGGACAAGCTGGTACAAGTACAGTTGTTACAAGTCAACCTCAATTTACGTATCAACCGTACCAAGGACAGCCGCAATTCGGTCCCTATGTACAGAATCCAAACTATTAGTATCAACCGTACCCTGGTTATACTTATCAACAACCTCAGTATGGTCCGGTTCATCCTGATTTTCCGGGAGGTTACACAATACCTAATGCAAATCCGATTCCTAGTTATCCTGGGTATCCGCCTCCTGGATCTGCTTTGGCTTCTCAAGGTTTTCGCGACCCTAACCATCAATTACCGTTTATCGCAACTTTGGACTTACCTGATTTGACGCGCCTTACGAATGATCCCATTTTTTATTATCAAAATTGGCCGCCAATGCCTCATAAGTTGCCCAGTGATATACCAAAATTCGAAGGTAAGTTAGGAGAGGATCCATCGAATCATGTTATGACTTATCACCTTTGGTGTGCATCTAATTCAATTATTGATGATTCGATTCGTTTACGTCTTTTCCAAAGAACTCTCATAGGTTTTGCAGCCAAATGGTACATTGAGTTGCCACGAAGCTTGTTTCATAATTTCAGTCAGTTAGCAACTGCTTTCTTGACTCATTTTCAGTTGCCTATCAGATACGACAATGGCACGGAATTATTAACTTCGCTAAAACAATCTACGTCAACGTATATTTCTGATCATATTCATGAATGGCGATGTAGGAGGCGTTTGGTGAAAGTTTATATTCCAGATCAAATTTTTGCACAATGGTTTGTTAAATCATTGTTACCCAAGATCATTGAAGATGTAGCTAAGGCTGTTGTTGTTACTGAAGAGCAAGTAATCGCCCAAGCTCAGTACCTTAACCTCGTATATACACAGTCAGGTACTTTACATGAGAAAATTCCCGATCTTCCAAAGCAAGGTCAAATAGCTGCAGCTCCTTCAGGGTCTCATGCTGCTGACAGTATGATTGGTATAGTCAATTCTAAAAGCAAGAAGAAATCTTCAAAGAATTCTTCTCCTATTATAACTTTACCAGATTCCCTGAAAGGAGAATCTTCCCCCGAAGTTTCTGCCGATATTCACGTCGTAGAGACATCTACGACCAAATCGAAATCTGGTGGTAAAAAGAAAGGGAAGAATAAAAACAAAAAGAATTCGAAAGAGAAAACTGATAAAGATGAATCCAATGACGAAAAACGTAAACCTCGCTATCCTTGTTTCATTTTTGAACAAGATCATTTCACGAAAGAATGTCCATATTGAGCCGAAGTTACGAAATTCGTTAAAGGATCGCAACAACCTGCTATCTTGAAGGATCCTTTTCCAATTCAAGATAGTAAGATGATTGGTTCTTCCTCGACTACTTTAGAAGAGCCTATTATGATGATGTCTCATGTAAGGGTTGCGATGCGATCACAAGATTACGGTTCTAAAAATCATGTTGATGGTAAAGAAGCAAAATCTTCTAATGCAAACACATCAACTAAACCTCCTCCTGTTTCTGGTCCGCTAAAGATCGAGAAACAAAATCCAGACTTAATAATCAAACCGCCTGCTAAAGGTGTTATTCGTATATCAGCTTTCAATCCACATGCGAGAGCTGCTCATAATTACAACATTGTTGAAGACTTAGCCGTTTCTCCTTCAGTAATATCGGCTTTGGAAGTGTTGCAATCGTGTCCAGCACAGCGTAAATTATTATTGTTTGCCATAGGAGCTGTCGATGTTCAGGATTCTAACCTTATAATCTTCGATTTAGAAAATAGTACACCTCGCCTACCTCACCAAATGGCTTTCCAGATTCCAATGTTAGTAAAAAACAGACCAATCTTTCAGACTGTGATTGATGAGGGAGCTTCAACGTGTATTATGTCAATTCAGTGTTGGAAATCGCTTGGTTCTCCTACACTTAACCAATCTCCGACAATTCTAAAGGCTTTTTATGGTCGAGGTTTTCAACCTTTTGGTATTTTGCAGGATTTACCCATAGGGGTCGAAGGTAAAATAGTAAATCTATATGTGGAGGTGGTTGATGCCCCTCTAGATTACAACCTTCTTCTGGGTCGTAGTTGGTCCTATGCTATGACTACTGTTGTTTCTTCGGTCTTTCGACTCATAAAATTTCCATATGAAGGAAATATCGTGACAATAGATTAGTTAACTTATTTCTCGTCTGACCCAGCCTCTTCAGAAACAATCCAGCATGTTGGTAAAACGGCTATCCCTTATAAGGATGTTGGAGTGGGTCTGATTAAAGATTCTAGTTTACTAGGAACTTTTTCCTTTCCTCCTCCTAACGTATCGCCTTCTACTGCAAATATTCACATGATTTCGTCAGACACTATTATGTTTGATGATCCTTGGATCGTACCTTCCGAATCCGAGATTGATTCATTTGATGGCATGATGCCTTTGAGTCCATTTGAAATTGCGTATCAGGCTGCACAGTCACTTTCCAGCCCGTCTTCAACCGAAACTGATCCAATGAATGGGATCCATGAGGAATCTCTTTCTATATCTAGTTCAGTTACAACAACATTTCCTGAACTTGTTCATACAGATGAGAAAATTCGTGAGTTTTTGTTTGTTGATGATTTACCATGGGAAGATCTACATCATCGATCTTCATTTTTACCTGAGCTATATCATTTTGAAGATGATTTTGCTTCAATTTTTACTGTTGAATATGTTAAAGAACTGCAGAATCCTTTGCAAAATCCTGATTCTGAGTTAAATTTGGAAAATATATCTCGAACGGTTCCCATTGACATTTCAGTAAAACCAGGAATAATTGAAAACATTCATATAGGTGCTTGTTGTACAAATGAAGAAATTCAAACTTATAAAGCCCTATTTCAAGAACTCCGTGACGTGTTTTCCTGGTCTTATGAAGAAATGCCAGGAATTGATCCATTGATCGTTGTTCATGAGATTAAGACTTACCCGGATGCTAAACCTGTTCGTCAACGATTACGTCAAATTCATCCTAGAAAAGTTGCTGCTATAAAAGCAGAAGTTGAAAAATTACTTCATGCAGGATTCATTTATCCAATTCCCTTAACGGATTGGGTATCGAATATTGTTCCTATGACTAAAAAACAAGGAACAATAAGAGTATGTATCGATTATAGGGATATTAATCGAGCGTGTCCAAAATATAATTATCCAACTCCCTATATCGATCAAATAATCGATGATTGCGTTGGCAGTGAATTGTTTTCCTTCATGGATGGCTTTTCCGGCTACAATCAAATAAAAATACTCCCTGCTGATCAACCGAAAACAACTTTTATTTGTCCATGGGGAACGTCTGCTTATTGTAAACTACCTTTTGGATTAAAAAATGCTGGAGCAACTTTTCAACGGGTTATTTATTATGCATTTCATGAAATTAAGCACATTGTCCAGCCATATCTCGATGATTTACCTGCTCATTCATTACGTAGGGCCGACCATCTCACTCATTTACGAGCAATTTTTATGAGATGTAGGCATTATCGGATAAGGTTGAATCCGCATAAATGTGTTTTCTACATAGAATCAGGTCGGTTACTGGGATTTGTTGTTTCCAAAGCAGGAATTCGCGTCGATCCATCAAAGGTCGAAGCCATTGTTAAATTGCCTCCTCCTTCGACTTTACGCCAACTCCAAAGTTTGCAGGGGAAAGAAAATTTTTTACGTAGGTTTATTCCTAACTATGCCGAGCTTACAAAGGGTTTTACCCGGTTGTTGAAACAGAACATTCCATTCTTTTGGGACGAGATCGCTGATCGATCTTTTGATGCACTTAAACATGCGTTGACCCATGCACCGTTACTGCATCCTCCCAATTACAACCAAGATTACATTTTGTACCTCGCTGCTTCACATTCCACCATTGGGATGGTACTAGTTCAGGAAGATGAATCTCACAATGAACATGTGATTTATTATCTTAGTTGGAATCTGCATCCGACTGAAATCAAATACACACATGTGGATAAATTGGCCTTGGCAGCTGTTCAAGCTGTCCAACGTTTTAGACATTACATCTTGTTACGTAAAACCACGGTAATTTCTAATTGCAACCCTATGATGTATATTTTGACCAAACAATTACTAGGGGGCAAATATTCCTAATGGATAGTTATCCTACAGGAATTTGACTTGGAATTTGAAAAATCCAAGGCAAAGAAATCTTTGGTATTTGCGGAACTGATGTGCGATTTCCCCTCTACTGATACTGAAACAGTGGCAGAAGAGTCCATTGCGGACGAATCTTTGTTTCTCATCAGTACACTTGATCCTTGGTATGGAGATATTATTGTTTATCTCCAAACCCAATCTTTTCGGCCTGACATTTCATGAACTCAGTGACGGAAAATACGCTTCCAATCCCAACAGTATAATATCATTGGTGATACACTTTATCGTCGTGGAGCGGATTCTGTTTTCCGACGTTGTCTAACTCATGAAGAAGTTGAAAAGGTGTTAAATGACTGCCATTCTAGAGCATGTGGCGGTCATATGTCTGGGTATGCCACATCCCAAAAGATATTGCGTGCAGGTTATTTCTGGCCAACGTTGTTCAAAGATTGTATTTATGCGGTTCGGAAATGCCACAACTGTCAAATTTTTGATCGAAAAATGCGCGTGCCACCCGCTCCTCTTCACCTTATAATTGCTATTGGTCCTTTCGCGAAATGGGGTATCGATTTTATTACATGTAACCCTCACTCGGCCGGGGGGCATGCCTATATTATCTTAGCAGTAGATTATTTTACAAAATGGGTCGAGGCGATGCCTACATTTTCAGCTGACGGCAAGACTGCTGCAACTTTCGTATTTAATCACATAATTGCTAGGTTCGGTGTTCCTCAAGCTATTATTACGGATCATGGAAGTCATTTTCGGAATGTCATGATGACTGAACTGATAGACCAACTTGGCTTGCGCCATGATAGTTCCACTCCGTATTATCTGCAAGCCAATGGTATGGTTGAAGCCATTAACAAAGTTTTAGTCACCATGATCAAACGAATCATTGGTATTCACAAGACGAATTGGCATTCCATGTTATTTTCAGTGCTTTGGGCATATCGAACCTCAGTCAAAACATCAACGGGTTTCACTCCTTTTCAACTGGTTTACGGTTTGGAAGTTGTGTTGCCAATTGAATGCAAAATACCGTCACTAAAATTAGCCGTAGAATTACTTCCAGCTATGTCTGAAGAGGAGAAACGTTTGTTGTACTTAGCCCAATTAGATGAGAATCGACGAAATGTTGCAATAGCAAACAAGGCTCATGTTAAAAGGATAAAAGCTCAGTATGATAGAAGTGTGACCCCTCGAAATTTTTCAGAAGGAGACCTAGTTTTACTTTATGATCAAGATAACGACAAGCTAGGAGCTGGGAAATTCGTGCCTATGTGGCATGGTCCTTACATTGTTAAACGAAAGTTAGCAAAAGGGGCCTATGAGTTGATAGATTTTGATGGTGTCCCTTTGGATAAACCCAGAAATGGGCTCTATCTAAAGCGATATTATGCTTAAATGTGGTGTGGAGATTTTTTTAGTTTAGATTTCTTTACTGCTGGTGTGTTTTAGATTAGAAAAGTGTGCCTAGTTTAGAGAGTGTGTTTTTATCACCATTCCTGCTTATCTGAGTTTTACTCTTGATATTGCAGATGTCGACGTCTCTTCAAACCTACATTGGTTTTGCTGATGGTGCTTGTCGTAGTACACGGAACATTTATTCCGCAGCTTGGGTTATCTATTCACCCTCTGAAGAGTTAGTATCCATGCATGGGGTAAGCCTTGGTCAAAAAACGAATAACATTGCTGAGTATAGTGCAGTGATTGAGCTATTATCTGAATCCATATCATTTGAAATTCAGAGTTTGATTGTAAGGTTGGATTCTGAACTTGTTGTATTACAGCTTAACAAGGTTTATACCATTAGAAATCCAGTATTATTACGGTTATTTCTAAGAGTTCGTCTTTTGGAACGTGAATTTTATTACATTGAATATCAACATATTCCAAGGCATTTAAATACATTAGCAGATTCAATTGCTTCTAGTATGATAAATAGAAATTTGCAATAATCAAAACAGTAAATCAAACGCATTCATATATGTACACAAATAGCCGGCAAATAGTGATATATCATAGTATAGGAGTGTTTTTAAAAAATATACATTTTCTTTGATCATAGGTTGGAAACACCTTATGATCGGCAAAAAATGATAACTCAAAAGTCAAAATATGAATCTACACGATCATCCCATCACTAATGATGATCACAATAAGAAACCACTGCTCGGGCTACCCTGCATAGGAACCTCCTAAAAGGTCCTAGAACTCCAATCACATATCTCTGCAACCTGAGAGGAATGTCATCTATGCTCGTCTCTGGAATATCTAGAGTCAAACGCTATAGATGATGCTCTAAATCAGTCAAAATCTCTGTTGATTGGCCTGTTGGGGCTGGTGCGGCCGCAACTGGTTGTCTTCTCTCATAAGGTTGGAGATGGGCTGGTCTTTGTGGACCCACATCTGTATTCAAAAAACTTTTGGTTATTAGTTTTCAAAGACGATAAAAAGTTAAAAAAAAAAATTAGAATTTAGCAAACGTTGAAAAATGATTGTACCTGAGTCATCCCACTGTTCCCCTGCTGGGAGAACCATCTCTCGATCGCCGCGAAAATCTATCCTGGCGTATGGAAATTCCTCTATCACAAAAAGTTGGTGATCCAGCCAACGAAAATATGAAGGAGGAAATCAGACAATCTCAGTACCCTTGATAGCATGACGAGCCATCAATGCGGACCAACGAACCATCCTCGGTTCTCAAAGTTGACTGGCATCAACAACAATACTTTGTTGAGCTAACATGGGGATCCTCTCTAGAGAAAAAGAAACTACGATGGATCCATATCCAAAGTTATTCAGTTTCCCATTTTTTTCTCTGGTTAGCTGGCCTTTTACATTAGCCAACACAGCTTCACACCAGTTAAAGATGGTGCCGCAAAAATAGTCCACGGCAATACGCATTTGGGAACCAATAGCTACATGCAGCGCAACACTCCCACACAGTTTGGTAACAGTAAAAGCAATAACTTTCAATTCAGGACGGATGATGTGTTTTATGTCAATCCGTTTGTCCCGAGGATTTGCCTGGTCATTGCAGAATTCTAGTTGGAGATTAGCGACAGACTGGCCACCTGGTCTAGTCCCAAACAAAGAAACTTGTTCGCCCCTCTTGGACAAACCAGTCAGAAAATATATATCCTCCAGCTCAATTTCGAGCCAGTGGCCACCAATAAAGAAGCACTGGTCCTGCACATTCCATCTGTTCACCAACCATGTCAGGAGGTCTACTTGTGCCCTCAGGCCTGAAATGGCCCAAAATTTGTACAAGCCACATGCTCTTAATGCCTGTTGTGTGGGAAAATGGAGTATGGCTGCTTCATCCACTTCCTCGTGCTCACGTTCTCGCCAGATCAGCATCTTTTCAATCGTACAATGCATAAAAAGGCAAGTTAGAACAATCTTATTTGAAATTTTTTGGGAAACAAATGAGAAATAAATGTTTTAAATCCAATCGTGCGGGTACCGCACCTACGCTTTGTAAACGGTGCATAGATCCGCACATGTACTGTGTGCCGGGTGCGGAACCCACAACTTTTTCTTATAGAAAAAAGTCGGGGTTTGCAGGTAACGTGTGTCACACCTGCAGACCCCGCAGGCGAATTTTTAAACCATTTTTTGCCCCAAAAATACAAACTAAAGCCTAAATTTTTTTTTGAAATGGATGAAAAACAAGATTGAGAGGTTGTGGATTACCTGGGATTGACGGTTCTCGATTCCAATGGATGGATTTTCCAGAATCTTCACAGGAACTTTCTTACCCAAAAGCTTTTTACTTTTCACTGTGGAACTGAATGGTAAAAATGAAATTGAAAAAGTCCTTTTTATAAGTTTTTTCGAATGGATGAATTTTTAATTTATTTATTTTTCACTTTAAAAAGGGTATTTTTGAAAGCATTTTTACTTATCTTAAACATGTATGTGTAATGTTTCAAGTTTTTGTGCAGAAACTGGATTTTTCAGGAGAATTGATCGTTTTTCAACAAAGAGCATACATTTATCACTTTTTCGGACTCTTTCAAAAATTTTACGAAAAAGCGAAACATTGGAGTCAATTTTGGTTATTTTCAAGACTCATTAAACTCATGAAAATCTCGAGATCATTTTGCTATTTTTCATTCTCGTAAAACATATAAAAATGCCGAGTTCTTTCCGTCTTTTCCTGCTCGTAAATTAAATTGAAAGTCGGCCATATGAGTACATTTTTATCCCTTTTTCGAACTCGTTCAAAATTACAGAAAAAGCGAAACCATGGAGTTCTCTTTTAAGCCCTTTTCAGACTCTCTAAACATGAAAATATTGTCGAGTACTTGACTATTTGAACTCGTTAAAGTAAATGAAAATTCGTCCCTTCAGTATAAGTTTACCCCTTTTACGGACTGAAATGGACTATTTACGAAAAAGGTATACGTTGACTAATTACGGTCAATAGAGTTCTCTCCCGCATTATTTTATCCTTTTTCGGGCTCGAGAGACTAAATTTACGAAAAAGTGCACCCATGGATTTTTCTTAAGTTTTTCTTCTGACTCCCTAAAACTGAAAAACACCGAGTTTCTCCTATACTAGACTCGTTAAAACTTAACAGTAAAGGACCTGTTTAATTTTCAACAGGAACGAACCACTCCTTCTTAGGGTTCGAATATCAAACTAAGTTGGACTCATCCGAAGGATGAGCTTATAATCAAGCAAATGTTATCCTCCTCAAGCTTGTCAAAGATAAAGAGGTACATGCCAGAAATGGTGGGGGAAAAAGAGAGAAATGGGCGTGTTTGTTATATTTTAAAATTTTCGAAAATTCAGTCAACCACTCTTGAACACGACACTTTCATTCACCTGGGTTGGGAAATCATTTACCTAACAGTTAATCAAACCACTTGTCTTCAGCCGGTTTCTGGGTATTAGCTTTGGGTCAATTATCACTAAACCATCTAAGTGTCATTATGTGTTCAAGAGGACAGTTCAAATAAACCATTCATCTGCAAAATATATGTCATCCATTATTGACCATCCCTGAGTCGGTCCTTGCCAATATATTTTCAAAACATGATCTATGACTTCGTGCTGTGGGCTTGCCTATGACAGATCACCTTCTATCGACATCAGCACATTATCTAGGAATTTGATCCAGAAATTGTCAGTACCTTGAAATCTGCATGCCTCAATGGCAGGTTTCTCGCCTTCGACGACAGGTTGCATCATTGACCTTCGATCGAATGATTCCGTGAGATGTTCGACTTCAGCTCATTCATTCACATTTCATGGATTGTACTGAGTACTTTGAGAGCCATTGACATTATTGGTGGTTTCTCTCACACTTGTTAACAGTTCACATCATTGACTGGTAATCAAGTGGTTTCTACCATGTTCGACTTCAACACATTTATTCACATGGATAGAATCGTACTAGTTCAAGATGCGGAAATCAAGACCCTGGATCTAGTTTCCACCATCCACGCTGCGAGGAATTTTATTATTATACAGTATACTATTCATTACAGATGGCTGCGTCCATACTGTGTCTACGCTATTGATGTAATATTAAAATCATTCCTGTATCAGAACGATTTGAGTTAGTTTCTAGTTAGTTTTAATCTGAGTATGGGAATGCCTACCTCAGTGATGACATATATATGTATATATTTTGCATTGAATGTTTTTACAGGTTCCGAATGGGGTGTCCACAGGATGATCTTTGAAATGATAAAGTACTGCACTCTTCATATATGACAGACTTAAGCTTCATCTATTCCAGACTTTGCACTTTAAGGGGCAATTTGTTACACTAAAAACTGTCATCCTGACATTTTACTATGAGTATGAGCTCATTATTACTCATACTTCCTCCTTTTGCAAGTCTAACATATCAGCTCCTCATGTCAAGCTTTCAAAATCAGAGAAAAGCTCCTAAAATCCCCTAAACATTGGTATCGCACTTTCTCTATTCATTTCCTGCGGTCCCGCACCTAATGTTAGGCTTTCCTGCGGAACCATACCGCACGTTCTTTGTGTTATGGGTGCGGACCTCTGTAAAACTCAAAAAGGCGAGAAAGTAAAGATAAAAAGTTGATTTCAGATGAATTCTAGAAGATTCTAGATGGGAATTTTCAGGAATGGATACGCTTTGAGAAGGTTCATGCATCCCTCACTTGATGAAGCTAACCCCTTGATGTAAGGAGCTAATCCCTTTGAAAGAGGATTATATCCCTTCATATTTGGAACAGAAAGCCTCCTCTTTTCCACTATAAAAAGAGGCCTTGGGTAGCCTCAAAGGGAGTTCAAGCTTTAAGATATATGAAGTTAAATGTTGTTGAGATTCAGACTTAGTTAACTAAGACTTTCTATGAGGTTAAATCACTCACTTCTATCCGTCTTGGTTCAAAGAGTGCCTGCTTCGGACCCCAGGAGGACCTACACGACATCAAGTCACAGGTTGTAAAGGTTTTCTTTTATTTGAAGTTAATACAAATATACTCATTTCTCTCATTAAACTATCTATTCATGGTTTATTTCATAAATTCCTTGATCATTATGATGAGTATGATTTATAATAATGTCTATACAGGTGCTATGTAATATTTTTTCTTGTTTGTGACTGCAGATTCACGAGGAACGTTCTTTCAAGTGCACAGGAAGGACTTCAACGAGATCAAGCAAGCGCTGGACATAAGGTAGGCCTTACACCTATATAGAATTTTTATGAATCTTGTATGCTTAGAGAGAGATTAGTATAATTGGCTGTTTGTTGCTAGTTACTTTTAGTACTAGAGAGATCGGTATTGTTCGCAAGACAGATTAATCTACACAACACATTGCCTTTGGTAAGAGATCTAGGATGGATAGGCATTGAGTAGCAGTGGATTCAGGAGGGTTAAAATGGTTATGGAATATTTCCTTATTCCTAGCAAGCCATATTCTCCAAAATTAAAGGAGAGGGAGAACAATAAATTCTTTAGTTCCTCCATTATTGCACTATTCATGCCCAACTTCCTTTATATTCGGACTAGACCAATTACAAGCTAAGCCTAGATTAACAGAGAGGAAATTCCAGAGGGCTTTGGAGTAGGAGCATTCAATGAGAAAGTGGGACACAGTTTTTTCCTCTGATCTATAGAGCTTGCACCAGCCTAGCCCCTGTTTTTTTTGTCTCCTGTGCAGAAAGTCCCAAGTGGGAATTATGTTTTCTAGAGCACACTATATAAAAAATATTGATTTGGCTAAGAACTTGCATTTCTAGAAATCATGCCACTAGTCATCCAAAGGTTCCAGTAGTCGATATGAAATGAAGGTGAGATATCCTTCTTTGGTGGTGTAGGACCTAAAGTGGAGAGAGTCCATAACATTTTTTTAGGGTCATCTGTGATGCATATATGGCCCCCCTGTTAAATCATGAACGAAGGTGGAACTGTGTCTTCTAAAAAATTGTGGTGAGCTCATTTGGCTTAGAGATAGCCATTTTTTTATCTTTGATCAAATTTAGATGGGAGGGCATGATCTGATTGAGATTAAATAGAAACTTTCCATGTAGAAGGGAAATTTGATCCTCAAAAAGGACATTGGCATTGTTTCTTTCAGCTCATGGATCTATTGCTAGGAGAATATGAGTACCCCCTCCCACTTTCCTAACAAGTGAATTTTCAATGAAGGGGAAATATTTAATAATAGCCCTCCAAATAATGGAGGCGTTTTGCCTATTTTTATTGGTACTTTAGATCCAATCCTCAATGGATAGAGGGAAGATATATATTTTTTAAACCACTGAAGTCCAAAAAATATGAGTAGATAAAAGCCTCGAACTCAATTTTTCTTCCTATGCTTGGGATAAATGTGGTAGAAGTTTCAAACTCCATCACCCCCAATGCCCATGCATTGGGTGTAGAAATTCTAGCCCATAAAAAATTGTAACATAATTTGAAAATTTTGTTGAGGGTGAATTTTTGTATTTAGGATATAGAATTCTAGAAGATTGGAATGGCTAACAAGATAGATTTGATTATTAGTGAATGAATAAATCTAGATAGCCAATACATACTAAAGGATTTAATACCTTTTTCAATTTTGGCCAGAAGCCACTTCGAAACATTTTTGGTATAGGATTTTGATCTCAAGAGGAAACCTAGGTATTTGAAAACATTTTCCAAGTTGGTGAAATTGAAAGGAAAGTCATGCAGGTGGAGTCTCAACTTACCCTCATTGAGGCTGGAAAGAGAGAGGGATTATTTGAGAAGATTTTCAACCATACTTATGGTAGCTTCAAAGAGTGAAATATATTATTTTATTGGTCATGCATTCATTCACAATCCATTAATAAAGATAAAGACATCATCAACAAAAAGAAGGTGAGTGATATGAAGACTGGGGACTACCTTAATTTCCTAAAGACCATTCCTTCTTCGAGCTTTCTATGGATAAATTTTAAAACCTTCTGCGACCAAGATAAATAGGATGGGAAAGAGGGAGAATCCTTTCCTTAATCCTCATTTTTCTTTGAAGAAAAATGAGAAATGTTTTTTAATGAAAACAAAAAAAGAGGAAGAAGAAATACATCTCATGATCCATTTTAGAAAGTGAATGATGAAGCTGAAGTGGGTGAGGAGGAGTCAGATGTATCAAAAGCCTTGGATAGGTCAATTTTATGGATGGAACTCTTCAAGAACCACTACTTTATATTTTTGAGGTCGTCTTTTTTAACCCCTATTTATTTTACGATTTTTCTTCCCTCGAGAAAGGAAATTTGTTCCTTAGATAAATATTTTGTTAAGATGGGTTTGAGCCTTTGGGTAAAGATTTTGGATATGAAATTGTAGATACAGTTAAAAAGAGAGATTGGGTGGAAATTGTAAGCAGAGGGGTTATCAGACTTGGGTATTGAAGAAGAAAGGTAGAGTTTAAGGAGGCATGAAGGTGGACATATGATTTTGATTCTTCTATGAATCTTTGGAGGTATATGCTAATGATTTTAAAAATCCCTAGAAAAAATAAATTGACCCCTCATATGAGCATGGAATTTTGTCCTTTTGGAAGTTTCCTAGGACCTTCTTGATCTCATCCATAGAAACAACTTCTATCAATTGTTCATTATCTTCAAGATCAACAAAGCTTGGAAATAAAAGGGCCAAGCATACTACCTATACTATGGAGGCCAAAGTAGGATCTATTCCCTTTTTTGTCCCTTAACTTCCATATTGTGTTGCTAATTTGTCTCCCTTTCGTATACTTTTGAAAGAGCTTGGTGATATTGTCGCCTACCTCGAACCGTATAGCCCTACTTTTTAGCCTCCAGGTGGCTCTAATGTTTTCCAATCAGATTTTCTTCCTCCCCTCTAGTTATTAAAGCATTTCTATGGATTCCTCTAAATCATAGCTCTTAGTTGATTCCTCTGATATTGACTTTAGGTAAGCTTCCACTTCTTTGAGTTCCTATGTATCCCTCATCCTTTTGCTAGCCAAACACTTAATGGTGGCCTATTTCACAAATTCTAGATTATATGCAAATTTTCCACCTGTTGAAACATTCTACAAGGGATCAAAAGGCCTCCAAGTAGTTCTCATGAGCTCTACAAAAATATCACCACTGAGCCAAGATGATTTTAATTTGAGGGGCCCTAGGGGGTTTTGTCCCATTTCTTTAATCTCCAACATTATTCTAGAGTGATTTGAAGCCTCCACCTTCCATGGTCCATTTCCTTATTAGAGGTAATATTTCCACCATTTGTTCAACAATTAAGAAAAATTATAGGCATTTTGTGATTTGATCTTCCCCATTTTTCTTATTGCGCTAAGTGGGTTTGAGCTTGATAGGTTCAAGATGAATGAGATTGTGGTCACTCATAAATCTAGAGAAATAGGATGATTTTGGATCGACCTGGGCATGGGGACCCCAGATCTCCACCACACCCATAAAGAAATTGAGGTCCTCCCCCAATAATAATATTTTCCTATGAGAGGAAGGATTTTAAAGAAAGGGTTCCCAGAAGGGTATTTTGTCCTAAGGTGGACCGGATCTATTGATAATGAAAAAAACAAAGTTGAGCTCCATTGATCTAAAGTGTAGAATAATAAAATAATCCATTCCCTAAACATGGAGGGGTTGAATGAATGGGGATTCCACAGTATCTATTTTCCACTCGCTCAACCTCTTGGGTTAGTGTAGGTGAAGTGCCATCCCAACAAAATTCCAATGAGATTGAAATTAAAACCCCTACTCCTAGAGTACCTTGTAGAAAGAGGATAACAATTCCCTCAAGTTCAATCAAATGATGAAGAGCCTTTTGTTTAGGAGGGTTTGCAAGGCCCTTGTGGTTGAGAGAAAGCATAATCATGGGATAACCCCTCTAGGTGTTGTTTCTTCTATAAGTGCCCCATCAATCGAGAGTTAACACCATGATGTGATATAGACTATGGATTTGTTATGTGTTAGAAAAAGTTTAGAATGACACCCTGAACTTTTTCCTGAAGTGAAATTTGAGGGCATATAACCTAGCCCTCAAGGGGGGATCAGGGATTTGGGTGACAAGGGAGAAATAAATATTGATGTTTAGTAGGACTCGATAGGGACGAGGATTCATTGCATGACGGGGTGGGTGAAGGAGGAATGAGGTGAGCCAAAAGAGGGAGGGGGCAGTATAAATAGCTAAGGCACGGGAGATAAGTAAGAGGTCCAAATTTTTTCATAACCGTAGATGATCCCCAATTTGATGAAATAAAACAAGATTAGAAAAAATAATTGACCATTATAGAGGAGAGTGAGGGAGAAGGTAAAGTACGAGAGAGAGGAGATGGTACTGATGGATGGGGAATATGACCTTCACTAGAATGTGTTCTCGAATATATATTGTTATGGATAAATAACTATCTATGTAGTTGGTCCCCCGTGTAATTTGTAGATGTAGAGGAGTGCATTATTTGATATTCAACCATGGTAGTCAGTTCTCTTGGTGAGGAGGACTGGATTTTTTTGACTCCCTTCTTGCTTTTGAAAGTTAATATGCATTGGAGAACATTATGACCATGTCTGTGGCAACACTTGAATTTGAATGTAATACCTTCGTAATCCAATGTTTGATTTTGTGATATCCATTTGTATAATGATATTTGTTTCACTCCATAATCCTCCTCGTATATCCAAAACAACTAGAACTCTTGCAAATTTTATTTGTTTAGTTCCAAGAAAGACATAAGCATCCAAAAGCTCACCTTGATTTGAGATAATTTTAGATAGAGAACCTTGTGTCCAAAAATTTCATGTGAAGCACAGGCATGCGAATCTAGATAGGGATTTTATCCATTCTTTCCTTGTCTGGGTCAAAGAGTGGATTCCATATCTTGAGTAGAATGGCAGTTGAATCAATATGTCAGATTTTTTGGAGTGCCCAAGAGGCCTCCTACTTGTATGAAAAAATCAATGAGAACCACCATTTGACTAGAGAATGAAATTCAAGAAGGTTTAAAAGGTGGTTTCCTCATTCTGATTTGAGCCAATATTTTAGGGTTGTTTGGTTGAAACATCGACCCCTAGCTCGGGTGACCAGAGAGTGTTCTTCCATGTGCATGATTTAGTGGATTTCAACATCTTCCCTTGAAACTATAGTTTTTTTTCCACTTTATTTCTTTAATGATAGGATGGGGTTCCTTTTAGTACCTCCTTCTAGATAAAAAGGTGGAGGGTTGAAAGAGGACGGCATATGGATGGGTTGGTACCATGATAGATTCATGGGAGGGGACCAACAGAGGAACAAATATGATCAAGAAAAGGTGACATTAGAGAAATTTTGAGCTCTAAAATAAGACTCCTAAGAAAAATGTACCACCAAAATAAACCTATAAGAACCAATAGGATTCAAGATGATGATGTCAACCATGGGGGATGATTCACCATTTTTGCGATAAAAAAGTAAATGATTAAAAATAATAAAATAATAATTTTTTTTTTCAACTTATTTCCCTAATGATTTACTCAATTTAAAGTGGGAGTACTCATTGGATGAAAAATTTAATTCCTCATCCAAGGAGTACCCTTTCTGCATACTTTTGATGGACCCTACTACGCGAAAAATGAGAAATACATGAAAAAACATGATTGGAATCAAGTTTTTTATGTATTTATCATTTTTTGTGTATCAAGGTCTATCAGAGGTATGCAAAATGGGTACTCGGATGAAGAATCAAATTCTACATCCAATGAGTATTCTCGCTCGAAATTTGAGCAAACCCATATTACGGAGATAAGTTGAAAATATGAGTTGAAAAAGTAGTTTTTCCTTTTTTCCCTCTAAAATTTGATGATTTAATCTAATCTTATTTTTTTTATTTCCACTAATATATTATAATTTCCATAGGAGGCCTAATGGGGGAAAATTAAAGGTGAGGGGTAAGATGATAGGGAGGATTCCAAGAGGTTGAGGGTTGGTATAAACATGAGGGTAAATGGATTTTCTCATTGCAAAAGAAGAGGAAAACAAGGAAAAAGCCTTTGAGATTAGATGGAACCCTAAATTTGTGGACGATGGGTAGGCGGGGGTGGGGGGGCGAGATATGGAAGCTGAGATAGGGGGGATGCAAGGGTGTAAATAAACTAGCGATAACGAGACCGAGACCTTCACACTGCACTTGAGATATACTTCAAACCTTGACCGAGATACTTAGAGGATTTATTTCTTTAGTGAACTGTCTCCTTCCTTCGTTGAACCATTTCTCTCTTTCGCACCAAACACAAACCTTATCCTTGCACTCGATTACAAATTTTTTCTGAACTCTTGGTGAAATAGTGAGGTTGTATTACAATATTATATAGTGGATATTTCTTTATTTAGGTCGACATGATCTCATGTAGGTAGGATGACTTTATCAAGGAGACTTCCATCATATTCTTAAGTTGACTTCAAGAGGCTAGTTGGTAGGGTCTTGGAGCATACAATTACATCAATAATTTGTCCCTTTACAAGTGTAACATCACTTCCTATACGTGACTCTAAATTATATTTATGACAAGATGAAAAACTCATAAAGACATCAAGAAGAACTATTTGACCTATAATAAAACTCATTTCTCATGAAACCCATGAGGCAAGTATTAAAAAATACATTTTATTATATTTGTCTCTTAATTACATTAATTTGTAATTACAATTCATTATGAATACCACACCTAGTTACACTTTTTAATGCTCCCTATTAACTAGGGAAGAATTCATAATGTTACATGGTCACTCTCAATCTAAATAATCTCATAAGAAGAATCGTATTGGTAAACCCCTATGTATAGCATCATATCAACTCGCATTGTCATAAGGAAAGGCCTTGACTAACAGCTCCATCTCTCTAGGAGAGCATGAGCTCTAATGATGGCGAGACCAATGATTTATAAAGACCTTCTTCATTGTATCTCCTTGATCATACACAACCTGAGTTCACATAGGGTATGTCCACTAGGACTATTCTTATATTGGATTCCTAGTCTTCAAAGAATATCGGTCCTCTATCACTACTCTTATCTTGGATTCCCTAATACATCCTCAAAGAGTACTAGATGCCAAATGATTACCCAATCCTCCATTCCATCTTCTGACTATAACGCCCCTAGTTTTATGTTTTTCAAGTTAGAAAATTGAACTTCAGTCCAAAGGGGAGTGGACCGCAATGGATAATTATTGTGTGGATGTAATTAATTAATTATTTATGAAAAATAAATAAAATATTTTTTGTGCACTATGAACAAATGAGATTTTTGAGATCACTTTCCAAATCCATGAGGTATGGAAAGAGGCTAATACTTTCCCCAAAAATCTTTCAAAAAGCCTTGAAAGAATTTATTTCTAATTTAGATTTTTGAGGAAAAATCTAAATTTCCCCAATGATGAGGAAAGTAGTTGGGAAGAGGTAAAAAGCTGGAAAAGCAGAAAGCAGCTTTAAAGTCCTTAAATAAGGGAAGCCTAGGCAAACAAGAATAAAAGCATCCTGTAATTTTGGACGCAGAATTAGAAACAAGCTTTGGGGAGAGCATAAGCTTAAATAAGCTACTCCAGAACAGATTGAGGTTGGTCTGTTCTTGGAGGGGATCTCAGCTCGGGGGTGAGTTCTGGAGGCAAAGGAACTCTAAGCTTGGGAGGACTGGTCATTAGAAGAAGTGGTATGCACATAAATTTTATGAATGGATAAACTAGGTGCTATTATACAATGTTGGTAAAGGCTGGAGATGTTATTTGAATTAAGTTCTTTTTTTTTAGAATTGTTATTCCTTACATTTAACATAATTAACTAGAAGAAGTAAATCTTCGAATTTCTGTATAGTTGTAGGAATAGCAACTAAACAGGAATATATCCATCAGAATCTCTAAATTAGTAGTGGACTAAATTTGAAGATATATGTTGTTCCTATAGCAATACAAAGTTTTAAATTTAATCTACTGCTCTAATACAAATTGAATATCAAAACCACAAGAGTGGATTAATATCCAAGAGAAAAAACAATACGAATTAGATTTATTGCTTATGAATCATATAGTATGGTAAATATAATTTTATAAAATAAATAAAAACTATTACTAAACAGTAATGCGGTTGCTAACATTTCAAATTTCACAACACACTAGATTTTTAGAATTTGAATGTATGACTGTATTAATTGTTATACACATTTATAAAGAGTATAATGAAGCTAAAGCACATAAGTAGAAATTTTGTACATAAATAAATTATCATCTACTGTGTGTAAAATGTAGTTGTTCCCATAAAATTAAATTATAAATTAATTATGTGCACAAAACTGTGATGTTAATATCACTATTAAATAGACACAGAAATATCTATTAATAGATCACATTGTATACTCATTCTAAATGATATTAGAAAAACTAGAAACTACAATTTCATATGAACTGTATACTTTATCATTGGTAAATGAGATACATAATACATAATCTTAACAACAAACAAAACTTCAACTCTATGGTGTTACATACACAGAGGGAAATGAAACATCATTTTAATTATTATGTGTACAGAATCAAGAGAAAGAGGAAGCTCGGTTTTAAATAAATTTTCTATAAAAGTATGGTTAAACCAGGAAAAGGTATATATTTAACCTGATGAAACTTCTGGAACAATGTAACAAAATTTTACATTTCAGGATATTCTGGAAAATTAGTGATGTACCTTTCATATGGATATATATACTGCAAAAAGAAGTATAAAAACAAGATTTGCTAATATGTCGAAAACATTTTGTTATTTATATTAGCAGTCGTATTAGTATTTCAAAGAACTGTAAATATACTCTTGAGTTTAAAATTATAAAGAAAAATGTAGTGCAAATTATGGTAGAAGAATACCATAAAAGCATCAGCAAAAACGAAATGAAGGTACACCGACAACAGAAATCCAGGAGATTAAAGCAAAATATTTTAATAGCACTATAAAAACTTTCATGGGTGAAACTAAACAAAAATTATATAGTCGAATAAGAGTGACAAAATCGTACTCAGTCTTGTGAATCTAAATACAAAAATTTAAAATAAAAAAATTTAGGGACAGAGATCCCGAATATAATAGTTTGTTTATACAAATCGTAGCAATATTAAACCACAATGGTTATTAATAGTTTTCACAGAGTTCAAAGATAGGAACGATAGCTAATCGCCATCGTAGAGCTACCCAAATCTCTGGCATAAGCATGGGAATCATTCACGTTACCAACCCGGAGAAAACGCCCAAGTTATTATCAGGTCATATGAGAAACAAATCGACCTCATCAAAAGATGAAACTATCGAATGCATTCTTACCTGTAACCAGAAAAAAACAAAAATGTTATTAATCCCAGAGATTATAATAGCATTCTATTCTAAAATAGATACGGACTATGTAAAAGAAATATTGAAATTATTATAACAATGAGAATAAGGGTTTCTATTAAAACCTGTAAGTTAATTGGGTATTATACAAACCTATGAACCTACGAACAAAAAAAAAAAACCAGAGATTAAGAGTCAAATATATAGTCGATGTAACTATTCGGAATAGAGAAGTATGAAAATTATATAGAATACCTGGGAGAAATGTCACCACGGCCGTGACAAATTACTTAGACGTATTTCTATCATAGAAGCCGTGACTGGAAACAATTTTATACATATAAATTAGAGTCATGGTTTCATAGGCAAATCGAAAGCAGAGACGATAGACTTAAAATTTTACATAGTGATACATCGAATTTGATTTTCAAATAAAAACGAGTATAAGAGTCTGTAGAAAGAGGATATTGATAAGAAAACATATAGACGATTTTTTACCGAGATAAATTGGTGAAAAACCTTCGTATCTTAACGCCATTGAATATAAAGCAAGGTTCCTTGCGGTTGAATATAAAATGGGAGGCAAAAACCTGCCAGCTCCATGAGATTCATAGAGAAAGGGTCACATTGAATCGAAAAATAGGGCAGGAATAAATGATACTTTCTAGAAATTCAGTGTTTAAAAACCACAGATAGTAAAACCCTAATCAATATTAACCTTACACTTGTCCACATCTCATTCATCAATTGGGTATTGATTAGTCTCAGAATTAAATGTTAAAACCAAACCACAGTTGTAAAACTCCCTGTTGTCATAATCGTATATAAAAACTTTAAATGCTTCAGTACAAAAATATCAAGTTTCCCGGGATTCGATAAGATCGGAAATTAAATTTTTACAGACCTCAAAGAAATAACCATAAGGATGTATAACTTCAACGCAATTCTTTGAATGCGGTTGTACACCATCCTATGAGGCAGTCGAGGCTCATTAATGGTTAGTACATCAAATTTCATGAAAAGTGAATTTTTAAGGATGCGCCAAGGTTAAGTTCTGGGAATAAGAGTATTTGCACAATA
The DNA here is from genome assembly GCA_034641835.2 of Pinus albicaulis. NCBI lineage: Eukaryota > Viridiplantae > Streptophyta > Pinopsida > Pinales > Pinaceae > Pinus > Pinus albicaulis. The sequence goes on along the minus strand of CM076569.1, from coordinate 459,049,773 downwards.
ATATAATAACCATATTGAAAATCATATATATATGATATGATGGGGGTTAATTAAAATCAGGCTCATTATAAATTAGGTATAAAAATAATGTATAAAATTTACTATATCTCGGCTCATACATCCAATCGTGGCATAACACAAATGCCCTATAGTGGCCAACGAGAATGATATATATAATATTTCATCGATTCAGTATTGTTAAATCATAGAAGTTGCGTGGAAAATATTTAAGGTATTGGGATTTGAATTATATTAAACTATATGAAATAGGAGTTAGATAAATATATGATTTGAAGAAATAAAAACATATTAAGTATATGGTATAATGGTAGAAATGCTATAAACTCTTATGCAAACTTTATGATAAGGGAAATTTTAAATTAATTCAATTAGGATGAAAACCATTATCATGTATGTATATGTACTTATGTGTAGTCTCCTCAATATAATAAATGTTAGGTTGAGGTAAGAATTCTAAACGTTAGAGAATGTTAATATTATAGAATTCTATTTTATAATAATGTATATAAAGATATATACATTTGCTAAGAGAAAGTTAATTATATTATTTATCTAAAGGTCGAAACTAGAAAATGCAAGTGGAAAAAAAAAAAAGGTTGATGGTGAAAAGTGAGATATATTACAAATGGTATCAAAGCTCAGGTTAGGAAAAACTGGGTTGTTGTTGCGCTCACTCTATAAATCATAATTTTTTTATTTTTTATTTTTTTTTTACGGATGTTGTTTTGTTTAGTGTACCAAGGTACTAGAACTGAAAATTCAATGGATGAAGGAGATGAAATTTATGTTGAACTGGGTGGGGAAGATAACACACCAGATCCCAACGCTCCTTTAATGGCTATGTTGCACAGGTTGCAAAGAGATATGGCCGAGCTAAAAAGCCAGAATGACAGGCTATCATTAGCCAGTGAAGAGCAGGAAAAGATGATAAGAGAACTGACTTCGCGGAACAGCCAAGAAGGTGAAGGTTTCAAAACGAGAAGGAAAGGCAAGTTCTCAGATGATTCTGAGGAAGATGACACTACTAGACATCAGTCTAAACAGAAGAAGGAATTACAGGGGGAATTCCGAAAAATTAAACCTCCCTCCTATGATGGAGAGAAGGAGGAATATGCTGAGGAATGGATGTTGAATATGATTAAGTATTTTCAAGTCTACGAATATGAAAGCAATCTGAAAGCTAGATTAGCTATCTACCAGTTGCAAGGTAAGACTACCTTGTGGTGGGAGGAGAAAAAAATGGTTCATGCCATTGATGAAAAGACAGTGACTTGGGAAGATTTCCAGGTCAAGTTTAAAAATTGCTATTTGAACGAACGCTATTATGATGATAAAGCAAAGGAGTTCCATGAACTCAGATTGGTACATCTCAACATAGATGAGTTTGTCACCAAGTTTACAAATCTGCTAAGGTATGTTCCTTATATTCGTGAAGAGAAAGAAAAGGTATAAAGGCTTTTGAACTATTTGCCTACTGTGTACAAGGAGAAAATAGAGTTCGATAATCCAAAAACTATGGATGAAGTGGTGAGGAAAGCTAGATTATGCTACCAACAGTTTAAAGGAAAGAGTGAACATGGGAAAAGCTGGATAAACAAGGGTGAATTCAAAGAAAAGAAACAGAAACCAACTTACTTGAAGAACTTTGGTAGGGATCATCAGCGGAAGAAATTTAACAAACCAAAGGAAAGTTAAACTGCTCAGTCCCAAGTTGGTTCAAAAAAAATAGATGGAGATAATGAGAAGGAAGGAATAGTTAAAATGCAGTAGCCTTTGAAATATTGGGGTTACGGAGAACCTCATCTGTTGAGGGACTGTCCACACCTAAATATTCAGATGATTATGAGAGATAGAGAATTTACCACAGTGAATGATATAGCAAGGAACATACCCACTATCAGTGCAGCCTTGGAGAACCGACAAGCAGAACACCAGGCTACTATGTTCGAGATGGAAGGTAAGATTTTTGACCAATCTGTTACAATTTTAATTGATCCGCATGCTTCTTTGAGTTACATTAGTCCACAAGTTGTAGAGAAATGCAATCTCAAAACTGAAAAATTTCAACAGTCTTGGTTGGTCCAGTTAGCCACTGGCACCAAGCGAAAAGTAACTCATAATTTACCTCAAACAACAATTAAATTAAATGATTTTCAGATAGAAGTAAATTTAAACATTCTACCCTTAGGATCATATAATTTGCTGATAGGAATGGACTAGTTAGAAAAAATAAAGGCTATGATGAACTGTTGGGATAAAACTATACATTGCATATATGAGGAAGGGAGACCCTTTATACTCAAAGGAAAACCAAAACAAATCTATGTAAGACAAATATCAGCTCTGCAATTAAAAATAACAGCTAGAAAGTGATATCAAGTATATGCTGTACATGTTGAAGAATTAGGACAACAACCTGAAGAAAACCTGCTAGACACTTTACCAGTGGTAAGAGAATTTAAGGAATTTTTTCCAGATGAGATTTCTCATCTTCCCCACAAAAGAGAGATTGATTTTTCAATTGATTTGGTGCCAGGTGCAACACCCATTTCTAGAGCTCCTTACCGGATGATCCCCCCTGAACTCATGGAGTTAAAAATGCAATTACAAGAATTGCTGGATAAAGGTTACATCAGACCGAGCGTATCTCCTTGGGGAGCACCGGTGTTTTTCGTGAAGAAGAGGGATGGAACCTTCAGAATGTGCATTGACTACAGTCAACTGAATAAGTTGACAATCAAAAAGAGGTACCCATTGCCCAGAATAGATGACCTTTTTGATCAGGTGAGAGGGGCTTCAGTATTTTCTAAGATTGATCTGAGGACTGGTTATCACCAACTCAGAATTAAGGAGGATGATATTAGTAAAACAACTTTTCGAACCAGGTATGGTCACTATGAATTTGTAGTCCTACCTTTTGGTTTTACAAATTCCGTTGCCACTTTTATGTGCTTAATGAACAACGTTTTGAACAAGTACTTAGATAAATTCGTACTAGTGTTCATAGACGATATTCTAGTCTATTAAAAAAGTGAGGAAGAGCACAAAGAACACTTACGGATAGTTTTATAGACTTTTAAAGAAAACCAGTTATATGCCAAATTCAGTAAATATGACTTTTATAAATACAAGATTCAATATTTGGGGCATATCATTTTTGAACAAGGATTGGCTGTTGACCTTGAGAAAATAAAGGCTATTAGAGAATGGCCGGTGCCGACTGATGTTTCTGCAGTAAGATAATTTATGGGGATTGCAGGTTATTATCGAAGGTTTGTGGAAAGATTTTATGCAATAGCATATCCCATAACTTCACTACAGAGAAAAGGAACCAAATTTGAGTGGACTGAAAAATGCCAAAATAGCTTTTAACAACTTAAATTAAAACTTACTACAGCCCCTATACTGAAAATTGCAGATCCTGACAAAGAGTTTGTTGCATGTACGGATGCATGTAGAGAGGGATTGGGAGGAGTTCTATTGTAAGAAACTTCTGTTATTGCATATGAGTCTAGAAAACTTAAGAAACATGAACATAATTACAGTGTATATGATCTGGAATTGGCTGTTGTAATTCATGCCTTGAAGATGTGGCAACACTGTCTTCTTAGAAAACAATTTACATTGATGACAGATCATATTAGTCTCAAGTATTTATTTTCTCAAACTGATTTGAATGCTCGACAAGCCAGATGGCTGTCTTTTATGAGTGAATTTTATATGGACATGGAACATATTAAAGGGAAAGAAAACAAAATTGCTGATGCTCTAAGCAAAAATGCTTGCCAAAACATAAGCATCATTGGGAGTAGTGCTAGTTTTGACCTAGAAGAGTTAGTTAAAAATGTATTAGGTCAAGATCCCAACTATGAAGATCTACAATGGAAAATGCTGAAAAAATAAATGGTTGAATACACCCAAAACCAGAAAGGGCTGATCTGCTATAGAAACAGATTGTACATCCCTAATGTGGATTCTTTGAAAAAATAAATCTTGGATGAATATCATAAACAACCATATTCAAGACATCCTAGATATCAGAAAATGATTACAGTCTTGAAAAAGAAATTATTTTGGCCAGGAATGAAAAAGGATGTAGCAAACTCTTTAGGTAGATGCATGGAATGTAAAATCGTCAAAGTTGAACATCAACATCCAGCTGGTCTTTTAAATCCCTTGCCAATTGCAGAATGGAAATGGGACACTGTTTCTATAGATTTTATAACTGGGTTACCTAGAACAAGGTATCAGCATGACTCAATGATGGTAGTGGTAGATACTTTAACAAAGGCTGCACACTTTATACTTGTAAAATCTTCTTTTGGGACAGCCCAAGTAGAAAATGTGTTCCTAAAAGAAATAGTAAGGCTACACAGGGTCCCAAAGATGATTATTTCAGATAGAGACGCTAAGTTCATATCCGCCTTTTGGAAAGGTCTGTTTGGGGGCATGGGTGCTAAATTGAATTTTAGTACTGCTTTTCACCCTCAAACGGATCGTCAAACAGAGAGAACAAATCAGATTTTGGAGGATATGCTGAGAATGTATGTGATGGATAGGCCATCAAAATAGGACAACTACTTGCATTTAGTCGAATTTTCTTCCAACAACAGCTATCAATCCTCCATAAAAATGAGTCCATTTGAAGCACTCTACAGAAAAAAGTGTTGTATTCCTTTAAGTTGGAGCCAACCTGAAGATAAGCTAGTATTGGGGCCAGACACTCTACAAGAAATGGAAAGGATTGTCAAACAAATACAGAGAAACATCAAGACAGCACAATATCGACAGAAAATATATGCTGATAAGAAGAGAGTGCATCGAGAGTTGAAAGGGAGTGATCATGTGTATCTGTGTATTAAACCCAAAAAGAACACACTTTATGCTAGAAGTTGTGCAAAATTGGCTCCTAGATAATGTGGGCCTTTTGAGGTGTTAGAAAGGGTGGGACCAGTGGCTTATGAGCTGGCCTTACCGCCCCATGTTAAAGTTCATGATGTGTTTCATGTTTCATTATTAAAAATATATGTACATGATGCTTCTCACATTGTTGATTGGAATGTGATACAGGTGGAACAAGAAGGGGAGTTCCTTCAAGAGCCACTTCAAATATTGGAGCGGGAAGAAATTGAATTGAGAAATCGAACAGTAGCCAGAGTAAAGGTGCAGTGGAAGCACTTTACTGCTGAAGAAGCTACGTGGGAAAGAGAAGCTAAGATGATGGAAAAATATCCATATCTATTTTCAAAATAAACTCTAGTAGTTAGTTGTTAACACCGAGGACAATGTTTGTTTTCAGAGGGGGAATATGTAACACCCCTAGTTTTATGTTTTTAAGGTTAGACAATTGAACTTCAGTCGAAAGGGGAGTGAACCCCAATGGATAATTATTGTGTGGATGTAATTAATTAATTATTTATGAAAAAGAAATAAAATATTTTCTGTGCACTATGACCTAATGAGATTTGTGAGATCACTTGCCAAATCTATGAGGTATGGAAAGAGGCTAAGATTTTCCCCAAAAATCTTTCAAAAAGCCTTGAAAGAATTTATTTCTAATTTATATTTTTGAGGAAAAATATAAATTTCCCTAATGACGAGGAAAGTAGTTGGGAAGAGGTAAAAAACTGGAAAAGCAGAAAACAACTTTAAAGTCCTTAAATAAGGGAAGCCTAGGCAAACATGAATAAAAGCATCCTGTAATTCTAGATGTAGAATTAGAAACAAGCTTTGGGGAGAGCATAAGCTTAAATAAGCTGCTCCAGAACAAATTGAGGTTGGTCTGTTCTTGGAGGGGATCTCAGCTCGGGTGTGAGTTCTGGAGACAAAGGAACTCTAAGGTTGGGAGGACTGGTCATTAGAAGAAGTGGTATGCACATAAATTTTATGAATGGATAAAATAGGTGCTGTTATACAATGTTGGTAAAGGTTGTAGATGTTATTTGAATTAAGTTCTTTTTTTTAGAATTGTTATTCCTTACATTTAAAAAAATTAACTAGAAGAAATAAATCTTCTAATTTCTGTATAGTTGTAGGAATAGAAGCTAAACAGGAATATATCCATCAAAATATCTAAACCAGTAGTGGTCTAAATCTGAAGATATATGTTGTTCCTATAGCAATACAAAGTTTTAAATTTAATCTACTGCTCTAATACAAATTGAATATCAAAACCACAACAATGGATTAATATCCAAGAGAAAAAACAATACGAAGTAGAGTTATTGCTTATGAATCATATAGTATGGTAAATAGAATTTTATAAAATAAATAAAAACTATTACTAAACAGTAATGTGGTTGCTAACATTTCAAATTTCAGAACACACAAGATTTTTAGAATCTGAATGTATGACTGTATTAATTATTATACACATTTATAAAGAGTATAATGAAGCTAAAGCACATAAGTAGAAATTTTGTACATAAAGAAATTATCATCTAGTGTGTGTAAATTGTAGTTGTTCCCATAAAATTTAATTATAAATTAATTCTGTGCATAAAACTTTGATGTTAATATCACTATTAAATAGACACCGAAAATTCTATTAATAGATGACATTGTATACTCATTCTAAATGATAATAGAAAAACTAGAAACTACAATTTCATACGAACTGTATACTTTATCATTGGTAAACAAGATACATAATACATAATCTTAACAACAAACAAAACTTCAACTTTGTAGTGTTAGATACACAGAGGGAAATGAAACATCATTTTAATTATTATGTGTACAGAATCAAGAGAAAGAGGAAGCTCGGTTTTAAATAGATTTTCTATAAAAGTTTGGTTAAACCAGGAAAAGGTATATATTTAACCTTATGAAACTTCTGGAACAATGTAACAAAATTTTACATTTCAGGATATTCTGGAAAATTAGTGATGTACGTTTCATATGGATATATATACTGCAAATAGAAGTATAAAAACAAGATTTGCTAATATGTCGAAAACATTTTGTTATTTATATCAGTAGTCGTATTAGTATTTCAAAGAACTGTAAATATACTCTTGAGTTTAAAATTATAAAGAAAAACGTAGTGTAAATTATGGTAGAAGAATACCATAAAAGCATCACCAAAAACGAAATGAAGGTACATTGACAACAAAAATCCATGAGATTAAAGCGGAATATTTAAATATCACTATAAAAACTTTCATGGGTGAAACTAAACAAAAATTATATAGTCGAATAAGAGTGAAAAAATCGTACTCAGTCTTGTGAATCTAAATACAAAAATTTAAAATAAAACAATTTAGGGACAGAGATCCCGAATATAACAGTTTGTTTATATAGATTGTATCAATATTAAACTAGAATGGTTATTAATAGTATTCGCAAAGTTCACAGACAGGAACGATAACTAATCGCCATCGTAGAGCTACCCAAATCTCTGGCATAAGCATGGAAATCATTCACGTTACCAACCCGGAGAAAACACCCAAATTATTATCATGTCATATGAGAAAAAAATCGACCTTGTCAAAAGACGAAACTATCGAATGCATTCTTACCTATAACAAAAAAAAAACAAAAATATTATTAATCCTAGAGATTATAATAGCATTCTATTCTAAAATAGATACAAACTCTATAAAATAAGTATTGAAATTATTATAACAATGAGAATACGGGTTTCTATTAAAACCCGTAAGTTAATTGGGTATTATACAAACCTATGAACCTACGAAAAAAAAAAACCAGAGATTAAGAGTCAAAAATATAGTCGATGTAACTATTCGAAATAGAGAACTGAAAAAATTATATCGAATACCTGGGAGAAATGTCACCACGGCCGTGACAAATTACTCAGACGCATTGCTATCATAGAAGCCATGACTGGAAACAATTTTATACATATCAATTAGAGTCATGGTTTCATATGCAAAACGAAGGCAGCATTGATAGACTTAAAATTTTACATAGTGATACATCGAATTTAATTTTCAAATAAAAACGAGTATAAGAGTCTGTAGAAAGAGGATATTGATAAGAAAACATACAGACGATTTCTTACCAAGACAAATTGGTGAAAAACCTTCGTATCTGAACGCCAATGAATCTCAAGCAAGGTTCCTTGCAGTTGAAAATAAAAAGGGAGGCAAAAACCTTCCAGCTCCATGAGATTTGCAAAGAAAGGGTCACATTGAATAGGACAATAGGGCAGGAAGAAATGATACTGTCTAGAAATTTTGTGTTTAAAAACCACAGATATCAAAACCCTAATCAATATTAACCTTACACTTGTCCACATCTCATCCATCGAGTGGGGATTGAGTAGTCTGAGAATTAAATGTTAAAACCAAACCACAGTTGTAAAACTCCCTGTTGTCATAATCGTATATACAAACTTTAAATGCTTCAGTACAAAAATATCATGTTGCCCGTGATTCGATAAGATTGGCAATTAAATTTTTACAGACCTCAAAGAAATAACCATACGGATGTATAACTTCAACACAACGCCTTTAATGTCGTTGTACACCATGCTATGAGGCAGTCGAGGCTCATTAATGGTTACTACATCAAATTTCATGAAAAGTGAATTGTTAAGGATGAGCCAAGGTTAAGTTCTGGGAATAAGAGTATTTGCACAATAATATAATAACCATATTGAAGATCATATATATATGATATGATGGGGGTTAATTAAAATCAGGCTCATTATAAATTAGGTATAAAAATAATGTATAAAATTTAATATATCTCGGCTCATATATCCAATCGTGGCATAACACAAATGCCCTACAGTGGCCAACGAGAATGATATATATAATATTTCATCGATTCAGTATTTTTAAATCATAGAAGTTGTGTGGAAAAATATTTAAGGTATTGGGATTTGAATTATATTAAACTATATGAAATAGGAGTTAGATAAATATATGAGTTGAGGAAATAAAAACATATTAAGTATATGGTATAATGGTAGAAATACTATAAACTCTTATGCAAACTTTATGATAAGGGAAATTTTAACTTAATTCAATTAGGATGAAAACCATTATCATGTATGTATATGTACTTATGTGTAGTCTCCTCAATATAATAAATGTTAGGTTGAGGTAAGAATTCTCAACGTTAGAGAATGTTAACATTATAGAAGTCTATTTTATAATCATGTATATAGAGATATATACATTTGCTAAGAGCAAGTTAACTATATTATTTATCTAAAGATCGAAATTAGAAAATTCAAGTGGAAAAAAAAAAAAGGTTGATGGGGAAAAGTGAGGTATATTACAAATGGTATCAGAGCTCAGGTTAGGAAAAACTGGGCTGTTGTTGTGCTCACTATATAAATCATTTTTTTTTTTTGAATTTTTTTTTTTTACTAATGTTGTTTTGTTTAGTCTACCATGGTACTGGAACTGAAAAGTTTATGGTTGAAGGAGATGAAATTTATGTTGATCTGGGTGGTGAAGATAACATGCCAGATCCCAACGCTCCTTTAATGGCTATGTTGCACAGGTTGCAACGAGATATGGCCGAGCTAAGAACCTAGAATGACAGGATGTCATTAGCCAGTGAAGAGCAGGAAATGCTGAGAAGAGAACTGACTTTGCGGAACAGCCAAGAAGGTCAAGGTTCCGGAAGGAGAAGGAAAGGCAAGTTCTCAGATGATTCTGAGGAAGATGACACTACTAGACATCAGTCTAAACAGAAGAAGGAATTACAGGGGGAATTCTGAAAAATTAAACCTCCCTCCTATGATGGAGAGAAGAAGGAAGATGCTGAGGAATGGATGTTGAATATGATTAAGTATTTTCAGGTCTACGAATATGAAAGCAATCTAAAAGCTAGATTAGCTATCTACCAGTTGCAAGGTAAGACTACCTTTTGGTGGGAGGAGAAAAAAATGGTTCATGCCATTGATGAAAAGACAGTGACTTGGGAAGATTTCCAGGTCAAGTTTAAAAACCGCTATTTGAACGAACGCTATTATGATGATAAAGAAAAGGAGTTCCATGAACTCAGATTGGGACAACTTAACATAGATGAGTTTGTCACCAAGTTTACAAATCTACTAAGGTATGTTCCTTATATTCGTGAAGAGAAAGCAAAGGTACAAAGGTTTTTCAACTGTTTTCCTACTATGTAAAAGGAGAAAATAGAGTTTGATAATCCAAAAACTATGGATGAAGTGGTGAGGAAAGCTAGATTATGCTACCAACAGTTTAAAGGAAAGAGTGAACATGGGAAAAGCTGGATAAACAAGAGTGAATTCAAAGGAAAGAAACAGAAACTAGCTTACTTGAAGAACTTTGGTAGGGACCATCAGCGGAAGAAATTTAACAAACCAAAGGAAAGTCAAACTGCTCATTCCCAAGTTGGTTCAAAACAAATAGATGGAGATAATAAGAAGGAAGGAACAGTTGAAATGTGGGAGCCTTTGAAATGTTGGGGTTGTGGAGAACCTCATATGTTGAGGGACTATCGACATGGAAATATTTAGATGATTATGAAAGATAAAGAAGCTACCACAGTGAATGATATAGCAAGGAACATACCCACTATCAGTGCAGCCTTGGAGAACCGACAAGCAGAACACCAGGCTACTATGGTCGAGATGGAAGGTAAGATTGCTGACCAATCTATTACAATTTTAATTGATCCAGATGCTTTTTTGAGTTACATTAGTCCATAAGTTGTAGAGAAATGAAATCTCAAAACTGAAAAATTTCAACAGTCTTGGTTGGTCCAGTTAGCCACTGGCACCAAGCGAAAAGTAACTCATAAGTTACCTCAAAAAATAATTAAATTAAATGATTTTTCAGATAGAAGTAAATTTAAACATTCTTCCCTTAGGCTCATATGATTTGCTGTAGGAATGGACTGGTTAGAAAAAAGAAACGCTATGATGAACTGTTGGGATAAAACTCTACATTGCATAGATGGGGAAGGGAGACCCTTTCTACTCAAAGGAAAACCAAAACCAATCTCTGTAAGACAAATATTAGCTCTAAAATTAAAAAGAAAAACTAGAAAAGGATATCAAGTATATGCTGTACATGTCGAAGAATTAGGACAAAAACCTGAAGAAAACCTGCTAGACACTTTACCAGTGGTCAGAGAATTTAAGGAAGTTTTTCTAGATGAGATTCATCATCTTCTCCCCAAAAGAGAGATTGATTTTTTAATCAATTTGGTGCCAGGAGCAACACCCGTTTCTAGAGCTCCTTACCGAATTAGACCCCCAGAACTCATGGAGTTAAAAATGTAATTACAAGAATTATTGGATAAAGGTTACATCAGACCGAGTGTATCTCCTTGGGGAGCACCAATGTTGTTCATGAAAAAGAAGGATGGAATCTTCAGAATGTGCATTGACTACCGTCAACTGAATAAGTTGACAATCAAAAATAGATACCCATTGCCTAGAATAGATGATCTTTTTGATCAGGTGAGAGGGGCTTCAGTATTTTCTAAGATTGATCTGAGGACTGGTTATCACCAACTCAAAATCAACGAGGAAGATATCAGTAAAACAACTTTTCGAACTAGGTATGGTCACTACGAATTTGTAGTCCTACTTTTTGGTTTGACAAATGCCCTTGCCACTTTTATGTGCTTAATGAACAATGTTTTGAACAAGTACTTAGATAAATTCGTACTAGTGTTCATAGACGATATTCTAGTCTATTCAAAAAGTGAGGAAGAGCACAAAGAACACTTAAGGATAGTTTTACAGACTTTGAAAGAAAACCAGTTATATGCCAAATTTAGTAAATGTGAATTTTATAAAGACAAGATTCAATATTTGGGGCTTATCATTTCTGAACAAGGATTGGCTGTTGACCCTAAGAAAATAAAGGCTATTAGAGAATGGCCGGTGCCGACTGATGTTTCAGCAGTAAGATCGTTTATGGGGATTGCAGGTTATTATCAAAGCTTTGTGGAAATATTTTATGCAATAGCATATCCCATAACTTCACTACAGAGAAAAGGCACCAAATTTGAGTGGACTGAAAAATGCCAAAACAGATTTTAACAACTTAAATTAAAACTTACTACAACCCTTATACTGAAAATTGCGGATCTTGACAAAGAGTTTGTTGCGTGTACGGATGCATGTAGAGAGGGATTGGGAGGAGTTCTGTTGCAAGAAAATTTTGTTATTGCATATGAGTCTACAAAACATAAGAAACATGAACAAAATTACAGTGTATATGATTTGGAATTGGTTGTTGTAATTCATGCCTTGAAGATGTGGCGATACTATCTTCTTGGAATTTTTTTTACATTGATGACAGATCATATTAGTCTCAAGTATTTCTTTTCTCAAACTGATTTGAATGCTTGACAAGCCAGATGGCTGTCTTTTTTGAGTGAATTTTATATGGAAATAAAACATATTAAAGGGAAAGAAAACAAAATTGCTAATGCTCTAAGCAGAAATGCTTTCCAAAACATAAGCAGCATTGGGAGTAGTGCTAGTTTTTACATAGAAGAATTAGTTAGAAATGTAGCAGGTCAAGATCCAAACTATGAAGATCTACAATGGAAAATGCTAAAAAAAGAAATGGCTAAATACACCCAAAACCATAAAGGGCTGATCTGCTATAGAAACAGATTGTACATCCCCAATGTGAATTCTTTGAAAAAAGAAATCCTGGATGAATATCATAAACAGCCATATTCAGAAGATCTTGGATATCAGAAAATGCTTACAGACTTGAAAAATAAGTTGTTTTGGCCAGGAATGAAAAGGGATGTAGAAAACTACTTAGCTAGATGCATGGAATGTCAACTAGTCAAAGTTGAACATCAGCAGCCAGCTGGTCTTTTAAATCCCTTGCCAATTGCAGAATGGAAATGGGACATTGTTTCTATAGATTTTATAACCAGGTTACCCAGAACAAAGTATCAGCATGACTCAGTGATGGTAGTGGTAGATACTTTAACAAAGGCTACACACTTTATACCTGTGAAATCTTCTTTTGGGACAGCCCAAGTAGCAAATGTGTTCCTGAAAGAAATAGTAAGGCTACACAGGGTCCCAAAGATGATTATTTCAGATAGAGACGCTAAGTTCATAGCCGCCTTTTGGAAAGGTCTGTTTGGGGGCATGGGCACTAAATTGAATTTTAGTACTGCTTATTACCCTCAGACGGATGGTCAAATAGAGAGAACAAATCATATTTTGGAGGATATGATGAGAATGTATGTGATGGATAGGCCATCAAAATGGTAAGACTACTTGCATTTAGTCGAATTTTCTTACAAAAACAACTATCAATCCTCCATAAAAATGAGTCCATTTGAAGCACTCTACGGAAGAAGGTGTCGTACTCCTTTAAGATGGAGCCAACCTGAAGATAAGCTAGTATTGGGGACAGATGCTCTACAAGAAATGGAAAGGATTGTCAAACAAATACAAAGAAACATCAAGACAACACAATATCAATAGAAAAGCTATGCTGATAAGAAGAGAGTGCATCGAGAGTTCAAAGTGGGTGATCATGTGTATCTGTGTATTAAACCCAAAAAGAGCACACTTTATGCTGGAAGTTGTGCAAAATTGGCTCCTAGATATTGTGGGCCTTTTGAGGTGTTAGAAAGGGTGGGACCAGTGGCTTATGAGTTGGCCTTACCGCCCCATGTTAAATTTCATGATGTGTTTCATGTTTCGGTATTAAAAAGATATGTACATGATGCTTCTCACATTGTTGATTGGAATGTGATATAGGTGGAACCAGAAGGGGAGTTCCTTCTAGAGCCGCTTCAAATATTGGAGCGGGAAGAAATTGAATTGAGAAATCGAACAATAGCCAGAGTAACGGTGCAGTGGAAGCACTTTAACGCTGAAGAAGCTACGTGGGAAAGAGAAGCTGATATGATGGAAAAATATCCATATCTATTTTCAAAATAAACTCTAGTAGTTAGCTGTTAACACCGAGGACGGTGTTTGTTTTCAGAGGGGGAATGTGTAACACCCCTAGTTTTATGTTTTTCAAGTTATACAATTGAACTTCATTCCAAAGGGGAGTGGACCCCAATGGATAATTATTGTGTGGATGTAATTAATTAATTATTTATGAAAAATAAATAAAATATTTTCTGTGCACTATGACCAAATGAGATTTTTGAGATCACTTTCCAAATCCATGAGGTATGGAAATAGGCTAAGACTTTTCCCGAGAATCTTTCAAAAAGCCTTGAAAGAATTTATTTCTAATTTAGATTTTAGAGGAAAAATCTAAATTTCCCCAAGGATGAGGAAAGTAGTTGGGAAGAGGTAAAAAGCTGGAAAATTATAAAGAAACTTTAAAGTCCCTAAATAAGGGAAGCCTAGGCAAACAGGAATAAAAGAATCTTGTAATTCTAGACACAGAATTAGAAACAGGCTTTGGGGAGAGCAGAACCTTAAATAAGCTACTCCAGAACAGATTGAGGTTTGTCTGTTCTTGGAGGGGATCTCAGCTCGGGGGTGAGTTCTGGAGACAAAGGAACTCTAAGGTTGGGAGAATTGGTCATTAGAAGAATTGGTATGCACATAAATTTTATGAATGGATAAAATAGGTGCTGCTATAAAATGTTGGTAACGGTTGCAGATGTTATTTGAATTAAGTTCTTTTTTTTTAGAATTGTTATTCCTTACATTTAACAGAATTAACTAGAAGAAGTAAATCTTCCAATTTCTGTATAGTTATAGGACTAGAAGCTAAACATCAATATATCCATCAGAATCTCTAAACCAGTAGTGGTCTAAATATGAAGATATATGTTGTTCGTGTAGCAATACAAAGTTTTAAATTTAATCTACTTCTCTAATACAAAGTGAATATCAAAACCACAATAGTGGATTAATATCCAAGAGAAAAAACAATATGAAGTAGATTTATTTCTTATGAATCATATAGTATGGTAAATAGAATTTTATAAAATAAATAAAAACTATTACTAAACAGTAATGCGGTTGGTAACATTTCAAATTTCAGAACACACCAGATTTTTAGAATCTGAATGTATGACTGTATTAATTGTTATACACATATATAAAGAGTATAATGAAGCTAAATAACATAAGTAGAAATTTTGTACATAAAGAAATTATCATCTACTATGTGTAAATTGTAGTTGTTCACATAAAATTAAATTATAAATTAATTCTGTGCACAAAACTGTGATGTTAATATCACTATTAAATAGACACATAAAAGTCTATTAATAGATGACATTGTATACTCATTCTAAATGATAATAGAAAAACTAGAAACTACAATTTCATACGAACTGTATACTTTATCATTGGTAAACGAGATACATAATACATAATATTAACAACAAACAAAACTTCAACTCTATAGTGTTACATACACAGAGGGAAATGAAACATCATTTTAATTATTATGTGTACAGAATCAAGAAAAAGAGGAAGCTCAGTTTTAAATAATTTTTTTATAAAAATATGGTTAAACTAGGAAAAGGTATATATTTAACCTTATGAAACTTCTGGAACAATGTAACAAAATTTTATATTTCAGGATATTCTGGAAAATTAGTGATGTACCTTTCATATGGATATATATACTGCAAACAGAAGTATACAAACAAGATTTTCTAATATGTCGAAAACATTTTGTTATTTATATCAGTAGTCGTATTAGTATTTCAAAGAACTGTAAATATACTCTTGAGTTTAAAATTCTAAAGAAAAATGTAGTGTAAATTATGGTAGAAGAATACCATAAAAGCATCAGCAAAAACGAAATGAAGGTACACCGACAACAGAAATCCAGGATATTAAATTAGAATATTTAAATAGCACTATAAAAAATTTCATGGGCGAAACTAAACAAAAATTATATAGTCGAATAAGAGCAACAAAATCGTAGTCAGTCTTGTGAATCTAATACAAAAATTTAAAATAAAACAATTTAGGGAAAGAGATCCCGAATATAACAATTTGTTTATACAAATCATAGAAATATGAAACCAAAATGGTTATTAATAGTTTTCATATATTTCACAGACAGGAACGATAGCTAATCGCCATCGTAGAGCTACCTAAATCTCTGGCATAAGCATGGAAATTGTTCACGTTACCAACCTGGAGAAAATGCCCAAATTATTATCAGGTCATATGAGAAACAAATCGACCTCGTCAAAAGACGAAACTATCGAATGCATTCTTACCTGTAACAAAAAGAAAAAGCAAAAATATTATTAATCCTAGAGATTATAATAGAATTCTATTCTAAAATAGATACAAACTCTATAAAAGAAGTATTGAAACTATTATAACAATGAGAATAAGGGTTTCTATTAAAACCCGTAAGTTAATTGGGTATTATACAAACCTATGAACCTACGAACAAAAAAAAAAACTAGAGATTAAGAGTCAAATATATAGTCGATGTAACTATTTGGAATAGAGAACTGTGAAAATTATATTGAATACCTGGGAGAAATGTCACCACGGCCGTGACAAATTACTCAGACGCATTGCTATCATAGAAGTCATGACTAGAAACAATTTTATACATATAAATTAGTGTCAAGGTTTCATAATCAAATCGAAAGTAGAGTCAATAGACTTAAAATTTTACATAGTGATACATTGAATTTGATTTTCAAATAAAAACGAGTATAAGAGTCTGTAGAAAGAGGATATTGATAAGAAAACATACAAACGATTTCTTACCGAGACAAATTGGTGAAAAACCTTTGTATCTAAACGCCATTTAATCTCAAGCAAGGTTCCTTGCAGTTGAAAATAAAAAGGGAGGCAAAAACCTTCCGGCTCCATGAGATTCACAGAGAAAGGGTCACATTGAATCGAAAAATAGCGCAGGAAGAAATGATATTGTCTAGAAATTCTACGTTTAGAAACCACAGATATCAAAACCCTAATCAATATTAACCTTACACTTGTCCACATCTCATTCATCGAGTGGGGATCGAGTAGTCTAAGAATTAAATGTTAAAACCAAACCATAGTTTTAAAACTCCTTGTTGTCATAATCGTATGTACAAACTTTAAATGCTTCAGTACAAAAATATCAAGTTGCCAGGGATTCGATAAGATCGGAAATTAAATTTTTACAGACCTCGAAGAAATAACCATACGGATGTATAACTTCAACGGAACACTTTGAATGTGGTTTTACACCATGCTATGAGGCAGTCGAGGCTCATTAATGGTTAGTACATCAAATTTCATGAAAAGTGAATTGTTAAGGATGCGCCAAGGTTAAGTTCTGGGAATAAGAGTATTTGCACAATAATATAATAACCATATTAAAAATCACATATATATGATATGATGGGGGTTAATTAAAATCAGGCTCATTATAAATTAGGTACAAAAATAATGTATAAAATTTAATATATCTCGGCTCATATATCCAATCGTGGCATAACACAAATGCCCTACAGTGGCCAACGAGAATTATATATATAATATTTCATCGATTTAATGTTGTTAAATCATAGAAGTTGTGTGGAAAAATATTTAAGGTATTGGGATTTGAATTATATTAAACTATATGAAATAGGAGTTAGATAAATATATGAGTTGAGGAAATAAAAAAATATTAAGAATATGGTATAATAGTAGAAATACTATAAACTCTTATGCAAACTTTATGATAAGGGAAATTTTAAATTAATTCAATTAGGATGAAAACCATTATCATGTATGTATATGTACTTATGTGTAGTCTCCTCAATATAATAAATGTTAGGTTGAGGTAAGAATTCTCAACGTCAGAGAATGTTAAGATTATAGAAGTCTATTGTATAATCATGTATATAGAGATATATACATTTGCTAAGAGCAAGTTAATTATATTATTTATCTAAAGATCGAAATTAGAAAATGCAAGTGCAAACAAAAAAAAAAAGTTGATGGGGAAAAGTGAGGTATATTACAAATGGTATCAGAGCTCAGGTTAGGAAAATCTGGGCTGTTTTTGTGCTCACTATATAAATCATAATTTTTTTTTTTTAATTTTTTCTTTTACTGATGTTGTTTTGTTTAGTGTACCATGGTACTGGAACTTAAAAGTCAATGGATGAAGGAGATGAAATTTATGTTGATCTGGGTGGTGAAGATAACATGCCATATCGCAACGCTCCTTTAATGGCTATGTTGCATAGGTTGCAATGAGATATGGCTGAGCTAAGAAGCCAGAATGACAGGCTGTCATTAGCTAGTGAAGAGAAGGAAAAGCTGATAAGAGAATTGACTTTTTGGAACAGCCAAGAAAGTGAAGGTTCTGGAAGGAGAAGGAAAGGAAAGTTCTCAGATGATTCTGAGGAAGATGACACTACTAGACATCAGTCTAAACAAAAGAAGGAATTATAGGGGGAATTCTGAAAAATTAAACCTCCCTCCTATGATGGAGAGAAGGAGGAAGATGCTGAGGCATGGCTGTTGAATATGATTAAGTATTTTCAGGTCTACGAATATGAAAGCAATCTGAAAGCCAGATTATCTATCTACCAGTTGCAAGGTACGACTACCTTATGGTGGGAGGAGATAAAAATGGTTCATGCCATTGATGAAAAGACAATTAATTGGGAATATTTCCGGGTCAAGTTTAAAAACCACTATTTGAACGAACACTATTATGATGATAAAGCAAAGGAGTGCCATGAACTCAGATTGGGACAGCTCAACATAGATGAGTTTGTCACCAAGTTTACAAATCTACTAAGGTATGTTCCTTATATTCTTGAAGAGAAAGAAAAGGTACAAAGGTTTTTGAACTGTTTGGCTACTATGTACAAGGAGAAAATAGAGTTCGATAATCCAAAAACTATGGACGAAGTGGTGAGGAAACCTAGATTATGCTACCAGCAGTTTAAAGGAAAGAGTGAACATGGGAAAAGTTGGATAAACAAGGGTGAATTAAAAGGAAAGAATTAGAAACTAGCTTACTTGAAGAACTTTGGTAGGGATCATCAGCGGAAGAAATTTAACAAACCAAAGGAAATTCAAACTGCTCATTCCCAAGTTGGTTCAAAACAAATAGATGGAGATAATAAGAAGGAAGGAATAGTTAAAATGCGGGAGCCTTTAAAATGTTGGGGTTGCGGAGAACCTCATCTGTTGAGGGAATATCCACACCAAAATATTTAGATTATTATGAGAGATAGAGAAGCTACCACAGTGAATGATATAGAAAGGAACATACCCACTATCAGTGCAGCCTTGGAGAACCGACAAGCAGAAAACCAAGCTACTATGGTCAAGATGGAAGGTAGGATTGATGACCAATCTGTTACAGTTTTAATTGATCCGGATGCTTCTTTGAGTTACCTTAGTCCACAATTTGTAGAGAAATGCAATCTCAAAACTGAAAAATTTCAACATTCTTGGTTGGTTCAGTTAGCCACTTGCACCAAGCGAAAAGTAACTCAGAAGTTACCTGAAACATCAATTAAATTAAATGATTTTTAGACAGAAGTAAATTTAAACATTCTGCCCTTAGGCTCATATGATTTGCTGATAAGAATGGACTGGTTAGAAAAAATAAAGGCTATGATGAACTGTTGGGACAAAACTCTACATTGCATAGATGGGGAAGGGAGACCCTTTATACTTAAAGGAAAACCAAAACCAATCTCCGTAAGACAAATATCAGCTCTGCAATTAAAAAGAACAGCTAGAAAAGGATATCAAGTATATGATGTACATGTCGAAGAATGAGGACAACAACCTAAAGAAAACCTGCTAGACACTTTACCAGTGGTAAGAGAATTTAAGGAAGTTTTTCCAGATGAGATTCCTCATCTTCCCCAGAAAAGAGAGATTTATTTTTCAATTGATTTGGTGCCAGGAGCAACACCCGTTTCTAGAGCTCCTTACCTGATGAGACCCCCTGAACTCATGGAGTTAAAAATGCAATTACAAGAATTGCTGGATAAAGGTTACATCAGACCGAGTGTATCTCATTGGGGAGCACCGGTGTTGTTCATGAAAAAGAAGGATGGAACCTTCAGAATGTGCATTGACTATCGTCAACTGAATAAGTTGACAATCAAAAACAGGTACCCATTGCCTAGAATAGATGAACTTTTTGGTTAGGTGAGAGGGGCTTCAGTATTTTCTAAGATTGATCTGAGGACTAGTTATCACCAACTCAGAATCAAGGAGGAAGATATCAGTAAAACAGCTTTTCGAACCAGGTATGGTCACTACGAATTTGTAGTCCTACTTTTTGGTTTGACAAATTCCGTTGCCACTTTCATGTGCTTAATGAACAGTGTTTTGAACAAGTACTTAGATAAATTCGTACTAGTGTTCATAGACGATATTCTAGTCTATTCAAAAAGTGAGGAAGAGCACAAAGAACACTTAAGGATAGTTTTACAGACTTTGAAAGAAAACCAGTTATATGCCAAATTTAGTAAATGTGAATTTTATAAAGACAAGATTCAATATTTGGGGCTTATCATTTTTGAACAAGGATTGGCTGTTGACCCTGAGAAAATAAAGGCTATTAGAGAATGGACGGTGCTGACTGATGTTTCAACAGTAATATCATTTATGGGGATTGCAGGTTATTATCGAATGTTTGTGGAAATTTTTTTTGCAATAGCATATCCCATAACTTCACTACAGAGAAAAGGCACCAAATTTGAGTGGACTGAAAAATGACAAAATATATTTGAACAACTAAAATTAAAACTTACTATAGCCCCTATACTGAAAATTGCAGATCCTGACAAAGAGTTTGGTGTGTGTACGGATGCATGTAGAGAGGGATTGGGAGGAGTTCTGTTGCAAGAAAATTATGTTATTGCATATGAGTCTAGAAAACTTAAGAAACATGAACATAATTACAGTGTATATGATTTTGAATTGACTGTTTTAATTCATGCCTTGAAGATGTTGCGACACTATCTTCTTGGAAATTTGTTTACATTGATGACAGATGATATTAGTCTCAAGTATTTCTTTTCTCAAACCGATTTGAATGCTCGACAAGCTAGATGGATGTATTTTCTGAGTGAATTTGATATGGTCATAAAACATATTAAACGGAAAGAAAACAAAATTGTTGATGCTCTAAGCAGAAATGCTTGCTAAAACATAAGCAACATTGGGAGTAGTGCTAGTTTTGACCTAGAAGAATTAGTTAAAAATGTAGCAGGTCAAGATCCAAACTATGAATATCTACAATGGAAAATGCTGAAAAAAGAAATGGCTGAATACACCCAAAACCAGAAAGGGCTGATCTGCTATAGAAATAGATTGTACATCCCCAATGTGGATTCTTTGAAAAAAGAAATCTTAGATGAATATCATAAACAACCATATTCAGGACATCCTGGATATCAGAAAATGCTTACAGCCTTGAAAAAAAAATTATTTTGGCCAGGAATGAAATAGGATGTAGCAAAATATTTAGCTAGATGCATGGAATGTCAAATAGTCAAAGTTGAACATCAGCATCCAGCTGGTCTTTTAAATCCCTTTCCAATTGCAGAATGGAAATGGGACACTATTTCTATAGATTTTATAACCAGGTTACCCAGAACAAAGTATCAACATGACTTAGTGATGGTAGTGGTAGATACTTTAACAAAGGCTGCACACTTTATACCTGTAAAATCTTCTTTTGGGATAGCCCAAGTAGAAAATGTGTTCCTAAAAGAAATAGTAAGGCTACACAGGGTCCCAAAGATGATTATTTCAGATAGAAATGATAAGTTCATAGCCGCCTTTTGGAAAGGTCTGTTTAGGGGCATGGGTGCTAAATTGAATTTTAGTACTGCTTATCACCCTCAGACAGATGGTCAAATAGAGATAACAAATCAGATTTTGGAGGATATGCTGAGAATGTATGTGATGGATAGGCCATCAAAATGGGAAGACTACTTGCATTTATTCAAATTTTCTTCCAACAACAACTATCAATCCTCCATCAAAATGAGTCCATTTGAAGAACTCTACAAAAGAAAGTGTCGTACTCCTTTAAGTTGGAGCCAACCCGAAGATAAGCTAGTATTGGGGACAGATACTCTACAAGAAATGGAAAGGATTATCAAACAAATACAGAGAAACATCACGAAAACACAAGATCAATAGAAAAGCTATGCTGATAAGAAGAGAGTGCATCGAGAGTTCAAAGTGGGTGATCATGTGTATCTGCGTATTAAACCCAAAAAGAGCACACTTTATGCTGGAAGTTGTTAGCCTCCTATAAAATTTGTTATAGCAAAAGGTGGCTAAGACTTTTTGGAGCCTTCAAGGAACAAATTTTATTGCTAAAAATTGTTGGCTATTGAAGACTCTTGAAGGCCTCATGCCTCTGTCAAAATCTTCATTGTTGTTTCCATTATACTTAGAAATTCTGATGTTTTCCATGAAGAATACTGTTGCGAAGGCCATTTTTCCCTCCTTCCATTTCAAAACTAACCTTCATTTTTTCTCCCCTCTTTTCTCCATAAAACTCCTCTATTTTCATGATTCCTTTCTTCCATTCATGAAAATCATTTTTACAAGGTTAAGAAATCACTTTTTAACCTTACTGAAACCCCCAAATCCATTGAAAAACTATGAAAAATTTCATAGAAAACAATTTTTACTACTAAGGACTTAAGCCCCCTTTGGCTAAGTCTTAAACCACTTCCCCCACATGCTTGCACCCTAGAACAAATTTCTAGAGCCTTTTAGTGCTTATCGGATCGAAAAGGTTAAGGAAGACCCAGAGCGCAATCGCATCGGAAAAATCCACAATGGGTTGATTGAAAGAAAACATCAAAACTTCCGATGTGATTGGGTCATATATATGTAAACCACGCCCCCTTCACTTTCCATCCCATATAACCTACGCCCAGGATCAAGAGTTTAAGTCCCGAGGCGCCAATCACATCGCAATTTTCATTTGACGCGTTTATTTGTCCACCCCCCGATTACTGATCCTCGATTGGTTTTCCACCATTGATCTCCTCCCCACCTTCCTCGGATCCGACGGCCCTAATTCACTCCAACTGCAAACCTTCCCCCACTTTTGAACCCCTCTGATTCACTTTCTGTCATCGATCTGATCTGCAGATCGACGGTCAGTGCTCAATCACATCACAAGTTTCCATCGGGTGCGTTTTTTTGTTCCTCCCAATCGGCCATCCATCTGATTCATTCTCCACCATTGATCTGGTCCTCAAATCAGCGGCCCATGCTACATCACATCGCAAGTTTTTTCCAAGCGCATTAACATTGTTTCTCTGTCGATTGCGACCCTCCGTTTGGATCAGGACCGTCCACGTGTCCAGATCGGACGATCCAAAATCATTCCGTCTTATTCTTCCCTCTGCTCTCCTTTTTTACGTTCTCTTGGCTAAACCTCCACCGTTGGATGCTACCATCCAACGGCTACGCTCCTCCCCATGCCCTCTGAAGCAGTTTTTCCCCAAATACGCAGGATTTTGTGATATTTTCTGTATTTTGCAGGTGTTTGATGGGTTTTCCATTATATAAAGGCTGAAGGCCAAGAATGACGGTTCCCGTGCCTTCAATTCATAAAAGAGAACCATTCACGGGGCTCTACTCCACGTTTCATCAATGCTTCATGAGGCATTGATGCCATATGAGCCCTGCGCGGCCTGCACATCAACAAGACATTGTTTCAAATCACAATTAAAGAGTATCAGTGTCAAAAGACAGAATTTAGCAGAACAGAACATTGAAGACAGATTTGCGGGGATCACGGCTAAGATTGATTACCAAAAGCCTAATCCCCCAAATTAAAACACAATTAAAGGAAAATCACAAATGTTTTATCAGACAGAAAGGCCTCCATCGCCAAATCTAAGGCAAATTGATTCCTCTCAGCTACCACAGTGCCACCTGTAGCCACAAGCATTCAAACAGAGGCTGAAGTTATTGAGAAAAATTAGATATTTGCCTCAACGCAGCCGAAGAATTAATTCTGCCAAAGGAACTTAATGCAAAATATCTACAAAGTTACTCCAACATGACACAGAGCCTCAAAAGTCAATGAAAGGTCCCACTGAGCTTAATCTTAAATATAAATCCATTAATACAGTGAGAACGCCTGTAAACTTCTCCATTGAGCCCCTCAAAGGCCGAGAAGTCATTAATCTGTATTAATTATCTTGGGAGATCTTTTATTAGATCTCACCTCCTCATTCTTCTATAAATACCTCTGTAGAAGATGGGAAATAATTGGTTGAGTTAGTTGTTTAATTTTGAAATATACTCGAGCTCGAAACTCCTACTTGTAAATAGTGTTCATTGGCCCTTGAAGCTCTGTCTACGTTTAGATTAGTTAGGCTAAATAGTGGAGATGATTACTGAGCTGAAACATTGGACTTGAAGACTATAATTGGTTTAACATCGATAATGAGCTATTTATTGGGATCCTGGTCTATATCACTGGTGAAGTGCCCCTTTCTTTGTTATTGTTTTCCTTCTATGTATGTCATATTGTTCACTATTCTCTGATAAATAACAACATTTATAGAGTTAGGATTTACTGTTTGCCAGTACCCTTCTCTAACTAATAAGATTTATCTCAATGTTTTCCTCCAATTCGTTCATTTAAGAATGATTCAATACAGTTTAAGAAGTTAGGAATGTTGGCATTCCCTCGTCCTACTGTTTGCTTTAAACATTATTCTTGAAAGTAATTTTCATCATTTTCTTATTAAATTTAGACTAGAAAAGTGATGGTTTGCCCTATTTCTAGTTCCTATTCTCCAAAGGCAGATTCTGAAGGTTTCCCTTGGTGTTGTCCGAAAGCATATTAGGTTTAAAAGTACCTTATCTAATCTTAGGTTACACTTTGTTTCTCTTATGTGTTTTCATACTTTCTGAAGGTAATTATGTGGATTACTGGATTGTTTGTCAATTAAGCTTCTTTAATACAGACTTGCCCAAGAAGTTTATGGTTAGCCCTGTTCTTGGTTGGTTTTAAATAGTTACTTAAGAGGCTTTTCTTGTTCGGACTGACTATAAATCCCTTGTGAAATTATTATCAGTTTCCTCCCCTCCAACACTTTATTGTTTCCATTCCATCATTTTAATCTCAAAAATCTTGTGATATAGATGACTTGCCCCTTGGATCACTCTTGATGTTGTTGCTCAATTAAAGCCCTGTTATGACTCCATCGCCTAATGGACTAAAAACCAGCATTATATATATCTTTTTTGGCCAAAGCTTGTTCTGATTGCTTGCAAATTCTCACCTTTGAAACTCTTTGCATTTAGGACTTTCCACCTCAAATAATAATCATGATCAACCATCCAAAAAACAAAACAAATCTTTCGGCTTCATAACTAGCCTAATATCATTACCCAAGACTTCAAAGAAAAATCCATCTTTGCACTTATTGGAGAGATCCCTCTCCATATTCAGGAGGGCTAGATCCTAGAATCCCAAAGTGGTTGAAACGATGTTACTTCTGCAGTTTTAGTCTCACCAATCTGCTAAAATTACAGATTCCTAACATTTCTGACGACTCTGCTAGGGACAAAACCCAGAATCATTTTCATTTTAAGGTAACCATAGGACATCAGAGATTTATTTCAAAGAACATTTGTTATATTAACCAGCTGAGCCACCAGCAACTAACATTTCTAGCGACTCCGCTGGGGACCGAACCCAGAATCTCTGGTTCCTTTTAAAAGTTCATACAAACCTGGTGAGTAAAAGAAGCCTTTTCAAGAACTACCAAATAATGGTAATCATCGATGAAATTTTTTAGAATCAATGACAAACTAGGCAAACCCTAGGATTCTCATAAGTCTTTATCTAAACCTTGAAAGATCAGCTAGCTTAGCCATAAGAGTAGACTGTCTTTGTCTCATAACCGTAGCTAAGTTTTGAAACAGAGTTAGGATATTCTTAAAAACCCACATAACTGAAAGATAACTCAGAAAACCTAAAAATATTTCAGATTGGTATCCAATAAACATGGTGGTGGACCATAAAACCTTTTACCTCCTTAGGAGCTAAAAACTTCCACTTGGCGACTCCACAATCTTGAACAGACCTTAAGACTCCACTGGGAAGAACCCTTATCCTTATAATATCATTCAAACTCAGTTAAAGAAATGTAGGAATAAAATTTGTGTAAACAGATTAGTTAACCTCTCAAAGATTGTCATATCTGGTTGAACTTTTCTTGTTTAGTTGGGTCGAAAAACACATCATAGTGGCTCCTAGAAGATTCACACTAGAGCCCATCCTGACCCTGATCCACCTGAGATATTTGATAACCTAGAAAGTATCCTTAGGAAGTCTCCTAGGATCAAATTGTCAACTGTTTTCAGATTACCCTTGAGAGCTAATTCAGTTCCTGAAAATCTGACAGCTCTACAACAATCACAAGCTCACTTAGTAAATCCATTTAGAACTAGGTCATTTGATGATATAATTCAGCTAGACTCTGAGTCTTCACTTTCATCCCTGGAGGAAAGTGAAAACCCTGGTAGTAGAGAAACAACACCTCCTGATTTGCATTTCCTTCACAATTTAGGTGTCTCTCATCCAATATTATCTCAGCAATCTACTACTGTTCCATCCACATCCCTTCATCCTTCATTCACTGTCCAAACCACTCCACTTCATCCCACTCTCCCTTTTGTTAATCCACCACTCCTAAATCCACCTATACCACATATCATGGCAACATGGTATGCTCCCTTAGTCCTTCCTGTACCATTAGTCAATCTTCCACAGGACTCTCAGTCCAAAATTCCATTATATGATGCTAGCAATGCTACAACGACATCAGAACATGTGGATAAGATGAATGACTACTTCGATATAAATGAAATTGATGATGATTCTATCAAGCTTAGATTATTTGCTCAAATTTTGGGGGGAAAAGTAAGAAAATTGTTTAAAGGCTTAACCCCCCATAGTATCAATGATCTCCAAATCTTCCATCAGACTTTCTTAAACAAATAGGAAGTGAATTACAATCCTCTCCAAGTCCTTTCCGATTTCAAGAACCTCCATAGAAACACTGGGGAAAGTGTGCAAGCTTACTGCACCAGGTTTAACAGTGTGTACAATGTAGTTTCGCCAGATCTAAAGCCTCCCCAAGGCTCAGCACTAAACAAGTTTCCTGAGGGGCTTGAGCCCGAGATGGCCTATCAACTGAGAGAGAGAGATCCTGTGACTCTGGAAGAGATGCAAAAAGACACTCTTGCTGTGGAAGTCAATTTGATGGAGAAAAGAGCAAGAATTAAAAATGAGAAGAGGGTATCTTTTAGAGAGGAATCCACACCTTCTACTTCGAACTCAAACATGGAGAAAATGATGGAGGAGATGACGAAAGAGATGAGCATAATTAAGAGAGCACAAGCAAGCCAAAACCAAAATGCTCCTCAAAACAGAAACCAGAACCAGAATCAGAATTTTAGAAGGATCCAACCTCCAAACAGACCTAGGGAAGATGATCAATAGATCACTCCTCCCTTTCATCAAAACTATGTAAGTGAGGTTGAGGAAACAAATGAGATAACAAAGGAAGATGATATCAAGATGCTGGGGGTAGATAATGATGTGTTTGGAATTCATTATGGTAGAAAACAAGGTCTATACACACCTTATGATGACAAAAGAGATGATGACGAAAATTATTATCAAGACATGGAAAATGTCATCATAGAGCCTCAAAGAGAATATGACCTTAGAAGCAAAACCAGTCAACAAACCCCCAACCACAAAACCTCTGACAAATCTTCACAAAACAGCACTACAACCAAGCCTAAAATGGTCAAACAAAAGGAAAAAACAGTGGCTGTAAATTTTGATAACGGTAAAGAGAAAGGCACTCGAAACAATGAAAAACAGAGTGCAGACATTAGTAGTACTAGCATCTCAGCTAGTACTCATGTTACAACCATTTTGTCAAGTGTAAATAGAACAAATCAACAAGCTGATATTGCTGATAGAGTGGCAGTTAATAAGGCTGAGACAAGTACTTCAAAGAATCAAATTCCTTTCAACCTAGAGAAGGAAATTTCCAAAATCAAAATCTATGTGCCCTTGACTGAGTTAGCTGCCCAGCATGTATATAGGACCCAAATTTGAAAGGCTTTAAA
Organism: Pinus albicaulis; assembly: GCA_034641835.2. Taxonomy (NCBI): domain Eukaryota; kingdom Viridiplantae; phylum Streptophyta; class Pinopsida; order Pinales; family Pinaceae; genus Pinus; species Pinus albicaulis. The sequence continues at coordinate 459,021,710 of CM076569.1, read as the reverse complement.
CATTCAAGAGAACGAGGATACATTCAATCTTAATGATGACTAGCCAGAGCTTATTTTTGGTCCAAAGATTGAAGGTATGTATCAAGAGGGACCTGTTCCTCCCTTTTATGTGAGTTTAAACGTTCATGACAAAATTTTGCACAACGCTATGCATGATTTTTGGGCTTCTCATAATTTAATGCCTAAAGCTATGATGGAGAGACTTGGTCTATAAATCACCAGACCTTATAAAGATATGTACTGCTTTGACTCGAGCAGAGTAAAATGTTTAGGATTAATCAAAGACCTCTGCGTTAGCTTAGCATAGATTCCATCCAAATGTTTAGTCATGGATATTGCTGTGGCTGATGTGCCCCCAAAGTATGGAATGCTATTATCAATATCTCGAGGGCTAAGTTACAAGGGACTATGCAAATGGACATGACCTATGCGACTATCCCTGTTTTCAATCAGACTAGAAGACTTTATAGGGAGTCCCGTATGAAATACACAGTTACAAGTCAAGACCGACCACAAAAATCTCCTTTGTATTCTATAAATACAAGCCTTGATTCTTTCATTATGCTTAATGATGAAACATTTAGTGAACAAGTCACTTTAAAAATATTGATGGCCGACAGAGAAGAAGAAGAAAACAACGTAGGAGTGTCAAAATAGGTTGCTGCTTTTGAAAATATTTTCAAACTCAACACAGGTCTTGAACTACAAATCATGAGTTCATTACTCTTAAACCTTGACAGTCGAGCAAGCATCCCTCAAATAAACTAAAATCTTGGGGAATCAAAACAATTACAACTAAGTGCTGATATTCCACTACAATCAAGAAACACGTTAAGTATAGAGGACAACGACCCAACTGTCAAACCTGAAACTAATCCTCTGTGGAGTATGAAATTCGAGGGATCCTGCACCAGGAACAATGATGGTGCAGGGGTTTGGATTTGCAACAATGAAAGCAACCACATAGAAAGTCTTTCCTGTAGATTAAACTTCCAGTGTTCAAATAACATAGCGGAATACGAATCCCTTCTTTTAGGCTTACAATTGTTGAAGAATTTAGGAGCCAAAAGAATGAATGTGTATGGGGATTCAGATTTAGTCATTAGGCAAGTCAATGGGGAGTATAACACAAATCATCCCAGACTTAGGGCCTACCGAAACGATGCCATGGACCTTTTAAAAACTTTTGAGGAGTCCAAATTGATTTTTGTCCCAAGAAAAAGAAATATTGCAGCCCACAATATAGCCTTTGTAGCTAGAACATGCTTAACACCATATGAAACCAAAGACTACACAACTTAGATAAAATTTAGACCACCTGTTCCTGATAACGAAAAATATTGGCAGGTGTTCGACGGAGACAAAAAAATAGAAGACTTCATGCAGTTCAGAAACGAATTCGAACTACCAAGTTCGGATTCAGATTATGAAACCGACTGCCCTAGTGAAGAAAATTTTCTTGATGAAGAAGAAATGTCTCCTGAACTTGCTAATATAAGCCTGTTATCTAGAAAACTTGAAAAATAAATAGAAATGAATGCAGATTTTGAAACAGAGGAGTTGGAAACTTTGCACTCCAAAGATGAAAGTTTGCCAAGCAGTCTAGCACCTTTAGAAGAGTTGTTTGATTTTAACAATGTGGCCAAGAAGCCAAAACTGGAACCTGTAGAGACTGAAGTGGAAGAGTGCAATATAGGCAGTGAACTTAAACCAAATATGATTAAACTGTCTAAAACTTTACTAGCTCACATTAAACTCAAATACATAGAGTTGTTTAAAGAATTTTCTGATGTTTTTGTGTGGAGTTACGAAGATCTTAAATCCTATAACACTAAAATAATACAGCACAAGATTCCCCTCAAAGAAAACCAAAAACCATTCAAAAAGAAACTGCGCAGAATAAACCCTGTTCAGTTACCATTGGTTCAGAAGGAAATCATGAAAATGTATGATGCTGGTATTATTATCCCTATTAGATATTCTAAGTGGGTGTCTAATCTGGTGTTAGTTAGGAAGAAAAATGGAGAGATCAGGCTTTGTATAGACTTTAGAGACTTAAACAAAGCTTCATTAAAATGCAACTACCCTTTACCCAAGATGGATCATATTTTACAAAGGGTGGTAGGGTCTGGAAGAATTTCTTTGCTGAATGGCTATTCAGGGTACAATCAGATCTTAGTTCACCCTGCCGATAAATTAAAGACAACCTTTACTACACCATGGGGCACTTTCATGTATGTGAAAATACATTTTGGTATAATGAATGCTGGAGAAACTTTTCAAATAGCCATGGACATAGCATTCTCGGAGGAACTAGGCTGATTCATCATTATATACCTTGATGATGTCACTGTGTTTTAAAAAACTGATGAAGAGCACTTACAACATTTAAGAAAAGTTTTCGAGAAATGCAGAAAGTTTGGAATATCCTTAAACCCTAAGAAGACACTATTTGGTCTCCCAGAAGGTAAACTTCTTGGACACATTATTTCGGAAGAGGGTATAAAGATAGATCCAAAGAGGATTGAGGCCATATTGCAAATCTCTCATCCTCAAAACATCAAGGAGTTGCAATATTTCATTTGAAAGATTAACTTTTTGAGAAGGTTCATCCCCAACTTGGCTGAGCTCCTTAAAGATATCAAAAACATGTTAAAGAAGGAGCAAGGGGTAAAATGGACTTTGGAAGCAAAGAAGTCCTTTGAACGGGTGAAACAAGCGTTAACCAAAACACCGGTTCTTATAAGTCCTGATTTTTCAAAGGATTTTTATATTTTTTCATTTCCATCAGAACATACCATAGCTACTGTCCTTTTACAAAAAAATCCGTAAGGACAAGAGAAGCCTATTGCATTCTTTAGTAAGGCATTGAGGGATGCTCCTCTAAAGTATAACATTATGGAGAAGCAGGATTTTGCTTTAGTTAAAGCTTTGAAAGACTTCAGGCTGTACATCCTTCACTCACACACCATTGCCTTTGTCCCAAATTCAGTTGTTAAAGACATTCTAACACAGGACCCAGATTGTAAGAGGGGTAAGTGGATTCCTGTTATCCTTGAATATGATTTAGAGATAAAACCCACTAAACTCATCAAAGGCCAAGGTCTAGCTAGATTAATGGCTGAATCCAATTTTGAAGTTCTTGATATAAATATGATTGATGTTTTGGATAACCAATAAGGAATCTCAACTCCTATTGTTCAAGACTATTTCATGAATTCCTCTTGGTATGCTGATATTGTTTATGTTTTTCTTAAATTAAATACATCTCCTGGTTTGACAAAAACAAAGGCAAGATTCCTAAATTTAAAAGCTGTAAACTATTGCATTATTGATAAATGTCTTTATTGGAAAAATGAAAGTGGTTTGTTGCTTAAATGTTTTCCTGAGTTGGATGCAGAGAAGGTTAAGCACGAGTTCCATGAAGGAGAGTGTGGAGGTCATTTATACTGGAAGACAACAACCAACAAAATTTTTAGGGTTGGCTTCTATTGGCCTACTCTTTTTCCTGATATCCACAAGATGATCATTTCCTGTCATAAATGTCAAATTTTTGAAGGCAAAAGAAAACTGCTACCCCTACCTCTGCATCCAATCACTGTTGAAGCCCCATTTCAACAGTGGGGACTTTACTTCATAGGAGAAATCCATCCCCCTTCTTCTGCCCAGCATAGATGGATTCTCACTACCACAGACTATTTCACTAAGTGGATAGAAGCCATACCTTGTAGGCAGGCCAATGATTCAGTTATTATAAAATTCATGGAGATTAACATTCTCTCCAGATTTGGCTATCCTACCAAGATCATCACTAATAATGCGGTAGCATTTGGATCAAAGAGGATGGTTGAGTTTTGTCATAGATATCAGAAAACATTGGGGCATTCCACGGCCTATTACCCTCAAGGTAATGGACTTGTAGAATCCTCAAACAAGATTTTAGTGAACATAATCAAAAAACTGTTGGAGGATAACAAAATTTCTTGGCACACAAAGCTTGTTCATGCACTTTGGGCTGACATATTGACTTTGAAGAAATCTATTGGCATGTCACCTTTCCAGCTTGTATATGGTACTGATGCAATTTTTCCAAAGAGCCTTGGTGTACCAGTGATGAATTTGATTCAAGAGTTGAAAACTGAAGACAATGACATGATCAGAAGAATAAATCAGACCATTCATCTTCAACAAACCAGAGAGGAGGTTTATAACAAAACATTGCCGAAGCAGATCCACATAAAAAAGCTTTTTGACAGAAGAACAAAGGCCAGCAATTTCAAAGTTGGGGACAAAGTTTTAAAGTGGGACTCAAGGAGGGAAGACAAGGGCAAGCATGGAAAATTTGACAACTTATGGCTTGGCCCTTACTCTATTCATTCAGTTGCTGGTAACAATGCCTATTTTTTATAGGAGTTGAATGGAGAAGAATTGTTTGGGGGTCCTGTCAATGGCAGGATGCTTAAACATTACTTATCTTGATCCATGCTAAGTTTTAAAGCCTTTTTATCTTTTTCTCATTATAAATATCTTATCCACCATTGCATTCAAAGTTAGAAAAATCAAAATACAAAAATAGTAGAAAATAAAAAGAGGACAGATTGTGAAAACAAGAAAGGTACAGCCCCATACCAAAAAGAGAAACAAATCTAAAAGTGTGCAAGCTTAAATGCCACTCTTGCAAAACACACTTCTAGTTAGTCAAACAACTTAATCTTGACTAATTAGCTTTAAATTTTCTGCTGATAGGATAGTGAATTTGATTTTCCAAACTGTTTAATATTGGCTTATCAGTAGATAGTTTAGGATAGAAATTAAAGGTTCAAACATGCTCAAAATCTGAACCAAAATTTCCAAGCAAAGGAATGACTCAAATTTGTTTTAAATCCTAAGTCACAAAAGATGTAAAACTGGTTCTAATTAGCTCAAAATCCAAACCAGTTGATAGAAGAAAAACAACTCAAACAAATTCAAAACAGAGCTGTAAAAAGGTGAAGGAAGTGCTTGAAACTTTCAGATCTTAAGCCTTCAGTTTTTTGATTTAAATTTCCTGCAAAATAAATGTCTATGAGCAGCTTGTTTTTATGCTATAGACCAGCATCAAGTTATACTGTTCAATCCTAACTCGAATGCTTTTCAATTTTTGTTGTATAATTTGGAGAATAAAGTCTGTTGGACAATTTAATCCCAACAGATAATAGACTAGGTAGAGAATCATATGGGCTCAACTGTTTAATCTGAGTCCATGGAGAAATAACGAGTAGAAATATATTAGATTTCCCACTTTCAAAAAGAATAAAATGTTGTAAAAGAGTTTTCCAATCCAAGTGCACTCTAAATGAAGAAAAAATGTTAGATCTGTAGGATTGGGTAGGTAGAAAGCTTGTTGATGAAAGATCCATTGTTTTTATGGTCGCTAATATGTTTTCAGAAAAGATCATCCCAGCAAAGGAAGGGCAGCCCAATGGCTGAGGCACAGGTCAGCCTCCCAGAGAAAACAATGGATGAGGCACAGGTCAGCCTTCTAGAGAATGCAAATTTGAAGTTCTTGATGCCTTCAAGAAGGCACCATTCCCAAGTGGAGCCACTGTTAGCCACCTATAAAATTTGTTATAGCAAAAGGTGGCTAAGAATTTTTGGAGCCTTCAAGGAACAAATTTTATTGCTAAAAAGTGTTAGATCTTGAAGACTCTTGAAGGCCTCATGCCTCTGTCCAAATCTTCATTGCTATTTCCATTATACTCAGAAATTATGTTGTTTTCCATGAAGAATACTGTTGCGAAGGCCATTTTTCCCTCCTTCCACTTCAAAACTAACCTTCATTTTTGCTCCCCTCTTTTCTCCATAAAACTCCTCTATTTTCATGATTCCTTTCTTCCATTCATGAAAATCATTTTTTACAAGGTTAAGAACTCACTTTTTAACCTTACCGAAACCCCCAAATCCATTGAAAAACTCTGAAAAATTTCATAAAAAACAAGTTTTTACTACTAAGGACTTAAGCCCACTTGGGCTAATTCTTAAACCACTTCCCCCACATGCCCACACCCTAGAACCAGGTGCTAGAGCATTTTAGTGCTTATCACATCGGAAAGGCTAATGAAGACCCAAAGTGCAATCGCATTGGAAAAATCCACAATGGGTTGATTAAAATATTGCATCAAAAATTTCGATGCGATTGGGTCACAGATATGTAAACCACGCCCCCTTCAATTTCCGTCCCATATAACCTACGCCCGGGATCAAGAGTTTATGTCCCGAGGTGCCAATTGCATTGCAACATTCATTTGACGCGTTTATTTGTCCACCCCCGATTTCCGATCCTCGATTGGTTGTCCACCGTTGATCTCCTCCCCGCCTTCCTTGGATCTGACGGCCCTAATTCACTTCAATTGCGAACCTTCCCCCACCTTTGAACCCCTCCGATTCACTTTCCGCCGTCGATCTGATCTGCAGATCTATGGTCAGCGCTCAATCGCATCGCAAGTTTCCATCGGGTGAATTTGTTTGTTCCTCCCGATCGACCATCCCTCTGATTCATTCTCCATCATTGATCTGGTCCTCAGATCAATGGCCCGCACTACATCGCATCACAAGTTTTTACCAAGCGCATTAACATTGTTTCTCTACCGATTGCGACCCTCCGATTGGATCACGACCGTCCATGTTTCCAGATCGGATGATCCAAAATCGTTTCGTCTTATTCTTCCCTCCACTCTCCTTTTTCACCTTCTCTTGGCTAAACCTCCACCGTTGGATGCTGCCATCCAATGGCTACGCTCCTCTCCACACCCTCTGAAGCAGTTTTCCCCAAATATGTAGGATTTTATGATATTTTCCATATTTTGAAGGTGTTTGATGGGTTTTCCATTATATAAGGGTCGAAGGCCGAGAATGACGATTTCCATGCCTTCAATTCATAAAAGAGAACCATTCACAGGGCTCTACTCCACGTTTCATCAATGCTTCATGAGGCATTGATGCCATATGAGCCGTGCGCGGCCTGCACATCAACAAGACACTATTTCAAATCACAATTAAAGAGTCTCAGTGTCGAAAGACACAATTTAGCAGAACAAAACATTGAAGACAGATTTGTGGGGATCACGGCTAAGATTGACTACCAAAAGCCTAATCCCCCAAATTAGAACACAATTAAAGGAAAATCATAAATGTTTTATTAGACAGAAAGGCCTCCACCACCACATATGAGGCAAATTGATTCCTCTCAGCTACCACAGTTCCACCTGTAGCCACAAGCATTCAAACAGAGGCCAAATTTATTGAGAAAAATCTAATATTTGCCTCAACGCATCCGAAGAATTAATTCTGCCAAAGGAACTTAATGCAAAATATCTACAGAGTTACTCCAACATGACACAGAGCCTCAAAAGTCAATGAAAGCTCCCACCGAGCTTAATCTTAAATATAAATCCATTAATATAGTGAGCACACCTGTAAAATTCTCCATCAAGCCCCTCAAAGGCCGAGAAGTCATTAATCTGTATTAATTATCTTGGGAGATCTTTTATTAGATCTCACCTCCTCATTCCTCTATAAATACCTTTGTAGAAGATGAGAAATTGTTGGTTGAGTTAGTTGTTGAATTTTGAAATATACTTGAGCTCAAAACTCCTACTTGTAAATAGTGTTCACTGGCCCTTGAAGCTCTGTTTGCGTTTAGATTAGTTAGGCTAAATAGTGAAGATGATTGCTGAAATGAAACATTGGACTTGAAGACTGTAATTGGTTTGACATCAATAACGAGCTGTTTCTTGGGATCCTGGTCTATATCACTGGTGAAATGCCCCTTTCTTTGTTATTGTTTTCCTTCTATGTATGTCATATTGTTCACTATTCTCTAATAAAGAACAACATTTATAGAGTTAGGATTTACTATTTGCCATTACCCTTCTCTAACTTATAAGCTTTATCTCAATGTTTTCCTCCAATTTGTTCATTTAAGAATGATTCAATACAGTTTAAGCAGTTAGGAATGTTGGCGTTCCCTCGTCCTACTTTTTTCTTTAAACATTATTCTTGAAAGTTATTTTCATTATTTGCTTATTAAAGTTAGACTAGAAAAGTGATGGTTTGCCCTGTTTCTAGTTCCTATTCTCCAAAGGTAGATTCTGAAGGTTTCCCTTGGTGTTGGATGAAAGCAGATTAGGTTTAAAAGTACCTTATCTGATCTTAGGTTACACTTTGTTTCTCTTATGTGTTTTCATACTTTCTGAAGGTAATTATGCGGATTACTGGATTGTTTGTCAATTAAGATGCTTTAATACAGACTTTCTCAAGAAGTTTATGGTTAACCCACATAAGAGGCTTTTCTTGTTTGGACTGATTATAAATCCCTTGTGAAATTATTATCAGTTTCCTCCCCTCCAACACTTTATTCTTTCCATTCCATCATTTTAATCTCAAAAATCTTGTGATATAGATGACTTTCCCCTTGGATCACTCTTGATGTTTTTGCTCAATTAAAGCCCTGTTATGACTCCATTGCCCAATGGACTAAAAAACAACGTTATATCTATCTTTTTTGGCCAAAGCTTGTTGTGATTGCTTGCAACTTCTCACCTTTGAAACTCTTTGCATTTAGGACTTTCCACCTCAAATAATAATCATGCTCAACCGTCCAAAAAACAAAACAAACCCTTGGCCTTCATAACTAGCCTAATATCATTACCCAAGACTTCAAAGACAAAGCCATATTTACACTTATTGGAGAGATCCCTCTCCAGATTCAGGAGGGCTAGATCTTAGAATCCCAAAGTGGTTGAAACGATGTTGCTTCTGCAGTTTTAGTCTCACCAATCTGCTAAAATTACAGATTCCAAACAGAAGTTATGAAAAATTGGCCTCTAGATATTGTGGGCCTTTTGAGGTGCTAGAAAGGGTGGGACCAGTGGCTTATGAGTTGGCCTTACCGCCCCCTTTTAGATTTCATGATGTGTTTCATGTTTAGTTATTAAAAAGATATGTACATGATGCTTCTCACATTGTTGATTGGAATGTGATACAGGTGGAACCAGAAGGGGAGTTCCTTCCAGAGCCGCTTCAAATATTGGAGCGGGAAGAAATTAAATTGAGAAATCAAACAGTAGCCAGAGTAAAGGTGTAGTGGAAGAACTTTACTACTAAAGAATCTACGTGGGAAAGAAAAGCTGAGATAATGGAAAAATATCCATATCTATTTTCAAAATAAACTCTAGTAGTTAGTTGTTAACACCGAGGACGGTGTTTGTTTTCAGGGGGGGAATATGTAACACCCCTAGTTTTATGTTTTTCAAGTTAGACAATTGAACTTCAGTCCAAAGGGGAGTGGACCCCAATGGATAATTATTGTGTGGATGTAATTAATTAATTATTTATGAAAAATAAATAAAATATTTTCTGTGCACTATGATCAAATGAGATTTTTGAGATCACTTGCCAAATCCATGAGGTATGGAAAGAGGCCAAGACTTTCCCCAAAAATATTTCAAAAAGCCTTGAAAGAATTTATTTCTAATTTAGATTTTTGAGGAAAAATCTAAATTTCCCCAATGATGAGGAAAGTAGTTGGGAAGAGGTAAAAAGCTGGAAAAGTAGAAAGCAGCTTTAAAGTCCCTAAATAAGGGAAGCCTAGGCAAACAGGAATAAAATCATTCTGTAATTCTGGACGCAGAATTAGAAACAGGCTTTTGGGAGAGCATAAGCTTAAATAAGCTACTCCAGAACAGATTGAGGTTGGTCTGTTCTTGGAGGGGATCTCAGCTCGGGGGTGAGTTCTGGAGACAAAGGAAATCTAAGGTTGGGAGGATTGGTCATTAGGAGAAGTGGTATGCACATAAATTTTATGAATGGATAAAAGAGGTGTTGTTATACAATGTTGGTAAAGGTTGCAGATGTTATTTGAATTAAGTTATTTTTTTTTAGAATTGTTACTCCTTACATTTAACAGAATTAACTAGAAGAAGTAAATCTTCCAATTTCTGTATAGTTGTAGGAATAGAAGCTAAACAGGAATATATCCATCAGAACCTCTAAACTAGTAGTGGTCTAAATATGAAGATATATGTTGTTCCTTTAGCAATACAAAGTTTTAAATTTAATCTACTTCTCTAATACAAATTGAATATCAAAACCACAACAGTGGATTAATATCCAAGAGAAAAAACAATACGAAGTAGATTTATTGCTTATGAATCATATAGTATGGTAAATAGAAATTTATAAGAATAAATAAAAACTATTACTAAACAATAATGCGGTTGGTAACATTTCAAATTTCAGAACACACCAGATTTTTAGAATCTGAATGTATGATTGTATTAATTGTTATACACATTTATAAGGAGTATAATGAAGCTAAAGCACATAAGTAGAAATTTTGTACATAAAGAAATTATCATCTACTGTGTGTAAATTGTAGTTTTTCCCATAAAATTAAATTATAAATTAATTCTGTGCACAAAACGGTGATGTTAATATCACTATTAAATAGACACAAAAAAAGTATATTAATAGATGACATTGTATACTCATTCTAAATGATAATAGAAAAACTAGAAACTACAATTTCATACGAACTGTATACTTTATCATTGGTAAACGAGATACATAATACATAATCTTAACAACAAAAAAAACTTCAACTCTATAGTGTTACATACACAGAGGGAAATGAAACATCATTTTAATTATTATGTGTACAGAATCAAGAGAAAGAGGAAGCTCAGTTTTGAATAAATTTTCTATAAAATTATGGTTAAACCAGGAAAAGGTATATATTTAACCTTATGAAACTTCTGGAACAATGTAACAAAATTTTACATTTCAGGATATTCTGGAAAATTAGTGATGTACCTTTCATATGGATATATATACTACAAACAGAAGTATAAAAACAAGATTTGTAAATATGTCGAAAACATTTTGTTATTTATATCAGCAGTCGTATTAGTATTTCAAAGAGCTATAAATATACTCTTGAGTTTAAAATTCTAAATAAAAACGTAGTGTAAATTATGGTAGAAGAATACCATAAAAGCATCAGCAAAAATGAAATGAAGGTACACCGACAACATAAATTCAGGAGATTAAAGCGGAATATTTAAATAGCATTATAAAAAATTTCATGGGCAAAACTAAACAAAAATTATATAGTCGAATAAGAGCGATAAAATCGTACTCAGTCTTGTGAATCTAAATACAAAAATTTAAAATAAAAAAATTAGGGACAGAGATCTCGAATATAACAGTTTGTTTATACAAATCGTAGAAATATTAAACCAGAATGGTTATTAATAGTTTTCACAGAGTTCACAGACAGGAATGATAGCTAATCGCAATCGTAGAGCTACCCAAATCTCTGGCATAAGCATGGAAATCGTTCACGTTACCAACCTGGAGAAAACGCCCAAATTATTATCAGGTCATATGAGAAACAAATCGACTTGTCAAAAGACGAAACTATCGAATGAATTCTTACTTGTAACAAAAAAAAAACAAAAATATTATTAATCCCAGAGATAATAATAGCATTCTATTCTAAAATAGATACGAACTCTATAAAAGAAGTATTGAAATTATTATAACAATGAGAATAAGGGTTTCTATTAAAACTCGTAAGTTAATTGGGTATTATACAAACCTACGAACCTACAAACAAAAAAAAAAACAAATATTAAGAGTCAAATATATAGTCGATGTAGCTATTCGGAATAGAGAACTGTGAAAATTATATCAAATACCTGGGAGAAATGTCACCACGACCATGACAAATTACTCAGACGCATTGCTATCATAGAAGTCGTGGCTGGAAACAATTTTATACATATAAATTAGAGTCATGGTTTCATAGGCAAATCGAAAGCAAAGTCGATAGATTTAAAATTTTACATAGTGATATATTGAATTTGATTTTCAAATAAAAATGAGTATAAGAGTCTGTAGAAAGAGGATATTGATAAGAAAACATACAGACAATTTCTTACCGAGACAAATTGGTGAAAAACCTTTGTATCTAAACGCCATTGAATCTCAAGCAAGGTTCCTTGAGGTTGAAAATGAAAAGGGAGGCAAAAACCTTCCGGCTCCATGAGATTCACAGGGAAAGAGTCACATTGAATAGGAAAATAGGGCAGGAAGAAATGATATTGTCTAGAAATTTTGTGTTTAAAAACCACAGATATCAAAACCCTAATCAATATTAACCTTACACTTGTCCACATCTCGTTCATCGAGTGGGGATCAAGTAGTCTGAGAATTAAATGTTAAAACCAAACCACAGTTGTAAAACTCCCTGTTGTCATAATCGTATATACAAACTTTAAATGCTTCAGTACAAAAATATCACGTTGCCCGGGATTCGATAAGATCTACAACTAAATTTTTATAGACCTCAAAAAAATAATGATACGGATGTATAACTTCAACGCAACACTTTTAATGTGGTTGTACACCATGCTATGAGGCAGTCGAGGCTCATTAATGGTTAGTACATCAAATTTCATGAAAAGTGAATTGTTAAGGATGCGCCAAGGTTAAGTTCTGGGAATAAGAGTATTTGCACAATAATATAATAACCATATTGAAAATCATATATATATGATATGATGGGGGTTAATTAAAATCAGGCTCATTATAAATTAGGTATAAAAATAATGTATAAAATTTAATATATCTCGGCTCATATATCCAATCGTGGCATAACACAAATTCCCTACAGTGGCCAACGAGAATGATATATATAATATTTCATCAATTCAGTATTGTTAAATCATAGAAGTTGTGTGGAAAAATATTTAAGGTATTTGGATTTGAATTATATTAAACTATATGAAATAGGAGTTAGATAAATATATGAGTTGAGGAAATAAAAACATATTAAGTATATGGTATAAGTGTAGAAATACTATATACTCTTATGCAAACTTTATGATAAGGGAAATTTTAAATTAATTCAATTAGGATGAAAACCATTATCATGTATGTATATGTACTTATGTGTAGTCTCCTCAATATAATAAATGTTAGGGTGAGGTAAGAATTCTCAACGTTAGAGAATGTTAAGATTATAGAAGTCTATCGTATAATCATGTATATAGAGATATATACATTTGCTAAGAGCAAGTTAATTATATTATTTATCTAAAGATCGAAATTAGAAAATGCAAGTGGAAAAAAGAAGAAGAAGAAGTTGATGGGAAAAAGTGAGGTATATTACACTGACATGAAGACTAGAATAATGTGTCTATCCCATTCCCTCCTTATGGCCTTCAGTAAGGCTTGTGACTGTTAGCCCTAGTCCAGTGCATGACACATGAATTAGGGAAACATATCTATCACTTCCTTTTAATTTAGGAAAGACACATTCCAATGTACTAATTCCTATAAAAGGAATGTACCTAAGCTCCCCCTTGGCTTAAGAATTACCAAGTTTCTTCCAAGTAAGAAAATTATCACTAGGCCCCTCTTAATGAGGGACCTGCAACATCTCTTTAGAGAAAACAATGGGACCTGCAGTTGCTCTTGAAGAACTCTGTCCTTCGATAGCTTTCTTCATTGTTGAAGTGTCTTCATCTTTGGGATCTCTTCATAGGGCACATATCATCCATCAATTTCACCCACAAGTCATGTCTTCATTATGTGAGAAAGTCATCCATCATTCTAGCTTCATATTATGTTTCTTTCCTTCAAATCATATTTATTCCAAGGATCTTTCATCCTGACATATGGTTATCAACTGTTAAAGACATATACTTCCCTTTGGAAGCCCTGCATAAGCTTATCCAAATAATATATAAATATGAACCTTTAAATCAAAAGTTACCTTAGTGATGATATTTCACCATGACATCTTCTTGTAGGAATCGACATCCTTCATATTGGTTGATACATCTCCTAAAGATATGTATTGTCAAGGGTCTCCATATTTTCTGGACTACTATCACAATCTACATATCTTTTCAAAATATTTCCTAGTCAAGTCTTCTTGGCTTCCTTAGATGTTAACTGCCTCTTACCATGGTTTCATTTCTCATGATCTCTTCCTTTCTTTATCCGCAGAATTTTATTTCATTCCAAGGAGCTTCAGTATGAATTTACTGGATTGTGTACAACCACCTCATATTCCATATGACAAAATATTATGTTGATTTCATCTAGTGTGGATCATTCCATTTGGCAGCCTCTACATCGGATGAGATCCTATTTTTCTTTGATCATACTTCTAAATATAGAGGTATACTACTTGCAACCATATGGCATGACTTCATAACATCTAGTGTAAGCATAAATATACATGTACCTCATATCTTTTCCTTTTTATTCATCCTGCAAAATTTTTCTTTGGAGTGAAAGAGTTTCATTCCCTTGAACTGCTTTATCAATATTTCATCATATTCCAATCCCAGAATTTAGAATTATTGATGAAACCTTTTCATTTCTTTATAATTAGTGAATCCAAAGGGGACTCCATTAGAAAATGTCACCACCTATTTCCATATTTATTAATGAATGATGAACCTTGATCTAGATGACTGCCTTCTATAAATGCTAATTTTCAGTGAGGTTCCCAGGATCCACTTATCTTATAGCATAGTTGTCACATAAATGTATTTCAGACATCCTCCTATGACAATTTATCCTTATTTAATGCTTTTATCATGATACCAATCTGAAATTATCCATCTATATAATATACAGTTCCAACTAACCTACTATTTTACAACTGACAGATACATCTTAAAGACGAAGATGATCTCAATCATAGTACAAATATTTTAGTTCTTCTTTCTTAGGTTTCTTTGAATCTGGTTCTTCCATTTCTCCGAAAACATGGGTTTCTTCCTTTTTCCTCTTGTCCTCATTAGTTTTGGGATAATCCTTTTTATAGTTCCCAAGTTCATTACATCCAAATCATCTTATCTTGTCCATATTTATCTTTCTATTATGAGGGCCAAATTTAACAAATATTCCCTTTTTCCTTGACATGGAAACATAGGCTTTACTTTCTTCATTTGATCCTGGTTTGAATTTATATTTTAATCTTGTATCTTCTATATTACATAGATACCATATGTCCTGGAATGGTGTTACTTATTTCTTCCCATAGATTCATGAAGTGAAGCTTCCCCATCCCTCTAGTAGAGCATTCAACACCATTGTAGTCATTTCTCTATCAGACATTACTTCTACTAATTCTTGTAGTTGATCTCGTCTCTGAGAAATATTCATAAAGTATGAAGTTATTACTTCCTCTCTTGACAACTTAAATTTGTATGGTTATTGTCTTAGATATATCATTTCCCCTGCACTACTCACTGAGAAAAACTACCCCAATTTGTCATATATTTCTTTTGAAGTTTCTAGTTTTGATACATAAGGGATGAGAGCATCCTTTATGGATTCTATAAGAATACTCTGGGCTCTTATGTCTCCCTTCATGTATTTGGCATGTGCTTGAGTACCTTCTTTTGAAGCTCTAGTTGCTAACCCTTTGATATAATCCATGACTTCATTCTCGATAAGGTTTGGATCTATCATTTTCTTCCATGCAAGAAAGTTTGAAGACCCAGAAAATTTGCTTCTTTCCTAGCAGAAAGTCATTTTGATAGATTCATATGAATTCATTAAGATAGTTACTTGAGTAGATGCTTTTATTATTCTACCAGATTCCTTGTTGATGATGATGGAGATAGTAGCAAGAGCTCCCTCTTAAATATAAATCTTCAAGAGAGCTGTTAAGAGGTAGATCACCTTGGATACTTGATGATAATGTTGATCAAGGATGGCTTGATGATGGTTCCAACAATGTTGACTTGGCTTCAATCATAAGATAGATTTAGATTATTTGAAGATAAAGATCACCTCCTTGATCTTGCTTTTCCTATTGAAAGGACCTTGATGTATAAGTCCATTAAGTAAGGTCTTAGGTATTCCTCAGATGTCTTGAGGGTTTCACCAACTCTTTGAAATTTTCTCCTTGAATGAAGGGTTTCTTCCTTAAATCTAGGGTTTTGACATTTTAATGTAAATCCCTTCTCTTAATGATTTCTTGAAAATTGATATTTGACCTTATTTCCATAGCCTGATCGGTGTGTCTTCTTGATAAACTTCCCTTTCTATTCTTCAACATGTTAGCTCTGATACAATGTTGAGAAATTAGGGCTTTTATTACAATTTCTCTTTCTTAATAATTACTTGTGATTTCATTATGATTCCTTCACTTAGATCTTATCTTTGTTAAATTATTCAGTTCTTCATCAAGTAAATTATTAAATTCACAATAGACACAAATATTTAGGCCTTCAAGCGAGGGCCAAAACCTCTCCATCTTGGAGAGGAAAACCCGATAGCAATTCTTCTTATATATCTTCAATTGACGAGTACCAAGACCATGACACATACCCTCGAAATCAGTATACCTCCAAGACCCTTATCGTTTCCCTTATTTTCTCCTTAGGTTGATCTTCCTTCCTTTAGTTTACTGTACCAACACTAAGGAGACTCGGTCCCTAGTTTACCAACCCTGAACGATGTGCAACCTTTCGTTCCTTCTTTGATATGACCTCAGACTCCAAGAGAATTCTTCTTAGCCCAAGGACCGTGATCTCTTCTTTGTTTTAGTGATCTTCCTTCATGTTGTATATACTTCTGAGTTTATGCTAGTAGACAAACCCAAGATCGAAGCTCACCTTTGCACTGATTATAGTCTCCTTCATGCACCGATTTTTGCACTAGTTTGAGCTCTTTTAGACTGAGACCTTCACATTTCAATTCATATATACTTTAGACCTTGAATAATATCCTTAGACCCAAAACACAAATATATTAAAGGCTTTATTTCTTCATTGAACTTTCTCCTTCCTACGTTGAACTATTTCTCTTCTTTACACCAAACACAGACCTTATCCTCGCACTCTATTACAGATGTTTCCTGAAATCTTGGTGGAATAGTGAGAACACATTCCATTCTTATATAGTTATTGTTTCTTACTTTAGGCTGACATGATCTCATGTAGGTAGGCCAACTCATGAAGGAGACTTCTACCTTATCCTTAAGTTGACTTCAAGAGGCTAGTTGACAGGGTCTTGGAGCATACAATTACATCAATAATTTGTCCCTTTACAAGTGTAACATCACTTCATGTTCATGAATCTAGATTATATTTATGACAATAAGAAAAAATCCTAAGGACATCAAGAAGAATTCTTCGACCTATAATAAAAACGCCTTGCTCATGAAACCCATAAGCAAAGTATTACAAAATATATTTGATTATCTTTGTATCTTCATTACATAAATTCATAGTTACAAGTCACTATGAAGACCAAACCTAGTTACACTTTTAACACTTTTCACCACTTCAACTCATTCAAGACATAATCGCCTCTGACCATATTTGATGAACATTGTATAATTTCCACTTATTGATCTTATGAAGGAAAATCTCGATATGAGACCACCCTATGGACAATATCCCATCTATCAAAGTGCAATGAACTAAAATTTTTGATAGTTATATAGGTGAGTTGTCTGATTACTGGGCATATTCAGCAGTCAATTAAGCAATTGACCTTTCTACACATATGGATCTCACAACTTAACCTGAAACCAATTCTCTTGAAACCCGAAGCACAACAAGATCCATTAGTATATAACAAATTCACACAATTAACATAGAGATACATTCTCTCGGTACCGAAAAACAAAGAGATCCACTAATTTAACTATACTACTTTTTTCATTTAACCGTAAACAAAAATAAAAACAAACTAAACAACTCCAAACCCTCTCAAAACTACAAATCTCAGTATTTCTAGAATATTTCTAAACAATGAGAATAATTAGATAAATATATGTTGTGCAGAATGTAGAGACAAAACCATTTCTTCCAAGCTCCTTTCCGAGACTCCACACACAAATGATATGATAAATATTGTGTGAGCAAATATCGTTTCACAACTCCAAAAATTGAATTTCCATCGCTTGGTTGCATGCCTCATCAACCAAAACATAATAGATCTAACATGACCTCTCATACCACATACGCTAGCACCATTACATAAGTTTCCTAAACTAATTTTAACAGATTTCTTTTCCAATTATGGTGGAACAAAATGAAAAAAATGGTGGCAAAGAGTCCATATCACAATGAAAAATAGAAAATGAGTTGAAGCTTCAATATTTGACATCGAAGCTCATATCATTAGCTTCAAACCATGCTCATACTATTGACGCCATTATCTACTGGTGCCCTGGATGCAAGAGGTGTCGCCGCTCGTTAAGGTTTAATTTGAAAGATGAGGACAAGTTTCAAAGGTAGACATACCCTGAGAGTGTGGTTGAAATTCATATGAAGACCTATTTTGGCCCTTCTTCCGTGCAAATATACCATTTTGTGGCCAACTAATTAGACTCCTTGCATGGTATCACCAGAAAAAGCTGAATGAATTGCAAGCGTCTGAATTTCATGCCTTGATCGAGGCCCTAAAATGGAGGATTCATGCATTTTGTCACACATTTACTGAATGATAACTCCATAGATAGAGGAGCACTACATAGATCTCATTATGTCAATAAATATAGCATGTGACTGACGTATAAATATGGCGTAGAGATCTGCAAGGTTGGAAACGATGATGTCTTTAGAAGATTTAGTCTCTCAATTCACAGATTGAATCACCCGATGATTGTCAGCAAGACTAGCGCAATGCCTATGTTGTATCCAAGAAATTCTATGATTTGGGAAGAAATAGTCTCCTATGATGAGGCTCCTCTTGGCAGAATGGGCCCCCTTCAATCCAAAGCACATTGATATCCTCACTGATCAATTTTTTTTCAGTGATGGGAAACTCCTTGCCACAATATCTAAAATTATTAGAGCACATATATGGATCTAGCTGAAGAATAATTGCAGAAACTTGCCAAGTTGAAAAACAAAAAAAATTAGAATTGAGAATGAAATTAATTCAAAAATATTGATTTGAGAATCAATATATAAAGAAACTAAGTTAAGCTTACTTCCACATGCAATAACTATGGATAATTAAAGCTAACTAAAGCTAAGTGTGCTTTATGTTCTGTTAATGTGCACATGCACCACATGCAAGCACTAGATTTAACTAACTAAATCCAAGCGCACACCACATATAACCACTCGAGTTAACTAGCTAAATACAAGTGCACATTGCATGAAATAACAAGAGTTGAACTAAAGCTAACTAAGGCTAGCTATGTGCATGTACACCAACAACCCCCCTTAAGCATAACTTAGGTGAGTGTGATGCAAAATAAATGAGTCTCGACAACACAACCATTTTAGGTGCCCATATACAATGCATGAAAGGAGGAAAGATGGAAGAACCAGTGGGAAGAAACCCCCCCTCCCCCGGCGCCCCTTCCTCAAAATATAATGAAAAAGTAGAGAAAAGACAACTGTTAGGTAGTGGTGTCCTTCACCTCGAGACAATCTCGTAGGAATAAAAACATCTTCTTAGTGGAAGTCTTGGTGAAGATATTAACAGTCTCCTCGGAACTAGGATATTACTAAAGATTTATGATCTCATTATGAATGAGTTCTCTAAAGAAGTGCATCTGGATCTTGATGTGTTTGTTCCGATACCGCTACACTGGATCTCTTCAAAGCTTTAGCGTACTTTGATTATCGCACCAGATGACAGTTGGATGATGGACTAATCCCGAGTTCAAAGAGGAAATGTTGTAGGAAAATGGCCTGAATAGTGGCATTTCCTACTCTATACTCTGCCTCAGTTGATGATAAAGCATTGGCAGCTTGCTTCTTGCCTAGCCAAAAAATTGGGCCAGATCCCAAACTAAGTACATAACTGGAGGTGGACTTGCAATCAATGTCATTGCTGGCCCAAAATGAATCTATGAACCCAATGAGATCCAAAGAACAATTTGCTGCCTAATGAATCCCATAGGTGATTTTCCCCTGGACATATTGAAGGATGTGATTTGCGGCTTTGCATTGTAACTCATGTGGCTCCTACAGGTATCTAGAAATTTCTCCTACGACATACAAGAGATCGGGACAGGAGTGAGTGAGATAAAGAAGACTTACCACAAGCCGATGGTACAATGTGAAATCAACTAATGGTGTGTCTTTCCCATTCTCAAACTTTATCCCTCATAAGAAAGGTGTGGTTGTTGGCTTGCAGTCACTCATGTGAAATTGTGCCAAAATATCTCTAGCATACTTTGATTGATAAATGGTAATCCCAGAACCACTCTGATTTATCTCTAGTCCAAGGAAGAAATTTAGCGAGCCCATGTCTGTCATATAAAACTGCTTATGAAATGCAGTTTTAATCTTAGTAATGAAAGAAGCTGAACTACCTGTTATCAAAAAATCATGTACGTAGAGTACTATGATAAACAATGAATCAATTTTGCTCAAAAAATAAACATTGGAATCAAATTTGTAGTGTATAAAATTTTGACATAACAAATAAGAATCTATCTTTGCATACCATGCTCTAGGTGCCTGCTTGAGGCCATAGAGAGACTTCTTTAGTTTTCATACCAGAGATGAATTGTGCATGTATCCCTATGGCTGCTCCATGTATATTTCCTCCTCAAGATCACCATAAAAAAGGCATTCTTAACATTCATATGATGCACCTGCCATCCTCTTACTGCTAAAATGGAGAGAGATAGAAGAATGGAATCCATTTTGGCCACTCGAGAAAAAGTTTCATCATAGTCAACACCACATACCTGCTGAAAACCTTTTGCTACCAACTGTGCATTATATCAACTAACTTGGCCATTTGATACTTTCTTGGTCTGGTAAACCCACTTGCACCTCACAAGCTTATGATTTGAAGGTAGCGAAACGACATCCAAAGTCTGGTTCTCAATGAGAGAGTTATATTCCTCATCCATTGTTAATTCCCATTCAGGATGCCCAGTTTCTTCTACATAAGCCTATGGATTAGATACATGCATCACATAAGAATGAATTGGTATGCATGGCTCTATACTAAGAGTGCTTGTGGATCTTCCTAAAACTGAGATATAGAGGAAGGATCATCAAGGAGATCACTCATGCTACACCATTTTTGTGTTGAAGGTGGTCAAGAATCTTCTGAACTACATGAGGAAGTTTGATTTTTATGTTCAAAAATTGGTGGTCCAACAGGTGTCACAGGAAAAGGATCATATTCACCAGAATTCTGATCTGAAGTTTCATCTGCATATTCATCAATGAGTGGTGATGGAAACTTGGTAATAATTTCATCTGCTGGTGCATGAAAAATATCTTCGTCAGACTTTAAACTCCTTTCAATAAAGAGCTCTTCAGTGTTGATATCAAGAAATATGCACCCTTTGACTTCATCAAAATATCCAAAAAACATGCATGATTTAATTTGACACTCCAAATCCTTTCTCTTCTCTGTATGAATGCAGGCCCATGCTCGAGATCGAAAAATGCGGAAATGAATGACTTCAGGTTGCATGCCAGTCCAAGCCTCAAAATTTGTTTTTCCAGTAGCATATTTATGAGTAGATCTATTCTGGATGTATGAGGCACAATTGATAGCTTAAGCCCACAATTTTGATGGAAGAGATCTTGCATGCAACATGCAACTGGCCATCTCTTTCAAAGAATGATTATTCCTTTTGGTCACCCCATTTTTTGTGGAGTGTAAGGAAATGTATGCTCCAACTGTATGCCTGCTTCAGTACAAATATTCTTGATAACTTTGCTGACATATTTTGTCCCATTATCTGTGGAGAGTATCTTGATGCTTTTTCTAGACCGATTTTCCGCATGCACTTTGAAAATATTTAGATGTTGAAAAACTTCAGACTTGAGTTTCAAGTAGTAAATTCAAGTGAATCTCATGTAATCACCTATAAATGATAACACATATCTTTCTTTTCTCATTGAAATTACTTGAAATGGACCCATGAGATCACTATGTACAAGTTCTAAAGGTGAAGAAGCTCTCCATGCATGCCCCTTCTCGAACTTGTCTTGTTGATGATTTCCAAGAGCACATCCATTACAAATACCATTTGAAAATTCAATGGTCGACAATCCTTTGACCATACCTTGCTTGCTAAGTTGTTGCATATATCTGAAATTCAAGTACCCAAATCTCTCGTGCCAAATTCTACTTTCTTCATTCGCATGCGTAAGTAGCAAAATAGAATCGGATTGAGGAACAAAATCAGAAAAATTATACAAACGGGATTGATCATTTACCTTGTCAGATGAAATCTTCAAGTTGGTTTGCATGTCATAAATGCTCACGGAATCCGGGGTAAATTCCACTTTCCTTCCGGTACATATGTGTGTCATATGATATGCTGAAAGAAGATTCACAGAAAGCCTTGGAATATGCAAAACATTCTCAAAACTTCCATCTTCAAATTGCACTCTTCCTTGTCCAGTTGCTTCAATTGCAGAATTGTCCCCCATGAGAATAGGAGGTCTTGAGTATGCATGTAGAGAAGAAAAGGATTGCTTTGAAGAAGCCATATGATGTGAAGATCCTGAATCGATGATCCATTCTTGCAGTGTAGAATTAAGGGCAATCAAGGCATGCCCATTACCCCTTGTTTCTGATGGCTTTTCCTTCGTCTTCTTCTTGGCACTTTTTGGAATGTGATGACCAAGATTATTTTGCTGAAGATTATTTTCCATTATATCAATATTCTTCTGCACGCAAGAGGATTTAGGATGATAACCTCTAGTACAATAAGGACACTTGAAGTTTCCTTTCTTTCCCTTTTTACCCTTGAAGAATCATCTAGAGTTTTTGAATTTCCTCCCTTTCTTGGATATGAATCTCTTGCCTTTCCTTTGCCTTTGTATTTTTGATTTGGTTTCAAGTTGGACTTTCCTGTCTCATGCATGGCAAGTGCATGCGCATTTGGAGACTTTAATGAACCTATTTTTATGAGCTTATCCGGCTCATGAATAAGAGACTCAATAAATGTGTCAAATTTGGGCATTTTCCATTTTTCTCCAGTTGAAAGTCTAACTGTATGAAATGTGGAAACGAAAACAACATATTCAGGGTGTAATTTACACAAAATAGAAAGGATCAATTGACCTTCCTATTTTGATTTATTGATCCCGCAATCATGTAGTTGTAGAAGCGATGATTTAAATTTCGTAAATAAACCTTGAATGTTCTCAAAGCTATTTGGATCTAAGGAATTTAGCTCATTTTTTAGAATATCAGCCTGCATCTCATCCTGCTTTCCAAATAAATTCTTCAAGATTGTCCAAACCTCATTTGGAGTGTTGCATGTGTCCACATGGAAACGTAATGCTGGAGATATGGACAACAATAGAAGACCAAAAGCCTCATCCATCCTTTGAAGTATTTGGATTTTTCAACGACGGAATTGGGTTCAATTTCTATAGTCATAACTATCTGATACAAGCCTTTGCCTCTTAGGTGAAGCAAAATCTCTGGCTTCCATTGGAAGTAGTTATACAAAGTAAGAATCATTGAATATGAGAACTCTATTGTGGCAATTCTATCTGCAAATCAAAATTTTAAACAATTTCCAATTCTATGCTCTTCTAACCTGCAAAAAATTGTTCATGCAACTTCTCCAAACCATTGTAGCTCTCATAGCATGTAAAATTATTAGAGAACAAATAGGGATCTAGCTGATGAATAATTGCACAAACTTGCCAAGTTGAAAAAGAAAAAACAATTAGAATTGAGAATGAAATTAATTCAACAATATTGATTTGAGAATCAATATATAAAGCATCTAAGTTAAGCTTTGGTATACATGCAATAACTATGGATAATTAAAGCTAAGTGAAGACAAGTGTGCTTTTTTTTTAAATGTGCACATGCACCACATGCAAGCACTAGAGTTAACTAACTAAAGCCAAGTGTACATGACATGTAAGAACTCGACTTAACTAGCTAAATACAAGTGCACATCACATGTAAGCACTCGAGTTAACTAGCTAAATACAAGTGCACATTGCATGCAATAAATAGAGTTGAACTAAAGCTAATTAAGGCTAACTATGTGCATCTACACCAACACAATCACCCACAACAGGATCCCAAATAGGCACGTCCAAACTAGGGAAAAGAAAATTTTCACTAAAGAGAGAATTTCCATCTCCCACTTGGGTATATGTACGGATTCAGTGTACACGCAAGAGTACTCTCGGCAAACCCCACAAAAAACAAAAAAAAAATTATGCTACTTTCTACCTATGTATGTATAAAAATTAGCTATTCATATTTCTTCCATTTTCATGAGCTTTATGGAGAGTTAAGTTCATATGGCTCTCTCTTTGCTACCAAAAAGAAAAATAGAGGAACAGACAATGTACATAGATTACTCTTAAAATTATGTACAAAGTCAAATTATAATTCACATAAATAGTACTCAAATGAAATTATAATTCACATAAATAGTACTCCTAAGTCTAGGAAATTTCAAACAATGAATTACTAGTTGAGAAAATCTCTCAACAAAATAATCTATGAATTTACTAATATTCCAAGTTGCATGGAGCACTAAGGGCCGGCTAGGTGACAAGCCTTTCAAATTGGTGTCATAGGAAAGTTAGGGAGACAAGAGGAAAGGATTTTAATAGCTAGTGTCTGCAAGCTCCCCACGATCATCTGCACCATGGTACCTTGTTTCATTCTCCAAATCTAAACTGAAATAATTATTAAATATTTTAAAATTAAAATATTAAATAAAACATTACATTATAAAATCTCTAGTATATTAAATTATATTACAAAAACTCTATAACAATGAGTTGGAAAACCCTCTTCACCTAATAATGAAAACTATAAAAATCCCATTTGAAAAAAGAAATAACAAAAAGAAATCAAATCATGAAAACGGTAAAAATCCAAATGGAAAAAAGAAAAAAAAAAATCAAATCTTAATATTTTTTTCCGATGCAATAAATGTTTGTTATGGAAAGCTGTAAAATTATAGAAAAAAGCCACGGTCGTTGATTCGATCAAATATAAAAATATCAACGCACACCAACCAAAACGAAAAAGGACATATAGAAAACGTTTTTTTAGTTTGGTAGGTGTGCCGATATCTTTTTATTTTTAATTTTCAGCGATTCGCCCACGAAAGTATTTTCGCATATTTTTCTTGTTCAAATAATATAATTACACCGCCTTGCAGACTTGATATCAGATAGTTACATAACTAATATACAGTTACATCATTACGTCGTTGTAACTAGTGAAATCGATGTTAAGGAAAGTTAACCATTAATTTCACAATCTTTTTTTAAATGTGTATGGCTATCTGCCTGTAACAACAATCTATAATTCTCATCTCTTTAACGTTTTTCAACTTTGTATATCAGGCTTTTATTATGGACCAAAACAGTACTGAAGACTCAAACCTGGAATTTTCCAGCTCTGATTATTATTTATTTATAAAAATCCTTGTTGAAATTCTTACCATCAAGATACACATAAAAGCATCGTTGATTAACCCTCTTACTGTTACCAGTACACCGAGTATCTTCATAATAGACAAAATAGACTCCAACCAAAATCTCTGTACTGCATGCACTGTAATTAGTTTCTTTTCAAAAGGTGCCTCGTAGTGATTTCACTGTTACTGGCTGTGAAAAAGAAACACTGAAAAGACCTACCCAACGATTAACATGTTGAATATCATGTCACATATAGTTAGCCCACAATGTATTGATTGTCGCTGAAGCTCTGCACCATGTGTCCTGCTACGTTGACAAAAGAAACCAGAAATATGATTAAATATAAATTTAATTTGAGTGATATTTTGTAAAACACATAGGTTCAAAAGTGAAATATGAGTTTTTGGGTAGTTCAGTTCGCAGTTCGTAATGTATAAATTAAATGATTCTGAGTTAAAATCTCAATGGGTATGGTATAAATTAGAAGATTCAAAATAAAAATCCCTTAAAAAATTAATTCAGTAAACTTATAAGCCTGAGAGATACAGCATAGCATCCAGGAGATCTGGTTGTTATTTGAGAGTTTCGGTGGAGGAAGGTAATATGTCGTTGAGGATTGAAGCAGCCTCAGGTGGTGTTGTGTCTTAAATAACAGAAATATAGTTTTAATAACTAATAGTTTTAATAACTATGTTTAATGTTTAATTTGTAAATAGGCTTTTTTATAATAGTTTTTGTCAATATGTCAAAAATACTTGAAGACATTTCATGAAATTTCATATGATGTTTGTTCATAACTACTTTGAAAATAAATCTCAGCTATTGATTTGTATATATTATTATGAATATTCTATAATATTCCATAGCTTTTAAATCTTTACCATCCACATCTACTTAATTATTAATAATTAAATTAAAATTCTAAAAACTCTCTTCTATCACACACACAACTGAAATAAAAACTATGATCATTAACAGAAAAATAAATAAATAATAATAATAATGTTGCAACCAAACTTCCTATTTAAACAAATTAATAAAAAAACTATAATTAATCAAGTAAAAACAAAAATAACTATTTACACCAGCCTAATAACTAATAATTAAAATTTAAAAAAAAACAAATAATTAATACTAAAAAAATAATAATATGCTAAATTATAATGCATCAACAGAAAAAGCTGACTCCATTTTGGCTATCCATTACACCGGGTATACTATGATCTGTCTTCGATAGTCAAATGTATGTATGCAGAATCCCTTTCATGTGTTTTCCCTTCTCGGGGTTGAGTACGTTTCACAGAGTTAGCAATTTCCTGGCAAAATGTGAAACCGTAAATTGAGGGAAAATAAGTAATTTCAGAAGAAAAGACCATTGATTCCATTGATTCCGGTTAATTTTGGTTGTCTAGTCAATTCTTCCATAAACGAAAACTCTTTTTCTAATTTACAATCAGGAACAAACTCTTTTTCTACCATTGCCAACACGAGAGTTTCCCTCATCGGAAAAAACTGGTTAAAATATGGTTAAAGGGAAAAGCGAATCTTCGAGCACCTCGTGAGTCGTATTCTTCTAAGGCCTGGAAATTTAAATCCTGTTGCTGTTAAAAAGAGTCACTCATAGTTATTAATGCCTATCAATTAGGTAACGCCAAAAGAGTTTCAGCTTTATTTTCTGTTCGAAACTAGACTTTCAACCGTCTCTGGAATTCCCCTTGTTCTCCAGTATCCTGCACGGCTGAAATAACCCATGCTTCAATGAGAGACGTTCACTGTCAATCTCTGTACTTAAATTAACCAGCACTTGTGAGTTTAATCTTTGTATTGGAAATTCATGAAACATTGCATGTCTTTCTTATTATTAAATAGATTTCAAAATATATTAGGATTTTTTTAGAATTATCTAGTATATTTAATAGTTTATATATATATATATGAAACTAATTGTTTCTAGAAATACTTAAGACTATACTTCCAATTCAATTAGTAGGAAAGATTATACTTTCACACTCCTTAATCTCAATTATCAATAACCAAGTGTTGTCTTTTAAACTCAAAAGTAATTTTTTCCAATGGTTTGGTGAAAATATCTGAATTGATCTCTAGATATGTAAAATTGAAGAGATATTTCACCATTATTGACAAGCTCCCACATGAAATGATAGGAGTGTCAATGTGCTTTCTTTTATTTTGAAACAAATGGTTCATTGACAATGCAATTGATAAAGTGT
Source organism: Pinus albicaulis (assembly GCA_034641835.2). NCBI lineage: Eukaryota > Viridiplantae > Streptophyta > Pinopsida > Pinales > Pinaceae > Pinus > Pinus albicaulis. Next base: position 458,994,052 of record CM076569.1, on the reverse strand, counting down.
TGTCACAAAGGACAAAATTTGACTCCTCTACATATACAATATAATTCAAAAATAATTTTAGCCCGCATGGCATGATGTTGTAGTACTGATGCAGGGGCATCTGAACTCTGAAGTTATGGAGAGGAAATCTGGACAGTTAATGTAATTGGGAGCAAAATTTGTTAAAACATAATTAAATTTCTCTAACTGAAATCTTCCATGTGTGCGTAATCAAGAAGATTTAGGGTTTGTTTGAAACGGTTGTGGATCTTAATTGATTCACAAACTTCTATATAAAAATGAGAGTCTGTAATATGGTTGAGAAGAGAGTGCATACCATTTAGTTGAAAGAGGAATTCGGATTAAGGTTGGAACGCCTTAACTTGTAACTGAGTTTTGTATATAATAGAAATATACTGTTATATGGAATTCTGTGTGTATCGAATTGTGATTTATTTATGGTTTAGTTTTACGAATTAATTTTCATTTTTATAGATTGGTTTATCGACCATCGATCTCTGGGAGGATCGATGGCGATCCCTTGACAATATGCTGTGGTAGAGTGATTTAAATCCGCGTCATGGTTTTGTAGTCAAAGAGGAATGGTCGAATTACAAAGTGAACGGAGTTTGTGAATTCATCACAAGTAGAGTGGAACCAGTCTCCGTGTGATAGTGGAGAATGTATCTTTAAGGTGAGGAATCGTTGGAGTATTAACCGACGAGTATGCTGAAGAAGTAGGACTTGAGGATGCAGGATGCGAGGAATGCGCAGCGGAATTACTGGATGGATGAAAGCCGTATTAAAGAGCCATAGATACAGAGTTGCAGGTTGAGTGGTTTTGGGTATAAAACCACCACTGACGCACAACTTTTAACCCTAAAGTGGATTCACAAGAGTGGAAACCATCGAGATGCATTAGAACATTGTTTAATGGTAAAGAACGCTTATTAAAGTTATGGAAAGGGGAGCTTGTTTAAAGCTGTGGGTGAAGATTAAATTGGGTTTTTAAATTCGATTGTGAGTTCAAGGCAAAGTCGAATAGTATTCAACTTCAATGAAATGGTCTTATTAATATGGTCTCAATCAGAATTTGAAAAAGTGGCTTCTGCGTATGGTTGTGAGATGGGTTTAATTGCTTTCGATATATTGGAAGTGGCGCAACGGAAGCATGGTGACCTATAACCCATAGGTCTCAGAATCGAGTTTAGGTTTATGAATCTGCAGCGTTAACAGAGTTTTTGAAGGTTGCAGGTCCATATTGTATAATTGAAAGGTGAACCTGCTTTATGGTGGGTTCACTCTTTTCGTCAAGTGGTATCAGAGTGGGAAAATATTTCCTGTGGAAGAAGGAGTTTGTGTACAAAGGAAGAAGAGGTACAATTATGTGAAGTTCTGTTAAGCTTGTGATTTTTATGTTTTGTGAAGGTAGTAGCAGAGGAAGGTGAGAAGATTGCAGCAGCCTAGAGCAGGAGTGCTCAAATGGTTTGAGAGGAGAGAACTGGAGAGATGTTGAAAGACTGAGATCAGGAGAGAAGCTTGGTGAGGTATTTGGTAGCAGGGAGGACTTGATATTGTATAGGTTTTGTTGCAGCTCACAGAGAAAAATTTCACAGAGGACGTGGGTAGAATTTGTTAAGCATGTTGTTACAGGAGGATCATAAGGAGCAGTTCCATAGAAGAATTGTTGACAGTTGTAGAAGACATATGAGCAGGAGGTCATAAAATTTTGTGCCTCGTGAGTCTGATGCAGGGGCATCCGAACTCTGAAGTTATGGAGAGGAAATATGGACAGTTAATGTAATTGGGAGAAAAATTTGTTAAAACATAATTAAATTTTTGTAACTGAAATCTGCCATGTGTGCGCAATCAAGAAGATCTAGGGTTTGTTTGAAATTGTTGTGGATCTTAACTGATTCACAACTTCTTGTAAACTTCTATATAAAAATGAGAGTCTGTAATATGGTTGAGGAGAGAGTGCATACGATGTAGTTGAAAGAAGAATTCGGATTAAGGCTGGAATGCCTTAACTTGTAATTGAGTTTTTTATATAATAGAAATATACTGTTATATGGAATTCTGTGTGTATCGAATTGTGATTCATTTATGGTTTAGTTTTACGAATTAATTTCCGGTTTTATAGGTTGTTTTATCGACGATCGATCTGTGGGAGTATCGATGGCGATCCCTTGACAATATGTTGTGGTAGAGTGATTTAAATCTGCGTCGTGGTTTTGTAGTCAAAGAGGAACGATCAAATTACAAAGTGAACGGAGTTTTTGAATTCATCATAAGCGGAGTAGAACTAGTCTCTGCATGATGGTGGAGAATGGATCTTTAAGGTGAGGAATCGTTGGAGTATTAACCAACGAGTATGCTGAAGAAGTAGGACTTGAGGACGTAGGATCCGAGGAGGAATGCGCAATGGAATTACATGATGGAAGAAAGCCGTATTAAAGGGCCATAGATACATAGTTGCAGGTTGAGTGGTTTCGGGTATAAAACCACCACTCATGCACAGCTTTTAAGCCTGAAGAGGATTAACAAGAGTGGAAACCATCGAGATGCGTTAGAACATTGTTTAATGGCAAAGAACACTTATTGAAGTTATGGAAAGGCGAGATTGTTTAAAGCTGTGGGCGAAGATTAAGTTGGGTTTTTAAATTTGATTGTGAGTTCAAGGAAAAGTTGAATAGTATTCAACTTCAATGAAATGGTTTTATTAATATGGTCTCAATCAGAATTTGAAAAAGTGGCTTCTGCGTATGGTTGTGAGATGGTTTTAGTGCTTCTAATATATTGGAAGATGCACAGTGGAAGTGGAGTGGGCCTATTACCCATAGGTCCCAAGATCGAATCGAAGGTTATGAATTTGCAGCTTGATGCAGAATTTAAATTTTTCAGGTTCATATGAGTAAACGAAAGGTGAACCTGCTTATGGTGGGTTCACTCTTTTCGTCAAGTAGTTTCTACATATTCTACTTCTACATAAGATATGGAGACAATGGATTGTTTCTTAGAAGGACCTCAAATCAAAATTATGCCCAAATGAAAAACAAATCCTAAACTATTTTTCCTATCATCAATACTAGCAGCAAAATCATTATCTGTGTATCTTGTAAATATGTTGTCTTCAAAACTTGTGTACCACAATCCATAATTTGTTACACCTATAATATACCTTAGTACATGAGGTTGCCTACAAGCTTATCATACAATGTTGAATCCATTATTGGTCCATAATCCTACTCCCTTGATTGTATTCTTATTATAATTGGTGTCTCTATTGGTCTGAATTTGTTCATCTTAAATCTCTTTAAGATATTTATAGCATACATTTGTTGAAAAACGACAATCTTTTGAAAATATTCCTTTGAGTTCAATTCCCAAAAAATGCTTCATGAGACCAAGGCCTATCATTTCAAATTTCTTTTCCTAGTAGCTTTGAGTTCATCTAACATCAAATTGCCAATATGTATCATGTTATTGACATAAATACAATTTATTAAGATTTTACCTAGAGTTTATTTGTTATAGAGAGTGGGTTCATTAGTGGTACCATTGAACCTAATCTTGAGTAAATATGTGTCAATTTGACTGTACCAAGCTCTTGGATCTTGCCTCAAGCCATAGAATGATTTCTCCAACTTGCACAATTTTTATTCTTAACATTTTAATTCAAATCCTAGTGGCTAATCAACAAACACTTAGTCCTAAAGTATTTTTGTGCATATCTTCATCGATGACGACTTCACTGGGGGAACAATAACATACCATGTGCGTTCATGTAGGGATATATATTGAGGAAATAATGACATAATATATTGATTATATAATAGGGGGTAAAGGTTTTTTATATGTTGTGCATAAAAAATGGATCTCAAAGTTAATGAAAATATAAAGGGGTATAAAAAATGTTAATGAAAAAATGGATACCTACAATGTGAAAGTAGTGTTTTTTATATTGTAAAGGTGTATTGGGTTCGTATTGGTAAAGAGATAAATAAAGTAATTTTTAGAGGTATTTTCCAATATGTAGTCAAATTAAGGGTATTATTTAGTGTGTCACGAAGGCACATGCTATGTCAAAGGTTCATTGAGTGAAGCCCTCGTGTCTTCATCTCTGATCTAAACTAGATGGTGTCTCATCTTAAGTTTATCTTGGAGAACATTGTGGTTGCCCTCATTTGATTGAACAAATCATCAATCTGTGGATAAGGGCATTTCTCTTTTATAGTCACTTTTTTTAACTGCTCATAGTCAATGGACAACTTGAAGTTTCCCCCTTTCTTCTTCTTGAACAAAGATGGTGCTCCCTAGGGTGATACACTTAGCCTAATATATACATTCTCCAACATTTCATTTAACAACTTTAGCTCTACTATTTTAGGTGTACTCAGCCTATATGGCACCCAAAACATTGGCACTACTATAAGCATTAGCTCAAAAAAAACATCAATGTCTTGGTTAACATCCATGCACTCCTATAATATTGGATGATCTTTAATTTTTAATTTTCCGTCCTCAACCAAATTTAATACATGAATAAAAAAAAATTGGCATCCTTTCTGATATTTTTTCTTTAGTTGTACGGATGAAATCTAACTACCATGTAACTACACCTCCCCACCATAATCTCGATGGAAGATGGTTACTCACTAATCCAATCTCCCTGGTAACTAGTTAGAGAGATGGGAATATATATATATATATATATATATATATAGAAGTGATCATCCCCATTGCATTCATCTTGTCAAGACGAATTGACTGATATAAAACTTTACCCCAATGCGAACTCTAGATTAGGAGTTTTGGTTCATGGATATTATTGCAAATATGAGGGTGTTATTCCATCAATCCCACCACATGGAACCATGTGGGAATGTCGTGGGGCCAACCATCTGGCACCACATGAAAACTTTATAGAGGTTTCGACCTATTTATCGCATGCCAAATGCCTACTCTTTACCCCAGCCAGAACCTCAAGGTGTTACCCAAATATAAATTCTGACACACTTCATTGGTTTCCTCCGAGGTCAGGGCCTCTGAAACAATCTCCACTAACCCCGACTATAATTCCCTAAAAGCTACTCTTGGGCTATCCCAACGGTTTCTTTTGGTGCACGTCAAGTGATTGCTTCTAGGGTGAACCTTCTAGGGTCAATCTCTTTGTTTCCTTCCCATCTTCAACTCCCCAACAATTACTCTTGGGCTACTCGAGTGGTTTCTCATAGTTTAGAACATCATCCTACCCATCCTCTTGGTGAGAAGCATACTCGATCCTTTGATCCTTCCTCTTCCACTTCGAGGCCTCTTTTCATGCCCTATGGATAGGGCTAAGCAACAAGATTATAAGGTTAAGGCTAATCATGAAGTTGTAACCATGTCTCTCACATTAGAAATTTTCCATGGTCTGAACTAAGGAGGCCTTGCTAGAGCTTGGGAAATGTGCTCGACCTTGAATTCAGTCATTTTCATAAGGGCTTCCTCCCTTCCGACACTATGCAACATTCCCTAAGGAGTCCCATCTTGGTCTGGCCATTATGGTTATACCAACATCTGGACTTTCTTTAGTGTTCCGCCATGGCCATTAGAGCTTGCTAAGGCACCCACCAATGTTATCCCTCCTAAACTTACCACAAATTTCTCCCTTTGGGATCAAATGGTTTATAAGGTGTCATTAAGGCTACTTGGGGATAACTTCTCCTCAATGTTTAACACTCCAAGGCACACCCTAGGGCTTGCAGTGACCTGACCAACAATGTCATGGTTCTTATCAAGAATCTATAAGGATTTTAGCTATTAGTAGTGACCAGAGGTTTGTTCCTCCAAACGCAGTAACCATCCTGGGAACACCATGAAAATCACCAAATATTAAAGAAAGAAGATACCACAACATTTTTACATTGAGGCATGGAATAAATTATGCTGTCTAGCATGATTAGATTCAACATCAAGGTAATCATAATGAGGATGCGTTCTACTGAGAATTTGTAATATTAAAAATGGAAAAGACAACAATATAGAACATAAAACTGGAAAATGCAGTAAAAACCAATACATCAAAATATGAAAAAATAATAGATCTATTTCATAACATATAGCAGCAGCAAATGAGTACAATATCTTGAGGAAAACATCACTCAAGTTGGGAAAAACAAGCCTCCAATGATCAAATACACACAAACATGAAATGTTGTTGAAACTCAAAATGTTGGAGGACCATGGAAGCGCATTCCCAGTGAGTGTCACTACTGCTAGACAATATAAATATAAATATCAGATAATATAATGCTCAAAAATTGTTGGGGTCAGAGATCTAATCTCCTAAACACAATTCCAAGAAAACCTAGAAGGGGTTTCCAGAAATACACCATATGAAAAATGCATACCTGGGGTTGAATAACTCTCTACCACTGAATCACTATTGGGATATGGATGATATGACAAGGAAATTCCTGCAACTTATCCCTCCTAGCTTTCTGGATGAAGGGTTGCCCCCCTCAATAGAAAACTAGCTCATAAACATGGGCACTAAGCCCTCCATTGCACTGCCAAAAAAAATAACGTAGTTTCTACAGGAGACTATGCTGTAGATGATTGAGGAACCTTGGCCTGATGCTGGATGGTGAAATAATGCTCAAGTAATCTCCTTGCTAGCCTCCCGGATGAAGCACTTCTCCCCTCACTAGAAAATAAACTCAGAAACTGGGTCTATCAACCCTCCACTGCTACTGCCCTGCAAAACAACACAATATTGAAGGAGACTACACTGTGAATAATGGCTGAAGCTTGGCCTAACTCTAGATAGTGGAAATGGAGCTCAATGAACCTCTCTTGAGTGGGAACTAGAATTCCCCCAAGGATGAGGGTGGGATTTTTGCTCGGAAACACCCTTGTGCTAAACAGCACAACAGACTCCGCTAAACAGCTGAAGTGTGCAGAAATTCATAAAATACCAAGACATAAACAATAATAAGAATGCCTTCTATGGCTTCCATCGCCTTCCTTATATGCTTAGTGAGCTTCCTCACCCTTGGTCCCACTCATTAAAGATGTTACTCTCATGCATACACTCATCCTCCATGACTGCGCTGTCCTCCATTAACTCTCCACTACCTCCATGACAGTGTTGTTTATTTGGTCAACCTTGACCCTATCCACATGCTTTAGCCCCTATTCACACCTAAAAGTGTTTTATTTAGCTGATACAATGATCCACATTCACATTAGAAGTGGTTTTATTCCTACTAAAGAGATTTATGTCTCTTTACCCACTTATTCATCTATCTTATTAGCAAAATAAAAAATTAATATTCCAACTAGCTAAAAGCTAATTAGGAATATTACAGTTCTCCCCTCGCAAATGTTGATGATCCTCAAGCAACTAAAAGGGTGGATACTGCAAAATCTCCTCTCCTTCTTCTATAGCATTATCATCTGAGAAACTCCTCCACTAAACCATATTTTCTCCAATCAATATTTCCCTTAGTTGTTTCTCCTAAGTGTGCAAGTTAGCCTTTGGTGGAAAAACCAAATGGCTCTCATCATAAAGAGGTGGGAGATCCATGGAGGAAACTACATGTTGTATAAGGGCCCTCTTGAGGCATGAGATATGAAAAATGTTCGGGATCTTAATCCAATGAGAGGCTCCAATCCATATTCTACTCTCCCAATAAGTTGGATCACCATGTGAGGCCTTTATAAAAGCTCATCAATCCCCTGCTTCTACAATGTGGAGGAGTTGTATGGTTGAAAATGATAGACCAAATTGTCCACCCCACGTTGTCTCTCTCTCCATTTATGATATGTGTAGGACTTATGTTGTTCTTGGGCTACAACAATGTTGTCCTTAAGAGACAGGAATACATCCTTACTCTATACGATCCAATATTTGGTTCTAGGAACCTTGCTTGCCCAAGCCATTCGACATATAGTGAATAAAACATCATCACCATATAGAATAAAAAGGAGAAATCTACTAAGTTCCATATGAAATTTTAGGTGCTGACAATATTTCCCCAAGTGGAACCAGCATAGTTTGGCTCCTTACTGCCCCTGAACATAATGTGGCAAGTAGCTTCCCAACCACTTTCTTGTTGTGTCTATCTGCTCATATACTTGGAAGTAGTAAATGGAATTGGGTGTCAACTGAGCATACCCAAAATAGAACAATACTTTCACAAATCCATACAATAAGTGGCTATCTCCATCACTAATTTTAGTCTTAAAAATATCATGAAGTCCAAAGAGAGGCTTACCCTCTTGTGGAGAAATGCATTGTATATAAATGGAAAAGGAATGAAAACACTTTGTTAGATTATAAATAAGTGCAAAGACACAACCCTTACCATTTACTATTGGCAAGCTGGTAATGAGGTCCATAAATGAGCTCTCCCATCTCTCTCCCGGAAATGTAAGTGGTTGTAACACCCTTGCAGGATGGTTGTTTCCCTCCTCATTCTTCAATCAAGCTTCACATCTTCTAATATGCTGTAGCACATCCTCCTTGAGACCCTCCCATGAGAATATCTCCATAATGGTCTGATATGTCCCAATGAAACCTTGGTGACTGGAAAGGAGTGAATAATGTGTTGTATGTAGAATATTCTCCTTGAGCTTGGAGTCTCTAGTCAAGAAAATACGACCCTGGTAATAGATGATTCCATTTACCACTCTATACCTCTCATCAGTAACTTATCCATCAATTACTTCACATGTGAATTGGTTTTTGGAATAGTCCACCAATAGCTGGGACTCCTAATATGCATATATATCCCTCAATGACAACGCTGATGGTTTTTGTAATAAGGCACCTATCACCTCATAGCTCCCCTCAATGCCAAAGTCAAATGTCGGAGTATTACTAGCCCACTTTTGCTGCCTCTTTTGCAGTTGTTTCTGCTTAAGAAAATATTGAAGTTCATGGTGGTCAATCTTCACTTGGAAGCTATTTCCCATCCAAAACCTCCTGAGTTTAGTTAATGCATGCATGAAGACTAGAAACACTCTACCATATATGGAATACTCCTTCCAATGTGGAAGTATCTTATGACTCTCAAAATCTACATAATAGCCCTTTTGCACCATACTTGTGCCATCATCGACTCATGAAGCATCACCTTTCAGTGAAAAAGGCTAGGTGAGAGTTGGTAATACCGATACCAAACAAATATTCACCTCCTCCTTGAGCCAATCAAATTCCATCCATGTTGTGTTGGTCCCATACAAGGCTATCCTCCTAGCCAGATCTATGAGTGGTGTCACTTGTTGTGATAACTCTTTATCCAACTTCCAATCTGAGGGCCTCCCTGGTAGAATGCCTCCAAATAATAAAACATCATGGTCCAGAGTAAACTTCATATCTAAGTGGACTGAGTTGTCCTGGAGTTTTTTGTGCAAATCAGTCTCCATCTTATGTGTGGAGGCTTCCTGAGGTGGATCGATGTGCATGCCCCTGATATTTTGTTGATTACCACCCTTCTTGTCTATCCATCCTATTTGAAAGGCCTACCAATTTGTAGTGACCTCTCCCATTGTAATCAGCCACTGCACACCCAATATAATATTGGTGTCATGAGTCTTGACCACAAAGAAGTTATCTATCAGGGTGTATGTCCCCAAGTTCATAGTAAATACCATAACACACTTCCCCCATTTCTTAGTCCTAGGGACCACAACTAAAAATTCTTCAAAATCACTAATGGGTATGTCTCCCCTCTCCACTACTTGGGCATCAATAAAATTTTTGGTAGTCCCACTGTCTATCAATACTAGCACATGTTGCTCCTATACTTTTCCTTGGTATCCCAATGTTAGATTATTTGGAACTCCCCACAAGGATGCAAGGGATCCTCTAGTCGAAGCCTTTGCTCCATTGCCACCTCCAGATAGTGGTGGATCTCCTCCTGGTGCTATAGCATTGGTATCTCCTTCCATCTTTTCTTCTCCCGCGTCATCATTATTGGAGAATACCTCATCATCACTAAGAGACCCTTTGTCTTGGTCCTCTCTCGAGGGAGGAATCTTCCTAGCTTCCTCTTTTGACTGAGAATAGAACTCTTGCTGAAGGGGGGCTCTTTCCCTTAGAAAAGTATTTTTAAAGTCTATAACCCTCTCAATAGCATCATGGAGTGTAGTTGGTCTAGTGGATCATACCAACTCATGCAAAAGCTCTTCTAACACAGCAATAAACATACTCACTGTTCTAGATGCGGATAGATCTGTCACCATGGATGACAGTTTCAAGAATTTAGAGATATAAGTCTCCGGATCTCATGACTTCTTGAGTTTGGCTAGCTCAAAAAAATGATTTTTTGGATCTCTTTGGTCAAATATTCCCACCAAACTCTATGTAAATTCTACATAAGCAGTTATACTGTCATTCCCCAATGTAGATAGGCCATGAAACCACCACTTATGTGCCTCACCATCAATGTGCAGCACTGCTATCTTAATGGCCTCCATCTCTGAAACTTGATTCAACTAGAAATAGATGCATACTTTATATAACCAAGCCTTGGCTATGGACTTGAGTGACCCAACAAAAGCAGGCAGAAAGAATCTACCCAAAGTATTCTATAGAACATTGTCCTGTATGTACCTTCTATATCTATTGTGATTACTAGGTCTTCTATTATCCTTGATCTGAAAAAACCTTTGGAAGTTTAGATGCTCTTTGAACCTCTGAGATTGAGATTCATATTATAGGAGATAATCACCAAGAGTATCGTCCTTTTGTGCTCCTCCTACCTCATTTCCTATTGATAGGAATGTAGGCATGGTGGAGCATTATGGAGCTCGCTATGATGTTGATTGCTCACACCAATAATGTTAGGTGCCAGAACTCTCTCCATGTTGAGACCTTATTAGGATCTCTTTATGTCTTTCCATCCTCATCTCATTCATTTATTTGGAAATATCCTTCATATTTTGGAGAATAATTTTTAGAAACTCTCTTCCATCCATTGCTCCAGATTTATAGATGTAGTTCCTCACAGGTTGAGCCAAGGTTATGCTCTGATACCACTGTAATATTCCAAAATGGAAAAGATAGGAATATAGAACATAAAATTGGAAAATGCAGTAAATACCAAAACATCAGAATATGAGAAAATCATAGATCCATTTCATTACATATAACAATATCAAATGAGTACAATATCTTGAGGAAAATATCAATCAAGTTAGGCAAAACAAGCCTCCAATGGTCAAATACACCCAAACATGAAATGTTGCTGCAACTAAAAATGTCGGAGGACCATGACAACTCACTCCCAGTGAATGTCACTGCTGCTGTACAATAAAAATATAAAGTTCTGCTAATACAATGCTCAAAAAGTGTCGGGGTCAAAGATCTAAGCTCACAAGCACAATTCCAAGACAACCTATAAGGGTTTTCTAGAAATACACCATATGAAAAATGCAGCCCTAGGGATGAATAGCACTCTATCATTGAATCACTATTGGGATATGGCTGATATGACAAGGAACTGGCTGCAACTTCTCCCTCTTAGCTTTCTAGATGAAGGGTTGCTCTGCTTAATAGAAAACTAGCTCACAAACTTGGGCACTAAGCCCTCCACTGTAGTGCCCTGTAAAATAACGCAATTTCTAAAGGAGACTACACTATAGATAATGGTAGAAGCTTGACCTAATGCTAGATGGTGAAATAATTCTCAAGGAATCTCCTTGATAGCCTCCTAGATGAATGGCTTCTCCCCTCACTAGAAAACAAGCTTAGAAACTAGGTCTATCAACCCTCCACTCCTACTGCCCTGCAAAACAACACAATCCTCACTCAATGAAATTGGATGAATCTTGGCCCGATGTCGGATATTGGAAATGGAGCTCAATGAACCTCTCCTGAGTGGGCACTCGAAGTCCCCTGAGAATGAGGGTGGGATTTCTACTCGAAAACACCCTTATGCTAAACAACACAACACACTCCGCTAAACAACTGAAGCGTGCAGAAAGTCATAAAAGACCAAGACATAAAAAATAATAAGAGTGCCTTCTATGGCTAGCATCCCCTTCCTTATATGCTTAGTGAGCTTCCTCAGCCTTGGTCCCAGTCTTTAAAGATCCTACTCTCATGCAAACACTCCTCCTCCATGACTGTGTTATCCTCCATTAACTCTCCACTGCCTCCAGATAGTGTTGTTGATTTGGTCAAACTTGACCCTATCCACATGCTTTGGCCCATGTTCATACCTAAAAGTGTTTTATTCAGCTGGTATAATGATCCGAATTCACATTAGAAGTGGTTTTATTCCTACTAAAGAGATTTATGGGTCACTTTACCCACTTATTCATCTATCTTATTAGCAAAAGAAAAAAATAATATTCCAACTAGCTGAAATATAATTAGGAATATTACAGAATTAAAGGTTGGAATAATTAGTTCAACACATCCTATAAGGTCGAGCTCTACTCACGAGATTTATTAGTTCCTCTGAACCAAGTCCTAGTTCTAGTGAATGTGCCAACCCATCACCAAGGCACACATTTTAGCAGGATGAATGTAATATTAGTACCTCCACACTCAAATAACCTTGATTCCTTTTATTTTTTTCCCTATCATATAATATCTAGACTGAAAAATAGAATTATGGATGTTCAAAATATTTTGCACCACCTTAAAGAATTGACACAATGTTAAATTGACTAGCGATGGAATATCTTTCTAATGTAATTCCTTTTACATTATATTTCTGCCTCTCTATCATTCAATACTTATTATGTTCATTAATTCGATAAAACATAAAAACATGGATCAAGGGTGTAGGCTACTAACACTTATAATTTCACCCTTAAATTAACTTCTCTCTTTTTTCTAAGGGAAAGTTAATAGGTTTTGTATTTAACCCAGTTAACTTCCCTAACATAAAATTTCAACATATTTATGTGGTGTTATATTGTTTTTGTGTTCTCTATAACAGGTACTTATACTTCTCTTGCCATCCAAGGGTAACACTGGTCAATCTACCACTACTCTGAGTGGGATCTTGACATGGTATCTTGCAATTTTATTTTATACCATTGTTATTTGATTATTAATGTCCAAATCATATATAGTTGATTTATACTAATTGCCATCATTGGTTCATTTATATGAACTATTGATTCCATGGTGGGGTGATTAATATACAAAGTATTGTGTGTAAGGGTTTTTTAACTGTCTCGAATTTAGATGAGTTGTCAAGCTCTTGGCGCGAATCACTAAATAATGGGATTCCTGGTATATGAACCTCTTTTCTTTGGTCACCTCCATCCAACGGTAGCAATTTCTTGACATTATGTTTTTTTCTATATTGAAGGGATTGGGTTTCTTTTTTGTAACCTTTGTGTTGTCTGTTGTTGGAGCCCTTTGGCTTCATCACTATGATGCACCTTCTCCATTTACCTCCTACCATAGTGTGGAGTACTAAAAAAGGTATGCTTTTGATGATCATTTCAGTGGTTTTTAGTAGAATTTGTAAACCTTTTTGCATCATGAATTTGGAAAATAATAAAGAATTATAACAAAACATGTGAGAGTTGATATGCAAGACTTAACCGCTGATAATTGTTATTTTTTTGTGCAGGAAAAGGTGAAAACGAGGAGTTGCCGTTCCAAAGGAAAGGACAAAGACGAGATAACTGCTGTCCCTTTGAAGGGGAACGGAATGCAAACGAGGCTAAGCAAATCAAAGCAAATCGGCCTGGAAAAGGAGGAGAAGACACCAGCTCGGCAGAGAAGAAAAGAAAAGATGAAGGATTAACAGTTTGGCGAATCCCTCAGGATCGCTGCTTTATTTATCTTGTTACTTGGACATCTCCGCCGTCACCTTTATATAAAGGGACAGCACTGTTAGCTTGGGATGATACTTTTTATGTAATTTTCTGTTAAAAATCAACTCTAATCATCGAGTCTTGCTGAGAACTGGTTCATTGTACTTTTGTCTTATGCATTAATATAAACTTGGTGATTATCTCACTTCTGCATCTGGATTAACTTAAGGCGGTGTACCCTTGGAGGCTAAGGGCCCGGCCCCGGAGGACACTTGCTTCTGTATCACTACGATTTGATTTCTGCGTGGTTTGCTTATCGTTGTTATTCGGTAATCTGATATGCTTTATAAGTTGCTATTACATTCTCTGTTAAGATTAAATCATTAAGGTTTTTACAGATAGAATTGTGTATTGACTCTGCATTATGTTACTGATCCTTTCAGAGTTGATTGCATGTTATTAGTCTTAACCGAATATTCTTACTATTCTGTTATAGAGCTTTTGTACTGAACATTCATGTCATAGATTTATCCGAAGTTGTGTTCTTCATGATTGTTGGATTCAGAAATAATGTTGTTCTATTTGGAAGCACAGTCGTATCCCTATTAATTAAGATTGATCAAATTACTATTCCAGCGTGTTGTGTGCGTATATGATTTACTAGTGCTGTTCCATAATTTATCAATAGTTAGTGCTGTTCCATTAGTGTGTTCTGCTTGATTTGCCTTAAGAGTGAAAGATTGTTATTTTATTGCGAAGAGTGCATTTGGGTTAATAGATTAAGTTTGGTTACGACTCGCGAGACTTATTTGTTCGATTTCTGTTCCATTTTAGAATTGCCGTTCCATTCCAGATTTGCTGTTTAATTCTTTATTTGTTGTTCCATTTTGCTATATGTCGTTCCATTTACTCGCATTTGTGTTTTGGTGTGAGAGACAATCTAAGGATGTAGTGAGCTTCGGCATTCACTGTCTAGCTCCCAGACCCGTGGTCTATGCTCTAATTTCCTTTCCATCAGTTTCCAAAGGGATGGGTTATCGCTGCTGAACCCTTGACTGATAAGCTGCCTAGTTTTCTGAATGTGTGATTTATTCTTTTGATGTAACTTAGTTATAGACAAGCATCCGTTTACTCTTGTATTTTTAAACACTGTACTACTAGCATTACTCTGACAAGTGATAGCCTCAGACTGAGACACTCTTTGGAATAAAAAAACGCTCCCGGATTGACATATTAATGTGAGGTAATTAGAGGTGAAAGAGACCCTTTTTATAGCTCTACATTTTGGCGCCGTTGCCGGGGAAAGAGTGTAGCCATTTGTCTTTTTCAGAGTAGTGTACGAAACTGCTAGGGAAGAATTGGATCTTAAAAATGGAAGGTAAGAACCTACGTGCGGAGCATGTAAAAGCCCTGCTCCACTGTCCGCTTTCCTAACAGATTTGTTTTGCTTTGTTTGAATAGAATTTAGTAGTTCATTTGAGTGCATGACTAAGCAGAAAAGACCAGAAAAGAATATCAAACCTCCATCCAAGCCTGAAAAAGCTAAGGGGCCGGTGACCCTTGGCCGAACGACCTTCATAGACGAAATCTATAAGAAAACAAAATCTCAGCCATCAGTAGGCCCAGGAAAATCATTTCTAAACAGCCTACTAGTTCCCTTCAGGCCACAGGATCACCATCTGTAGCCTTTGCTGAGGTGCATAGTCAAACTGAAGAGCAGGACTTTCAAGAAATTGAAAATTCTACTCCAAAACTATTGCAGGAAGGGAATTCCAGCAACTTTTGTGAAGGAGAAGGAGAAACAGGGGAAACCAAGGAACCAAAATCTCCTATTGGAACAAATCAGCCATTAAATAGCCCAGATAAAGGGAGTGCTGCGAAAATCATTGTTGAAGGAATCCAATCTCCTCAGACATCAAGTATTCTCATTATTCCGGATAAGGGAAGTGCTATTAAAACTATCCCTGTCAAAACCATTCCCTCTCAACCTAGGAATACCCTCCTAGATATCCCAGAAGGTTATTGGCATATATTCGATCCCATGGCTCAGAACCAGCCAAATGCTCAAACCTCTACATTACAATATCCTATAGTGGATTATGCAGCAAATGCACCCATGAAAGCTATCCCTCTTCAGCATATCCCTACATTTCACGGTCTCACATCAGAAGATCCGGATGCATTTTTATTCGAATTCGATGTGTTATGTAGGGGGTATGATTACACCACCGATCCCCAGAAATTGAAATTATTTCCCTCTACATTAAAAGGGGCTACTTTAAGATGGTTTATGGGACTAGGTGGCGGGGTTATCAACAATTGGGATCAAATGAAAGAATCCTTCTTAAAAAAATATCAGGATTATTGTAGATCTAGAGAATTAAAAGACGAAATATTCCAAATGACAGCCAGACCGAATGAAACATTGGAGGAGTATGTGGAACGTTTTCAGTACAATATACAAAGATCTCCTTATGCATCGCTACCTTTACCTGATAATGTATTAAAAACTACATTAATAAGGGGCATGAAGGAACAATGGATTGAAACATTAAACATCATGGGAAAAGGGGATATTTATCAAGAGAATTTTGCTGACATCATTGATTTATGTATCGGGAGTTCGAGAGGCAGCACAAGAATAAAACCGAGAGAATATGATCGGTTTGCAAGAGATAACAAAGTATCAACAGAAGGAGTAACACGTGCAGAAATTGGAAATTTATTAGAAAATTTCAAAACTGATATTCTCGGGACACTAACTACACAACTTGATATTGTGCAGGCTAAACAGAAGCAGATGGAGGCAGAACAGAATTTGGCGATCTTCTGCCCCCGATGCAGAAAAAAACATAGCCATAAGGAATGTCCACTGGATACAGTCCAAACATGCGCCATCTGTACAAAAGATCACCTTACGGAGAGCTGCCCCTCACTTCCTGGATTGAAAGCGGTATATAAGGAAGTGGAAGAAGAACCAGAATCGGTGTACTTGATCAACCGGCGTCGCCAGTGGCAGCCGAGACAATCTGGTATGTTTCCAGACTCAACCTCTTCTTTTCAACCTCCACAGTATAATGCTCAACAATATAGTATGTGGAAAAATCAATCCCAACCCCCATTTTCATACTGGTCACCACAATCGTTTCCTTCTTCAAACCCATGGCTGAATCAGACAAGCTAATCTGGTTGGCCGAATTTCCCTTACACTCCACCATATTGGAAAAATGGCCCATATCCTTCACAATGGACTCCCCCTACTTCACAAAGTTCACCCTGGCAGACAAGCTGGCAAAGACCGATGCACCAGCCAGCTGGAACTATTCCGCTCCCTCAACCTACTCTGCCAGCATTACAACAAAATCCCCAGTCTAACCTGAGACCGCAACTCCCAGCCCAACCCAATCCCAATCCAAATAACAGACCAGTCCAATCTATCCAAATCATAGAATCACCAGAAATAGGACCCGACCTGAGGGAGTGCAATGATCTTCAGTTAAGATCTGGACGTATAATTGAAACTGAGGGAGATAAAATAGTTCATATTGAAGATCAGTTACCAAGAGAACATCAGTTGCACCAAGAGGATGTAAATAAGCAGCAGACTCATAATCAAGCAACCACATCCTCTCCTCCGTTCCCAGAACGATTAGTTATACCTCGACCCATACAATATCCTGACTTTGACATTCTAGGAGAATTACAAAATCTGTACATAAAAATTCCATTCCTCCAAGCCATTCAAGACATTCCTATATACGCAAAAACTATCAAAGAGTTGTGCATAAAGAAACCAAGGAGGAATATAACAAATAATCCAAGAGTCCAAGTAGTCGGTACTTTATCTGACTTATTATCTGGGAAAGAAACACCCATTAAATATGAAGACCCAGGAAATCCAATTATAACTATTCAAATTTATGGTCAGACCCTGTCTAATGCCTTAGTTGATCTAGGAGCTGCAATTAATATTTTAACAACCACTACTTGCCAAAAGCTTGGCATTACATCTGTAGAACCCACCTCTACTTTGTTAGAATTGGCTGACCGATCTGTGGTCAGACCAGAGGGTACTCTACATGATGTCATGGTCTCTATAGATTCCTGGGAGTATCCAACCGATTTCCTGATAATTAACCCAAAAACCCGACTTGATGGACACCCGCTAATTTTAGGTAGACCTTGGCTTGCCACTGCCGATGCCTACATTGGCTGCCGGCAGGGAAATATGACCATAACCAGAGGACCGAATAGCAAGAATTTAGTTCTATATCCTCCAGCGCAGCCAAGTGTCACAATAATCAAAACTATTAAGCACCCTGTATCATACCTTACTGATAACATCAGATCTCCATTAACTATACAAGAGGCACTTGATTTTAAAGACCAAACAGAAGATGATGCCATTAATAATTTCATTAGTCAAACTGAATCTTGCACACAGTGTCACATGATAGAAGCGGCATTTGATAATGAATTGGAGGAAGATCCTCTGAAAGATACGCATGACCAAACGATACCTGTTACTTCTGTTGCAAATAGTAAAATTGTGGAAATTGAACCGGGAAAAACTTTAAACATCAATGCCAATCTCACGCCTGAACAAGAAACAAATCTCATCCATCTGTTAACAAAATATCAAGAAGCATTTGCATGGGATTACCCTGATATGAAAGGAATCGATCCCCAATTATGTACACACCACATTTATATAGAAAAAGATGCCAGACCTGTTCATCAGCCGCAAAGGAAACTTAATCCTCATCTAAAGGATGTGGTAAAAGCTGAACTTCAGAAGATTTTAGATGTCAATTTTATCTATCCTATTTCTGATAGTAAATGGGTCTCTCCGCTTGTGGTGGTACCAAAAAAGAATGGAAAATGGAGAATCTGTGTGGATTATAGGGAACTAAATAAGGCAACACAGAAAGATCATTTTCCTCTCCCATTCATAGACCAAGTATTAGATACTTTAGCAGGAAAGAAATTCTTTTCTTTCTTGGATGGCTTCAGTGGATACAATCAGATTCAGATTGCCCCTGAAGACCAGGATAAAACTACTTTTACTTGTCCTTGGGGAACATTTGCCTATCGAGTTCTACCTTTTGGCCTACGTAATGCTCCTGCCACATTTCAAAGGGCTATCCTTAGCATTTTTGCAGATTTAATAAATGATGGACTTGAAGTTTACATGGATGACTTTACACCATATGGAGATGATTTTGATCCAGCTCTAGACACCCTAGAAAAATTCCTACAACGCTGCATTGTTACCAGGCTTTGCTTAAGCCACGAAAAATGTTTCATGATGATGACTGAAGGACTTATCCTAGGACATTATGTTTCAGCAGCCAGCATTCAGGTAGACCCGGCCAAAATCCAAATACTTTTGCTCATTCCCACTCCTACTACTCAAACAGAGGTACGTAGCTTTCTTGGATTTTCTGGTTATTATAGATGATTTATAGAACATTATTTGCACATTGCTGCTCCTTTATATGCACTAACTAGTAACGTTGATTTTCTTTGGACAGAAAAATGTGACCGTGCTTTCGAGGATTTAAAGAAGCTCGTATCCACAGCCCCAGTCCTTCGAGGACCAAACTGGGACCTACCGTTCCAGATATCATCTAATGCCTCAGATACAGCTATTGGCACAGTCCTTGGGCAGGAAGAGGATAAAAAACCATATGCTATCTATTACATCAGCAAAAATTTATCCCCTGCTGAATTAAATTACACTGTTACTGAAAAAGAATTCCTAGTTGTAATACATGCTGTCAATAAGTTTAGACATTATATTACAGGCTATCCTGTTATCTTGTATACAGACCATTCTGCCATAAAATATTTAGCAAATAAGCCTGTCACAAATGCCAAAGTAACTAGATGGTTGATTTTATTGCAGGAATTCGATATCACAATCAAGGATCGTCCTGGCAAAGAAAACCCTGTAGCCGATTTTCTTTCGAGAATACCAAAACCAATCGATGCAGCAGCAGTTGAAGATCAATTTCCGGATGAGCACCTGTTTGCTGTTGCCATTCAAACACCCTGGTATGTTGATGTTGCCAATTACCTCGCAGTAGGTAAACTACCAAAACACTTAACCCCTAATGAGCGCAAGCAGATTGTTCAGAAGAGTGCTCGATTCTCGTGGATTGGGGGCTATTTGTTTCACACAGGGGCAGACATGCATATCAGGCGATGTGTTCGAGAAGATGAAATATTTGACATCCTAAAAGCCTGTCACGATGGACCGTGTGGTGGACACTTCGCTGAGCGTAGAACTGGACACAAAGTATTGCAGACAGGATATTACTGGCCTACGATTTTCAAAGATGCAAAGAAATTTGTCCAAGCTTGTGACAGCTGCCAGCGAGCAGGACGACCTGGTCAAGCTGATGAGATGCCTCTGAAACCACAGTTAGTCATTGAACCATTCGAGCGATGGGCTCTTGATTTTGTTGGACCCATCAACCCATCATCAAATCAGAAAACATATATCTTGGTGGCAACAGAATATGTCACCAAATGGGTTGAGGCAGAAGCATTGCCAAGAGCCACAGAGGACTCTGTTATACAGTTCCTGTTCCATCTATTTGTACGTTATGGCCTTCCAAGGGAAATAATTACGGATGGAGGACCACAATTTGCTGGGAATAGATTAGCTGCAACACTCAACAATTATCACGTCCAGCATAAAATCACTACTCCATATCACCCACAGGCAAATGGGCAGGTAGAAAGCAGCAATAAGATAATAGAATCAATCCTAACGAAAACCATTGCGTCCCATAGGCGTGATTGGGCTGCCCGACTACCTGAACCACTCTGGGCCTATAGAACAACATGGAGAAGCACCACCGGTTACTCACCTTATCAATTAGTGTTTGGAAAACAACCCATTTTTCCCATAGAATTCGAAATCCAAACATTACGGACAGCACAGGAAGTTGGCCTAGATATAAGCGAGGCACAAATCAATCGACTACAGCAGATCAATGAATTGGACGAAATTAGGCTCTTCGCACTACAAAATACAACATTGATTCAACAGTAGCGAGCTAAATGACATGATGCGCTCATCAAAAACAAAGTCTTCCACGAGGGAGACTGGGCTCTGTTATACAACTCTCGGTTTCAGGACTTCCCTGGGAAACTTTAGACTCGTTGGTTGGGACCATACGAAATCCAGAAGGTGCATGACAACGGAACCCTTACTCTAATTACCATTGACGGTTCTGGATATGCATTCAAAGTAAATGGCCACCGAGTTCGTCTATATCGCAAACCACTCACTCGGGAATCCTTCTGCCAGCAGCTACGCCGAGACACTGATATGGAGATTTTAGGAGAGGAGGAGAAATATTCCTCACCTGTAATTCATTAAGGAATTCATTTCTTTTTACATTTGTACATAAATTCTTGTCTTTGAGTTGTTCTTGTACATATGTTTGAACTAAATGTTTTCTTGTCATTTTTTCTGTTCCTTTTCTTTCTCCAAATTTTGATTTTTACCGTTTTGTTTCTAAAAGAGTGGCATTTGCGTGTTTTTGCTGTTCCTTTTCAAAAGGAACAGCATTCTTGATTTTCTGCTGTTCCTTTTCTAAAGGAACAACATCTTTGATTTTCTGTTGTTCCTTTTAAAAAAAAAGGAACGACTTTGCTTGTTTTGCTGTTCCTTTTCTAAAGGAACAACATTTTGGATTTTTGCTGTTCCTTTTTCAAAAGGAACGGCATTGCGATGTGTTTGCTGTCCCTTTTCCAAAGGCGCAACATATTTTGATTTCTGCTGTTCCTTTTCCAAAGGAATGGCATTTTTGGGTCTTTTTCTGTTCCTTTTCCAAAGGAACAGCATTTTTGGTTGCTACTGTTCCTTTTTTTTTTTCAAAGAAACAGCATTCTTTTGTTGCTGTTGTTCCTCTTTCAAAGGAACGGCATTTTGAGTGTTTTTATAGTATTTTTATTTTTGCTGTTCCTTTTTCAAAGGAACGACATTTGCATTTTTGCGATCTATCGTCCTTCATTGTTTCTTTTTTCAAAAGGAACACCACTAGCATACTTTTACTCTCCTTGTGAAACAGCTTATTCCTTTTGCTGATCTAAATTGAGGATGCTTCTTGCTTGTATTCTTTCAAGTCTTTAAGATACAGCTATGTACTTGTGCAATGAATATAAAATCACAACATACCGAAATCCGCAAACCATAAATCGCTATATTTATAAGGCTCTGCATTGGTAAGAGGACAAAAGGAAGGACATACTTATTTCTTATCTTTTGTTTTCATTGTTTTACTAATTTTTCCCTGATTGGTTATCTTTATCATGCTGATCCCTTTAACCCTCTTTGATTATTATTTAGGAATAAGAGCAAAGGGCTTATATCTTCCTATTGAGATGATAAGACTTCTTCCACCATTCCTACTCTTAAGGAGTGTTGAACCACCCTTTGTGTATAAATAAGGAAAAGTACTCTATGAGAAAGAAAAAATATGTGAACATGATATGTGAGATGTCAAATGCAGGATAGGGGGTCTCATAAAGAGCCAGCCTACCATGATCATGAGGATGGAAGTGAAGTGGCATTCCCACTATGGCCACCACACCAGGGATATGGTCCAAAAGGTATATCAAATAATCGAACCTTGGAACAGGAGGTCTCATCACGAGCCGGCCTGCCCACTTTTCGCTCCTTCCTCATGAATGGCATTATGGTTAACTGGTCACCAAGCCAGCATAATGGTCTACACTTTGACATAACAACATTCCTAAGTATACACAAAGGATCATGGTTCCAAGGGTGAAAAAACAACTCTGCCAAGGTTATGGACACCTGTCGGCAGCAGAGCACTGTTAATGGTATTGAAGTCACCTTGGTTACATCAATGGGCAAGATACTAATACTCTTTTGTTTCTTATATCCTAGGAGCTAATCATATATTATTTCCCGATTTATACATCGCATGAACATTTATTATCACCAATCATGGCAAAGGAAGTGACCATGACCACTTGAGATTTGGCAAGTACGACAGACGTCCTATCCACCAGCCTCATATCATATCACAGCAGCCTCTTACGTAATACGCGATCAACTCTCCGCCTCGATTTCGGTAATTCGTTGTCTTTCTAAACATGGCATAATTTCATACGTTGTTCCTTTATGACTTGGTTGCAGATCGGGTGCTGCTCCTTTATTTGATGGCTGGGACAGCCTATCACATTGCGGGGGGGAGGTTAACCTCATTATTCCCTGAATTACGTGTCAGCTCACTATTTGGGAAAGATAGTGTATGACGGTATGGCATGGCTTAACGGCATGACATTTCTATTTTTACACAAGTTGCTGTTCATAATCCATTTCTGTTGCATACTCTGTGTTTTTTTTCGAAATCTTGCGATTATCACCCTCTCTGTGTTTCAAACAGCACAAGCAGTTGCTGTTCCATTGAGAATCCACAGTGAAACCATGGGAGGAAGGGTAATTCAAAGCGAACCTCAGAAGTTGACAATCTCCGCTGCTGCCCGGGAGATCCTGGAAAGAGCAGGATGGCTGAATTATCTTAGTCGCCTGCAGGAGTCTAATAAAACAGTAGCGATGGAATTTTTGCAGAACCTGCAGGAGGATCACTCCACAGTAAGGGGGAAGCGGATAGCGGTCACCGACGATATAATTGCAGAAGTTTCGGGACTACCAGCCACCGGACCAGTATGGACACTAAAGAAGGAAAGATTACAGAAGATCATGGAAATTTTCCAGGATGAAGGCCAGAGCTTGACAATTAAGGGGAAGGGAGTTCTGCCAGCAACGCTAGGAGAACCCTGGACGGAATTAGCAAGAACAGTGTAGAGCTACATCACCTGCGAGGGGAGGAAAGACGTGATAAGACCACGACATCTTAAACTCTTAGCTGTTTTAAAGCAGAAATGCTCTGTAAATCTACCTGCACTTCTGAATTCATTACTGCATGATGCTGCACGAAGCATAAAAAAGGCACAGCATGTAGAGTCAGTCGTCAGTCACCATGGGTTAATATGATTAATAGTTAGTCATAGTCTCACCCATCAGCAGAGCAGCTGGGAAGAGCTGATTGTAATGATTGAGGGGGGATTGACAGCACCATCCCCAAAACGTAAACATTCTACAAGCACACCAGAACGTCCAGAAAAATGCAGAGAATTAGTAAAACAAAAACATGTTGCTAGTGCATCTGAACGACCAGAAATACACCAGGAATCGGCAAAGCGCAAGCATGCCACCGATACACCCGAACAGCCAAAGAAGCCCAGAAAATCAGCCCGGTTAGCTCGGATGCGAGGAAGGCTGGAAAAGCTCCAGAAAAGCACCAGCCAGCCAGTGGTAATTGAGGACGAGAAATCCTCATGACTAGAAATAGAAGAAGAACAAGCTGAAGGAGAAAAGAAAGGAGAGGCCGAGGAAGCCGAGCAATCCGAAGAGGAAAATGAGGAAGCAACTGAGCATTCGGAAATAGAAACAGAAGCTGAGCATTCAGAGACAAAAGCTGAACAATCCAAACAGGAGGGGGAAATGGGACAGCAGGAAGGTAGCCCACTACAAGACCCAGTGGGAGAAGATGAATTGGCCGCAGTCTTGGCCAATATGGGTAAGTATGGCCAACCTTCTAGTCCAGTAGACCTCCACGACAAACCCCAAGAAGAAAACACATATGAAAAATCATATGCAGTAGAGGCAGAAGAAGGAAATCTGCCTGTTCATGATGAAGAGGAGATAAGAGATACTGAACGGGAACAATCTATTCCCAAGACACCAGAAGAAATTCCGGAGGGAGTAGGAGCAGAAAAAGCAGTTGCGCAGGAAGAGACGGAACCAGCCAAGGTTCCTACCCCAGAACGGCCAGAGCAGAACAGTAAGGAAGCACCCCAAGAGAAAGATCCAGAAACTAGTCATGGTCCAAACCGCAGCAGACAGTCTGCTGTTCCTTCTAATGAAACGTTGGAAATTAAGAAATTGCGAAAGGAACGGCAGAAATTATTGAATACAATAGCCCAGCTCCGACAGCAAATTAGAATTCTGAAAGCAAACCAGAGTGTAAGAAAGACCGCAGGGAAGAAAAAGAGGGCCATTGCAATAAAATCCCGCAAGGCAAAAAGGTGAAGGACCAACAATCGCCTTGCTATTCAAAACCCTGCTGAAAATCCAGCTGTCGTTCCAAATGATGTTGAGGAACAGCAACAGACTGATATTCGCGTTAAAATACAAAGGGATGATATGAGGACCAGCGACAAGAAAATCCAGACAGAGGCACCACCCTCAGGGGTAATAAGGGTTCTAAACTCCAAACAACGTAATAAGAAAGTTCAGGTAAAACTCCCGGCCTCCACTGACCTATGGAAAAGAGATCCGAAGACAAGAACCTTGCAAAAGATGATGAAGCAAGCCCAGCAAGAAGTCGAACAACTTAGAGAGCAAACGGTCCCCCGAGAGAAATATGAAGAGTTACAGCAGCAACTAAGGAATTTCAACCAATCCGAAAGCCAGGCCTTTGAAGGGTGGCGAAAGGAACAAGAGAAAGTTGCAAAGGTAACCCGTAGACTAGATACTGTTATCAAGCAGATGGATACCTTGTGTTCTTTATACAATGACGTTTTAGCTTGTAGGGCCCCTACCAAAAACTATGATTTGTTTTTACTAGAACGTTATTTACAATTAAAAATAAAAGCTGTTAAAGCAGGTGCCCCTATACAAATCAACACTGTCAATGACTTTATAGACTGCTGTAAACATTATGGGGTGAAGGTCCAGAGATTGCTGTGTGAACTTTATTTGCATGACCTCGTGCTAGATCAGGAGACTGAGTTGAACCCTGGCCCTTTTGTTGGAGACATCCAATTACAATAATTCATTTCATTCGGGGTTAATCAGATTAAGTGGCTCAAAGCCTATAATACTTTCCAGAGGCAGGAAAATGGCCTAGATTTACGGGTAATGGCTGAGCCGAGGAACCCAGTGCAGTTGTGGAAAGCACATAGAAACCTCATGAGGACTCCGGGTGTCATTGAAACGTTAGGACCCATCCATGAGGCACTCATTCGACAGAGTTTAGAATATGTTCTTTCCATCAAAGACCTCACCATTGATGCAGCCAAATTCGGTACCGAATCTCTAATCCAAACATCCAGCTCAGGGAACCGTTTAAGTATGAGAATTTTGAATTAGCTGCCAACCGTTTGAACCTCTATGGCGAGAGAATTTTGAAAGTAGGGCCATCCTGGTTAGGATATAGATTTCGCAATCCAATTATTTGGCACCCTGCACCCGGATATCAAGCCCTGTATGAGATGCCTGAGGGGCAAATGGGTCAGTTCTTTGACTATCTAGTCACTCATCATGGCTGTAGGCCTCCGCATGAGATTCCTTCTCCAGCCTATTCTCTCACTGCCTTGCATGTCAACTACAATGTTTTCATGAGGACATGAAACAAGGTAAGCAGGGGGGTGTGTGGAGTACTAAAAAGGTATGCTTTTGATGATCATTTCAGTGGTTTTTAGTAGAATTTGTAAACCTTTTTTCATCATGAATTTGGAAAATAATAAAGAATTATAACAAAACATGTGAGAGTTGATATGCAAGACTTAACCGCTGATAATTGTTATTTTTCTGTGCAGGAAAAGGTGAAAACGAGGAGTTTACATTCCAAAGGAAAGGACAAAGACGAGATAACTGCTATCCCTTTGAAGGGGAACTGAATGCAAACGAGGCTAAGCAAATCAAAGCAAATCGGCCCGGAAAAGGAGGAGAAGACACCAGCTCGGCGGAGAAGAAAAGAAAAGATGAAGGATTAACAGTTTGGCGAATCCCTCAGGATCTTTGATCCTGAGGGATCGCTGCTTTATTTATCTTGTTACTTGGACATCTTCGCCGTCACCTTTATATAAAGGGACAACACTGTTAGCTTGGGATGATACTTTTTATGTAATTTTCTGTTAAAAATCAACTCTGATCATCGAGTCTCGTTGAGAACTGGTTCATTGTACTTTTGTCTTATGCATTAATATAAACTTGGTGATTATCTCACTTCTGCGTCTGGATTAAGTTAAGGCGGTGTACCCTTGGAGGCTAAGGGCCCGGCCCCGGAGGACACTTGCTTCTGTATCACTACGATTTGATTTCTGTGTGGTTTTCTTATCGTTGTTATTCGGTAATCTGATATGCTTTATAAGTTGCTATTACATGCTCTGTTAAGATTAAATCATTAAGGTTTTTACAGATAGAATTGTGTATTGACTCTGCATTATGTTACTGATCCTTTCAGAGTTGATTGCATGTTATTAGTCTTAATTGAATATTCTTACTATTCGGTTACAGAGCTTTTGTACTGAACATTCATGTCATAGATTTATCCGAAGTTGTGTTCTTCATGATTGTTGGATTCAGAAATAATGCTGTTCTATTTGGAAGCACAGTCATATCCCTGTTAATTAAGATTGATCAGATTAATATTCCAGCGTGTTGTGTGCGTATATGATTTACTAGTGCTGTTCCATAATTTATCAATAGTTAGTGCTGTTCCATTAGTGTGTTCTTCTTGATTTGCCTTAAGAGTGAAAGATTGTTATTTGATTGCGAAGAGTGCATTTGGGTTAATAGATTAAGTAAGATTGTTATTTGATTGCGAAGAGTGCATTTGGGTTAACAGATTAAGTTTGGTTACGACTCGCGAGACTTAGTTGTTCGATTGCTGTTCCATTCCATTCCAGATTTGTTGTTCAATTCTTTATTTGCTGTTCTATTTTGCTATCTCATTTGCTCCATTTGCTCATTGTGTTTTGGTGAGAGATTGATCCCATGGTCGAGGAGCTCGTGATTCACCTGTTTGCTCCTAATCGTGGTTCATGTTCTTAATTTCCTTTCCACTATTTCCAGTGATAAGGTCACACAACTCTTGACCGATAAGCTCTAGTTTTCTCCAATGTGATTATTTTCAGTAAATTCTGCTGGACAAGCATCCACATTTTGTATTTTCAAACACACTTTGATTACTAGACTCTATTCTGACAAGTGATATTCTCACCTAGATGACACTGAATAACATTTTGTTCCCCTGACGACATATTGACAGGAGGTGGTCGAGGCAAAGAGATCTTTTATAGTTTCACACATATGTGACTACTCATCTTGGTGTGTTTTTCCATTTTATTTTTAGCAAGATATGTGTTTATATATGATATTAACAATTTAGAGGTATCATGGCTATAAGAGTTTGATATAGCTTTTTTAATCTTTCTAAAAAAATAACCTAACGCCTGTAAATATGCAAAATCTCTGTGTCTTTCTTTTAAGGGCTCATTGGTTGGAAGTCCCTATTTTTAAGCTTTTATTCCATTATATGTAGGGTTTAATAAATTTTATTTCCTCTCTTCTTGTGCAGGGGAGACAAGTTCCAATAATGAGGGGTACATGAATCACCACTGCAGTCTCCAATTTAATTTTTGTTATTTACCTTAACTAGCATTTTCAAGTGCTAATTCTCATTTTACGATTTTGGATTTCTATTTAAAATAATGACATAGGATTGCCATTGGTACAACCTCACAAAGACAATTCTTTACTGCTTGATTCTTTTATGCATTCGGGATTTTGTTTTTTTAGTTAAGGGATGGGTTTTCCCTTTGAAGGGATTCGTTTTTTTTTTTTTAAACATCATGAAGCCGAAACATCAGGTCTCATCCTCCAAGGGTATTATAGAATTGAGGGAAATGGTATTGACTATGACTACCTCCGCTAAGAATATGATTAATAAATGTAGCCATTTTCTGAGATATTATGTGCCTTTTGGTTTTTCAATTGGACCTAAACTTGAAGAAATTATTGCTGAAGAATAATTGTACTTATTTTTATGGAAAATATTTACTCATAATGTTTATATTCAATTTTATCATGTTTATTCTGGAAATATGCAATTATTATTGTTATTTAATGAAAAAAAGGAGCGTCAAATTTTGTTTCCTTCCCAGTTGCGCCTTCTTTGCATTTTCTTGGTTCTGGGTTTTCGAGAGTACTGTAAATTTTGATTCTTTCCTATGGATTTACGACACTATATTCTTGTGGCTGAAGATTCTCATATTACCTATTTTACACATTACTTTGTTAGTAAATATTTTTCAAGTTTCCTTTCAAATTTATTTATTAGCTACATAAGTATAAAAATGGTTTGGTTTCATAGCAATTTTTATTCATTTAAACACTAGACCAACCGCCATGGGACTGTACTAAACTGTCATGCTTATAATTTGGCCAGTTTTGGTACTAACTCTTGTGTGGAAGGTAACAAACCCTATAGAAATAAAAAGGGACTCATACATTTCTTGGGTATACACAACACCATAGACATAGGGTTGGCACATGATACATATATTCTTTTCTAAAGGAATATAAAATCTAGTTTTTATTTGTTTTAAAGAAGGAACGTCTACTTCTTGTAGTCATTAGTTTCCCCCTTTGTCTACAATGTAGCTTTTTTAGCAAACAATATTTTATATATTTCATATTAAATTCATTAAAATCTATAATAAAAAAAGGCAAATCATGGTCAATATCTATCGATTATATTCCCCTTCATTTCTTTAAAAGGGTTTGATATATTATTATTATGGAGTTTTCCTCCATAGTCACTATTTCTTTTGCATGTAATCTAACTAACAATGAATTTTTAAAATCATTAGTTATCTACAGGTATTAGGTACTTATCTTGGAGTTTGAAAAATATTAGGCTAAGGTCATTTGACCACCCAACCATAAGCTAAACTCGTTCTCTTATCTGCCCTTGGGACACTAACCCTCAACCCTCTTTAACAATGACTATTCAATTTTTCCTTATTGGAGGAGAAAAGTTCCTTAAAGCTATTTTATTGTTAATTGTTTTACTAGTAAATCTATCCAACTGGTATGGATGCATTCACTACCTTTCTCTCGTGCAGTGAACAACCAAGGATAAACAGACATAAAACAATTCTCTATCATTGTTTCTATTTTTTTTCTTGATGGATATCCTTTGAGTGTATCCTCTATTTTACCTTTATTTTCCCGACATATATCCCATCCAAGAGAGAGAAAACAGAGGTCCTCTTTCCTTTTCATTTTTCACAGTGCATAACTGAATAACTATTTTTCCTTCTTTGGGTTGATGGTTAGTTACTCTTCGAACAACTTAACCACATTTTTTCCTGACTATTACCTTTTCACTAATATTTTTATTTTATTCTTCAAAACATATAACATTTAGCTAACAATACACATTCATCTCACATTTAATATCAAACATTCCAATTAATTACATGATATAAAATTTTCCAAAATTAGGAACTTTCCAAAGCTCGACATTTAACACACCTTATTTATAAATTTTGTAAGTCATAGACTCCGAGGAATTAAATTCCTCTCCCCCTAGAAAATACATCTTCCTCGGTGTTTAACAGTTCCTTTTCCTCTGGAACAGAAATGGAAAATCCTCCCTCATCTTTTCATCTAACTCTTGGTAGCTTGCTTTGGTTCGTAGTGTTTCCATTGTACTTTCACTTAAGGAATAGTCCTCTTTCGTAGCATGACTTCCCTTCTATCCAAAATTTGTCTACGTTCAACCATAAATTATCCTTCTAGTTCAACCTGTATCACTTATCATTTAACCACGTAATTAGGATTTGGCATATATTATATTTATTAATGAAACACAAAACACATTATGTTCCCTAATTTGAGTAGGAAATGCTAAATGATATGCTACTAGGTGCACCCAGCCCAAGATTTCGAATGGTATGCAATATCACGGAGCTAGCTTCACACAACTTCTTAATTTTAGGGAACTTGTCCTTGGTTTCACTTTTAGGTACACCTGTGCCCATACTTGGAATTACCTGGGGGTTCTTTTTTCATCAAAATAACTTTTTTACCGATCCTGAGCCTGTTTCATATTTTTTCCGAGTTTCCTAACCATCTATTTAAGGTCTTGAAGTATGTTAGGCTCTAACACAAGGTTGTCCTCGAGTCGGTCCCAACTCAGTAGTACCTGGAATCTTCTTCCATAAAGTGCTTCAAAAGGGATCATATTTAGTAATGTCTAGTAACCGTTATTTTACGTTAACTCCACTAAATGGATGTAGTCTTCCCATTTCGTCAGTTGATTCATGCAATACATGAGAAACATGTATTATAAAAATTTGTTCAATTTCTTAGTTTGGTCATT
Source organism: Pinus albicaulis (assembly GCA_034641835.2). Classification (NCBI taxonomy): domain Eukaryota; kingdom Viridiplantae; phylum Streptophyta; class Pinopsida; order Pinales; family Pinaceae; genus Pinus; species Pinus albicaulis. The sequence continues at coordinate 458,963,072 of CM076569.1, read as the reverse complement.
CGTTTGGGGGTCATACATGGTTCTAAAGTTTAACTAAGTTCCAAATATTTTAAATGATGCCCTCCAAAATATGGAGGTGAACTTTGGATCCCTGTTTGAGATAACCACCTTAGGGACACCATGTAGCCTAAAAGTTTCCCTCATAAATACATTTGATACTTGAAAAACCTTGAAGTTGGATTGTATTGGTACAAAATGTGTTACTTTCATCAACTTATGTAATACTACCATGATGGCATCATGTTTCTTTTGATTTAGAGGAAATCTGGTAATAAAATAAAAGGTTATTACTTCCCACCTCCACTGAGGTATAGGTAGGGGATTCAGCAATCTAGAAAAGTGTTTATGTTCAAACTTGAATAGTTGACACTCCTAACACCTAGCCATGTATTATGCCACAAATTTTTTTATCCCTGTCCAAAATAATTCCTTTCTTAAGGAGGTGATCATTTTCTGATAACTTGGATGGTCTGCATATGGTTTTCGATGGTATTCATCAAAGACAACCTGCTTGATTTCCTCTTTATTAGGTATATATGATTTCCCTTTATAACTCAACAACCCTTTGTAATTAATTGTATATCTAGACCACTTCCCTTGACATGTTCCTCTTTTTAGCTCTTCATATATAAGTTTATACTTTTGGCTTGTATCAATTTTGTTTTCAATTAAGCACCACAAATCTATTTCACTTTTTCTTACAACAATTTCATTTACTTGTCTACTCAGGGCATCTCTTACTCTATTCTCTTTACATTTATATGTTTAATTTCAAAATCGTACTCGCTTATAACATTCATCCACTTAGCTTGTCTAGAATTTAGATCTGGTTAGCTGAAGAAATACTTGAGGCTCACATGGTTTGTAGCCAAGTCAAACTTCCTACCAATTAAGTAATTCCTCCACATCTTGATGGTGTTAATCACTACTACCACCTCCAAGTCATAAAATAAATAATTATTTTATTTTTTTTTTATTTTTTGTGACTCGTAGGCTACAAATGGCCATATTGCATCAAAACTCCTCCTAATCCTTCTAGGAAAGCATATGTACAGACCTCAAAATATTTCTGTAAATCAATTGTTTTTAATACTGGTGTCATAGTAAGCAACTATTTCAGTTTATCAAATATTTCTTGACATTAAGGAGTCCATATTAACTTCCCCCCCTTCTTCTGGAGAGATGTTATGGGGTGGGATAGCTTAGAGAATAATTTTATAAATCGACGATAATAGTAGGATAATCCAATGAAGGACCTAATATTTTCCACGTCTTTAGGGGCTGGCCACTCTAATATAGATTTTATCTTCTATGGATCCACTGAGATCCCCTCCTTGGAGATTATATGGCCCAAATATTGTACTTTGTTGATATAATTAACACTTTGAGAATTTTACATACAACTGGCTCTCTTGTAGAGTTTTGAGTACTATTTCCAAATGTTGTTTGTGCTCTTCCATTTTCTTTGAGTAAATCAATATGTCATCAATGAAAAGTAACAAAAAATTATCTAGGAGCTTACTAAAGACACCATTTATTATCCACATAAATACAGTCAGTGCATTGGTCAAACTAAAAGGAAAAATAATGAACTCATTATGACCATATCGAGATCTAAAAGTTGTTTTATGTATATCTTTTTCTTGGATCCTCAGTAAATGTTACCCCAATCTAAGATATATAATGCAAAACACATATTCTCCTTTTATTTGGTCAAAAACATCATCAATTCTGGGAAAAGGGTATTTATTTTTCACAGTTAATTTATTTAATTGTCTATAATCAATACAAAGTTAGATATTTATGTCCTTCATTTTAATGAATAGAATCGATGTTCCCCATGGGGACACACTGGGTCTGATATACCCTTTTTCCAATAATTCATGTAACTAGATCTTCAATTTCATTAATTAATTTATTGCCATTCTATAAGGAGATTAGAAACTAGAGTAGCTCCGGGCACCAATTCTATAGAAAAATCTATATCCCTTTTCAATGGTAGCCCTGGAATTTCTTTTGGGAATACATCTAAGAAATTGTTTGCCACCTATATTCCTTCTAGTCCCATTGTTTTATCCTTAGTGGGGTATTCTATTTTAACAACAAAGAGTTTTCAGCCCCTCCTGGCCACCTTCCTCAGCTGTAGAGATGATATCTGTTTTAACAATCCTTGATTACGATTGTAACCCTTCTTGTTGCTTTGGTGTTAATTTTAACCTGCCATGGGGTATTAAATTTTGTAGATACTAACTTACAATATTCAGGCTAATATAACTTAAACTAGCATATGCATTAATTAACATTGTAACAGCTTGGTCATGAATTTTACCATTAACCTCTATCATGGTGGACTGGTGATCCGCTTGATGATATTCTAACATAATACTAATTTGTGGAATATTTTTGGCTACATCACTCACATTAGAGGATTATTGCATGTTCTAAAGGTTTTTTACATATATTTTGCTGTAGGGGGAATTTATTAATAAGTGGGTTCCTCCACATCCCCAACACTTTAGAGGCTCTTTATCCTTTCCATTTTCTTTTTTATTGTTTTCTGTATGCTTTGACCCTGTTCATGTTTGGCCTGAGTTTTCTGTGGGTGTCAATTTTTCTTATGAAAATTTTTAATATATCCTCCTTTATTGTTCTAATTTTTCAAGCCATTCCTTATCCCCTTACTCATTTGCTAGACACAGTCCTTCATCTTATTATTCTAGGATTTTTAATTCTCGTTCCTCTTATTGGTTTTCTGGTAGCAAATTTTTTCTCCGCAAATAACTTTATCCATAGTATTATTATTATCGTACTCTATTCACTCTTTAAAGGAGGGTGGAAACTAACTTATGAATCATTGAATTTTCACCTTTTCTTCCTTAATATAAGTAACATATCATAGAAAGTATGTAAATTTTGTTATTAATTCATCCATCGTCATTTTCCCCAACCTTAGATCATGAAATTATTTAGCATGATCATAAAATTTGTGTTTTGTCAAGTATTTACCCTTAGAAATTTGTTGGAATTCCTCCCACTAGACCTCTTTTCCCTCCATGTTATGCATTGTATGGATTTCCTCCCACCATAAAGATGCTTTTTCTTGTAGCTGATAAGTAGACAATTTAGCTTTAAGTTCTAGTGTGTAATAAAATACTTGGAAATAACGATTTATATTAAGTAGCCAAACCTCCACTGCCTCCTTTGTCTCTCCATCATATGTCGTGGGACAAATTTTCTGAAATTCACCATGTAGCTCCCCCTTTGGTTTATTTTCCAGCTAAACATAGCATCAGACTGGATATGCTCGCCATATTCAGCCAATATTTTCCTATTGTTGATCTCCTCTTCCATGTTTCTTCTTCTAAAAAATTCATCCCTAATCCCTACATCTCCAGTTCCCTTTATTGTATTATAGTGAAGCCTATTTGATAGGTTCCTTATCACTTATTCGTGGTCTGCGTTGGTCTTTTGCAATATCTCGAGATCTACCCAAAGCTTGACCACCTCATTACGAAGTTCCCTCATCATCTCCATCATCTCCCTTGTAGGGAGTTGAGCATATTGTCCCAAGTGTACACATATTTCCTCTTCTCTAATAAGATTTCCCTCGGGATGTTAATTGATGTTAAATAATTTCTCTAAATTTCTTCCTATGTGTAATAAGTAAGAGATAAAAATTAGCCGCAATTAAATTCATGATTGGCCAAGATATCCAATTTTGAAACCCTTGCTCTGATGCCATTCTTTTGTCTCTTCCTCCACACCCCAATAAACTCAATAAATAAATATATATCCTCTCATGTAATATCTAGAATGAAAAATATACTTATGAATGTTCAAAATATTTTGCACCAGCTTAAACATTAGGGGAATTTTGATGTCTAAAATGGGCTTCATAAGGAAATTATAAAATTATAATAGTGGAAATAATAAAATAATATCATATTACATCATCAAATTTTATAGGGAAAAAAGAAAAAACTACTTTTTCAACTCATATTTTCAACTTATCTCCCTATGGGTTTACTCAAATTTCGAGAGAGAACATTAGTTAGATACATGATTTGATTCCTCATCCAAGGAGTATCCATGCTGCATACTTTCGATGGACCCTGCTACACAAAAAATGAAAAATACACAAAAATGTGATTGCAATCATGTTTTTTCATGTATTTCTCATTTTTTGTGTAGGAGGATCCATCTAATGTATGAAACATGGGTACTCCTTGGACGAGGAATTAAATTTTTCATCCAACGAGTACTCCTGCTCAAAATTTGAGTAAAACCTTAGGGATATGAGTTGAAAATATAAGTTGAAAAAGTACTTACCTTCCCTAACATAAAATTCAAACATATTTATGTGGCACTATATTGTTTTTTTTCCTCTAATTAACAGGTAATTATACCGCTCTTTCCATCCTAGGATAACACTATTCAATCTACCACTATTGTTAGTGGGATCTTGACATGGTACATTGAAATTTTATTTTATACAATTGTTATTTGATTATTGATGTTTGTCTCATATATAGTTTATTTATACTACTTGAAATTATTGGTTGGATTATATGAACTCTTGATACCATGGTGGGGTGATTAATATACAAAGTCTTTTATGTAATGGTTTTCAAACTGTTTGGAATTTAGGTGAGCTATCAAGCTCTTGGCGTGAATCACCAAGAGATGGGATTCCTCGGGTGATCTAAATCTCTCATTTTTTGTCTCTTGAATCTAATGGTAGCCATTTATTTACGTTGCTTTCTGTTGTTATATTGAAGAGATTAGGGTTTCTCACTTGTAAATTTTGTGTTGTCTGTTGTTGCAGCCCTTTAGCTTCATGACTATCTCTAACCTTGATCCATTTTCGTCCTACCACAATGGTATTACCTCTCCTTGGTGCTTTTTTCCTATCAAAACTTAGCACAAAAAGCTGGGTAGTGACCATAAAACATAGTCATCTCATGGTGATGATGTAAGTAAGGTTCTCTGCTTTTTCTTCTTTCTAAGAAAAAACCCTAGCACCTGTAAATGTGCAAAGTCTCAGTGCTTTTTTTTTAATGGTTCACTAGTTGGCACTGCCTCTTTTTAATATTTTATTCGATACTTTGCAGGATTTAACACATTTTCTTTCCTCCCTTCTTATGCAGGGTAGACAAGTTCCGAGAACGAGGGGTACATGACTCACCACTACAACCTCCGAGTTAATTTTAGTTATTTACCTGAAAACGAATTTCCAAGTGCCAATTCTTGCTTTACTGTTTTGGTATTTTCTTTAAAAACATGGTGTAGTCACCCCACTACTATGGTATCACACATAAAATTCTTGACTGCTTGATTCTTCTAGGTATTCAGGTTGTGATTTTTTTTTTTAAGTTAAGGGAGGGTTTTTCCTCTTAAATGGATTCCAGTGTTTAAAAAAAAAACCCGCATGAAGTTAATACCCCAAGTGTTGACCTCCAAGGTTATTTGAGCACTAAGGGTAATGGTCCTGACTATGGATACCTCCGCTCAAAATATTCTTGCTAAGTGCAGCCATTTTCACTAAAGAATAATTGTACTTATTTTTATGGGAAATATTTAATTAAAACACACATATTCAGTTTTATTATGTTTCTTCTAGAAATATATAGGTTTTATTTTTATTTAATGAAAATAATGGAGCTTCAAATTTTGTTTTCTTCCCATCTAGGTCTACTCTGTATTTTCTCGATTCTGGGTTATTTGAGAGTAATGCAAATTTTGATTCTTTATTAGGGATTTATGACACTATATTCTTGTGGTTGAAGGTTCTCAGACTACCTATTCTATGCATTTCTTTGTTAGTAAATATTTTTCATGTTTCCGTTTCTACATTTATTTATTTTCTATAGAGGTATCAAAATGGTTTGGTTTTGTGGCTATTTTAATTCATTTAAACACTAGAACAACCTCCATGGGATTATTCTAAATCGTCGTGATCACGCTTCGGCTAGTTTCATTACTAACCTCTATGCGAAAGGTAACAAAGCCTACAGAAAGAAAAAGGGAGTGACACATTTATTGAGTAGACATAACACCACAACCACAAGGTTGGAACATGATACATATATTATTTTCTTAAGAAAAACAATATTTAGTTTTTATTTGTTTTAAAGAAGGCACACCTACTTCCTGTAGCTTTCAGTTTCCCCCTTTGTCGACAATGTAGCTTTTTTACCTCCACTGCAGACAATATTCAATATATTGCATACTAAATTCATTAAAATCTATCAAAAAATACAACATGGTCTATATTTACAAATTGTATTCCCCTTCATTTCTCTAAAAGGTTCTGAGATATTATCATTATGGAGTTTCCCCTCCATAGTCACTATTTTTTTTCATGTAATCTAACTAACAATGAATTCATAAAATTATTATTTATTTACAGGTATTATGTACTTATCTTGGAGTTTGAAAAAAATTATGCTAAGGTCATTCGACCACCCTACCATAAGCTAAAATCCTTCTGTTAGCTTCACCCAAGCCACCACCCCTCATCCCTATTTAACAATGATTATTTTGTTTTTCCTTCTTGCAATAGACAAGTTCCCAAATACTAGTGTCTCAGAAATTGTTTTACCAGTATCTATCTCCAATAGGTATGGATGCATTCATTTCCGTTCTCTCCTGCAGTGAACAACCCAAGATAACTAGACAAACAACATTTCTCTCCCGCTATTCCTATTTTTTTTTTCCTTTTTGTTCTTTCTGGAACTCCTTTCAGTGTATCCTCAATTTTCTATTTATTTTCCCAATATATAGCTCCAACCAAGAGATAGGAAAGAGAGACCCTCTTTCCTTTTCCTTTTTCCGTGCCTAACTGAATAAGTATTTTTCCTTCTTTGGGTGGATGGTTAGTTACTCTTTGAACAAATTAAGATTTTTTTTTCCTAATTATTACATTTTCACTAATATTTTTATTTTATTATTAAAGACATATAACATTTAGTTAACAATACACATTCATCTCACATTTAACATCAAGCATTATAGTTAATTACATGATATAAAAGCTTCCAAAATTAAAAACTATCCAAAACTCAACATTTAACACATCTTAGTTATAAAGTTTGTAAGTCACATACTTAGATGCATTAAATTGAAGCTAGCCTTCATGTAAGTAATTTTTAATGGGAGTAATAGAGGAAGATAGTCCTTAGAATTATCACATGGAAAGAACAACGATAGTGCAAGTTATCATTAATGCAAGTAATATATTGTCACAGGAAGAAGTCCTCTTCTAGATTTTTTCGTAACAAATCAATACTCTTATGTGTTATTACAATGCCTTTATATTCTACAGTGCTCATTAGGTAGTCGTTTAACAATGAAAATACAATCTTGCATTTTTCTTATGCCTAGTGGCACACCATTTCAGCCAGAAATGGAACATACAAACATGTATTATCCTCGTGGACTATGAATCTCCAACTAATTGTAGATAGTTGCAACCAGACATCACTTGTGATTATCACCCCCGATTTGGATTCCAGAGCTTGAGGATGAGTGCTTAAGGGATCAAATTGGATTTCTTAGCTGAAATAGGGACTCCAAAGGACCATCCATCTCCATCCACTAGCTCCTTCATACAATCAATGTCTAACTGGGAATGTAGAGGTTCACCACCTCCACCCGCATCGACTTCTTACGGTCAATATATCATAGGGGAATCCAGAGGCTGAGCTCCACCCAGAACCAAATGAGGGAATACAGAGGTTTATCACCTCCACCCTCAACAAATTGTTGCACATAGTGGTTCACCTAATCCTAGGAATCCATAACCCATTGTATGAACCTAAAAACAAGTAGTGGGAGATAAAGAACTATCCTTATAAGGAATCCAAGGAATAAGTTTCCACTGAAGTTTTTAAGGTAATCAAAATAAATCCATCTCGACCCTCCAATATTAAAAGGAATATGGAGACTACCTTCATCACCTATAAGATGTTCTTTCACTTCTCAATGCTCACGCATTTTAGTTTATAATCAAAATACATGAAATATTTACAATTTTTTGTAAGAGGGGAATTTTCCAAAAGGGGGTATCAAAAACCCCTCCCCCTTGGAGGAAAATCATTCTCGGTGTTCTAATATTGAAAATAATCCAAAAAATTATTAGTACCAACATAAATCATTGTGAGATTTATACTGCAACTCACTTACACTCACATTTTATATATACACAATTTTCTTACTCAACAACTAAATTGACATTAAATTTTTATCTTGTATCAACCACTTTATGTGGCTCCTTGTAATATTCTTAGTGATTTTGTTGTGCACTCTTATATCTTAAATTTTTTTCTTGTTTCTCCTGCAGTCATCTCCATTCACCCAACCTAGGTGTTTCCCATGCTTTCCTTTAACATGGAATACAATCTCTCATGAGATTAATCATAAAGGAATTGTAATGTTTTAAACTATACTTCTTTTCATGTCCATCAATCCATCAAGGGAGTACATAGGTGTCCCAATTTGTGACTACATAAATTTTGACATATAACACTTCCAGTGGATCTTGTCATCCAATGAAAAGTGACCACATCTTCCCATGTCCTCTGGTTGGTTAATGCAATTTCAACGGTCCATTTATGCTTGTGTTCTCTAGTTTAGTTTCTTAACAACATAGGTAAAATTCATTTTTTTTTCCTCCCTTGGAAAACCTCCCAAGAAATTATGGCTTTCGGAATACCTTCTTGCATTCATAAGTGTTACAAAATCAGTCCATTAAAGAAATAAATCCCATAACTCAACGATTTTCCCAAATAGTCCAATTCCTCTTGCACCAAGTAAACTGAACATCTCAAGCAAGTAACCACCCAACCTTTGGAATTTGTCCTATAACTCAACCCATAATGCTTATATGAAAAATATTTATATTTCAAAGTGAGATTAAGAAATTGGGGCTATCACAAACCTATTGGATTTTTGTAACCAATTTTTAGTTTTCAATGTTCTAAAAATTTAGCAACAAAATCAACCACTACTTTCTTCAAATTTAGCCAAAAAAATAACTTTTTAATGGTTGTGAGTGTCTTTCGTATCTGGTCTAGCATGAGTATGGATTTTCATGGAACTCTCTCATGATGAGAATCTTCAAATACTTAGTATTTGGTACATAGATTCTATTGTTAAATTTGATTATACCATCATCTTTGAGATGATACTCTTCATGATCACCAACTTGTTGCAATTTTCCCCTTAATTGTTGATACTTTTGATCATGTTGTCATGTATTATTCACCCTTTCCACCAGGTCCACTTCATATAATATTATGGATACCACTTGATTCAACTGAATCCTTTTCCTAAATGTGTTAACAAATTTGTTCTCCTTACACTTTATATATCTAATTTCAATATGAGCTTAGCTTATGTAATGATCAATGAAGCAAGAGAAGATTACTCAGTGAAGGAAATGTGAGTTATATTAAGAAACCAATGAGATTAATGCAATGAAAAATTAAAATTAGATCAAGTAGATAATAAAAATACTCAATGAAACAAAATCAAATTAGTATAAATCAATAAAGAGTGGTTACAAATACTTGTAAAATGAACTGGAAATTAGATCTACAAATTAGATGATGCAATGAGTAAGGAAAATAAACTAAGATAAAATGAAAAATGAAAATGTTAGCCACCAACATCAAAGAGATCCTCCTTCCAACTGAGGAGGTGGGATATTTAGGGGAAAAATCCCAAGCTCCCTTAAGAAATTTTTTATTTATTTATTATATTTACAAGTGAAACCCTCTTGTAAATAAATGAGGGTTTTGGATCTTGAAGATGGCTTAAAAAATGGAGCTTCAAGAGAAAATACCCTTCCTTAAGATATCAAAAATTCAAATCAGAAATATTTATAATGATTATGGCCAAATTTACAAAGGAAGATCTCCCCCGGTAGGAAATTCATTTTCCTCCAGAATATTTTCTCTAGAAGATATGGGCGTCCAAACTTAAAGAATAAATTATGCACATAATAGAGGGAAACACTCTCTTTTTTCTACATACCAAGAATTTAAAGGCTTCAAAAGTGTAGACATGCTGGATTCCTCTAGCCTCCTTCAAAAAATTCCTTCAAATCGATCTTAAAACCCTATCCATCTAGCCTCTTCAAAACTTTATGCAGTAAAGAGAATGGAAAAGTGTTTTGATCCATGAATAAGGGAATGCTATTCTTCAAGAAAATGGTTGATCACTTGATTTTAAAGCCTTCTTGTAGGATTCCCTAAAGATTTCTTCCCCCAAAACCCCTTCTAGAGCCTAAAAAAAGGACTGTGCAAGCTGAGAGAGAGAGAGAGAGAGAGAGAGAGAGAGAGAGAGAGAGAGAGAGAGAGAGAGAGAGAGAGAGAGATGAGGTCTGAATCAACAAAAAACTAGATCTGAAAATCTGAATCAACAAAAAACTAGATCTGAAAATAAATGAAAAATATATACATAAAAATACAATGGTTATCCATAAGAGTATGATGACACCTCCCCTGTTCAGAAATATAGAAAGGAAAATACATTTAAATAATCTATAGATAGCTAGATTTAACTAATAAAAGCACATAGAATAAATATAAATGAAGTTAAAATTACTAATATTTCCTAGATATGGTAGATAAACTCCCTCTTCAAAAGAAATCACTTGATAATCCCTTGAGGAAAATCGATATGAGTTCTTCAACCTTTATTTTCTTGAGAGTTGGTTGGTTCAACAAAAAATTTCCCCAAACATTCAAGATATGATTCATAAAATTATAGATCTCTGCAAACATCAAAATATTTTCCTAGATCCACAAGGGATTGGACTACAGACTGAAGAATAAGACTAGGTGCTCAACCAAAAACCCACTAGCACTCCTAGATCTAGAATGGTTCTCCAATCCAAAATATTACACAAGATACATTGTATAAATTAATCCAAAAAATGGCAAATTAAACTACCAAATTATGGATCATATAGTGTATAGAATTAATAATAAATAAATCTGAAAAATATTACTATAAACAGAGGAAGAATAACACCACAATAATATGCCCCCAAAGAATTTCTTTATTGCTTAGAAATATATTCAGTACAAAATGCAACAAAGCTCAACTCGCCAAGAATATTTATTTTTCCATTATACAATGAGGAGATATACAACTTAATTTATAAAAAAACTATGGGAGAGGATCCCTATCCAAGTGAAAATGTTTTGGTCCCTTGAGGAAATGGCTAGCTCCAAGCCCAAAAAATCATTACCCTTGATGATCCTTCACAAATTTCCTTGAGGGATCACCATTTGGACTAGAGGTTTGGTTGGGTGGAGTGATAAATTAATTTTGGAGTGCTAAGTGAACCTTTCCAAATATTCTCTTTATTTTTCCTCGAAAAAATCTCATTCAAATAAATCAACTTGGACCATCTCCTCAGATTTTTTAATTTTTCTGGGACATAATTTATCTTTTCCCTTGGACCATAAAATTTTTTCTTGGGCCATATTCCTTGGAAAACGAAATTCCCATCACTTTTTGACTTTGTTTCACTTCTTGGAAAATTCCAAAAATTACTTTCTAAATACTTGCTAGTTTTTGCGAAAAAATAAAAAATATGTGTTTTGAGTGGTAAATACACATTTTCCACCCAAATATAAATTTAATGTTTATAGGTCTAATTCTAATTATTCATACCCACTAAAACTTCTATAGCCAACAATTATTACATTTTACATCAAATAATTAGTAAAAATCCTGACGAGTGGGAAAATTTTAACAATTAAAACTGGCACTTAGACTCAACAAAATTATACAAAACTTTAGAGATCATATATTATAATAATATAAATTGCCTTTAGACTATATGTATCACCAAAGAATCTAAAATCAAGTCACACACTAGGTTTGGGGTATATTTGGGAGAAGAACTCAACTGATTATAAGCGTTGAAAAACACAAATAATGATCTAAGGAAAAAAAACTCCCTAGTGTGAAATCACTTGCTAGTATATCCCAAAGCTACCTAGGCCTTTTACATGGATTTTTTTCATCATACTAGAATCATTTTAAAAATATCCTCATAGGATTGTGGAATCTGAACACAGACTAATGAGAAAAACGTTATGAAATTCTAGAATTATGACATGAGTTGATTGTGTAGGAATTATTCAAGTGTACTTTGATAATGGAACCTTTGAAAAGTATTCAAGTACAACTTTAATGTTCAACATGTGCCACATGGAATTTTATTGATATAGCACAAGCTGAGTATTTAACTTTGGATGGCCATATCTTTGGATTTTGGAGTCAGATCATAGCAATATTTATATCATTGGAATCATCTAAATGAGATGAATGCATTGGTATCATCCATTTCAAGTTTCAAAAGGGAAAAAAAGGAGAAAATGTAGGCCCCATTTCCATAAGTTGACATTAGTTATTGGGTCATCTTAGTAACTACCTCTTACTAAGCTTAGTTTGGGTTGGGGATAATAGGGGTATATTACATCCCAAATATGGGTTTTTTCTTGCCCCGCAAACTATTCCTTTTTCCTTCTTCATATTGATATTATAAAGTTTTATTAAAACGACATAAATTTTATTTGTGCATTGTCAGCTAATCCATTCCAACCAATAAGGAATATGACCCCAATGGAAACACATTGAATGCTCCCTGAGTGGGAAATGCATTAATCTAAAATGGGAATTCTTTATGAACTTCAATAAGCCTTCTCGTATCTCTTGTAGCTAGCTATACCAACCATGAGCCGATATTTTCTTCTTTGTTTTTTCTATGAGGCACAAGATTCAAAAAATTGCGGATAAATATAGTTGTGGTAAGAAAAAAATCAATCTGAATTTAAATAGAGTAGTTGGAAAGTATACCTTCCATTTCCACTACAAAAGCTTGGTTTTTTGCTTATTGCTTTTCCATAACTGCATAAATTTTGGGCATGCTTCTAGCTATGTCATTAAATATTGTAGCCTCTTAAACATTATAAACACTTTTGTTATCATACTACCTATAAAGTCCGACCTTGTATTAGGTTCCCCTCTTCACACCCCCAACATTTTAATGGTCCTTTATCTAGCTCTTTTTCCTTTTCTTTTGTTGGCTTGATTGGATCATCAACACTTTGAGTAGGATAATTTTGCTAATATTCACTCCTTATTCGAACATTGGAGTTAACATATTTCCATATTTTTCATAGTGTGATTACTTGCATCTTTTTTTCATGAATCTATATTTAATTTTCATCTTCCATGATGTATGGCATTCCAACTTGGGATGTAATTGGTGACAAAAATATTTATCTTTCAAAATAATAGTGTTCTTGCTTCATCAAAGTAAATACGATATTCACATGATTGTGGTAGCCGAATAAGAAATACCTTCCCATATTTTATATATGGCACATATCTTTGCATTTTTATGAATCTATTTGTGTATGCATCCATAGTGAGTTTCCCCAATCTATGCTCATGAAATTATATGATCATTTTTTATAGGTATTTTTCCCTAAAAGATATCTCAGATTTTCTCCATGTCACCTTCGTTTCCAAAATTATATTAACATTATTGAGATCATCCGACCATATATCAACCTTTCCCTTCAAGTTGAATATGGCCACATTGGCCTTTAGATTTTTAGATTAATTGTGTACCTTGACGTACTTATTAAATCCCAAACATTCATGATTTAGCTTTTTTCATTTTTCCTATCCTGACCAATAAAAGTAGGAGAATTTTTCTTTATGAATTCCTTCAGAATGGAACTCTTTATAGGCCCTTTCTTCTTCTTCTTGTGAAACTCTTATCTAGTTGTTGTGCTCAGAAATTTATCTAAACTATTTGTTTCCTTAGTAGAGATATCCTTAATGGAAATATTTCTCTTGAAATACTTGTTGCTTTTCTTTAAAAAAATTCCTACATTCTTGGTTGTTGGCCTACATTTATAAATTTTTAATGGGCTAATAACCTTATTTAAATGATTCTTTTCCACATTACTAGCAGTTGATCCATGCTACAAAAAGGTCCATAAATATGATAGGATTTATAACAGTACTACATATATTCTAGTTTGGCACTCCTAGGCCTTAATAGTCATTTCATTATCTTTCTCATAGATTTGAAGTTTATCCCTAATCATTCTCATTGTTTCCACCCAATCAAGGGGGTATCAACTACTTTCTCCCATATGACTCATCTTCCATGTTGTGTGAATATTTCTCCAAGTTGTACTACATGATTCTATGAAATACTACATGAATACTCCTTCCTTATTTACTGCTATATGTGTCTTCTTATATGTTAAAACAATACACCAATGGCAATAAAATTAATAAAATAAATAAGATTTAGCATAGCTTATTTACTTGGCCATACATGCAGTAGTCTATACTTCCATGGATTTAATGTTATATTTTAACTGTAAGTCACAAATATTTATTAATATTTTAATTAGTAACAAATTTCAAAACAATTTAAAATTTATATTTAACAATTCATTATAGCAAACCTTTGTTTATTATAAAATAAAAAATCCTGTTAATAAGACCAAAATCACACACTCTCTCTCATGATCCCATTCAACCTGAGTGTTAAACCGTATCTTTGATACAAATATTGTATGAGAGCTCCAAATTCATCTTTATTGTGTGTATGTGGCCCTCTAGGCCTAATGTTTAAACCACTTCTCTAATACCACTCTGTAGCACACAATCAACCTCCTCAAGAACTTTTTAGTGGAATTGGGTGTCTAGACCCAATCTCCAATATTGCTTTATGAAGATAGGGATATCAAAATTTCACCTCCTTTAACCACCATATAAATGTTTTTTTGAGAACATAGCCATCTTCAACTCATTGAGAGCTTTCCAAAAATATAAATTTCATCCAAATTCAAGCCACACACATAAATTTATTCACATTTGAATATTTTCTATTTGAAGCACCACATCAGCATTTGTACCATTTCCACAAGGTAGAGATGTGGCATTCCTTTCCCTTTGGGTCACCATGGTACAATGATATGTCAACAACACTTGGTTATGAGGCAATAATAATTTCCCACAGTTCACCATTGCATTGGGCCATGCCTCAACTAGCCACGTTAACAACCCCTACCATCTTAATTTGATATTTTCAGTAGCTCCCAATTATAAGATCTTCCAGGTTTCTTATTTTTTGGATCATCAATCGATATAAATATACAAGTTTTTAGATCTATCTAATGCTCAAATTTCTAAATTGATTATGATACTCAAACCTTTCAATATTCTTGACTCATTCAAGTCTATTTGAAATCAAGCCTTATGCCTATTTACCCACATCAAACCTATAGATATTCAAATTTTTGTATTTCTAATGTTTGAATTCATTCAAATATAGAAAAAATCGAAAGTCCCAATATTATAAAAATCTATATTTTTTTATCCCCAGATTGCACATCATTCCTACCACATATCATTGCATCATCCATATTCATTAGCACATTTTTCCACATTGGCACACCATGTGGAATACCTAATCAACATATCACATCACCTAGACTCATCTTTCATGTGATATTATTGGGACACATTATCATGCCACGTTGTCACTACACATACACCCGTAGGGTCTAGGAGTGCTTGCATGAGCTCCACATAGCTTCAACATGAAATGATTTGATGACATCTAGATATAGGTCTTTTTAAACTATCCTTTAATAAGAAGTTATAAATTCTTGGATATTCATATATATGGCTATTTGAAACAACTAAATTTTCCCAGATCCATCATAATTGTGATGTTATGGTTCCACTAGCTTTAGGGTTCCATCTCTATGAATTTCGCTATTTGAGTTATCTGAAATTTGGGAGTTTTGTTAGGGTGGAATAATAAAGTTTTTAGAATTCCTAGATATTAGGATTATTTGGATATTCTGAAAATATTCAACTCCTAGTGATGCATAGGTATCGATTATCTAAATGTCTGAATATATGGAATATCCTAAACTCTTCCATAGTGTTGGATCCTAACTTATATATTTTACTATCCAATGATAATGGGTATTGCTAGTACATATGACTATTGCTTTAATTTAATCACATCAATCCCCAAATATATGAGTTATATGCTTCCTATAAAGTTTCTCGACTTGCTCCAGGGATTGAAAGGGATTGTGATTGAACATAAAATTTCCTAGGAGGATTTTAAAGGTACATAAACCATATATAGACTAAAAAAGATTCTAAAATATTCACTTGGAACTGAGCTACTTCTAAAAGAAGTAAAAAAGAGGGGCAATGGACAAATACACAACTTCTCTCAAACATGTGAGATTACACTCACTCTTGTGGGACTTTAAAATTACCCTTCATACTCCAACCCTAAAAAACAATGAGGCCAATTCAAGGGCTTATCTCTTAGAGGAAACAAGGTCACCAACCAAGAGAAAACCTCCAAGTATTATCATAACCAAAAAATGACACATAACATTCATTTGATCCCACAATGGACATGACAGACACCATACACACTAATATAATACATAGAGAGCTCAACTTTTCTTATACATTATGCTTCATAGAACCAAACATCTTACATCTATCATAGTTAACATAATTCAATAATACCAATGTCAACGAAGTACATTAATAAAATAAAATATATCTAATAACCAAACAGAACTAAACATTTACCACATCATTAACATAAGCATACTTAGTAACCCAGCGTAGTGACTTTCATGAAACTATAAAAAATAATATCATTCCATTAAAAGGGGGGTTATTTACACTTATCTATGTCACTTATGCTTTTCTGGAAATTGAATAATGGAAGGCACTATACACCTAGCCATAGGCTTAGTTACATTATAATTGGCCACCCTCGAGCTAGAGGTGATGGCTTAACAATAATATTAAATAAAGGATTAATGGGGTTCAAATCAAGGTAGAAAACATGAAATTAACTCTCCTTCTGATGCAGTAGCATCATAATCAATAAATTCATTTTGACCATGATGGTAAAAAATTCATTTACCACACGAAGTGTGTTTCATAAATTTATTTTAATTGTTTGAAATAGTTAGGAAAATCACTGTTTAGTTAGAATTATTTTTTACTTGCATAGAATATAAATTTGTTGTAGTTAATTCCAAGAGATATTGTAACCATTTTATTATTTGGATACTTTTCTATATTTAGGAATTAGATCCACAATTAGTGAATCTGAACTAATTTCCATTTGTATTAAAAGAAGATACTATATCTTAGAGGAGGGGTTTATATGGTTGAACTAGAGAGTGTGAGTGTGGAATTGTGTGGTTGTCAATGTATTCTAGATGAAATACATTGAACCGATATTAGAGATTTTTCCTTTGCTTAATTCAATTTTTCTTCCAATGTTATGATATATCTATTTTTCCATACCTTTGATTAAGTTGCAGATACATACACAATAGGGGCATTGCATACTTAAATTCGCTTTAAGCTCAGTTTATATCAATGAGGGCCATCACATTTTTAGTATAGTTGGACTCCCATTGCACTACATTGAACGTTGTATTGAATTTAACTGTAAAAGTTACACAAAAAAATTATAAAGTTCACAGTAATTTTCCTTTATTTTTCAAGCAGTGGCATGAAGTTAAAATATAGTCAACATTTAGTCGTCGAGATGAAATTTATTTTTGATAATTTGAGTCTGACCCCTGAATATGGCCCATTTGGAGTTTTTCACAACACTTTACATTATAAATTATATCAGAAACATTGATTTTTTTAAGTTGCATAATTTATTACAACAATTAGAAGTGCATTTCAATGTTCATAACATACATTAAGAGTATAATATTTCATTTGACCAACTAGAAATAAAATTCCAGCCATTGACCTAGTGGGAAATCCACATGAAGACAATTATTCTCGACCCTAATCCATCAATAGCATTAGGGGGATTTTGAGGTCTAAAATGGGCCTCCTAAGAAAAATTTACAACCAAAATAAACTTTATAAGAACCAATAGGATTCAAGATGATGATTTCAACCACAGGGGATGATTCACCATTTTTGGATTAAAAAAGTAAAAAAAAATAATAAAATAATAAAATAATAAAACTAGTTTTTCAACTCATATTTTCCGTTTATCTCCCTATGGGTTTACTCAAATTCTGAGTGGAAAGACTCATTGGATGCAGAATTGGATTCCTCATCCAAGGAGTACCCATGTTGCATGCTTTTGATGGATCTTACTATACTAAAAATTAGAAATACATGAAAAATGTGATGACAATCACATTTTTCATGTATTTCTCATTTTTTGTGTAGCTCTTATTTTATTATTTCCACTATTATTTTATAATTTCCTTAGGAGGCCCATATTAGAACTCAAATTTCCCCTAATGATAAGTGAAAGATGTTTGAAATACTCATGAAGTGTTTCCTTTACCTTATCAGGTACTTAAAGGACTAATGGATCTATTGCAATGAGTTCAACGAGAATCATGAGAGAGTATGATATATTACACAAAACGTTTAGGAAAATGGTGACTATGTTAGGTACATATCCCAATAATATATATATACTCCTAAAGTATCTTGAGGGCCCACACAAACATATATGAAAGTAGGTAATTATCTTCAAACCTAGGATAGTAAACGAGGCTTGTGCATAAACATAATGCCTTTGCTATGAGGACATAGGCCATAAGGATAACAATGTGGTTCTAAAAAAAAAACACACTAATATTCTTCCGAGGGAAGAATAAGTGGAAATGAAAATAAAATAAAGTTACAACCAGTACACATCAGTGATAATTCATGATGTTTTCCATGTATCATTGCATATGAAATAAGTTCCCAACCCCAACCATATATTACATTTTAATGGTATATAGATTAGGAGGATGGGGGAGTTTATCTTCAAACCCTTTATGATTATAAGAAACAAAAAATAGCACACATGAAACACAATTATAGAGTGATTCAAGGTTTTTCACAACATTATTGAGAGGAATATGACACAGGGTAATTATAACAAAATATGAGAAAGTTGTATACCAATTTTCCTACCAATGATTTTTCTCTATGTTGTAGTATTTTTTCTTAGAGGGGAGGGAGTATAACACCCTATAATTGTACAATGTAGTTACATTTCTAACTGCTAGTCCTATTTAGTTAGTAGTTATTTCCCCATTATGATGTTGTTTGGGATATTGTGTATTATGGACTCATTATCCCTAATTATCTTTCCCTTTCTTTATGTGGGTTTATAAGCTTGAATGAGTGGTATGATTATTTCCATAAATAAGGTAATACAAACATTGAGCACTAATATTTTAAATTTTATAATGGTATATTAATTCACTATTAATGATATATTTATTTTATTATAAAACATTTAGTTCATGATGTTTATTTTGTATTGGAAATGTTGGAAATCCTAACCTTTTTTATATTGAGACATTGTTGAAGAAAATATAAATCACATCCAAGGAAAGGGGTGCATATTCATTGAGGATGACCACTTGATATTAGTGTGTAAGTGTACATGGGATAGGAGAATGATTATCAAATTCGTTCCAATGTAATAGGTAAAAATCATTCGGAAAAGTTGCAATTTACCTCGTATCCACTTTATGATACTTTCGTTTTGAATCCTAAGCCTAATTTCAACCTATGTGTGATCTACTAGGGGGAATGGAAAGTAAAATATCCATTCAAGGGGTGAAATATATTACAAAATTGATATATTAGAAAATATAGGATGTCTTTATGTGAGAGGTTTATCCACAAAAATATGTTAATTTTGTGTGATAAAGGAAACTTGATTATGGTTTTATGACATATATATAACAAACTAATAGGTACTGTGGCTTGGATTATATCGGTTACATAGGTTTTGGTATTATTTCTCGTAAATAATGGTATTTTTTCTTCTTTTTCACCCTTGGGCATCATATTGAATATGTGATGGCCCTAAGCATTACAACAAGAATGTTATGACTCCTAAGGGTCTCAACTTTAATTATCAACTCGGGGTTCATAAAAAAATTAAGAGGGGTTAGCATTGTGTGTGCAGTAGGAAATGTATTCTCCTTTGGTTGATATAATGCAACTGAAGGGAAGCTTAAATTTTACAGAGACCACTTTTGCTATCTAGGCTCTAGGAAATTATAAAAAAAACAAGGAAAATCAAATATATATACTCTAATTTGTAAGAAAGTAAATAATATAAAGTAACCCTACTCTATTTACAAAGAAGTACATGATAGAAGGTAAACCTACTCTATTTGCAGAAAAAGTAAATGGCAGAAAACAAACCTACTTGGTTTTGTAGGAGAGTAAAGGACAAAAAATAAACCTATTCTAACTTTAGAAAATGAAAGAAAATCATTTCAAGAAAGTTGGATAAATATATATGATATTATATGATGAATGATAAATCAACTTACAACTGAAAGAGGTCATTCAAAAATTAAACTACAATTACATAGAGGAAAGAATTTTTTGATGTAGATACCAGGTTAAAGTTTCGAATGGGTCTCTAAACTCTAAAATCCATCTCTAATGTCTAATGTGTGTTGAATGTGCTAAGGAATGATAAACAATCTTGGAGTGAAAATATGGAGGTGTTATGGTGCAATTTGTGTACTGCTACATGATGCCCTTGTTTTTCTAGAAGAAATAGTTGAGAGTAGTTTCTATTTTTTAAATTTTGAATGAGGAGTGAAGAAGGTAAAGGGAGATTTTACAATATTGAAGGGGTCTTTCCCAAGCTCAGGTTCACTTGATGGGTCAAGTCACGCACCAAGAAAGCATATCTATGGTTTCTTGTATATTGTCCATACAATAATCAACTTGCTGACATATTGCAAAAACGGGTAATAATGAGTGAAAGGAATATTATCTAAGTCATAGGGCTTCACTGCGGGGTTAAATACCATACCACATGGGTTCATATTGTGAGATATATATCGGGGAAAAAATGACATGACATATTGGGGGATATATAGGGGGTAAAGGGTTATTATATTGGAAGATATAAAAAATGGAGCTCAAAGTTGATGAAAACAAAAGAGGGGTATATAAAACTTCAATGAAAAAATGGATACATATAATATCTAGTGAAAGTAGGGGTTTTTAAAATTTGGAAGGTGTAATGGGTTTGTATTGGTAGGGGGTTAAATAATGCTATTTTAAGAGTTATTTTCCAATATTTATTAAATTAGGGATATTTTTTAATATGGCACAAACGCATGTGATATTTTAGAGGTTCATTGAGTGAATTCCCTGTGATCTAAATGGGATAAGTGCACAAAAAACAATACTAACTATGCCTAATAAATATTATTTAAACTAAGTATTACTGTCAAACTGAAAGAAAAATTCATGAATGAATGATAAAATACTAATTGCATAAGATAATAAATAAAAAAGGATGATTTCAACTTTAAACAAGAGTGTCACTACATGAATTAAAATGTGTCTAAATTCATCAGAGAAAGATACATAAACAAACTGAGAAAAATATTTTTCACTAACCCTACAAAGACAATATTTTAGAAATGAGATTTTCATAAATGCATGACTAAAATAAATGCATGGAAATTATAAATACAATAACGGGGCTTCAGAACTTGGGTTGGGACCTAACCCAAGGATACTTGGGTCCCTTAAAGGAAAATCAGACTGGAAACAAATCAGTGTTTTTCATTAATCAATAAATGTGTTCATACATGAAACATGGTATAAATGAAATAACAGGAAAGAAATAATTTCTCTACTACTTTCTATCTTCTCCAGGAGTTAAATCCCTAATTGGATACTAAGGTCCCTTATTTATACAAAAAATTAGTTTAGGGGAAGCCTATTTGAAGAGAGGTTTTATTCCCTCCAATAACCCTATAAAGTAGGATCTAGTTCCTTCATGACCACACAGGTACAAGGACATGATTATATACTTAAGTTAGATGAGTTTTGATTATCCTTCAATAAGGAACAATCCCCATATTTTTCTCTTGTTGGACTCGTATGTGATTTGCATCAAATATCTTCAATATCTTGCACAATAAATGCATTAGGAAAACAATATAAGGGAGTCATCTCTCAACCCTCCTAAGAACATATTAAGGCTTAAAAATACATTATTAGGTGCAAAAGGAAGGGTTAAATGTGCCTAGGAATGGTTTAGAAAATCCAATTAAATTCAAGTGACCTTATAACATGCTAAAAGAAATACTTCAGTCCATTCTACAAATTACAAAAACCAATCACAATCGGACAATCAAATGAACAAGAAAGATAAATAATTTGAATTACACAAAACAAATATGTATATGGGGAAAGCCTCAGCTAATAACCCCATTATCTGTATATTGCATTAATTCAGTAATATGAAACAACACAATAGTTGTCTCAGGCTTGAGAGCTCTCTTCACTATCTTTGTCTGTCTCACTTTGATATGAGCTGGTTTGGTCCAATAATTAACCAATTCCTTTCCCCTATCTAACCAAATTTTCTCATGCATTTGACAGGTAATTGAGCCCCTATTAATTAGGAGATTCCCATAAATTGATTGCAGAGTACATCCAAGGAATCCTGATGACCTCATGCATGGCATACAATTTTATAATTATACAACTAATAGTCTACTTCCCTTTAACTCTAATCTTAATTGGATCACTCTTAGAACTGACATGCAAAAAATATTTATATAGAATTAGCAGTTATCTAATTTATCAATACATTTGAATTAAATCATATTTAATTCATCAAACCTATCACTAGCTCAACCATCAGTTAGAGCTAGTTAAACTAATTTTAACTCAAATAAATCAATTTAACTAATTACAACTCAAAATAAACTCAACCAAGGATCCTATAGTGTAGAAGATGTTAGGGTCCTATAAATATAGGATTCATAATTTTGAATTTACTTTTGATAGTCTTGTAAAATATGTACATACCTTGCTTTCTCCAAGTTGTTTTCACATATTTTGAAAAAATAAAAAAATAAAAAATAAAAAAGAGGGTAAAAGTCCTAAAATAAAGATCAAAGGACTTAAAAAATATAGAGCCTAAAAGAAAAACGATGAAAATAAAACATGAAAGTGTGCAAGTCCAAATGCCACTACTTTTTACTTGTTTGCAAATGATTATGGTAGAGTGTCAATAAATGCCATAATCGATGATGAGTTAAGATTGTTTAAACTTGACTTGTCATGTTTTCAATTTCCATGTTTTAGATAGTGAATAAATATTGGTCAGACATTTTAATCTTGACTAATTAGTAGATAGGTAGAGAATAAATGAGGAGCCCAACAATTCAATTTGGGCCCTCAGATGAAATAAGGTAGAATTAGATAGTTTTTTTATGCTTTAAAGTAATAAATGATTCAAGGTGGCAAGCTTAAATGCACCTGCTAAAAAGAAGAAAAAATGTTAGAGTAATGTTGGGTAGGTAGAAAGAAGTGGAAAAAAGCATGTGATATTCATCACCAGGCTAAAATCACTAATTTCCCTTTCCCTGTAAGTATTCAGTATTCTATACTACCACTCAAAAAGGCTCAGAGCATTTCTCTGACTTTTCTTGGGACCGGACCCAAGGCTCAATGACTGGATAGTGGAAAATGTTGAGTTTTTATGATAAAATCCCCTTTTACCATTATTTATCCCTCATTCACACTTTTTAACTCATTTTCCTAAGTAAGGACTCTTTCTTACTTAATGAAACCTAAAATCCCATTTAATTGACTTCCTTCATTCATAAAGCATACAAAAACCCTAAAAAAAACACTCTATCCTAAGTAAAATAGTGAAATCATGAAATGACAAGCTTTGCTTTATTTTATTCACTTTACTTAGTCATTTAGTATATTTTTGTGTATTCCATTTTTCCCTTGTCATATTAACTTCTACTTACTTTATTAATTTCCTAAAATGCCTTATCCTATGTATATAAATCCCTTTATTTTAAATACCCCCCAAAACCCACTATTATAAAGATTTTGGACCAAAGATACTATCCACATGTTAAATTAAAAACCCAAAAAATGTGCCCTTTGGTCTAAAACTAACCTTAATGAAATACCCTGCCCCCTATGGTTTTTAAACCATTCAACACGTTTAAAACTATATAATAAAATAAAAAATTGCTCCAATATGTTTTATTCAGTCATATTGCAAAGAGTTTTGAATAAAACATATCACCACTCATCAAAATTTTAGCCTAAGTTTTCAAAATATATTTTATCATTTTATAAGGTTAAAAAGCTTGGAAGCGCCTCCTTACTAAACTCCGCCTTTTGCAAACAATGTTGTCCCTTCGCACATGATTTTAACCCAAGGCTAAGGTTAAAAGTTACAAAACTGAAACCTTTCCCTAGCTTATTTTTCCCGTTATATAAAGCCCCACGCTTTACATAAACTAACCCTAGTTACTCACATAACCTCGCTTGACAAGCCTATTTCCCCCTCTATATAACCATTTTCACTTTATATATGCACCATGTTGCATATATATTTAACCTCCATTATATTCCTTTAATCGTCCTTATATCTACCATTATATCGAAACCTTGGTTAAAAAGTCATGTTATATAAATGTTTTAAACTTTAAAGCACTCGCTTAACATTACCCCAGTCCCACTTTTGATTGCCCACAGCTTTCAATGAAATCCTCACCCTTCGCTCCCATACTCCAGATCCAATGGCGCAAGATCAATATCGCGCCCAAAAAATGATCGTTCTCCCAAGAGAAAAACGGATGAGAAATGGGTTGTTTCACCCATTCCGCCTCCCATGATGTGGAAAAAATATATTGAATCTCATTCGTTTTAACAAAAACCACTTACTGCCAGAAATGAACGCAAAAACCATTGTTGGTTTCGTTGTTTGAACCTGAAACCACTCCCACCCTGACACGACTTGTATTGAATGTCAGTTAATGCGATCAAACGAATATGTTTAAACCTTTGTAAAAGCCATTTCATTGTTTAAAACTCCTCATTCAACCCTTTCACATTATTTTCCTACTGATATAAACGTTGGGTAAACCTTTTTAAACATCTGATTGCCTTTTTATCCCCCAAACCTCTGAATTTGACTAGAATTTACCGGTGAAGACTGTTAAAGGATTATTCACCACTCCAGAAGATTGCCGAAGACAACATTTCAACCAAGAACCTATAGAAAACCTTTTTTACAGTCAAATAACTGCACTTAAAGGTATTTTTCGAAGAATTCAAGCCTGAAAAATTGATTTTAAACAGTCTTTTGAGAAATCCCATCTTCTAAATTGTAAAATTGACTAAAGAAAAGTGCCTAAAATCACAAAAAAATAGGCCAAACCCTGGCAAAATTTTCCCAAGAAACCCTGCTTTCCTCTACGCCCTTTTTCAAAGTAAATTTGCTCAAATTTCACAGTTTAAGGATCAAATTTAAAGATCTGAAAGGCTAACACCTCTGAATATACCTTGGAACCCTATTTCCCAGTCAAACCAACTCAAGAACCCTTGTTTCTTGTTTTAGGCCAGTTTTTCATCCTTAGATAAAACAAATTGAGCAAAATTCCCAAAATATCAAGCCTCAGCCTAAAAAATACTCAAACTCCTCTATATTTGATATAAAAAACTCCTGCAAACAGTATAATCTTCAGTAGTTATCCAAAATGACTAAAAAACAGAGCACTAGCAAAACTGTTAGATCCAAAACACTTAAATCTGAAGGATCTAAAGCCCATAAACCTATCCTAGTTATCACTACTAAATATGCTGCAACAGTGAGTCCCCTCCAGCCACCTGTAGCTGCTGAAGAAAGCCTCCCATTCACTGATATTGACTACAAAATTATTGATCCTATTGTAGAATTCAACCTCTTGAATATACACAATTGATGTTATGAAAAATACTTGGACATGGAAGAAATACCTATTTGGGAGACTCATTTGCCCAAATATATACTTCCATTGACCCACCCTGGCCAAGATCTTATCATATTATGTCAAAAATATTATGAACCAGATCAAAGGGCCATAGTCAATGTTGATAGAGAAATCCTTTTTACCATCACAGCTGAGTCAACAAATCAAATGCTGCAATTACAGTTTGATCCTCAATTAGTTCCCCTATTTATAGAAGCTTTGACCCAGTTGTACTTAGGAATAGATTTTCCCAAAAGGTTCATGATATTTCAAAACTTCATGCCTTCCCATGTTGACATTCCTAAGATAAACCCTCCTTATTCCACTGCTAAATTGCCTACATGGTCTAGACATATTATCTATATGCTCTCATTTATACTTGGATAATTTACATATGAACACACTGATGATTCCATTCTGGGCTTCCTGTCCACCTTGTCCCCTGGCCAGTCCCCATCAGTCATATTTCACTTTGATGGTTTCATAGCCAACAATATTCATCATTATCTGACCAAATTACCCACTGAAGGGGTTTTTAGATACTCATCATGTCTGTTTCACTTATTCTTATTATTTCAAGCTGATAGATTTCGTATTGCATTACAAAAGATGGACTTGGAGGGTAAGCCTCTATCCATTATCTTCTAGACTTCCTTGCTCAGGAAAGAGGGCAGTGATTTCACCTACATAGATTTTTCAGACCTTTTTCTACATCCAGCAATGAACATTATGCATAAAGGAGAGCAGCCCAGGGTCACCGAGGAAATGAAAAGAATCCTGCAACTATCAGAAAAAAATAAAGTGGGAGATTGGTATCTCTATGAGAAGCATACATAGTTAAGAATTTTTGGATCCAACTTGTTACCTTATAAGTTGCTTAGATATATGAGCATGAGAATTTTTACACTGGAGTATTTGAGACAAATTCTCAATTCTGATTCTATTCACTTCTTAGCTGCTAGAAATAAGACTCAACTTAGATTAAAGAATCATGTTGGTCCCTTTATCATAAACAAGAGAGATGCAGAAAAAGAAGTCATAATTAGATTAGCAGAGTTTAAATTTCAAGAAAGTTTTCCATGGAACTATGATCCTCAAGCGATCCTGAGCACTCTAAGGGTAAAATGCAAATTAACACCCTTCATACATGAGCTTAAGCCTAATATTGAGAATTTTGCCAACCAAGAAGAATGGGTGGAAAATACACTGACATATATAGCTAGTACAACAGAGACAGCAGGTAAAATGGATACAACAGAAGATCTTGAATTTGTAAAGCAGCTAGAAATATTAGCAAAAAGAGGCAGAGAAGAAGGAGCATACATAGCAAAAACAACTACAAAAACTAAGTTCAAACTGATTTATAATAAAAGGCTTAAATTCAGTTTAGTTGACAAGGAAAAAGTAACCATTGATGTTGATGAGACAGAAACTCCAGTAACTAATGATGATATAGCCACAACTATAATCAATGAAACCCTTATAGAAATAGAAAAGGAACCAACTACCAATCAGGAAGATACACAAATGATTAAGGAGCAGCATAACATGGAGGCCTCTTCCTCACAGACAATCGAGGAAAAATATTTGGATATCAAGGAGAAACATAAGCAGATAAAGAAGAAGAATGAAGAAATCAAATCAGAAATATATTATCAATTCCTCAAGTAAAAACCTGGGAATCAAAATATCCTACTGACAACCTTTGATTATTCTACAAACAAGATGATTTTGTACTTTTTGCAACCAAATACCTCAGCACCAAAAACAGTGGTAGATTATAAAAAGGTGGAGTTTGAGGAAGACACTAAAAATGTTCATGAGCTGGACCAAATTGAATTTCATAGACATAGCTCTGAAATGTTGTATTCAGCAGTGCTGACTAAAGCAATGAGTGCTACCAAGTTACAGAATACTATTCTTAATATGCAGGATCAAATGAATTTAGACAAGGCATATTTGTATGCAAAGGACCTAAGGATTAAAGCCATAGAGGATTTAGTTTTACAGGTGGGATATGATCCCTCAAATATTCAAGCATCAGAATTACTGGTAATGAAAAAGAATGATGATATTACAGCTTTGAGGAAACAACTTAAGCTTCCTCAAAGTGAGCATCCACAAACCAAAGAAATCCTTCAAGATCAAACTAAAAAAGTAGAGATGATGAAGCTCGTCCTCAAATTAACTTCTCATGTCAAGGAAATGGAATCCCAAATGGACCAGCTTGTCCAAAAGAAGGAAACTATTAAAGAACCTGACACTCCTATCATTCCTATGGTTATACCAGTGATTACCACAAAAGTGGCTCCCACATTAGGAGAGAAACGAGCACCAAAAGAAACACTGGTAACTGCAGTGCCAGTAATTTCAATTACTACTTCAACCACAGATTCTTCTACAACACAGGTTCAAAAACAGATGGAGCATGTCAGATTGTAAAAGATGTGGAGGAATTGTCCTAAAAAACCAATGAAATCAACAGCCTAAAAAAGATGATTGAAATTCTTGAAGCTACAAACAAGACAGCACTGATAAATGCTAAAACTCATGAGCAGAAGGAAATTAGACTTGGAGAACAAATCAAGGGCTTACAAAAAGAGCTAACTTTCACTAAGAAAATTTCATATATAAATAATCAACTATGGACAAACATAATTGAAGCCATTCACACTCAATGGCCTTAAATTCAGGTTATATATGAGCAGAGATATTTATTATTAGAAGCCCAGATAAATATTCAAAAGACAAAGGATGAGTTAATTCATAAGCCAACTCAAGCTTTAAAACTCATCACATTCTTGAACAGAAAGAACACGACAGAATTGGAGGAATTACAGGTATTGGATAGAACAGAAACAAAACAATCTTATAGATTAAAAAGGTTGTAAATAAGAAGAATTTGATGAATAATATGGAAGATAAATGTGAATTAATGAACATTTCCATATCAAAGTTTATGGTAAAATACACAAACTTAAGACAGAAGGGCTTGCCAGACATCCATATTTTTAATGAAAAACTAATGCCCCAAAAGTATTATGATAAAAATATAAGGGAATTTTCCAAGGAGAAAGTCAACAAACCATTACCACAAGGCACTCCCACAGGAAAAGTCCTCCTTCAGCATTTTGAAGATTTGTTATTTTTACAACATGAGATTAAACATCTATTTATGTTCAAGCCCACTTTTGCTAGATACTTAGAGGTTGATGAGAATTTTAGGAAGCTAAATAATGTCAAAATTCCCAATGAAGAACAGTGGCAAACATTTACTGATTTAATGTAACAATGAGAGGTAAAATAGTGAAGAAATATTACCTTCAAAAAACATTCAAGAAAGAAGTAAAAAAGAACAGTGAGATAAAAAAAACAGTTTGCTGAATTTACTACAAAAAGAAATATTTTTACAGCAGTAAACAGTGAAACTGTAGCAGTGTTTAAGAGTATCAGTTAAAGAGTATCAGGTAAAGAGTATCAGATGAAAGAGTGTCAGCGAAGGCAAGTCAAAGACTGATATTTTCTAGCAGCTAGCAAGTAGGACAACTAATCAATCAAAAGCTCCTTGTTAGATAAAACAATCCTATTTATTTTGGATAAGAGGTCAGCTTGATGATCTGTTAAGAAGTTGTCCCTCTTATTATGTAAAGTTATTTTCTTTTTCCTAAATATATTCCTAGATTTCTCCTAGGATATTTGTAACTACATTTTGTATAAATACTTCTACATTAGGAGTATTCAGTGTGGAATAAAAATTGTTGGACTTATTATAAACATTTTTGTTGAGCATTGGAGGCTATCGTGTCTTTGAATTCGAAGTAGCAGACTAGACAAGCTAACTGGCATCATAATTCAAGATCCCTGTGATAAGTTGATGAGTGAAGTACTCCCTTCTTGTCATTGTTTCATTTTCTGAGTTTCATGCAATTCATTATATGCTTATTCTATCTAAATGTGTAACTACGAGTATTACTACAAGATTAGTCAAGTGCTCCTTGTCTTTAACTAGTTGCCATTTTTATGTTTTCTTCTGATTTCTGGTGTTGAGAATTCTTAATTGCTCTCACTCCCATTTGAACGTTTCCTTCTACTTTCATTTTCTGGATCAAAGGATCCTTAAGTGCCCTTTATCCCGATCATACCACCTCACAAAACACAACTTTCCCAAATCTCTGAGGGTTATCTACCTTGCCTTGAATACATTTGTACCTTTTTGGCATTGACTTCTAATGTTTCTAGCTTGATTTAGACTCCATATCCCAATGGACAAGTATATTTCTCTCTATCTTACCTCCAAGTGATTTTTTTCCCACCAAACCCTTTAAACCAAATCAAAATTTTACTTTCGTAACTAGACTAATATTATTAATCAAAACAAAGATAAATCTTAAAGAGAGAGACCTCTCTGAATCATAGGAAGGCTAGATCCTAGAATTTGAAGTAGGTTTGTGGTTACCTCTAGTGTTATTTGACTAAAAACTCAAAATCCCACAACTTAAGAAATTACTAGAGTGATAACATACTGGCGACCATACTTGGGACCTAACCAATCTCGAGTCTTAAATTTATTCTTAAAGGAAAATATTTAAATTATCCTTTTACTTTAATATTACTTTTATAGGTTGTGGGTATAAAAGCAGCCATTCTGGCTTCTAGGAGAACCTACTATACCGGGTCTAACCCAGATCCTAAACCTGTAGTTATAGTAGATAACCCAGATCAGATTGGTAAAAAGAAAAAACAAATAGTCAATTTAGAAACTGAAGTACCATTAAGAAAAGCCAATTCTTTACCCAAAGAGTTAGTGAGTCTAAATGATATTGATTTTCATCTGAAGTTTGAATATTCATTGTTTAAAACTAAATCTGAAACTAATTTGAAAAATACTGTTATAGATCCTGTTTTTATTTCATTTTTGAATGCAAAACAGAAAAATATTTCAGTAGGAATAAAATCAAATAAATATAAATATCAAAATACAGTTGAAAAGATTAATGTTTCATTAATTAAATATATTAATGAAGCTACTGAATTAGCTCATTTGTTGTCTTACATAAAACCTCCAGTTTCTCAACTGCATACAACAATAATACCAACAACAGATTCATCATTATATGTTGTTACTTCATTTATAGATACCACTACAAGTTCGTCTACAGATCATTTCATTCCTAGATTTCCTTTGCAGCCTAGGATATTATTTCCTTCATCCATTACATCCACTGCATCAAATAATTTATATCTAGATTTTATAAGCACCAAATCTTTATTTCCCAGCAATTCCATTTACATACCAGCTTCTTTTCCCAGCTCTTCGACTACAGTTTTCAGTTCATCAATTGCCATATCCAGCACTGCACCTACCATTACTGTTATACCTCCCAGCTCAGCAAAGCTTCAAGCCATGGCTACTAGGTATGCTCCCCTTGTTTTACCCCAAAACCTCCATGATATGCCTCAAGATTATCAAAATAATATACCATTGTTTGATGGTCTGTCATAATATACTACTCAGCAACATGTAACTAAAATAACAGATTTCTGTGAAATTTATGAAATTGATGAGTCAGACGTCCAGATGAGGTTATTTGCCCAAAGTTTGACAGGAGAAGTTAAAAAATGGTTCAAAAATCTAGTTGCTGGTAGTGTAGTTGATTTAACTGTATTTCATAGAATATTTTTAAATAAATGGGAAAAGAAAAGAACCCCCTTCAAATTTTGTTTGATTTTGATGCCATTAAAAGATCTCCTACTGAGTCTGTCTAATAATATTGCACTAGATACAATAGTGTCTACAATACAATACCTAAAAATCTTAAACCTACACCTTACTCTATTCTGCTCAAATTTTGTGATGGATTTGATACAGATATGGCCTATCAATTAAGAGAAAGAGATGCACGAACCGTAGAACAGATGAAATTAGAGGCGGTCAGTCTAGAAATCAATATTTTAGCTAGGAAAGCCAGACTTAGAAATGAAAGAAGAGTTGCAATTAAAGAAGAAAATTCAAATTCAGATGCTAAAATGGATTTATTTGCTAAAACTTTAGAAAGGGTGGTAGAAAGATTAGATAATATAGATAGAAAACCTCAATGGGATAATCAACCTTAGATTAGAAATCCAAATTTCAGAAAAAACACTAATTCTGGAAAAGCTAAAGAAGCAACTCCAGACCAAAACATTACGCCCCCATTTTAGGAGAACTATGCTGAAATTTATCAGAATAATGATGAAGATGAGGATGACATCAATCATCTAATGGGAATAGATGAAAATAATACCATTTTCCTCACTCAGGAAGAGCTGGAACTATTTGAGCTTCAACAACTCAAATTAAACTCTAGTAAATCCTTTGACTACAAACAAGGTTATGACTTTGCTATAAATGAAATTCACAGTCAGTATAACCTTAGAAACAAGAAAAATAATGAGTCTTCTACTAAAAACAATTCCCAAAATCAAAATAAGAAAAATGTAGAAGCCCCAAAAAAAAAAGTTTTGCAAATTCTCCCAAGCAAAAATAAGAAAAATTCCAATCCTTCTAGTCCTAAAAAATCAACAAGTCCCAAAATTGTTGATATTACTGATGAAGTAGCTCAATATTCCAAAGATGCACAAAAAGCTAATAATGATAAAGCTTCTAATTTAGTAAAAACAACAAATTATAATCCTAAAATGACTTCTGTTGATTCTAAATCAGCAAATCCTAGAACAGATAATCCCAGAACACCTGTTGATGATTCTAAGTCTGATAAAATTTCTGCTGCCATACAAACAGTCCCTCA
Source organism: Pinus albicaulis (assembly GCA_034641835.2). NCBI lineage: Eukaryota > Viridiplantae > Streptophyta > Pinopsida > Pinales > Pinaceae > Pinus > Pinus albicaulis. The sequence continues at coordinate 458,930,383 of CM076569.1, read as the reverse complement.
AAGGAAAATTAAAAGCAGCAAAACTCAAGAAATTCAGACAGAGAATGTCAAGAGAATTGAAGATAGAAATACAACTGTTGAAAATCAAGAAAAACCAACTCAGATTACAGTTACTAAACATAAATTAGTTTAAATTAGTAAATCTCAACCCTCATTCAATATTCAGTTTGCAATTGATAAGTTAAAAATACCTATTCCTTTAACAAAATTGGTTAAAAATGACTTATACAAAACAACCATAACTGAAACTTTGAATATGAATGATGGTGAAGATGCCATTAATTTGAATGATGATCAACTAGAGTTGAGTTTTGGCCCTGATGTGAATGGAAAGCATTGAGATGGATCAGTCCCTCCTTTCTATATCAGTCTTACCATTCATGATCAGATTTTACACAATGCTATGTTAGATTCAGGAGCTTCCCATAACTTAATTCCCAAAGCTACCATGGAAACTCTTAATCTAGAAATAACTAGACCTTATAAAGATTTATTTTCATTTGACTCTAGTAAAGTTAAGTGCTTAGGATTAATTAAAGACTTATGTGTTACTTTAGTTCAGTACCCTGGTAAGAGTATCGTAATGGACATTGTAGTAGCTGACATCCCACCAAAGTATTACATGCTTATTTCTCGCTCATGGGGAGCAAAGTTGCAGGGATCTCTACAATTGGACATGAGCTATGCTATTATATTAGTGTTTGGTCAACCAAAAAAGCTATATAGGGAAACATTAATGAAATTCATGGTCAGTAGTGCTGAGAGATCCATAAATTACCCCATTTATTCTACACCAACTGACCTTGAATCTTTTATTTTATGTAACTCTGATAACAATTGAATCCAAATTGAACGAATTGATAAAAAGCCAAAACCAAACAATGACAACATATTTCATGAGTACCTTTGGCACTTAGACCTTGATGGCTTCGTAAACAAGTTAGGGGAAGAAGCAAGAGTATTGATTAAAAATTTGGAGACTAATCATTCAGAAGGACATGCCTTCAGACTCAACTTCAGATGTACAAATAACATGGAAGAGTATGAGGCACTCATTCTAGGCCTCTAGATCATCAGAAAACTAGGAGGAAAAAGAATACTAATCATGAGAGATTCAGAATTAATCATAAGAAAAATAAATGGAGATTATTCTGTTTATAATCCTAGATTAGCCAAATACAGAGATATAGTGATAGATTTAGTTGATGAGTTATTAGAATGCAAGTTTGCTTCTATACCCAGAAAACAAAATATTCAAGCACATTGTCTGGCAACTTTTACTAGTACTTGTAACTTACCATTCCAACCAACTCATAGGTACACTACTGAGGTTAAACATAGACCAATTATCCCAGAAAACCTCACGTACTGGCATATTTTCTCTGAGGATGAACAGATTTACCATTTCTTAAATAATGAGGAAGAATTTCAAAATTGTAAAATAGATACAGACTGTAATATAGATTCGGATTTTTATTGTGAAATAGATAACATAGATGTACATAAATTTAACAAACCAACTATATTTACTCAATCTAATATAGATAACTTAGAGAATATAGACATTGAGGAAATAATTGAAGAAGAAGTTGAAATGTTAGATCTAAAAGATGATTTTTTGCCTAAAGGTTTAACCCCTTTGGAAGACCTTTTTGATTCCAATGATGTGCCTAAAAAGCAAAAAATGGAACCAGTTAGGTTTGACATTGAGGAATGTAACATTGAGAAAGAATTAAAACCAAAAACGATTAAACTGTCTAAATCTTTACCTCCATAAGAAAAGGAAAAATCATTGATCTTTTAAAGGAATACCAGGATGTGTTTTCTTGGATTTATGAAGATCTCAAAGCTTATGACACAAACATAATCCAACGCAAGATTCCTATAAAATATGATAAAAAACCATTCAAACAAAAATTAAGGAGAATTAATCATGTTCTATTACCTTTGATAGAAAAGGATGTAACATGCATGTATGATGCTCAGATCATTGTACCAATCAGATATTCTGATTGGTTTTCAAAATTAGTACCAACCAAAAAGAAAACATCTAAAATTAGATTATGTGTTGATTTTAGGAATCTCAATAAAGTATCTTTAAAGGACAATTACCCTTTACCGAAGATGGATCACATATTACAAAGGGTAGTTGGTTCCTCAAGGATTTCTTTGTTAGATGGTTTTTCAGGATACAACCAGATTCATGTCCAAAAGGAGAATCACGCTAAAACAACTTGTACCACTCCTTGGGGCACTTTCATGTATGTGAAAATTCCTTTTGGTTTGATGAATGCAGGAGAAGCCTTCCAAAGGGCTATGGACATAGCCTTTGCAAAGGAAATACATGAATTCTTAGTTATTTATTTAGATGATATTACTGTATTTTTTAAGTCAGATAATGAACACATGGATCATTTGAGACAATTCTTTTTAAATGTATAAAATTTGGTATACCTTTAAACCCCAAGAAAAGTTTTTTCGGATTAGAATAAGGTAAGTTACTAGGACACATAATTTCCAAGTAAGGTATTAGGATAGATCCTGCTAGGATAGAAGCAATTTTGAACATTCATCCACCTAGAAATATCAAAGGATTACAAGCTTTCTTAGGTAAAATTAACTTTTTGAGAAGATTTATTTCAAACCTAGCTGAAATCATTAGAGAACTGAGCAACATGCTAAGAAAAGACACAATTCTAAAATGGAATGTTGAAGCCAAACAATCATTTGAATCCGTAAAATAGGCTTTAACTAAAACATCAGTGTTAATCAGTCCAGATTTCAAAAAAAACTTAATTTTTTTTTTTTTTTTTTTGCATCAGAGCATACCATTGCTGCAGTTTTACTGTAGAAAAATGATCAAGGTTTTGAAAAGCCTATAGCTTTTTTTATTCAAACCCTTAGAGATGCACCTCTAAAATATAACATAATGGAGAAACAAGCTTTAGCCTTGGTTAAGACCATAAAGGATTTTAGAGTTTACATTCTCTATTCCCACATAATTTTCTATGTCCCTAATTCTGTAATTAAAGACACTCTTACTCGGGATGGCCCTGATGGAAGAAGAGGTAAGTGGATTTCCACTATCTTAGAATATGACATAGAAATCAAACCAATAAAACTCATTAAAGGAAAAGGATTAGCCAGATTTAAAGGACAAGGATTAGCCAGATTAATAGCTGAATCTAACTGCAATGCATTAGACATAAATTCTATTGCCCAGATTGATGACCAAGAATAGATGGTGACTCTAATGATCAGTGAAGCCTTTCTAGATTCACCTTGGTACTCAAATATTATCTTTGTACTTACCAACTTACAAGCTCCTCCTAGATTATCAAGGAAAAAAGACATATTTCTTAAACTTAAAGAAATGAGATTTTGTATTCAAGATAATGTGCTTTTTTGGAAAGAAAAAAGTGGGATATTATTAAATTGTTTATTGAAAGTAGAAGCTGACAAAATACTTCAAGAATTTCATGCAGGTGACTGTGGAGGGCATTTATATTGGAAAAGTACTACAAATAAGATCCTTAGAGCTGGTTTTTACTGGCCTACCTTATTTGCTGATGTTAAGAAATTTGTTACTTCATGTCATAAATGTCAAATTTTTGAAGGAAAAAAGAAATTGTTACCTTTACCCTTAAAGCCTATTTCAACTGAAATTCCTTTTCAACAATGGGGTTTAGACTTCATTGGAGAAATTCACCCCCCATCCTCTGGCCAACATAAGTGGATTTTGACTACCACAGATTACTTCACTAAGTGGATTGAAGCCATTCCTACTAGACAAGCCATTGACACAGTCATTATCTCTTTCATAGAAAACAATCTTTTATCAATATTTGGATGCCCTAAGAAAATTACTACTGATAATGTAGCAGCATTTAAATCTAAGAAAATGATTGCTTTCTATCACAAGTACCACATTACCCTAGGCCACTCTACTGCATATCACCCTCAAGGTAATGGCCTAGCAGAATTCTCAAATAAAATCCTTGTAAACATCATCAAAAAATTACTTGAAGACAACAAAAAGACTTGGAATAAAAAGTTAGTCTATGCCTTATGGGAAAATAGACTTACTACCAAAAAGTCAATTGGAACTTCCCCTTATCAAATTGTTTATGGGATGGATGTATTTTTCCCATCATCCTTAGGTGTTCCAGTAATGAAGATTATTGAGGAATCAGAAGTGGAAATCAATGATATACAAAGGAGGATAAATCAAAATATTCATCTACAACAAACAAGGAAAGAATTCTACGAAAAATCTCAAGTCATTCAGGATGCAATCAAGAAAATTTTTGATAAAAGAAGTAAACAAGATGACTTCTACATTGGAGTTCAAGTGTTAAAATGGGATTCTAGGAGAGAGGACAAAGGTAAGCATGGAAAGTTTGACTTTTTATGGAAAGGACCTTATGTAATTTATGGATATAGGGGTAACAGTGCTTTCTTTATCAAATATTTGGATGGAACAAATATTCAAGAAGGACCAGTTAATGGTAGAATGCTCAAACACTACTATTCCTCTGAATTAACCAATAGTTAGTCCCACTTACTTTTAAATCATTGTAAATATCCATTGAATTTTTTAGATTGGATTAGATATTTTCTTTCCAAAGTTGAAGCCCGAAGAGAAGGCCATAAGCTTTGAAGAGTAAAATGTCATAAGTATGAGTTTTTGCAGAAAACAAAAGACAATTGCTTGATCATCATGGTCAAAATGGAAGGCTACTAGTCTTAGAGTTCTTGACATTTCACCAAGAAATTCCATCCCCATGTGAAGCTACTGTTAGGGTCCTATAAATATAGGATTCATAATTTTGAATTGACTTTTGATAGTCTTGTAAAATATGTACATACCTTGCTTTCTGCAAGTTGTTTTCATATATTTTGAAAAAAAAAAAAAATCAAAAATCAAAAAGAGGGTAAAAGTCCTAAAAGAAATATCAAAGGAATTAAAAAATATAGACCCCAAAAGAAAAAAGATGAAAATAAAACATGAAAGTGTGCAAGTCCAAATGCCACTACTTTTTACTTTTTTGCAAATGATTATGGCAGAGTGTCAATAAATGCCATAATCCATGATGAGTTAAAATTTTTTAAACTTGACTTGTCATGTTTTCAATTTCCATGTTTTAGATAGTGAATAAATATTGGTCAGACAGTTTAATCCTAACTAATTAGTAGATAGGTAGAGAATAAATGAGGAGCCTAACAGTTCAATCTAGGCCCTGAGATGAAATAAGGTAGAATTAGATAGTTTTTTATGCTTTAAAATAATAAATGATTCAAGGTGGGAAGCTGAAATGCACCTGCTAAAAAGAAGAAAAAATGTTAGAGTAATGTTGGGTAGGTAGAAAGAAGTGGAAAAAAGCATGTAATATTCATCACCGGGCTAAAATCACTAATTTCCCTTTCCCTGTAAGTATTCAATATTCTATTGTAAGTATTCAATATTCTATACTACCGCTCAAAAAGGCTCAGAGCATTTCTCTGACTTTTGTTGAGACTAGACCCAAGGCTGAATGACTGGATAGTGGAAAATGACAAGTTCTTATGATAAAATCCCCTTTTACCATTATTTTTCCCTCATTCACATTTTTTAACTCATTTTCCTAAGTAAGGAATCTTTCTTACTTAATGAAATCTAAAATCCCATTTAATTGACTTCCTTCATTCATAAAGCATACAAAAACCCTAAAAAAAACACTCTATCCTAAGTAAAATAGTGAAATCATGAAATGACAAGCTTTTCTTTATTTTATTCACTTTACTTAGTCATTTAGTGTATTTTTGTGTATTCCATTTTCCCCTTGTCATATTAACTCCTAACTTACTTTATTAATTCCCTAAAAATACCTTATCCTATCTATATAAATCCTTTTATTTTAACTACCCCCCAAAACCCACTATTATAAAGATTTTGGACCAAAGATATTATCCACATGTTAAATTAAAAACCCAAAAAATGTGCCCTTTGGTCTAAAACTAACCTTAATGAAATACCCCGCCCCCTATGGGTTTTAAACCATTCAACATGTTTAAAACTGTATAATAAAATAAAAAATTGCTCCAATATGTTTTATTAGGGCATATTGCAAAGAGTTTTGAATAAAACATATCACCGCTCATCAGCGTTTTAGCCTAAGTTTTCAAAAGATATTTTATCATTTTATAAGGTTAAAAGGCTTGGAAGCACCTTCTTACTAAACTCTGCCTTTTGCAAACAATGTTATCCCTTCCCGTATGATTTTAACCCAAGGCTAAGGTTAAAAGTTACAAAACTAAAACCTTTCCTTAGCTTATTTTTCCCATTATATAAAGCCCTGCGCTTTACATAAATTAACCCCAGTTACTCACATAATCTCGCTTGACAAGCCTATTTCCCCCTCTATATAACCATTTACACTTTATATATGGACCATGCTACATATACATTTAACCTCCATTATATTCCTTTAACCCTCCTTATATCCACCATTATATCGAAACCTTGGTTAAAAGTCATGTTTTATAAAGGTTTTAAACTTTAAAGAACATGCTTAACATTACCCCGGTCCCACTTTTGATTGCCCGCAGTTTTCAATCAAATCCTCACCGTTCGCTCCCATACTCCAGATCCAATGGCGCAAGATCAATATCGCGCCCAAAATATGATCATTCTCCCATGAGAAAAATGGAGGCGAAATGGGTTGTTTCACCCATTTTGCCTCCCATGACATGGCGAAAATCTATTGGATCGCATTCGTTTTAAAAAAAACCACTTACTGCCAGAAATGAACGCGATAAAAACTATTGGTTTCGCTATTTGAACCTAAAACTACTGCCACCCTGACGCGACTTGCATTGAATGTCAGTTAATGCGATGAAACGAATATGTTTAAACCTTTGTAAAATCCATTTTATTGTTTAACGCTACTCATTCAACCCTTTTGCATTATTTTCCTACTGATATAAGTGATGGGTAAAACTTTTTAAACATCTGATTACCATTTTATGCCCTGAACCTCTGAATTTGACCAGAATTTACTTGTGAAGATTGTTAAAGGATTATTCACCGCTCCAGAAGATTGTCGAAGACAACATTTCAACCAAGAACCTATAGAAAACCTTTTTTACAGTCAAATACCTACACTTAAAGGTATTTTTCGAAGAATTCAAGCTTGCAAAATTGATTTTAAACAATCTTTTGAGAAATCCCATCTTATAAAGTGTAAAATTGACCAAATAAAAGTGCCTAAAATCACAAAAAAATAGGCCAAACCCTGGCAAAATTTTCCCAAGAAACCTTTCTTTCCTCTGCGCCCTTTTTCAAAGTAAATTTGCTCAAATTTCACAGTTTAAGGATCAAATTTAAAGATATAAAAGGATAAAACCTTTGAATATACCTTGAAACCCTATTTCTCAGTCAAACCAACTCAGGAAACCATCGTTTCATATTTTAGGCCAGTTTTTCATCCTCAGATAAACCAAATTGAGCAAAAAGCCCAAAATATCTAGCCTCAGCCTAAAAACTGCTCAAATTCCTCTCTGTTTGATATAAAAAACTCCTGTAAACATTATAACCTTGCAGTAGTTATCCAAAATGACTAAAAAATAAAGCACTAGCAAAATTGTTAGATCCAAAACACTTAAATCTGAAGGATCTAAAGCTCCTAAGCCTACCCCAGTTATCATTTCCAAATCTGCTGCTACAGTGAATCCTCTCTAGCCACCTGTAGTTGTTGAAGAAAGCATCCCATTGATTGATATTGACTACAAAATTGTTGATCTTGTTGTAGAATTCAACCTCTTGGATATACATAATTGGTGTTATGAAAAATACTTGGACAAGGATGAAAAACATGTTTGGGAGACTCATTTTCCCAAATATATACTTCCAGTTACCCACCCTTGCCAAGATCTTATTAGATTATGTCAAAAATATTATGAAACATATCAAAGGGCCATAGTCAATGTTGATAAAGAAATCCTTTTTACCATCACAGCTGAGTCAATAAATCATATGCTGCAATTGCAGTTTGATCGTCAATCAGTTCCCCTATCTATAAAACCTTTGACCCAGTTGTACTTAGGCACATATTTTCCCAAAAGGTTCATGATATTTCAAAACTTTATGCCTTCCCATGTTGAAATTCCTAAGATAAACCCTCCTTATTCCACTGCTAAATTCCCTGAAGGGTCTAGACATATTATCTCTATGCTCTCATTTATACTTGGATACTTTATAGATGAACACACTGATGAGTCCAATCTGGGCTTCCTATCCATCTTGTCCCCTGGCTAGCCCCCATCAGTCATCTTTGACTTTGCTGGTTTCATAGCCAACAATATTCATCATCAGCTGACCAAATTACACACTTAAAGGGTTTTTAGATACTCATCCTATCTGTTTCACCTATTCTTACTCTTTCAAGCTGATATATTTCCTATTGCATTAAAAATCATGCACTTGGAGGGTAAGCCTCTATCCATTATCTTCTGGACTTCTTTACTCAGGAAAGAGGGAAGTGATTTCACCTACACAGATTTTTCATACCTTTTTCTACATCCAGTAATTAACATTATGAATAAAGCAGAGCAGCCCAAAGTTAGTGAGGAAATGAAAAGAATCCTACAACTATCATAACATAATAAAGTGGGAGATTGGTATCTCTATGAGGAGCATACAGAGTTAAGAATTTTTGGATCAAACTTATTACCTTATAAGTTGCCTAGATATATGATCATGAGAATTTTTACACTGGAGTATTTGAGACAAATTCTCAATTCTGATTCTATTAACTTCTTAGCTGCCAGAAAGAAGACTCAATTTTAATTAAAGAATCAGGTTGGTCCCTTTATCATAAACAATAGGAGACACCTACATGCCTCTAGTTTGAACCTCAAATTGAATTGAATGAGCTAACTAAGTCTTACTGACTTAGTTAACTCATACAAGCTTTCATGTGATGTGGAATTACAATTTATTTCTAATTTAATTAAGGGAAAATTAAACTAGAAACCCTTTTGATGCCATTTTCAATATTTATTATTGCCAATTTCAACATTCCCTCTCAACAAGAAATAAATTCAACTCTATCTTGATGTGATACCTTTGGAATGTTTTGCGTGCAATAGTTCTCTCTAGTGTTGTTTCTACTGTAACTTCTCAAACTGAAAAGCATCCAACCTGAATCATTATGATGCATTTGCCACTAGAGTCTCTGATTGCTAATAGCTAATGCATTGTCTACTAAACAATTTTCTCTTCTACTGACTCTACACTGTGCCATCTACACTACTTGCAACCTTTCTCTGTGCTCCAATAGACGGCCATTTCTAGTATTTGCATTTTTCACTCTTACATCTAAGTGCATCAACTGTTACTGATCCATCCTGCTACGGTAATGATCCATGAGACAAAAAATCTCAATGGACCCTACCCAAATTCTGCACTCTTGGGACTATGAATTAACATCGCCCCACCTCTCACCTTGAGGTATGGTTTCATGTGCTCCCTATGATCACTTAGCTCAAAATTCCCCCAACTGGAGGTCTCTGTTTGAGTTGATTTCTCCACTCAGTCTCCTCTCTGCTTCTCCATTTGTGGTTTCTCCACAACTTTCTAAGGCTGCATGTTCAGAGGTAATTCATGCTCCCTCTTAGCCACCAAGTCTCTAACCCTTTATTTCATCCTCAAATATTTTCATGCATCTTCAACCTCAAGAGCATATAGGCTATTCACTCACACACTGATATGTTTCACATGTCCCATGGCGATGTGCCTAAGGAAAACCTTTCCTTTTATAAATATCAAATCATAGCCACGGTGTTCCAATACCGCTACGGAAATAAGATTCTTATTTATTCATGGAATTAAAAAAACATCTGTAAGTCTGAGAGGGGAGCCAGACTCCCTCTTAAAGGTAAATTTACCTATTTCGGTCACATTATACCTCACATAATCTCCAAACTCTATGTTCTACTTGTTAGCCACCTATAAAAATTTGTTATACCAAATGGTGGCTAAATTTTTTAGCCTTCAAGAAACAATTCACTTCCAAATTGTGAGTTCTTGAAGACTTATGAGGTCCTTTATCCTTGGAATTACTCTTCATTGCTGTTTCACTTCAAAACCCTCAAAGACCCTGCTGTTTACCAAGAGAAAAACTGCTCATGAAGTTCTATTTTCCCTCATTTACCCTTCTCCATTTCATCCATAAACCCTTTCATTTACCTTTCAATCCCTCGAATTCCCCTTCAGAGCCTTGTAAAATATGTTTATAAGGTTTAAAACCCCTTCTTTACTCCTATCGGAACCTTCAAAATCCTCTGAAAAACCCTCATTTTAGCCTAAAAACCTTAATTTTTCTATAAGGCCTTAAGCCCCTTTCGGCCTTAAGTCCCAACCCCTTTTCCGCATATGACCCGTGCCAAGACCAGGTGCTAAGCGCTCATCACATCACAAATCTTCATCGCATTGCAAGTATAAATCGCATCGCAAAACACTTTTTACTTGTTTTTTATGGTTATTTGCCTCCAGCCGATGCGATCGCGCGATCAATTCTCCACCGTTGATCTGATATTTTTCACCCAGATCTAATGGCCCATATTAATCCCCGTTCCAAAACTCGCCATTCCGCCTTTTTCTTCATGATTAAATCCTGACCGTCGATCTAGTTTTCAGATCAACGGTTCTCGCTCCATCGCAAATTGACAATCACAAATCCCTTTATCCTTTGCCCTTTTCCTCCCGTCGATGCGATCCTCTGATTAAATCTCAACCATTGAATCCACAAGAATCAACGACTCAGATTTAATCACTCTCCATCATAAGCCCTTCACCATCATGCCCGTCGATTAAATCTCCACCGTTGATATCTGAAATTGATCCAACGATCGGTGCTTAATCGCGCATCGCAAAATCAAAAGCCTCGATATTTTGGCCTCTTTCCTTTTTCTGATGCGATGTAATCCCAGCCATTCATTCCGCCAGATCTTACAGTTTGCACTTCATCGCTTCACACTAATCCATCTCATGAGCCCTCTTAAATCAACCTGCCAATTTAATCCTGACCGTTGATCTCTCTTAGATCTAACGATTTAGGCTCAATCGCATCGGCACATTACATCACCACTTCTCCCTTTCCTTCCGCTGATGCGATCTTGCGATCAAATCTTTGCCGTTGTGTTAGAAAGTTATATATTATGGAGCAATGCAACACATAAAATATGTGGAATAATACAAGAACACAAAACACGTAAAACCAGAGAGACACAGATATACGTGGTTCACCCAATTTGGGCTACGTCCACCCCGAACAACTAGTCTTTCCTTTCTATTATCCAGCAAAATGAAGAGACAAAACCTACAGCAAATCTGCTGTAATATCCTCTGTTCTCTCTCACAGTCTCCCTCTTTGTTTCTTGCTCTGAGAATACACACAAAATACACAACCACAATACAATACCCTCATAAAAGCGAGGGGTTCCCTTCTAGGGAAAAAAACCCTAATCTAAACATAACTTCTACCGTCAGATCATCCGCCTATGAACGGCCCAGATTGACTAGAAATTACTATACTTTTATAAGGCAATTTTACATCTGGACCCCTGGACCCCCCACGTCAGTGATTAATTACAGGTGGCGTTGCCGCCCCTTTTAAGGTACAGGGGTCCAATGCTATGATACAAAGTAAACAAGATAATCAGGCTCCACACCCAATAATCTCCCACTTGGAGACCGATTGTAGCAACTCCACCGCTGCTTCAGTTGCTGGACAATGACTCCTCTTTGGAACTAGCTATTCCTCATCTTCGTCTTCATCCTTGAAGACCAATTGAAACTGAGCACATTCTCAGTTTCTCCTTGGTTACAACTTTTGTTAGAATATCTGTAGGATTCTAGCTAGTGTGTATCTTTTCCAGCTTCAACTCTCCATCTTCCAATACTGACCATATGAAATGGTACTTGAGATGTATGTGTTTAGTTATGGAATGAAATGCTGAGTTCTTTGCAAGATGAATGGCACTTTGGCTATCACTATATAATGTGCCCATATCATGCCTCTTACCTAATTCATCCATAAACCTTTGTAACCAAATTATTTCTTTACTAGCCTTTATAGCAGCAACATACTCGGCTTCTGTTGTTGAAAGTGCAACAACACTTTGGATTTTTGAAACCCAACTGACAGTTGTTCCACCTACAATAAATACATATCCTGTAGTGCTCCTCCTGTTATCTCTGTCACCTGCCATATCTGCAACAACATATCCATGTAGAGCAATGTTTGAACCACCAAAGCATAATGCTTGATTTGTGGTACCTCTCAAATATCTGAGAATCCATTTTACTGCCATCGAATGTTATTTGAGTGATATCACCCCTCACAGAGTCTCCACTGAGGCAGGAAGACAAATGTAAATGATTATAAACAGAGTCAAATCACATAGATGTATAAGAAATTTTTAGAGATTAGTATTCAATTAATACCAGGCACACACATATGTTTCGTTTGTGTGTGTATTTACCTGTTTTAATTTATTAAATCTTTTCAACACCTTTTCTATGTACTCATTCTGAGACAGTGTTAATTTGTGATTTTTCCTGTCTCTAGTTATCCTCATACCAAGGATTTGTTTTGCAGCTCCCAAATCCTTCATTGCAAATTAATTTGCCAATTTTCTTTTGAGCACATTTATTTCCTGCATGTAAGACCCTACAACAAGCATGTTATCTACATAAAATAACAATATAATATAGCTTCCATCATTTTTCATTTTTATATAAACACAATGATCAGAGTGACATTTATTATAACCTTGTTCAGACATAAACTTGTCAAATTTTAGATACCACTGCCTTGGAGCCTGTTTTAAGCCATACAAGCTCTTCTTTAACCTGCACACCAATTTTTCTTTCCCTTTGACCTCATATCCTTTTGGTTGTTCCATATATATCTCTTCCTCCAAATCTCCATGGAGAAATGTTGTCTATACATCTAACTGTTCAAGATGTAAATCTTCCACTGCTACAAGACTTAAAATACTTCTGATTGAATTCATCTTAACAACAGGAGAAAATATTTCATCAAAATCAATACCTTTCCTCTGTGCAAACCCCTTCACCACAAGTCTAGCTTTGTACCTTTGTTTTCCTCCATATTCTTCCTTCAGCTTGTAAACCCATTTATTCTGCAATGCAGTTTTACCTGCAGGCAACCTGACTAAGTCCCAAGTCTCGTTATGCATTAAGGAGTCCATCTCTTCTTCCATGGCTAGCTCCCATTTCTTCCTGCTTTCAACATGCATTGCTTCTTCATAACATTCAGGTTCACCAGAATCAGTCAACAATAAATAATATAATGAAGGAGAGTATCGTTCAGGGGGTCTACTTATCTTGGTAGATCTTCTAACACCACTTTCAGGTGTTTGAGGTGCCTGTTGCTGTTGTGGTGGTTGCTGCTGTTGTGGTTGTTGATTATTATTATTTTCAAGCACCTTTAATTTTTTAGTTATCTCATCAAGAACTGTGTATTCCTTGCTTTCTTTTTCCTGTTTCTTTTCCTACAACTCATTCTTATACAAGACCTTTTCATTGAATATTACATCTCTGCTCCTAATGATTTTTTGATTTTCATAATCCTATAAGCAATAACCAAAATCATTAACACCATATCCAATAAAGGTACATTTCTTTGATTTTTCCTCAAGATTTGTTCTATTTTCTTTATTAATATGGACAAAAGCCTCACAACCAAAAGGCTTTAAAAAAGAGTAGTTTACCTTTTTACCTGTCCATGCTTCCTCTAGAATACCACCATCCAAGGAACTTGAAGGCCCTCTGTTTATTAGATAAACAACAGTATCTACAGCATCTGCCCAAAATTGTAAAGGCAATCCTACATCCAATCTCATGCACCTTGCACACTCCATGATTGTTCTGTACATCCTTTCTCACACACCATTTTCTTGTGGTGTTCTTGGAACTATTTTCTCTCTACAAATTCCATGCTCTGAACAATACCTATCAAACTCTTTGCTGCAATATTCACCTCCATTTTCTAATCTGAGACACTTCAACTTCTTTCCTGTCTCAATCTCAACCAAAGCTTTCCATTTCTTGAAAGCATCAAATACATCAGATTTATTCTGAATACAATAAATCCAAGTTTTTCTAGTTGCATCATCAATAAAAGTAACATAATAACGAGAGCCATCGAGAGATGATACCTGAGAAGGTCCCCATACATCTGTATGCACAAGCTCTATTTTTTTGCTCTTCTTTTCCTTCCCAACTCTGAGAAATCTGACTCTCTTCTGTTTTCCATAAATGCAATTCTCACAGAAATCCAAATCAACATTCTTCAAACCTGGCAACAAATTTCTTGAGTGAAGAATCTTCATCCCCTTCTCACTCATGTGTCCGAGCCTATGATGCCATAATGTTGCATCTACTCCTTTGGAAGTTAAAGAAATAACAGAGTTAGAAATACCATTGCATAAATACAATGTATGAACCTTTTCGCCTTTTGTTATTACCAGGTCTCTCTTTGGTGACCTTCCAAGTTTTATCCGTGAAAATTGTCACACAACCTTCAGTGCCTAACTACCCTGTTGAAATCAGATTTTTCTTCAGATCTGGAACATGCCTTACCTCCTTTAGTAGCCACTGGTTTCCATTCTGTTGTTTTACAAGAAATTTACCCATTCCAACAATTTTACAGGGTTTATCATCACCCAAACGAACTTGTCCAAAATCTCCTTGAACATAGTCATGAAAATATTTCTTATCAGGTGTGGCATGGAATGAAGCCCTTGAATCTACAACCCAAGAATCAGTAACATTTTCGAAAGAAAGAATCAAAGCATCTTGTAACACATTTGCTTCATGATTGTTTTCTTGCTATCACTACTACATTTGGCGGAAATTCCAACACTTGTTTCCGACGCTTTTGACCAAATGTCAGAAATTTTCCCAAATTTTTTCCATCCCGCCAGAAACCGTCGCTATACCGAAGTCTATAGAAAAGTGTCGCAATACCGACACTTAAAAACGTGTCGCAATTGCGACGTTTAGAGGAAGACGTCGCAATTGCGAAAACATGGCCCAAAGCGTTGCTATTGAGAGGACTCTAAACGTCGCAACTGCGACACAATGTCTAGGTGTCGCCATTGCAACGTTTGGAGGCACCCGTCCTAATAGCGATGCCTTTTCCGCCATCGGTATAGCGACAGTTATTTTTGCGCTACATAAAAATACCAAACTTATATGCGTGCTACATAAAAATTCGAAACTTATATGCATGCTACATAAAAATGATTTTATTGTTTCTTATTTGTCGCAATAGCTACATTAACGTTTGATATCACGCACGCATTCGCCCTCTGCTCTTGCAGAACAGCATTTGCCCTCAGCATTCGCGCTCAGCTCTTGCAGAACAGCATTTGCCCTCAGCATTCGCCCTCAGCGTTCACCCTCATCTCTTGCAGAACAGCATTCGCCCTCAGCTCTTGCAGAACAACATTCGCCCTCAGCTCTTGCAAAATGGTAAGTTCTTACTGCAGGCCCTTCCTCCTATAGTAGGGTTGACTCTATTTGGTTTTTTTGGTCAATTCCATTGGATTGTGTTAGGCTGTAGGGTTCTCTCTAGATGTCAAGAATCAAGATTCAATACCCTCTATTATCTTCATCACTCAATACAAGATTTAAATTTTTCCCAAAGAAACGCTTATTAATTTGGTAGCCATTATTTCTCCCTGCTTTAAAAACCCTACATTTAAATGAAAACAAGCATTGCATTTCAACTACAAAAATCTATTAGTGTTCAAATGTACATGTGTGCTACATTAACGTCGGATATCACGCGCGCATCCGTCCGGCTCTTGCGGAGACGACGTCGCCCTCGGCTCTTGTAGAACGACGTCGCCTTCGACGCTCACCACGAGCTCTTACGAACGGCATTCGCCCTCGACGTCGCCACGAGCTCTTGCGGAAACGACGTCGTCCTGGATTCACCCTCGGCTCTTTCCCCTCGGCATTCACCCTCGGCTCTTGCGGAAACGGCATTTGCCCTCGACTTCGCCCTCAGCGTTCGCCCTCAGCTCTTGCAGAACAACATTTGCCCTCAGCTCTTGCAAAATGGTAAGTTCTTACTGCAGGCCCTTCCTCCTATAGTAGGGTTGACTCTATTTGGGTTTTTTTGGTCAATTCTATTGGATTGTATTAGGCTATATGGTTCTCTCTAGATGTAAAGAATCAAGATTCAATACCCTCTATTATCTTCATCACCCAATACAAGATTTAAATTTTTCCCAAACAAATGCTTATTAATTTTGCAGCCATTATTTCTCCCTGCTTTAAAAACCCTATATTTAAATGAAAACAAGCATTGCATTTCAACTACAAAAATCTATTAGTGTTCAAATGTACATGTGTGCATCACTTGTGTAGGGTATTCCTTTTCCACTTTTACATTGTCCAAGAATGTGTGCAGTATAGTTCATATTTTTTGTGATTTAAATTGCCTTGAAAAAGGAAAGGTAAATTATTTCCCATGGAAAAAAAAGGTTTTCCCTTTTTATAGGTTGTTTGGACTTACGTGGAAAAATTTATGGTATGCCTTTCATATTATGTAGTTTAAATTTGAATTAATGGATTTTTCTACATGAAAATATAATTACCTATGCGATGTCCTTCATCACTAATTAAAATTATAGGGTTTCAATTTCCTAGACTCTAACTCATCTGATGCTAAATTCTAGGTTCTCATTGGTGGATCACTCTTCCATTGATTTCCTTTCCCTCCGGATCTTGTCATACTTTAAAAGTCATCAATGATACATATATTATTTCAGGTATCCCAAAAGGCTTTATAGTAGAACATATTGTGAAGTTTTTTTGACACTTGAGGATTCTTTTTAGAAATGCAACGTGGTCTATGCTATCGAGTTATATATCGAGCAACTTGTCCTTAATA
Organism: Pinus albicaulis; assembly: GCA_034641835.2. Lineage (NCBI taxonomy): Eukaryota > Viridiplantae > Streptophyta > Pinopsida > Pinales > Pinaceae > Pinus > Pinus albicaulis. Next base: position 458,913,410 of record CM076569.1, on the reverse strand, counting down.
ACCACACTATGAGGTAGGTTCAACCAGTTTGAACTTGTTGGGACATAGCATATGAAGTTGTGTGATGAGTCCATATCACAGGTCTATTATGGTGAAAAAAGTGAAGACACATAATGATAGTTATTATGTTAACATTACTAGAAACATTTTCGAAATTATCCATGCTATCAAGATGTCAAAATTCCAGGCATTAGGTGTCAATACTCGTAGCTAATAGATAATAATAATAATATAAAAAAATCATAACTTTATTCTTGAAATATGATTGTTACACATTGGTAACCTAGTTCATGAGTTACTATCACCCAAAGACTGCAAAACAAACTTAAAATATAAATTAAACCAACATGAGAATCCAACTAAGGGTTTCTCGACAAAATCATGCCATAACCTAGCATTTTGAAACCCAAATTTGAATCCATCATAAGTAATACAATGAAAACTCAGATGGATTTTCAATGCATGTTTGCATGCTACACTTATTCTCTATCTAGATATCATTTTTTAAATGGAACCATTAGTCAAGCCCACAGTCCTTTTTATGTGGAAAATTTCAGCTCTATTTGAGCTCTTTTTTGCTCCACCACCTCCATAAACCAGTGTTACACAGGGTCTCGCCCCCCCCACCTAGGGGTCTAGATTCCTCGCCCCCTCGCGCTCCGGGGTCTTGGGGACTTCTAGGGGATGTTTCCCTCATGCCCCCTCACGTCCCCTCACCGCCCCTTTTAGTTTATGGTTTCGTGTTAAAATTTGATGTGCCACTTAGCATATTTGAGAATCCAAGTGATTCTGATTCGGATGGTGACATGGTTGATCTTGATATATTCGTGCAGAAGTTGGATGCAGAGACTAGTGGGGCATTAACTTGAGCATTTATGCTCATTTATCAATATGATGATATCATTTGATATTCATATGTTATGTTTTATGTTTTATGTTTCAGACATAACTTATTTGTGTTTAAGTTTTATGTTTCAGACTTGAGTTGTAAACTTCAGTTTAAACTCTATTTTGAATCTTGATATAATATGTCATATGATATCTTAAACTTTATTTTCATTGTACATTGTTATTAGTTACATTAATGATTATATAGTTACAAACTTACAAACTTACATGCATGATTGTATGATGTATGTTTTAACTTTTAACTTTTAAATTTGTTTCAATTATATGATTCATCATTCATAGATTTGTAATTTTATCATTTATGATTTATCTTTCATGATGCAAGTGTATGATGACTGTATATACATTCCTTGCAAAAATATAGTTACATTATAAATATTAAATTTTATAATTTTTATGACCCCGACGTCCCCCTACGTTTCCTGAAAATTGGCAGGGAGCTTTTGCATAGGCCGCTCCCGCGCTCCCTCGCCCCCTCGCTCCCACCTCCGGGGGACTTGGTGGAACATTGCCATAAACATATGCAAACATATATCATGATCTTGGAATTCCATTACATATGTATGTGCCAATGTTCCATAATCTTGCCCCATCATCAATTTAAGAAATTTCCATTGAATATCAAATTATGGAGGGGGGGAACATTTTGCTGCAAAATTTGGCTCAAAATTAGGGACCATCTTCGTATGAGGTGAATGAGAACTATAGATATTTGAAGAAGTAGATTAGTGCCTTTTCCTCTGGCCATGGAGTCATATATAGTCATCCATCACAAAAATTTGTCTTTGTTCATTCTCACCTTGAAAGTTGCAAAAAATCATGCCCTAATTGAAACGACACTAAATTTGAAAGATATAATAAAAATGCAAGCTAGAAGTTCCCTATTAATACAAAGGGAAAACCTTCCTACCTACCCTAACTAAGATAAATTTTGATTGAATAGGAAACATAATATTTCCTATGGAGTTGATCCAACAACTTGTTAAATGTATGGGACTAAATCATGCATTTGATTTCAAGGGAAACATGCGCATGAAGAGAAAAAGTAAAGAATTAATGGAAAATCCATACATGCCACTTATAAAAACTACACCGAAAGGTCAAAAAATACTTAAGGCCTTAACTTAATTTGAATCCAAAAATGACAAAAAAGGATTAGTGAAAACACGAGAGTGGTGTGGGTGAACAACATAAATAAAAAGTGAAGATACCTTTCCCCAAGATGCCTTTGTCACCGTTGTATGAAAACACGTTTTCCTTTCCCTTTATACATGCAAGTGAATGCATTATAGGTATGGTGTTTTCCCGGAATAGGAGAAGCCTACTTAAATATATCATTTGTGGATTGAATGTTTGGGTGCCTTAATGTGCAATGACATGTTTCCAGGACTGAATTCAATGCAAGGCATATTTGAAACTCTAACTCTGTCTTCCGGTGTCTTATTAGAAATTATTTCAGTTTCATTTTGTGTTTTCAAGTTAGATATTGTTTTCAAGTTTTTACATTTATAATTTTATTGCAATGTGGCAGACTGATCAGAGCAGTGCAGGAACAACCCCGAGACGGGATGATCACGGAAAGAGGCCAGCGGAAGAACATGTAAAGTGCCAGCATTGCTCTATCTTCAGGTATTTTAGTTATTTACATAATTGAAATAATATTAATTTTTTTCAAATATGCAGACACCTAGCCATGGTACGCCTGATGATTCCGTCTTTGAGGAAGAGCTTTCTTCATCCCTATCTCCAGTGTTCTTGTTGCGAAAAAAAGCACGAGATGCAAGGTCGGAATTTAATACTTTGATAGACGCGCCTCAAACACCTGAAACAGAAGAGAGGATAAAAAAACTTATGAGCCACCTAGAAAGATATCAGGTAATAATAAAAAGTCAAAAGGATATTTTTTTTGTTCTGCATGAGATGAATTGTGATAGTTTGATTTTTAATTTTTACATTGACTAAAATAACAAAAAGTTCTTTTGTATGTAGCGTTTTCTGGCATTTGCTGAACCCCGTGTTGGTGGTAGTGGGACACGAGGCAGAGATTGCCCAACAACCCTCGTACACCTTCTACTCCTTTAGGTGCTACAGAGACTACACACCTTTTGCCCAAGGCGGCACCCGGTAGCCCAAGACGTGTTAGCGGTAGTAGGCGATATGGCCTTCACATTATTGCGTTTCACACGCGGCAGCTACCGTCGCCAATCCCCAGGGACCATTGGCACGTTGTTGTGGTAAAACATGAGGGTCCTCCATATAAAACTTGTACAACTCCCAGAGTAAATTTTAATATTTTAACTGTTTTACTACTTTAAATCTAAACTTATAGTTATCAAGATTTTTTTTATTTTTAAATTAATGATAATATCTTCCTTTTCTTTTGGTTTTATTCTGTGTAGGAAACAATGAGTTCTACAGGATTCTGGAGAGCCATGCGTTGGTAATTTTTGGCCCAACCATACGTACAGGGTGGAATTCCCAGAATTTCAACCTGAAAAAAGAACTTCTAGATTATCTAGAAGCCCTTTTTGGGGTCGGCACATTTGACAGAAAAGCGGTGGCTCAGGTAGCCGGCAAATATTTGAAATATACCAGGGACACCTATAGGACGCAATTTCAATTTAACCCTAGATATGAGCGTCCTCTCATAGTTTCAGAGAGTGAGTGGAGAGCACTCATCCATGACGGAAAAGAGAAAAGGGCAAAGAAAGAAGGAAAAATGCCAACTGGACCCGCAAGGTAAATTACAACTTTAATTCAATAGCTTTAATTTTATTTATGTCTAAAATAAAAGTGTGCTATGTCATATCTGACTTCAATATTTTGATGCTAGGTTGCCTGACACCTCAAAGGCAACTAAAGCGAGGATTGAGAAAAAGGGCCATCACAAGCTTGGCCAGGGTGGCTACTTGAAATTAGCTGCAAGAATTGTAATTAAGTAGCTAAACATCTTATAATTAATTGTATCGCCTTCCAACGTTTTTGTAATCCTATCAGATATGATTAAAAATACACAATCATATATAATGTAAGGTGATGACTTCGGAACAATAACTACAGAGGAAGATAAAAATATAGCTTTATGTTTTGGCTATCAAGCTGTAGTTGAACGTCGCAGAAGCTTGGGGCAGGTCCCAAGATCTACAATGCCTGATAAGGTAAAACATTAACCTTTCAATATTTTTGTTTTCGTCCATAAATTTAATGTCTAACAACTTTGTTTAAATCGGGGGAGCAACACTACCGACGAGGTAAATAACCCAGTTTTAGAGCCAGATGTAGATGATCCTCTCGTGCAACCTGATCATTGTAGTGGGGACCAGGCCGACAATGCTGCTATCAGTGAGGGCCGTGACGGTAATTAATTTCCACTTATAATTTTTCTAATTATACCTTGATGGTTGTCCTTATAACGTTTTTTGTTTAAATGACAGAGAATTTTTCCCTTGAGGATCTTACCACCAGAGAGGAAGATAGGGAAACAGTCCCAACGGCGACAACTGGTGCACCAGGTAAATAATCTCATTGCAATTTTTTTTATTAATATTACCGAACTAGTTCAATGATATTTAAAAACTGACAATTAAAATTTAATATTGTCTGTTTTTGTAGGCGATGCCCCGTCACTGGATGAGACCAGACATCGTGACTACGCAACTAGGTCAGCGCCGACAACTGGTGCACCAGGTAAATAATCTCATTGTAATTTTTTTTATTAATATTACCGAACTAGTTCAATGATATTTAAAAACTGACAATTAAAATTTAATATTATCTGTTTTTGTAGGCGATGCCCCGTCACTGGATGAGCCCGGACATCGTGAATACGCAACTAGGTCAGCAGTGCGGGTTGAAAGGCACGAAACAGGAGCAGAGCACGATGATATTGATGATGTAATTAGGAGCTTTAAAAATAGGAAGAAGAAAAAGAAAACTTGACAATGTAAAATATTGTATTATTATAAGACAAACGTTACCATACTTGGAACATTTTTTTGCGTTATATAAAAAACTCATTTATCATACTATTTTTATGTCAAGCATTCATTGCAATGTTTCCTTGCGTACTTTTTGTTGAATTGTTTTTTTATTAGTTATTGAATTTTTTTTTTATGCTCATGAAAGTAAAAAATGAAATATAGATTGGGTATTGGGGAATTGAGAGTGATGTGAGGGGGGGGAGGGGCCATAAGAGCTTCCACCTTCACGTGGTTGGCCCTGTTTAGTAGAGAATAATTTATTGGAGCGATTTAATCTTGGAGCAAACCTCCCTCGATCCAGTGTAGCAACAAAAAAGTCACTGTTGACTTAGTTGCTACTCTTTCAGATCGTGGGAGGCTTGTTCCAAGTTCATGCGACTCCAATAAATTGTTCTTGAAACGAAGAGGAGCTTATTCAGGTATGTTTTGAAATTTTAAACATATGTTCTAACATTATCATAAGAATGCATCTTAGAGTAAAAAATACTACATCAATTACTTGTATTTATTGTATAGATAATGATGGATTTTGATTGACTTGGCAGTGCAGGTACAAATCCGCTTGCATCATGAGCAATACAACTTGTCAACCAGGGTCATGTCCAGGATATTTTTTCTTGTGCGCTTGACCATGTTCGTAATGTCACATTTTGTAAGCTCCTTTACAGTTCATAATTCAATATTAAGCTTGTTCACGATTATTATCTAGGTTTTTTGTATGTGTTTTTTCATCTATTTGATTGTAAGCAACTATGCATGTTTCCTGTTGTTCACTATGATTTATCCCATTACCACTCCCAGGATGAATCTGACTTTATTGTTACTATGATTTCTCCATTTATGATTTCATAGGTTACATCATGTAAAGTTGTCAATCTCAGGTTGGTGATGAGCTTTAGTTCTCCAGATTTGGGGCTTTTCTGATATTTTCTCCCTCATGTCATTCTTGCATCACCTCGTTGTTTGAGCATGCCAATTTTCTACCACTTGTACCAATTGGCACATGTCAATCTCTGAGTGGTGCCACATTTCACCTATTTTCGGTGAGAGTTTAGGGTTTCTCTAACATAGCTTCAGAAATCCGATTCAGTGCCTGCTTGAATATTGTCACATAATACTTATGGTTTGGATTGATGAGCATGTTCTGAATGGTTGGCTGATTCATAAGAACCACCCATAAATATCCCTTCCTCTAACACAGAGAAAATAAAAATTTCTTTGACAGGAGACAGAGTTTCAATACTTTGAAAACAAACTTCTATTCCCTTCAATAACTCAAAAAAAAACTATTACACTACTTCCTCACTTAGAGGGATTACAAAATTATGACTGCTACAAAACGCAGTGCATAAAACCAACTCACTGTCTGTTCAAAACAAACATACTCTGTCTCTAAGACACTCTGCTATGTTTTTCCCTTTCGCACTGCTGTGCATACACACTTAAAAAGTTACACTCAGTTTTTCACTTTTTACACACTGCTATGTAATAAAAAATTTACGTATTGTCTATAAAAAAAACTACCAAGCTTTTTCGACCTTTTTATTTTTATATGTCGGAACATATAAAACATATTATAATAAACCCTCTTTTTAAAAAAATGAAATTAAAACTAAATTCTATGGCCCACCTTTCATTTCGCATATGATATATATATAACATATGTATATATTAAACTATCAAAACATTAAAGAACCCTTTCCGTCAGACTTCAAAAGTCTAAATAGATTGAATTTCAAACCAAATTCGCGTTCGAAAATGAAATGTTGACGTCTGCCTAATTTTAACTCGAATTCTCAATCCAATGTGCCCTATAAAAAATTCGGGTCCGGTTTTCAGGTTTTCAGATTCCCTTCAATTTCATGTGATCCAATATTAATGCTCCACGTGTCCTCCTTTTGAATTTACAAAACTGTCGGGTAAATTTCTGTTTGTTTAATTTCTGGTTGGTGAATTGCGTTAATGCTGGCTGTTGTGTTTAAATACAATTCTGTACAGAAATATGGCTGTGGCCGTCTACAAAAAAAACTTGCGGGAATTTTAAATGCTGAATTAAATTTCTGGATGGCATGCAAGCAACCTCCAAAAAAAAATGTTGCTGCTGCATCCGTCCTTTTGCTGCAGCAGTTGAAGTTAAAATTCAACAGCACGGGGTTTAATAAGTGAGGGTGTAAAGGTAACTTTTTGTCGATAGTACTGGATTAAGATCATCTATTCATTTTTGTAGGGTCTTATGGTGTTTTGTTTTTTAGTTTTGGGTTGGGCTTATTGAGTCTAAGATATTTTTTGAGTGAAAAATTGCTATCAGGTATTAAAAAATTTTGGTTCTTTTGTCAAAATTTATGAGCTTGTTAGGAAATACAAAACTGACAATGGTTGTATCTTAAATTTGTGGAAAATAATTTGAAATGAAACCTTTTTGTTTAGGTTGTTGCGGCAGGTGCAAACCCCATTCAAATTACTAGGGGCATTGACAAGACAATAAAGGCCCTTGTTTCGGAACTCAAAATTTTGTCAAAGGAGGTAAACGCTTGCCTTTTGAGTAGGCTGGTTTTCCTTTTTGCTGATGGTTTGGTGTATCTAATTGAATTAGTTGCCTAAGGTATTTTTGGTTGCAAACTCCTTTTCATTTTTCATACGGTATTGGCCTTGTGGAATACATTTGATTGTGTGGTCTTGTTAGATCTACAACATTTGTAGTTGTTTAGTCTTATGGCCGAGGTGCACTTTTATTATGGAAATAGTTGATGCAATATTGTCATTTAATCCTTACTGTAGGGTAGCATGTTGAGAAGTTTTTTGTGAAACATTTGGTATTCAAATGACACTTGATCCTATACAGCATCATGCGCTTGACTTCAAAATTCATATTCAAAGTGTGCCAGACAATTCTTGCAAAATTTCAAATATTTAGGTTGTTTTAAACCATTATCTTTTTCATGTATTGGATGCTGAAAATGTGAAAAAGACTTTGGTATGAAACCAACTGGTGAATAATTTCCGGCACAACAACCACTTCCAAGACATGATTTAGAAGTAGAACAAATGTGCTTATGAAGCATAGAAAGATATCCTTGATGCATTGTCAATGTTTGGCTAGGGTTATTTTTGGAGAAAATAACTCCTTATTCCTAGAATAGTGATCTTCAATACAAGTAAATGCCGGAGAAGAGAGATCATCGTGTGACGCAACAAAACTGAAATTGGACCCCCAAGGAGAGCTGGTGTGTCTACAATCGCTCTGTCAGCATTTTCCCTTGGTGTACCCCGTTCTTTTCCTCCAGCCTAAGTCTTAATTGACTTCTTCTTTCTTCGGGTTTATTTATCAAATTCGTAGAATTTGATAAATAAATACTATCCACAATGGTTGGACTTTAATTTATATTCCTGACTTTATATTATCTCCAGTCCTTATAACCAATGTTTAACTTTCAACACTTTGTATTTATACTCCACGTTTCTTTTTAAATAAATAACTTGTAATGAACTTTCGGCTCTATATTTCACCACCCAGCCTTACAACAATCACGCTACAGACTTATGCTAATTATCCGCCAATCATTTAATTAAACAATTTCATTATACTCTGGCCCCACCTATATATATCAATAATCAATCAAACACTCTTATCATACCTGGCTATCCTCCGCACACCTTAGTTAACCTCCGGGCAAGTTCAACGTGCGACCACCGTCCGATGGCCCTTCTCCAAATAAATGACTCTTGGAAATTTCGCTCGGCTTCCAACATCGGGCTTTAACGTGCGATGGCGTGGGTTAAATGGTTGTTTTTCAGGGTCACTTCGCCACGTGTCACATTCCCTATGGAATCGCTCGCGAATAGGAAATACCGCCTACTCCGCAAAAGCGGTGCGATATGGGCAACCCGCTTTTGTGATTCCGCTCGTGGTTTTGGTAGAGGGCTTGACCACGGGTGCATGTCTGGTTCCGCTATCCTTTTGTTTGTTAACTCATGTCTAATCCTCGGGTCAGGTTCCGAAAGCACAACAATTTTGTCTCTTTATTAAGTGGGATTTTAATATGTGTATTATAAAAGAAAACCAACACAAATTTTATAAGAAAATTGTTCAAAAGTCGAGCCCGCCAGACTTCAAACGGCGATAAACCATAATTCAAACCAAATTCGCGTTCCAAAATAGCCTGCTGATGTCGGCCAATTTTGTGACGCGAATTTCTTATCAAATTCGCCCTAATATTTTACGGGTCCGGATTTCCACTGCGCGAGCGGCCCAAACAAAGATCCGCTCCAATCAATTTCTGCCACGTGTCCTCAATAAAAACTTGCCCTGCTCCCGGCTGCGGGTGCATTTGATGGCGTTTAAGGTGATGGGACATGGATATGGCGATTTCATATCAATCGCATTAACATTTAACGTTGTTCAATTAAGTTTTCACATCAAATCTGCATTAATTAATTTTTAACACTGTTCAAGATCGGACCTCCACTCCTCTGAGCGATTCCGCATGCTCCAATTTGATCCGGCCTTCGGCTCTCATTATTAATGATCAGAGATTCATTATGACGGGCGTCCTTTGATTGCATTGCAGACGGGTCGACATACAAAATGGTGTTTAGCCATGGTTTTTCAGACAAGCCGGTTGCTGGATTACACTGCCTGGTAACTGTGACGATAAGGAGAAGTGGCCAGCGGAACTTCTGCCTAGACTTTGTTGCATATTTCCATTTCTCTCGGTTCTGTCTCTGTCTGTCTTCCTCTGTTAATTGGAATTCTGCTTCTTCGTCTCTTGTGCCCATTGCGCCTGAGATTGCACCCATGCCTCGCGTGCGTCATAGGATGCGTTGCCGCAGGGGGAGCACTAGAGGTCAATCCCGGCGTGCTCCCTCCAGCACCTCAACAAAGATGACTTCCGGCCAGTCCAGTGATTATTACTTAGGTCGATATCCAAATACTAGGAGTGGGCGGGGTCGGCTTGTAGCATCTGGCCACCGTATGGATTCCCTTGCTCCTGGCTTCCCCACCGTTAGTTCACCTTCTCCCACGACGCGCACTGCGCAATTTTCCTTTAATTGCTCTCTCAACTGCCCAAGAATCACGGCTTTAGTCACTGTGGTCTTCCGCGAGGAGGCCCAAACGGAGGAAGAATGCACCCGTCCGGCGGGTCTGAGCTCGGAAAAAGCCGGCCAGCATTCGGGCCTTCGGGAGGGGAGCCGTGGCATGCATGTGGAGGTAGCACCTAGCGATCCTGGACCTTCCGAAGGATGGTGCCGAATCGTGGAGGAACCACCGGAGGAGTAGTTTGGTTAATTTGTTTTTCTTGCTTAGCGGGCCCACTTAATTGGGCTGCTTTTACTTTATTTTACTGTGCTGGACCTTTGTAATATTTTTGAATTCTGTAAATTAAACGTTCAAGACTGGTTTCCCCATATGAGGGCAGTCTTCTTAATTTTTTGATTTTTTGATGACAAATTTTCCATGAGTATGGCCAGGAAATGTTTTTGACTTCGGTGTAATTTTATTCGCAATGTTAATAGATTAACTTTACTTTGAATTCTCACATGATTAGCGTTTTTCTTGATCTGTTCAAGGATTTTAGGTACTTTAATTTGTATTTGGAACAATGGACGTCGGTACTCTATCTGTTGCTTTACTGTTCTACATACTACTATTTCACTTTCTTATAGATGCCTCGGGCATATTTGAATGCTTTCTCAGATTGTCGATAATCTCCATGTGGACCGTTACTGGATTTTATATCATGTCCATGTATGTGACATGGGGTATTTTTTTCTATCATTGTCTGGGGTGGGACTTCCACTTTTCTGGATGGATATTTGGGTTCCAATCTTCAGATGTGAAAATGTAATGACTTCATGGACTGTTTTACTTCATATAATATATTCAAAATAGCATTTTTTCTCGTCTGAAAAAAAAATGATTAATGTTTATCATTATGCCTTCAAAACTAGCGATGCTGGTCTATGTTGCTGGTTTATTGATATGGTCTGATGGTCTTTTTATATTTTGGACATATCACACTCTCACATGATTAGCGTTTTTCTCTGTTCAAGGATTTTGGGTACTTTAATTTGTATTTGGAACAATGGACGTCGGTACGTACTCTATCTGTTGCTTTACTATTATACATACTGCTATTTCACTTTCTTATAGATGCCTTGGGCATATTTGGATGCTTTCTCAGATTGTCGATAATCTCCATGTGGACCGTTACTGGGTTTTATATCAAGTCATTGTATGTGACATGGGGTATTTTTATATCATTGTCTAGGGTGGGACTTCCACTTTTCTGGATGGATATTTGGGTTCCAATCTTAAGATGTGAAAATGTAATGACTTCATGGACTGTTTTACTTCATACAATATATTCAAAACATCGTTTTTTCTCTTGTGAAAAAAAAATTGATTAATGTTTATCACTCTGCCTTCAAAACTAGCGATGCTGGTCTATGTTGCTGGTTTATTGATATGGTCTGATGGTCTTTTTATATTTTGGACATATCACACTTCTCACATGATTAGCGTTTTTCTCTGTTGCAGGATTTTGGGTACTTTAATTTGTATTTGGAACAATGGACGTCGGTACTCTATATGTTTCTTTACTATTCTACATACTGCTATTTCACTTTCTTATAGATGCCTTGGGCATATTTGGATGCTTTCTCAGATTGTCGATAATCTCCATGTGGACCGTTATTGGGTTTTATATCAAGTCGTTGTATGTGACATGGGGTATTTTTCTATCATTGTCTGGGGTGGGACTTCCACTTTTCTGGATGGATATTTGGGTTCCAATCTTAAGATGTGAAAATGTAATGACTTCATGGACTGTTTTACTTCATACAATATATTCAAAACATCATTTTTTCTCTTGTGAAAAAAAAAATGATTAATGTTTATCACTCTGCCTTCAAAACTAGCGATGCTGGTCTATGTTGCTGGTTTATTGATATGGTCTGATGGTATTTTTATATTTTTGACATATCACACTCCTCACATGATTATGATTAGCGTTTTTCTCTGTTGCAGGATTTTGGGTACTTTAATTTGTATTTGGAACAATGGACGTCGGTACTCTATCTGTTGCTTTACTATTCTACATACTGCTATTTCACTTTCATGGACTGTTTTACTTCACTGTTGTAGGGTTTTGGGTACTTTAATTTGTATTTGGAACAATGGACGTCGGTACTCTATCTGTTGCTTTACTATTCTACATACTGCTATTTCACTTTCATGGACTGTTTTACTTCACTGTTGTAGGGTTTTGGGTACCTTAATTTGTATTTGGAACAATGGACGTCGGTACTCTATCTGTTGCTTTACTATTCTACATACTGCTATTTCACTTTCATGGACTGTTTTACTTCACTGTTGTAGGGTTTTGGGTACTTTAATTTGTATTTGGAACAATGGACGTCGGTACTCTATATGTTGCTTTACTATTCTACATACTGCTATTTCACTTTCATGGACTGTTTTACTTCACTGTTGTAGGGTTTTGGGTACTTTAATTTGTATTTGGAACAATGGACGTCGGTACTCTATCTGTTACTTTACTATTCTACATACTGCTATTTCACTTTCATGGACTGTTTTACTTCATATAATATATTCAAAACAACGTTTCTCGTCTTTTAAAATTTTAATTTTTTTTTTTTAAATTGAACCCTTCGTCGGTCTACGGACGCCTTCTAGACGTCGGAACTGCGACAACCCAGAAACGTCGGAAGAGAGACAGTATGAAAACATCGGAAGAGCGACGTTCCAAACGTCGGACCACATATCGTCGGCATTGTGACATCTTCCAAACGTCGGAAGAGTGACGTCCAAAACGTCGGACCACGTTTAGTCGGAATTGCGACAGTTTACAAGTGTCAGAAGAGCGACGTCCAAAACTTCGGACCACGTTCAATCGGAATTGCGACGGTTTACAAGCGTCGTAAGAGCGACGTCCAAAACGTCGGACCACGTTGGGTCGGAATTGCGACGGTTTAGAAGCATCGAAAGAGCGACGATCCAAACGTTGAACCACATTTCATCGGAAGTGCGACAGTTTACAAACATCGGAGGCACGACGGTTTGTGAGACGTCGGAAGAGTGACGCTTGTTCGGAACGACAGAAGAAGTGTCGATAGTGCGACACTTTTTACGTGCGTCGGAACGGCGACGGCATGACAAACCATGGTTTGTCCGCCCCCGAACTGTCGCGCTTGCGACGACTATGTGTCGGAATAGTGACGAATTGGCCGTCGGAATTTCCGCCAAATTCTCTAGTGTATGCACCTCCTTATTTTCCCTTCCGAGATCTACAATCTTTCTTTAGGTATCCTTTCTTTCCGCATTTCCAGCACACTATCCCCAATCGGGACTTCGATCTGCCTTTTCTTGATTAACTGCGATATCCCGAGCTCTTTCCTCTTTCCATTCTCGTTCCCCTAGACTCTGCACTCAAAGCATTACCCGATGTCTCACTGGAGCTTTTCTGTTGCATTTCCTAGCTAAGGATAGCACCGACAACATCATCAAACTTTAAAGTACTAGATCTAGAGACAGAGTTACTAATGGCCATAACTAAACCATTCCAGCTTTCTGGAAATGAGCACAGAAATAATAGAGCTCTAACTTCATCATCAAATTTTACCCCTACGGAACTTAACTAACTAGTAACTGTATTAAAATCATTTAAATGGTCTACAACAGATCCACCTTCCAACATCTTCATATTAAATAGCCGTTTCATAAGAAATACCTTGTTTGAGGCTAAGGGTTTTTATATAGTTTCGCCAACGTCTGCATCAAACCCTCTGCTGGTGTTTCCTTCGAAATATTGAAGGCAACTGATGCTGCAAGGCACAACCATATTTTTCTAAGTGCCTTTCTATCGAGAACGTTCCATTCTGCATATTTCATGGCCGTCGGGTTCTTTGTTTTTCTACTCAATGGTAGGTACAGATCTTTCTGATATAGATAATCTTCCATCTACATCTTCCACAGCGTGAAGTTTTGGCCGTTAAATTTCTCGACCCTAAACTTACCATCTTCCGCCATTTCTCCCACTCGAACCAGGAACCCTTGTTTCCTGCGAGTTTATCAGCCAAATAGAACTTCGACTCTAATACCATTTGTTAGAAAATTATATATTATGGAGTAATGCAACACATAAAATATGCGTAAAAATACAAGCACACAAAACACATAAAACCAGAGAGACACAAATATATGTGGTTCACCTAGTTTGGGCTACGTCCACCCCAAACAACCAGTATTTCCTTTCTATTATCCAGCAAAATGAAGAGACAAAACCTACAGAAAATCCGCTGTAATATCCTCTGTTCTCTCTCACAGTCTCCCTCTCTGTTTCTCACTCCGAGAATACACACACAATACACAGCCGCAATACAATACCCTCATAAAAGCCAGGGGTTGCCTTCTAGGGAAAAAAACCCTAATCTAAACATAACTTCTACCGTTAGATCATCCGCCTATGAACAACCCAGATTGACTAGAAATTACTATACTTTTATAAGGAAATTTTACATCTGTCTTTAGCTTCAGGGGCGTTGCCCCCGAAACCCCCCGCCAGGGGGGGGCTTCGAAAAGTGCCGCCACCCCCCCTGGACCCCCCACAACAGTGATTAATTACAGGTGGCATTTCCGCCCCTTTTAAGGTACAGGGGTCCAATTCTGTGATACAAAGTAAACAAGATAATCAGGCTCCACACCCAATACGTTGATCTTCTCAAATCCAACGGTCCACAAAACTTCCACCTTTTAAACCCCTCCCTTCTCATTCATCCACCATCTTTAATATCCACCGTCGATCTTTTCAAATCCAATGGCTCCCATTCATTCTTCCTTCTACCCTTTATAAAAAGTGGGCCATCCTTTCTCCTCATTTCTCTGCCAAATTCCTTCAAAAACCTTACCTTATCTATATGTTTTGTTTCCCGACAGTAAAGGTTTTAAACCAATCTTGACCGTCGATCTACCAAGATCAAAGGCCATCAAGCCCCATTCTTCTGCATGTTTCCCTTTCCCTTCATTTCTTCATATCCACTCCTCTTTTTAATCGTGACCATCCATCAGAGAAATCTAATGATTGGAACTTAACCCGATAGCCCTTTTCATCCCTCCACTGCGTGCCAATTTTGCTAACATCACCTTGGACCCCACATTCAATTTACCCTACAACTCTTCATCCATCACGTGCAATCCCCATCATTGGATCTGCAGCCTCCAATCCAACGGTCGCCGACATGTTTCGCGTAATTTTTGCACCTAAACATTAACACCAAAAAATTACGGGAAATGGGTGGTTTTGTAAATCCACGTGTCAAGCGAGGTACCGTATTGCGTTATTTTAGTGAAAACCATATGCCACCCAAACACAACGCAAAAATCGCTGCCGATTTTCCGCCAAAACACTATCCTCCGCAATGTTATTTTACTTTCAATCCTGGCCGTTGATTGTTGAGATCAGACGACTTATGTTATAACGCGACCCATTCGCTTTCCCCTCGCCTTTGCTCCCAAAACATTTCACCGAGGAATCCCAGCCATTGATCTCTGAGATCAGAAGGTCCTAATTTAATCTTGCCACCAATTCATTTTCCCTCCATCTTTTCTCCCAAGTGTTTCTTCGAATGATCTTGACCGTTGGATATTCTAATTTGACAGCTCTGATTTAACCTCGCTCCCAAACCTCCAAAGTAGTTATAAACCTATTTTCACAGGATTTTCATTATATTTGTTTTTTTGTGCAGGTTATATGCGTTTTTGCCATAGTTTTAAAAAATAATGTGAAGGCCAGGGATGACGATCCACAGGCCAATATTCATGAAGAAAGGGAACCTACAGGGTTCAAATTTATGATTTACCCGTGCCTCATGAGTATTGGTGATATCATGAAACCCTTTGCGCACCTGCAAATAGCATAAACAATCAGAATCAATTAATAAAAGAGTATCAGTGTTAAAGATGAAGATTATGGCTTAATCAAGCCTGAACATAAATCCAAAGATAAACCACTATGTTTATAGAATCAGATTAGTTTAAGAAGCCTCCATTGCCACATCAAAGGGTCTAATTAAATCCCCCAGCTACCAAAGTGCCAACTGCAGCTTCAATAAATCAAAGAAGGCATAGTTATTGCCTTAGTGAGTGATATTTTGTTTAAAGCAGCCAGAGTTATTGCAAACCCTGCCTGAAGAGTTCTAAAGTCAACAAAATTTGCTAAGCGGCTAAATACTTATTGAAAACCAATTAATATAGAGAAAATATTAGAAAAATTCTCTGTTGAGCCCCTCAAAGGCCGAGAAGCACAAACTCCGCATTAATTGAACAGTTAGACCATTCTTACACTCCACCTCCTCATTCTTATATAAATACTGTTGTAAAAGACAATATAAAGGTTGGTCTCTGAATATCTGTTGCATGTAAATAGCTTTCTAAAGCTGCTGAAGCCCTGTTTGTAATTGAAGATACATAAGTTGAGATGAGAAGTTTGAAGTTATAAAGACCCACTGGACTTGAAGATTGTAACCAGTTTGAACATCAAATACAAGCTGATTTATGGGATCCTGGTCTATGTCAATGGTGATGTGTTTCTCAGTGTAACTGTTATTTTATTTTTGTTTCCATCCTGTCCACTTTTCTCTGATAAATAACAACAAATATAGATTAGGATTTACTTCTGAAGTACCATAAATCTCACTGAAAATCTTTATCATTTATGTTTTCTGCTTATAGTTTATTTAAAGATAATTCAATAGAGTGTGATCAGTCAATGAATGTTGGTTAGCCCATGTTTTGTTGACTGTAGCTTGAAATATTGTCTTTGAATGTTCTTGAGAAGTTTTCTAATTAAATATTGAACTAGGGAAGTCTATGGTCAGCCTTGTCCTCTAGTTCCTACACCAACAATTGCTTTGAAAAGTTCCCTTAACAGTATGTTGAAAGAATGCTAGTTTCGAAGTACTTACCTGATCTTAGACTACTTTTTATGTTTATCTTGAATGTTTTCTTTTGAATATGCTGAAAGCAGGCTAAGTTAAAAGTATTTACTTGATCTTAAGCTATTCTATGTGGTTTAAATGTTTTCTATTGAAAGTACATCAAAAGCAGGCTAGTTTAGAAGTGCTTACCTAATCTTACATTACTTTAATGTCTTTCCTTAAGTACATGCCAAAAGCAGGATAGTTTCAAAGTACTTACTTGATCTTAGGTTTTCCTTTGTTCCTTCCTCTATTTGATTTCCCTCACTCCATTTCTTATTGTCTCATTCCATAAAGTCAACCTAAAGAGATCCTTTGACATAGATGACTTGCCCCATGGACCACTTTTGAACCTTGTTGTTTCAATTAAATCCTCTTATGACTCCATAGCCCAATGGATTGAAGTTTCTCCTTGCCTATCTTATTAGCTGAACCATTCTTTTACCTACTTACACCTTCACCCTTCATTTAGACTTCCTTCACCTTCATTAAATCTTTTCCTAACAAAAACAAACAAACACCCTTGTTCTTCATAACTAGCCTAATATCATACCAAAAACCTTAAAAGATAAATAAATCTTTGCACTTATAGAGAGATCCCTCTCTGGATTGAAAAGGGCTAGATCCTAGAATCCCAAAGTGGTTCAAATGTTGTCTCTATAGTTTTAGTCTTGCCAATCTGCTAAAATTATAGGGAAATAACATTTTTGGTGACTCCACTAGGAATTCTGAGTGAAATAACAACTTATACATCCTTAAGGACCTCAAGAAAACCCCTTGATTCAAGAAAATTTGGTGTGTTAGCCAGTTGAGTCAACTAAAATTTCTAGCAGCTTCGTTGGGGAACATTCTAAGTAAAATCCTTAAAACAAAAGACTTAGTGTTCAGTGCAGTATATGTAGCCTTCTTCAAGCACTACCAAAGAAAATGGTGATCATGATAGGACTTATTTGAATCAGTGACAAAATAAGTAACCCTTAGGATTCTCATATAGCCTTATTAAACCTTGAAGGAATCAGCTAGGTAAGCCATAGGAGTGAAATTTGTGTGTCTCATCACCCTAGCTAAGTGTTGAAACAGATTTAGGACACTCTCATAACCCATAGGACTGTAAAAACTCAGAAAACCCAAAAATATTTCAGATTGGTATTCAAATCAATAAATGGTTGTGGACCATGAAACATTTTACCTTCTAAAGCTAAAAACTTCCACCTGGTGACTCCAAAATCCTAAATAGACCTAAATACTCCATTGGGAAACCCATTACTATCATAACATCTTACAAACTTAGTTAAGAAGACTTTAAGGATTAAATTTTTCTTTCCAAAGATCAGTTAGCCTACTAAAGATTGTCATATTTTGTTAAAAAATTTCTTATTATTGGGTCTGAGGACATAGCATAGTGGCTTCTAGAAGAGTTCATACTAGAGCCTATCCTAACCCAAACCCCCCTGAGATAGTTGCTAATCCTGAAAGCATACTTAGGAAGTCTCCTAAGTTTAAAGCTTCAACTATCGTTAGACCACTCCATAGAGCTAATTCTATTCCTGAAAACCTTACAGCTCTACAAGATTCACAAGTTGACTTAAGAAACCCATTCAGAACTAGGTCACTTGATGATACAGATCAGATATATTTTGAGTCTCCACCTTCATCCCAAGATAAAGGTGAACATCCTGATAGCAGAGAAACTACTCCACCTGATTTACATTTCATCCATAATTTTGGTTTCTCTCATCGTAGATCTCCTCAACAATCTTTTGCTGGTCCATCCACATATGTTATCCATACACCCACTATTCAAACCACCCCATTCCATCAACCCCCTCTTATCTGACATCCTCCACTTGTAAACCCCCCACATTTTCCACAACCCCCTATCATGGAAACATGGTATGCTCCCCTAGTCCTTCCTTTACCTTTAGTCAATCTTCCACAAGACTATTAGTCCAAGATACCATTATATAATGCCATTGGTGCTACTAATACATCACAACATGTGGAAAAGATGAATGAATATTTTGATAGAAACAAGATTGATGATGAAATTGTCAAACTTAGATTGTTTGCTCAAAGTCTAGGGGGAGAAGCAAGAAAATTGTTCAAAAGCTTAACCCCTAATAGTATTAATGATCTCCAAGCCCTCCATCAGTTATTCTTAAACAAATGGGAAGTTAGGAAAAACCCTCTCTAAATACTTTCAGACTACAACAAACTCAAAAGAAACACTGGGGAAGGTGTTCAAAATTATTGCACTAGGTTCAATAGTGTTTATAATGCACTGCCCCCAGACTTGAAACCTACACAAGGCTCAACCTTGAACAAGTTTCCTGAAGGATTTGATCCTGAAATAACCTATCAGCTAAGAGAAAGAGACCCTTCGACTCTAGAAGACATGTAAAAAGGATCTCTTGCTGTGG
The DNA here is from genome assembly GCA_034641835.2 of Pinus albicaulis. Lineage (NCBI taxonomy): Eukaryota > Viridiplantae > Streptophyta > Pinopsida > Pinales > Pinaceae > Pinus > Pinus albicaulis. The sequence continues at coordinate 458,894,107 of CM076569.1, read as the reverse complement.
AAGTGAATTTGATGGAGAAAAGAGCAAGGATGAGGAATGAAAAAAAAATATCATTTAGGGAGGAATCTGCACCCCCCACATCTAGTTCAAAAATGGAAAGGATGATGGAAGACATGATGAAGAAGATGAGCATACTTGAGAGAGCACAATCTAGAGAAAACCAATCAGCTCCCCAAAACAGAAATCAATCTCAAAATCAAAATCAGAACTTCAGAAGAAATCAACCTCAGAACAAACAAAGAGGGGATGACCAATAGATCAGACCTCCTTTCCAAGAAAACTATGTAAGTGAGGTTGAAGAAACAATTAAAAAAGCAGAGGAAGATGACATAAACATATTGGGAGTAGACAATGATGCTTTTGATTTTCCTCACAATAGGAAACAAGGTTTATATACACCCTATGATGATGGAAGAATGGAAGATGAAAATTACTATCAAGAAATGGAAAATGTCATCATAGAAACTCAAAAATAATATGACCTTAGGAGTAAAAAGAATCTTGAGACTCCCAAGACTAAAACCTCTGACAATTCTATAAAAAATAGCCCTATAAGAAAACGCAAAAACATTAAACAAAAGGACAAAACAGTGGCTGTAAATTCTGATCAAAACAAAGAGAAAGGTACTCAAATGAATGAAAAACAGAGTGTAGACCTTAGCAGCGTTAGCAATGTTGGAAATATGATGCAGAGTGTTGTCCTTGATGGCAACCCACTAAATGAAGATGAAGACATGATATTGTTGGCATATGTTGTCCTTGATGGCAATACACTTGATGAAGCTATTATTGGCTTGATGGACTTGGTAAATGATGTAAATCTGATGTGATATGATGTTTGTTGATGAAGATGATGACAACTTACTTGATGAAGTTGTGCTTGAGAGAATATGTTCCTGATGAAGGAAATATGATGTATCTACAGTGTGTACAAAAGGCAATGAAGAAAGGAATTCATAATGTGCTCAAAATATGATGAAAAGAGTATGTCTCTTGCATGCGGATTGGCCTAGGGAAGGTCGCGTAGCAGTGAAAGAACGTGCCAAGTCGCGTATGGGCTAAAGCGCTCAAAAAGTGCAAAACCAAGGGGTAACCACCATGGTATTGACCCATGGTAATGGGTAATGATCACTAATTGACCACAGATCCCAGGTAGTTTTGGGCTCATAGTATTGTTTTGGCCCATGGTATTGAAAAAGGGGCTCATGGTATTGAAAAGGATAAACCTATATAAGGAGAAGAAATTCATTGTGCAAAATATGGGTGTGGGTGCAAGATGTCTGAGCTTGAATGAATACTTCTCTCTGAAGTAGATCTGCATGGAAAGGGTTACACTTGAAGATAAATCTGAATGTATGATGCACCAATGATGAAGAAGGGGATCTAGATCTGAAATGCACTTGTATCTACTAGATCTGCTTATGGAAGGCCTAGATCTATGATGAGGCGAACATCTGTCTGAAGCAAAAGGGTAGATATGAACTGAATATCTGATCTGATGAAGTATGCTGCTCTGTAATGATTGAAGATCTATACGCTACTTCACCGCGGAGGAAGTGCGTATATCTGTGATCAATGAAGAAAGCGCGTATGCGCAATAAAATATACACTGAGGTATACGCTGGTTTGTGTGGACGGAAGCGCGTATATACGCGACATCAGTAAAGGGAAAGCACGTATGCAAACTAGGGTTTACTGAAGCAAGGGGTATGAAATATCTGATCTGTTCTACTGTGTTTCTGCTATCTGATCTGTGTTGATATGTATCTGTTAGTGATGTATGTTTGTGCTTAAAAGTATGGAAAGGGTCTAGTGTGAAATTATGATGAAAGGTGGCCTGCAAGTGTTGTTCTATTGAAGTTGTTGGATCCAGTGTGAAAATTGATGAAACATGGTCCAAGGTGGTCTTGGAGGTTGTAGCCTTCGATCGAAGTCGTAGCTCCCTTCCGGAGTGAAATTTGGTACGGAAGCGGGGAATTCGTAATCGCGGGAGAGGTGAGTAAGCGAGTCGGGGAAAAAGGGCTCCCTTCCGGGGAGAGGCAGTAACGAGCGCAGTGTAGATTACTGCACATCTTCGAGTCGAATCTGCGCCAGCACATATGTTGTAAGATGTTTTTCTCTATAATAAAATATTGAAGGCTGAGCAACTGCAGCGGTGGTTTTCTCCCGATTTGGGTTTCCACCTAAAAATCCTGGTGTTCATGTGTGATTCTTTGTGTGATGGTTTATTCTGTTCTTACTGCACATGTTTACTGCTTATTGAATATCTGATGAATAAATGAAGGAATGGTTTAAGTGAAGTTTAATGACATATCTAGATCTCTGTGTATACGCGAGTTTCATAAAGGGGATCCGCGTATATACGCTAGTTTACTGAAGGAAAGTAGCGTATGGGTTTTAAGGAATGAAAAAGTAAAAAGATTTGATTATGCAGTAAATACTGATTCACCCCCCCCCCTCTCAGTATTTTCCCAACAATTGGTATCAGAGGGTGGTCCTTCTGCAGAAGCTTGATCGCTTGAAGGAGATCCGTCGCAATGGGAAGTCAAGAAGGAGTGATGTCTATAAAGCCACCTCTATTCAATGGAAGCAATCTGATTTTCTGGAAGGTACGAACAAAAGAATATCTGCAAAGTCTTGGTGCAGATGTATGGGCAATCGTGCAAGAAGGTTATCAATACCCGGCAAATATTCCTACTGATGCAGCTGAAAGAAAGAAGTATGAAATTAATGCCAAAACAGTGAATGTCTTACTAGGAAGCATGTCTGAATCAGAATTTGCTAAAGTGATGCAGCTACATTCAGCAAAAGAAATATGGGACAAAATCATTCTAAGCTATGAAGGAGACACAAAGGTAAAAAGTGCAAAACTTCAAACTCTTAGAATTGAATATGAAAATTTGAAGATGCATAGTGATGAAAGTGTTGCCAGTTTCTTTCTTCGTCTAGATGATATTGTAAATCGGATGAGGAATTTGGGTGAAACCATGGCTGATACTACTCTGGTGGAAAAGGTCTTGAGATCTTTGACTTCAAAATTTGACTCTAAAGTTTCTGCTATTGAAGAAAGGCAAGATCTGCAAACGCTTACTATTGTTCAATTACATGGTACTCTAACTGCTTTTGAAATGAGACAAGGAGGTCCTTCTCAAATAAGAGAAGATGCTTTTAAGGCATCTACAAAAGGAAAGGAAAAGGAAGTTGTTAAAGAATCCAGCTATATATCCGATGAAGAAGAAGCGAATTTCGTGAGAAAGCTCCAACTAGGTACTGGAAGATTCAAAGGTAAGCTTCCCTTCAAATGTTTTGAGTGTGGAAAAGTTGGTCACTATGCTGCTAAATGTCCTTATAGAGAAAAACATGGTAAAGGAAAACAATTTGAAAAGAGAAAGAGTTATTATGCAAAAGAAGATGATGATGAAGTGTCCAGTGAAGATGAAGAAGATTCTGACCAAGATCTGAAAGTGCTCATGGCTAAGAAGCAAAAGAAGAAGGCTACTGAAAAAGAGATATCTCATAAAACATGTGCAGCAGAAAATGAAACAGGTATTGATTGTTGTTCTTGTTAAGCACTTTCTTGTGCATGCAATGGTGAAGATAGTAAAAGTAAAGTTTTGGATCTAAAGGAAGCTATCAAGAAAATTGAAGATCAACAAAGATCATTTAATAAAAGCGAAGCTATCTACAATGAGATGATCTCTCAAATGAAAGATCAAATAGAAATGCTAAATGGACAGGTGAACAAGTATCAAAGGTTTCATACTTATGCATCCAATCGAATTAAAGAACTAGAAGCAGAAATCAACGATCTAAATACAGATCTCGAAAAATCAAACAAGAAGAATGAAGGACTTGAAGCTGCAATCATCTCTCTGCAGGAAGATCTAGAAGCATCAAGTAAGAAAAATGAGGAACCTCTACAATCCTTTGAAAAGGAAGGCCTTGAAGCAGAAATTATCTCTCTCAAAGAAGATCTTGAAAAATCAAATAAGAAGAATGAAGAGCTAGAACAAACATGTGAAGAAAACGAAAACTGGCTGAAAGAAGAGATCCTAAATCTGAAGGATCAAGTTAAAGATGGAAGAAGAAAAGAAGAAAGCATGACAAAGCATTGTCAAGCCTTGGAGGTTGAGGTAAACATTCTCAAAGGTAAATTAGAAGAAAAGGTTAAACTTTTGAGGTTTCATGATAGTACTAATATTTTGGACAATATTCTGAGTAATCAAAGGTCTCCTGCTATCAAACATGGTCTTGGTTTCCATGAAATTGTTAAAGGAGAATCTAGCTCACAAGGAAGTGCCAAAAATTCAGAAGATGTCAATGCAAAACCTGATGTGTTGAAAGAAACAAAAGATCAACCAACAATCATGAATTCTCAAAGGAATTCATTCAAGAACGTTGAATGTTTTAAATGTCATAATTATGGGCATGTTGCAGCAAATTGCAGGAGCAGATCATTTCAGCCACAAACAAACAGTTTCTACTCAGAAAGGTACTCTAGTTTCTTTAGGGGATATTGTTTCTCATGTAACATGTATGGACATAAAGCAGTTGATTGCAAAAGGAGTAAGAATAGTAATACTCATTATGATTCTTATGCTTACTTTTCTGGACATATGAGATGTTACTCTTGTAACAAGTATGGGCATGTAGAAAAGGAATGCAGGTTGAACAGATCCATGAAAGTGGACAATTTTCAGCACACTGTTAGGAAGGTCAAACAAATTTGGAAAAAGAAGGAAGACCAATCAGAAACGTAGGGAATTCTGACCCTACTGCAGTCATCTGCTTCTGAAGCTTAGTTCTCTGATTGACTGCAGGAATGTTGTGGGATACATTATGAGATTTAGTAATGTATCGTCACAAGGAGAGCAATGTATGATGTCTCTCATGGTTGATTTGATTATTCTGGATATGTTTACTTCTGACAGCGCATCTGATGTGGAAAGGAAAGGTACAGGAGGTACAAGCTCAGGAGGAAATGAAGGAAGATGAAATTTTTATATGCTTCACTTTCCATACGCGGGTTATATTAACCAAAGTCGCGTATACACGCGAGTTTCATCAGACTCAGACGCGTATGAACTAATGATAAAAGAATTTATCTGATAACTAAAGATCTGGAGTAGAGGTCCAGGGGGAGCATTAGTCTGACTGCTGATGATTGCACTAATATCTTTATTCTGGTTATACTCATAATAATACATGGGTTCTTGTGTTGAACATTATGGATGAAGCCTGGTTGCTTTATGATGAAGAGAATTAATTAGTGAGATGAAAGTCTTATATTTCAGATCATGCAGAGATTTTTGCTGATTACTGGCTGTTGAAGGTGTTTCAGATTGCATAAGTTAAGAAGGAGCACTGGTTTAGGGGGAGCAGCAGGTTGAATACTAATGATTGCATTGTTGGCAATATGACTGCTTATTCTTTGGGTTTTTGTGATACTCATGCTCAAATGTTGATGTCTTGGTACATGGTTTATTATGATGAGTTTTTGAGCCCTGGTTGCTGATAAGTATCCTTTGTGTTCACACATGGATGAGTTGGATGTCGATTGATTCAGAAATAAGAAGAGATCATGCAGAGTTTGTTACTATGGTTGAGATCTTTTGCCTACATATGTTACTTCATGTTTAATCTTGAAGATCATGGTGATTTTGGACCACATGGATGATTACTTGACACATATCTGAAGATGTTGTTCTGGTATGATAATTTCTCTTGGAAAAAATGTATTGATGCTGCACGGAATATGAAGACTTGGTTACTAATGCGCTTATGCTACCACCATTGGATGACACTTGAAGACACAACTACTCTGTTCTATCTGTAGTCCAGGGAAGCAGTCAAATATCTCAGAAAGAAGCTGAACACTGGCTTTTCCTCACAGAGAATCAGATCTGATTGTATTTCAGAAGATGGCTTGGGATACGTGGGTTTCCTGAAACACAGTCGCGTATATACGCGAGTTCCTGCACAGAAAACCGCGTATGGTTAGTTGCTGACAATTTTTGGTTGGTTCAGCTCTCTTCAGCATAGCTGCTGTGCTGTTTGGTATCTCTGGTGGTATTTCAGTTCTGATAATTCTGTTTCTAATGTTTTGATGAAGATGCCTTGATGATCTGTTGGTGGAAGTTTTCAGGATGTGCAAACTAAGGGGGAGCCTTAGTCATTTGAAAAGATTGCTTGTTGCACAGATTCAGGGGGAGCATTAGCTTTGCTGAGTATAATGCAGCGTTGACATTATGATGGATCTGAAATTTGTTCTCTTTCTTGAGGACTTTCTTGTGTTGGTCCTAAACGGTCATCTTTGTAATTTGTTGAAAAGGTCTTGTTGAGACTCATGTTGTAAAATTGTAATATTCAGTCATGTAAGGACTTGTCAATTTTGTAAACCCACTTGGTTGGGTAGCTGAGTCAAATTTTGTAAACCCACTTGGTTGGGTAGCTGAGACAAATTTGTAAACCCACTTGGTTGGGTAGTTGAGTCTCATATGTAAATCCACCTGGATGGATAATTGATGTAAGTATGAGTCCTTGGTGATAGGAAGTTCATAGAGTCATGTACTTCATTAACAAATATGTTTGAAGGATCAGCATGAACTCAGGGGGAGTTTGGCCACTTCAGCACATATCAGATCTGCAGAATTTTTCTTCCACAGAAGGGGGAGAGTGTTGGTTTTTGATCCGCCCTTTTCCCTTGATGTCAAAGGGGGAGAGTGACATGGTGTTTGAATGAAGAGAAGATAATGATGTCAAATATTTGGGAGAGTGAAATTTTTGGGAGAGTGACATGGTATCTATCTGCTATGGTAACCAAACACCATCGTGGTTGCCATCAAGTCCAAAGGGGGATATTGTTGGAAATATGATGCAGAGTGTTGTCCTTGATGGCAACCCACTAAATGAAGATGAAGACATGATATTGTTGGCATATGTTGTCCTTGATGGCAATACACTTGATGAAGCTATTATTGGCTTGATGGACTTGGTAAATGATGTAAATCTGATGTGATATGATGTTTTTTGATGATATGATGCTGACTGTTGTACTTGAAAGGCAACCCTCTTGATGAAGATGATGAAAACTTACTTGATGAAGTTGTGCTTGAGAGAATATGTTCCTGATGAAGGAAATATGATGTATCTACAGTGTGTACAAAAGGAAATGAAGAAAGGAATTCATAATGTGCTCAAAATATGATGAAAAGAGTATGTCTCTTTGTATACGCGGATTGGCCTAGGGGAAGGCGCGTATGCACGCGGAAAAGAACGTGCCAAGTCGCGTATGGGCTAAAGCGCTCAAAAAGTGCAAAACCAAGGGTAACCACCATGGTATTGACCCATGGTATTGGGTAATGATCCGCCTAATTGACCCCGTCCAGGTAGTTTTGGGCTCATGATATTGTTTTGGCCCATGGTATTGAAAAAGGGGCTCATGGTATTGAAAAAGGATAAACCTATATAAGGAGAACAAATTCATTGTGCATAATATGAGTGTGGTGCAAGATGTCTGAGCTTGAATGAATACTTCTCTCTGAAGTATATCTGAATGGAAAGGGTTACACTTGAATGATAAATCTGAATGTATGATGCACCAATGATGAAGAAGGGGATCTAGATCTGAAGTGCTCTTGTATTTGCTAGATCTGATTATGGAAGGCTTAGATCTGTGATGAGGCGAGCATCTAGGCGAACATCTGTCTGAAGCAAAAGGGTAGATCTGAACTGAATATCTGATCTGATGAAGTATGCTGCTCTGTAATGATTGAAGATCTGTACGCTACTTCGCCGCGGAGGAAGCGCGTATATACGCAGCTTCAGCGAAGAGAAAGCGCGTATGCGCAATAAAATATACACTGAGGTATACGCTGGTTTGTGTGGACGGAAGCGCGTATATACGCGACATCAGTGAAGAGTAAGCGCGTATGCAAACTAGGGTTTGCTGAAGCAAGGGGTATGAAATATCTGATCTGTTCTGCTGTGTTTCTGCTATCTGATCTGTGTTGATATGTATCTATTGGTGATGTATGTTTGTGCTTAAAAGTATGGAAAGGGTCCAGTATGAAAATATGATGAAATGTGGCCTGCAAGTGGTGTTCTATTGAAGTTGTTGGATCCAGTGTGAAAATTGATGAAACGTGGTCCAAGGTGGTGCTGAAGGTTGTAGCCTTCGGTCAGGGGGTTGTAGCTCCCTTCCAGGTGAGGCTGGTAAACGAGATCGGGGGGTCGTAGCTCCCTTCCAGGAGAGGCTGGTAAACGAGTCAGGGGGTCGTAGCTCCCTTCCAGGAGAGGCTGGTAAACGAGCGCAGGTGGGTGCCTGCGTGCTGGTCAAGTCTGCGCCAACACATATGTTGTAATATGTTTTCTCTATAATAAAATATTGAAGGCTGAGCAACTGCAGCGGTGGTTTTTCTCCCGATTTGGGTTTCCACCTAAAAATCCTGGTGTTCATGTGTGATGCTTTGTGTGATGGTTTATTCTGTTCTTACTGCACATGTTTACTACTTATTGAATATCTGATGAATAAATGAAGGAATGGTTTAAGTGAAGTTTAATGACATATCTGGATCTCTGTGTATACGCGAGTTTCATAAAGGGGATCCGCGTATATACGCTAGTTTACTGAAGGAAAGTAGCGTATGGGTTTTAAGGAATGAAAAGTAAAATGATTTGATTATGCAGTAAATACTGATTCACCCCCCCCTCTCAGTATTTTTCCCAACAAGCAACTCAGCTAGTGCTCCTATTAAAACAATTTTGACCAATGTAAATAGAGGTAATCATCAAGCTGATCTTGCTGATAAAGTAGTGATTAACAAGGCTGAAACAAACATTGCAAAAATTCAACTTCCTTTCAATTTGGAACAGGAAATTTCCAAGATTAGAATTTCTATTCCTCTCACTGAATTAGTCACCCAAGATGTATATAGATCACGAATTTTGAAAGCCTTCAAAATAGGAGAAAATAATGACACTGTCAACCTCAATGATGACCAACCAGAGCTCTTATTTGGTCCTAAGATTGAAGAAAGATACCAAGAAGGGCCAGTTCCTCCATTTTATGTTAGTTTGAAAATTCATGACAAGATTTTACACAATGCTATGCATGACTCAGGGGCCTCTCATAACTTAATGCCCAAAGCAATAATGGAGAGTCTAGGCCTTAAAATCACCAGACCATACAAAGATATATACTCCTTTGACTCCATTAGGGTGAAATGTTTAGGTTTGATCAAAGACCTTTGTGTAAACTTAGCTCAAATACCAGCCAAGTGTTTAGTAATGGATATTGTAGTGGTTGATGTACCCCCCAAGTATGGTATGTTGTTATCAAGATCATGGGGAGCTGAGTTACAAGGAACCATGAAAATGGAAATGACATATGCTACCATCCCTGTTTTCAGTCAGACTAGAAGACTTTATAGGGAATATCATATGAAATACATGGTCAGTAGCCAAGAGAGACTAGACAATTCTTCTCTTTATTCTGTGCATACAGACCTTGAATCATTTATTCTCTTCAATCATGAAACTTTTAATGAGAAATAAACCCTAATTGATTTAGTGGCCACCCCTCACTTTAATATAGTGGCAGACACAGAAAAGGAGGAAGACAAGACAGATGTATCGAGATAGTTTGCCAAATTAGGAAATCAAAACAAACAAATCATAGGTCTAGAGTTACAAAACAGTTGTCCATTGGTTGTTAACCTTGAGAGTCAAGAGAAGGACCCTCAACACCTTGACGAACATGAGGAACTAAACCAAATTCAACATAGTAATAGCTTTCAAGAACAAACCAAAATCACACAAGATGAAGAGGATAGTAGTCAAACTAGTCCTCTTTGGAGTATGATTTTTTATGGGTCTTGCACTAAGAATGATGTCGGAGTAGGCATATGGATACACAACACTGAAAACAATCATGCTGAAGGGAATTCATATAGATTAAGTTTTCAATGTACAAATAACATAGCTGAGTACGAAGCTCTCCTTTTAGGCCTACATTTATTGAAGAAATTAGGGGCCAAAAGGATAAAAGTTCATGGGGATTCCGAGTTGATAATTATGTAGGTGAATGGGGAATATAGTGCTAAACACCCCAGACTTAGCGCCTATATAAATGATGTCATGGATTTATTAAAAGCATTTGATGAGTTCCAACTTATCTTTGTCCCAAGAAACCAAAATATTCTTGCCAATGGTTTAGCCTTTGCTGTTAGAGCTTGTCTAACACCTTATGAAACCAAGCAATGTACCACCCAAGTCAAATTTAGACTATATGTCCTAGAAAATGAAAAATACTGGCAATTTTTTGATGGAGATAAACAAATAGAAGACTTCCTGCAGTCCAGAAATGAATTTGAGCAACCAAGTTCAGATTCAGATTATGAAAATGACTGTCCTATGGAAGAAAATTTACTTGATGAAGAAGTAAAGTCTCAAGAGATTACTGATATAATTATGTTATCTAATAAACTTGAACCTACAACAAATATTATTGAAGATTTAGAAAAAAAGACTTAAAAATGTTGCAATCTAACACTCAAAGCTTGCGAAAAGGACTGGTCCCATTAGAAGAATTGTTTTATTTAAACGATGTTGCCAAAAAACCAAAACTGGAGCCTATTGAAACTGAAGTAGAAGAGTGTAACATAGGCAGTGAACAAGAACCAAAAATGATTAAACTGTCTAAAACCTTGTCAGCTCACATTAAATCGAAATATATTGAGCTCTTTAAGGAATTTTCTGATGTATTTGCATGGAGTTATGAGGACCTTAAATCCTATGACACAGAGATAATTCAACATAAGATACCCCTCAAAGAAAACCAAAAACCTTTTAAACAAAAATTGCGTAGAATAAACCTCGTTCAATTACCTTTGGTTGAGAAAGAAATCAAAAAAATGTATGAAGCTAGAATTATTGTCCCTATTAGATACTCAAAGTCGGTGTCTAATCTTGTGTCAGTAAGAAAGAAAACAGGAAATATTAGGCTTTGTATTTATTTTAGAAACTTAAACAAAGCCTCATTAAAGGACAACTACCCTTTACCCAAGATGGATCACATTTTACAAAGGGTAGTTGGTTCTAAAGGATTTCTTTGTTAGATGGCTTCTCAGGTTACAATTAGATATTAGTACATCCTAATGATCAACTCAAAACAGCCTTTACTACACCTTGGGGTACTTTCATGTATGTGAAAATGCCCTTTGGTTTAATGAATGCTGGTGCTACTTTTTAGAGAGCCATGGATATTTCATTCTCAGAAGAATTAGGCTACTTCATCATTATTTACCTTGATGAAATCATTGTTTTTTCCAAAATAGATGAATAATACCTAGAACACTTGAGAAAGGTCTTTGAGAAATGCAGAAAAATTGGGTTATCTTTAAATCCATAGAAAACAATGTTTGGTCTCCAAGAAGGCAAACTACTTGGACACATCATATCATAAGAAGGAATAAAGATAGACCCAAAGAGGCTTGATGGTATATTACGAATCAACCATCCCAGAAACATCAAGGAACTTCAATATTTCATTGGGAAGATTAATTTCTTGAGAAGGTTCATACCCAACTTAGTTGAATTCCTTAGAAACATAACAAACATGCTGAAGAAGGAAGAAGGAGTTAAATGGAAATTAGAAGCAAAGAAGTCATTTGAACAGGTAAAACAAGCATTAACTAAAACACCAGTTCTCATTAGTCTTGATTTTACAAAGGATTTCTTCATTTTTTCATTTGTATCAGAACACACTATAACTGCTGTCCTATTACAAAAAAAATTGAAGGGACAAGAGTAACCAATTGAATTCTTTAGTAAGGCATTAAGAGATGCACCTTTGAAGTACAATATCATGGAAAAGCAAGCCTTTGCCTTAGTCAAAGCCTTAAAGGACTTTAGATTTTACATTTTACATTCCCACATAATTGCATTTGTGCCAAATTTAGTTGTGAAAGACATCTTAACACAAGATCCAGATGGAAAAAGAGGAAAGTGGATTGTTGTGATACTTGAATATGATTTAGAAATCAAGCCCACTAAGCTCGTAAAAGGCCAAGGAATAGCAAGATTAATCGCTGAGTAAAATTTTGAAGCTCTTGATATAAACATGATAGATGCATTAGATGAACAGGAGGGGTTGTCAACTCCCATTATTGAAGATCATTTTCTGTTTTCATCTTGGTATGCTGATATTTTATATGTTTTTCTCAATTTGAATACACCTCCTAGTTTGTCTAAAACAAAGGCAATATTTTTAAAGTTGAAAGCTGTTAATTACTGCATTTTAGATAAATGTATATATTGGAAAAACGCTAGTGGATTATTGCTTAAATGTTTGCTTGAGAATGATGCAGATAAGATCAAGTATGAGATCCATGAAGGAGAATGTGGAGGCCACCTCTATTGGAAGATAACTGTCAATAAAATCCTTAGAGTTGGATACTATTGGCCCACCCTCTTTCAAGAAGTCCACAAAATGATTATTGCCTATCACAAATGCCAACTCTTTGAAGGAAAAAGGAAACTGCTTCCATTACCTTTGCATCCAATCACTGTTGAAGCTCCTTTTCAACATTGAGGTCTAGAATTCATTGGGGAAATCCATCCAGCTTCATCTACCCAACATAGATGGATCCTCACTACAACAGACTACTTTACCAAATGGATAGAAGCCATCCCTTCTAGGCTAGCCAATGACTCTGTCATTATAAAATTCCTTGAAAATCATATCTTATGTAGATTTGGCTGTCCTAGGAAGATTATCACTGACAATGTTGCTGCATTTGGATAAAAAAAGATGGTTGAATTCTATCACAAATATCAGATTACATTGGGCCATTCTACGGCTTATTACCCTCAATGTAATGGGTTGGCAGAATCCTCAAACAAGAGTTTGGTGAACATAATCAAGAAGTTGCTAGAAGACAATAAGAAATCATGGCACATAGATCTAGTACATGCACTATGGGCTGATAGATTAACACTTAAAAAATCAATTGGAATGTCACCCTACCAGCTAGTTTATGGAGTAGATGCAATTTTTCCAACCAGTTTAGGAGTGCCAGTGATGAAGCTATTCCAAGAGGTACAGTCTGAAGAAAATGATATGACAAGGAGAATACATCAAACTATACATCTTCAACAAACCAGGGAGGAAGTCTACAATAGACAATACACAAGCAAGACAACATCAAGAAGTTGTTTGATAGAAGGACAAAGGCTAGTGATTTCAGCATTGGTGAAAAATTTTTGAAGTGGGATTTCAGGAGATAAGATAAGGGAAAACATGGAAAATTTGATAACTTATGGCTAGGCCCTTATCTCATTCATTCTACTGCTGGTAACAATGCTTATTTCTTGCAGGAGTTGGATGGAATTGAACTTTTTGGAGGTCCTGTCAATGGCAGGATGCTCAAACATTATTTTTCTTGAATATACCAGTTTGAAGCTTTTCCATTTTTTCTCATTGTAAATATCATATCTTTCACTGTTTTCAAAGTTAGAAAAAATCAAAAATACAAAAAAAAAAAGAAAAGAGAAAAGAGGGAAGATTGTAAAAACGAGAAAGGTACATCCCCATACCAAAAAGAGACAAAGTCTGAAAGTGTGCAAGCTCAAATGCGACTCCTAAAACACACACTTCTAGTTAGTCATACAACCTAATCATGACTAATTAGCTTTTCAATTTACTCCTGATAGGTTAGTGAATTAGATCAGCCAAACAACATAATCTTGGCTTATCAGTAAGGTAGATTAGGATAGAAAAACAGAGGTTCAAACAAGCTCAAAATTTGAACCTATGAGATTGATGAAGAACTGGTTCAAATATGCTCAAAACTTCGACCAGAAAGAGAGAAAAGATAGCTCAAACAAAATCAAATCTAGAGCTGAAGAAAAATGAAGGATGTTCTTAAATTTTCAGATCTTAAGCCTTCACAAGTTTGTTTTAATTTTTTTTGCAAATTTTAGTCTATTTGCAGCTTTTTTTTATGCCATAGATCAGTAACAAGTTAGACTGGTTAATCCTGGCTTGCCTACTTTTGAATATCTGTTTTAGAAAAATAGAGAATAAAAATCTGTTAGAAAGTCTAATCCTAACAGATAGTAGTCTAGGTAGAGAAAATTATGAGTTCAACTGCTTAATTTGAACTCATGGAGAAATAAGAGTAGACTTAGATTAGTTCTATGTTGTCAATAAAAGAATAAAATTATTGATGGAAAGGTTTGCAAGTCCAAGTGCACCTTGAATAAGAAAAAAATTTAGGAAGTAGGTTGTGTAGGTATATGGTTGGGAAATTATTTTGTTGATATAACAAGTTCTAATCATCTTTCAAGAAGCTAATCAAAGAAGAGAAAAAGGTTGTCAATATGCAAGATACTGATCTACATTCTAGAGATGGATTTCTGTGGTTCTTGACACCTCCAAGGAGCAGCCATCCCAAGTTGGAGCCGTTGTTAGCCACCTATAAAAATTTGTTATAGAAAATGGTGGCTAAATTTTTTAGCCTTCAAGAAACAATTCACTTCCAAATTGTGAGTTCTTGAAGTCTTATGAGGTTCTTTATCCTTGGAATTACTCTTCACTATTGTTTCACTTCAAAACCCTCAAAGACCGTGCTGTTTACTAAGAGAAAAACTGCTCATGAAGTTCCATTTTCCCTCATTTACCCTTCTCCATTTTATTTCTCCATTTCATCCATCAACCCTTTCATTTACCTTTCAATCTCTCGAATTCCCCTTCATAGCCTTGTAAAATCCCTTTATAAGGTTTAAAACCCCTTCTTTACTCTTATCGGAACCTTCAAAATCCTCTGAAAAACCCTCATTTTAGCCTAAAAACCTTCAATTTTCTATAAGGCCTTAAGCCCCAACACCTTTTCTGCATATGACCCGCACCAAGACCAGGTGCTAAGCGCTCATCGCATCGCAAATTTTCATCACATCGCAAGTATAAATCGCATCGCAAAACACTTTTTACTTGTTTTTTATGGTTATTTGCCTCCAACCGATGCGATCGCGCGATCAATTCTCCACCGTTGATCTGATCTTTTGATCCCAGATCCAACGGTCCATATTACTCCCTATTCCAAAACCCACCATTCTGCCTTTTTCTTCATGATTAAATCCTCACCGTGGATCTAGTTTTTAGATCAATGGTTCTCGCTCCATCACAAATCGGCAATCACAAATCCATTTTTCCTTTACCCTTTTCCTCCCATCGATGCGATCCTGCGATTAAATCTCAGCCATTGAATCCACAAGAACCAATGGCTCAAATTTGATCGCACTCTATCATAAGCCCTTCACCATCGCGCTGGCCGATTAAATCTCCACCGTTGATCTCTGAAACCGATCCAACGGTTAGTGCTTAATCGCGCATCACAAAATCAAAAGCCTTGGTATTTTGGCCTCTTTCCTTTTTCTGATGCGATGTAATCCCAGCTGTTCATTCCACCAAATCCGACGGTTCATACTTCATCGCATCATGCTCATCCATATCATGAGACCTCCGACATCAACCCACTAATTTAATCCCAACCGTTGATCTCTCTTAGATCTAACGTTCCACGCTCAATCGCATTGGCACATTACATCGCCACTTTTCCCTTTCCTTACGTCGATGCAATCCTGCGATCAAATCTCCGTTGTTAATCTTCTCAAATCCAACAGTCCACAACACTTCTACTTTTTAAACCCCGCCCTTCTCATTCATCCACCATATTTAATCTCCACTGTCGATCTTTTCAAATCCGACGGCTCCCATTCATTCTTCCTTTCGCCCTTTATAAAAAGTGGGCCATCTTTTCTCATCGTTTCTCCGCCAAATTCCTTCAAAAACCTTACCTTCTCTATATGTTTGTTTTCCCGACAATAAAGGTTTTAAACCAATCCTGATCGTTGATCTACCAAGATCAAAGGCCATCAGGGCCCATTCTTCTGCCTGTTTCCCTTTCCCTTCATTTCTTCATATTTTCTCCTCTTTTCAATCATGACCATCCATCAAAGAAATCTAACGATTGGAACTTAACCGGATAGCCCTTTTCATCCCTCCACTGCACGCCAATTTTGCTGACATCACCTTGGACCCTGCATTCACTTTACCCTACAGCTCTTCATCCATCACGTGCGCTCCGCACCGTTGGATCTGTAGCCTCCAATCCGATGGTCACCGACGAGTTTCACGTAATTTTTGTGCCTAAAATTTAACACCAAAAAATTACGCGAAATTGGTGGTTTTGTAAATCCACGTGTCAAGCGACATACCGTATCACGTTATTTTTGTGAAAACCGTATACCACGCAAACACAATGCGAAAAATGCTGCCGGTTTTCCACTAAACCACTGTCCTCCACAATGTTATTTTACTTTTATTCTTGGCCATTAATTGTTAAGATCGGACAACTTATGTTATAACGCGACCCATTCGCTTGCCCCTCACCATTGTTGCCAAAACATTTCATCGAGCAATCCCAACAGTCGATCTCTGAGATCAGACAGTCTCCGATTCAAACTCGCTCCCAAACCTCCAAAGCAGTTATAAACCTATTTTCGAAGGATTTTCATTATATTTGTTTGTTTTGTGCAGGTTATATGCGTTTTTCCCATAGTTTTAAAAAATAATGCGAACGCCAGGGATGATGATCCACAGACCAATATTCACGAAGAAAGGGAACCTACAGGGTTCAAATTTATGCTTTACCAGTGCCTCATGAGCATTGGTGATATCATGAAACCCTTTGCGCACCTACAAACAACATAAAAAGTCAGAATCAATTAATGAAAGAGTATCAGTGTTAAAGATGAAGATTATGGCTTAATCAAACCTGAACATAGATCCAAAGATAAACCACTGTGTTTATAGAATCAGATCATTTGAAGAAGCCTCCATTGCCACATCAAAGGGGCTAATTGAATCCCCCAGCTACCAAAGTTCCACCTGCAGCCTCAATAAATCAAGGAAGGCATAGTTATTGCCTTAGTCAGTGATATTTTGTTTAAAGTAGCCAAAGTTATTGCAAACCCTACCTGAAGAGTTCTAAAGTCAACAAACTCTGCTAAGCAGCTAAATACTTAATGAAAACCAATTAATACAGAGAAAATATCAGAAAACTTCTCTGTTGATCCCCTCAAAGGCCGAGAAGCACAAACTCTGCATTAATTGAACAGTTAGACCCTTCTTACACTCCACCTCCTCATTCTTCTATAAATACTGCTGTAGAAGTCAATATAAAGGTTGGTCTCTGAATATCTATCGCATGTAAATAGCTTTTTGAAGCTGCTGAAGCCCTGTTTGTAATTGAAGATACATAAGCTGAGATGAGAAGTTTGAAGGTATAGAGACCCACTATACTTGAATATTGTAACCAGTTTGAACATCAAATACAAGCTGATTTATGGGATCCTAGTCTATGTCAATGGTGATGTGTTCCTCACTGTAATTGTTATTTTCTTTTTGTTTCCATCTTGTCCACTTTTCTCTGATAAAGAACAACAAATATAGATTAGGATTTACTTCTGAAGTACCCTAAATCTCACTGAAAATATTTATCCTTTATGTTTTCTATTGATAGTTTATTTAAAGATAATTCAATAGAGTGTGATCATTCAAGGAATGATGGTTAGCCCATGTTTTGTTGAGTGTAGCTTGAAATATTTTCTTTGAATGTTCTTGAGAAGTTTCCTAATTAAATATTGAACTAGGGAAGTCTATGGTTAGCCTTGTCCTCTAGTTCCTTCTCCAACAGTTGCTTTGAAAAGTTCCCTTAATAGTATGTTGAAAGCAGGCTAGTTTCAAAGTACTTACCTGATCTTAGACTACTTTTTATGTTTATCTTGAATGTTTTCTTTTGAATATGCTGAAAGCAGGCTAAGTTAAAAGTCTTTACTTGATCTTAAGCTATTCTATGTGTTTTAAATGTTTTCTATTGAAAGTACATCAAAAGCAGGCTAGTTTATAAGTGCTTACCTGATCTTAGATTACTTTAATGTCTTTCCTTAAGTACATGCCAAAAGAAGGATAGTTTCAAAGTACTTACTTGATCTTAGGTTGTCCTTTGTTCCTTCCTTTGTTTGATTTCCCTACTTCATTTCTTATTGCCTCATTCCATAAAATCAACCTAAAGAGATCCTTTGACATAGATGACTTTCCCCATGGACCACTTTTGAACCTTGCTGTTTCAATTAAATCCTCTTATGACTCCATAACCCAATGGATTGAAGCTGCTCCTTGCGTATCTTATTAGCCGAACCATTCTTTCACCTACTTACACCTTCACCCTTCATTTAGAATTCCTTCACCTTCATTATATCTTTGCCCAACCAAAAAAAAAAAACACCCTTGTTCTTCATAACTAGCCTAATATCATACCAAAAACCTTAAAAGATAAATAAATCTTTGCACTTATAGAGATATCCCTCTCTGGATTCAGGAGGGCTAGATCCTAGAATCCCAAAGTGGTTCAAATTTTGTCTCTGCAGCTTTAGTCTTGCCAATCAGCTAAAATTACAGGGAAGTAACACTACTTTAGGTATTTCTCTTCCAACTTGCTGAGGAGATATTTATTCCCTGTCATATGGAAGGAGGCATCATCATCGAGATACCACATGAATCCCATTACAGTGCTAGCCATGCATGAAATGAGAGTAAAATCAAGCTTGAAATGTGAATCTAGAGCTTCACATACTGCTCCTATTGTAGGATCCTTATTTCTTGCCTTTTGTGGACATTTCGTGGCTTAGTGTCTCTACTCGTGACAATGAAAACACTTGATGTTGGACAAGTATTTCTTTCTCTCTTTGCCTTGAGACTTCTTTCCCTTGGATTTATTTCCCTTTCCAACTAATGAAAAATAATTTTCTTTTCCTTTGGAAAAGTTCTTGTCTTTGGTGTTCCTCCTTATATCTTGTTGTACCAAATAAAATCACAAGCTCTCCTACTCTAGTAGCTTCTCCCCCCCATTCACTGAATCTTGGTAGTTGTGCCACATCTTGGGAAGGCCTAGAGTTCTAGGCTCACCAAATCATCCTAGAAAACTATCACACCAACACTTCCAAGTTCATCTTGACATTGAGTGAAATTTGTCAAGTATCTTGGTATCGTTTCGCCCTTCTCCATCTTAATCTTTCTGAGCTAGTCCTTCTGCACAGACTTCCTGTGGTCACTGCTATTATGAAATATATATTTAAAGGCCTTACACATAAGATATGGATTTTCCTTTAAGTTTCGATACAATATGATCTCAAAATACTTCTAACAAAATCCTTATCGTCTTTGCTACATTATTCTTCCATGCATCAATATTTTGAGCATCTGCTGCTGCGAACTTGGGAATATCACTGCCTATGAATTTATTCATATGTTTTCCACCGGGATTGCCTCCATCCTACACTCCCATGATCCAGGTGGATATTGGTGCCCACCTTCCTATTCCGCTTGGACCCCCACCATTTTTTCTTTCAGTTTTTCAATTTCCTTAATTATAGCATAATTTACTATTTTTGGGATTTTTTCGGATCCTAAACCTTACGAGTCGTTTTGAGGCCCTAATTGATGATTTTTGGGAAAATCAGAGCCAACATGGCCATTTTAATCTATTTTGGCCAATAAAAATTTGTATTCCTCATATATATATTTCTAACGAGGTATTGTGCATGTCAAAGAGAGATCGTATGCCAAAGTTACATCCCTGTGAAGTTGATGTACCAATTTACGCAAATGGAGCCCATAGTTTTGGCGCTTCATCTCCTAGGGTTACTTTTTTGGATGTTTAGGGTTTTCCTTTTTTTATCAATAACAAATAGGCCTTCAAGCCTCATTGTAACACAATTCAAAGGCATGTAGCTGCCACATGTCTTCTTAGAGATAAGCTACCATTGCCTGAGCTATTTTATTTCCATTCTATATGTAAGCATATTTCAATTATTTGATATTAATGAAATGAAGTTTTATTCCTATTTTGTCTGTGCATTTATGTTTATTTCTATATTTCATTACATTAGTACATAAGTCAGGATCAGTGGTATCCAAGTGGTCTTCTCTTTCTGGATACTTCTTTGCTTATTCCCAATGAGATCAGGGTATAACGAGTTAGGGCTCGATATGGTTGAACCTTTGCAAGATCAACCTCACAAACCCTAATGACCTCCCATGGTGGAAGAAAATAAATACGAGGGACCAGGAGATCCCATTAAAATATTACTCGAGAATTCCCTTGAGAAACAAATGAATGTGATGATGGAAAACTTTTCCCAGATCCTTCGAAGACTACTCAGTGACGACACATCTTCATCTAGTAGCTACTATGGCGCTACCACTCCCTTTAAGGTACAAGTAAATTTTGAAATTCCCATATTTTAAGGCTAGATAGATGTAGATGTCATAGATATATGGTTACATTTTTTGGAAGGATAATTTTATATTCATGATTTTTTCAACAGGAAAAGATTAATTTTGCACTCTTAAAAGTCACCCCCCATGTCAAGCACTAGTGGGAAACCTACTATTAGCGGAAGGATGAGGAGTAACCCTCACTATTCTCAATCGCACCCACTTGGAATTATTTCTTAGACAACATAAAGGAACAGTATTACCTTGTCGGGAGTTATGACGACAACTATACACAATGGAATATGCTATGGCAGTAGAGGGATAAATATGTGCATGAGCAGATGGATAGTTTCTATTAGGATCCTATAATAATAGGATTCATAATTTTGAATTGGATTTGATTAGTCTTGTAATATGTACATACTTTTCTTTCTGCAAATTTTATTCCCATATTAGAAAATAAAAAATTCATAGAGGGTAAAGTCCTAAAAGAAAAATCAAAGGACTTGAAAAGAAAAAATATAAAAAAGAATAGAAAATGAACCCCAAACAAAATAAGAGATAATAATACGACATGAAAGTGATGCAAGTCAAAATGCCACTACTAGTTACTTTTTACTGCAAAAATAATGATTATGTGCAGCTTGTTCAAAATGCCATAATCCAAGACGAGTTAAATAATTTAATCTTGAATTTTTCATGTTTTAAATTTCATGATGATAGATAGGGAATAAAGATATTTCCAAACAGTTTAACCTTGGCAGATCAATAGTTAAAACAGATAATAATAAGGAGCTCAACAGTTTAATCTGAGACCTTGGATGAAATAAAGTTGGAATTAGATAGTTTCTTGTTTTAAAAGAAACTTGAATAAGGGTATGCCAGCTCAAATGCACCCATGTAAATGAAGAAAAAATGTTAGGGTAGAAGATGTGTAGATACAAGTAGTTTTACTAGGCATGGATAAACATCATTTGGCATATTAATCATTTCCCTCCCCATAATGTGTTTCGGTACTAAATTCTTCAATCATAAAGGCTCAAAGCATTTCTATGACTTTTTTTGGGACCAAACCCATGGCTTAATGATTGATTGGAACTAAGGTATTTGAATTACCCTCATAAAAACACTTCTCCTTCATAAAAATCCCTTTTCCTCCTTACCTCATTCATTTTCCTTTGCAAAATCCCCTTTTCCTAAGTTTAAAGCACATTTTACCTAGGAAAAGTAAAACCCCCTTGATTAATTCCCTTTTTTCATACAAAAATACCCAAAAACCCAGAAAAATGCACTTATCTTAAGTGTCAAGTGTAAAATGTTAATATTGGACCCCCACTATGAAAATATTGCCTAAAAACATGTTTTTACACTTTTCTTAGTGTATTTTTCATTCCCATATACATTTCATTATTAATATGTTAATGTAATATATCAACTTCTTTATTAAACCCTTCAACCCATAGTATATTAATTCATCAAGTATAAATCAATATCCAAACCCATATTTTTCGTTTATCCTATGGTATATAGCCCCACGTGATATATTCCCCACTCCCCATAGGTTTAAACCATCCCATTTATACATTAAAATGCCCTATGCAAATACTACACCTATATACATTTCATTGGTTTAAATGAACATTACCCCTACCTATCCCTTTTAACATTAATCTTTATGATAAAAACTCTATTTTAACATATAAAGTTTAAAACCCACCACATAAGGAACTCCCGGGCCCCACACCCATTACCCAGCAACTAAGTTTGTTAATCCCGACTATTCGCTTCCACCCGCCAGATCCAACGGCTCAAATCTACCATCGCAAATATCATAGCGCGACTGTTAAAAAAAATAGAATTTGTGATAAAATAAGTTTCAACCCTTCCTCTCTCCTCCACGCGTCATTTTTATATTGGATCGCATCGATTCATACAGTACCATTTACAACCATTAAACAATGTGAAAACCACCTGGAGGTATTTCCTCCCCCCGCACCCAAACCACTTATCCTATTTGATATAACCGCCATTCAATGCATTCACAATTTAATAAAAATGCATACAAACCGCCCATTTGCACTGTTTTCACTCTTTTCTGTTACCCTTTGCACAGAAAGAGAAATTTGACCAAAAAGAACGTTTTAAACACTGTTTTAAAGTTTAAATTGAACAGAATTTTCCCAATTCAACCGCTATAAACATTGGCGAAGACATCTAAGTGCTATAAAGACCAAGAGAAGATTCTGAAAGCTTTCTACAACCCCAAAAACCCCGCTATAGTTCAAACCATTTTTTACAGTCTTTTCCCATCATGAAAACCATAATACCTCCTTGCAGACCTCTGTGTCATTAATTAATGTTTTTTTGGCAGGTTAGTAGGAAAAGGAGAATTGGGATAAACAGTTTAATACTAGTTAAGGTTTTTTACTCCTAAAAAACTTATGAAGAAATGGATTTTAAATGATATTCCTTAACAAAATATTCTAGGCAGCAGAACAGAAATAAGTCATTTATGTAAAGAGAGATAAATTGGCACGGTAAATGGTAAAAGTGAAATGAGAATTCACAGTGACAGTGAAAACATAACAGTCAAAGAGCATCAGAGTGAAAGTGTATCAAATGAAAGTCAAAGTGAAAGTCAAATCAGAAAAAAAAAAGCAGTCAAGGTAAAACAGTAGAATTAAACACAGAGGAAGTAATGGTTAAACAGAGATGAAAACACTTTCACCATCAACAATGAAGTTTATCCAAAGTAAAATTAAAAATAGTTAAAATAATAGTAAGGTTAAAAGATGAAAACAGAGCAGGAAGGGACATTTTTCAGAAACTTCTTGTTTAAGTCATAGTTTTTCAAAACTATTGGGGTCAATCCAAGATGAATCTTGAAAATCTAGAGGAGTTTTATGTTCCTAAGAGTCCAATCTACAGAAACCTATCTCATGTTTTACACAAGTATTACAAAATGAGAGATAAATGCGCATATTCATAGCCTATTTTTTGGACTGTGCAAAGTTCTATTTTACGCATCTTTTTGCAGAGCTTATTGTGAATAACTAGAGTGTAATTTTAGGAAACCGAGAGGTGTTTATCTCAACAACATATTTATCTACAATAACCTCTTTCACATTTTACATATATCTCATATTGATATATACAATGGTATTTCTGGACCTTGTTTTGCAGAATTTCTGGAGCAAAATGCACAAAGGAAGGAGACGGTTAGTGACTTGGAAAACTCATCATCAACTAGGTGTTACTATCAAATTTGAATTTATCTTCTTTGTCACCATAAATCCATCAATATAGTGCCAAATAGATTCATTAGTTTTTAGTGTCCTTTATTTAAGTTCTATTTATGTAATACATTCTTAGATATTTGTAAACCAATCTTGATATTTTTTCAAGATATTCTAGTTTAGAATTTGTATAAATACTTCATCATTTGAAGTATTGAGTGTGGATTAATTGATGAATATTTCTATAGTTGTTATATTCTGAACCTAAGGGTTTTTGTACCAAGTTCAAGCGAGAAGACTAGATCTCAAGCAATAAAGCATCATATTACTAGATTCATGTGTTGGGCCACTAAAGCGAAGTATTTTCTACTGTTATCTGTCAATTTTCTTATGTTTTTCATCCATTCATAAATGTGTTCTAAATTTTAATGTGAAATCAGGAATCATTATATCAGAATTTGTTAAAAGCACTATGTTATTGAATGGTTTTCATTTAAATGTTTTCCGCTGATATCCAGACTAGGGAACCCTTAATTTCTCCCTAATTTTGATTGACCTATCCCTTTTCACTCCTTATCCGGATCAAAGAATTATTAATTGCTCTTTATCTTGATTAAAACCATTTCACCATTAGCTTTTGAAGATCTTAAGTTACTCTACTATCTTTCCCTATGAAAATTTGACTTTAGACCATGATCCTGATCTATCTGCTTCACACTTTGACTCAATCTGCCCAATGGATTACAGATCCATAGCTATCCATCTCATTAAGTGTTTTTCCCACCAAAAAAAATCAAAACCCCAAAACCAATTTTCCCTATATAACTAGCCTAAAATCAGATATAATTTTTTTTTAAATCTTATAGAGAGATCCCTCTCTGAGCCTTAGGAAGACTAGATCCTAAAGCTTAAAAGTATGTCTCTAGTTACCTCAGTAAATTCTTTATTTAACCTTAAGAAATTACTGAGTGATAACATAATGGCGACTCGGCTGGGGATGACTAACATTTTCTTCAGAAATATTTTACAGGTTCATATTTGATCTATGATGGTGGACAATGACCATACATACAAAGGTTAAAATCATCTACCTGGAGATTCCATTGTCCAGGATCCGGAGCTTCAATGTTTAGAATAAACTCCATAACCAAAGAATCCATATTTAAAATCATTAATGGTGACACAAGATGACAGGGTTTGTGGCAAAACTTTCATATCATGATATTTTTAATGAATTCAGGGATGGGTTATTAGAATTTCAGCTTGATGAGGATTTTCTAAGAGCTGTCTTTCTTATTTTGAAATCAATAAAATGTTCTCCTCAACTTAGAATATGTATTCTTGATTTAGTTTCTAAAAAATGTAGAAATGGCATTAAAATTTTGCATTCTCAAATACAGTCTTATAATTTCTGAGATCCTAAAGAATTCTTGTAAAATCTTCCTTCTCCAAAGAAAGAGGAAATTGTACTACCTTTTGACTTGCAGATTGAGGATGATTATTCTTTCAAGTACAAGACTAAAGAAATAGTTTCAGGGTTTAATATTAAGGATACAACTAATCAATTAGTCATTTAAGGCCTAGAAGCATAAATCATACATCATGCTTTTGATGATCCTATAGAAAATTATATGGAGATTATTTTTAGTGCAATTCTGCAAAAATGTTTTCTCTATGAAGATCAAATACATCAGCAGTTTCCATTACACATCAAATATTTGATTATGCTTCCAAGTTTGATGACAAGTAGTCAAATTATCCATTCATTTCTACAACTACTTGATTGGCTTCATTGGCATTTTTGTATTACCTAATTCAAAAATATTATCAGTAGATGAGAGTAGGTAGATGAGTGAAAATAAGTTCAAAATTTTGAGCATCTTTTCAGTTTCAGTTCAATGTGTTTTCATATTTTAGTTTACAGAAAAGGTTTGGTTTTAGTATGAGATGTCCAGTTACAAATTATATGACAGAGCATTTTCAAGATCTGGGAACAACCCACACTAGTACTTTTGGTGGAAATTCCGACACTTGGTTCCGACACTTTTGACCAAATGTCGGAAATTTCCCCAAATTTTTTCAATCCCGCCTGAAACCATCGCTATACCGATGTCTAGAGAAAAGTTTCGCAATACCGACACTTAGACAAAGTGTCGAAATTGCGATGTTTGGAGGAAGACGTCACAATTGCGACACTATGCCCCAAGGCGTCGCTATTGCAACGACTGCTTCCAAACATCGCAATTGTGAAGCAATTTCTAAGTGTCGCAATTGTGATGTTTGGAGGCATCCATCGGAATATCGACGCTTTGTTTGTGGCACAATGTCTAAGTGTCGCAATTGTGACGTTTGGAGGAATCAGAAGAGCAACGCTTGTTTGGAAGCGATGGAAAAGGTGTCAGTATTGCGACACTTTGTCAAGGCGTCGGAATTGCGACGTTATGACGAACCACGTTTTGTCCTTCCTCGATCAATTGTCGCTCTTGCAACGACTATAATAGGGATGCTTCGGCCGTCGTTGGTATAAAGACACTTATATGCACTAAACAACAGTTATATGCCTTTGCAAAAATTGTCAGCTTACAGAACAATGCGAGGAGTAGTTCATGGAGGCACCTTTGTGATTGCGCATAATTTGGAGAGAAAATAGTAATAATGAGAGAGGCTCCTTTAATTGCGTCTTTGATTTGTCAAGGTATGGATTTTCCAACCTACAATTCTATGCTGTCGAGAAAGACTCGCAATCCTCTAGAAACAAGACTATTGTGAAGATGCCTGGCGAAGAAACGGACATTGGGTTCACAACTGTTGATGAACACATCGTAGTCCGGCGAAGAAGGCACCAAGGAGGGTATTATCAATGAATGAAGGATTTTGAAATATTAATTTCAACTACCCTATACTCTGGCCGCTTTCTAAATCTGTTTGAATGGATCTATCAAACAACTGCTTTCTAAAACTGATGAACAGTCAATTTTGGTTTTGAAATCACAGTCCCTACACACTTAAAAATAGAGCGCTGTATTGTTTTGGAAACAGAGCAATTTAATAATAAACGCGGGAGATTTTAATTCAGAAGAACGTGGTCCCATAGACCACAGACCAAATCAGCCATCCACGTGGAAGCAAGTGATTCGATCACGTTATTTTTTGGCCCGTCTGCATTGTGGAATTCCAGACCCGAAACATTATAGTGTGGAATGAATTTGATTTTCGCGTCACAGTTTTCCTCCATACACAAAGCCAAAAAACGGACCCGAATTTTTATATGGCGTAGTCTATGAATTTTTCGCGTCACAAATTAGGGTGACACCAACAGGCTATTTTGGAGCGTGAATTTGTGATTGAAATCGGGTTTATTTTTTTTGAAGTCTGGACATATGATATAGTTTTATTAATATTTTGTTATAAGTTTTTTTTCACCGCCCGATAGATATTTAAACCATTGGCTCATATATAACATATGCGTAAATATTTCACTTTGGGCATTTGTAATGTGGGCCCCGAATACTTTAAATAGGTACATATACATTACACAATTTAAAAGTTTTAAGGATTGCACCCCCGGTGCAATTGTTTGTTTATAAGATTATATGATACATGTGAGATAAAGGTTTATTATTTATCATATATAAATAAATTTTATCAATATTGTACATTTACACTTTTATGAGGTGATGTTATAAGTAAATTCATAAATATGTCTTTTTAATCCTCATTTTACTCCATGAATATGTTTGGAAATGAAATTTCAATAGATTAATTTTCTCCTAACCTATATATCATCAATATTGTACATTTACATTCTTAATTATGAGGTGATTTTATAGGTAAATCCATGAATATCTCCTTTTAATCTTCATTTTACTCCATGAATATGTTTGGAAATGAAATTTCAATAGATTAATTTTCTTGCTATTATATGTTTTATGAAGATATGGTAAGGAATTCTCTCTTGTTCTTCTTAGAAATAATTATATATAATTTTTTTTTTTCAAAATAGATTAAAAAAATTATATGAGAAAAATTATTAATTCATCAATATGTGTGTGTGTTGTGAGGAATAATTTCATAGTTCAACTTAATGGTTCATTATATAATCATGTGAGCATCACCAATGATATATCTTAAAAAGCAACTGAAAAGCCATTTGTACAAAATCGATGTATACTCTAGAGAGTGGTTCTCATATCACTATGTAAATTTTTGTATGCTACTTCAACAAAATTATAAGATAAACTATAATACACATCATATATGCCCCATAACAATTGGTGCAGGGTAAAAGCAACCTGCCACACCTTTGTACTCGATCCAATTTTCTCTGTCAACTCTTCTAGCTGTGGGAGTTTCCTCCAAGGATCATAATACCCCCAAGGCATTTTATCACCCTAGTAATTCTCAGGTTGTGGGATAGGGATTTTTGTAGTTAAGAACACCAGGGGTAACCAAGAACCACTTTGGGAATTCAATATCTAGCCTTCTTGAACTCCAGAGAGGGATCTCTCCGTATGATTTAGCTTTGTTTTAGTAACATATATTAGGCTAGCTATGATTGTGTATTTGGGTTTTATTTTAAAATATTGGTGGGAATAAAGAGATTTCAAGGTAAACCAGAAGGATCTACTAGAATATTGGGCAATGGAGTCAACTCTCTAGGCAAGCAGAACTAAGAAATAAGGCTCAGAGATGCAAATGTGCTAAGGGCAGGATAGGTGACCTTCTAAGGCTATGTATAGGCTTGATTTGATGGAGTGGATGGAATCTGAGCAAGGGGCACTTAAGAATCCTTAAGCTACAGATAAGAAGATTGAAGAAGGGGATCTAACTGGGAACCGTAGAACTGCCCATAAGCTTTTACGAACAGGCTATTACTAGCCTACCATCTTTAAGGATGCCAAAAAATCCGTGCAGGCCTGTGATAGCTACCAAAGGGCAGGACGCCCTGGGAAGTCTGATGAAATGCCTTTTAACCCTCAACTAGTGATTGAACCATTTGAACACTGGGCACTTGATTTTGTTGGTCCTATTAGTCCTCCCTCAAACCAAAAAACATACATCCTAGTTGCAACCGAATATGTCACTAAGTGGGTTGAAGCAGAGGCACTTTCAAAAGCTACAAAGGACTCTGTAGTATAGTTTCTTTTCCAAATCTTTGTGCGCTATGGTCTCCCAAGGGACATAATCACAGATTGAGGACCACAATTTGTAGGTAATAAATTAGCTGAAACATTGCAAAACTACCACATTCATCACAAGATTACAACTCCATATCACCCACAGGCCAATGGCCAAGTAGAGAGCATGAACAAAGTAGAAAACATTACAATGCCAACGAGTTTCGAAACAGGGAGCTTATTATCACTAATCCTGTTTAATTTTTCCTTAGTTGATCATTATAGACTAGAAAAACATAATATGAATGAATGTAAACTTTAAAGAAATACACTGAAAACAAGGAAAGAAATGAGACGTATCTTGTCACCACGAGAATCCTTAGCTATGATGTGTCTGATCTCTCTGCTTTCACTAATTGACTCACCAACTTCAATATAACCAGAAAATAAGACTATAGTTGTCTTGAGAAATTTTATTCACACTGAATACTTTGAATTGTGAATTATTTATACAAAAAAATGTTTACAAAATATCTCAGGAATTGAGATAATGATTTAATAAAAAATAGGAAATAAAACTTAAAAAGAGGGACAGCTGCAAAATAGTTTGCAAGTTGTTACCTTTTTACAAGCAAAAATAGAACTGATTATTCTAATTTGAACTGATTGTTGTTGTGCACTTTAAACTTGTATTTTTTCCATTTGAGGTAACAGTAAAAAATGAATTTCCAAGTGAATTTCCTGTTTTTTATCCATTAAATTCACAGCAAATCTGTGAATTCTTGCCACTTTTCTGCAGAGGGGATCTTCATAGTCTTCAATTTTCTATAACTTTCATCTACCTCTATATTCTTGGAAAATTTAGGCTTGATAGTGAACATATGCCTGATCTCATTATCTAAAAAGAACAGATTTTCAAAATATTGAAGAAGTATTTTGCCTTTTGGTGATCCTTGAGGCAGTGGTTGTCTGGCTTGCTCTTTTGCATGATTTCTGATTTTTAGATCATAATATTTTTGAGGCATTAACTTGTCATTCAATGCGTGAATATTAGGCAAACCTGCTTCTGACAATGTTTTTTATTTGGCTAAAAATCTTGAGATGGATACATTCATGTCTTTACACCGATCCTCTAGATTACTCATTATGTTTCTTTTGTTCAGGACCTTTTTTATTTGAAGAATGTTTTCTATTCTATCAACAATTTTCAATTCTTCCAACTCTTCCCTAGTTTTACTGTTTAAAAAAGATATGATTTGGATTGCTTGGGCTATTTTATTGTCAATTTCCTCCTTAGTCTTGTCAATCTCTGCACTAGCAACTTGAAGTAACTCCCTCTATTCATAAATTATCCGAATTGAAGGCCATTGAGAATGAATGCCTTCAATAATTTTGGTCCATAAATGATTTTTTATATAGGCCACTTGATCTGTAAGATTTAATTGTGCTTGCAGAATCTTTACCTGTTCTTGTAGTCAATCGGTCCTTTGCTCATGTCCTTTATAAGTAATCAAGGCATCATTTTTGGAATTTTCTAAATTTTTAATAATGCCTTTCAAACTAAGAATCTCTTTATCTTGGTCTTGTAGTGTGCTCCTCTGTGAGGATGAAGAAGAAGAGGCAGAGATTAGAGAAGTAATTGGGACTGCAGTTTCCAATACTCCTTTCGGTGCCAAGTGTTCTGCCAAAGTAGATGGTGTAGCAGTGTTTACGGTGGGGATCACTATAGGAATGACCATTGGTTGTGCTTTTCTTAGTTCTTCATTCTCTTTCATTAGAGCTTCTATTTGAATTTCCATTTTTTTTATCTGATCTGTCATTTGATGTACAAGTTTCTTTAAATCATCATTCTCTGTTTTTTGCTGTAGAATTTCTTTTGCTTAAGAGTTTTCACTCTGAGAAAACTTAAACTATTTTCTAAGAGCAGCTATATCCTCATTTTTCTGTTTAATTAAGACTTTTGCCCCTTCAATGTTGGCTGGGTCACCCCCTGCTTCAATCACTATATCTTCTAGTGCTTTTATTCTTAAATTATTAGCATACAATGAGGCTTTGTCCAACTTCATTTGATTTTGAAGGTTGAGCACTGTTTTCTCAAGCCTAATTGATTTCATAGTTTTACTGACAATTTTGGAATATAGCATTTCAGTATTGCTCCTATGAAATTCAATTTGATCTAATTCATGAATGGCATCTGCATCCACTTCAAAATTTGTTTTGGAATAATCTGCCACTGATTTTGGCTCAGCCACTGCAAGCTTCAAGAATGACATTACCAATTTATTGGATGAATAATCAAATGCTGAAAGAAGCCTCTCTTTGTTTCCAGGATTTTCCTTAAGAAATATAGAATGAGCTTGATTCTTGATCTCTTCATTCTTCTCTTTAATCTGTATGAATCTGATCTGAATCTCTGACTCTGTATTGTCATTTTCTTGAGAAGAAGGAAGCAAATCGATAGTAGCCTGGTTTTCCTTCATGACTGTATATTTTTGTTGTGTTCCAATTTTTACATTTTGAAGCTATTTTAACGTTTGAGTGACTATTCTTGTTGCTTCATCATCTATATCAATATTTACAGCCTTATCCTTTTCTTCTTCTGTTGACTTGCTTCTTTTACGATAAGGAGTTCTGAATTTTATGTCCTCAATAGTCTCAGCTATGAAACTATCTCCTTCTCTGTCTCTTTTATGTGCATTATCAGTATCTTTGCTTGTAGAAGCCACCTGTGTCTGTTCAATCTGTTTGCCTTTGCCACTGTCTACCTGTATTACCTATACTGCCTGTGAATCATCATCAGATAGGGTGTTTGGCTCCCATTCAATTTTATTTACATATCTTTCAATATGGGGCTTAGGATCATGCAAGTAAACAGGAAACTTACATTTTACCCTTATTGCACTCAAAATACCTTGTGGGTCATACTTCCATGTAAAACTACATGGGAAATTATACTCTTTAAGTTTGACATTTATCTCATTGGTGGCTTCTCTGTTATTCACAATGAATGGCCCAATTTGATTTTTGAGCTTAAATTGGGTCTTTTTCTCGGAATCTATGAAGTTGATATCATCTACATTCAATAGTTGTCTCAGATATTCTAAAGCAAATATTCTTGTAGTAAGAAATCTGGGTAACTTATATGGGGCCAGGGATGAGCCATACACTCTGATTTTTGTATGATTTTTATATAAATACCAATCTCCAGTTTTGTAGTTCTCTGATAACTGCAGAATTCTTCTTGTCTCATCATTGATCCTTGGGATCTCCTCTTTTTCCAAGAGATACATAGTAGGGGCTATAAATGAGTCATTGAAATCTGTAAAACTATACTCTTTGTTCCATTTCCTTAGAATAGATGACCAAAATACTAATGATAGAACTTTTCCTTATACATCCACTTTCTGACATTCAATTGGAAACTTATCTGTTTGATAATATAGGAAGAGGTCGAGTAGATAAGAGGAGTATTTGAAAACTCCTTCTTCTGATAATCTGGATAACTGATAATGCATACTTTCAGCAATAAATCTAGCAAAATTGAATTGAATGGATGTTGATTGACCAGGGCTTAGAGTTGACAGAAAACCTAGGATAGGGACATCAGTGAATTCATCACTGGTGTATCCTAGTATGAAGGAGAGAATTGAGACAATCTGTCTAGTTTCATCTGGGAAATCAACGGTGTCAAAAGGAGGATTTAACTTAGGAATATCAACTTGATTTGGACAAAAATTCTGGTATATTTTGAATCTAGTATTGAAATCCAAGTCAAGGTATAGTTGGGTTAAATCTTCTATTGATAGGGAAGCAGAATTGGGGTCATGATTCATATGTAGCATGGAATTTATCGACTCTTTAGTGATGTAAAACAGGATGTCTTTTTCTTTGTTTACAATACATCTTTGTTCTGGCATATAATACGCTTGGCATAATCTGATAAATTCAGGAACAGAATGAGTGAGAGGGACAATATATCTAGGCAGATTGGATTCACAAATTGGAATATCTTTGTCACCCTTTTCCACTAATTTGCCATAGCACCAATTATAGACATCAAATAGGTTAAATTCTACATTAGGGTCTAGTATTCTATAGTCCAGATCAACTAAAGGGTTGTTCTTAGGAGAAATGACTGGAGGCTATACTGGTCTGACCACATCTGTAGAATCAGTCGTGAGTGCAGGAGTTGGTTTGTCGATTTTGAAGGACAGAGGCTGAGGAATCTTTGCAGAATACTTCTTTTGAGATTTAGGGCCTCCATTCTTGGGGGTTACCTATTTCTTGGTCATTTTTAATATGAACGAAGCAAGATTAAACGGTTCGCTAAGTTCCTTTATGAGAAACAGGGGTTTCTTAGCGAATTTCTACTGAAAATGGGGTTTTTGAACAGGTTTTTTAGGAAATGCAAGGAATTTAAAGCTCAGAACGTGTATTTAAAATCAGTTTCAACAGCAAAACAGACTAGGGTATGGAAAAAACTACGAGAAAAGACAATTAGGGATTCCAGGGAAATTTTGACAGAG
Source organism: Pinus albicaulis (assembly GCA_034641835.2). Classification (NCBI taxonomy): domain Eukaryota; kingdom Viridiplantae; phylum Streptophyta; class Pinopsida; order Pinales; family Pinaceae; genus Pinus; species Pinus albicaulis. The sequence goes on along the minus strand of CM076569.1, from coordinate 458,860,887 downwards.
TTTCCGCTGAAAAATGGACACTTTTTTGCAGTAACTTTGGTAATTGTTTGAAATCGACAGGAATTTTGAAATATCAAAGGGCAAGTTCGAAGAAAAGTACCTTGAGAACCAGTGGAATTCGGTTGAAGACGTTGCAGAGGTGCTCAGTCTTCAATTTTTTGAAAATGGCTTCACAGAGGACAATGTAGTACTTTGTAATGGAAATTTAGGGGAATGGGCGTCGAAAAATGGTACTGGTAGGTTGAAAATGGCTCTGCAAAGTTTCTTAGGGTTCAGACAGTGTGATTTTGAGGAAAAATGGTTCTGCAATGTTTTTACAGGTTTAAAGCGAAAAGATGAAAATTTGAATGAAAAATATAATTTTAATGTATTAAATGATGGTATAACCATAGTTAAATGACATTAAACTCGGGTTAAACGGGTTAGGTTTAGGAAATACCGCTAGTGATATTCACGAGGGTAAATGGTGGTAAGCGGAAAGTAGCTTTTCGAACGCGATACAATGTGGTGGCGACACGTAAGTGTGGGTGGTTTGGAAAAACCACCCATTTCGCGTGGCTTTGCCAAAACATCAAACGATTACTTTATGAGCGTGAAAATGTATTAGCGTTGTCAGATCTGGATTCAACGAGCGAATTACCACGATCAAAAGGAAAGGTGCAGGGAAAAGGTAAGTTATCGGGTTCACTTTGGGCCATTGATCTTGGGAAACTATCGCTATACCGACATTTAGAGAAAAGTGTCGCAATACTGACACTTAGACAAAGTGTCCAAATTGCGACGTTTGGAGGAAGACGTCGCAATTGCGACACTATGCCCCAAAGCATCGCTATTGAGACGGCTACCTCCAAATGTCTCTATTATATGCTTTACGAAGATATGGTAAGGAACTGTCTCTTGTTCTTCTTAGAAATAATTATATATAATTTTTTATTTTTTTTTCAAAATAGATTAAAAAAATTATATGAGAAAAATTATTAATTCATCAATATGTGTGTGTGTGTTGTGAGGAATAATTTCATAGTTCAACTTAATGGTTCATTATATAATCATGTGAGCATCGCCAATGATATATCTTAAAAAGCAACTGAAAAGCCATGTGTACAAAATCGATGTATACTCTAGAGAGTGGTTCTCATATCACTATGTAAATTGTTGTATGCCACTTCAACAAAATTATAAGATAAACTGTAATACACATCATATATGCACCATAACAATTGTCATGCAACTAATTTGTTTTAGGATACATGTGGAATTCTAGGGGTAAATTCCATATGATGTGTATATCAATCTATTAGGTGTTGGTAAGTTGTGAGTATATAAGAAATGATAAGGAATATCCATACATCATGATCTTGTAATGTGATTATAAATTGTGTCTATAATTTCCATAAAATGTATAAATGATTTGTTTAAAAAAATCAACACAATCAACCCTAAAAAATGCTCATGATGTGGAATGTCATTGGCGAAACCAAAATTATGGTCACATGTCCCATTTCTATGGTAATGGTGATCATATATATGTTGTAGCGACACTTGATGAGTAATTAAATAAATCTTAGAGTGTGACTCATTGTGCCATATTTTTTTAAAGCATGATTTGTTTTCCTAGTTTTTACTAATTTGTTAACATATTTTATTCATTTGGAAAGCTAATTAATGATGCTTTAAGTAATTAGTACCTAATGAGAGATCATCTTCACATCTTAACTGAAATATATTTGGTAATTGTAGTCACTATATGGACCGCACATGCATGCTACTTAAGAAAAATTGAAATATAAACTATAATACACATCTTATATCTACCATAACAATTGTCATACAACTTATTTACTTCTAGATACATATGAAATACTTCAGGTAAATGCCATATTATGTGTATACCAATATAGTAGGTGTTGGTAAGTTATGAGTATCTAAGAAATGATAGGGTATCCACACATTAGTAGTGCCCTGGTGAATTTTTTGCATAATTTTCTATTTGTTGTAATTTTGTTGCCTAGATTTGTTATAGATTTCAAATAATATATACAATTATCTACCAATTGTTCTTTATAAATAAGAAGTATAATAAGTAGTCACCTAAAAGTGAGCCATGTGAAAATATTGGTAACATGAGTAACCTAGTAAGCTGTAAATGAAAAGTGACTAACCTCCACTCACCAACAAGTGGCAGGTAGGGTTGGAATTTTGATTTCTCTTTACCTGTCACACAATTTTTTTTGACGTTTTGGTCATTATTTTTCTAGTCAATAAATGTTACGTTTAAAATTTTGCACTACATTAATGACGTTCTCGTAATAAATTAACGCTTCACCAATAAAAGTTTGATTAAAAAAATTGAACGCTCTTCCATTTTCTTTGGATTTTGGAGTGTGATATATCTATGTCATGGACTTTTAATACCTAAAGTTTCAAGAGAAATAATTGATTCTTGTCAAACTAATATTTCCTCAATATATGCTATGATCTACTAAAAATTACTTCAAAAATAAAGTAACCTTCCATTATAAAGAAAAAAACATGAACGAGCTTTCCCTAAATTGCAATAAATTTATGTTTATTATTAATATTGCATAATCTGTCTTATAAAAATTGCATAATCGGACTAAGAACAAATCCTCAATGCATTTTTTATTGTTGTTGTGATTAAAAAAATGAGCCAAAGAACGCTAAGGCACTCAGAGAAATCAATCTATGTATTATTTCTCACAAAATCATGTTGAGTAGTGGAGACTAAGAGCTATATTTTTTTATGTCCTCAATCTCTCTATTAATTATGTCTATGTAGTTATAAGAATAACAAGAAAAATAAATCTCAGGCTTCCAGAGAAATTAGTCTCTGTGTGCATAAATTAATGATTACTGTTGACTAAATGTTATACCATTTGAAATTGCTGATCAAAATTAATCAGGCCATGATGTACCATTTGTTAGTATCTATTTTTTCATGTATGAAAGTTGATGTACCATTGAAAGTTTAATAACTATAATAACTATATATATATGTATATATATATATATATATATATTTTGAATTTAATGATTAATAATAATTAAATTAAAATTCTTAAAAGACAAAATAAAAGCCTAATAATCATGAACTATTATGATAATTTAAAAATATAGAACTTGGGCTGAACATAGTTACAAAGATACCAAGAAAAGAAGAGTGCATGTGCATGATAACCTCTTTCTTTACAACCTATGAATGCCATTCTCAATGAAGACTCAAGACTTAACTGGATTGGATTGTGTATCAAAACAGTAGGAATGAATCAAAGTTCAATGAATGAATAACTTGATCGAGAAAATTTATAGGGAAAGGTAACTTGACTATCAATCTACTAAACCTCAGTTCCATGATTAAAAAAACACCCCCACCTTCTCAGTGGTCCCATCATGGTCCACCTATTGAAAAAAAACCAACAAATATTATTTTTTATATATTTTTGCATGGCCATTGGACAATGATTTACTATGGTTTTCCTACTAAATTCAAATGGATGATTATTCAAAAATATTGAGAATTAGTTTAGTCTCAAGGCATAGCCAAGAGTCTTACTGGATAATTATAGATTACCTCTCCTTTGGATGATTGTACATTTTTCATCTACTTTTTCACGTGAGTTTCAGTTGATGCTAGATCTTTGCCTTCTATTTATTTAGTGAAGCTAAGAGTTAACTTTGATCTTACATTGATAACTATACTTGCATGAATATCCATGCTTTTATACTTCCCCATTGTGGTCAATGTTGATGTATGGCCCTGGCCCATTGATCTTACAATTAACTCATTATTCATATTCAATTTTCTCCATTTCAGCCCAATAAAATAAGGAAAACAGAAAATGAAGTCCTGATTTTTCTTTCCATTGCTCCTACATAATACAAATACTCTTAAAAACCAATTACTATATAAATTGTCATCATTCATGCTAAAATCAGTTTGAATTTTTTTAATGAATCTGCTTACAATTAATAGATTACATTGCTCACAGAATAAGAGATAATTTAGAACTATGATTTCACAATAATAAATTATCGGGCTCCCACAGGGCGATGAACTTGGTTGGATGTGACCCTTCTGCAGCAGCTCCTGTATCTGCCTCTTGATTTCATCGTTCTTCAGAATAGAGCGCCAATAGATCAGTCCGTTGGGTAGCAACGCACCTGGGGTCAAATAAATTGGGTGCTTGATCGACCTGACAATGTAGAGGAACCCCTGTGGGTGAGGTGAAAATGTCCCCGTACTCCTCCACAACCTTATCCATTTGTTTTTGTCGTGCAGAGGAGCCTTGTCTGGAGGTCATGGCCACAGTTTTCTTCTTTCCCTGGGGGCGGATCATCAGGAAAACGAATTTCTTGGTTTGGGAAATGAGCTTACTGCATTGTTGTGCAGTAACTAAAGAGATAGTGGCAGGAGGTGGTACCTCTGGTATCCTATACAACTTATTTCCCAAAGTAACAATAACAGCACGAGGCTAAGACTCACACACCGCATGACGCTTCCACAAGTATGGTTATCCTAATAATACATCAGAAACATCAATAGGAGCAACGTCGCATAATACCTCATCCGTGAAGGGCTTGATGCTATAGGGAAGGAAGCACTACTGGCTGACACGAAGATCTCGTCCTTGGTGAAGCCACCCGATGGTGTATGAATGTGGGTGAGCTGTGGTCGGCAAGCCCAACCGCTTCATGGCATCTGCCGAAATGAGGTTCTTTTGGCTCCCATTATCGACAATGAACTATACCGGGGAGCCCTTTACCCACATCTGGGAGTGGATTGAAGAGACATTCCTCCTCCTCCGGATCTTCTGGTTCCTCCTTCTAGATCTTTGTAGTGGCAACAGTGGCATTGGGCTCCGCATAAATAATCTGTTTCCCTTTGTCATTTCACTTGTCAGGTTCTGATTCAGATTTGGAGCATGCATCTGAATCAGAAGCCTGCATCTCTGCCACCAGCGACTGCATGGCCCGACACTCACTTGTGTTGTGAGTGGAGCTCTTATGGAACTCACACCACTTTCCCGTGTCCTTCTTTGGCTTTGCGGTGTTGTTCTTTTCTTGTGGCTTCGACAGGTTTTCTTGAGTCACCATGCCTTGGCTCTGTCCTTTGTTCTATGATTTGGGAGCACCTTTCCCTTGCTTTTGATTCGCAGATCCAAAGTCTCACTTCTTCTGTTTGAATTTCTGCTCAATCTTGGTAGCATACCGGTATGCCGTACCAAGCGAGGAGATGTCGAGGAACTCCATTTCCTCCTAAATGTATCTGTGCAGACAAATGTGATACTTTAGCACCAGATGTTTCTCTGAATCTTTGATACCAAACTTGGTGCACAGGGTATGGAACAGATTCATCAGCTCATGCACATCTTGATCCCTTTGTTGCCGCAGCGTGGTCCATTGTATGTAATTGTCCTCATAGCTCCCCACGGGATAGTATTGTTCCTTGACGGCGTCTTGGAAAGAATTCCAAGTGGGTACGGCCAAGAATAGAGAGGGTTATGTCTCGTCCTTTTTCTCACAGTGTGTTTCCCACCAGTCCTTGCCATGGGGGGCAGCTTTGAGGAGTGAAAAAATAATCTTCTCCCTATAAGAAAAGTCATGAACCGAGAAATATCCTTCTAATAGATTCAACCATCTATTTATGACATCTACATCTATTTGACCCTCAAATATGGGAATGTCAAAATTTTCTTGTACCTTAAAAGGAGTCGCACCTCTAGAGTGGCTGCTGGATGCATATGCGCCATCGGTGGGCAGCCGTTGAAGGATCTGGGCAAAGTTATCCATCATCGCGTTCCTTTCTTTTTGGAGGGCCTCCTCGAGAAATATTTTGATAGGATCTCCTGCTCCCTCATCTTTCTTTTCATCCCCCATGGGCTTCCGTCAGGGTTTGTGAGGTTGATCTTGCAAAGGTTCCACTAGATCGAGCCCTAACTCCTTATACCCCAACCTTGTTGGGGACATGTAAAGAAGGATCGAGAAAAAACAGACTGCTCTGATACCACTGATCCGAATTTATGCAGGAATGCAACAGAATAAACACATAACCATAAATACGTATAGAGATGTAGTGGAAATAACACTTCATTTTATTAATATCAAAGAACTGAAATTTTCTTACAGACAGAATGGAAATAAAACTAGCTAGGGCGCTAGTAGCTATCTCTGAGGAGAGATGTGGCGGCTACAGGCCTCTGAACTGAGTTACAATGAGGCTTGAGGGCCTATTTATTATTGAGAAAGAATGGAGAACCCTAAACATCCAAAAACCTAACCCTAGGAGATGAAGTGCCAAAACTATGGGCCCCGTTTGGGTAAATTGGTGTTTCAACTTCCCAGGGACGTAACTTTGGCATACTATCTCTGTTTGACGCACATGATACATCATTATAAAGATCTATCCGAGGACTATAAATTTCACCAAAAATATCATTTCAGAACAAAATGATACGAAATGATCTTTGCTAGAGGCGCGATGCCCAAAAAACGTCGTTTAGCACCTCGAAACGGCTCTGGAAGTTCAGGACCCGAAAAACTACTAAAAATAGTAAGTTGTGCCGAAACTGAAAAATTGAAAGAGACAATGGTGTGGCCCCAAGTGGAATAGGAAGGTGGCCATCAGTATCCACCTGGATGATTGAGTGAGCAAAAAAAGTAACTTTCCTTACTTTTTGAGTACAGCCTTGCAATTGCGAAGAGAACTAGTGTTGCAAAATTATTGGTAAGTGGAAATTAAAGGGCGTAAGAACGTTTTTGAAAAAAATTCAAACATCAAAATTAAGTCTTCTATCCTTCCTAGCACCTCATGAAAAATGGGAATCCGCAAATTCTAGTCGTCAAATATGTGCAAGATGCCTTATGACGGGCAAAATGGAGGAATGGTCCTATGCTGCTACATGAGTTAGGGTTTCATGTGGCAACAGGGAACCTTGTATAGTTTTTTAAGGATAGGAAAGGAGAATATTGTTAGTTAATCATCACATGAAACTTCATCACCATTTGAAAATTTTGTCCTAATTTGAAACAATGAGACTACCCAACTATTTCATTATTTAATTTTGATTGTGTAATACAAAAAAATATCCTAGATAAGTTAAATAATGTAAGCACTTTTGCAAAAATTTAGTGGAGAGAACTTTCAATTACATTTATTTTGAAGTTCCACTTGCATTTTAAGCCATTTTAATTAGTCTTTCATGGCTATTCTAGTAAAAATTTCAACCTCTTGTAGAAATTTGTTTGTCACTTGTATTAGAAATGCAAAAATCAAATGTAAATAAAAATGATTTGAAATGCTAAATATCAAATGCGTGCTACATAATTTTTTTATTTTTTTTTAACTAAATTAACGTCTGATATCATGCACGCATTCTCCCTCAGCTCTTGCAGAACAACATTCGCCCTCAGTTCTTGCAAAATGGTAAGTTCTTACTGCAGGCCCTTCCTCCTATAGTAGGTTTGACCCTATTTGGGTTTTTTAGGAGCCTTTGAGAATACAAAGGTTGTGATTGATTACGGGGCACTGCCTATATTTGTGGAAATTCTTACCTCTGGGAATGATAATGTTCGAGAACAGGTAGCACGTTCATTTTAGAGGCATAAAATTATTCTTCCCAAATATCTTTATACGTCTGTAATTTTGAAATTTGATTTAAAAAACTACTACCCAACTTTGAGTTCAACCGGTGTTCGTGTAAGGTTGTTTGGGCTTTGGGAAATATTGCTGGAGACTCTGCAAAATTTAGGGATCTTGCCCTCAGTCATGGAGCTCTGAGGTAGGTACTTGCCTAGTTGAATGATACTGCCAGAATTTCAATGATAAGAAATGCTACATGGGCTCTGTCAAATTTTTTCCGTGGTAAACCCCAACCATTATTCGAACAGGTAAGCAGGATACATTTTCTGCCTCTTCTTCTTAGTTCGCAGATACTGTGGATTTTTTTTATAGATCTTGGTGCTTGGTAGATTTGGACGTAATATGGACCTAGGCGCTTGTTCATTACAATGATTTTGTCATCAGGTTTTAGAAAATGCTCAAAAATTTGGGTTTCACAAGGGGATTACCCTTGCTTGCAATTATCAATTATCAATCACATTCAATAAAATTCTTTCGTAGCATTGTTGAGCTCTTTGTAGGTAAATTTTCGAGGCAATTTCACAATATTTGAACTAAATTTGTCTTTCCTTTTCAATACTCTATGCTTGTAACAGAACCAGACAAACAATCTAGTGGCCAATGCAACAACAACAACACCTCCTGTTGCAATGCCTGCAATTCACCCTCTCTGCACGCATGAATGACTATGGCACCCTCTTTTGTGAACAGGTACTGGAGCTGAAGGTACTGGTTTCCATTAGGATCATGGAATTCAACATCCAAAATAGTATCAAATTCCACTGCAATAGTATTCCCCAGCGAGGGCAACAGTTCATTGAGACCTATTAGACTCATCACCCCCAAATAGCCTCCAGGGCTACCCAGAGTGTGATCATCTGGAGCAATAAAAAATGCTCATCCATCCCCAATTGAAACAAGAACAGGACCCACATTGGTTACAGAAAAGGAGAAACACGTTTTGAAAGAAGAAGAAACTTTTGTATTAGGGTCCAAAAATCTAACTAGTCTATTGTACAATGCCCTACCTGCACTTCAAATTGGTACTCCCAACTCCATGCTAAGGCTCACTGTGCCATTCTTCAGATGAGCATCTTAACCTGAAGTTTGATTCCAAAAAACCCAAGTCCCCTGTTCTATGCCCAAGACCTCTATTACAATGAGTAGAGTTCTGAGCGAAATAATTCACAATAGGAAGCAAAAGAAACATCACAAAATTTCTCTGCTTTAGACTGATATTTTTCTGTGTGAAAATTCAACTATGGATAGTAAAAACATAATATCAAACACAACCAATCCACAATGGAATTTGAACATGAGGATTTATAACCAGAGAAAACCCTCTCCAGGTTAAAATAATTCCAGAATGGCTTTAAGATTCTACTAATGAGCGCTTACAACACCATAGCAATTACTGTCACAATGAAATCCGCTGGAAGAAAAGCCCTTGTACAGTTTCTACATTTCCACAGTGGAAGCAAGAATCTTGCTATCTCTCATGATCTGGTTCTGTGGTCAGATCCTTTGCTATGGCTGTCTTGTTCTGCTAAACGTGGATCTGTCTTAGCTTTGGCTCTGGTTCTCATTTAGGATCGTGGCTATCTGATCTTGCTGTGGCTTTGACTATACAAACTTGTTCAATAGGAAAATGTTGACTTTGCTATATATAGGAGCTTCAATGGGTGCTCTCAAACACTTTTTTGGGCAGCTTTGTTTTGTCTCCGATTCAAGGCAGAACTATGTTGGCCTTGGTTTTTTAGTCCTTGGAACTTAGTTCTCTCATATTTTCCATCCTATCCCCAGTTTGCTACCGAGAAAGACATAACTTCACGATATAAAAATTGACTATTTTTGGCCATTTATCTTTAGTAATGGTACAACTTTAATTTGGTGCATTCGTACAGTATCTGAAGAGCACTCTCAAGCTGTTATTCAGTATTTTAGCATAACTACTACATTTAACTGCCATGCTCTAATATTTATATCAACCATAAGCATTATTAAGGTAGTTCCACGTTTGTGAAGCAGAAGGAATGCTTCTGACAGCTTCTTATCATAGTGGTACAATTCTATTCGCAGTTATCTTTTATAAACCTCCAATTTTCCAAACGTAGTAGAGACTACGGTTTGCATCTCAAATTTTAGACAAATATGTTTAGTATTCTACAGAAAATGCATTAGGAATAAAAAAAACCCACAATTTGTAAAAAGCCCACAATTTTGTAAAAAGCTCGCAATTTTGTAAAAAGCCCACAATTTTTAAAAAGCCCACAATTTTGTAAAATGCCCACATTTTATTAAAAATATAAACAATTTGTAAAAAGCCCACAATTTTGTAAAAATCCCACAAATTGTAAAAAGCCCACAATTTGTAAAAAGCCCACAATTTTGTAAAAAGCCCACATTTTGTAAAAAGCTCACAATTTGTAAAATGCTCACTTTTATTTTCTTTTTGCTTATATATTGAGCTCCCACTGAGTTCAACAAGTCTTGGGTTCTCTACACCATTGAGAGAGATTTATTGTTTTCTTTATAGGATAATTTGCATCAATGGAAGAAAACATTGGAGCTGGAAAAAAAATTCAAAAGGGTGAAAGGGGTGATGGCAGAGTTTATTGCCCTTGTAAAAAATGTTGTATGCGAAATAATGTTATATTTTTAATAACAAAAGCAACAGTGCATTGTAGGAAATATGGGCATATTGATGGTGGATCGAATGACTATCATCCCATGGTAATTAATTATCTATCTTCATTTTGAGTATATCGTAAAATTTTATATTATTTTAATATTTTTTATATGCGGACTAATGTTTAATTGTTAATGTTTGTAATTTTCATAAAGGCACAGTTGCCCCCCAACTTTTTGCAGATGATCAACCAACTTCCACAGCTAAATAGTAGTATATTAGATGATGTTGCACCAGTACAAGAGAATATTGTAGCAAATATTAGTATTGGAAATGATGTTGTACAAGGTGAAGAACATGAAGCGAATGATGAAGGTAATTTTAATGATCCCATGGAGGTAGATCATGATGACAGTAATGAGACATTTCACATTAATTATGGGACAAATCAAATGCTCCAAGAATTGTATGGTGATTCAGATGATGATGGTGGGGATAGCAGTGACGGTATTTATGATGTACCTCTGATTGAAAGGTCAAGTGAACAAATTTTTGAACACTCAAATGCAACTCTTCTCTTTGCTACATTGTTGTTGGTGAACTTAAAGGTTATGAATAATTTGTCGAACAGATGTATGACACAACTCCTAAGGTATGCAATATGTATATATGATCACATATATGTAAATGTTGATTATTTTCCCTTATTTTAACCGTAATAAATGTGTAAAATAATAACTTATATATATATATATATATATATATATATATATCAAAACCGGCCGGTTAGGACGGCTACCGGTTGGAACCGGCCTTGCAACCCGGTCAATAGCCTATTCTCACCTATTTTGGCTGGTTAACCGGACCTAACCGGCCGTTTAAGTACGTAACCGGCCGGTTTATGCATAAACCGGCCAGTTTCGTACTTAACTGGCTGGTTAGGTGCTCCTCCATGAGTTGCAAATTCCTCAGTGTCTCCTCCATAAGCTGCAAATTCCTCTATTATACTAGCAACAAACTTGTCTAATAACTAATACTCAACACCTTATAGTAGCAACAATACACATGATGACTGATAAATACAAGGCTAGCTAGCATAAAATCCCTGGCAGCATGCAACTCATCAAGTGTACTTGATGACAATTTCTGTTCTCAAAACAATCAGCAACAACCTTATTTCACACTTAGCTAGGAACTGTCAGACCCTCTCTCTCTGCTCACACATAGCAGTAGCATAAATACAAAACCTTTCACACAGCATACAAGCAATTTGATCATGGCATCAAGACTGATGCAAATGGTCTGATGCCACTCAAGGGACAACAACATATAACCTAATGAAAATGTGACTGGCAATAATAAATTGACCACTAGAAAATTCCCACTTGGAAATGCACTAAACTGGCCACTGAGTGTTCTGGGTTTTAATGAATCTTTTCAGTGATAAATTTCGTCAAACACATTGTGACCAGACTGCTGAAGTTGTAATGCTCTCTCAACTTGTTACAAATAGCATTAATAGTGGGTTTCATAAACCAATTCAATACCTCTAAGTGTTGTAGATGTTTTTCTAGAAATTTATTTCCAAGCAAACATAGATAATGAAGAATACAAGATCTTCAAAATGCTGGTATGATATATATATATATATATATATATATATATATACTGAACCCAGAATTGTCTTTAAGGCTGATACAATGAATTGACAACAGATCTAAGTAGGGACAGATTGTATATTATAATATTAACTCAGCAATAAAACACAGTGAATAATATAAGAGGAACCTGATACATTACTTCAACAAGTTTGCTTATGTATTTACTATTTTTCGATGATATGTATTGCATTTGGTGCCATTTTGATATATTCACCTTTGCATGGTATACAAATGAGCAAACTTTTCATAATTTGTCTCTATTGGCTTGGAATCATGGTTGCAAATCTTAAAAATAGTTTTTATTTATTTATTAAAAAATAATTATTTAATGTATTTTTTTTAAAACCGGTTCATTGAGATCTGACCGCTACCAATTAGACCAGTTCCAGTTCGAAACCCGGTTCATTAGCTCCACCGGTCCGGTCACTGGTTTCGGTTTTAATAACTATGATATATATATATATATATGTGTGTGTGTGTGTGTGTGTGTGTGTGTGTGATTAATAATATTTACAAGACACTACTTTTTGTTTATGTTGTAGATTGTTGGGTGAATATTTGTTACCATCGCCAAATACTTTACCTCGAACATATCGAGATCTACGTGCTATTATGAAACACTTTGGAATGGAATATAACACTATAGATGCATGTCCTAAATATCATATTATATATTACGGAGAACATGCGTTGAAAACAGAATGTCCAAAATGTGGTACCAGTAGATATCGAATAGATCAACTAACCAAAAAGGTGCCTCAAAAGGTTCTTCGTCATATTCCCATAATTCCACATTTGCAGCAAATGTTCAGGTGTAACAGCATAGCACAGTTTATGGATTACCATTCAAAGAATAGAAGTGGAGATGGTGTTCTTCGAATGCCTGCAGATGGTTCTGCATTTAGAGAAATCAAGGAAAAATATGTAGATTTTAAAAATGAACCTCGTAATGTCAGGCTTTCATTGGCAGCTGATGGTGTTAATCCATTCAGAGAGCTTAGATATACTTACTCAGTGTGGCCTATTTTCGTTATCAACAATAACATTCCTCCTTGGATGTCAATAAAGAGGGAGAACATAATGTTGACTATGATTATTCCAGGTATTTGATACATTATTTTTTTGAATGTAACATTTTCATTTCTCTCGTTGTTTGCATAAATATATATTTTATTTATTTAATTACTTATATATACATATATCATGGTAGTAATTATTATGTACCGTAATTTTGAACAATTAGGTAAGTACCAGGTCAAAGATATGAATGTATATATTGAGCCTCTTATCGATGAGCTAATACAGTTATAGCATGGCATCACTATGTATGACATCACTAAACCAATCAAGCAGAAGAGATTTCAATGTCGTGGAATGCTTGTATGGACAATTCATGATGCCCCAAGACTAACACATGTTTGTGGTATGTAATATTTCGTTGCACTGTAATATAATACATAATTATCTAAATTAGATATACCATATTGCATGTTTTAAAAATGATCTCATAGTATACTAATTGTTATTGATCCATCTATTGCAGGTCTTCAAATAAAAGGTAGATTTGCATGTCCAGTTTGTGGCCCTCAGATGAAGTATCGTCATTCGTCAAAGTTAAGAAATATGGTGTTTGATGAGTTTAGGAACTTCCTCCCTAGGAACCATAAGTATCGTACTACTGAAAAACATCTTTTCAATGATAAAGAAGAAACTGGATTAAAACCACGAAGAATGACACCTCAGTTGTGGATATTGGAATATAATAGAATTAATAATCATCAAGCAGCTGGTACATAATTTGTGTGTATATATATATATATATTATTTGTTTATGTAATGTTTGGAATTTTTGTTTTAACTAATGAATTTATTTTATTGTATTTTATAATTAATATTTTTCTAATTTATTTTATTCAATAATATCAAGGTCATCGTCGCGATGAAGGTACTAATATTGTACTTCCACCTAAAATGAAATGTTATCCTTCTCAATTCGCGAGGTTGCCCTACTATGAGGACCTAAAAATAGCTCATTTTTTTTATACAATGGATGTCGGGAAGAATGTGACAGAAATGTTATGGCGAACCATAGATGGTGCACATTATAGAAATAAAATTGACAAAATTTGTGTTGACATTGAGAAATCGAATCATGCAATGAAAAGTGTGATCGACAGATCAAATAACAATGGAGGTCAAAATTATAATAATATTCCATGGTTATTAACAGAACAACAAAGAAATGATGTAAAAGAGGTCATTAGAAGAATTAAATTTCCAACAGGTTTTGCTTCAAACATAAATAATATCTTAACGAAGAAAGGTGACTTCAGTGGGGTGAAAACACATGATTGGCATACCTTTATTAAGGTAATTTTTTTGGTATACGTTTTTGTTTGTTATTGATTGAATACATATTTTAAATTTTCCTTTTTTCTGTTTAATTTGGAAACCAATAATGATTCATTTTTTATTGTTATAGTATGTTCTACCTGTATCTCTCCCAAATGACTTCGACAACAATTTCAAACAAGTTATATATGGTCTTAGTAAATACATGAGGTAAGTAGTTTTGATTTATACGCAAAATCTAATTGCTACAATTTATTTTCGTACTTGATGAAATGATGTATTAATTTACTTGTAGTGAAATATATATTATTTTTCATTGAAATAACCTTGCGTAATGATTTGCAGATGGTTGTCATTGAAAGAAACCCATCAAGATGAAATAAAGTATTGGAAGAGAGAAATTCCTCGGCTAATGTGTGAAATGCAAAAGTATCCACCTCCAATATTTTTTAATGCACAAGAACACTAATTGATACACCAAGTTGAGGAGATTGAAATGTGTGGACTAGTACACACAAGGTCAATGTGGATGGTCGAGAGGCACCTGAAATCCTTCAAGGCTTTGGTTAGACAAAGAGCATGACCTGAGGGTTCTATGGTGAAGGGATATATGGTATATGAATCCATGGTGTATATTAGTCATTATTTTCCTATATTATTTGCGCCAGCCATGAAGGCGGTGGATTGCATTTGGGATGTGAACTCCATCAAAAAATTTGAAGTGGAGCACCTGTTGGGAAAAGGTAGAATGAAGAAAGTGAGAGGTAAAAGATTTATTGTGTATAATACATACAATGTTTCATTTTTTTACATCATGTATATGATCATTATATTCATTTAGGTCTTATTCTTTCGTAGTTTATTAATTAATATAATTTACCATGGTTATAAGTAATATTTATTAATATTGGTGAATTATTGTTTTTTTATTCAGGTGCTCAAGATTATGAGGCACTACTTTTATACATTGCAAACAATCTTGAGTGGATGAGTGAATGGATTGAAACATGTAAAGCACGTAACAACGGTAGGTTATCATGGCAACTACTGTCTGAATTGATTAGAGAAGCATATCATAGTGGAGATGGAAACGTTACGGACAGGGAAATCGATTTAGCATATGGTTTGAAAGATAGAAAGTTAAGCAATTAATTCACCTATTTTATTCATTACTTATTTTATACTATATTTATAATGTGACAAAAATTTTGATTTTTCAGTTAATTTTCATGCTGTGTAAATTATATGATTAATTATTAATTTAGAATGTGTCTTTTTCATGTTTAGCATATTGCAGTTGAAACACCACAAGGCTATGTGGTGCAATGGTCGTAAATTTCGCATTAAACAGTTGGATGATAACAGGAAAACTTATGATAGTGGGATAACTGCAGTATTCCAAGTCACTAATGTTTCCTCCGGGAGTGACAGACATCCTCAAGAATCTGAAAATAGATATTATGGGTTCTTAGATGATATAGTTGAGTGTGACTTTAATTCCTTCAAAATAGTTTTGTTCGACGTCAAATGGTATAGGCTACGAATGAATGTAAGTGATGATGATAGAACACTTATTCAACATGACAATGGATTTCCAATGGTTAAAACATCGCAGTTTGAAGCAGGAAAAGATCGCTATGTTTTTCCAAGCCAATGCGAACAAGTCTTTTACTCAGAGGTTCCAGGTGACAACGAATGGTCATTTTCTATTAGATATGATCCAAGAGGAAGGCCAGTAGAGTATATTGTAGAGGAAGAAGATGATATTGATCAAGAAGAAGATGATGCAGTGGCAGATGAGCAGGAAGATGCATTGACAGACGAAGAAGATATCTTAGAAGATGAACCAGGCATAGGAGATGAGGCAACAATTATTGATGATGATGTCGATGAGGATATTAGTGAAAATGACATAATTGATGATGATGATGACATGGTCGGTCATTTCAACACCGTTTCTGAATCAGATGTTGATATATATGTCGATCAGTTGGATGAAGATCAAGAAGATACAGAAGAAGAATATTGATACAAATGTTATGTTCGAGTATGAGCTGGTATGTTATAACTTTATATTTTAATATGTAGGAATTATTGTCTTTAAATAATTTACTAATTATGTGGGTTTGTTGCATGTTGTTTATTATTTCAAACAATAAATAATGGCCTTACTATTGTTTATTATTTCGCAGGATTCGCAGGATTCATTTGATTCTATGGTCAGGTCTCTGAAAAAACCAATTAAACGCTTAAATAGTCAAGATCTGGAAGACAGGCTTTACCCCCACCATAAATTGCTGAAAAACCGGCCTTTAGTTCAGCTTGTTGTGCTGAAGACGAGGGTGGATTTGCATGATCAGTTGAATGAAAATGAATCAGATATTCGGGATGCTTTTGAGGGCAGATCCATAAGCCCCATAGATGAAGATCCCATTGCTGCATAATTTCTATCTGCGTTGAAGCACAAGTATAGTGTTGTATCAGAATACAAATTAGAGGACAACTATACCAAGTCTAAATCAACTGAATCCAGTTCTAGTGCTCTTGAAATTACCGAATTAAAGCCAGAAACAGGATTTACAATCTCTAATGGGAACGGGTATGGTAGTTCCAATATTGGATTGGATGTCCGAAGCTCTGCAATAAGCACTGGACCTGATCATAATGAACCCCAACTAATTCAATGTGATGAAAATATGGACTTTGATGATGATCAGGAAAACAAGCCAGAGCATTTTGGCAATATTGAAGAAACTGAAGAGGTTTCCTGTGATTGATTGAATCAACTCAGCCATAAGACATCTACTGTAGGCTGGTTTGTATCAGAAGGAGAATCGGTTTTTCTTTCCCATGATGATGGATGCTGCTCTTTTCACGATATAGCAAATTCAGAGGTGTGGAGGTTTTAATTATTGTACTTAATTTTGGGTTTTATGGGTGTTATAATTTATACATTTTGGGATTTTCTATTAGAAATAGGGAAAATCCTAGGGGTTAGATTATTCTCATGGTTTAAATTTCTATATTTGAAATAAAATTCACCAATTTCTATTTAAAAAAATGATTTACCTAAATATTTGATGTAGTTCATTTCAAAAACTGTTGAAATTTTCTAGAAACTATGATTGGGATTTCAAGAATATTTATGCACTCTTTAAATTTTCCCTTAACATAAAGGGCAGTTGATGTATGAGTAATACTCAGTATTGTTTTTTTCCAATCTCCAGGAGAAGGCTGAATATAAAGCTCCATATGGGCTTACCCCAAACATGTGGGGTGATTGTTGGTTGATCAGAGCAGCTGGTTCAGATGGTCGCTCTAGTAAATATGTTGTGGCAGCATCTGCAGGTTGTACATTGGACTCAGGTTTCTGTTCATGGGACTTTTATAATAAAGAAATTATGGCATTCCATACTGAATCAGAGGCCTTCACTTCAACGTCCAGTACCATCTCTCTAGTTTTGGCAGAGAGGGATGTCTCGGGGAGAAATTTTGGCTTTGCAAATGTTGTGCCAGAGAATCAACATTGGTGGTATAGGCCATGTGGGCCTCTTATGGTATCTACTGCCAGTGCCCAAAAGACAGTTAATATTTATGATATTCGTGATGGATATCCTTTGATTTCAATGTGTTTGTTTTGAAAGTTTAGGTTTCATAGTAAATAATCAATGGGCTCTGAAATAAGGCACATTGAAATCTTGGATACATGTTTCATGCCAAAATCAATTGTATCTTCCATAAATACACAATCTTGGACCACTCTGTATAAATCTGCTTCTTAGACAATATTACATCTCCCTCATTATACAGGTGGTGTTCTTACATGCATAGCAAAGGCATTTTTTTGGCAATCATTTTATAAGTCACTAGATATTTTGGGTACAAGGATCTAGGGTCTCCACATGAAACTGTGTTGCCCGAAGACTCATTCTGCCTGTTCTTAAATTTGTAAACATAGTAGTATGCCAATGCTTCTTTCATTTTTTATTCATAAGACTATTTTTTGTTAAAGTCCATAATTTTTTTTAAGTTTTATCCATCCCAGTTTTGTTGTGAATGCACAGGTTTTTGGCTCAACACAAATCTGTTATATCTTTGTAATTTTCCTTTACTAACTATTTGAAATTTCTAGTTATATTTAGAGGTGTCTTTTAAGGGATGAGGGGAATTACTTGGATTTAGTGCTGCCCACTCTCAATAGAGGCTTACAGTAAACTATGACACATTGTGATGTATATCAGTGGTAGTTGGGGTGGCAACAAAATCAGTTTCATGCTTCAGTAGATTTATTCTTCTTGGAAAGCTTTCAGCTGACAAAAAAAAGGGAATGAAACACGCAACCAGTCCCCTTCCTTTTATTGGACCACCTGCTTTCTTTTTATGAGAGCATCTATAGGCTAAAGTTACTAGAAGTGGTCAAAAGTGAGTTTGGTTAGTTGGCAAAGTCCAACTATTCTTAGCCCTAAAAAATGTTTAAATACTTCATAGGCATGTTAAACCCTCCTAGACTATGTTGTGTAAGTGGGTTTTGCATAATTTTATGCACTTAGGGTTAGACTCAAATTTTGAAATTTGATGTAATTAGGATTATATTCAAGTGTTGGCCAAATTGGTAAAATTGATACTCAGCCATAGTTGAAAGGAAGTAATATGCAGTGGAGTCATTCTATGAAATGATTCAATTTGGCATGTGAATCTCACATATAAGGGCCATTAAAATCCAATGGATGGAGACTGATCAGGATTCAACATTGCTGCTACTATTAGTGGAGTTGGGTATGGCACAAGTACAATAAAAATACTGGCAACAACTGTAACATCATAGATTCAGAATCTTAATCTCTATATTAAATGAGCATTAGAATGTAACTTGATTTCAGTAAAATCTCTAACAGGTTTGATCTAAATCGGACCTGAAATGCTCACTTGTAAAGATGTTTGAGGCTTGAGGTTGTATGACACTACAACAATTGACTTGTTGAGTACATGATGGCATTAGGTCATTGTGAAACTGAATATATGCCACTTCGGTATGAAGATTGATTGCACAAACTGTGTTTTCTAAATAATGTTTCCAATGAAACCTAAAATGGCTCTTGTTACGCTGAAAAAATCTGTCATCTTTAATCTACTATCAATTTGAGTGACAAGGGTAGCTAAACCACATGAAAATGCTCCGAAGATGTTACAGATGCATGGAAGCTCTGGAAATTTAGCCCCTCACTATGTTATCTGATGCAGGGGCATTAGGCCCAAGACAACTTTTGTACATAAATAAATGTAAAGGGGGGTCTCATGTTTTATTTCGCTATGAAATTATCCATAGTTGAGCTAATTTGTTAATTTGTAGAGAAAATGTAACTGCCCAAATGATTAATGGGCACCTGAAGAGATAGTCAGTTTCAGAAGTTAAGCTAATTCTAGGAGTCCATCTCTGTCTGTCAGAGCGTTAGTCTCAGAGTTAGGAATTTGAAGAGTTTGTGAGTCATCGAGAAATTCGAATCGATTCATTGTAATTGATATAAAAATAAACCTCCGTGACAGAGTCGATAGACCTGCACAGAAGACCTGCAAAGAGAACTACATAGAGCTGCATAGGGAAGAGGAGGCCATTGTATCCAAGATCTGACTAAGGACCAGGAGACTGTAAGAAATTTCATTTATATAAGGAATCTGTTAGTATTATATGTGCGTTGATTGAGTAAGTTTTCTGTGTGTGAATATATGTACGCATCCTGGTGAAAGATAATTGAAATCCTGTGGTAATTAAGAAACCTTGTGATGAGGTTATGTGCATATAGACTGGTTAAGTTCTCAGTGGAACACGAGCTAATGACTCAGGACTTATGAGCATTGGTGAATTCCACAGATAACTATGTCAAACAGTTGGGGAATTTCTCTATAATCAGTTGTGTGAATAGAGGGTGAATTAGGTTAATGACATTCCTGTGCACCTGTGGTAGAGCAAGGAGATGTTGTGCTCGAACCTCTATGAGGTAGGTAAAACCTCGTAATGAGTGTTGTGAATGTGTAGGCGATTGAACGAACCAAGGACCGGTGTATTGATTTGAAAAGTCGATAATAACCTTGTCGAAACCATAAGACATAAACTGTGGCATATGTAATGTGTTGTGTCTCCTTGAAATGGTCGTGCCCGAGTTCGTTTGGTATGGCCGCGCGAAGGATGAACAACGAGGCAGAGTTCAAGGGCAGTAAGGCGTTGGTAAGCAGACGGAACCTGGAGTAAGAGTAGTTGGAACCTTGAGGACCACACAGTAAAGATAAGTTTCTGGCATATCACACCGCCTTTGTACGGTAAGCGGTATTCCCCATTTGGACGTGATCAATGTCATAGGCCGACACGTGGCCTTGAGCAGTTTTGAAAACCCACTCTCATCATGAGTTAACGATCCTGCAACTAACTCGCGCGATATCCATTTGGATCGTTGGATCGTCAAGGCTAGAGTGACGT
This sequence comes from Pinus albicaulis, assembly GCA_034641835.2. NCBI lineage: Eukaryota > Viridiplantae > Streptophyta > Pinopsida > Pinales > Pinaceae > Pinus > Pinus albicaulis. Next base: position 458,840,134 of record CM076569.1, on the reverse strand, counting down.
ATTATCCACCGTTTGATGTGGAAAGACTGCTAGCGGTAGGCCCCACAATTCATAACAAATATTGGAGATTTACTGTCATGTTTTAAAGTTTCATTTTTTTTTTTTAAATTAAACCCATCGTCGGTCTACCGACACTTCGTAAGTGTCGGTCTTCTGACCTTTTGAACGATTTCCACTTTCATCGGTCTTGCGATGTCCGTCGATATTGCGACAGTTCTTCTTGTCGTCGGTATTGCGACGCATTTGGAAAGCATCGGTATTGTGATGCTTCTGGAAACCGTCAATCTTGCGACACTTTTGTACAACGTCAGAATTCTGACAGTTTAGAAACATCGGAAGAGCGATAGTATAAAGACGTCGGAAGAGTGACGCTCAGAACGTCGGACCACATTTCGTCGGAATTATGATAGTTCTTCCTGGCGTCAGTATTGCGACGTTTCTAGAAATCGTCGGTCTTTCGACACTTTTGCAATGTGTCGGTCTTGTGACACTTTTGTAGGGCATCGGAATCGCGACAGTTTGGAAACGTCAGGGGAGCGACAGTATAAAGACGTCGGAAGAGCAACGTTCAAAACATCGGACCACATTTCGTCGAAATTGCGACACTATACAAACGTCAGAAGAGCGACGGTTTGGTGAACGTCAGAAGATCGACGCTTGTTTGGAAGCGACAAAAAAAGTGTCGGTATTGCGACACTTTGTCAAGGCATCGGAATTGCGACGTTATGACAAACCACGGTTTTTCTATCCTCGAACTGTCGCTCTTGCGACGACTATGTGTCGGAATAGCGACAAAGTTGCCGTCGGAAATTGGGCCAAATTTACTAGTGCCAATAGAGAAGGCTACCAATCTTAAAGTTCTTGACATTTTTCCAGAAAATTCCATCCCCATGTAGAGCGACTGCTAGGGTCCTATAATAATAGGATTCATAATTTTGAATTGATTTTGATTAGTCTTGTAATATGTACATACTTTTCTTTCTGCAAATTGTTTTCCCATATTAGAAAATAAAAAATGTAAAGAGGGTAAGAGTCCTAAAATAAAAATAAAAGGACTTGAAAAGAGAAAATATAAAAAATAATATAAAATGAACCCCAAACAAAAAAAGAGATAAGAATAAGACATGAAAGTGATGCAAGTCAAAATGACACTACTAGTTACTTTTTACTGCAAAAATAATGATTATGTGTAGCTTGTTCAAAATTCCATAATCCATGATGAGTTAAATAGTTTAATCTTGACTTTTTCATGTTTTAAATTTCATGTTGATAGATAGAGAATAAATATCTTGCCAAATAGTTTAACCTTGGCAGATCAATAGTTAAAATACAGAATAATAAGGAGCTCAACAGTTTAATCTGAGCCCTTGGATGAAATAAATTTAGAATTAGATAGTTTCTTGTTTTAAAAGGAAAAGGAATAAGGGTTTTCAAGCTCAAATGCACCCATGTAAATGAAGAAAAAATGTTAAGGTAGCAGATGGGTAGGTACAAGCAGTTTTACTAGGCATGGATAAGCATCATTTGGCATATTACTAATTTCCCTCCCCACAGTGCATTCCAGTACTAAATCCTTCAGTCATAAAGGCTCAGAGCATTTCTCTGACTTTTTTTGGGACCGGACCCACGGCTTAGTGATTTATTGGCACTAAGGTATTAGAATTCCTCTCATAAAAACCCTTCTACTTCATAAAAAGGCCTTTTCCTCCTTACATCATTCATTTTCCTTTGCAAAATCCCCTTTTCCTAAGTTTAAAACACATTTTACCTAGGAAAAGTAAAATCCCCTTGATTAATTCCCTTTTTCATACAAAAATACCCAAAAACCCACAAAAATGCACTTATCTTAAGTTTCAAGTGTAAAATGTTAATATTGGGTCCCCACTATGAAAATCCCACCTAAAAACATGTTTTTACACTTTGCTTAGTGTATTTTTCATTCCCACATTCATTTCATTATTAACATGCTAATGTAATATATGAACTTCTTTATTAAACCCTTCAACCTGTAGTATATTAAGTCATTGTATAAATAAATATCCAAACACATATTTTTTGTTTATCCTATGGTATATTAGCCCCATGTGATATAGTCCCCGCTCCCCATAGGTTTAAACCATCCCATTTATACATTAAACTGCCCTATGCAAATAATACACCTATATACATTTCATTGGTTTAAATAAGCATTATCCCCGCCTATCCCTTTTAACATTAAACTTTATGTTAAAAACTTTGTTTTAATGTATAAATTTTAAAACCCGCCACATAAAGAACTCTCGAGCCCGACACCCATTACCCATCAACTAAGTCACTTAATCTTGACCATTCGCTTCCACCCGCCAGATCCAACGGCTCAGATCTACCATCACAAATATCATACTGCAGTCGTTAAACAAAATAGAATTTGCGATAAAAGTAGTTTCAACCCTTCCTCTCTCCTGCACGCGTCAATTTTATATTGCATCGCGTTGATTCATACAATACCATTTACCGCCTTTAAAAAATACGAAAACGACCTGGTGGTATTTCCTTCCCCTGAGCCCAAACCACTTATCCTATGTGATGTAACCGCCATTCAATGCATTCATCGTTTAATAAAAAATCATACAAACCGCCCATTTTCATCATTTTCACTCTTTTCTGTTACCATTTGCAAAAAAAGAGAATTTCGACCAAAAAGAACGTTTCCAACTCTGTTTCAAAACTTAAATCAAATAGAATTTTCCCAATTCAACTGCTATAAACATTGGCGAAGACATCTAAGTGATATTAAGACCAGTAGAAGCTTCTGAAAGCTTTCTACAACCCCAGAAACCTTGCTGCAGTTCAAACCATTTTTTATAGTATTTTCCCATCATCCAAACCATAATCCCTCCTTTCAGACCTCTGTCTCATTAATTAATGTTTTCTTTTGCAGGTTATTAGCAAAAGGATAATTGGGATAAACAGTTTAATACTAGTTAAATATGTTTACTCCTAAAAAAAATTACAGAGAAATGGATTTTAAATGATATTCCTTAACAAAATATTCTAGGCAGTAGAATAGAAAGAAGTAATTTATCCAGAGAGAGATAAATTGGCACAGTAAATGGTAAAAGTGAAATGATAATTCACAGTGACAGTGAAAACAAAACAGTCAAAGAGCATGAGAGTTAAAGTGTATTAGATGAAAGTCAGAGTGAAAGTCAAATCAGAAAAAAACAAAGCAGTCAAGGTAAAATAGTAAAAGTAAACACAAAGGTAGTAATGGTTCAATAGAGATGAAAACACTTTTACCAGCAACAATGAATTTTATCCAAATTAAAAGTAAAAACAGTTAAAAGAACAGTAAGGTTAAAAGATGAAAACAGAGCAGGAAGGGGCATTTTTTAGAAATTTCTTGTTTAAGTCATAATTTTGCAAAAACTATTGTGGCCAATCCAATATGAATCTTGCAAAATTGGAGAAATTTATGTTCCTAATAGGCCAATCTACAAAATCCTATCTCACTTTTTACATAGGTATTACAGAATGAGAGATACATACACATCTTCACAGCCTAGTTTTCGAATTGTGTAGAGTTCTATTTTACACATCTTTTTGCAGAGATTATTGTGAATAACTGAAGTGGAATTTTAGGAAACAGAGGAATTTTTATCTCAACAACATATCTATCTACAATAAACTCTTTTAATTTTTACATATCTATCCCGGATTGAGATATACAAACGTATTTTTGGACCCTATTTTGCAGAATTTCTAGAGCAAAATGCACAAAGGAAGGAGACAGTTAGTGACTTGGAAGCCTCATCATCAACTAAGTGTTGCTATCAAATTTGAATTTCTATTCTTTTTCACCATCAATCCATAAATATAGTGCCAAATAGATTCATCAGTTTTGAGTGTCCCTTATTTCAGTTCTATTTATGTAACACAATTTTAGATATTTATAAACCAATCTTGATATTTTTTCAAGATATTCTAGTTTATAGTTTGTATAAATACTTCATCATTTGAAGTATTGAGTGTGGATTAATTGTTGAAGATTTCTATAGCTGTTATATTATGAAACTAAGGGTTTTTGTGCCAAGTTCAAGCCAGAAGATTGGATCTCAAGTAATAAAGCATCATATTACTGGATTCATGTGTTGGGCCACTAAAGTGAAGTGTTTCCTACTGTTGTCTGTCAATTTTCTTATGTTTTTCATCCATTCATAAATGTGTTCTAAATTTTAATGTGAGATTAGGAATTGTTATATATCAGAATTTGTTAAAAACACTCTCTTATTGACTGGTTTTCATTTAAATGTTTTCTGTTGATATCTAGACTAGGGAACCCTTAATTGCTCCCTAATTTCGATTGACCGCTCCCATTTCAATCCTTATCTAGATCAAAGAATTATTAATTTCTCTTTATCCCGATTAAAACCATTTCACCATCAACTTTTGAAGATATCAAGTGACGCTACTATCTTTCCATATGAAAATTTGACTTTAGACATTGATCCTGCTCTATCTACTTGACACATTGACTCCATATGCCCAATGGATTACAGATCCATAACTATCCATCTCATTAAGTGATTTTCCCACCAAAACAAATCAAAACCCCAAAACCAATTTGTCCTATATAACTAGCCTAAAATCAGATATAAAAACAAAGTTAAATCTTATAGAGAGAGCCCTATATAAGCCTTAAGAAGGCTAGATCCTGAAGCTTAAAAGTAGGTCTATGGTTACCTCGATAAATTATTTCTTTAACCTTAATAAATTAGTGAGTGATAGCAGTCTATATGCCTTGCGCACAAATCTGGGTATCAAATATTCTGAGAAACATCTGGTTCTAAAGTAACATGGTTGTTTACACAAATAAATTCAAGAGGAAATGGAGCTCTTGGAAATCTCCTTGGTTGGTGCAACATACCGATATGCTTCCAAAATTGAGCAAACATTCAAGCAGAAGAAGCAATACTTTGGATCTGTGAACCCAAAGTAGAACAAGTGCACCCCTAATCCACAGAGAGAAGGACAGAGCGAAACTGGGACCACCCATGGAGACTCCTCGAAGCCACAAGCCAAGGGTGACGGGAAGGAAAATAAGGACACTGGAAAGTGTTGTGAGTTCCAGAAAATCCCCACTCACAACACGAATGAATGTCACGCAAAGCAAGCATTGGTGTCTGATATGAGAGACTTAGAGATAGATTCCTATTCTGATTATGATCTAGAACTCTATAAGGGAACCAACAAGGGTAAGTAGTTTATTGAGACATATCCCACTGTGATGGTAGCCACCACCAAGCTCTAAAAGTCATAACCCGAAGATCGAGAGGAGGTGGAGCACCTATTTAACTCACACATGTGGGTGAAGGGCTCGCCGCTACAATTCATTGTCGACAACAGGAGCCAAAAGAACCTCATTTAAGAAGAGGTCATGAAGCGATTGGGCATACCGACCACACCACACCCATAGTCATACACCATCGGGTCGCTTCACCAAGGACAAGATCTATGCCTTAGGCATCAGTATCACCTCCCCTATAGCATTAAGCCCTTCACAGTTTAGGTATTGTATGATATAGATCCTCTTGATTTTTCTGATGTATTATTAGGAAAACCATAGTTTTGGAAGCATCATGTTGTGTATGATTGTAGGCCTCATACTATTATTATTTATTTGGGTAATAAGTTATACACGTTACAAGATGTAGCCCTACTTATCGACATCTATTTTATCTCTGCTAAGAAATGCAGTAAGATTTCTCCCAAACTAACAAAAAAAATTTCTTTCTTATTCACTCTCAAAGTAAGCAGAAGATTGTAGCCACATCCATGGATGCTTGGAAGGGTTCCTCCATGTAGTAGAAGAAGGTAGATATGGTCGTGGAAGAAAATAGGGACATCTTCTCCTCACCCGTAGGGCTACCTTTGCATTGTCATGTCAAGCATTTGATCAATCTGAATCCTAGAACACCTCTACCCAATGGGTTGATATATCAATGATCCATTATGGAAAATGAAGTTATCAAGCAGAAAATATAGGAGTTGCTACAAAATGGGCACATCCGACCAAGTTCCTTGTCTTTTGGGAGCTCGATTGTACTTGTACAGAATAAGGATGGGACTTGGAGGCTTTGCATTGATTATGAGGCACTAAACAAAATCTTTGTAAGGAACAGGTATTTAATCCCATATATTGATGACCTTCTGGACCAACTCAAGGGGCCAAGTATTTCAACAAGATTGATATGAAGTTTGGCTATAGCAAGGGTCCAATAGACCCCATAGGTGTATGGAATAATTCCCTCAAATCCATGGAATGCATTTTTGAATGGTTGGTTATGCCTATCAGTTCGAAAAATTCCCCTGCTACTTTTATGAGGCTAATGGATGACATATTCCGGCCCTTCACCAGCTCATTTGTGGTTGTTTATCTGGATGAAATCCTCATCTTCAACAAGAGTTAGGAAGAACAATTGTATTTGGAAATTCATTCAAACACTTCAGAAGCGTGAACTGTGCCAACATGTAGAAATGCACCTTTGGCATGAGCAAGGACCAATATCTAGGTTACATCATAGATGAACGGAGCATGCATGTGGATCCAACTAAGATCCAATTCATTCGGGATTGGCCAGCCCCAACCACTCTAACAAAGCTTCATAACTTTTTGGGACTTGAATATTTGTATCGAAGGTTCATGTTGGCATTCTCCCATATCATTTGGACTTTGAGTCAAATTACTAAGGGCATGGAAAAAGAAAATTTTTCCTGGTCTGAATCCCAACATAAGGCATTCATTGGGTTGAAGCACATCCTTTTCTTTGCACCAATACTTGCACTGCCAGACCTGTAGTAGCCATTTGAAATAAGACAAATGCCTCTAACTATGCTATTCATGTAGTCCTCACCCAGTACAGGCATCCAGTGGCATATCATAGTGATACACTTTCTGGTACAGTTCATAAGTGCCCCACCTATGATAAATATATGTATTCTATCATGCAGGTTTGCTTGCAATTTAAGAATTACATTCTACGGAAAAATATGGTCATCCACATCGATCATCAACCTGTTCAGTTTATACAAACATAAGGGAAGTTGCAGAATGATCACCATCAGTAGAGTTCTACATATCTGCAATAATTCCACTTAAACATTAAATAAAAAAAGGGCGGGACAAATCATGTTGTAGACTACCTTAGCCAACACCTAGTTGCAACATTGACTATTGTTCACAACTCTTATGGCCACGAGACCTTTGGATGGATGAAACTATACAAAAGTGATCCAGAGTTCTTCTCCACATACCATATGCTAGTAGATGGAAATAAATTTTCTGATTTCCACCTCCATGATGCATTATTATGCTACCCGGGCCACCATTATTATTATGCAATAGTTGGGTCACATAAAAATTTGGTGTAGAGAGAACTATGTTTGTACTACAAAGTAATTTTATTCTAGAAAACTCCAACTGGATGTTGGGAAATATATTAGATCCTACATTGACTGCACCATCGCCAAGACAACCATCAAGAAGCAAGGCATGTACTCTCCTTTGCCTACTCCCATCCATCCTTGGGAATCCATCTCCATGGAATATATGTCTTTTCTCCCTTCTACCAAGCATGGTAATGACTTTGTGTTTGTGATCGTGGATAAATTTTCTAAGATGGATATATTGACGACCTACAAGAAGAGAATTACGATAGAGGACATTGCCAAACTCTTCTTTGAACGAGTATGGGTACATTTTGGAATCCCGTAGACCATTATATCAAATCGAGATAGAAGGTTCCTAAGCACATTTTTTTCAAGCCTTTTGACACTATTGGACACGAAGCTCACACATTTGACTGCATTCCATCCCTAGACTGATGGTTTGACAAAGGTCATCGATAAGATGATAGTGCACATACTCCACATGTACAATTCCCAGCATCCACAAAATTGATATGAGAGCCTCCCCTACGTATGAAAAAATTATAACAGAGCTCTCCATAGCTCGATTGGTCACAATCCCTTTCAAGTGGGTCTAGGATTTTAACCATTATGTCTGATTTATGTTTCCAATACCTCGTGTGACTACATAGAAAAAAATCCACACATGTATTTTCTGAGGTTGATAAAGCAAATAGCTTTATTAAACTTATCTAGCACATTTTCCAACAATTTCATGAAATCCTGGATAAGTCTAATGCCAAGTACAAGTAGCAACATGATCAACATCGGGTGCCACACAAGTTTCAGTTGGGCAACAAATTTTTGTTGCATTTGCAGAAAGAACGCCTAACCAGAGTTCATCAGAAGCTCAGACCACTTTGATATGGGCCTTACACCATTATCAAGGCTTTTGGAGACAATTATTTTGAGCTCAACATTCCCCCATTCCTTGGCCTACACCTAGTGTTCAATGTGGACCGCCTTCAACCATACTTTCCACCATTAATAGACACATAATACCCTGTAGAAAAACTCACACCAACAGAGCTAAACCATAATTGCATGGAATAAGCCACAAATGATTGGATCATTGATATACAGATCAAGGACACTCACTAGAAGAATATCCAGTTGTATTGGGTTGTAAAAGTTGGCCAATTCCTTCACCAAGGCGAGTGGTTCACTAGGGACGAAGCTTAATAGAAGTTTCATCATCTCATGGAGGAACTCAACGCACTGGGGACCATTTATTCCTAAGGGAGGAGGACTAATCCATATGGATATTGGTGGCCACCTGCCTATTGCACCTAGACCCCCACCATTTTTTTTTCAATTTTTTAGTTTCCTTAATTGTAGCACAATTTACTATTTTTGGCATCTTTTTGTGTCTTGAACTTCTAGAGCCATTTTGAAGCCCTAAAAAAGGTTTTTTGGGAAAACCTAAGCAAGCATGGGGCTTTGATTGATGTTGGTCACTCAAAAATTTTAGTCCTTAGATAGATATTTCTAAAGAGGTATTGTGTGCATAAAACAAAGATCGTATGCCAAAGTTATGTCTCGGGAAGTTGATATACCAATTTACCAAAATGGGGCTCATATTTTTGGTGCTTCATCTCCTGGGTTTAAGTGTTTGGATGTTTAGGGTTTTCCATTATTTATCAATAATAAATAGGCCTTGAGCCTCATTGTAACATAATTCATAGGAATGTGTCTGCCACATCTCTTCTCAGAGATAAGCTACCATTGCTCGTGTTAGTTTATTTCCATTCTGTTTGTAAGCATATTTCAATTATTTGATATTAATGAAATGAGGTTTTATTCTTACTACGTCTACGTGTTTATGTTTATTTGTCTATTTTATTGCATTCTTGGGTAATTATATATCATTCCAAGCTATGTAATTTGAATTACCCTCAAGGGTATATTCGAGTCTCAGTTCAGAGAAACACATCATGATCTCTTGCTGGTCATGAAGAATAAATATGAAGATTCCATTAACTTGTTGAAAAAAAACTCTGGTTCTTCTCTTCAATAGTGATTCCTACTCTGATACCATGTATAAAGTCCACATATATTAAACTTATCATGTAATATTCTAAAACAATAAACTTGAATCTATTCTAGAAATTGTGGAAACCAATTACGATTGCACAATCACATGAAAAAGAAAGAGAAATAATTTCAATCACACAACAAAAATATGTATATGGGGAAAGCCTCATCTAAAAACCTCACTATATGTATATTGCACTAATTCAAGAATATGAAACAATACAATGCTTCTCTTAGGCTTGAGAGATTTTTGCACTATCTCTTATTGTCTCACTCTAATTTGAGCAGGTTTGGTCCAATACCTAACCAAATCCTTGTCCCTGTATGAAAAACCTTTCTCACGCATTACATAGCGAATTTAGCCCCTATTTATTAGGAAATTACCATCAATTGATTTCACAACACATCCAAGGCATCCTGATCACCTCATGCATGACCTATAAAAATTTCTAATTATACAACTAATAGTATACTTCCTTTTAACTCCAATCTCAGTTGGGTCACTCTTAGAACTGACATACAACGGCTATTTATAGAGAATCGTCAGCTATATTATTGATCATTTCATGTGAATTAAATTATATTTAATTCACTGGATTGACTCTCACTAGCTCATCCATCAGTTAGAAGTAGTTAAATTGATTTTAACTCAAATAAACTGAGTTAACTAATTTCAAATAAAATTAAACTCAACCATGCCTCCTATAATGTAGGAGACACTTTACATGCCCCTAGTTTGACCCTCAAATTGAGTTTAATAAGATAATTAAGTCTTCCTGAATTATTTAACTCGTGCAAGATGTCATGTGATGTGGAATTACAATTTACTTCTAATTTAGTAAGGGAAAATTAAACTAGAATCCCTTTTGATGCCATTTTCAATATTTATTGTTTCTAATTTCAACAAATGGTTACATGGGCCTTAAGTTATAAATATTTGGAAGGTCCATCATCCCCCCTATTGAAACTATTGTTCATTCTCTAATAAAATTATTCATATTGTTTATTTTCATTCATTATGATGATGGTTTTTCTAACATCCGAGGATATTTCAAATGTGGTAGCCCCTTTTGGGGGTAACCCTACATTTTTCTCAATTTCTATCCATTCCCTCTTTTTCTCTTCCTGATTATGATGTTTTTGTAGGCCTAGCAGTAAGAGATGATTGAACTTGAGTCCAATCTAGTCAACTCCAAGTCTCTGAATGGTTATTTTATACAAAGTTTTCTTGGCTAGTGAAGTCCTTAATATTCCAAGTGAATGGTATTCTCTTACCTCTAAACCATGTCGTAATGTGTGCCATATTCTTTGACATGCTGATAGGATTTCTTCACCAAACAATCGAAAGGTATCCTCAAAGTCAAGGATTGTATTCTCCCACTTTTCCTTATATATTGGTGGTAAATTGGGATCTTCTCATATGAGCTTGTGATTGGAAATGAAGAGATGTGAGGATGGAAGTTTTTCCCTAACTCATATTGGTTCCTATACCTTTTTAGCTAGTATTATTTTGACCTCCTTTGCCTTGTTCTCTTCAATATTCGGCCATGAAGACAGATCCATTAATTTTCCATTACCTAATTAAGAATTTGTGTTCCAAATGTTCATGTCGCACAGTACTAAATTATGCATGTAAAGTTCTACAATTATGGTTATGTCCTTAATGTTACTTTGGAGATAAAAATCAATTTGTTTTCTTACATCCTACAAGGGAGGGCAACCTTTTTTGTGCCAATGTTCTAATCTGAAACTAACACCTCTTATCTTTTAGAAATAGAGAATAATTTTTTGAAGGGTGTCTACAAATTTCTCTCTCATGCAACAACTTTTGTGTTTGCGGAAACTCAACCTTCGACTTCTTGTTTTCCTTCTGCAAATGATATCTTATATTAGCTTCATGAAACCTGAGGTTGGTCATTTATTCTCCCATAATTTTTAGCTTCTCCTCCATGATTCCAATGACAAAAAACCCTTTATATTTTGATATATGAATCCATCTATATGTTTTACCTCTTTCTGCCTCCATGTAAAAGAATAAGACAAGTGCAAGGTGGATAGGGAGCAACTTCCCTTCCTCAATACAAGAATAATAAGAAGAATGTTATGGTTGAGGATCTAGTTCCTATATCTTTATAATATACCCCAGTGGTTCTAAAGTATTTTCATGTAGCTCTATAATTTTCCCCTATGGTACTGTGCTTTGTTATGGAAGCATTGTATCTTGAGTGCTTGGCCTTTCTTCCTGAGCCTGTGGATTTTTTCCTTTGAGGGATGTGGAGGTCATCATAATTTTTTTTTCTTATTTATTTTGATATTATTCCTCCTCAAGGCTATGTGACTCCTCAGTGGTGATTATAGTGGGAGATGGTGGATGAATTTTTCCAATGGGCCTTATTTTTTTTCTCTTCCTTCTCATAAAGTAAAGAGTATTTTCCCTAGGTTTCCTCATTTTTTAATATATTTGGGTGCTCTTGTAGATTGATCTCCATTTCCCCTATTTTATTCTTCTCTGCTAGTGTAGATGATGTCTCAATAGCCTCCTCCAGCCTTTGATTCTGTTGAATTTAGCTTGGTCAAACCCTTCCTTGACCATTTTTGCAATGCCTCTATTTCAACTTGTGTCTTTGCCTATTGCTCTAATTGTTTTATTTTTCATATATTTTATTCTTCCTTTGATAATTCCCATTCTATCTCATCTTCTTTTTTGATAACTATTTAGTTTCCTCTTCTATTTCCACCCCCCTCTAGCTATAGTTGATATTCTATTTGAGTCTCCAAGAAAACTTCCATGTCCATGTCGATGAAATCAGCCCAGGAGAGAAGTTTCTAAAATATTTGTAGGACATATAGAACTATCAATCTAATAAAATGACAGTGAGCTAGATAATGATTCTTTCCCACTTTCAATTTTATGATTTTTTATTTTGAGGATTGAAGGAGGAAATAATGAATGTTGAGTCTTTCTTGGAAAGGTAAATCCACTTGAAATATTAATTGGTAAAGCAACCTAAACTAGTAGCCATGTGCAATGTTGAGCCTACCCTCATAGGAAATGTATTTGAGTGTATGTTAAGCCACCTCATCCCATGGATATAGTAGTTTCTCCCTTCTCAATCCATTCTTGTCCTCCACAGGTTCCTTATTTTGAAGGAAGAAATTTTTCTTTGCTATAGTAGCCTCAGACCTCTCATCCATATTCCATTTGACCCCCATAGGAAGTGTGGTTATTTTACAGATAAGATTTTCACTGAGATAAATGATTAGGAATTTTACCACAATGATTACCTTGTTCCCATTTGGTTATTCGATATTTCAGGAAAATTCTAGAGCAATTTCATCTTCAAAGCCTCTATGACTTCTCAAAAAAACCTAGCCAATGACAATTTTCAAAAAAAATTCTAACCTTAAGGTTTTGATTGACCCTTGAGGGGTTTCTTGGCTCTCTTCTATTAAATCCTCCTCCCATGACTTAATATAACTCAAAAAAAATGGAGAAAGGAATTTTTTTCCTACTTGTACAAGAGCCTAGGGTTTCTTGTACAATGGGGAATATTGTAGGAGAGAAAATTTGATATTTTTTTCAAGTTTGGGGAAAGAAAAAAATACACCATGCACACCTTACTTATTTTACACACCACATACTTAAGTAAATACTAAACTCATTCAAATATTTTCTTCACTGCAGTTCAAACTGTAAAATGTAGAGTATTTTCTTCTGATAACTGAGGTGTTTTTTGAATACTTATGCCAAATTTTAGTGAGGATAAATTTTAACTTACATGTACTTTGAATACATCATTTTTTTCTCGAGGCTTGATGGTTGTTCTTGGAGGACTTAGATTTCTTGTAGCACTCTATCAGTTTCTTGTATATACTTCCTATAGATTCTTGTAACTTTCTATAGTGGGTTGTCTTGTAGATATTTTATTTAGGTTGATATTTTGTAGAAATTGTGGGGCATAAAAGTTTTAAAATAGATCTTCATAATAGGATTGAAGTACCTGACATTAGTTGTTCATTCATTGAGGTGATGGGATCAACGTGCAATGGTGATGTGGCCCCCACCTACCACGCCATGCTCCACGTTCTATAATGAGTAAGGAACGATGGCCCTCCCTCATGATTCATTTACATTTTTTTCTCGTTCTTCTCCCACACGTGTGGGTGTCCTTTGGAGAAAATTCAAGTTCACTGCTATATATGGTAGATGTTGATCGTAACTAATTCTGGCTCTAAAACCTTTCCTTCTTACACTTTTAATTTTTGTTTAGGCTAAAATAGTTTCAAAGGGTAAGGTTCTAAGAGATGCATACATGCACCTTACCTTTAGTGTTTCTTGTAGGTGGAATGCATGTTGTCGGTGTAGATGTTGAGGCTACCTTTAATGATCTTGTTGAACACTTAGATGTTGTGTCTTCCTTTGATTATATGGTGGAGATTATGATGTTGCTGCTACCACTCTTGGAGACCCCATGAAATCATTTTGATGTTGCTATTTTTTCACCAGATGGTTCTCATACAAGTAGCTGAAATGTTGTTGTTGTAGGTGGTTGAATATCATAAAGCAACCTACAAGAGGTCTTGTAGCTTCTAGGGTTCATTTTATTATCCTATGGATAGTGTGGATTTTCTATTTTCTTCTACGCATAATGGAGACTTAGACATATAGGGTTTCTAAAGACTACTATAAAACTTTTTGTTTCCTATAGTAGCCATAAAAGCTCCTTAGACTCGTGATGTTTTCTTGCTAGAGCCTTAACAAAATTCTCATAATTTAGAATGAATATTTTGGAGATGATGGAGAGGTACTTTTGACTTGTGATTGATGGAAAACACTGGAAATGTTGGACTATTGTTAATGAACAGACTAGGAAAATTTTAGTAATGGAAATTTATCTTAAAGATTATAAACCTTGGTGAATCATACTAATCCATAATATGCAAACTATAAAATGATTGGTGATATTTTAGTAAAAAGATTCAAACCTCTAATGATTTTATATAGTCTCTATCATTTTTTTGGCGATTTTTAAGGTAAAATATTTTTTTCTTACAAAATTTGGGCAAATTGTTTTTACAAAAAAATGGGAATTGACGAATATTTGTTTGGGAACAACATGGAAAACTAGCCAATCTGTGAATATTAGCCCCTAAAATTTTCCATGTGAACAGTAAGTGAAGGAAAAAATGAAATGTGGTAGGTGCTAATGGAATGTATGGATTTTAGGGACCCCTAGATACCTTCTTCTTGCTTATATATGAAGAAAAAATTAACCTTGCATTATTCATATTCATTTTGTGGTGCCTTGTAGAAATATAGGATATTCTTCTAGCAAGTAGGAACAACAAAGAAAACAAACTGAAGAGCCTTGGCACTGATGGATGAAGCTTACAAATGGTGGGGAATGGATGAAAAGGATGTGGAGGATCTTCCTAATTTCTCTGTAGGTGATTGTGCTCGTAAATGGAGACTGATCTGTCTATATTGTTGTTGAATTTCCATTGTACCTGCACAATGTTTAGAATAGGTAACATAGATAATATTTTTTGTATTTTCATGTTTTTCTCTTTTCTATTTTATCTTTATTTTATTTTATTTATTCTAAGGCCCATTGACTACCTCATTGAGGTTTTTAGCCATAGTGGGTCTACCCAAGGTGCCTCAAGGGATTTTTTCACATGGGGATATTTTATATTTTTTTCTTTTCATTAGGGTCACTAGATATCTCAGGGAGGTTTTCAGTCCATGTTCCTGCCTCAAGTGCCTCAATGGAGGCTTTCACCTAGGGTTTTTTCTCTTTTTATTTATTTATTTATTATTTCTCTCTGTTTTATTAGATGATCAATGGATTGGGATATATGGTGCTATCTATTAAATTTATTTCTCTATTTATTGAATTAACAAGATTAATCCTTGAGAGGGACTTCCTGTAGAAATTCAATCTCTATCCATTCACTAGAAGTAATATTTGTTCTTCATCAATTGTCCTAATATGAATTGAGCCATTATCATGGAATTTTTCCACAAGATAAGGTCCGAACCATCTATTCATGAGTTTTACTTTGAAATATTTGAACCTAGAATCATACAAAAGGGCCCAATCACCCTTTAGGAAGGTTCTATCCTTAATTTTCTTATCATGCCAGACTTTCCTTTGCAGTTGAACTAATTCATTGTGTATTATGTTCTGTAGCCTCAGTTCATCAAGTGTATTTAGTTTTTACAGTCTCTCTTCTTGAGCTTTAGTGATGTCCATGTCAAGTTTTGTTTCCATTCTTAGTTTATTGCACTTAAACTAAATGGATAGTAGGGCCTTATTTCCATAAACCAAAAGGGGGTGAACCTAGTAGTGTTCTTTGAAGTAGTGTTGTAGGCCCAAGTGCCCTCAACAAGCCTTTCTACCCAATATTTCTTGAAGCTACTAACGACCTTAGTCAGAGTGATTTCTAGTGCTCTATTAGTCACCTCCACTTTCTCATTTTCTTGAGGGTGATATGTGGTATATTTTCTATGTCTAATATGATGTTACCTCATGATCCTCTCTATAAAATTGGAATTGAAATGAGAACCCTAGTATGTCACCAATTCGCTTGAGAAACCAAATTTGTAAAATATGTTTTCCCTTAAGAATTCTGCTAATTTTTGTTCTATTACTACCTTGACTACTTTCATCTTAGCCCACTTGGTCAAATATTTTGTGCAAAAAATGATGTACTTCTTCTATCCAAATGGGGGTTTAAAATCGGAAATGAATTCCATGTTCCAATTCTCACATGAAGCAGAAGTCACTTGAGGTTGTAAAGGCATCTCACCTATTTAAGTAGGTTTACCATACTCTTATATTCATCACCTTGTGCTGTGTATCTCTTGACAGCTGAATGAAGGGTAAGCCAGTAGTATCTTTCCTGAAGAATATTTTAGGCTATCCTCTCAGTATAAAAATGTCTGCCACAGGGTCCACCATGATAGGATAAGAGGATTTCATAGAACTCATATTCCCTTACACATCTTCTTAGAATATAATTAGGCCCCAACCTAAAGATATTTCCCCAAATCCAGGTATAAGGAGCACTTTTCCTCACAATATTTCTCTTCTCCTTTGAAGAAAAATGAGGGGGAAACTAGCCAAAAACTAAAAGGTTTTTTATATCAGAAAACCATGGAGACAATAATGATATGGAAACAAGGTACCTTCGCATTAGGGAGTTCTTCATCTGCCATCTCTTCATTTTCTACAGACAAGGTTATTCTAGACAAGACATTTGTAACATCATTTTCTTTCCATGATTTGTCAACAATGGTAAGATCAAATTGTTGTAGAAGAAGTAACCATCTAATGATTCAGTCATTTACATCATATTTTTTCATCAATTAATTTCTTGTAGCATGTTCAGCATGGAAAAAATCCTGATATCCATTAATGTAGTACCTGAATTTATTGAAAGAATGTACAACAAATAAAAGTTATTTTTCGATAAATTTGTAATTAATCTCATCCTTAGAAAATTTATTGCTAATGAAATAGATGGAGTGAGGAAATTTAACTTCAATCTATCCCAGTCCTTTCCCCACTTCTTTTTCTAATGCATCTGTGTGGATGTAGAAGGGAAAGGCCCAATCTGTTCCCTTAAGGAATGGTGTAGTTTTCAAATTTTTTTTTTATTTCCTCAAATTCCTTTTTAGATAGGTTTTTCCAACACAATTTTGAATATTTTTTTTAGTATACAAAACAAAGATGAAGCAATTTTGTTTAAATCCTTAATAAATCTTCTATAGTACCTAGCAAGTCATAAAAATCTTCTGACATGTTTCTATTTTTTAGGAACAATAACCTTTCTAATGATTGTTATTTTTCTAGCATCAACCTAAATTCCTTATTTAAAGAGGAAATTCCCTAAAATAATTCCTTCATTCATAAAAAATGGAACTTTTCTGGGCTCAAGGATAGATTCATTTCCCTGCATCTTTGCATAACTTTACATAGGTTGGAGATATATTCTTAGAAGGCATCTCCATAAGGTGTGAAATAATCATGTAGATATCTACTAAGTCATTTACAAGGTGAGAAAAAAATATCAATACCACCCTATAGAAAGTGATAGAGGTATTACATAAGAAAAATGGAAGGACCCTGTGAGAAAAGGTCCCCCATGAGCAGGTGAAATTAGTTTTATCGTGGTCTTTAGGACTTATTTGGATCTGGTTATACCCATTGAATTCATCCATAAATGAAAATAAAGAACATCAAAAAATTGGTCAATAAAAGGAAAGGGAAAATAATATTTCTAGGTGGATTTATTAAGTTCTCCATAATTAATTAAAACTATCCATTTTCCATTATTCATAGGGACAATTACTAAATGGGACACCCACTCAGTTTTTGAAATTGGCTTGATAAAACTTGCATCCAATAATTTATGTAATTCCTCTTTTAAAATGTATTTTAGTGCACGGTTCATTCTTCTATGTGATTTTAAAACATGTTTATGGTCTTCCTTAATGTATATACGATGAGTGCATATATAGGGGTGAAATCCCTTCATCTCCTTGTAGTGCCATGAAAATGAATCAATATTTTTCCTCAAGACAATGAGGAATTTGTCTTCTTGATCACTTGAAAGAAATGGGTTGATTTTATGAGTTGTAGAGGGGTTGATTTTCTGAGTTTTATAAGGGTTGATTTCTATGTCTTTTACATTACACTGGTCTGTACCAATAACGATTAAATATTCCCATGATTTTTCTTGGGAGATGGTAGGTTATCCTAAACATTTCTCTTTTAGAACATAAATATTTATGGCAACATGATATTTATTTTGTAGAAGTTTTTCAATCAGATTGTCCTCATCCAATTTCTTAATACCAATAGTGGGTTTTAATGTGTATGTAGGATATAGATATGATTGATAAAATTATTAATATTTCTCTTATACCCAAGAAAATCATGTTCAATGAGGGGTTGGGTAGGAGGATATAGTACAAGATGTTTTATTAACTGCCCATTTGGGATTGTCATATTTCCAACCCTACAACTAATGTAGGCATAAAATGTGGCCAACCAAGGTCTTATTAGGGTAAGAGGATAGACATTAAACTTAGTTTTAGGATGAAGAATAAGGAAATAAGTAGGGTACTCCCACAAATCAGTGGAAACCATGAAATCCTCAATTATTTCCTATACTGATACTATGGATATGTCATCAAATTGTAGAACAATAGTGGATTTCCTTAGGGATCCATAGAGATTGAGTGTCAGCATAGTATCCTTGTTAATGAAATTGATTGCAACCCCTAATTAAATGATTAAAATGGGGACTATAATGTTGTTAATTTTCACATTTACTATCAGCCTTCCATGATACAAATACTTTTGGATGATGACCTTCCTAAGCATGAGATCAACTAGTTTCACAATGACATTAATAGTAGGGGAATATTTTCTTCTTCTTTCTTGCCTCCTAAGAAATTCATCTTTTATTAAAATATTATATATAGGAACATCCATGATGGCTTGAAAAAGGTAAATATTGACACAAAATTTTCAATTCTCCCAAAATTTCAACTTCTTATGGGGTCCATGTTTTAGGAAGGGATCAAACTTTCAAGATAAGGAGGTTTTTGGCTCGAGGAGTGAGGCCTTCCTTCTCTTCTTCAATTATTTCTATTGGAGAAGGTGGTTAATCATTAGGAAAAACCTTCCAAGAACCAAGGTATATTTCTTGTATTAATACATGATAGGTAGGATAGGGTGTATCTCCTTTTTATACTAGTTGGCCTTGCTTACTTTTGGGGTCTCGGTTTGGTTGAAAATAATATTTTGGTTGTTTTGGATGATTGTTTTATGGTAATTTTGGTTGAGAAGGAGGAGGAATTAAGGAAGGTGGTTGGGATAATTAAGGCCTCCGCCTTGATGATGGATTACCCTATTAAGGAGGTTGGTGTTGGTATGGTTGAAAAGGAGAAATGACAGGTTTGAGAGGACAGGACCATGGATTAGGCATATACGAAGGTGAGGTGATAGGTGAATACCAAGGTTTAAATTATGTGTTATAAATTGTATTTAAAGAGGGGGGTAGTTCATACCTTGTTGATATGATATGTGGAATTGTGCCATATCTTGGTTAACAAAGAATAACTTCTTGAGGCCTTGTTTGACTCCTTGGTATATTACTTTCAAACCTAGAAAATATGTACATTTTTCAATTGAATGGTTCCCTTCGAACACATAACATATTCCTATAATATTTATGGTACCTCATTTCTAATATGCTACTTTGTACATATTCATAAAAATATGGTTAATTTTCTTTCTAATTCTTCTTATTTTTTCTTAACCTGTAATGTGTCCATTTGCAATGGAAATGTGTGTAAGATCTCATTTTTAAAATCTTCCAACATACCTCATATTTCATTCTTAATGGCCAAAGTAGGGGATGAAAGACCTACCAAATCCTGGTTGCATCTACCTCTTTTTATAACAACTTTAGAATCGATTTTGAAAATTTTTTTTAGGTCTTCATAATTGAGTTGATAAATATCTCCATTGGAAAAGATATTGAGGATCTTGATCAATTCATCTTTGACCGCTAAGATCAAGACTAGTTTCAATGAAGCTTGATCAAGAGTGAATTTATGTGCCCTCCTGTATCTTAGTTGAAATATTTCCTCATAGTATTCTACTGATTATTTGGCCCTTAGGACATTCTAAATATTCTGTTGGGTATGTTTTATATTCTTTCCATGACTAGCCCCATGCATTGTACGTTGCACTGAGCGCAGTAGGGGGATCACAAGGGGGGATTCAACCCCCACTGTTGGGGTCCGGGGCAGCACCCCGACGAAAATTGTTTTGGTGTGTGGACCCACTCATAGTCGGACCCAACCATGTTTTGTGCATGAGTTTGCACATGGTTTTGGGGTACGATGGTTTTCGTCCCCTGGTATTTTGTAGATCCGGTCAAGGGAACTACGGTTATGTTCTAATACAGGGTTAATGGATTGGGGTTTATGTATGCTTCGGCATGTATATATATGTGTTGTAACACTAAAAGGAATATAATGAAAAATCAAGCTAGTCATCCTAAGTTGGGATCCAGGGGAAAATCTCTATGTTTATCTATTTTATGTTTTATGCTCTCGCTATTGTTTATCTTCTGTTATAAGATTCGTGTGTAGATAATTTCTGTTCAGGGTTAAAAGCTACATTTGGTATCAGAGCTATTTCGGCTTGAAGGGGACGCCTTTGCTGCTGAGGGTTTTTTGCTCGGGCCTGAGGTAGACCCTGTTCAGTGGGAGATCTGCGGGATCGATTCTTGCGGTGAAAGAAGATGGCGAGCGGCAGAAAGATAGAGATCAAGAAATTTAATGGTCAGAGTTTTGAGTTGTGGAAGCTCAAGATGGAGGATCTGTTGGTGGATAAAGATCAGTGGATCACGGTAGATCTAGGTACTAAACCAACAACAATGTTAGATGAATATTGGAAGAAACTGGATCGGAAGGCTAAGAACACAATATGGTTGTGTGTCTCAGATTCAGTATTGTTGAATGTATCTGGGGAAGCTACTACAAAGAATTTGTGGGAAAAAATTAGGACTTTGTACCAATCTAAGTCTTTGGTGAATAAGTTGTTCCTGCGTAAAAAGTTGTATAACCTGAAGATGAAGGATGGAGACTCGGTGACAGAGCATCTAAACGCCTTCAATACTGTGGTAAGTCAGTTGTCATCTGTTGATATTAAAATCTCGGATGAAGATAAGTGCATCAGTTTGTTGTGTTCTCTACCAAACTCATGGGATAGTCTGGTTATTGCAATAGGTAGCAATACAACTACCTTAAATTTTGATGACATTGTCTCAGCCTTGCTGTTAGAGGAAATGAGACGGAGAAATATGGAGGGCCAGAATGGAGATGCCTTATTTGTATGAGGAAGGTCCCAAAACAGAAACAAGAATAAGGTTTCTAGTGGGAGATCAAAATCTAGAGGGAGATCTAAATCTCCTGGAGAGTTTGTAAAGGTATGCTGGAAATGCGGAAAGGAAGGGCACTACAAAAAGGAGTGCAAATCTAAAGCTCCTGAGAAAGGAAAGGGATCTGATGATGCTCCTTCTGCAGAGGTAAAAACCACCTCGGATGAAGGTGGGGATGTGTATTTGGCTTCCTCTTCAAATACACATGTAGATCATGAGTCATGGTTGATTGCATCCTTTCACTTCACTCCCCATAGGGAGTGGTTCTGCGAGTATGAGAAATATGATGCTGATGTCTTCCTAGGGGATGATAGGAAGGCCAAAATCATCGGACGTGGAAATTTCAAGCTGAAGCTACAAGGTGGAAGGATTAGAACACTTCCTGGTGTTCTACATATTCCTGCATTGGCTAGAAATCTGATTTCTGTAAGCAAGATGGATGATGCAAGTGTAAAAATAGTGTTCGAGAAAGATGCCTGCAAGATGGTTTGGGGAGCACTAGTAGTAATGCAGGGAGTTCGGACTGGAACTCTATACAAGCTACAAGGTAGCACTGTTATTGATGGGTGTAATAGTTATGTGGTTCCTGAAAGTGGAGCAGAAAGCCTTGCTGTCTCTAGAGAAAAGACCATGCTATGGCATCAAAGGCTTGGACATATTGGAGAGAAGGGCCTTCGGATACTACATAGAAATGGTATGGTAGAAGGTATGTCTAATTTCTCTCTAGATTTCGATTTTTGTGAACATTGTGTATATGGGAAGTAGAATCGGGTGAGTTTTCCTTCTGGTGCTAAGAGGGCGAACAAGATATTAGAACTTGTGCACAGTGATGTGTCTGGACCTGTGTCAGTTCCATCACTAGGAAAGTCTATGTACTATGTTTCATTCATAGATGACTTCTCAAGGAATACATGGATATATTTCTTGAGGAAGAAATCTGAAGTCTTTGACAGATTTAAAAAATTTAAGGCTCTCGTGGAAAACCAGACAGAGAAGAAGATAAAGGCGTTGAGGACAGATAATGGTGGGGAGTTCTGCAAGAAGGAATTTGAAGAGTTCTGTAAGAAGTGTTGTATAGCACGGTAGAATAATACTCCATACACACCTCAGCAAAATGGAGTTGCAGAGAGAATTAACAGAACGCTGATGGAAAAGGCAAGAAGCATGCTTTGTGGTACCGGGTTAAGACAATAATTCTGGGCAGAGGCAGTAGAGACTGCATGTTACTTACTTAATAGATCACCTTCATCAGTGTTGGAGGATAAGACTCCACATGAGGTATGGACTGGTACGAAACCCTCTCTTTCACATCTAAGGGTATTTGGATGTGATGCATATGTACATGTTCCAAAGGAGAAAAGTATCAAGTTGGATAATAAATCTGAAAGGTGCATCTTTATTGGGTATAAGGATGGTTTAAAAGGTTACAAGCTTTGGAACCCGGAAACAAGGTTGTGTACAACCGAGATGTGGTGTTTAGAGAGGTGAAAGATGTTGTTAAACATGACATCATACCAAAGGAACCTGAGAATATAGAGTTTGAGCTAAAGGAGGATGAATTAGACTCTACAGCAGAAGAAGATTCAGAAGAGGAAGAGCCACAAACTCCAGCTTTGAGAAGATTAGTTCAGGAAAGAAGGCAACCAGAAAGGTATAGTCCATTTTCTTTCTGTTCAGTTTTTTCCTTAACTATAACTGACGATGATCCAAGAACTATCAGGGAGGTAGTAGATTCCGAGGATGGAAAACTCTGGAAGGAGGCCATGGTTGATGAAATGGCATCCTTGCAAAAAAATGAGGCATGGGATCTGGTGGAGTTGCCGGCTGGAAGGAAGCCCATTGAGAGAAAATGGGTGTTTAAGAAGAAGATGAATGTATAAGGCAAGGTGGAAAAATTCAAAGCTCAGTTGGTAGCAAAAGGTTATTCCCAACTGCCTAGAATTGATTTTGGTGATATTTTTTCTCCTGTTGCTAAATTTACTTCTATTAGATTACTTTTATCTGTTGCTACTGCATTTGATTTTGAGATAGAACAGATGGATGTGAAGACAACATTTCTTCACGGGGATCTAGAAGAGGATATCTACATGAAGCAACCTGAAGGCTTTATGGTGAAGGGTAAGAAAGAACTAGTATGCAGGTTGAAGAAGTCTCTATATGGGTTAAAACGGTCACCAAGGATGTGGTATCAGAAATTTGATACCTATATACGGGGACTTGGCTTCACTAGAAGCAAGGAGGATCACTGTGTTTATTTTAAATTAATTGGTGACCGTGTTATTTATTTGGTCTTGTATGTGGATGATATGTTGTTGATTAGAAATGACAAAGAAATTATCCAAGATTTGAAGACCCAATTGTTCTCCAAATTCGACATGAAGGATCTGGGTGCTGCAAACTATATTTTGGGCATGGAAATTAAGAGAGATCGGGCAAAGAGGAAGCTCTGGTTAAACCAGAGGAAGTATGTCGAGACTATATTGCGGAGGTTCAATATGCAGGATAGTAAACCGGTGAAGGTTCCTATTCCTGTAGGTGTAAAGCTGTCTGCTGAACAGTGTCCCAAGACACAAGAAGAAGAGGAGGATATGTCCCGTGTTCCATATGCAAGTGCAGTGGGTAGCCTGATGTATGCAATGGTCTGTACTAGACCAGACATTGCACATGCAGTGGGAGTATTGAGCAGGTTTATGTCAAACCCGGGGAAGGAGCATTGGACAACAGTGAAGCGGGTTTTCAGATATTTACGTGGCACTAGTGATTATGGCTTGTGCTACCAGGGAAGACCAGGATTGGAAAGAATGTTGGACATTCGTGGTTTTGCTGATGCAGACTGGGCTGGAGATCTGGACCAAAGAAGATCTACAAGTGGGTATGTGTTTAGCCTATTTGGAGGCGCAATCAGTTGGATGAGTAAAAGACAGTCTGTAGTGGCTCTTTCAACTACAGAGGCAGAATACATAGCAGCCACTCATGCAAGAAAGGAAGAAATTTGGTTGCAGAGATTGTGTTCAAGTATGGGGTTGGTACAGCAAGCTATAAGGATAGACTGTGATAGCCAAAGTGCAATTTTCTTGGCTAAGAACCCTGCTTATCATTCAAAGACAAAGCACATTGATGTTCAATATCACTTTGTTAGTGATATGGTTGAGGCTAAAAGGGTGTTGCTGGTAAAGGTGGACACTTTGAAGAATGTTGCAGATGCATTGACGAAGTCTGTGAGCACTCAGAAGTTCTCTTGGTGTAGAGAAACAATGGGTTTTGAAGAATTGGCCCAATGACTAAGCTCTCCTGTGGCCCCCTGTGGAAAGAAAACAACAAGTGGGAGAATGTTGGGTATGTGTTATATTCTTTCCACGACTAGCCCCACACTATGTACGTTGCGCTGAGTGCAACAAGGGGGTCACAAGAGGGGAGGCAGCCCCCACTATTGGGGTCCGGGGCAGCGACCCGGCGAAAATTGTTTTGGTGTGCGGACCCACTCATAGGCAGACCCACCCATGTTTTGTGCATGAGTTTGCACATGGTTTTGGGGTACGATGGTTTTCGGCCCCTGGTATTTTGTAGATCCGGTCAAGGGAACTACGGTTATGTTCTAATCCAGGGTTAATGGATTGGGATTTATGTATGCTTCGGCATGTATATATATGTGTTGTAACACTAAAAGGAATATAATGAAAAATCAAGCTGGTCATCCCGATTTGGGATCCAGGGGAAAATATCTGTGTTTATCTATTTTATGTTTTATGCTCTCGCTATTGTTTATTTTCTATTATAAGATTCGTGTGTAGATAATTTCTGTTCAGGGTTAAAACCTACAGATTCCATCCCTTATATCTATTTCTCTACAACACTCCATGTATTTGGTGTTGAAGGGTTGTTTCATATATCCCCATGTAGTGATGTTTCCTCATTTTAAGCTCATGAACCAACAAAAGGTTGCATGCTTAAGGGTAGAAGGAAATATTTTGAGCTTATTATCATATAATGTATAATCATATGACCTATATACTACATCAAATTCAAACATGAATGTTTCAAGATCCTCGGAATCCACTCCATGAAAATGTAGAAGCGTAGTGGGGTTGATATTGTTTATTTTTGCTTCCTCGGTTTACTACCTGATAGGAAATACTTCAAGTTTCCTATTTCCAACCATAGTATAAGTACGGGGTGGAGGTTATTATCTTCCTGCAAGGAACTCATAAATCCTCAATTTCTCAAGGTAAAAGGTATCCATACCCTTTGTAGATAGAGTGGGAGGCTCATAATCTACAAATGTAGATGGGCTATTTGTAGGAGTGGTGGTTTTAGGTAGAAATTTTCCTAAATTATCCATAACCTAAGAGGCATGAAAGATATGATTTTTGGTTTTGTATTTATATAGAAATTTTAATGAAATTTTCTGTTCTTTTTCAGGAAATGAATGGAAGGGAATCAACTAGAGAATAAAATGATACCTACTTTGGCACCTCCTAGACAATGACACCAAAATGTGCTAGACCTTAGTATTAAAACAAGAATTTTAAAACTATCACAGGTCTAAAATTTAATTACCAACTTAGGGTTCATAAAAGATTAATATGGGTCAATACTATCTAAGAAAAATACACTATATTCTCCCTTGGTTGATCTAATGCAACTAAAGAGAAGCTTAAAGTGTACAAAGACCACTTCTGGTAATGAGGCTACATGAATAACTCAAAAAAACATGGAAAATAAAATAGATATACTCTAAGTTGAAGTAAAGTAAATAAAATAAAGTAAACATAATTTATTTGTAGAGAAGTAAATGATAGAAGGTAACCCTACTCTATTTGCAAAAAAGTGAATGACAGAAAATAAACCTACTAAGTTTTGCAGGAAATTAAAGGAAAAAAAAGAAACCTATGTTAGTTACACGAAAGGAAAGAACATTATTTCAAGGAATTTAGATTGTATCCTATGATTCATGATAAATCAACTTATAGCTAAAAGAGGAAATTCAAACAGTAAATCCTAATTACAGAAAGGAAAAAAACTTTTGATACAACAACTAGGTTAAGTTTTCTAAGGGGCATCTGAAATTATATAATCCACATCTAAGGTGAAATGTGTGTTAGAATGTGCGAAGGAATGATAAACATGCTCAAAGTGAAAATCTAGAGGTGTCACTGGCACAATCTTCTTACTCCTACATGATGCCATTTTTCTTCTACATGAAACAACTAAGAGTGGTTTTATGTGTTCTAAATGCAGTTTGAGGGGTGAAGAAGATAAATAGAGGTTTTATAAGGATAAAGGAAATGCTCCCAAGCTTAATTTCTCTTGATGGGTGAACTCATTCAAGAAACGAGTAGATCTAGGGTTTCATATAGCTCGTATAGACAAAAATAAACTTGCCAATAGATTGTAGAAATGGGTAACAGTGAGTGAAAAGATGATTATCTAAGTGAGCTACGTGCAACAAAAAAATACCAACTATGCCCAATAAATATTATATAAATTAGGCACCATTGTCTAAATCGAAGAAAAATGCATGAATGAATAATAAAATACTAACTACAAAAAATAAAACAATGGAATGGATGAGTTGGATTTTAAATGAAGAGTATCACTACATGAATGAAACTATGTATAAATTCATTAGAGAAAGATACTATACAAAAAATTAGAAAGAAATATTATTCACTAACCCTGCAAAGACAATATTTCAAAGATTATATTTATAAAAAAACATGACTAAAATTAAAGCATGGAAAGTAGAGATACAATAAGGGGTCTTAAGAACCTGGGTTGGGCCGTAACCCGAGGAGACTCAGGTCCCTTAAAGGAAAATTAGACTATAAATAAAAGAGTTGTTTTCATTAATCAACAAAATTCATCATACATCAAACATGATAGAAGTGAAACAATTGTAAATAAACCATTTATCATTTTATTGAATATATTCTCCAATAGTTATCAATCCGTAATGGGAAACTAAGGTCCCTTATTTATAAAAAAAAATGGTTGAGGGGAATCCTCTTTCACGAGAGGACTACTTCTCTCCAAAAAACCTATAAAGTAGGATCTAGTTCCCTAATTATTTCACAACTTTACGCAAGTGATAATGTCCTTGAGCTAGTAAATTTCTGATTATCCTTCAACATATGATCAACCCTAAATTTTTCTCTTATTTAACTCTTACATGACCTGCATCAAATATCTTCAATATCTTACATAATAAATGCATTAGACACACAAGATATGGAAACCATATCTTATCTCTCATAAGAACATATTAAGGCTAAAATATACATTATTAAGGGGATAAGTAAAGGTTAAATGTGCCTAGGAATGGTTATATGGGCCTTAATTTGTACCTACTTGGGAAGCCCATGAATATGATATTTTCTTAACTAGGAGTTTGCATTAGGGCTGAGACTCATAGTAATATCATTATAGAGGTTCGTCATCTCTACGTATGATATTATCCTAACCATGGGGTATTCATTACAGGTTGAAAATGGTGATCCTATAATCCCATGAGTCTCCCCACCACATTATGTTTTATTGGATGGATGCTTGATATTTTTTTTATTATGTGAGTTAAGTGATCCATCTCATTCACATAGGGGCTTCACTCAATGAACCTATAACATATCACGTGTGATCATAGCCTATTAAACAATACCTTTAATTTGAGTACATATTGGAAAATGCCTCTTAAAATCACATTATTTAACCCCATACCAATATAAGCCCAATACACCTTCCCAATTAAAAATCCCCTACTTTCACTATATATTGTAGGTATCAATTTTCTCATTCACAATTTTTATACCCCTTTATATTTTTTCATTAACTTTGAGCTCCATTTTTTATATCTACAAATATAAAAATCCTTTACACTCTATATATCCCCCAATATGTTATGTCATTTTTTCCTCATTATATATCCCCTACTATGAACCCACGTGCTAGGGTACTACTCCCACAGTGAAGCCCCCGTGATCGTTCAATGCTCCTTGTTCATATCCCACACAACATTTATCTTAATCCTTGTTCATTGGGTGAAACTTGGTTTAGGTTATTACATTAGTTAGCTAGAAAATTGACCCTTAAAATAAACTTTTCCCCTTGGTTAGTACCCTATTCATGGAGAGCTAGTTTGGACAATTGGCGGGTATTCATCAAGATGAAGGACTATAAGTACTTAATATCTTTCTTTCTCCGCTACCATAGTTATTTTGTAACACTCCCTCCCACCTTCCTTGGATTATCTTGGGTTATGGGAGGCGTTACCTATTTTTTTAAACCTAGTCTCCAAAATATGTTATGAGTATGGGCTTACCAAAACCTTATTTTTCAAATTTTGCAGAAATTAATTCTCAACAACCATTACGATCATATTGTCAAGAGCTCTTCAATGATATAAAATTTAGCTCAGTTTGAGTTATGGATCAAAATTTATGCCCGATCAAAGTCTTCCAATAAGAAGGGTCCATTTAGGTATATGGATCTCCATGTGGCACCCACATAACCCTTGGTTAGCCCATGTGACACTGTTGTGTTTGCTTAATTGTCTGTCCATTCGCCTAACCTATTACACATTGCAATGTGGTATGAAAATGACTCAATAGATAGTAGCATCCCCCCCCAATGGTGGGTTTTAATTTGTGGAAGGGGGACCTTCAAAAATTCTCATCCATCTATTATTGATGGGAATATTAGTGCCAATTCCATTTTTTCCCACTACTCGTTAAACATCAGCTACGTAGGGGGGCTTCAATCGATGGTCATCATAATTTCCTCGTCAACAACACATAATCTTGAGGTCTTTGAATTAGGGTATCCTCCTCACCTCCATTTATTAAAAGGGTCGGCATCTTAGGTCTAAGGTTTGTGGCATAAATTTATTATAGCTAATAGCCAAGGTGGAGCCCTCTAACCCATTCATCTTAGTGTATCAGCATTGATATTTCCTCCTTACCTCCCTCTATTAGAAGTGTCAATGTCTAAGGTCAAAGACTTGACTCGTGATAGCAATGTTCTGGGACTCGAAGTTCTAGCTACCTCCTCATGCATTTTACAATTAGCCCATCGGCATCAGACCCTTGCCACAAGCTTAACATACCTAGAAATTTTTGAGGTCTTAAGGTTCAATGGAATCATTGTGATGCTCAAGGTTCTGCTGGTGGGCCAATCCTCCAATAATTAGAATAATATTTGGTTCAAAGTGTATTTGGGCTATCGAAAGTTACGCGTCCTTTCCATCCATAAACCATTATATATATTATTTTTGTATCATAACGAGTGGTGTTCCCAAAACATTTTATCTGAAACAAGCCCCCTATGAAGGCTAGAATGTTTTTATTTGGGCCTGGGACACATCTGACCCTTCAGAGGAGTTTTTTCCTACAACACCTCCAGATCTCCATATCCTTAGATACCCTTCCTTATATATTGACCTAGCATAGGACTCTATGTTTATCATATGTAGAACACTAACACGTCCAAATTGAATTTGAGTCTCGATAAGTAGTGCATACTTGAGTTTTGGATACCTAGATACAATATCGCATTCAAAATAGTCAAACCTGGGAGCAAACTAGGCTATCACAAAAGTGTTGGGTCTTGTGAACCTAAACTTTTAGGTTCTCAAATTTTGACAATTAGTGAAGGAAAAAATGGGAAGAGGGGATTTTTCCAAGGAAAAGGGGCAATAGCCTTAATGACAAAATTCCTGAACCTAAAATTTTGCTTGATTACCGACAATAAAAAATAATTTCTTCGACACTCGTTAAGTATTTTTTGAAGGAAGAAAGGGTTAGAACCCCAGTACCAAATTTCACAACCTTTAAAATAAATGACCCTAGGAAAATATTCTTGAACAAGCCAGCTTTGTTACCCATTGCAGCACTACACAGAAAAGACCCTTTAGCAGATGTTTTTTAGGAACCCATTATAAAAATAACCCATATATGTATTTGTACCAAAGGTTTATAGAGGAGGTTTGTGGGTGGAGTTTTTTTCGGATGTTTTTTATCCGGTGCGTTCCTCATCCTACACCGAACCGGTGCGTTCAACTAGAAAAGCATTGGTGTGTACTACAAATTGGCACACCGAGACACCATGCTCTTCGTACAAACCCTCCTGGTGTATCTCATTACTGTAGCACACAGGGGCACTACACAGATTCATGCCCAGTGCATCATAAAAACCCGCACTAAACTGAAGCATGCCTAGTGTGCTTGGAAGAAACTGCCTAGTGTGCCTCAAAAACCTGCGCACCGAAATAGTGTTAAATAAAAAAAGAATTATGGCCAAATAATCCACATTTTCACTTATTCAGTGCTCCAGAGCTCTCAAGCACCGATGCGAACTTCCCTTGTGTGAGGCACTCTGCCATTGGTGCTCCCATTGCATGCAATGTTGTCATCCATTGCCCACCATCTCAATTTCGAATTTTGGAAAACAATGGGAAAATTTAGTTTTGAAAATTATACATAAAATATGCCTCCTCGATGCCCAAATGTAAAGGTTATTTACTTTCTTCTCCATAATTAAACTTTTTAGTGGATTAATTTTCTAAAAAAACTTAAAATTTATGCTTAAAAAAAAAATGCCGCACGCTACGCTCAAGCCATTCAGCTCGCACTGGTTCACTGTGTTGCCTGTAAATTTATAGGTCGCACCATGACCGATTCTAATGGAAACCAAACCGGTTCCATTGCGCTACCGAAAAGGCGCACTGTGTATTTTTAAAAAAACATAAATAGCGGAGTAGTCGGTTAACCGCCTGCACCGTTGACTATGTCCAAGTTTGGGAGGGCGGTGCACTAACCAAATGATGCACCCCGGGGTGTATAATTTAGTCATCGCACCACCCTTTTGGAATCATTACATAGTCAACGGTGCGGTCATTTAAACGACCGCACCATTGACCATGTACTGATGTCAGGAGGGCGGTGCGCTGACTAAATTATATGCCCCGGGGCACATAGTTTGGTCAACACACCTCGCTCCCGACACCAGTACATATTCAATGGTGTAGTGGGTTAAACCACTGCACAATTGAACGTGTAATGATTCCATGAGGTTGGTGCGCTGATGAGACTTTTCACCCTGTGGTGAGTAGTTTGGTCAGCGCACCGCCCTCCTGACATCAGTACATGGTCAATGGTGTGCTCGGTTAAACAACTGCACCGTTGACCATGAACTAATATTGGGCGGTGCCTTGACATAACTATCTACCTTGGTATGGATAGTATCAAAACACCACTGGAGAAAGTACATTTAATCTTGTGTGGTGCGCTGAAAATTTCCAGGTGCACCGTGGACGGTGTGCGAGAAAAACAGATGCACCAGTACTGGTGCATGATTGTTTTTTTTGCCGCACTAATTGTTTTTTTTCAAAAAATAAAAAATAAAAATATTATATATATATATATATATATACATGTCTCATTTATATATATTTGTAAATACATGTCTCATTTAATAAAAAAATTATATTTAATATGTGAATCATTTAGTGACATCAAAGGATAGAAGGGAGGGAACATCAAGAACATATGGCGGACTAGTATAACGTGGTTCACCTATTGGAGGCATGAGAGAGGGAGAGACTTATATACCCTCACCCTATTAAAATAGCCACCCAGTTGCTCCTAAGGGAGGTAGGCCTCCTCAAGTTCAATGAGGAGGCTACATCCATGAAGGGCCATAGTGGGTTATTTTGACAGATGATCTTTAGGTGGAATGCCCACCAATAGGCTTTCTGGGTTGGTCCTAACTGGTGGTATGCACCCACTCAAGAGGATATGTATTGTATTACTGGCCTATCTAGGAGAGGGGAGGATTTTCCCTCATTCCCAGAGGTCCCTGTTGGCTATGTAGCAAGGAGTCAATTGGTGTACTCCCGGAGATACATTAGCACCGATATATTGTCTCCTGTAGATTTTTAGGTCTCGAGTGGTCAATTATGTATTGCTTCCTTTGGTGCAAAGGAGGTGAGGTGCCTCTCATTACTGTTTTCGACCATTTCACACCATACCAGTGTTGGGGAACAAATTAGTTGCCCAGTTTTATTTTATGTTGATTCTTTATTATAGGAGCCACGACTTGTGAGGTGGTCTCCTATTTTTTTGTGGTAGTTTTTTACAGCTTTAGATAGATGTCATTCTCAGGCACATGGGAGGGTGAATGTCCCTTTTTCTTCAGAGCTATGTTGTTTATTTTTTGACATGTTTCCAAAGATGAGGCTTACTTTTGTTCAGCAACCTCGTAAGCCGATGTTGCACATACAGATGGAGATGTGGGGCTAGATGATGCCCAAGAGGGGCGAGTCTGACTTTTCTGTCAGGATATCTCATGATGTAATGGAGTTGCTATCCAGTGTTGATGATCACACCTTCGTTATAGTTCCATGTCCGTATGCTAGTTTGGATTGGCGAGGGCATGCCAACATCCTCTTCAGAGCTGATGAGCCACTGGATGAGAGAGGGAATATTAGTGATTTCTTTAAATTTATTATAACACGTTCTTTAACTTGTTTTTATTAAATTTTTTAATGAAATTTTCTAATAATTGTTGTGTACTTAATATATTTTGTAGATATTGGGTCATTTGTTGGCGATGAAATGCCACCGCCACCAAATGATCTAGGTGTACGTCTTGCTGACAATCAGGAGATGGAAAATGAGGAGGATCGGGCTGGTGATAAACCTATTCCTCATGATCATGTGTAGGTACTGACGGGTGTGAGGCATAGGCCTGACACTAGATTTAGGATGGAGTTGGGTGACCAACTATGTTGACTCCTAGTGGAGGAGGGAGTAAGGTCGGTCACCATCAAAGAGATACAGGCTCATGATATGTTGACATCGATATGGAGAGGCATGACATATGATATGTTGACCCTAATCCGGTATGTCATTGGAGCTACCATATTACTAGTGCAGGAGAGGAAGGCTTGTCGACGTAGGCATGGTGGAGATGCAGTACGTCAACAGTCGAGCAGTGCATCATCTGATGATCACGATCAGGGGAGTGATCATCGTTTAGCCAGTACTCCACCTCGCACTAGAGATGAGCAACCTCTAGCATCCAGTAGTCCTGATCATAAGCAAGCACCTGATCTTGAGGAGGGTGCAAATCCATCTGAGGAGGCAGGTCCATCGACTGAGCAAGCCGCCACGCCATCCACAGATTAGTAGGCTAGACCATCCACATCGAGTCATCATGAGCAGGGACTTGATCTTGATCAGCATGAGGCACCTCTAAATCAGCAAGCAAGTGATGATCAACATCTATCTGAGCATGTCGAGGTTGCATCATCGACTGAGTAGGCCTCGACTACTACTGTTATTGATGTACCACCAGGTGATATTTGAAATTTATTATATGCAGTTATATTACAGTTGTATATATATATATATATATATATATATATATATATATATATATATATATATATATATATATATATATGGTCCATGTATTTTATGTTCATGTTGCATTTTTACTTAATTTACATCTTGGTGTTCATAATGATGTGTATATTGTTAGTTCATGTTAGATATGTTAATTTAATGGGCAACTTGCAGATAGATGTGCTTGTGATAGCAATTATTTGACATGAGATGTATATTTGATTTTTGTGTTGTGATGATGTTATATAATTCTTGTGTTTTGTTAGATGATTATGATCATGATGATTAGATACGCTAGTGAATTTGAATGTGTTTTTTAGTCGACTATGATGTTTTTACGATGGTTATCATCATCCTGATATTTATTTTTAATAAAAAATCATGATATTTATTAAATATTATGCCATGATTGTAATTGAAATTTTAATTTTAATTGTGAGTAAAATTGTAAAATTGTAATTGTATCTCTAATTGTAATTTTAATTGTAATTCTATGTAAAATATTTGTAAAATTTTAATTGTAATTATAATATTTCATTTATTGTGAAATTATTGTAATTGTAATTTTAATTGTAATTGTATAGATGTAAAATTGTAATTGTAGTTCTAATTCTAATTCTAATTCTAATTGTATGTAAAATATTTGTAAAATTTTAATTGTGTTAATGTGAAATGATTGTAATTGTAATTTTAATTGTGAAATTGTAATTGTATGTAAAAATCTAAAATTGTAATTGTAATTGTAATTTTAATTGTATGTGAAATTGTAAAATTGTAATTGTAATTTTAATTGTAATTGCATGTAAAATATTTGTAAAATTTTAATTGTATTAATGTGAAATGATTGTAATTGTAATTTTCATTGTAATTGTATATATGTAAAACTGTAAATTGTAATTGTAAGTGTAATTGTATGTAAATTTATAAAATTGTAATTGTATGTAAAATTCTAAAATTGTAATTGTAATTGTATGTGAAATTGTAAATTCTAATTCTAATTCTAACTCTAAGTCTAATTATAATTCTAATTTTAATTTTAATTGTCACTGTATGTAAAATATTTGTAAATTTTTAATTTCATTGTAAAATTGTAAAATTGTATGAATATAAATGTAAAATAATAAATCTAGAATAATATGAATTTTTGTAACATAATAAAGTTTAGAAAATAATGCAAATAAATTCATGTACTTTAAAATTATCATTATTTTATTATGATCTTACATAAAAAAAAAAGAACTTTATACAGTACGCCATTGTTTTCGAGATCAACATAATTGCAAATTATCAAGTGAAATGATTTTAACATTAACATAATGCAAATTACCAATTAATTCAAAATAGATATTATAATGTTTCAAAAAAAAACCTTAGTTATAAGGTTGTTAAGTCATCTTATTTATAAAAACCCATATTAAAAAGCATAAATGATGAAATAACACATGTACCATATCACTCTCGGTTCTCATGATCACCCTCATTATCTTCCAGCTCGCTTGGCATGCTAACACTATTGTTCTAAAAAATATGTTTTGATCTAGGGTCATGTCTCAATACGAACCACCAATCCATATCCAACACATATGGGTAAAAAAACACTTGGTTGTAGTGTTTGGGGAAAAAATAGGGCTCCTTGTCTTCATCCCACATCTTTCTGCAGTTGATACATATCAGCCTACTATTGCAATCTTCCTTTGCATTATTCCAATCAAAGGTGTCCAACCACTTGCACCTAAAAATAACACATTGGAAATAATATAAATCCACTTCAATGATCTCTTGTATCTTTATGACGTAACCTAATGTCCCTCATACTAGGTTTTGATCACAGTGGCTAGATCGACTAGATTGATTAAACATGACTTCAACTCCACATTCTTGTGTCATGTGTCCATCATTGGCATTTTCTGTGTGAAAATGGTGTCCATATGCCCACATAGATGGGAACAAATGCACCTATAAAAAAGTTAAAAAATCATAGTGTCATGTATCTTATAATAACCCAACAGTTAAAATATAAAATATAGATGTAATTACACACTAAAAATAAAGTTTAATTACATCTCACCTCCTCCTTGGAGATCCAGATCTCACTTCTCAATGGAAAAACCCTGCTTTGCTGGGTTCGATCTGTTGATCTAGTACAAAGTCTAGTGCATGCCCTCAAACTCAAGCTGAGGATCCCTTCTTCCCTGTAGCAATTCCTCTATGGAGGTAAACAACCTGAGAACACTCTTCTTCTCACTTTCTATAATATTGAGAAAAACGATACTCTGGTTTTATCCCTACTTCTACGAGGAGGGATTTCCGGGTAGTCATCCTTTAATCAAGCTTTCTCTTACAAGGATGTTGTCCATGCACAACATCCCAAGAAAGGTGCCCAACCCCCTGAGGCTCCCAAGCCATTTTTAGTGGATAAAACAGAGGACATACCAATGGTTGAAATCTCTCATCCAGCACTGGATAATGAGTTTCAATTATATGTTGAAAAGGTCATTAGTTTTTGATTCAAAAGATTATGGCCACGCTCATCAGATCTCTATCAATGGGTTACTCCACTTGGACCAATAACAACAGGAATGTCTTATGCTTAAAGGGTTTCTTCATAGTTATGTTCACTTTTGATGAGGACTATCAAAAAGCCTTAACATGAGGACATTGATTCTGGGAAAAGTTGGGCTATTCCTCACACCATGGTTCCCAAACTTCGACCCCTCCACGACCATCATTACCAAGATTCCTATTTGGGTCAAGCTTCCAAATTTACCAGCCCCTCTATGGCACTTTTTTGTATTTCAAGGAATCAAAAACACCCTAGGATGCTTTCTGGCAATGGATCCCTCTAGGGAGGAATCAAGCATATTCACCTATGGTACAATAGGAGTTGAAATAGACATCAACAAAGGCTTTCCAGATCAAATCAATCTCAAAGTGGGATATTTCCATTGGACACAAACCCTGGACTATGAGAACATCGCCTTCTGGTGCCGTCACTGCCATCAAATATGACACTGTCAGAACTCCTTCTCCTCATTCCTTGCCCAAAAGAAGAGGAGCAACTACAAATCAAACTCCAAAAGCTGTAAACCATGTGTACTGCCTCCCATGGATGAAATTGATTCCTTTAGCTCGGATGAGGAAGAGATTGAAGCATGTGAGGGGGTTGCAAAGAAGGATAAGGACATGACCTTACCAGACCCTGGAGATCCCAATGGTCCTTCGAGTTCACAGAAACGGTCTCATGAAACCTGCTCCTCAGATTCAGAGAAGGAGCCCACTCCTTCAGTCACCAAGAGGCTCCAAGTAGTCCTAGCCCAACATCCCCAAGATGGCTGGGTTAGAGTTTCAAAAAATAAAGGAAATAAATTTCGTACCAGAGATTCAACCCACTCTGGGTAGATTCCTATTTTTTTTCTTTTTCACTCCCTTGCTTATCTTCTTGACTCTCTTGCTTCTCTCTTGGCTACTTAACAAGACCGAGGTTAATTGTTCTTCATTTCTAGTTTCCCTGCTATCTAGCCTCTCTTGTTTGTAATCAATTTTGTACAATATTCTTTTCTAATAGAATTATTATAATTTACCCAAAAAAAAATATTAGGCTTTATAATCTCTTGGTTTATAATATTAATATCTTCTATTTATAATCCCTTGGGTTTATAATATAATCTCTTCGATTTATAATACCTTGGGTTTATAATATTAATCTCTTCGATTTATAATCCCTTGGGTTTATAATATTAATCTCTTCGATTTATAATCCCTTGATTTCATAATATTATTAATCCCTTGGTTTGATAATGTTGGTCCTTTTTTCTTATTAATCCCTTGGGTTTATTAGATTAATAATCTATTGGGTTTATAATATTAATCCCTTGTGTTTTAAATATCAATCCCTTGGGTTTATAATATTTTTTTTGTTTGCCATGTTGTCTGTGATCCTTTAGTCTTGACCTGTGGCTTGAGCAGCTGAGACCCAGGGGCTCGGGGATCGCATCTAGCCCAGGCCACAACCTTAAGATGACTTGATTTTTTAGCATGTCTCCTCCCCCTAACATAGGGCACAACCACCCATGTGAGGTTTGATACTAGGTTACCTTGTTAATGAGGCTCATCCTAAACTGGTTGTTCTATTGGGACTTAACCCTTGGGCTTATAATATAAATAATCACTTGGTTTTATAATATTATTCCATTGAGATTATAATATTAAACCCTTGGGTTTATTAATCCCTTTGGTTTATAATAATAATCCAAAACATTTATAATATTAATCTCTTGAGTTTTTAATATTAAACCTTTGGGTTAATCACTGGGGTTTATAAGATTATTAATCCATTGAGTTTATTAATATCAATTATTTATAGTATTATTCACTTTAGTTTATAGCCCCTTCGGTTTATAATATAAATAACCCTTAGGTTTTATAAATCCTTTGTGTTTATAATATTATTAATCCCTTGGGTTTATAATATTAATCCCTAATATGTATAATAATATATTAAAGTTTATAATGTTAGGGTTTAGAATATTAATCCTAGGGTTTAATATTAATCTCTTAGGTTTATAATACTTTGGGTTTATAATATTAATCATAGAGCTTTATATTCCTTTGGTTTATGAGATTAATTTTAGGGTTTATCATATTAATCCCTTGGATTTATAATATTGATAATTTCTCGGGTCTATTCCCCAATGGAGTTTTCGATCTTTGGGACATGCTCGATGCATGTGAAATGAAAGGTCTTATACGACAAATGGACAGGAAGATAGATCATCTCACCTCCCATTACGAAATTTGTAAGATGAAATGATTTGTGTGGCATATGAAACTTCATTTGTCCTCCGCCAGAAGTCATGCTAGTAAGGTAAGGTATTTATTAGTACATGTTAGGGTTTGTGTATATTATATTGGGCTTTCTGAGTGGAGGTTGCTCAACGTTGGTCTGATTTTTTGCAGTTTGGTTGGGTACTTTGGCCCTAAGGTAATCTTGGAGTGGTGGAAAAAACACATCATCGCTCCCCCCACTCTGATCGGTCATCAAAAGCCTGAAGTTTGTATGCCTATTCCCATTTCGTCGTTCCTGTTAGTGGGTTGCAGGTATTTTGTAGGGTAGGATGGTTGTCTTTGGTGTTCATTATTGTAATGCTCATTGGTTTATTATCTGAGTGTTTTTTGTTGCTGGGGTGGTGCCTAAGTCCATCGTCCATGCTAAGTATTTTAGTCATCCTCCTCTCTTCAGCTTTATTTTGGTCCTCTCTAATGCATGTTTGTCGAGCTGTAATTTGTTGCGGCTCAGGTAGGAATTCTGCCAGTAAAGGAGGTAGCGGGGTTTTGGGTTGGACTATTTCAAGAGTGGTCAAAAGTTTGGAAAAAAAATTTATCACTAGGGTGACTATCATTTGATCTTGGAGGTGATCGAGGGGTTTGGTGGTGTTTACTTCATATTTAACTTGGCTCTGGTTAGGCTCTTGTGGTTCTCAGCCTTGGAGTGTAGTTAGTTGGCTCGAAAATCTTCTTATAGTGTTTCCCCTGTCAAGATAGAGGAATAGTCGTTGGGCTAGCTAGTGGAAAATTCAGTTGTGCTCGAGGCCCTTTGCTTCTTGGCTTGTGTGTGGTGGCTGTCAGTTTCACAGGGTTAGATCTTACTTGTTAATTCACAGTTGGCATTAGGATTTCTTAGTATTATAGTCTATCAGAAGGGTGTGAGGAACATAGTATGTATCATGTTAGGGGTGTCTTTTTGTGCATTAATCATGCGGCTAGTTTCACGGAGTTCTCGCTCCCAACCCCTACGAAAGGGTGTCTCGACTAATCGGGGTGGCCCAGGAAGCACATTGGAGGTGGCGTGGGGAAGTAGAACTCTTGCAAGACCTGAGTGGGGCAAGTGTGCAACTAACGTTGTGGTGAGGGTGCTGGTTGGAGGTCGAGGTGGCAAGGGCGGTATGGGCTCTGAGCGGGGTGGACGTGCAGGTAGTGGCAGCAAGGATGGCAATTTGGCTCATGGGTGTGGAGTATGAATGCGAGGGTTGAGTTGTAGGTCAAGGCATTCAGGTATTTCAAGGCATTCAGTTGTTGGCCGAGAGATATGCCCTACTTCCCTGCGCAACATTCAGTTTTTGGCTGAGAGATATGCCCTACTTCCCTTCGCGACATGTTCCAAATTGTTCTGGATCATCTGGAAGCATATGACAAGACCAGAAAGGAAGACCATAAGGTTTTCATTGTGATACTTAGTCAGTTGCATTAAATTCAATGTCATGTAAGAGAAAGGATTATGGTGGTTTGGCGTGGGAAAACATCTGTTAGCATAGAAGGTAAAGAA
The DNA here is from genome assembly GCA_034641835.2 of Pinus albicaulis. NCBI lineage: Eukaryota > Viridiplantae > Streptophyta > Pinopsida > Pinales > Pinaceae > Pinus > Pinus albicaulis. The sequence goes on along the minus strand of CM076569.1, from coordinate 458,799,967 downwards.
GATGGAATCGTGGATGACTCACTTTGAGAAACATGTTAACTGTTCATATCATCCTCCTCCCCCTCCAGGGACAGGGCTAGACAATCTAGTGTCAATTACTTCTGATGATTGAGTATGGTCATCGGTTTCCTTCTGGTTTTGTTTTTCTTTTGGCGCTTTTGGCATGTTAGGCTTTGGACTTCTAATCTACTTCTCCTATTGTTTATGTGTAATATGGTGATAACATTGGTCAACAAACTCGGTCACTGTGAGACCATTTGCATTTTGATATCTATGTACTTCCTTTTTAATTAATCAATAGAACATCGACTTACCCAAAAAAAAAATTCTCAAGTTTATGATACTAATCCCTTAGGTTTTTAATACTAATCCCTTGGGTTTTTAATATTAATCCCTTTGATTTATAATATTAATAGTCTCATTAGTTTACTAATCCCTTCGATTTATGACATTAATAATCCATTCATTTTATTATCCCTTAGGTTTATAATATTAATCTCTCGAGTTAAATATTAATCCCTTGAGTTAAATATTAATCCCTTAGGTTTATAATGTTGATGGTTCCTTGAGTTTATTAATCTCTTAAATTTATAATATTAGTAATCCCTTAACTTTATTATATTCTTGTTAATATCAATAAAATTATCATATTATTATAATATAAGAATAATTATTAATGCTTATAAATTTTTATTATAATTATTATAAATATTATCATAATTATATTATAACAATAATAATAATATTTTAGAGTATAATGTTTGTTATTATATATTGTTATTAAAATTATATATTTATTAATATTAATATTAATATTAAATTTATACATTTAATCTGGCACATATCAATCATATTTACTAATATAATTGTGTATGTGATTAATATAAATTTATAAAAATATATTAACCACATTTATTAATGTAATTATACTAATTAATAAATACCATATAAAAATACCTTTCACAAATATCCATGTAATATGAGTTTTTTAAATATATTTTTAAATATTTTTATGAAATTCATAAAAAAACATTTTTGAACCACTCAAAAATTTATTCGTATTCCTTCAAAATAATATAATTGATAAATACCACAAAAAGGATATATTCTCTCCATGTTCTTAGTTATTAGTTAGTTGCTAGTGTCCAATAACTTTGTGATAGCCTTTAAGATGGTCTCGAAGAATATATAGGTACACACGAGAGAAATATTATTTCTTCCCGCCTAGTTTGTCAAATAATTTTTAATCTCTATTTTGCACTCATTGTTTATCGTAGAGAATATATATATATATATATATATATATATATATATATATATATATATATATATATTTGTCCCCTTGTTCTTTTTGGATTTCACAATCAACCCGAATCCAACGTGATTTGAAAGAGAATCTTTTAACAACTATATAGTTCAAAGATAAGTTAGAAAAATAGGGCAGGCTAAGAATATCGGAACACTTATGAGAATACACATCCATCATTACGAATCCAACGTGGTTTCAAAGAGAATCTTTTAACAACCATATAGTTCAAGGATAGGTTAGAAAAATAGGGCATGCTAAGACTACTAGGAAACTTATGAGAATATACCGCAAAAAGAAGTCCCTTTCTGAGAATACACAACCCACAACCAATAAAATGTTAGACTTGTTGAGTAACATCACTCTTTCAAAAAAAAAAAAACGCTCACAAAAACCATCGCCTTACTATCGTACAAAATAGTGGGAGATTATCATGATGTACACGAGGTTCCCAACACGGCAGCAGTAACCATCATGCTATTTAACCTTGAATATCTTGAATGATGAGAATCAACGGGCCACAATTCACATGTTCCTGTGAAAGAGAAAAATTCCAGAAGTTTAAATTCTATTAAAAGTCGAAAAGTAATGTCCGTATATAGAAATCTCATGCCGGACGACATAAGTCAATGGTCAAGTGCAAGAGTGATTATGAACACGTGTAAAAGCAACCAAAAATTTCAAACATCGCTTGAAATTATAAGATGTAGATTAATGACCTAAGTTTTTGGTTTTTGGTTTATGTTTTCTTTATTTTTTAAGTTTGTTAGAGTCTTTTTATTCATTCATTTTAAACAAAATAACATGTTATATTATATAGCATTTTTGGTGAACTCAATCTCTCTAGAGGAAACTAGTTGTATTCGCCATTTTAATGAGTTAAAAGCCAATTAAAATTGACAGTTTGATTCCGTCTTTCAAAGACTTATAAACTAGATATCTATTATCCCCTTAAGCATACTACTATGAAAATAAATTCTAGCTGACCACATCAAATAATCAGAAACAAAATTATACAGAACTTCCTACAACTATTTATCAAATGATTCAATCACTGCGGGGTCTTAGCACTCGACCCGGACATGTCCCCTTGATGCAAATTCTGAAGCTGCCTTTCAATTCGACGAGACATACATTTTAATGATGCACGTATAGCTGGATGGCTTGAATGTCTTCATGGATCTCTGCAAGACTCGATTTTTCCTTTGGGTTTCCTCTCGCTTCTTGTAGTGCCATAATGACCTTCACCATCAAACATTTCACGGACCAATAAAGGTGAACTGATTGTTTGAATGCAGTCAGTGGTCCTCTAGTATTTCCTGGATCTGTCACCATGGGTGCCATTTCATCATCTGGAAGGTCTGCCTCTACTTTGGTATTCACATCTTTCTCCCATACAACGATCATTGACTTAACTTGAGCCGGAGTACCGACCCCATATGCATGCAGTAAATTTTACATGTTTTCTTGATCTATTTTCCTGCCCCTCTTGCGCTAATGTATGCTTGATGAAGCTCCCTTCACTTTGTCTTTCTCTTTCGCTACCTTGTTGGTTTCTCACCCCGACCTCCACTAGCTTTACCAGTTTCCGCTTTCTAGGACCACCCAGCTACTGTGAATGCACTGAGCCTTTTTGGTTGATGTTTTCATTAACGTTTGGGGATAGGATTTTTGGTGAGATTGCAATTTTTTTTTCATTTGGATTTAATACCAATTTTTTCTTAAATCTATTGTTTAACTGTACAATTTGTTAGTAATTTTTTCTTGAATTTGATGATGCAATTTTTGATGATATTACACAAAACATTGTTTTGTTGTTTAAATTTCATTTTTGGATGTCTAAATCGATTCATCATTGTGGAAAACCCTCTCAACACCTAGATTATGTAGACTCAACAACTGAAAACGAAAATTTTTTCATTTTCTAAACAAATCAAAAATTTTCTCATTTTTAAACAAATTTCAAATTAAATAGATCATAAAATCCATTAAAAAACTCATGTCATAAAACTACTCTACTATTCTAAATCTTTTAAAACTTCACAAATTGTCAATAAAATATAAAAATAGTACAAGTTCTCAATAAATAATAAAAATAGTTACTTTAGTCCTAAACAAAAATGAGTTGAGCTCGTTACTACTATCCTTAAAAAAAAGACACATCTTCTTAAAAAAGTTGTTCTTTTAAATAATATTCAAACTTTTATATATATATATAAATATATAATTCTTATTCTAAAACAAATAATTATAAATATATCTCTTATAAAATATAGGTATAAATTTAATTAAGTTTTCAATTATTAATTTAAACTTATTAGATTTTCAACATCCTCACTCTCAAATGAATTGTGCAATTATAAATATATATCTAATAAATTATAGACATAAATTTATTAATTTTTCTATTGGGATTAGAAGTTTCAACATCCTCGTTCTCAAAAAAGTTGTGTATTGCTATTATGGCAACTTCCTCATTTGGTTTCTAAAGGTACGTTCACAAAAAAAAAAAAAAAAAATTTAGTGAGCAAGAAATGAAATCTCACCGTCATGAAAAGAAAATTATATATCAAATTCCACGCCGTCATGAAAAGTAAATTATATATCAAATGCATCTTGTGTTATTTTATGCAATGTAATCATATTTTCGTTCAATAATGAATTTCGGAAGTAATCCTATAGTATTTGATTAACCATCATTTACCAATTATGGTTGTTTTGGTTATAATGGGAGTCTATGGAAGAAAATCGGCATTAGATCGTGTAAACCCTCCTCGCATATAATTGTGAGCATGCTATTCACGTGATAGACGCGAAATACTTTGCCCCTTTGGTCCACCTAAAACGCTGAAATGCCTTGAATATATTGAGAATAGTTGTTCGTTATGTCAATTTATAATGATGAATTGAATTGAATTGAATAGAATATATATAAGATTTAAAAATGTTTTTGATTGGAAATGAATGTGTAGGTTAATGGTACAAAACAAGTAGCATAATGGTTTTAGATTTTTTTTAAGAATAATAACACGAATTTCTCATCAATATTACATTAGACTATTTGTTACAATAAGTCTACTAAAATATATTAGAAAATTTGAAGTCTACACCATGAAAGTTTGTTTCTTTTTCGATTTCTAAATATGTTAATTATTGTTTATTGCATATGGATGCGAATTATAATTATTCATAAAATAGAGAATAACAAAATAAAACTTACAAATCACAAATTAATGAAATATATACCCTAGGTCCTCGATGGGGGTGTCCAATCCCAGGGACAAGTGGACAACAAACAATTAAGGCTGGATTGGCCCTCATACACGGGCCTGCTGATTCACCATCCTCCAACACTCAAGCGGTAATGGGTCTTTGGGCAGGTGATCCTACGACATCGGTTATTGTAGTTAAGCATGCAACGGACGTGAGCCAGCCCATTCAGTATCCACGGGCGATGGTGAAGGTTGGTGCTTTGGATTTTGCAAACGAGCAGAAGCTAGCTCTCAAGCCTTGGCTTGAGCTTTGCTGGTAGGAGACGAGGTGGGTGCAAGTTTAGCCGGGTAGCAGTGGTGGGAGTCTGGTAGCCAAGAGGAATCCTCGCAACGGAAAAAGCACGTTGCACGAGGAGACAGGCGAAGGAAGTGAGGGTGAACTATTTGGACGGGTGGTTCTAGTGTTCAATCCAGGTGCCAGAAGATAGTCTGCGGATTACTAAGCACTCAAGCTCTCATGTGATTTGCATTTGTGGGTGGTGGTGACTTCGCACCTCATTTAAGGGCATTGTTGCCGCTAGTGATGGTATTGTGTCTCTCATCCACGGCACTCGAGACGTAGTCAATGATAAACTCCACTGAGGTTGTAAGGATGGTGCATGGGTTTTAGAGGTTGCTGGACCCAGAATGACTTGGCGTTGCAGCCTAGAAAAGGGTGAGGGAGTGGTAGACGACTGCATGCTGCGCAAGCAAGGCTGGGCATGGCATGGAGGTCTTGGATGCGGCATGGAAAATCGTCAAGTATCTGGGACTCAAGTTCACACTCGAAATCTACTAAGAGTCAACATTCGGTGGTGGCCATGGCGTTTTCTCCAGCTCAGGCACTGAGCCAGGTTGAGGCTCTAGCCAACCTTGAAGAAATTTCCACCCAACTCCATCAGATCCAGCTCAACCTGGACACTTTGCATGAGCAAAGGTATAATGATCGTAATGAACTTGTTGCCTACATTAACGTTGTTCAAAACCTGTAGAATGAGACCCTCGAAGCTCTGGAGAGTATGTGTCATCTTCTGAGGTGCTCTCACGACCACCTTTGAGCTCCAAAGGCCCAAGTAGACCATATCAGCTACCACATGCACAATCAGGGACGTCTCTTTGCGGCTCCTCGGGCAGGTCCCCTGCACCCTCCTCCATGATGAAAATTTGTTTTGGTTGTTTTGTAATTTTGTGTGGTTAATAAACAAGAGAATTAGATGCCTTGGCAAGCACCCAAGTCTTTCTAGGCACTGCAGGCCTTCTGGGTTGCCTGAATGTAATACGTTTATGATGGCTTCTACCGTAAATTTTGATTTTTATATCATAATATAAACTCAACTTTTACCGACAAATATATATCTATATCTATATATATATATATATATATAGATGTACCCTAGGAAAACATTTCGATAGAAAACTGAGTTGGAAGGTGAGACCACTCTACTCTCTTTCTCTAAATGGAAAAAGGATAGAAGTATGAAAAACTGATGCATGTGGCTAGTTGGCTACTACAATGCACAAATCCTTTATGTTTTCTTCCTACTTATCCACTCTCGACTAACCTCCTCATATATGTCAAAAAATTCACTTGAATAGAATGGAATGTATTCTCCTCGTAGTGACTCAGTTATAACACATCTTGATAGGCTACTAGTGATTAGGTATAATTCCTTCAACTCTTAAATATACTTAAATTATGGACTCTTTTAGACTCTTCTTCATCATGATATAGTTAAAATAATTCCTGCAACAACCATATTTTCCAGATCTTCCTTAACCTTTCGGTTATATTTTGGGTTCAATCTATAAGATCGCTACTTGATAGGCCTAGCATTTGTTTCCAAGCGATTTTCATCACACCCAGATCTCCAATAATCCCTTTTAGCTTAGAAAATATAGTGGGAAAAAGCTCTTTATACTCAGTGAGAAGCTCTGCAATCTTACCCACTGTATCTTCATCCTAATAATCCCCTATTTTGGCAAACTTAGGCTTCTCTTCTGTCCCGATATTAACTTGCCTAGTTTTAACAGGTTCAGTAACATCTCATAATGCAATCTCAGGTCTAGCAACTTCGCACTAACCCTAATCCCTTGGAATCAAGAATGTTAATGTTTCTTGGATCCTCTTCGTTTTCTTCAGTGGTCACATTCTGACATTCAATTTTAGTCTCTAACTACACATTTGATTCTATTGAGGCCCATAACAATGATTCCTTTCGCATATCAAAGATAACATCTTGAATTTCCTATAATGCCTCATCAACGCTATGGAACCCACTTTCAACGCTGAAATTCAAAATGAAGCTTTCTTTCAACGCATCCCATTCGGTAGTACCATATCCCAGCTCAGTCTCTAAGAACCAATTCATGGGTACCTTGTCTAATGTATGGATGAATAGGTGAACCCATTTTTGCTTCGACTCTTCTCACTGAATTATAGTCCAAATATCTAAATTAATGTGTGGATCATATGTTCCTAAATATGTTCCTTTCATTCCGGTGTTGGGGCTAAAAAATCACATTCATAGCATTTGATGTCATTCCTTCCAAGTAGAAATATTCTCTTTGTGAGTTCCCCACCGGCGCGTTGGGCTTGAGCGCATAGATAGATCAAGCGCGTGGAACATCCCTTTCAATTGCATCTAGAAAAAAATTTACATCTACTATACCATCATAATGGGAAATTTCACACACCTTAGAGGATATACAGCGCAGAGATCTGGTAACCCGATTACAGCGCAGTGCGGATACTTCATGTAAGAAGTTCTTCCAGTTTTCTAATTCTTCATATGAGTATGATAAGCATGAATTATCTTTCTCCAAACTTAGCCTACCATATGTTGTGGGGTTGATCCAATCCTCATCCCTCGCGGTCAATTTGTAGACATGATCAATATCTTCATCGACATATTCGCCGTACACCGGCTCTGTCTACCTTTCTCTTTCTGCAGGATCTAGTGGGACCACAACCCTTGTCCCATTGCTTTCAAATACCATGGTCCTGCACTTGACTTTACTAGTAGCATCCATGTTGAAAGCCTAGTCTAAGCCTAGCATTACATGACATGGGTTTTTATCATCAACAATTTTAACGACTTCAAAGTCAGCAAACACCTTGACTCATTCAATGTCAACTACTACCCTAGGGAGGCTTCACCATTAGTGATGATCAACAAAAATAATGGTTCATTGCAATGTTATTGCCGCATATACACCTTCCTTTGTCTCAGGAAAAGATCATGTCCTAGGCCTAAGCTGTGGAAATCGTAATGAAGCTATAAGCTTCTCCAGTTCAGAATGCACAGGGTGGGGTTCAGCAAATTCAGAGTCAATTGTCTACCCTACACTTAGAGCTGCAAATCTTATGGAAGGAGAGTGGGAAGGAAATACGCACAAAGATATGGTATGTGCACTACAAAACTGAAGGACACTACAAGGATAAATGCCCTGTATATAGTCAATATTTAGAAATTGGAGGACCCAGTGTGATCAAACCTAATCCATGGGTTGGAGCACTGAAAGGTGCGAACCCTCAAATATGGTGCGCGATATGTCAAATAGCTGGAAACACCCTACATACTATTGTCCCGAGTTGCACAAATATATTCCAACAGATAAGCAGCTATATTATAAATTTTGTCGATCTATAGGCCATGATGAGAAGAATTGTCACAGTTTTGACCTAATGATTTACCAAGTTGTGACTTACATGATGTAGTCAGAAAGTAGAGGTCCAAATTCACCCGCATCACCCTTTGGTCGAGTGGGATTTTAGGGCTGAGGGCATGGAAGAGGAGAAGGATCTGGTTGAGGAACCATTTGTTTGCTTAAGGGGTCCTCACCTAGGTTCATAGTGTTATGCACAACCAACAAAACCCTCTAACTATTGGCCCTTTTGTCAGTGATTTTCTTCTGCAGACCAAAGTCTCACTCGAAACAGTATGGGGGGGTGTTGGAACCAAGTTTCTGCACCTTGAGGGAGGAATATTTTGTGGATCTAACCCTTCCCGATCTGATCTAATCAACACTGCGTTGCACTATTTATTTTTAACCTTATTCAGATCTAACTTAAATAAAACCCTTAACACAAATGCATTTTTGCACAAACATAGAGATATATTCTTATTCAGATTTAACTTTAAAAAAAAACCTTAGCAAAAAGTTATATAAATCTTATGCAATTATAGAGATCTATGATTATATAAGTAAATCATGCAAACACGCATCAGATAACATAAGATGTAGCATATCTATAAGAAAATCAACACATTAACACGTAAGATGGAGATCATGCAAGTGAACTAGTAATTTCACCAAAACCTCTCTTTTTTAGCAGATATTCAGTGATTACAATTATTTCTCTTGTAAAAATAGCTGCAGAGTCCTCACACACAACCCAGGACTTAGGTATCTGCGCACAAAGCCGTATGAGCCTATCTGTACTCTTACTTATCACAAAACTTTCCCAATCCACATAAACAGTAGATGATTCATTCATTGATTCTTACTTGATTGATTTTTGAGTTGACTCCTACATGCCTTTTTATATGGCTTAGACGTGCAAAAACCATGGAATCAACTGGTGCTTTGAGCCCCATGTTTTACCCTTTTACCTGTTACAAAAGGAAGGATATTTAACCTGCCCCAAATCCCCCTTAGGTGTGTGTTACGGTTTTACAAAATAATGAAAATTGACTTAAAATTTACCCGAGGGGACCCTAGCCCAACAGTTTGCTATATATATGATCCGAGGAAGTCAGGGTTTTTGCAGGCTCTAGAATTCAATCTCAAACAAGTGGCCTAGGGAAAATCATCATAACTTCTCTCCAAGCATCAAATTTGAATTTCCTAAAAAGTGGCTTAAAGCGCAGGGACTGTAGTTTTTCTTATATCAATTTTAGGGTCGAAGGTATAGTTACAAGTGAAATTCTGTACAAGTTATCTTTATTGAAACAATCCATATTCAGGTCATCATGGGATATTGAGGATAACTTTATATTGAAAAATCCAATTTTGATCTGAATTTTGGAATTGGAAAGAAGAATTAAAGGGCTACCTAGATTTTAGATCTTGAAGAACCAAAATCACAAAGATACAACAATTTCAATATTGGGCTCCTAAAAATAAAGAAAAGCTCTGTATTTTTTTTTAATTTGAATAACGTTTGTTTGAAAAATCTGCTTGAAGTTATTTAAATGGCATAGTGAAGCATAGATATCATTTTTTTATTCCAAAATGCCTGAAAGAAAAAAATAGACACACCTAGGAAGCAACTAGAAATATCTACTATGACGCATGAAGAAGAAGAATAAATGTAACATAATAAATATAAATTACGATACCAAGTGCAATAAATTTCACTCTCGCAAAGAGTAACCAAAAATGAATTGGAATTGATGAATATTAATATGGATGGTTTAGAATTAAAAATAAAAAGGGACATGAATTTTTTGAAGGATGGTTTAAAATATGGTGTGGAAGCAATGATGAATGTTAAGATACAAGGGTTTAAGGAAGGTTTGGCAAAGTTTCTAGAAGAAATGCTTCATAGTGCTGACAAGATAATCTATGAAAATCATGATGAGAAAAAAGGAATATAATTATGATTTTACAGACTCCAATGCTGGGTTTAAGAACAACCACATTCCAAAGATAGATATGAGGATCTTTGATGGCAATGATCCTGTAACGTGGATATGACAGATGGAGCAATATTTTGATCTCCATGATGTGAAACACATACAAAAGGTACAAATTGCATCTTTATATTTAGAACCTAATCAATTTTTATGCTATGGATGGCTTTGTTATTGTAAACAAATTTTCACTTGGTCAAATTTTATGGAGGAAATGATATCACATTATTAGGATATACAAAGAAACACCTTCTTTATCCAATTGATAAATCTCAAACAGAAGGGATCAATGGCGGAGCAAATTTAGGACTTCCAAAAATTGAATATTAGGGTAACTGGTATTCCATAGGAGCATAGGATTTATGTCTTGATAGGTACTTTAAATGATAAAATCCAACATCAGGTTCATATTTGGGGAACTGATTCATTGGAGAAGGCATTCAGGGTGGAAAGAAAAGTTGAAAGAAAAATTATGGCAACAAGGAAGTCTAGCACTCATAACTATAAATATGGAAGTGTTGCTACTCCTATCCTTCCACAACTTACAAGGTTGACACCACAACAATTGGAGGAAAAAAGAGAAAAATGGTTTTGTTAAACTTTTGATAGAAATTACACTAAAGGTCATAAGTGTGCTAAGAATAAATTATTCTACATATATTGTTAAGATGAAGAAGAAAAGCAACAATAAACATCAAAAGAGGAGGATACACACCAAGAACCAACCGAAGAGAAAGGAGAAATGAATATGACCATCCTGTAATTCACTGGTAGGAATTAACACTCGTCAAACACTCAAGATAGAAGGATATATAAAGAAGAAAAAGTTAATAGTGTTGATGGATTCAGGCAGTACCCAAAATTTTATTCATTGTAAGATAGCCAAGGAATTGAATTATTTCCTATACCCAACACCATAGTGTCAAGTGATGGCTGCAAATGGAGGAAATATAAATTTCCCTAGAAAGTGCCATAATATCAAGCTAAACATGGGGGCGTATATATTGAATAATCCAATGCTTTCTATTCCAATGGCTGGTGTTGATTTTTTACTAAGAGTCTAATGGTTACAATATTTGGGGATGATAGATTTTAATTTTCAAGAAATTTTCTTAAAAACTTTTTGGGAAGGAAAGGAAGTTTAATTAAGGGGTATTGCAAGGAAACAAGGAAAGATAATCAGTTCTAATGGCATGAAAAATATTCTGAAGAAAGAACAATGGGGTGCAATTACATAATTATGCTTAGTAGATGTTTAAACATTGAAACCATCAATTTATCCATATCTCCAAAAAGCCTTGGAAAATCATTCCAAGGTATTTGAGACTCCCAAAGACTTCCCACCTATTCGTGATCATTACCATGCTATTCAATTGATTCTAGGAAGTGTTCCTCCAAACATCAAACCTTACAAATATCTCTATGCCAAAAATAGCGAAATTAAATGTATGGTTGCCAGAATGCTAGAGGCTAGCATAATTCAACCTAGTCAAAGTTCTTTCTCTACTCTAGTAGTATTGGTGCATAAGAAGGATGGACCATGGCATGTGTGTCCGGATTATAGGGAGCTCAACAAACTCACTATTAAAGATAAATCTCCCATTCATGTCATTGATGAATTCTTGGGTTAACTACATCAAGAAATTTACTTCACCAAGCTAGATCTTTGTTGAGGATACCATCAAATTACAATGAAGATTGAAGGAGTTCTGAAAACAACATTCATAACTCACGACGGTCATTATGAATCTTTGGTAATGCCTTTTGGCCTTACAAATGTGCCTTCCACATTTCAAGTTTTGATGAATTCGATTTTCAAACCCTTCCTTAGAAAACTTTTGTTACTATTTTTTGATGATATACTAATCTAGAGCAAGTCTTGGAAGGATCATGTTCAACATGTTGACATGGTGCTCAAACTATTGGAGGAGAAACAATTATATGAAAGAAACCTCCAAATGTTTCTTCGAATTACAAGAGGTGGAATATTCGGGTCATATTGTATCTCATGAGGGTGTTAAGGAAGATCCTAACAAAATTAAAGCCATTAAGGAATGGAAAATCCCCACAACCATAAAGCATCTTCGATGATTCTCGGGTTGACAGGGTATTATGGAAGGTTTGCTAATAAATTTGGGAGAATTATCAAAACCTCTAACAACATTACTGAATAAAGATGCATTTTCTTGGACTCCAAAATTAACTAAGGCCTTTGAATATCGTAAAGAGGTAATGTGCCAAGAACTGGTCTTAGCAAAGCCAGACTTCACAAAAATATTTATTGTGGAATGTGATGCCTCAAGGAATGGAATTGGTGTTGTTTGAATTCAGGAAGGAAGACCCATTTCTTTTGAATTGCATCCAATGAAGGGAAATTATTTACACAAATCCATTTATGAGAATGAAATGTTGGAAATACTACATGCACTAAAGAAATGGTGACCTTACCTAATAGGAAGAAACTTCAAGGTAAAAACAAATCATGATAGTCTTACATAATTTTTGGAACTAATATTATCTTTGGAAGAGCAAAAAAAATGGGTCATAAATATGTTGGGTTACGACTTTCAAATCATCTACAAAAAATGGAAGAAAATTGTTTTTTCATATGCACTTTCAAGAAAGGATGAGGATGTGGAAACATTGTTGTTTTCCATTTATATTATCCAATATGATTGGATAACTGCAGCAAGATATGAATGGAATAATGACGAAGAGGTGTGGACATGCATTCAAAAGTTGTAGCAAGATCCCTGTACATATGATACATTTGGCTGGAAAATTGATTCATTATGCTACAAAGATTGCTTTATCATTGTAAGAATTCCCAAGTCAAGAAAAAGATTATTTTCACCTACTTCTTAGGAGGGCACTCCAAATTTTAAAAAAATTACCATAGGGTCAAGAAGGATTTTTTTTGGGATGACCTTAAATATGATATTCATAAGTTTGTGCAAGAGTGTTTTATCTGCCAACAAATAAAGTTGAGACAATTAAGACCTCGGGCCTATTACAACATTTAGCAATTCCAAGTCAGTATTGGGAGGAGGTCTCAATGGATTTTATCACAGGTTTACCCATGTATGAAGGAAACAGTGTCATAATGGTGGTAGTTTATAGTCTTACCAAGTATGCACACTTTTGTGCAATATATCATCCTTTTAAAGTGAGCACAGTTACTACTGCATTTATGGAAAAAATTCAAAAGCTACATGGAAACCCAAATATTATTGTAAGTGAGAGAGATCCCATTTTCACTGGAAATTTTTTTATGCTAATAGCTCATCTTATCATTCTCAATATGATGAGAAAACTACGATAGTTAACAAATGTTTGGAAGGATTTCCTCATTTCTTTGTATCTGATAAACAAACAAAATCGGTCAAGCAGTTACCTCTAGATGAATGGTAGTATAACACTTCCTTCCATACTACAGAAAAAATGGTCCCATTTATGGCACTTTATGGATATCATCCACAATCCATCACATCATATTTAAGTGAGAATTCTAAGGTTCAAGCTATCGAAGATCACATCGAGCATCGAAAAAAAGTTCTCCAACTCTTAAAGGATAACCTCACTCTGGCACATAATCGAATGAAACAACAGGAATATCAACATCACCGTGAAATATGTTTTGATGTAGGCGACGGGTATTTTTACGACTACAACCATACAAACAAATGTCCCTCCAGCAAGCTAATAAGGATACTAAATTATCACCCAAGTACTATGGTACTTACAAGGTGTTGCAAAATATTGGTACTATGGCATATAAATTGGAGGTTCCTACATCTTCGAGACTACACCCAATTTTCCATGTTTCATGCTTGAATAAGGTTATCGATGATAAGATCCCAGTTCAAACGGTGTTTCCAAAACTTGGCGAAGAAAAACAAATAATATTTGAGCCTGAAGTAGTCACGGAAACAAGAAACCGACAACTATGTGATCAATTAATTTCAAAGTATCTCATTAAGTGAAAGAGTTTATCCTTTGAATGTTCCACATGGGAGGATTATAATTTTATATAGAATCATCCAGACTCTACTCAAGCATTGAGTACAACACTTTTTTGAAAGAGAGGGGAATGTTAGGTCCCTATAATACTATTGCACCCCCCATGTAGTTACTGTTGTGCCCTTACATTATTATTGGTATGTAGGCTCTGATTATATTGTGATCCCTTATACTCCTATATATACCAAGGAGGTTTTATCGTTTCAATCATCTAATAATTATTCATTTATGTAATGTAAAGGAGGTTTCCCCCTCAGAGAGGATAATTTTTAAGTCGTTGATCTATCTTTTATTTTCTTTTGTGAGTTGGTTCCATAACAAAGTATTTCCTGTGACTGAATGATTTTTTCATTATATACTTTGCAACTTATAATTTCTTACTTTAAACTTATCAATGTGTCTACTATGTCAGGAGAGTACTCATCTCTTTGTTTCTCATATGATCAATAAGGAGAGTCATGTCAACTGTAGTCCACCATATACTTCCTGCAAGCATGCCATGTGAGATAAACAAAAATATTACCTCCCTGAATTTCAGGGGAGGACATCTTGTCTGCATAGTTAGTCTGCATTAGCACAACAAATGTATATATAATGAAATCAACATATCAATCATCCCAACATCAATATCATATCAACGTCGTCATGATGATGCAAACTACAACAATGACCAGCAATGTAATGTGCATAACAAACACATCAACACTAACATGCATGCATAAAAATCACATTCCACCCATCTATTCCAAGTGTTTGAACATGGAAGCTCTAATACCAATATGTAACCAACCCCTCCCACATTTACCCAATTTCATTGGCCTGCTAGGGTGAACATGAGATGAAGAGTTATTATGACATGATGCAACCTCCAAGATCTAGTTAAGGAAGTGGGGCCTATAAATTGATAACTCACAACATTTATCAAGACTATAGGAAGCTCAAGGGAGAAAGAACCACCCTAGGTGACCAAAAATTGAGTTGGGGCTCCTTTTCACTAACCCAGGCTCCCAACTACATGCATGGAAAGTTCTGGGAGTGGTTGAAGGCCTCCAATCGCACACACGATGCTGCCTAAGTGCATTTATGAACCAACTTGCTCAGTTCAAAGGTTGTGGTCCCAATATTTGTGCCACAACTCCAGGCCATCCTCTAGACCACTTCCCATAACTGCTTGATACTTCTTGTTGGGCCACTAATTTGTATTTTTATTATCACTTATTAACATCCATTTCATCCATTTATAATGTTATTTTATCACATTATTTATCATAATTTATTATATAATTACATTTCATAACAATTTATGCTCTTTTGGATAAGTAATACTTATTTTTCTTTATTTTAATAAATTAATGATTATTATGCATGATTTTTCCAATGATGGTTTATTAATGAATTCTTTACAGCATCACTTATGATTTTAGCCTCCAAAATATCTTCCATATTGCAGATTTGATCTTTAGTTGATAATTAAATATTCCAACTCAGAAATTCATTGGGATAACAAGAGATAATTTTTCGTTGAACGTTTAGAGAAAATGAAGAAGAATCCTTAAAATTTGAAACATGGGTTTTGTGTAGAACGAAAGAAGTTAGTTTTCTAGTTACCATTTTTCCAAAATTCGGTCTTGATTGAGAGAAACTCAAGGTTCTTTGAAGGGAATATTCGTATATTTTCTATTGTGGTCGTTTTGCAAATTGCCCCAATTGTAATTACTAGATTCAAATTGTGCCAGTTGAATCATGATGGAAATATCTTTCAGATCTCAT
Source organism: Pinus albicaulis (assembly GCA_034641835.2). Classification (NCBI taxonomy): domain Eukaryota; kingdom Viridiplantae; phylum Streptophyta; class Pinopsida; order Pinales; family Pinaceae; genus Pinus; species Pinus albicaulis. The sequence goes on along the minus strand of CM076569.1, from coordinate 458,783,984 downwards.
CTTGCTTATTGATATTTTGTAATCATTTTATTTCCCTTTGTTTTTTGTATATTTAAAAGGACACAAATCAGAGAGAAGGGGGGATATAACGCATATAAGGTTGGCTATGCAGGGAATGGAGATTTGTAATAGAACATTTCATTAAGTTAATGCAAGAAATCTTTCTGTCCTTCTTGTGAGTTCGTTAATATATCGAAGCCCTAATCAGGGAGTTGGGCCCACTCTCCTGACCAGGTGTTGCATGCTTTCTGTGTGTGTGCTATTTTTGTTTTCTTGTTTTGTATATTTCTTAATTGTTGTGACGGTAGATGTAATTTCTGAAATCCTTATTTGTTGTGAATGTATTGAAAGTTTTACAATTCATTTTTTTTATTAATTTTTTGTTGTTACAGTGATTCATTTCTTTACCTAGTTCATTGAATCTACGATTAATACAAAATTGTGCTATTTTCATCTGCATATATTTTGCGTGTTAGCCTTGCAATAACCAACGCACCTGGATTGATAATTAATGTGGGAAAGGGTTTGAATAATCATTCACACTTGGACTGTTGGACGGAAAGACTGTTCTGTATGACAAGATAGACCTCCTACAATCCGATGGATAGTTGTACAACAAATATAAAATGAAAACTATTTCTTCTCTAGATACCGTTTTGATTTGAATTAAATATGTACAAGGTTTTGAAAACCTGCCTAGTCCATCGTTGATATTCTTTCCAAGGCTTGAAGAAAGTCGTTGTCAAGGACTGCAATCACGAATACAGGCCATCAAAAGCACCTCGCATAACAAAATGATCATGAATCTGGAAGATTTGATTTAAGATGACTAAATAAATTAAAGAAATTAGATAATTAATGAAGAATCATTATAAAAAACGATAAAAAAAGCTATTTAACAAAAGAATCATTGAGAGGCTTGGACATCTATTATCTTTGATGAAGAAAGAGCCTTACAACTGTGTCCGCCTTGATGTCGTACAGGCCTTTCTGGGGTCTGGAACGGACGTTTCCTTTACTTCGAAAAACTTTGCACTCTCTCAGCTAAAATGCACATGGGTGTGTAATCATTCCCACATAATGATCAGTTAAGAGAGTCTGAGTCTCTACAGCATTTCTCCTCAAAAATTCTCAAAGTCTAACTCCCTTTGAAGCTGCACTATGGCTTCAATTTATAGGAAAAGAGAGGAGTTTACAGCTCCACATAAGAGGGGATAGAATGCTCTTTTGAAGGGACTGAGCTCCATAAATCAAGGGGTAGGCTCCCATAATGGAGGAATGAACATACATGATAGGAGCGAACCTTCGATCGGAAAATTTCTTCTAGAAGCTTCCAAATTTGACTGTTGGGCTTCTAAATGTTACTTTCCGCCTTTATTTTACCTTTTATAGGGGTCCACACCCTTAATGAAGAAAAAGTGTGTTTAGCTCCGCATGCTTTAGAACAAATAGGTGCAGCACTGCAGGAAATGTTAAGAGAAAGTGCGGTACAAGTGTTTTTAAGACTTTTATGAGCTTTTCTGTCAATTTCAAGGCTTGATTTTAGGAACTTTGATGTTGTAGAGTTCTAAGGGAGTAATATATGATTAATGATAAACCCATATAGACATTGAAACATCATGGTGACAAATTTCAATGTAACAAGACACCAACTCTTCTTTGAATGATAAATGACATAATGACAAGGCTAAACATACTTGAGTCAGAAAATTGACCTAAACTGACCACAACATACTAGAAATTTAGTCAAACACATGGTAAACATGAAAGTTATAGTTATAGTCAAAGATATATGACTTCATAGTAGTCCACATTCTCCTAAGAATCACCAAGAATTATATATGCCCTCTCCACATAGCTGAAACAACACTTATTAGTCCATATATTCATCAGCCAATCAATAACTAAATAATTCATGACAAGAGCCATAGATAATACACATCATGTAACCAACATATAAAACATGGTGACTTGACCATAATATCACCAACATAATCATAATGATTTCTCATAGATCACAATAAGGAAACATATTATATTAACAAATGAAAATACTAACCAAGATAGGGACTTCCATATACCACCTGAAAAAATCTCGTTTTCAACCAATCACCCCTATGCTATAGTCCAATCATGAATATGGGATCCATGGAATAAACCCAAAACAATCCAAAACAGGGCTTCCAAAGGAAAAACCACCTCAATCGTCAACCATAGTGACTCCATCTCCATGGTCAGAAATCACTAGGACCAACCTAATCGGATTCTACCCAAGCTTTCCAGGGCTCCATGAACTAGTAACTCAACCCTCAACCTTCCAAAGCTCCATAGAATTTGTACAACCTGGATCTAGGGACTAGTAATTCAACCCACCAAGGGCTCTAGAGCGTTTGTCCCAACCTAGGCTCAAGGACTAATATCTAAGACAAAAAAAATTTGAGCCTTCCAAAGTATTTTTTCCAACCCATAACCATAATGAATGATGAGAACCAATAAGAAAACATTCAAGTTGAAAAACCCACAATACCATGGCTATATAGGAAATGAAGAGGAAACGATAAAACTACTATAAATCTAGTAAAATATACATGCTAATGACAACACATAACTAGAAAATCACATGCATCTACCATGCATCCAAAAATCATCATGTAAATCACACATGCAACCTGTTACCTACAAATAAATCCAGTTGTAGTCATTGATCCACCTGTTCCCTTTCACATTGTTGATTTCCTTTTTCTTATTTTTTTAATCCAATGTATTCCAAAGTTCTCCAGGAATGCTCCAAGAATACTCTAAGTGTGCAATATTATGAGATAATGAGAGAGTGAAAGAGAGCTCCAAAACTAAACTGATAAAAGGTTAACCAACAAAATTTGTTGAAATCTAGCAACTCATCCTCATAAACCTTTTTATCATTGAGGCCTATATTTTCTTCATTTTCCTTAATTTTTTCTTCAATTTCCATCTCATGCAAATCTATGTCTCTTCACCTTACTTTTCTCCTATTTTCCTTTATTTCATAATAAAATAAAATCCCAATTAATGCCTCTTTAACTTTACCAATGCCTTTTCCAATTTCCATACCCATTAATTAATCACAAGTGATACCCATCACTATGTTTTTCCCAAAATCTAGATTGGAGTAAGTGTCCCATGTCCTTGGTCTTATACTTTTTTATATGGAAAATCAGCCAGGGGTTGCTACAGTAGAGCACTTTGGTGTAGGAAAGACAGTGACCAACTTGTATATGTATGTGTATTTCCCAAAGATGCAAGAACATGTAGCTAGGATCATAAGAGGATGCATGTTTTTTTGTATAATGAATCCTAGTAATAGGAAGCATGGTCTATATCATCCCTTATCTATACCCACTCATCATTTGGAATCATTTCCATGGATTTTGTGAATTTTACCAAAAAACAAGAAGGGAAATGACTACTTGTTCATGGATTATGAGAGGTTTAGAAAGATGTGTGTTTTGATGCCCTACCAAAATACCATCAACAAGAAAGAAGTAGTGAAATTAATCTTTGGACAAGTCTCAATGCACTTTGTAATATTGAGGAACATGATTTTAGACAGGGAGACAATATTTAAAGGTGTGTTTTGGAATACATGATGAGGGAATATGGAATTTTTTTTAAAGAGGTTTACAACATTTTGTCCATAGATATATGGGTAGACATAAGTACGAAATAGGACTTTGGTGAAACTTTTCATGGGTTATAATTAGAAGCATTCAAAGGCATCGGAAAAAAATATGGTGTATATACCAAAATCTTATAATAAAGCATTTTTTAATTCTACTGGTAAATCCCCATTTGAAACTTATTTTGGATATTTTCCACCTTCACCTTTGAATATTTCATATGAGAAGCAAGAAGAAGCGAGGGAAGGTCTTATATGGAATTCCTTAAGGGTAGAAATATTTGTTAAGAAGATCAAGTAGACCCATATACATGTACAATAGAAAATGAAAAATTCATGGGCAAAATACAAGGCCATGTGTGATCAACATATAAAAGAGAATTCTTTAAGGTGGGATACAAAGTATGGTTATATTTGAACAAGGAGAGGTTACATGGTTATACTAAGGATATTGAGGCTCTACGATACAATCCCTTTCAGATACTGGAAAAGGTGGGAGATAACACTTATATACTTAGTCTACCCCCATACATGTACACTTACTTAGTGGTGAATGTACATAATATAAAAATATATGAGCCTTCCATATTATATTAGGAAGAGGAACAAATCCTACCTTATATACAGGATTTGGCACCAAATTCTCAAGAAAAGTTTATATATGATACAATTTTATGGAAGAGGTCCAAATCTACAAGACAAGGGTAGCATGACCTCTGGAAGATTGGGTTGAAAGGACAAATTCTAGGAAAATCTAAATGGTACACCCAAGCTGAGAAGCTAGAGGAAACATTTACTCACATCATTCATAAAAGGATTTTAGGTACCAAAATCCTCCAAAAATCAAGAGCTGTGATCTGGATGGGATCATTATATTGTTTTAAATCCAACATGAAGCTTTTAAAGTGGGAAAAATGGAGGAATCAACTCAAAGGATAATTTTTATTGGTGGAACCCAATTTGGAAAATTAGGGTCTAAAACCTTCTAAGAGAAATTTGAGGCATAAACTAGAAATTATCGATGTAAAATTTATTTTTTTTGTTATTCTACAGATAGATACCTTTCTAATGGTATATGAATCATCTTAATTAAATTCTATATGTAAACATTATATCACTTGGAAGTTGAACTTCCTATTTTTACAACCATAATTCAAGAGGATGTGTTGGCCACCCAACAGACTCTCCCCTCATTTTTCAAATGAAATGGTCCCCTCCTTTGATTTTATTGTTTTTTTTATGTTTTGATACTTTGACTTGAACTAAAATGACGATTAAAATTTTGAAGCATATAGTTTATTCTATATTTTGACATGGTTTCTTTTATTTGAATGTGTTGTAATAGTGATATCTGAGGGATTGGAAGGAACATATCGAATCATGTTTATAGTGGTTGATGGTTTTCCTTACTGCATTGAGAAAGCTTCTTGATTTTTGAGAAGTCATATATATCTTCTCTCTTTTGAGAGACCTCCTAATGCTACAAGCCTATTTAATCAAAACTACATGTGATATTATGTTTTCATTTTATTTTGTATATTTCCTTTCCTTGACTATAGGTTAGAATTGAGATGAGATTCATGGTGTTTATGTATTATATAGTTCATGGATTATGAATGCTTTGGTTTTTTTCACCCCTTTTCATGACACATAATATATGCACATATATTTTAAAAAAAATGGTTCATACTCTTAGATGTATATAATTTTCTGACTTGATGACCTTATAATACCACTTTCCATTATTAAACTCTATGATCTATATTTTTATGGTTGTTATGGCTTGAAAACATCAAATTTAATTCTATGTACTAGGTTTTTGTGTGAAATTTAGTTGTGGTAAGGAAAATATCCATATATCATGTAATGAAATAATCCTTGATAGTGAAGGTACATTCGATGGGATTCGATATGGATAAATTATGTGTTTTTATGATGACCTGACTTAACCTATCCAAGATAGAAAATGTAACTCTTGAAACTTGGTTACACCATTCATTGTTTTCATGTATTGAGCTTTGTGGTTACATTATTGCTTTGACTAATATTATTAATGATAGGTACATATGCTACTCTTCTACAATTATACATTCATGGCCTAGGGTTTTCATTCTCATATTCCTTACATTCCCGTTTCAATTATTTTTACCTTGCATGTGATGTGCTTAGGGTTTATTCTATAGAACTTTGTTTGGCCTATTTGAGTGAAGCCACTTCCCAATTTTCTCATGTCGCGATGTAATGTTTAGGGTTTGAAACTTTGTCTGGCTCGTTTTTCCTCATTTCCAACATAATCACAATTGGGTTTTATTATATATTTTGAAATGCTTCTTGTGATTCCAACATAGTTGATTGTGGGTGAAATTATAGAATCATATGAGGATTATATAACTATATTTCAAGAGGTCTAATGGTGGTATTTTATTCAATGCTTCCGAGGTTTTAACGATGAAGCGGTAAAGGATTTCACCTCCACCTTCAATGTCATAAAATATAGGGTTTTAAATGTACATATGAGGTTCGATGTTGATTTAATTTTAGTACTGGCTCTTCTTTCCATAGAAGGTGAGAATTGGTTAAAAAATTGTCCAGATCAAAATGTGTCATGGCAAAAGTTTATGGCATCTAAAAATTTCACATATAATTTCAAAGGTATGTCAATTAACATCCTTAAAACCAAGGGGCATGATTTGTTATATTTTTTTTGGTGTTTTATAACTTGTGAAGGTAGATACGAGTTTGCCTTCATGTACCACATATGATTACTAATGGTATTTTTAGGTTACAAGCTTAACCTCCCATTCTATTTTCATAAGAGTGGAACAACCCTAAAATTTAACATGCAACTAATTATATGCAATTACTAATTAACAGAAAAATTATTCAACTAATTAGCATAAGTTTAAAAAAAAAACCCCGACAGAGATGACTTACCAGTAGCGACGATATTTCTTACTTGTAATTTTAGAGTTGAACTCTATTGAATCCTACTAATTGCAAAAAAAAATTGGGGGCGACTCTCACCCAACTGTAGGCTCAGTTGCACATAATATTTCTACAACTGACCACACCTAAGCCCTCAATCAATGTTCTACTGCCAAGGTATCCTTTGTCCCACAATACCTTTCTCCCAAGATAATGGATGAAGGAATGATGAATCTCATCTCCCTCAACGTCTATTAAAAATACCAAACAATGGAAAGGGAACTGCATGCACACATTCACTGTGTCAACACGCAACTTTTTTTTCATTATTTTAAGTTCTACTTAATTTAATGTTTCTCTTAATTTTATCTTTTTTTTTATTCCTTTTTACTTTTTGTTAACTTTACTTATTTTTATAGTTTTCTTAGTTTAACTCTTTCTTATTTTATTCTTTTTTTACTTTTGTTAAATTCACTTATTTTTACTATTTCTATAGTTTACTTATTGTTATAGCATCATTTCTCACCTTCACATGATTCATGATTGCTTTGATGGTTTTGGGCACCCATTCCTACAGACTTGGACAAATTCACTTAAAAACAGTGTAAAAATCCCCATACGCGGTTATGCCCAGACTTTTCCGCGTGTATACGCGAGTCCAGCTAGACTTTTCCACGTATGCCATTAAAATGATTAAAAATATATATAATTATTCCCTATTTTCGGGCTGGGTTGATGGTTACTCAGGTAGTTCAACCACCCCAGCACGTGGCCAACTGTTTCCAACTATTGAAACTACTTGGAGGGAGTATAAAAGCCCCTCATGTGTATGGCCTAAGGGAGAGAGAGTTATTGATATTATACTATGTTGGTATTCCCTATCCAAGTTTGATTCCCTGTGCCTCCTGCACTTTCCCAGTTCATTATAGGAAACCCTTGTTTCCTTGAGATGCTCATCTCTGTATATGTCATCTCATATGCACCAGTTTGGAAGGAGTCTTAGCGAGGCAAGGGCTGGACGGATCCAGACAACGGTCTGCTCGAAGGCCGTGGAAGGATCAGGTGATCTCTCCACTCGTTACTTTTGTACATGCTATTTATAATACAGAAGTACCATGCTGTTCCCGAAATATACGTGTTAGTGTATGTTTATATGTATGAGAATATTTTTTATACACGCATTCATTATGATTTATTCAATGTTTTATATGAATCTCACTAACATTTAAAGTAGATATATATTGTACAACCAGTTCTTCGCGCTTGTTTCTTCTTGTCTTTCAGGTTGAGAAGGAAGGACGGTTGCTGGGGGTTTAGACCCCGCGGGATCTGCTTCAACCGTAGGACCTACGGGTAACTTTCTCATTCTACTCTATTTAGTTTTTCTGAATGTGCATGGTTGTGTGAGTCCTTCTTAAGTAGCATGCCCCTGCTTTGTGGAGGTTGTAACCCAACGAACCTCTAGGGTGATATTCCCCGAAACACTTATATATATTTTTTATTTAGAACTCCAGTTTATTATTTACTATTTTATTTAGAACTACAGTTTATTATTTACTATTTTATTTATTTATTATTATTCTCTTTATTATTTATTCTATATTTACTATTATTGACTTGTTATTTATTTACTATTTATTTAATTATGTTATATTATTTATTATTTATTTTTATTTTAATTATTATTAGGGTACATTACAAAGAGCCTCACCAAGATGGCTAAGGCATACATAGTTGAACGTAAAAATCTCAATCGGTATCTTTTTCACCATGGTTTGATTTTCATTTTGGTGAAATATTATTTGTCCAAGACTCGTGATACTCGGGATGAATTTATTCTTCACAATGGCTTTTATAAAATCCATGTTGTCAAAGAACTAAAGGTTAACCCTAGGATTTCATACAATATTCAACCATCTAGTCTGGTTCCATCTCACTCGCATACTAATGATGATTTCAACCCTGACGAATCATGTCATTTTGATGGGCCAGAATTATCTGATGATACTAGTGTTAAAACCCTTGAAACAATGATTTCTCATATTACACAAATTATGGCAAGGAATTTAGAGTTTAGACATGTCGAATTAGAACCAGAATTTAGGGATAAGGTCGAACAATATTTCTTAGATAGTAACCTTCTTTCAAAATTTTGATAGGAAAGGAAAATAAGCTGGTCACACCCGAATCCTCATACTTGGGTGAAGAATAAACAATTAGAAAAAAAAATATCCAAGGAAATGTGAAATAGGGGAAAAAATTTCCATTTCAAGAAAGTTTATGATGATCTAAAATCTCCTATCGAGCCTATACCAAAGAAAATAAACATTACTTTTGTGATAACTCTGAATTTTTCGATAATGATATTTACACGCATGATGATGGAAATAACTGAAATAAACATCCTCAGAGAAAAATTAACTCTAATATTTCTATACATGACATGTATTTCCATCAACAATATATGGTTATGGTACCTTGTCTTGAGCACCGGATTAACCACCTTATACAAGAGAACAATCAGCTCATAATGCTTAGTCAACTTAGGAATGATAAAAATTATCAGAATTATATATGGTTTCAGAAGAAAAAATAGCTAATACACATAATTATTAAATTCCCTAATGTCAAGGTAGTCATTATTCCAGATGCATGTGCTTCAAGCTCTGCTAACTGAAGGTTCTCTTAATTGTCTATTTTCCAGGATCAGAGATTTTGAAGGTATGCTTTATATTTGGTTCATCTTTCTAATTATAAAAGGTGGCTACCAAATAAAATATTATGTAGAAACCTTATTTATAAAAAAAAAATTTATTATTATTACTAATTTTATCATTTGTAAACAAGTTTTTCTCATTCGCTAGATGTTGGTCTTAGTTTTCATGAAGTCTATCAATGTGGATACATGCATATGTTCCAATCCTTTTGTGGATACCTTGTGAGTTAATCATGCTATTTTCTTATAGACAATTGAAATTTTACCAAGAGGTTAGGATTATTAATTTTATTTTTTTAAAAGACAATTTTTAGTTTGGAAGATCTAGTTTATCATGTTTTTGGGCTTATCATCATGTATATAACCCTCAATTTTGATATTAAGGGAGGGGTGAAATGCTAGAAAACTTTGGGTTGACTATGAAACATATTACACTATGATATTTGTAATTTGTTTTAGTTTTTACATTTTAAATTGGTCAATGCATATATATATTTGGAATTTTAATTTCTATGGTTTCTTTGATATACATCTTTTGAATTTTCTATAACTTTGATTTAGAAATAGTTTGAATAGATAACATTTTTTTAATTACCTAGATCTATGAATAAACAATTATCCTCAATTGTATTTTTCCCTTTATGGTGTTAGTTCTTTTCATATATACTTATTCAATCTAATTAACCCTCCAATAGCTGCGTCTTAAGGGATGATTACGATATGTTCTTTTCTAAAGTTTAGGTTTCTATGAGATATTTCTAGGTAGTTAAATTGTTTGAGAATGTTGTGTATTCATGAATAGGACTAATACTCATGATGTAACAATTTCAGTATTTTAATAGTGTTTTACTGGATACCTATTGAACTAATTCATGGTTTAAGTAGTATAAGGTTTACTATTATCTCAAAGTTGTTATGGTTATTTAGTTTGTATTTCCTCGATCGAGAATGGTTTTAGATCATACTAGTCAGTTTTAGATACATACATTTATATTCATTATTGATAAAAATTATTAAAACAAATGTAGATTATTCTTTTTTTTCGTAGAAGATCATAAGCTTGCACTACTATAGTTTATGCATTTTAGTTATCTCATAAAGAGTTATTGATATTTTTAAATTAGTTGTACGATTTGCATTGAAAATATATATTGAAAGAAAAATAATTTGTTTTTTGTTAGTTCCACTAGTTAACACAGGTTTTTAGATCTTTCTTTTTTGTATTATATTTCTTGTAGATTTTGTATTATAGTATTGTATATTAATCACTGATTACTTATTATTGTATTATATTTTACTAATTATTTAACTGATAGATTATGCTTTTTAATACAACATAGTAGTTTAGGTTTCATGTATATATAATATTAGATAAATCTAGGATTCCCAGGCTCTTTTCTTCATCAGAGGAAGATATACAAAGGCCAATGGAGCCTTTAAAATCATTGGGAGTGGCTACTCAAATGTATTGGTCTATTTAAAAATCCTCGTTTTGGGTCACATCCCCCTTTTTCCAAAAAGTAAAATTTCCCCTGTCAACAAAATGGCACCAGAAGAAGGGAAAATATGAATCTAAATGGCTAATGGTAGTCATGAAATAAATATTTTTTGTTCCCCTATTGCCACTAGAAGTCAATCAAACCATCCCATTTCTGAAATTTCCTACAGTACATGAACCTATTACTAAAAATACTACCATCAAACTCATGACTCTAACCCATTCCCAAGTCCATTATAAAATTGGAAAGTGTCTACAAATATCTCATGAAGTTATCTCTAGGAATCAAGAGAGATTGGAAACATAAATATCTACTAAAAAATTATTGTTGCAATATCTTGTTACACCCATCAATTTTCATTTACAAGAACCTACAATGTTGGATCCTCAGGCAAACATTTCTGAGATTGCCAGTACCCCTAATCATAGATTACATGATCTCTTAACTAGTAGAATAGATCTAAATAAGGTATTAACTAAACCATTTGTTAGTGAATCCATCTAGCCTACTCTCGAAGTTCTAGTCCAAAACCTCCCCCACCTAGTTTGTCTTCTTCTCTTGAAGATTTCTCCAATGAAGAAGATTCTTCATCCTTTGAATCATGTGATTCTCAAGGTTCTCCATGAATGGATAATAACTAGGGAAATCAAAGAAATATTCATCGTAATAAGGAAAATAACCTCACGTCCCCATGGATTGACCAAGATGTCGTGGTTGTCCTTGGTGTGTACCATTTGTAGAAAATCCAAGAAATTATACAACTACAAATATGAACAATATGAAACTAATTTATTTTCATATGAACATATCATTTATATACCTAGTTTGTAGCGTAACAGGAACATAAATAAATGCACAATCACACAATTCAACAACACATTTTTTATAGGGAACCTAATTAGGAAATCCCTCTGCTTGATTGAGAACCTTATTGAAGAGGAATGAGAAATATATCTCTTACAAGAAAACTTTGTTTCATTAAAGAATGCAATTATCTTTGTGCTTAAATTAAGCTTGAAACCTCTATAATAACCCTGATCATTATGACTTCTTTTCTTTCCTGGATGATCTCTGGATTCCTTGTGCAAATCAAAGGAAATAAGACCTTATTTCCTAGCGCATGTGTTGCTCCTATTTCTTATGAATTAGCCCCTACTTCCTAACACATTCCCAAATAAGTTCTTCCTTCTTCAATACTTACATAAGATCCTCTTGCAAATTATTTCCTTCACAATATTGTAAGCTCATAAACATGTGATCAAGAATGAATACAATTGTGCATTCGTTTCTCATAACATTTTTGAATGGTTAAATATAGTAAAATACATTTTAGGAAATAAATTTTTTTATTCATTAGTTAACTGAGTTGAAATAACTCATGTAACTTGTCTCATCTCAATTCTATAAATTGAGATTCAATCACTTGTCCTTTTCCCAAATTAACTTGGACTAAGAGACAAGAAACTCGACCTTCCACTTTTTCACATTAGTTAACCATTTCTTAACTCATCCTAACTTTTAGGAATCTATCCTAGTTATAGGAACTTGTCCTAATTTGCAGGGACTTATCCTAAATCTTAGGAATTCATCCCAACTTATTCGCATTAGCTCCTAACTTGTAGGAATTGATTCCTAACTTATAGGAATTCGAGCATGCTAAGGAAGAACTCGTTGAGGTCCCTTTGATTAAGGCACAAATCAAGGAACCTTTATTGCTACTATTTTCAACACTCCCTCTTAGCGATAAACGTGATTCTAGAAGAACCTCATCCACTTGGATCTATCTCAACCAACACCATGTTCTCTGTTGTTGCAGATGCTCCCTTTGAACTACAAGACTTCCCAGATTGCTTATGTGGAACTTGATCTGAAGACTTGTTCTTTCCCACCATGCTTTGTGATTCCATCACTTCAATCATAAGTTCCATGTGCCCTGTGAACCTTTTTGGTTTCTTCCTCTCACTGGAAGTGATATGTGAGATTAAGTTATGTTGGTCTTTATTTTGTTCCCTCCTCTGATACCATGTAGAAAATCCACTAAATTATACAAATACTAATATTAATAATATGAATTTACTTTATTTTGATATTGAAACATAATTTATCTACTAATTTTTTAGTGGAATAGGAACATAAATAAATACACAATCACATAATTCAACAACAATTTTTTTTCTAGGGAACCCAACTGGGAAAACCCTCTATTTGATTGAGAATCTTATTGAAGAAGCATGAGCAATAGATCTCTTACAAGAAAACTTTTTTTCAATATAGAATATAATAATCTCCTTTCTTGAACTAGGCTTGCAACCCTTGTAAGACCCCTAATTTGTATACCTTCCTTCCTTTCTTGGATGAGCTCTGGAATCCTTTTGCAAATCTTGGGAGGTAGGCCCCTATTTCCTAATGCATTCCCAAGGAAATTATTCCTTCTTCAATACTCACGCAAGCTCCTCTTCCACATTATTTCCTTCAAAATATCATAAGCTCATGGTTATGAATGAATACAATTGTGCTTGTGTTCCTCCTTATAAGATTTTTGAGTGGCTAAATATGGAAAATTATATTTTAGGAAATTTATTTGGTGATTGATGAGTTAACTGAGGTGAACTAACTTATGCAAAACAAGATTTATTGACTCAACTAACTAACTAAGACTCTCACTAGGCCCCTTGGGATTATTACATAAATAAAGGGGTTAGGATTGGACCCTAACATGCTCTCCCCCATCAAAACTAGCCTTATCCTCAAGGTTGAAGCTACATAAACTGCTAAAAAAAGTGTTTGGTACCCATGTCGCATCTTCTCGAGAGGTGGCTTTCCACTTGATGAGGAATTCCTTGATCATGCACCCTCAGAGATGTCTTTCACAAGTGTCAAGGACATGTTTGGGTTAGATCCAAAGTGAACCTTCCTCATCCAATTATGGTAGACTTGTTTGGACACAACAATTGTTCCCCGCAACTTTCTTGAGAGAGAATACATGGAAGACTGGGTGGATTTTTGAAGTAGTGAGCAGGTGTAATTTTTAAGTGACTACTCCTAGACGTTGAAGTACTTGATATGACCCATAGAATTTTGGTGTTATTTTCTGGAAACCCTTTTCTTTGAGGGAGGTGTGCTTATAAGTTTGGAATAGCGGGAACACCTAGTCACTTACCTAAAATGATCTCTTTGAATGATGTTGGTAAACTTGTTTCTTCACTCTATTCTGAGATTGATGTGTATTATATTTTAACTGAGCGATCATGGCGGCATAATTATGTAAGATCTTATAAACTTCCGATACTTTGGAAGAGTCAGGGTTATAATAAGCTCGTGAAGGTGTGAGTTGGTCATACACTGCCTCATATAGCATCATATTTGTGGCTTCATGATAGTTAGTATTATACCACCATTCAGCTAAAGGAAATCATTGCACCCATTGATGTTTCTTGTCGTAAGTGAAGCACCACAGATAGGTCTCTAAAAATTTGTTGATTGCTTATTTTTTACCATCAGTCTGGGGATGATAAGTTGTACTCAATTATATTTCCATGCCCTATAGATTGAAAAATTCCTGCCAAAATTTGTTGGTGAAATTGGGGTATCGATCAGACCCAATGGAAGTCTGCATGCCATGTAGTTGGAAGATTTTTTCCATGAAAACTTGAACCACCAATGCTGGAGTAAATGGGTATGATAGTGCACAAAAATGAGCATATTTGGAAATTATATCAAGAACCGCAATGATGATTGATTTTTTGCCTGAATTTGGGAGACCTTTAATGAAATCCATGGAAATGTTTATTTAAACGAAAGCATGGAATAACAAGGGTTGTAAGGTTCCTAGTAGCTTGATCATTTCCCCTTTCTTTCATTTTCATACATCATATTCAGTGACAAAATTAGGAATTTTGGTCTTCATTCTATTCCAAAAGAAAGAGCTACATGTTTTTGTATTGATCCAGGAGGATCAAAAAACACTGAGAGTTTAAAGGGGCTCAGGAAAATATAAAAAATAAAAGTCCTTGTATTTTCATGAAACCAAGTTCATATCAAATATCTCATCAAAAGCTTTCCAATGACGTAAACGACACCTCAATCTGACATCGTATGTGAAAGTTATGGCTAGTCAAAGTTTTGGTCAACAAAGTCCATTGGCTAAAGTTAGCATAGCACCAACTAAATTTGGAGCCTAAATAAACCTGGTAGAGCAGCTAAATTTGGCAGAAATTAATGAGGTGACAAATTGACACTTTTCGGCGACAGTTTCTGGTGGTCAGAACGGGTGAAATTGTTTCCACTTAAAAAATGCGGTGACTCCTAGAATTTTGCAGGAAAAATTCAAACAATTATATTTAAAATAAAATAAAATTAATAATAATTATGGGTTGGTGGGGCACCAACCCTCCAACAACCATATGCGTATAGTTTTTTTGTTTTTTGGAACAACAAACTATATATTAAATTAAAATCCAACCATATAGCTACATTCGAGTTAAATATTTTACAAAAAATGAAGGCCCACAGGTTTAACCCCAAGAACTTCACCATGTATCAATGACTTAATATAGTGATGCCAAACAAGTTTGCTAACTAATTAATTGTAAGCTCTACCTACGAATAATTTATATAAACTCACATATCCCATTCTCATGGAGAGAGGGAGCAGAAAAATGTATGGCTTGTGGCAGAACCAGGACACGGGAGAAGAATTAGGAGTGGAACTCTGCTTAGGGATAGATCCTGAGGAAGTAATATTCCATAAATATTTTATGGAATCTTGAAATATTCCCTTGGAGCCAAACTTTTATAGTCATATTCATGCCAAGTTTATACTCAAATGAGCCAAAATTTCGCCAGGAGTCTGATGGCACAAACTGTTTTTTGATCTAAGTAGCATAATTTTAGTTAGGCTGCAGAACAAAATCCTTGTGGAATCTTCAAGAATCTGAAAGATTCCCTGGAGGCCCAAAATTGATAGTTGCAGAATCAGGACGACTTAATACTCATTTTCCTTAGCTTTTCATCAAGGACGCGATGATTTGTTCAGTTTCTTCATTTGAGCATCTGAATTCCATTCCACTCGCGAGAAGGAATTTTTGGGGAATATTTGATATTCTCAAGGGTCTAAATTTTGACCAAACTAGAAAGAGATCGATTTCACATCCGTTTTTCACAATTTTTCGATAGGAATTGAATGATACAGTCCATTTCATCAGTAGAGGTGTGAATTTTTCGACCATCCCCGAAAGTGGAGGTATAAGGTGTCTTTTGTACATGTATGTAATTTGATTTTTGATCAGTATTAATGAAAGAGGCCTCACACTATGAGGAGAGCACGGAGACGTAGTCCACACTAGGTGAACTGTGCTATCAACATTTTTTGTCATTTATTCTCGTGGTCATCATTTATTTCCACTTCTTTTATGTGTATGCATATTATGGTTATATTCTCTTTTAAATGCAATTGTATATGTGTCTTTGAAGTGAAAAGATATGGATCATGTATAATTCTTCTGATATCTTGCAACTAAAGATAAGTGAAACTCTTCCAAGATGTAGGCTTTGAGGGTGGAGGTTAGGGATAGCACTACCCAATCCTTATAGCAAAGAACCTCATCCTTCCAAGATTAATCCTCTAAGGAATTAGGATATGCTTGTAATCTATTAATGAAATCGGATAAAGAGCAGTGGGAGAGATATTCATGAAAGGCTTCTTCAATCCAGACTAGTATGGGTAGGGTGAAGGATAGAAGGGTACCCTCATCCTCAAATTGGTGTGATAAGGTGTCAACCACTACATTTTCATGCCCCTTCTTGTAAATTATCTCATAATCATATCCCAAAATTTTTGTGAGCCATTTATGTTTTTGTGGCGATGATAGATGTTGCTCGAGGAAATGTTTTAGACTATGATAGTCAGTGCAGATTTGGAAATGACACCCCAGTAAGTATGGTATCCAAGTCTCTACTATAGGTAATATGTCCATCACTTCTTTCTCATATGTAGATTGACCCAGATGCTTGCCACCAAGTTTTTTACTCGTGAAATCCAATGGTCTACCTTCTTGTATTAATACTATGCTAATGCTCGTACCTGAAACATAACATTCAATAACAAAAGTTTTTGTCATGTCTGGTAGGGCAATAATAGAGTGGAGAACATGGCCTATTTCAGAACCAAGAAGGCATGTTGAATTGCTTCAATCCGGAGAAATGAAATTTTCTTGAGAATGTTAGTGAGGGGCCAAGAAATGCATCCATAATTGCTGAAAAATTTATGATAGTAGCTTCTTAGACCCAAGAATCCCCTCAAACTCTTTAAAGTTTTTATTTCTGGACAATATTTCATTTCCTTAATCTTTTTTGGATCAACCGTGACTCCTTCACGACCCACAATGTGTCCCAACTACCCAACTCTATCCATGCGAAAGGAACACTTGGTAAATATGAAAAACATTTTATGATCTTGGAGCAGTTGCAACACCTGGTCAGCATGTTGGAGGTGAGTGTCCCATGTTATGTTGTAGATGAGCATGTCCTCAAAAAAGACTAGAAATTGTTTTCTGAGATATGTTTTTAGAAGGTGGTTCATGAGACTCTGAAAAGTGGATGGGGAATTACAAAGACCAAATGGCATGACGAGGAATTCATAATGGCCTTCAGGATTTCAAAATATTGATTTGGAATGTCAACTTCCTTCATTCTTATTTAATGATAGCTTGAGTAGAGGTCCAACTTGGTAAAACTATTGGCACCATGCAGTTCATCAAGAAGATAATCAACTACTGGGATAGGAAATTTTTCCTTGATAGTGAGCTTGTTAAGGGTCCTAAAGTCTGGACACATGCGCCATTCATCATATTTATTTATAACCATGACCATTGGAGATGAATAAGTGTTGTTTTTGGGATGAGTAACACCGGCTTCGAGGATTTCCTTGATGATTTTTTCAATTTCATTCTTTTGTACAAAAGGATATCAATGTGGGTAGACATTTGGTGGTTGGGTACCCGAGAGCAGAGGGATGCTATGATAATGTTCAACCCTAGAGGGTGGAATCTCCTTAGGTTTCTCAAAGACCCAATGTTGGTGATCTAATACCTATTGTATATCAAGATGAATGTGAGGAGGAGTGGATTCAATGGAATGGAAGGCATTAAATTGTGCTACTATCCCATGGTGGCCATTCTTTAATCTTCTCCATTCAATGTGAGTTGATGATAGTAGGAAAAAATTCCTGGAGTCCCCGTAGTGTATGATTGTGGGAATTATTCTTAAATCTCATATATAACTCCTAGAAGTCTATTTTGATAAGGCCCAAAGTGTGGAGCCATTCAACACCAAGGATCGTGTCAAAAATGCCCATTTGAATTGAAAACATGTGGGTTTGGAGGTGATAATCCCCCATTTGAAGCTTTATATTTTCACAATGTCCTTCAAATTTCATGGTCCTCCCATCAATGATAAGGAATTATAAATTAGATACCGCCCTGACAAAAAAATGAAAGGCTTCTTCTACTCTCTTATGGACAAATTTATGCGTGTTTTCAGTATCAAACAGTACCACTATTGGCTGATGTTTAAGAAAACCTCATATTTTACGAGTATGGGGATAAAAAATGTTGGCTAGGTCATGGAGTGAGATAAGGAGCTCATGGGATGTAGTCGTACTATCCTTTTTTGGGGTTGTTATGGGTTCAACCTCTTCCTCCTCAAGCACTTCGGTGGATGGAGCTTCATTAGTGGAATTTTTTTCAATAACGTCGATTTGAAAGAATGTTGGTTTCTTTAATTTATGTCTCATGGATTATTTTTCATCATAATAGTAGTTTAGTCCTTATTTCCTTCTTTCATTCATTTCTATTGTTGACACCTTTTAAACCTTAAGTGTTTTGGTGGGGCTCATAGCTAGGGTGGGACGTTCCTGTGCGATGAAATTTGGATGATTGGATTGGGAATTTAAAGGGATTTCTACCTCTAAGGCCTTGCTACATGATTCCAACCAAGTAGCTGGGTGTTGCATTCAAACATGGGTTTGGATGGATTCCTTTAGGCCATTGATCAAACATTCCAAGTGAAAGGCATCTCCTAGTATTCAGTCTAGATGGCCAATTGTTGAATGGCTAGAATGTAGTCTCATATTGTACGCATTTTCCTGAGCTTAGTGAGATGACCCAGAAAGTGAGATTCTCAATATAAGAGCTCACAAATGGCTTTTGAGAATGTGTTTCAAGGTGGCCTCCCTAGATAGAATTTTTTATGCCACTACCATCACTCTTGGTCCAAGTAAAGAGCTCCCACATGTAGTTTAGTGTCATCATGCTATATATTATTAAGGTGGAAATAATGGTCCATTTGTGACATGCATACTACCGAGTTGGAGCCATCAAATTCATACATGTCCATCTTGGTGTCCAATTGCTTGAATATTGGTGACCTCCATGGAAATGAATGTGATATTTGGATTCTCCTTCCACATGTGCATTAACATTGTGTTCTTCCCTCATGGGTTAGTGACATGTCCTCATGGATTGCAATACTTTTGCGAGTTTTTTTTTAAAGGATGCATAGAAGTAATTGAATTTTTCTTGAGGGATTCAAATTTCTCTGCAGCCTTCTCCACATCCATAGATTTAGACATGGTACCATGTATACACTAGCCTCGGTCAAATTTAGAGCTTACTTAAGAGTAGTATGGTTAAAAAGAGGGCAATATCAAAAGTATAATGATGTGGGTCACTTAAAGTTGCATCAGGAAAGATTTGGGACCACATGAAAATTAGGGGATTACAAGTGAAAGGTACCAGTGTGATAAGCTCGTCGTCCTGAATATTATGGGCTAGGTATCTTGCTAGCATCCCGTGATGGCCCAATATTTACCTTATTTTTTTATACTATGAAAGGAGTTTTACTCCTAGTTCATCAATATTGTGGTGGTTAAAATACAAAATTCTTGATATTGCCAAATATCCTATGAAAATCGAGGTTGGACTGCAGTAGTTGAAACCCCAAGGTCTTGACACTAAAAAATGTGTTGTGACAATCTAATCTGGACTATGGTGACCATAACCCTCATTTCACAAAGATCTTGATCTGCATTGTGAAAACCCCAACTGTTGAATCTGATCTATACGACCATGGAAAACCCCCAACTTCTAGATCTGATCTATACAATGAAGATCGAACCCAAGCTACTAGATCTGATCTGGACGAAAAGGTAGGGGAGCATGTTTAAATAGTTGAGGGAAATATGGTCATAAGGGAGTGTCAGGTGCTACAGATCATGATATATAGAGGGGTCCAATAGTAGTACTCGACCCAATATTTCAGAGTGCTAATTCAGGGTGATCAACCATACCCTTAGTCGTACTACCTCACTATTAACTGTACGTGTGAGTAATCTCCCTTAGTGTTGTTCTTAGTGTACTATATAAGCAAGATGATTGAAAACTTATCTAAGGTTAGGTTTTAGGTTACCCTATGGGGGGTTTCCTAAAGGGTACGTGGAAGTGCAGTCCATGCATGGTTTTGTATAATGTGCTACTATTCGAAAGGGTACCCACATGGGTTACAAGGGATTCCAACAAGCGTGACCACCTCTTGTAGTTATTGCATGTATGCTTCCCGAAATCTGCAGTTTCACGTGCTCAAAAATAAACCCCATGGTTTGAAGATGCCAAAAAAAATCTCTAGCCTAAAAGAAAATCTACCAAAATTGGAGGTAAAGTTGGCCCTAGAAAGTGCTTTGATACCACTTGTTATTCACTTGACCTGTGAGAATAACATAATGTCAGAAATACGAAAAAATATTTCCAAAAACACATAAATATCACATGAAATGAGCAAAGGTGAAAAGAGAGTTTATTATTCATAAGAAGAATACAATGTTCACTTTCCTCTTCAAGGGGGAAACATCAAACAAATCATAGCTCAGTTAAAATAAAACTTTGTGATTCTTACCTTGTTATATAAGACTATTTATAGCTTTATGACATCCAAAACCCTGAATACTAGTGGTCCCTTGCATAATACGAGTTAACCACTTTATTATTTACTATGGTCCGTTTAAAACTAATTGTGGTCCCTTTTCTATAATGTGGGCCAACTAGTTACAATTATTATTAATGTGGATAACCGCTTACGAGAGTTATTGACTCAACTAAATAATTAAGACTCTGACAAGGCCCCTTGTGATTATTACATAAATAAAGGGGTTAGGGTTGGACCCTAAAAAAATTCAAGCTATTGTTCTCACAGCTAAAATATTATGGAAAAAACAATTTAACGAACTAAAAATATAATTTTATGATTTTGTCTAAGTTTAAATGTCCTTTTTATGTACTTTATTCCACATTGTATTCAACTATGGACCCATTTGGGTAAAATTTTAAATTTTTTTCTTTTGAGTTTTCTTATGAGCATATAGCTATGAAAAAATCTAAGGTTGTGTAATTAAATCTTCTTTAGATGTAGAAATCAAATCGTTGTGCCTCAAAGTTATAAAGTTAAAGACAAAAATTAGCACAAGAAAAAGTCAAAATGTGCTCAATTAGGTGAACATACTTTGTAGCCATAACAAAAATCAAATTCACCTATGTCTTCTTGTTCTATGTTTGGTGAGTGTTACTATAAGACACAGTAGAAGTCAAGTGCAATTTTTATTTTTTATGCCATGCTTGGGAATAGTGAGTGTAAGTGTAGTGGAATGAGATTTTAGTGCCCAAAAATTCTTCAAATGAAGTTATGCTAAAAAAGTATATGCATATTTAGATAGTTAGATACTTGATCTTGGTGCCTCATATCATATGGTTCATTATCATGTGTTGGTTCCTTCCATATTTGATAGTATTATTTGACAAATTGCAGTTGGATACCCTTCAGAACATGATGTTTTAGGATTATGAACTATGCAATTAGGTAATCACTACATCAATGATGTTTTTCTTGTTCTTTAAATTTCTACCCATCTCCTCCAGTTATTTGATTTGTCATTTTGGTGATCATAAGATAGTGGAATTTTCCTCTTATTATGTAGTCATTAGAGAACTATAGAATTTCATAATTGTTGATTCTTATAGGAGATTCAAACGTAGTTCTTAGTAGTAAAAGTTCATTAGTTTCAATCCTTCTTTAGGTCACTCTTTCATTACATAGAATGATTCAATGGGAAGACTTTGGAATGAAATATTGTTTACATATGAATTATAAGTATTTGTAGAAAGTGAATAGATTGGCACTTGGTATTCTTAATGTCTCTTGCACTAATGGAATTTGTTGACATTTTATTATTGGAAAACAACATCAAGATCCATTTCTTAAACGTATGGCCTTATGAGCTAACAAATGTTTTGAGTTGGTACATAGAGACATATGATCTTCTCTAAATTGTTTATTTTCAAGGTCTTGTATGCACCCACCTTTATTGATGACTTCACATGTTTCCCATGGGTGCACTTCCTTAAGTACAAGAATGAGTTCGTTAATTGTTTTTAGGTTTTTAAAGCCTTTAATTGAGATGAATTCCTCTATTTCTATCAATAAAATACACATATATAATAAGGAGAGGGGGAGTCTGTAAGTTAGACTGAAATATTTTTGTAATAACATGGCATGCAACATTAGCAATAAGTTATCTACATCCCTCTACAAAATGACATTTCTAAAATAACGAACCAACCATTCAAAGAGATGGCCAACTACATGATTAAATCCAAGAACATGGCACCTCCTTTTTGGGTTGAAGTAATGAATTGTGAAAATTATGTTTAGAATCATGTGACTCATAGGGTCATGGTAAATATGAATCTACATGAAGATGAAACACAAGTTAAGACCATTTTTTTCTTTCAAAATATTTGATAGTTAAGAATAGGCCTTAATTCTAGATGTAAAGCATAAATATATGGAGAAGAAGAAACAACCGTTGATTTTTGTAGTTTATTTTTAGGATATGATGATATACAACTTATTTGATCTCAAATTTTAAATTGTCTTATTTCAAATTGTTGTATATTTTGATGATTCTTTAACCCAATATTTTCCCCTACTTCGCCATAGATTGTTAGATAGAAAAAGGTGTAGATCACATTGACAATTATGCTTTTATAGAAGAAGTAGGTGTTGAAATTTCTGTTGTTTTAGATTTCATAACAATTGACACTATTGGAGTTGAAAATCTACTTAGGGTTGAAAATCAACAAGAAGAAAATTTCCCATTAACACCAAATGAAAATGTGTGAATTAAAGTAGAACACCTCAATTAAACACAAAATTGGAGGAGGAGACATTGTGAGTGAAAGATGGAGAATAGGAATTGTTACGAGTCAATTGATTTCAACTATCTTATCATCAACCCTTTTTTCATGCATTCATAAATAGCTATGTGTTGTATTTTAAGTCATATTATTTTAGTTGATCCATAATAATCATTCTATTGCTATTGGTATGCTAAAATGAAATGTTATAATGTTAAGTAGTACTCTTCCTTGTAGAAGAGTCAAATATGGAACCTCATTCCTCTTTTGAAGGAAAGAAATTTGGCTCAATAGAAATATGTCTACATAAATATATATGCAATGAATGACTTTATTAACAAGCACAAGGCACATATAGTGACCGAAATATTTTGACAAGTTGAAGGTTTTGATTATTTTGAGACCTTTATATTTGTTGACAAGGTGGGTTCCATATACTTGGTGCTTTCTCACACTACATTCCAAGGCTAGTAAACCTATTAGGTGGATGTAAAATGCCATATGATACATGGTGACTTACATGAGGAAATATACATGCATCTCCTCTTGGATTTCTGTAGAGTAATCCCCTTCACAAGCTACTCGAGCTCTGTATGAAATGATGGACAACTTTATGATTGCTTCAAGTTTACATTGATATCATACTTACCTTGTAGTATACACTAAGAAGTAAGGTGGTGATCTCTTGATTTTGGTTTCATAACTAGACAATTTGCGTCTTAGCATTTATTACATACTTAGACATGGCATACCTAAGTCCTCTAATGTGTTTCTTTGGGAGCCAATTGTTGACTACCAATCGACATCAAAGGCATATAACATAGCCCAAAAAACTAAGAGTGGGACACCTGCTTGCAAGACTTCCAATATTCATAAGCTATCTCTATTTTCCATCCAATGTATGCACTAAATTTACTTCAATTTTTTAACACATTCATTCATAAGTTTTACACATTCACACATTTGGTCTAATTTTACAAAGGTTTTGGTTTGGGTTTACAAAGGTTTTGACATTTCACACATATGGTCTAATTTTACAAAGGTTTTGGTTTGGGTTTAAAGACTTTTCTTGGAGATTTGGGTTTATGGAGTTTTTTTGGAAAACATTTGTTGGAAGTGGTCTGATTTTGCAAAAAATTGTTTTGGGTTTAAGGAATTTTCTTGGACGTGCATTCAAAGGAAATTTCTTGGAGGTATGTGATACATTTTTTTAGATGTTTTTTGTTCTTCATTTTTTTTGAAAGTATAGATTTGGGCTTAATTTCGAATTTTTAGAGTATGTGTTTTGAGTTGAAGTAAATCTTTTGAGCTTCGTTTCATTTTTATAAGAGATTTTTTTCTCGGATTTTTTAAAATTAGTGTTTTGGATTAGAGAATATATTTTTTGCAGAAATTTTAAAATGAGTTTTTTTTTTTAAATTAAATTTTTTGTGATGATTTTTCTAATTGAGTTATTGTCTAAATTTTTGAAGGAAATTTTTTGAACTTCATACTCTATTATCATGGGAAATTGAAGGAATTGTGCGAGAAAATATGATCGAAAAATATACCCTAAGGAATGTAGAGAAGAGACGAGACAATCTCGCAAAAGAAAGATGGAAGCACTCTCAAATATTGAAGGGGAAAATCAACCTGAACTAAAAATTGAAGAAGTTATGTAAATGTAAATATTATGATCAATTGATATATTTAAAATTTTCCTAGTGTAAAATGTGAAGCTTAATTTTTATTTGATGAACTAATTCAAGAAAAATATTTTGCAATGAAAACTGAGAGAAATATTCCTCAAAACATTGATGGTGAGATACAAATTATGAAAGAGAAATTGAAAGAGATATTGAACCAATGATTGAAGATGGTGAAAATATTGAAAGAAATTCAAGTGAAGAAATTGAATCACAAGCTATATATATATATATATATATATATATATATATATATTGAACACATGAAAATATCATTGAAATTTTATACATATATTTATTAATTCATTTATTTATTGAATATGTAAACTTATTATGTACTATTTATTCGAATATGTACATATGAAATCAGTGTCGATGATGAGATGTTAGAAAATGTTGACACTCACACATATGGAGATAAAAAACCTGACCATTATATACGATATCGTGTTAACCGCATTTTTGAAATGTATTTCATAAAGGAGAAGGTGACAGTTCAAGCTCAAATGTTGAAAGGTCTACTATCATTAAGGAAATTAAAAGAAGCTACGACACTACTAGGTATTCGAAAATCAACCAAAGATGAGAAAAATGAAGGAAAATGTGACACAAAATATAAGTAGTTATATAAATTCAATTAGGAGATCTAGACAGAAAAATGTTTCAATTATACGTAGAGGAATACATATGGCAATGGTTTCATCAAGTGATGCGAAGAAGAATAGCACGAAATCAGTACAAAGAACATGAAAAATATTTCTTGGAAACCACTCAGATAGAGTTATTCAACAAGTTCAAAGAAGAGAATCATGAAATTCATGTTTCAATCAGTGCTTTTGTTCAACAAAAACCATGGTATGTAAAACCTATCACCGTATGCGACACTTGTTGTTGCCGTTATCATGTGGAATTGAGTTATATTATGACACATTCCTTGATTTTGGTGAAACATTACGGAAGGATTCACCTCCTCCTTCCACTATCCATGATTTCATATCTCAAATTCTATGTGAAAGAGAAAGTGATGAACTATTTTACAAAAAGAAATGTGTTGGTGGTAAAAAATGCGATGATTGTGGAAATTTGACTAAATTTCAAAACAAATATTGTACTGATATAAATGATCAATCATTGTCCAACATGAAATTGAAATGGAAGAGATATGAATATATCCATACATCGATTCAAGGTGCAAATAACGTTAAAAGAATTGAATTACAAGAAAAAAAAATTTGTGATATACTTTTTGAGAAAGTTTGAGGCAGAAAATTACAAATACACCAAACATTCCCATAGAGCTCGATGGCAAGACTTGCAATTCAAAAAATCTCATGAATTTTTTCCACCAAGGACCATTTTGTCAGTGATTGATTTTGCAGAAAACTACACATTTGTTACACAAAAAGAAATTCAAAGTGAATACTATCATTTTGACCAATTCTTCATGCTCGTCCATATTCGATATAGACATGCTGAACAAAACGTTGATAATATAGAAAGCACAAGTGAAAATCAACATATCATTAAAGAGTATCACTTTTATATCAGTGACGATCGTACACATGATACATATTTTGTACAACATTGTTCGAATTT
This sequence comes from Pinus albicaulis, assembly GCA_034641835.2. NCBI lineage: Eukaryota > Viridiplantae > Streptophyta > Pinopsida > Pinales > Pinaceae > Pinus > Pinus albicaulis. The sequence continues at coordinate 458,757,666 of CM076569.1, read as the reverse complement.
CTTTGAGACTGGCCATGGAAAAGGAGAACATGACGGTGCAGGGGCATGCATAAAACAAGCAATTCAAAGATATCAAATGAACCCCTTTGCAAGCTGACTTGTCGACGCGAAAGAAGTTGTTCAATGGTGCATTGCTGCTCTAATCCATGAGACTAACCCATCAAGGGAAGTGCGATGGTACATGCAATTTAATTTTTATTGAAAATCTAATTTTATGGTGCAATGATTATCTTTGATTGTATTTTGATATCATATTTACATTCTTTTTTGAATTTTCCATATAAAGGTTTTTCTGGCATATTGGGATTGAAGACGTAGATAGATCAATTGGAAATGACGTTCAAGCAATAAAAGGGACTAGAATATTGCATTCAATTAAAACAAATTCATCTAGAAATGTGTTTTCAATGGGTAAAAGAAAATATTCTTGTTTTTTTCATGTTTGCATAGACAACACAACATCCAATGACATTTGTGAAAACAAAATGTATGTAAACGATTGGAAACATATGGAGCTAAATACAAAGGGAAAAATCTCTATTGCAATGTTTGAAGAAATTAAATCAAAGGAAACTACAATATCATCTGATGGTGATCTAGTTTCTGATCTTGTTAGAGAAGGTAACATTTGAATTTCTTTCTAATGATTTCAAGATATAGAAATAAATTTAAATATATGTATAATTTTTTAAAGTTTGTTTTATTGTACAGGAGATGTTTTTTTTGTAATTGCACCTATTGACAACGATGAAAATGTGAAGTATTATTTGATGTGTTTCACTTCAAATGAAAAAGGAAATTATTAGAAAACTATAATGATCATGGATTTCAATATGAATGAGGATCTATTATACTGAAAGGTTATTTTTTCAGACAAACTAATCAAAGTGGGGATTTTGTTTACTTTGAAGACTATGAACCTGATTTCATAAGTTGTCAATATATTCACTTCGTGTGTGCAGCACGCATAAAGTTGATAGAGGTTCAATCAAAGAAAAAAATGAAAATTAAGAAATGGAAATGTCAAAATCTGATCATGAACGGATTATTGAAGATGGCATTCCATTGGAATTTTTTTGATTGAACTGCCCAACAATTTATCCTCTCTGGATTAAATATGTTTTAGAACTTCCAGTACTCAACTAAAAATTGAGCTTCTTATGTTACTTGTGCAAGTTTTTGCACATGTACAAATTGTTTTGGTACATGCAAGTGCTCTAGTATAAACTAAAAGTAGCTTTTCTATACATGTGCATTGATGAAACATTTTCTATGTATTGGATCTATATATATATATATGTTCTAGAAAAGCTATGTTCTTCCTAGTGGAAAATTTTTCACTCAAACAAGAGTATGTAGATATCAAAAGCAATCTTAAGATTCCAAATGTACTTCAACCATCCAAAACTTGAATTTTAAGAACTTTTTGATTAAATCAAAACAATAATTCACATGGGAGTCTTCCATCTAGGCCAAATGTAGATCGAAACCATCCAAAATTGAGATCAAAACATTTAATATTTAACATTAAATCAAAATTAAAGGGATAATGTACAACTTCTTTACTCTTTTTTATTAAATCAAAACAATACTTCACATGGGAGGCTTCCATAGGCCAAATGTAGATTGAAACCATCCAAAACTTAGATCAAAACATTTAACATTATATCAAAACATTTAACATTTAACATTAAATCAAAATTGAAGGGATAATGTACAACTTCTTTACTATTTTTGATTAAATCAAAACAATACTTCACATGGGAGTCTTCCATAGGCCAAATGTATATTGAAACCATCCAAAAATTAGATCAAAACATTTAACATTATATCAAAACATTTAACATTTAACATTAAATCAAAATTAAGAGGATAATGTACAACTTCTTTACTCTTTTTGATTAAATCAAAACAATAATTCACATGGGATTCTTCCATAGGCCAAATGTAGATTGAAACCATCCAAAAACTAGATCAAAACATTTAAGATTATATCAAAACATTTAACATTAAATCAAAATCAAAAGGATAAATATATATAACTACTTCTTTACTCTTTTTGATTAAATCAAAACAAAAAGAGGGGGTCTGGATCAAAAAAATAGAAAAGGGGCTGCCCATGACCGGGAAAGAAGCCCAGAAGATGCTGCCCAATATCGGGAAACCAAAAAACATAGAGTGTTCAGAAGCATAGTGATTGCAAAACATGACAAAAGTTCAAAAAATCTAAAGAGGAACTAACATCAGGCTAGCTATTGATGTGTGTAGGAGGATTCTCCTCCATAATTGGACAACTGTAGTCCTTCGGATCATTAGCTACTCCTTTGGAGTGCTGGGAGGAGCTCTCTGAAGTAGAAGAGGAGCCAGAGTCGTCTTTAAGCTTTTTCTCCACAGAGGCCAAGCTGCCGCTACTTGCGCCATCGCTGATGGAGCTCGTCGAGCCGGATTTGACTAGAAGAGCTACAAACTTCCTGGTTTCTTGGGGCTGATGGGCTGGGATGGTGGACTTTCTCTGCCGATTCGTGGAACCAGAGGCACCTTCATCTTGGGGCTCCTCCTAAAAAAATATAGAAATGGTCACCGTAATTCGAGGTTTGACCATAGCACTAGTGAAGTGGAATTGTGCAAAAATTGTTACTGAAGGAGGGTGCCCGCCTATGTCATGGATTGAAAGAGGAGGGCGAGAGCCAGCACTCCTGCCCCCTCCACCCCTACCCCCACATCCCCTTCTGCAACGCATCTGATGTCTACGCGTGGGAGTCTTCCATAGGCCAAATGTAGATTGAAATCATCAAAAAATTAGATCAAAACATTTTACATTATATCAAAACATTTAAAACATTTAACATTAAATCAAAATTAAAGGGATTTACATTTAAAAAATTTAACATTAAATAAAAATTAAAGGGATTTACATTAAATTTAGATTAAAATGGTATCCAAAACTTAGTTTTAAAACTTTTTGATTATATAACAACATTACTTCACATGATTAATGTACTTCAACCATCCAAAAATTTAGTTTTAAAAACTTTTTGATTATATCAGAACATTACTTGACATGTCATCCAATTGTAGTTCAACTATCCAATAAAAACATTTAATATTATATCACATGTGCCAAATGTAGATTGAAACCATCCAAAACTTAAGTTTTAAAAACTTTTTAATTAAATATATCGTGCAACATTACTTCACATGCCATGCCGATTATAGTTCAAGTATCTAATAGAAACATTTAACATTATACCATGTGACAATGATTGAAACTATCCAAAACTTAAGTTTGAAAACTTTTTTGATTATATACTGCAACATTACTTCACATGCCATGCCAATTATAGTTCAACCATCTAATAGAAACATTTAATATACCACATGTGCCAAATGTATATTGAAACCATCCAAAACTTAGTTTTAAAAACTTTTTGATTATATATCGTGCAACATTAAAACATTAAATATCACATGAGAAATGTAGATTGAAACCATCCAAAACTTGAGTTTTAAAAACTTTTTGATTATATCATACATAACATCACTTCACATGCCATGCCAATTATAGTTCAACTATCCAATAAAAACATTTAGCATTATATCACATGCCAAATGTACTTCAAGCATCCAAAACTTAAATTTTAAAAACAAAACAAATTATAATACATCATTACATAACATGCCAAATGTAGTTCAGAAGCAAAACAAAACTTAAATTTTAAAAACAAAACAAATTATAACACATCATTACATAACATGCCAAATGTAGTTCAGAAGCAAAACATTAATTTATAAATGACAACATTACTAGTAGTTCAATTATCCAAAACTTAAAAGTTTTAAGAACCAAACAAATTATATAACAACATTACTTCACATTCACATGCCAAAAGTACTAAAACCATCCAAAACTTAACTTTTTGGAACAAAACAAATTATATTAACACTGTAATAAAATATGTCAAAAAATTGTAGATCTCACAAGTATCAAACTATATCAAGTTATATATATATGATAGTGCATCTAGATAATATATAAAAAAGAAAATTTAAGACTATCTAAATCTTGAAATCAAATCTAAAAATCATGTCCATCAAATAGAGATGGATCTAGCGTATTTCCTATCAAGGTCTCAATCTACGCACTATCATGTGAAGCATGGGAAACCTGTACACAATGCACATGTACTTGAACATTAAAATTGGATGTTTTAAAAATGAGTGAGAATATATATAGAACTTCATGTAAAAAATATATATATAAAAAAATCATGCAATACCTCATGAGGTACCCTCTCCATTTGATAACCTGTAACAAGTCCCCCCCATGGGAACATCTGCAACAGTAAACTGTACAATATACATGTACAGTTAAATATATATATATATATATATATATATATATATATATATATTTTAAATGAAAATGCACATGTACATATATAAACTTATTTTCAATAATATTAAAAAAAAAGTTAGACAACTTGTTCAAATGGTTGAAATGGTGTGGATGTTCCTCTCTCCATCGCTAGAGTCTGTGGATTAAAGAAATATTGTATAAGAACCTAAATTAAAAAAATTTAAAATAACTCAAGATATATATATATATATATATATATATATATATATATATATAAATTTTTAATGGAACTTTTTGAGGTGGAATATATATATATATATATATAACTTAAACATAATTATTAAAAGTGAAAAATTGTCCATACTTGTGGCTCATCTCCCAAGGAAGTAGAAGGTACATCTCCCAAGGAAGAAGAAGGTACCGCCATCCCAAAAACATTGGACAGAATCGGAATCCGTTAAAATTTTTATCATTATACATACATACATGTACATGTGTGCACAATTATTTATTTCAAAATATCACTTGAAAAACATTAACATTTGCCAACATATCTTGATGGTGAGACCCATCTGCATTGTTTGAACCAGAGGTCCCAAACATGATATTAAAATTTTCGTCATTCATCATGTGTGACAACTGCAAATGGTGTTTTAACATATAATGATACATTTTTGTTAGATCAATGTACATGAAAATAAATGTATACATGTACATACACATGTATTTATTACAAATTGTACACATTTATACATGTTAAAATAATTGAACCCTAAGGTCATTAACACATACCGTTCGCGTGCCCTCTTCCTCATGAAGAATTAGGTCTTGAAAACCATTGTGACAATTTTTTGCATATATTCGAAGATTTTCAACATTCATGTTGTCAATCTCTTCATCTGTACAATACACAAAATTTCCACATGCATTTTCATGTGCTCTTTGTCGATTTAGACAAACATCGACTCCACCCAATCCGCTGTAAACATTGTCGATCATGACATCCCTTGCTTCTTGACTTATTTGAGAACTTAGTCACATCCATCTCCGACCGCAAAGTTTCTACCCGAAAAGGTCAACTCACCAATGGCGGCTTAGGGCGAGGCAACTCCACATCTCGTTTAGTGCCCTTACGGTCATAAAATTGACCTTTCCCCGGACCAAAAAATTCTGACGAAAGGTCATTGTAGTTGGGTTTCATATCCAAAAAAATTCTTCGTAAAACAATTGTGCAAAATAAACAGGAACCTCGTCGTCCCATGGGAGCCTTCCATAGGCCGCAAGGTGCCTATCATACAAATAGTGAGCTATATTTGGGTGCTTGAAATATTTCACCTTCAACATTTTTCTTTTTGGCCCTTCCTTGAAATTAAACATTGACTTCACCATATTCTTTGTAGCTATTTATTTTACATCCTCTCGTTTATCTGGACCCATTATTGTTTCCTTTCCCTTTCTCATCACTTCTACAAATGTATCAGTTATTGGCCCAAGATTTTTTTACACATTTACAAGTTCACCCAATGAATGTGTAACTATTTTGAGGCTTTGTCGACTCTCAGCAGGTAGAGTCAGTTATTGGCCCAAGATTTTTTTACACATTTACAAGTTCACCCAATGAATGTGTAACTATTTTGAGGCTTTGTCGACTCTCAGCAGGTAGATTCAAAGCCACAAGATCCCTCCGCAATTTTTCATGATGTTTTTCACACCTTTGTAAGGTGCATTGTGCCTTGTTTGTTTCCCATGGTATATCAGAAATGTTAACCGGATAAGTTGTGGTGGGCAGACAACCTTCTTCTTTAATGTAGTGTTATGCCCTACGTATATTTTGACCAATATTTGGAACATTTTCAGCCTCTGCATCAATATATATGAAATTTTGTATATTATAAAAAACACATGTAAACAAATTTGTATAAATTCAATGAAAAAAATATTGAAATTGATGAAAATTACCTCGACGTGGTTGGTTAGCATCTTCTCCACCCTAAAACTATTCAGACCCAAAACGACCTTGCTGAGAACCAGCACCACCAGTCGTTGATTGGCCTCCGAGGGAATAAATATCACCACCTTCACGCAACATGCTACCACTCATTGATGGCTCTTTAAGGGGATTTGAACCACCACCAACCTCTCAAGACGAGAGAGAATCTTCATAAAAAAATACGAATTTATAATCAATTGAAAAACATATTCATGTGTACATATAAATAAATGTACATATTCATTGATTAAATTGCGTGAACCATACCACGACTAGATGAACCATGGGCATGCTCCATGGATGGAGTAGAGACACTTCTCTTCTTAGCTCCTAAAAAGTATAAAAATGAAACTTATTAAGAACTAATTTAACTCACAAAGTTAATAAAAAATAAATTCCATATGTACAGAAATGTATGAAGATTTAATATTATATGTAAATACCATGAACATCCCCTGATCACAGAATCCCATATGGGATTCTGTTGATCTTCGTCGTTCATCCTCCATGATATTTATATCTATTGGTGGACATTTACACAAAATAAATTTCAGAAAATTAATGTAATTTAGTGTACACAAATTATGTAGAACACAACTTTCAAAGAACTAATTAATGTGTGAAACTCAATTTAAGCAAAAAAGAAATTATAAAAATGATAAGTTCACCAAATTTTGCTTTACATGGTGGGAGAAAACTTGGTATAAAATTGAAAAAAACAGATGGTCATTAAAAATAAGTGAAATTGCATTTAAACAAACTCCATTTAAATAAACAATTGTTGAAGTCCCCGCATTTTAATTTTATAAAAATGTGAAGTTCACCACTTGTTGCAAATGTGAAGTTCACCAAGTTGTGCTTTACATGGTGTGGTGTGAGCACACTTGGTATATAATTGAAAAAAACACATGGTCATTAAAAAAGACACATTTATAAGTACACAACACACACATATCCAAGATATGTTACAATTTCCATCAATAAATTTTGAAGGAGAGTGTTTCAACACTAATTCATATTTGAGAGATGAATCTTGAATTTTTGAAGAAGAGAATCTCAAAAACAATTCATTTTTGATAGATGAATCTTTCATTGGCATTTCTCTATATAATTCTAGTTCATCTTTGATAGATGAATCATGAATTGGCATTGCCCCACGCAATAGATCAGAAAAAATCTTATTCACATTTGTACAATGCCTTATACTAAAAAATTGAAATTGGCTAAAAATATTGTTTGCTATTCCATGCAGTTCTGTTAGCCTCTCCTTCTTAACTTGGCACACGCCATTCATTTGGTTGCACACAAGTTCAGGATTGCTAAAAACTACAATTCCATTTGATCCATACTCCATTGTTGTTCTCAAGCCTTCTATTAATCCAATATAATATGCCTCATTCTTTGTTGTTCTTCTCGGTATATTCATTTTCCTTTGGACAACTTTGCTAGTCGCAATATTGGAAAGTACATATGTAATCACTTCTTTCCCTGGATTGGGATAGCAAGAAACTTCTATGCATAATTTCCATTTTTCAACCATATTTAATGGTTTTCTTATCCCTGAAAAAAAAAAATCAATAAAAATATATATATACGACATCGAAGAAATGACACAAGATCATGAGGTAAATGACATGTGCATGGTTTATCTTAAAGTTTGACTTAAAAAGTTTATGGTCTAGAATTCACATCTAAAATTAATGGGAGGAAGCCTTTAGTTTGTGGGAGAAATGACACATGTACACAGTTTACCTTAAAGTGGTTGTGTTTTATGGATATTAAAATGAAGAACTTCTATTTATATCTATTCTAGAGATTGACTGTAGAGTCATTTACTATATATGTCACCTTTCATAAAAGATGAGATCCAGAGGATACCTGGCCCTTTAAAAACGCTACTTACAGAACTTGTAGAAGTTAAGAAATTTACATTAGCAAATTTACATTGACAAATTTACTTGTGAGAAATTTGCATTAACAACATATAGAGATTCAACTAGGCTTGTGAAAAGTACAAGTGGACAATGTATAATTCTACTTAGAAGAGTCTTTGGTTTAATGGTTAAGCAAGAAAGAGTCGTTGCTTTCTCTATCAAGAGTAGAAGTGGAATACATAGTAGTTACTTCTTTTTGAGTGTTTTGGGTGAAATGGGCTCTACAAGATATTAAGGTAAATTTATTTTTGAGTATTTTGGATGAAATGCTCTCTACAAGATATTAAGGTAAGGTAAACTTATTTTTGAGTGTTTTGGATGAAATGGGCTCTACAAGATATTAAGGTAAATCTATATATCTATTAAGTGTTTCAATAGAAGTGTAATAATAATTTCAAAAGTAAAATATTCTACTTCCTTCAATCACTATTTACATATCCTCGTAAAGTACCACTTCCTCACACAACAAGTCTTTGAGAAAATAGTGAAGATGGAATACATACCCACAAATTCTCTTGTTAGACAAACATTTGAATATGTGAAAAACGAATTAGGAATAGTTCTTGTAAATTATCTTGTTAGAGAACCATTTGAACATGTGAGAAACAAATTAGGGATAGTTCTTGTAAATTATTGTCGCTTATTTGACTTCAAAAGAAGAGCCTATGAAATTGAGTGCAATATCTATGTGGGAGAGTACAAAATATCTAAGGGGGAGAATAAAATATATTTGACTTGAAAAGAAGAGCCTATGAAATTGAGTGCACTATCTATGTGGGAGAGTACACAATATATAATGGGGAGAATAGATATAAGGAAGGAATAAAAAGAGTAACAAAAAGCATATGAGTGTGTCAATAATTTGAAGTAGTCAAGAAAGATAACAAAGGACCATCAAAATTGAGTGCAATATCTATATGATATCTATATGATCAAGTGTCAATAATTTGAAGTAAAGAAAGATAACAAAGGACCACCAAAATTGAATTCAATATCTATATTATTGTGTCAATAATTTGATATTTTGAAGTAGTCAAGAAAGATAACAAAGGACCATCAAAATTGAGTGGAATATCTATGTGGGAGAGTACACAATATCTAAGAGGGGAATACAATATAAAGAAGTAATAAAAAGAGTAACAAGAAGCATATGATTGTGTCAATAATTTGAAGTAGTGAAGAAAGATAACAAAGGACCATCATCAACTTCAAATTGAAAGATCAAGTAGTCTTCTTCATGAAGAAGAAGAAAATTAACTAGGTTCATCATTTAAAGGGTTCATTTTTTAATGAAAAAATTTATGAATAATATGGAATGAATCATTGTACATTATGAAAAATCTTGTATTTAAATGACATTTGATCTATGAATAAAAATGAAAATGGGATCATCTCTTCATATATATATATGCGTGTAAGAGAGAAATAAAAAGCAAAGGTAATTCCACCAAACCTAAAGGAGCATGTCCTAATACATTAAATTATGTCCTAATAAATTAAATTATGTTTGGTTTCTAATAAGCATTAATCATGAAGAGTCATGAGATCCACATTTCGAGCATACTATCTGCAAGTTAAAGGAGCATGTCCTAATACATTATTATGTTTGGTTTATAGAAGCATTAATCATGAAGAGTCATGAGATCCACATTTCGACCATACTATTTGTAAGTTAAAGGAGCATGTCCTAATACATTATTATGTTTGGTTTCTAGAAGCAGTAATCATGAAGAGTCATGAGATACACATTTCCATCATACTATTTGCAAGTTCACATTTTCATCATGCTATTTGCAACTTCTATATGAAGATATGTAGTCTAATAACTAATTAGAAAGTTGTGATGTCCTAATACATTATTATGTTTGGTTTCCACCATACTATCTGCAAGTTCTATATGAAGATATGTAGTCTAATAACTATACAGTATAGCCCATATACAATATAACGGCCTTTGATAGTATGAGAAAAGAGTCAAAAAAACAGAGAGGCCTCCCAACAGAGTTCCACCTGTTCATCAAGGTAAACAACATAATATCGGAAGTGAAACAATGACACCACTGAACATATGTGAATTTAGATATTAAATTGACATTTATTGCAAATGACATGTGCATGGTTTATCTTAAAGTTTGACTTAAAAAGTTTATTGTAGAATTCACATCTAAAATTAATGGGAGGAAGCCTTTAGTTTGTGGGAGAAATGACACATGTACACAGTTTACCTTAAAGTGGTTGTGTTTTATGGATATTAAAATGAAGAACTTCTATTTAGATCTATTCCAGAGATTGACTGTAAGGGGATTTACTACATATGTCACCTTTCATAAAAGATGAGATCTAGAGGCTACCTGGCCCTTTATAGACTCTACCTATAGAACTTGTAGAAGTTAAGAAATTTACATTGAAAAATTTACTTGTGAGAAATATACATTGACAACATATAGAGATGCAACTAGCCTTGTGAAAAGTACAAGTGGACAATGTATAATTCTACTTAGAAGAGTCTTTGGTTTAATGGTTAAGCAAGAAAGAGTCGTTAATTTCTCTATCTAGAGTAGAAGTGGAATACATAGTAGTTACTTCTTTTTGAATGTTCTGAATGAAATTGGGTTTACAACATATTAAGGTAAATTTCTTTTTGAGTGAGTAGAAGTGGAATGTACATAGTAGTTACTTCTTTTTTAGTGTTTTGGATGAAATGGGTTCTACAAGATATTAAGGTAAATTTCTTTTTGACTGAGTAGAAGTGGAATGTACATAGTAGTTACTTATTTTTGAGTGTTTTGGATGAAATGGCCTCTACAAGATATTAATGTAAATTTATTTTTGAGTATTTTGGATGAAATGGGCTCTACAAGATATTAAGGTAAATTTATTTTTGAGTATTTTGGATGAAATGGGCTCTACAAGATATTAAGGTAAGGTAAATTTCTTTGAGTGTTTTGGATGAAATGGGCTCTACAAAATATTAAGCTAAATCTATATATCTATTAAGTGTTTCAATAGAAGTGTAATAATAATTTCAAAAATAAAATATTCTACTTCCTTCAATCACTATTTACATATCATCATAAAGTACCACTGCCTCACACAACAAGTCTCTGAGAAAATAGTGAATATGGAATACATACCCACAAAGCCTCTTGTTAGAGAAGCATTTGAGTATATATGTGAGAAACAAATTAGGAATAGTTCTTGTAAATTATCTTGTTAAAGAACCATTTGAACATGTGAGAAACAAATTAGGGATATTTCTTGTAAATTATTGTCACTTATTTGACTTCGAAAGAAGAGCCTATGAAATTTAGTGCAATATCTATGTGGGAGAGTACACAATATCTAAGGGGGAGAATACAATATATTTGAACTCAAAAGAAGAGCCTATGAAATTGAGTGCAATATCTATATGGGAGAGTACATAATATATAAGGGGGAGAATAGATACAAGGAAGGAATAAAAAGAGTAACAAAAAGCATATGATTGTTTCAATAGTTTGAAGTAGTCAAGAAAAATAACAAAGGACCATAAAAATTGAGTGCAATATCTATATGATCAAGTGTCAATAATTTGAAGTAAAGAAACATAACAAAGGACCATCAAAATTGAGTGCAGTATCTATATGATTGTGTCAATAATTTGATAATTTGAAGTAGTCAAGAAAGATAACAAAGGACCATCATCAAATTCAAATTGAAAGATCAAGTAGTCTTCTTCATGAAGAAGAAGCATTAACTAGGTTCATCATTTAAAGGGTTCAATTTTTAATGAAAAAATTAATCAATAATATGGAATGAATCATTGTACATTATGATAAATCTTGTATTTAAATGAAATTTGATCTATGAATAAAAAGAAAATGGGATCATCTCTTCATATATATATATGTGTGTGTGTGTGTGTAAGAGAGAAATAAAAAGCAAAGGTAATTCCACCAAGCCTAAAGGAGCATGTCCTAATACATTAAATTATGTTTGGTTTCTAGAAGGAGTAATCATGAAGAGTCATGAGATCCACATTTCAACCATATTTTTTGCAAGTTAAATGAGCATGTCCTAATACGTTATTATGTTTGGTTTCTAGAAGCATTAATAATGAAGAGTCATGAGATCCACATTTCCATCATACTATTTGCAAGTTCACATTTCCATCATGCTATTTGCAAGTTCTATATGAAGATATGTAGTCTAATAAATAATTAGAAAGTTGTGATGTCCTAATACATTATTATGTTTGGTTTCCATCATACTATTTGCAAGTTCTATATGAAGATATGTAGTCTAATAACTATACAGTCTAGCCCATATAACATATAACGACCTTTGACAGTATTAGCAAAGAGTCAAAAAACAGAGAGACCTCCCATCAGAGTTCCACCTGTTCAATACTGTAAGCAAAATAATATCGGAAGTGAAACAATGACACCACTGAACATATGTGAATTTAAAATGATTTCAACTCTTTTTTCAAAGGAAAAAAAACCTTGTTTCATATATTGATAATAGTTCATATACAAAATCCTCTTGATATACCCATAAGAAGTTATCAAGTATAAAATATTAGATTATGTCTCATACAGAAATACATTACAGCAGTATAAAAGACAATATGAAGTCACATTACAGTAGTAGATCATTCTAGTTCAATCATTCCAATGTCGAGGAATCGAGAGAAGGCTCAGTCATGGCATAAGCTTAACAGTGGTGGTAAACTTCCATGCACAAGGCAAGAATCAGCTAGAGCAGATGAAATTGATGGATCCACAGGAACAATAAAAACTACAGCAATCGAATGCATATCATACTACCAGAAATTCAACATACACCTTACAGCAAAAGGTAATGAAATTTAAAGCATACTTAACAGCATAGATGCTTTGTTTGGAATTTTGGGGTTTCTCGTTCCCACTTGGTTGTAAAGACAAAATTTCTATAACAATGAGTGCCTTGACTTCTACATGACACCAATCAACTCAAAATAAAACCAATAATTCCAAAAGGCGCATTTGTAGTAACAGTCCAAAGTTAACATAGAAAAGGAAATCGCTATATACGTAAGTGAACCCCCAAATCTAATGGACTCCTCTAAAGCCTAGGGTTACTTCTTACATGTGGAAGGGAAGTCGAGTGTGATTCAGGGCCGCAAAAGAGGTGGGCTTGCATGGCAGTGCCGATCAGAAAAAGAGTGGACAACAGTCCAGTGAGGCTTCTTCTAGCAAGGTGGCAGCCACTACGTGGTGGAGAACCAGAAGAGGAGACCGAGAAGTAGTTGTTCCTTGGAACTTGCGATTCAAGAGAGGTCACAAAGTGGAAATTTTATGTTTCAAGGAGATTTTTTCATTTCAATAAGGTTATTTTTTAAACAGTGCCCTCAAATATGTGGGACTGACTTAGGCATCCAAGCATCATCTTAACAAGCAAGACATTAGTGATACCAAAGTTGTCGAAAACAATTTATATGAAAAAAAGAACATTTTGGACTTGCCATGACATGCACTAGGCTTAATTAGTAATAAATGGAACTTGGTGATTGTCACCGTAATTGGTAATGAATAATTCATGCAGATTTCATGTGAATCCATTGATAAAGGTGTAGAGGAGGAGGAGAAATACCTGGTAGTTCGCTCGCTTGACGTTGTCGAGCAGATAATCACCAACAGAGCAGACGGAAGCAACCCCAAACTAGCAGCAACACCGCAACAGATCACCAAACATAACATCAATAGAAAATTATGCAAAGAAACAATGCTAACAAAAATAGATGCAGGGAACAAACAGATCACCGAACCAAACAACAACAGAAAATCGCGCGAAGAAATAATGCTAAGAAACACAGATGCGGGAAACAAACAGATCACCGAACAGAACAACAATAGAAAATCGCACAAAGAAACAATGCTAAGAAACATAGATGCGGGAAAAAAATGAACTTCGCGGGCGATATATTTATGAGAATTAGTTCGGCCGAACTATTTTAAGACTAAAAGTTCGATTGAACTTTTGTTGCCTGTTTTCCCATCTCCGGCAAAAATTCTTTTTGCCCACGCTGTTAGTGTGCCGTCAATCTAAATGAAATAATGAGTTCGGCCGAACTATCCAATAGTTCGCCTAAACTTTATAAAATGTTCGGCCGAACTATTGCTGAAAAAAAATTTCCGCCCCCGATTCTCACAAAACTGTAACCCAGCTTCACGTTTCTGCCCATAGTTGATTTCAAACTTGTGCCTGATGCATTTAAGTTAAGTATTAATTTTTTTTCTCACCATGTGTTAATCCTTAGGTGGAAGTCCCATGTATTTAATTCATATACACATTAACATTTCCTTTCTAATAGGGCTTGAGTTTTAAAGATCCTCGTTTACTAATATTGATATTTTGGTACATCTCCAATGCTTCTCAACATGTGAGTTTCATTGATTTACAGTCGGTAAGTTCATTGGATAATTGGAAATCTACATATAGTTTTATACACATTAACATTTCCTTTCTAATTGGGCTTTAGTTTTAGTTCTCTAAAGATCCTCGTTAACTAATATTGATATTTTGGTACATCTCCAATGCTTCTCAACATGTGAGTTTCATTGATTTATAGTCGGTAAGTTCATTGGATGATTGGAAATCTACATCTAGTTTTGTTTTATTGCATTAGCTCTATTTCTCTGAGCAAGTGCATTGTGTTTAGTAGAAGTTGAGCATTAAGATACAATTCTTTCTAATGAGGATTTTTTTTCCCAAGTCTCAACCACTCCAACACACGACTGTGGTTTGAGACAGCCATGTTAGGCCGAATGTGCACCTTTTTAGTCTACTTTTCTCATAGCCAGTAACAATGCAACCTGAGGGTTTTGACAATATAATTATCACACTGCGGTGCAGAGATTTTTGCTGAGTATATTTTTCTCCAAGTCACTTTAATGGCTTATATTTTGTTTTTAAAATAAATTTTCCTTCAATTAAAAACTATTAAAATTAAAATTTTAAATTATTACCATTTTCTATGTATTAAAATGAGTAATATCTTAAAAATATAATATAAATGATAAAAATTTATAATTTTACCAAATTTATCATCAAACTTAAGTTGAACTATAAAATATTTTAACGTTTCTACTCCGCATTTCCTCAGTCTATTATGAAAATAACTGTGCAGTGGTAATGGTAGTAGGGTTAATTAAATATGTTTTTTTTGTGTGTATCTTGATAAGCGTAACAGCTATCAAGGATTTTCGTTAGTAAATAATATTGTAAGTTTGAAAAATTTAAATCGATGAATTCAATAAGGATTTTTATGTTTAAAGGCGTAGTTTATGGTTTTTTTTATTGAGGTCAAAGTCAAAATTCATGGCCTAGTTTATGGTTTGTTTATCGAGGTCAAATTCCAGTTTGCATTATAAAAACAATTGCTAGAATTTAGTGAAATTTTTTCAAAAAATATAATTTTGAGAGTGTTTGAATTTTTTTTAATGGTGGAAATGGTTTCAGCATTATAAAAAATTTAAAATATTGAAATTTAACAATTATAATCTAAATTTCCAATAATGTTAAGTAGATTTTCTTAAAATCCTACTTGAATGTCCAGTTATAGCCTAGTTAAACTAAGACTTATTTTATTATCATTTTGAAAGAGATATGTAAGGGGTAACTTATTCTATTCTCAATAATAATATTAAAGGAAGAAGGGATTATCATGAAATATCGCGGAGCTCTGCAACAGGTCAACCTCCATGACCTAGGGTTTGTTGGTTCTGGTGTTGGCTGCGCTAGGTAGATCACCTCCCCCACACGAATAGATTGTTTCTTCTCACCTAGACAGGTTCAGGCTAAATGATGTCCGACTCTAGCGGAGGGAAAACTTCTCCACCCCTCACAGGCCAGCCTCCCATAGGTGCGGCAACATGGGTTGATACCGTCAATCAACACAACTCTAGCCCATCTCAAGAAAATATAGGGGTGACACCCACAACGCAGATGAAAAATAAACAAGAAACAAAAAAAGTGAACACTAAATCCGCAACATGGATACCGAAGAACTCCAAGAAAATAGTGATAGAACTCCCAATGCACCGCATGAACGGTAGAATCCAATTCATGAAAAATCACACATTGATAGCCAAGTTCATGGGATTCTGGCCCACTGAAAAAGTGTTGAGAGGATGGATAGCCTCGAAATGGAAACCCAAAGGCCATATTGACCTACAGTTGTGTGCTAAAGGCTTCTTCAATATACTCTTCACCTGTTCTGAAGAAAAAGATAGGATAATGGATGGGGGTGCCTATTTCTTCAATACTGCAGGTCTATACCTCAGACCCTAGATTGAGCATTTCAACCCAGATAAACAGGTATCTTACTTGGGCACTATTGGGACGAGCTTATCCTCAGAGACATCGGTAGTGCATTAGGAGAGTTCGTCAAGATTGCAGAGGAGACAAATATCAACTGCTACGTAGCCTACGCTCGCATATGCGTCTACATGAACCTAGCCAAACTGCTACCAGGCGAGGTAAGTCTGATGCATAAAGATTTCAATGGACACAAACTGTAGATTATGAGAACATTCCTTTTAGATGCAGAAAGTATCACCATCATGGGAATCTCTTTAGAGACTGTCCCCTAAATAGGAAACCCACCGCTAAAAAGGAATCTAATGAATAGGAAGCAGAAGGTTTCACGAACGTAGCAAGAAAAAAATGACATAACAAGAGAGCTACCCCTCAGCAGAATAAAAAGGGACCTATTATTAGCAACAGCTTCGCAGCCCTAAATCAGCTAAATGAAAATGAACTCGAACGAATCATCAAAGCTGGGAGTACCTCTACAGCGTAGGCCTAGTCCTCCAAGGCTCAATGGGACAAGCTCCCCCTTGAGACCTTATTGAAACCACCTACTTCAAACATTGTAGGGGAAAACAACATGATAAAGGGCAAATAATAGATCATGGAATCAATCCCAGAAGTGATGGAGGAAGAACTAGAGAGCATAGATCTGGAAGGCCTGGATCTCATCGGGTTAGAGGAAGCTTGCAACAAGAAGGACTTCATCTTAATTTTGGAGCAACAAATCCAAATAATGGAAGAAATCCTCGCTAGAGCATAGCAAATCCCCTCCCTGGGTATCCAAGGGGGCATGCTCATCAACAGAAAATACTTCATGAAAGTGTCCCACATAAGGGGCAGGAAAACAACCCTACAAATAACTATAGAAATAGGGAAAGAAATGGTGGACTCTAAGCGATTCCCTAAGATGACTAGATTCTATGCCCTCATGTCCAATCATATCCCATGAAGCTCATCTCTTAGAATATTAGAGGGCTCAACAGCCCCACGAAGCATAAGATCATAAAGAAAATGATTACAGAGGAACATCCAACAATATTCTACATGCAAGAAACTAAATTTTCCAGCACTACTTTGGATACCATCTTCAGAAACATCTGGAAAGGAAACAATACAATAGTGGTAGATGAAAATAGGGTGTCTAGAGGCCTGGAAAATATCTGGAACCCACAGATCATCTCCCTAGAGAATTTTCATGCTAACAGACACTTCATTCAAGCCAACTTTCACCTGATTGGCACTGACATCCATGGCCTGCTCACAAATGTCTACTCTCCACAAAGCACTCAACAAAAATTGGCACTCTTGGACAACCTAGAGGGAATAAAAAAAAAGTGATCCCTCCCTCTCTGGCCCTTGGGAGGAGACTTCAACATGATCACTAATCTTTAGGAAAAGAAATGCGAAAGGATGCATATGGAATCAGATAGTAATTGATTCAAAATATTCATCCAGATTAATAACCTTATAGATCTACACACCTCCAATGGAACCTTCACGTGGAACAATAAAAGAGGATATGGCCATCAGATAGCCTCAATATTGGATAGATTCCTCATTACCGAAGATATTATCTAACTCGGAGGTAACATAGATGCCACCATCATCCCAACAGGAGGATCTGATCATTGGTCAGTACAACTTCAATGGCTTCAACCAGCTAAGCATGCACCTAAACCTTTCCACTTCAAACATTGTTGGTGCAGGCACCCTGGGTTCAAGGAAATGGTTTTCAAATGGTAGTCCTCCTTAGTACCTCCTCAAGGCACCAAAATGCTCCAGTTCCAGAAAAAATTGAAAATACTCAAAGGAAAACTGAAAGTATGGAATAAAACAACCTTTGTCAATATATTCATAGAACATAAAGCATTAGAGGAAAAAATGAAGAACCTGCAATAGAAAATTATCCAAGAGAGGCGCTCAACTGAGTTAGATAATTAGGATAAATCCCTAAATATTCAGGTGGAAGAAAGACGGAACCAAGAAGAAGCCCTCTGGAGACAAAATTCAAGAATCAACTAGCTCAAAGAGAGAGAAAGAAACACCAAAATTTTTCATCGCTCCACCATTCAGCACATGATGCAAAATAGAATCAAAGTCCTCAAGAACTAAATGGGGGAAAGGCTAGAAACACAAGCGACCATCACTTAGGAGCTGAGAAATCATTTCAGGGACATCCTTAAGGAACCCAACCACCAAAGGCATGAGGCCAATGGGGAAATCACTCAACATATCCCCAAGTCGATAACGGAGGAACATAATAGGATGTTACTAGCAACTACCTCTCTATATGAGGTGGAACATGCAGTCTTCCAACAGAAGGCAGGGAAAGCTCCAGGTCCCGATGGTTTTACCACCACTTCTTCCATTTATTTTGGGAAACCATTCAAAACAAATTCTGGGACATTGTGGAGGAATCATGTTCCACTCATTGGCTTCTACCTGCGCTAAATTCCACCTTTATCACTTTGGTTCCTAAAGAAGACAGAACAACCTCACCAAGTAAGTACAGACTTATAGCTCTTTGCAATGTCATCTATAAAATTATCTCCAAAGTTATTGCTAACAGGCTGAAGAAACTCCTTCCCCTCGTCACCTCCCCAGAGCAAAAAGGTTATGTGGAAGGTAGGCGAATTCTTGATGGCATTATCCTAACTCATGAATTCATTCACTCCCTCAAATCCACCAAAATATCTGGCATGCTTCTTAAAATTGACTTATCCAAATATTTTGGAAAAATCAGTTGGGAATACATCAAAAAATTTCTTTTTCCCTTTGGCTTCAGTCAAACCTGGGTTAGATGGATTATGAGTCTCATCACCTCTCCCTTTCTCTCCATTCTGGTTAATGGCATCCCCTCTGCCACTTTTAATCCCTCAAGAGGTATAAGACAAGGGGACCCTCTCTCTCCTTTTATCTTCATCATCATGGCCGAAGGACTGGGTCGCCTACTCAGAAGCTCCATCCAAACTAGCGCCCCGGCTAGTTTACCCCTCCATAACCTACCTCCCTCCTCTCACCAACAATTTGTGGATGACAACCTCATTATGGGTTACCCAACAATACAGGAAGCCCAAACCCTCAAATCCATTCTAGACTCTTTCTCTGCAGCCTCCGGTACAAAAGTTAACCTTGAAAAATCACAGATTTTCTTCTTTCATACTCCCCCTCTAACCCAATACACCATCGCTCGCATCCTTGGATTCTCCATTGCATATTTACCCTCAAAATACCTAGGAGTCCCATTGACTAACTCTGCCATCAATCACTCCTCCTGGAGAGTTCTTCTGGCCAAAATGGAAACTCATCTATCCAGCTGGACCCACTATGCCCTCAACATTTCCAGTCATCTTATCCTCATTAAATCTATTCTACAATCCCTTCCCGTCTATCCCTTCTCAGTTCTTATAGCTCCCAAATGGGTCCTCAAAGCCATGCATAACTTGCAACGATATTTTCTATGGAGAGGCACCAAATGAAAAAAAATGGGCCTTAGTCAATTGGAAGGGTGTCTGTACCCCTAAAAGTCGGGGAGGAGTAGGACTGCGTGACCTTGAGCACAACAATACCATAATGGGAGCCAACATCTAGTGGAAATGGGTCTCCAACCCTAACACTCCATGGAACAATCTATGGGCAACCAAGTATGTGCCTTTCTTTCCAAAGGAGGATCTCATAAGGTACAACCTAGATCTGGCTGGATCCGAAATCTGGAAAGAAACAAGAAATAAAAAATGGATCATCCAAAATAATAGTTTCTTAGAGTTGCGAAGTGGTAACTAGGCTAGATTATGTGAGGAATCTTGGCAGCAGATGCGAAGCCTCTCCTCCGTATACAATAGACCTCTTTGGAGTGTTGTGCCCCAAGGACGGCAAAGACATAAGGTGCAAGAATTTTGGATGGATGCTACCTCCCAAGGTTACAGGTAATGGCTTCATACGAGCAAATGGAAAGATAACTGGAAGAATGAAAGCCACATATAAATCTGGGAGCAGCTCAGTACAAAAATAAAAATAAGAGTAAAAGCAGAACCTGACATCCTCTACTGGGGGCATATGCCTAGTGGGACTTACTCTACCAAGGAAGCCTACAACATTCTTCATCAGTAGAACCCCGACCCAACAAAACTTATCTGGAAAAAGATATGGAAGGCCAATCTCTGCCCTAAAATAGCTACATTCCTGTGGATGCTCAGTAAATGACGCATACTCAAATGGGAGAATCTTTTGAAGAGGGGGTTTGTCAGGTCCTCTAAATGCCCCTCATGTCAGGATAACTTGGAAACCATCGACCACCTGTTGGACCTATGCCCTTTCACCAATTTCTTGTGGTATAGAATAGATATCTTATGCCAATGTTCCAACCGTGCCAGAGGCAACATCATTAACACCATCAGAAATTGGAAAGACAACCCTTACACCAGTACCCTCCTGAATAGATTATGGTAGATCATTCTGGGCATCCTCATCTGGAACATCTAGAAGGAAAGAAACAACTGTATCCTCAAGGAGAAATCTTCCACTATTGATTAACTCTGCGATAGGATTCACACAACCTCTCCGAAACTCTAGCCTTAGAAGGCTGGAGTCAGGAGGACCTTCTCACCTCTGCAGCAGAGTGCCAAAGATGGAGAAGATAGGAAATGAGTGTAAATACCCCCATGGACATCAACCCTAGAAGTGCTGGAAGAACCCTTACTCTAGAAAAATTGTCTCCCCCCTCTAATGACTTCTTAAAATGCAACTTTGATGCAACATCCAAAGGAAACCCTAGTAATGCAGGCTTCGAAAGCATTATCAGGAACTCTCAAGGAGATACTCTCAGAATTTATTACGGGAACATAGGTTGGGACAGTAACAACTCGGTAGAGCTGGAAGCGCTAATACAAGGTATTCAAATTTCCATCAAATTTCACTACTTCCCCTTGGAAATCAAGGGAGATTCGCAAAGCATAACTATGGCTCCCACCAAAATCCTCCAAGGCACGACTTCCTCAAAAGTTTCCAACATCTGGAGACTTTCCCATAAGCTCAAGATGTTGGAACTCTTGATTCACAACCATAGAGCCATCACTTTTTGTCATGTTTGCAGGAAATCCAACTCTATTGCAGATATTTTGATGAACAAAGGGGTGGAAAGAAATTGTGAGTTGCATCATTCCACCCTTGAACAGGTTGAGGAGGAATCTCTCGGATAGGATTGCTTCACTCTCATTCAGAAGGATCAGAACCCCTCGGATGCGGGTGACAAAATTGACACACTTTCCAATCACATCCCACACTCTACGAGAAACAGAGATCTCCTACACAGAGCCTCATCTACTGTGGATACTCATACCGTTAGTCGCTCACATGAGACTTACAGAATCAGCTATGATGTCAAGAGGACGGGAACTACATCATCATGTCCTGTGCATCACCTCACATCCATCACCATTAATTACCATTGTGATTAACCCGCATTGCAGCCATCCCCCTTCCCTCAAGCCTACTTGGGCTCTCAATCATCGCACCCAGATGCGTGCGAAGCCTACTCATTTCTATCCTCATCGCACACATCCTCGCCCCTTTAAAGAGATGATCTCTCAGCCCCTTTCCATACGTGATCTTTTATCTTGGCCTTTTGTCTCCCTTACTCTACTCTTTCTTCTCCTTGACCTCAATATGATGTGAAGCTCCACTCTCAGCGTAGCGCCGCGCAGTCTCCTTGAGGCTGCTGCACCCCTTCCTGCACATTTTACCCTCAGCTCCTCCTTCCCCTTGAGCCCTAGCGCTTCTCGCCCTTTTGTGCTACCTTTTTTTTTTGAATTTCTCCCCCCTGCCTCGGTGCTCAATGGCTCCAGGACTTCGCCAAAAAACTATCCAAGGAGGACATAGAGGGGCTCTCCCTAGCCGTTATCATCGTGGCGAGGATAATCGTCTCGAGTCGATAGATGGATCCTCTTCTGGCACTTTTTTGCGTTAAATTACCGATCCTAAGCAACACACAAAAGCCTCTGGGTACACCGTATAGAGAGGAAGGCGCGGTCCGAGGAAGTCCACCACTTGTCGTGTGACACACCCCTAGTAATGAAAAACTGACTTGTTGCCGGTTCCAGAGAAGGAAGATGAGGATACGGATATCTCGGTGATGGAATCTGATGGCATTTGGACGCGGGTTCCCGAAGGAGTAGATCCAGACTCCCCTATCCTATGTGCACCAATTTGCAAGCCCAGGCATATAGTGGCATATGCGGAGGCAGCTACTGTGTAGCCTCTTGCTTGCCCCATTGAGGAGGAGGCCCTCTACAGTGATGATGAAGATGGAAAGTAAAGTCTGCATAGCTGCACTGTTCTCCTATGTTTTTAATCACCCTCACCATCAGTGTCTTTCTACCACTGTTTACTTTATGTTTCTTAGATATGTCAATGCTACTATGCATAATGTAATTCTCTGTTATAAGTTTTTTCTAGGCTGGTATCCTCCCCCGAGGAAGCCCAGAAGTCATGTAACAAAGGCTGGGATAGGCTAAGTGCAACTTGCCAACCCAGCCTGTAGCATATGTAACTTTATGTTTTCGAATTAATAGAATAGCCCAAATTACGAAAATAAATAAATTAAATGACATATATAATAAATAAATAAAAATATATATTTAGTAATTAAAAAATATATGTAATTCCAAATCAAATTTAAATATTTAATTTTATTTTTAAATAATTTTCTAATTAATTTAATTAAAAATTATAATATTTTTTATAATTCCTTTTAGAGGCTCATTCTACAACACAGTTTGATGTGTAAGGGTGCTCGTCAGTCATCAAAGTTAAAAATTTTCTCATAGTGGCCACAATAAAAAAAAAAAAATTGAAAATCTAAAAATGAAAAAATTTAAATAACAATACAAAATTTAAATAATGTGGACTCATAAAAAAATATTGAAATAACATTAAAATAACTGTATAAATAAACAATTCAAACTTTTTGGAGTCTAGAATTTGATAAAAATTTGCACTTGAGAGATTTGATCCCTATCCACTCATGATAAATCCTGAATTAAATAAATCTATACTAGTTTAAATATTTTAAACATTTTTCTATTGATATAATTAAAAATATAATCTAAATAATAAAAAATTATAATTTACAAAATTTATCATCAAGTAAAATGCCACAAAAAAAAGAAGACAACAAACAAATCAACCTTTGGAGTTGTCTTTAATGCGACTTTTTGGAAAATTTTCAGGTGGATTTTTCCGATCTAATTTGTGGCAGGAATTCATTGAAATCGCAAGTTTTATGGGTAAACTTTTCACAATTGAATCGATATATGTAGTCAAAAAACCAATTTAAATGACACAAATCAAAATTTCACCTCAAAATTTTCAGCCAGATTCTGTCTAAAAATCCATAGTAACATTTTTTTTTTCTCGGTAAAAATAATTCTATTTATGAAACAATATAGTACAAAACTGCTCCAGTCTCAGCCATGCAAGCCTGAGAGCTGGGCTTGATGTTCATGTTTTTGCAGAGATAACTGAGATGCCCTAAGTGGGAAACCAGCTCTTGAGAAATATAAAATACCACCCTTAACTAGGAAACCGGTACATAGTGCAGACATATGTAATTACGTAAAGATTGAAAACTAGAGAAACCTACAGCTGAGTCAGCTGTTAATAGCAACAAAAACCAAAAATTTCCAACTAAGATGTGAACCTGGACTATGCTGGACTGAAGAAGAGCAAGATTACTGATCCAGAGTTGAGGATTTCGGTTCTTCCACAATTCTGCAACCAAAATCATTAGCTTCCTCCATCTTCGCATCGCTAGGGGCGCTACCTTTGCTAAGGAAGCCTTCCTGCATAGGATCAGCATCACAGTTGTAGAGCCCAATGTCAATAGGGATGGTGGGATTAGGTGCATCATTTTGCAGCTGAGTCTGGGGAGGACGCGGCAGAGTGGTAGCAGAGCCGGGGGTAGGAACAAGACTAGGATGCACATAGCTTTCACAAACAGAAATGGTCACAAACGCGGTGAGAACCGGTTTATCAAACGTGCAATTAAAGTGGAATTCCGCGTGTTGGGAGGACTGGCAATGAAACGGACTGGCGGGAGCCTGGTGAGCAGGGGACAGGGAAGGAGGAGGGGAAGGCGAAAAGCGAGGCTCAAGAGGAACAGATTGAGAGTCTTCGAAATGCATAGGGAAATTTCCCTGATCTCTAGAACCAGAACGATGAACCCAGTCGTCGTCCTCCGCCGAAGAGCCAGAGGTTAGACTGGGAGAAGGGCAAGGGTGGGAAGGGCGGCCTCTGTTGGTTCCTCTCCTGCATCTCAGCCGATGCCTAAGACAAGGCATTTTTGAAGAGCATAGCGGGTGATGCTTGAGGCAGGAAACGCTGGAAGAACACTTCAAATCGGAGGAAGGAGTACCCTGACGAGAAGAGAGAATACAATGGCTACTCTACGTGAAATGGAACCTAGGCAAAATTTCAAGGCAGCCTAATAAATTGCAACATCGACCTGTGTGGGTGCGCGCATATGGCATAGCACATTCGACTGGGCATGCTCGTCGAATAGGTGACGGAGGGCGGCGATGAGCACAAGAACCAAATGAATTTTCTAGAGTGAAAGCCATACCAACATAAACCTCCAGCGTAGAGTAATGAACTAGGGTGGAGGGCCGAGTAAATGCATTACAGGCAGGTGAATTAACTTCATTTTTAATGGTAGTGCAGAAGGCCATATGGGCGCTGCGTGCGATTGCCCTCGGGACTCGCCGAGGGACGAAGGTCCCATCAGTTGTAGCTGTCAACCGCATCCGGTGTAGTTTGATCATTGTGCACCAAAGTGGTGCAGTTCTGCAGAAAATATCTATCATGGATGATATGGAGGGGACCATGAACAAGCGTGTTGTCATTGTCTGCTCCGAAATTTTACAGGAGATCAGCGACCTTGTTGCCTTCTCTTTTTACATGGGAGAAGGAGACCGCTTGATTGTTTCTCAACCAATCATCGACTTGGTCTATTCTGGCAGCCAGACACCAGCTAGAGGCAGCCTTAGCCGTGCTGGTGCCTTGGAGGATTTTATTGGCCAGGTTTATGAGGATCTGAGAGTCCCCTTCGATGATGGTGGGAGTGTAGTTATAGTGCTGAATTAGTCGCAGACCTTGTAGAAGCCCTTCCAATTCTGCTGAATTATTGGTGTCCCAGCCAATGGATCCATAATAGATAACAAGATTGTCCCCTTTGGAATCCCTGAAGATACCTCCAAACCCAGCTTGTCCTCGATTGCCTCTAGAAGCCCCGTCAAAGTTCAGTTTGATAAGGCCTGGGGGTGGAATGGTCTAGCACATTGAGGAATCAAAAGTGCGTTGGCTTCCTAGGTTGGGGGTTGGCGCTAATTTAAGTTGCCAGCTCTACCATATTGCTACCTCTTTAGGCAGCTTGGGAAAGTCCTCTTCCTACCAAGATTGAAGAGCCAGAGTTTCCTGAAGATTGCTGATGAGGTTGCTCCATATGATGTCCAACAAGGTAGATTGATTCTTGAAAATTCTTCTGTTTCTTTCCTTCCAGATAGACCACAGGAGGAATCCAGGGATAAGTTGCCAGAGAGAGTTGAGGAGGTTGCTGTTGTAAGGATGTTTGGGCCAGTTGCAGATTATATCTGTTATATCCCCATCTGGTTTGCTTTTTTGGCATCTAAAGCATATTTTTTCCCAAGGAGTATTGGCTAGCTTGCAGGAGATCATGAGGTGTTGAATCGATTCAGTGCATTGCTTATATTTGGGGCATTGGGAGGGACCAATGAAGCCCCTTTTGATCAGATTATCCCAAGTCAAAATTCTTGTGTGGCTGAGAAGCCAGAGAAAAGTGGAAACCTTTGGCCAAGTACCGGGTGCCCAAACCAGATGCCAGATCGAGTCGAAAGGCCGAGGTATGGGGTACAATAGGGAGTACACTTCCTTTGTGGTGAACGTGCCTCTCGTGGTGTATCACCATCTGAGAATGTCGGGATCCTCAGAGCGTTTGATCTTCCTGCGCTGGAGTTCCTTTTTGAGGTCATTCCAAGTGATTTCCTGAGCGAGAGGAATTATATGGGAAGGATGCTTCCATTTTCTGAACTCCTCGTGACTGAAATTTAACCAGTGCTGATTGAATTTTTCCTCCTCCATACCTGGGCTACTAGCATTATTGATGTGGGCGATAGTATCGATCAGCTTTGGATTTTTCTGCGAAGAATCCACCCAAAATTTCGCTGTGTTACCATTGCGAATTTCCCAAAAGCTGTGTTGTTGGATGAGTGCACAGTGTAGTTTAGCAGCATTCCAAATTAGAGAGCCTAAACTTTCTGGAGATAGCCTTATCAGGTCGTCTGGGGGTCTGTTATTAGCATATTTAGCGGTCCATAATTTGGCCCATGGTGTATGCGGATTCGAGATCCATTTCCACCATATGCGAGCTCCCATAATCTCGTTGCTGTGAGAAGGATTCCTGAGTCCAAGTCCTCCTACCTCTTTCGGAGAGAAAACAGTGTTCCAGTTGAACAAAGCCCATTTTAAATTTTGTCCAACAGATCCCCAGAGGAATTTACATTGCAAAGTCTTGATTTGTTTGAGCACCCACTTTGGAGCAGCTAACACGGAGAATAAATAAAGGGGCATAGACTGCAGAACAGCTTTGATGAGGGTGAGCCTGTTGGCCATGTTGAGGGCCCGAAAAGTCCAAGAAGAAAGGCGGGCTTCTAATTTATCCAAGAGAGTCTTCCAAGAAGAATTCTTGACGGAAGAATCGATGAGAGGAGCTCCAAAATACTTGGCAGGGAGGGAAGCGATGGAAAAACCTAGAATGCGAGTGATGCTAGCTTGAGTTTGGGGCGGGGTGTTGAAGAAGAAAATTTGGGATTTAGATTCATTTATGGACATACCAGAGGCTTTGGAAAAAAGTTTAAGAATAGCTTTGAGGGAGCATGCTTCTTGGATAGAGGGATGCCCGAAGAGCATGTTATTGTCCACAAATTGCTGGTGCGTGATAGTAGGGGAGGCATGGAGAGAGATTCCACACAGATTGTGGGTGCGAACAGCATGATGAATCAATCGTCCAAGACCTTCATCCAAAAGCACAAATATGAAAGGGGATAGGGGATCTCCTTGCCTAATACCTCTAGAAGGGGTAAAAGGCGCTGAGGGGACACAATTGATGAGGATTGAAAAGAAGGTGGAGGTAATGAGACTTAAGATCCATCTGATCCATAACTGATCAAAACCAAAAGCATATATGACTTGCTGGATATAGTGCCAATTTAACTTATCAAAGGCCTTCGAGAGATCGATATTTAGGAGCATACCTACCTTCTTGCTAACCTTCAAAGAATGGATGACTTCGTGAGTTAGAATGATGTTGACCAGGATTTTTCGCCCCTCTACATATCTGGTTTTCTCAGGCGAGATAAGAGTTGGGAGGAGTGGTTTGAGATGGTTGGCAATGACCTTAGAGATGATCGTATAAATGACATTACAGAGGGCAATGGGTCAAAACTTCTCAGGGGTGCAGGGATTATCTTCTTTCAGGACAAGGGCGATGAAGGTGGCATTAAGAGAGGGAAGAAGCCAATGAGTAACTCTAGACTCTTCAAAAAGTTGCTAGACCTCCATTTTGATGAGATCCCAGAAGTGGTGGAAGAAATTAGCAGTGAAGCCATCAGGACCCAGTGCCTTATCATCCTTGGATTGAGTCACTGCAAGTTCAACCTCCTGAAGGGAGACCTGGCACATCAACAATTGATTATCCTCATCCGTTACCAGTTTTGGGATCAACTGCGTAATCTTGTCAATGGCTGGCTTCCTATCTATAGGAGGTTCCTGTTGTATTCCTTTAAAGTGTTCCAGAAGCACCTTCTCAATGTCCTCCCGTCGCTCAAATTACTCTCCTTGCTGGTTGATGATGCAATTGATGCCATTCTGCATTCATATTTGGATTATGGACCTGTGGAAGAAATTTGTGTTTCTCTCACCTTCCTTTAGCCACCGAATTCTTGACTTCTGTCACCATAGGATTTCCTCTTGTTTATGTCTTTCATCTAGCTGCTTCTGAAGATCCTGTTCTTTGGTAGCCAAGAATTCTGTTCGACCTTCTGTGATGATTTTTTGTTGTACCTCTGTCATTTGCTGCTCCAAGGCTTTTTCCTCCTGAAAGATGTTTCCATAGACCGAGTGATTCCAGTTTTTGATGTGGTTATTAAGGAACTTAAACTTCTGTTGAAACTGGTAAATTTTTGAGCCTTTTGGCGGTTTGAGTTGGTTCCAAGTGGCGTGGATCATAGCTTTGAAGGAAGGGTGGGTAATCCAAAAGGCCTCGAACCTCAACGGTCTTTTTAAGCAGGTGTCGATGCTTTGCCACTGAAGCGCGATGGGCCAGTGATCGGAGCCCGCTATGGGAAGTATAGAAGCAGAGAAATCTCCTCCTACATGAATTGCATTGTCCAAAAGAAGAAATTGGTCCAGTTTTGAAGCGATTTGCCGTGCTCCTGTTTGCTTGTTGCTCCAAGTGTAGATGTCGTTAGAGAAAGGAATGTCGATGAGCCAGCTGTTGTTGATAAAATCCTTAAAATGTGAGCATTCTGGTTCTAATCTTGATCTGCCTCCTATTTTTTCTTCCTGCTTGGTAATCATATTGAAATCCCCGCCAAGGATCCAAAGGGGATGCACTCTGTTGGAGTTTAGCATCTGTATGATGTCTAGAAGTGCAAATTTTCTTGCCTGGTCCTAAGGGAAATATACATTGGATAAATGCCCATATATATTGGTGCTGATTGGATGAAAAGTAGCCTAGATAAGGCTATGCGCCACATGAAATCTGATAGCATAATTGCTTGTGTGTCCCAAGAAATAGCAAGCCCACCAGAGAAACCTGAGGCATCCACTGCAACTGAATGACTACTGGGCAAAGCCTTGGATAGGATTGCCCCTAGAGTTTCAGTACTGCATTTGGTTTCTTGGAGAAAGAGAATTTGAGGTCTTTCTTTCTGTATCATGGTTTTCAGCATTCTGTGTTTTCTGGGGCTATTGAGCCCTCTAACATTCCATGAGACGAGCTTCATGGATTGCTATTTGCAAGTGGTTTGTAGAACCTGGTTAATTTGGGGTATCGACCTGACTCCACCAGCATTTCCCCTAATGCGATGGTTCATTGCCAGTCTGGCTTTCTACCTCTTTTCTTGGATTCTTTTGTAACCTTTAAGTTTTCCCAGTGGCTGCCTGGTTGAATACCAAGCTTCTCTTGCTGTTTCACTTTGGTTAGGACCATTTCAAGGGATTCTATTTTCCTAGGGTTGATTTTATCAGATTCCCTTCTTCTGCATGCATCCTCAAGTCCTAGAAGATCAAGTTCCCCCAGGTCAAGACTTTCTGCATCCTCTTCCATTTGACTTATTTGGCTACTTTCTAGTGCCTCTTTGTGGATTGGGTTAGGGTTGGAACTAGGGTTATCGAGCTCCATGATGATGGGGGATTCGGTAGAGAGCTTTGGGGCTTCAGGGGTGTTTTGATTCTGCTTAGGGCCAGAAGGTGCTGAAGAGCTAGAAGGGACAGAGGGTTTGAGAGAGGGGTCAGGGGGACCATAAATGCCTTCAGAAGAAGGGTCAGGGTTGGAGAGAACGACAAAGCTGTTACTGATAGAAGGGCCATCGGAAGAGTGGCTAGATTTTTTCCCCGCAGGGGGGGTTTTTTTTTGTGCTTTCTCCTTGAAGGAACTTTGGTAAAGCCATCCGATTCTTCCTTGTCTGCGGGTTTGATCTTCTTGCGCTAGAGTTCCTTTTTGAGGTCATTCCAAGTGATTTCCTGAGCGAGAGGAATTATATGGGAAGGATGCTTCCATTGTCTAAACTCCTCGTGACTAGAATTTAACCAGTGCTGATTGACTTTTTCCTCCTCCATACCTGGGCTGCTAGTATTATTGATGTGGGCGACAGTATCGATCAGCTTTGGATTTTGCTGCCAAGAATCCACCCAAAATCTCACTGTGTTACCATTGCGAATTTCCTAAAAGCTGTGCTGTTGGATGAGTGCATAGTGTAGTTTAGCAGCATTCCAAATTAGAGAGCCTGAAATTTCTGGAGATAGCCTTATCAGGTCGTCTGGGGGTCTGTTATTAGCATATTTAGCGGTCTATAATTTGGCCCATGGTGTATGCGGATTCGAGATCCATTTCCACCATATGCGAGCTCCCATAATCACGTTGCTGTGAAAAGGATTCCTGAGTCCAATTCCTCCTGCCTCTTTCGGAGAGAAAACAGTGTTCCAGTTGACCAAAGCCCATTTTTTATTTTGTCCAGCAGATCCCCAGAGGAATTTACATTGCAAAGTCTTGAGTTGTTTGAGCACCCACTTTGGAGCAGCTAACACGGAGAATAAATAAAGGGGCATTGACTGCATAACGAATTTGATGAGGGTGAGCCTGCTGGCCATGTTGAGGGCCCGAAAAGTCCAAGAAGAAAGGCGGGCTTCTAATTTATCCAAGAGAGTGTTCCAAGAAGAATGCTTGATGGCAGAATCGATGAGAGGAGCTCCAAGATACTTGGCAGGGAGGGAAGCGATGGAAAAACTCAGAATGCGATTGATGCTAGCTTGAGTTTGGGGCGGGGTGTTGAAGAAGAAAATTTCAGATTTAGATTCATTTATGGACATACCAGAGGCTTTGGAAAAAAGGCTAAGAATAGCTTTGAGGGAGCATGCTTCTTGGACAGAGGGATGCCCAAAGAGCATGTTATCGTCCACAAGAGGAACTAGGTTTATCGAGCTCCATGATGATGGGGGATTTGGTAGAGAGCTTTGGGGCTTCGGGGGTGTTTTCAGTCTGCTTAGGGCCAGAAGGTGCTGAAGAGATAGAAGGGACAGAGGGTTTCAGAGAGGGGTCAGGGGGACCATGAATGCCTTCAGAAGAAGGGTCAGGGTTCGAGAGAACGGCAAAGATGTTACTGATATAAAGGCCATCGGAAGAGTGGCTGGATTTTTTCCCACAGGGGGGGGGGTTTGTTGTGCTTTCTCCTTGAAGGAACTTTGGTAAAGCCATCTGATTCTGCCTTGTCTGCGGCTTCTTTCCCAGGGTTAGGTGAATTAAACGAGCAGTCCCTGAATAGGTGACCATGGGCATGGCATCTACGGCATCTAAACGGCACATGTTCATAATCTAAGGGTTGGATCCATTCAAAATCATCATGAAATAGACTTACCGCATCTGGTAGTGCTTTGTTCAGTTGCATGTAGACTCAGATTCGTGCATATGAGGTGTATCTGCAGAGTTTGGTTTCTTCTGCCACCTTGATGAACTCCCCAAGACCTTTTCCAATCTCCTGGAGCGAATCGTCATCCCAGTATTCGAGCGGAAATGAGTATAGACGGATCCATACAGGAGCCCAGCTAAAGTTTTCCTTGTCTGGGTTGAATCTTTCGACCCAGTTTCTGAGATATAGCCCAGCTGAACTGAAAAAGTAGGGTCCTCCATCCATGACGACATTTCTGTCCTCAAGGCAGTTGAAGATGACTGTAAAGAAGCCTTTTGGGCCGAGCTGGAAAGTTACATGACCCTTGGGATTCCATTTGGAAGCGATCCATCCTTGCAATGCCTTTTCAGTAGGCCATAAACCAATAAATTTCCCGATCAAAGCATGGTCCCTCATGTACTGGATTCTGGCGTTTATGTGATGGCTTGGCAGATCAATTTTGGGTCTTTCAGATGCAATGGGTTTGCATGTGGAAGAGGTGGCTACAGTTGCGTCCGCTTGTTTCTCAGAGGCTGGCTCCAGCGTGACCTCATTTTTCTGCTTTTTGTCGTTAGCACAGTGAGTTTGGTCAGATTTTGTTTGATTGTGGTCCTTGTCTGCAGGGGGAGGCCTGCCGCCCCCCCCCCCGGTTCTATTTCCATTATGGTCCACGATCTCCTTGTGCTACCTTGAAAAGCGCTGTCAAATCTGATCGGTGCTGCAAAGTAGTTAGGGTTTCAGCGTGATAGTGACAGAGAAAACCCTAGCCGGCATCGCTCCTCCGCCTCCAACATTAAAAAAAACTCCCCTTTCCTTTTATAAGCCCCTTAGATATCTAAGACTTCAACCCTCATTCATTAACTAAATAATAATGGAAGTTGGAAAAATCTATATCTTGTGATTCTAATAAGATAACAATAATGAAAGTTGGAAAAATCTATATCTCGTGATTTTAATGATATTTTAATGTTTAAAGGTATATTCTATTTTCTATATGAAGAGATGTATTTTTTTCAAATTAAAATATAAAATTCTTTAAATATTAGTTATAATTAAAAACAAAAACAAAAATAAATATTTGATTAATATTAGTTAAGTAAGATGTGTAATATAGTTTTTTTCATTTTTTTATAAAAGTAGTGTAACTTATAAAAGAAATGGTGCGCTAAAAAAATATCATTTCATCTATTAAATAAAGTAAATAATTTTTATAGATTAAAATTATTAAGATAATTAAAAATATAAACTGAATAATCAAAACTATAATTTCAGAAAATTTAACATCAAATTTACTAAAATGCCAAAAATAATTTCTTTTATGTGTGAATTATGAAAATACTTGTGCAAGGGTAATGGTAATAGGGATAATTGAAGATGCTTTTATGTGTAATCATAATAGGTAACGACCGTTTCAATAAATATTCTAGTAAAGAAATAATGATGAGAGTAATAGTAATGAATATTCTAGTAAAGAAATAATGATGAGAGTAATAATAATGGAAGATTTTAATAAGGATTTTTAATGTTTAAAAGTGTATTTTTTTTGTTTATATGATTTAATATAATAGAGATGTGTAATTTTTTCCATTTTCAATTTTGAATTGAGATATATATTTTTAAACAAAATATTTTTTAAATATTGACTATAATAAAAAACAAAAATCTATATATATGTTTGATTAATCTTAAGTAAAAGCATTATAAAACATATATAATAATATTTTAATTGCTTCATTGTAACACATTATAAAACATATATAATCACACTCTCATTGTTGTTGTAGTTTTTTCTTTTTTCTTTTTTTTTTCAGAAGGAAAAAAATGTTTTCTATTGATAATATAAATAGTACATATCATTTACATAAAAATTGTATTGTTTGAATTATCTCAATATTGAGATCATTATGCTAGTATATCTCTACCCGAAGACAGAAATAAACAAGTGTGCAAGTCCCATAAAAGGTTTCATACAAAACCATATGCCCAGTCTTAGAAGATGAATCATTGTATGCCAAAAAAAAATTACGAAACAGAATCTAACATTCTGCTCATCCCCTGTAAACTAGCGATTAATACCATTAGGGACAAAATGCAAAGCAATAAGATCTGGCTCGTTTGCTCTCGATACCAACCACGTAAAACCTTCAATGATAACACATAAAAATACCTCAATCGGCTCGCTTGATGTAGCATGCCATGTTATCCCCAACCATTGGAATTCAAGGGATGGGAATTTTAGTAGCCCATATGATTTTTTCATTTCTGAATTGATTCACCTGCATGATACTGAATTCCATACCAAGACCCTTTTTAGAGAGTCTTTCATCTCTCTGGTGTTATTTTCTATGTAAATGTGACTAATAGTTGGCTTGTTCATTTTAATCCATAATTGTTGACTTCTCAAGAGCCAACCCTGTGCCCTTGGAGAAGCTAGGGAAAAATTCCCAACCATGGCATCGATGATTATTTTAGAATCACCAAATATACTGACCTCATTGATACCCATGTTGTGGGAAGCAAGAAGCCCACACCAAAGGGCCATCAGTTACGCTAGATTGTTGGATCCCAAGCCGCCATTCCAGCAAATATGAATCCACTCCTCTTGTGAGATCTTTATCCACGCGCCTCCATTCCAGCAAATATGAATCCACTCCTCTTGTGAGATCTTTATCCACACGCCACATCCCATCACGCCATCTTTGCATGCTCAATCAAAATAAATCGTAGGAATGCAAATGGGATGAGGCCTATTCCTAATAGAGCAGTCAGAAATGCAAGCCTCAACTGGTTCCCTTTAATTGATCCATTTCATGATGGTAGTATGTATAATGAGGGTGGAAAATCGTTTCCGTTCAAATAAAAACTTGTTCTGAGCAAGCCAAACTTCCCATATGAGGAAAAAAGGAAAAGATTGAAATTTCCTGGAGATCTTGTCCCATCTTTGAGTAGCTTTTATGAAGTCCCTTAGACTATTCTTAATATTATGCACGATCAAAGATTGATATTTATCTCAAAAGTAATTATGTCGTTTCTCCCTTTTAATTAAATTGATTAATTAAAAAAATATCAAATAACTAAGTGGCATATGAAATGAATTATACATTTTTAGATATGTGGTATTAATAATCCATGGTATATGACATGGTATTATAACAAGTTATTTACATATTAAAAATTTCCATAATAAAATAGACATGAATAATTATATCAATGTGAAAAATACCATAAAATAAATATTTGATAGTTATCATGAATTAAACCCTATTCAAATTTACCAATCATTTAATTTATATAATTACATAATTAATATTAAAACCAATATAGAACATATATATAAATAAATAAAAATACAAACCTAAAAAAATCATATTTAAATCTTCATTTATTTTGTTTTACTACATTTGTTATGAAAAATTAATTGGCTGAAATATAAAAATATCAAATCACACCTACCAAAATGGAAAAAGAAGCCTTCCGTCATCAACACTGTGT
Source organism: Pinus albicaulis (assembly GCA_034641835.2). Lineage (NCBI taxonomy): Eukaryota > Viridiplantae > Streptophyta > Pinopsida > Pinales > Pinaceae > Pinus > Pinus albicaulis. The sequence goes on along the minus strand of CM076569.1, from coordinate 458,722,323 downwards.
TTCTATGAAAACAACTTTTTCATTTTGGTCGGTGTGGCTAAATTTTAAAAAAATATCAAATAAAAAAGTACCATATGAAATGAATTATAGATTTTTAGATATGTGGTATTAATAATCCATGGTATATGACATGGTATTATAACAAGTTATTTACATATTAAAATTTTCCATAATAAAATAAACATAAATAATTATATCAATGTGAAATATACCATAAAATAAATATTTGATAGAAAATATACCATAAAATAAATATTTGATAGTTATCATGAATTAAATCCTATTCAAATTTACCAATCATTTAATTTATATAATTACATAATTAATATTAAAACCAATATAAAACAAATATATAAATAAATAAAAATAGAAACCTAAAAAAATCATATTTAAATCTTCATTTCTTTTGTTTTACTCCATTTGTTATGAAAAATTAATTGGCTGAAATATAAAAATATCAAATCACACCTACCAAAATGGAAAAAGGAGCCTTCCGTAATCAACACTATGTTTCTATGAATCATCAAAAACGGCTTTTTCATTTTGGTCGGTGTGGCTAAATTTAAAAAAAAATATCAAATAAATAAGTACCATATGAAATGAATTATAGATTTTTAGATATGTGGTATTAATAATCCATGATATATGACATGGTATTATAACAAGTTATTTACATATTAAAAATTTCCATAATAAAATAGACATGAATAATTATATCAATGTGAAATATACCATAAAATAAATATTTGATGGTTATCATGAATTAAACCCTATTCATATTTACCAATCATTTAATTTATATAATTACATAATTAATATTAAAACCAATATAAAATAAATAAAAATACAAACTTAAAAAAATCATATTTAAATCTTCATTTCTTTTGTTTTACTCCATTTATTATGAAAAATTAATTGGCTAAAATATAAAAATATCAAATCACACCTACCAAAATGGAAAAAGGAGCCTTCCCTAATCAACACTATGTTTCTATGAACCATCAAAAACCGCTTTTTCATTTTGGTAGGTGTGGCTAAATTTTAAAAAAATATCAAATAAATAAGTGCCATATGAAATGAATTATAGATTTTTAGATATGTGGTATTAATAATCCATGATATATGACATGGTATTATAACAAGTTATTTACATATTAAAAATTTCCATAATAAAATAGACATAAATAATTATATCAATGTGAAATATACCATAAAATAAATATTTGATAGTTATCATGAATTAAATACTATTCAAATTTACCAATCATTTCATTTATATAATTACATAATTAATATTAAAACCAATATAAAACAAATATATAAATAAATAAAAATACAAACCTAAAAAAATCATATTTAAATCTTAAGTTTTTTTGTTTTACTCCATTTGTTATGAAAAATTAACTGGCTGAAATATAAAAATAGCAAATCACACCTACCAAAATGGAAAAAGGAGCCTTCCGTAATCAACACTATGTTTCTATGAACCATCGAAAACCGCTTTTTCAGTTTGGTCGGTGTGGCTAAATTTTATTTTTCAAGCTTTCAACAACTAACGTATTTTCCTATCGTTGTTTTTTAGAATAATGTTAAAGAGTCGGTGTGGCTAAATTTTATTTTTCAAGCTTTCAATAACTAACGTATTTTCCTATCATTTTTTTTGAACAATGTTAAAGAGATGGATGTTAAGGGAGGTTAAGCATTTTATAAATTTTTATAATGTGTATATTTGTGTAGTTGTTTTAATTGTTTTTTTTTTAATTAATGTGAGTATTGAGATGAGCGGCATATGGTTTGATTAATTATAATTTAAATGTAGTAACAATTTTTAATATATATTAATTTTTTACTGTAAAATTTAGAATTGATAATTTTTTTACCACAAAGTTATTAATACTCTATCACTTTCTATTTTATACTTTTAAACATCAACCCAACCACTTATATTTCTAATCTCTTTAAGATTTTTCAACTTTTAAACTTGGATTTTTTCAAATTCCATTATAATTTAAATTTTAAAAATCCTGGTTGAAGTTCTTATTAGCTGTTATGATTATCCACATACACAAAAGTATCGGTAATTAATCCTACACAGAGTAGACTCCAACTAAAATCTCTGCACCTCACCCCACCATTATTAGGGGAGAGTTGTCTAATGTTGTGCAGGGACCAATAATTGTTATAGTACTGGTCCCATAAACCCAACAGAAATAGATATATATGCATCCGATAATTAAACATAAAGAAATATCTTGAAGTCCAAATATATATTAAATTAAGTCCAAAATTTCCCAAGTCATTGATTGGGCCCACAACTATCCAGAAATAGCCCACAACTATCCATAAATAGTTTAATAAGTATCAAGATTACAAATCCTATCATGTCAACTAGAAAACTCAAAAAATCATTTTTCCTTCCAAAATGGTCAAATACAAAAAGCCAGTCACTTCAACCCATCTGATCAGTCAGCCCTCATGTTGCGTTAGAGAAGTAAATATCAATACCTTCACATAATAAAAATAAATGTTTGTCAGTCATAACTACTGTATTATTCAACATTTAAACCCATTGTGTTCAATAAATGGCACCCACCAAATAACAACATTTAAACCCACTGTGTACAATAAATGATGCCCACCCAATAAATTCAATAAATGATTTCCCATTAAAACAGATCAAAACAAGTCAAAGTTCATCGATCAACAAAAACAAATTCCCAGCCATTGGATCACATCAAATTAAATCCTGATCACACATGCAAAATGAGCCATTGCAATCCATGTCCATCATTGTCACGAATTAAATTTGAGTGAAAAAAACTATAAAAGAAGTCCAACCACTGTTGAAGTTGCATGTTTCACATTCAAACTATTCACAAGCCCTGGAGACAAACCAACACAGAACACACCCAAAAACATTTCACAATATATTCAGGTTAGTTTCCTCAATTACAACACAATTTCTTACAATTTTATTTGAATTTCTGAGTATTTATTTCTAATTATTACACTTTTATTTTCATTTCTGAGCCTTTATTTCGGTTTTCTCATAGATTAATTTTCATGACATTGTAAATAGCACCTAGATTAGTTCAGCTATTTATTTCAGTTTTCTTACAAGTCTTTATTTCATTTTTCTCACAGTTTAATTTTCATGACATTGTAAAGAGCACCTAGATCAGTCACCTACATTAGTTGAACCAGTAAAAATAAATGTCTCTTAATAGGTTTATTTCAGTTTTCTCACAGTTTAATTTTCATGACATTGTAAAGAGCACCTAGATTAGTCACCTACATTAGTTGAACTAGTAAAGAGCAATGTCTCTTAACAGGTTGATGGAGGTTCAAATTTCATGGCGTAAATTTCAAACATGCAAGGATATTTCTGTAACTCAAAAAGTTTAGAGTCCCTTAGCAAATAGTCACCTAGATTAGTTGAACTAGTAAATAGAAATGTCTCTTCACAGGTTGATGGAGGTTAAAATCTCATGGTGTAAATGTCAAATATGCAAGGATGTTTTGCAGCCTACTTAGAATGTTATGTTTGATAATTTTACCCTTAATTTCATTAGATCGAATCACACGCACCAGTGCATCGTACTGATATTTTCCCAACACACTCTTCAAGGGGACAGAAACATGATAACTCAAAGTTTTTGGGTAGGAAAACTTCAAAAATTAAATTTCTAGAAAAGACTGATGCACTAGGGTCCTCACCTAAAGTAGAAAAAGAGTATTTCAATGTGCACTAACAAAAGTTTTGATACCCTTCAGAGTTATTGAATAAAAAAAATATGGATAACTAAGAAGTTACATCTCAATCTTTATATGCATATTAGAATTTAGGCATATTTCTCCTCTTTGCTTGCTCTCAGTGGATTGACATCATAAATTCAAAAACACTTGGTGCTTGCACTTTGCTATTCATGGTGCACTTTTTTAATATTGGATTTTGACCTCTTCCAGGGTGCAGGATTAAATCGCTTAGTATCCTGCAAAAATAAATCCATGTGACAACTTGAGTTGCTACAAAAATCCAATTTACAACTCATTTAGTATTTTTAGTTGATTATAACTTATCATCTATTATCTGCTGAGTTCTGACTGTTGGAAATTGTATGCAAATATTTTCGATGAAAACAAATTCTGTTTCTTGTGCAATTCACTTCTAAGTTAGTCTTTTAATCTCATTTGAGTACTATACTAATATATCGTGCATTGATTTCAAGCTCACTAATCCAAAAGGCTAAATCCCTCAGTGTAAAAAGTCCAATCAAACTCTCATAGGCCAAGTAAAACAATTGGCAAAACCTGCTGAATATAGAAGCTAGAAACAAAACAAAACATAAAAAAAAAAAAAAAAACATGAGTAGCTGAGCATAGAAGCCTGTAGAAAATATCTCAATAGTTGAGCATAGAAGTTGTAGCATTTTAAGTTAACATATTGTTACACTAAAATTCGTCACCATGACATTTTAGTACTCCCTTGGAAGTCTACAACATCAAAGTTCCTAAAATCAAGCTTTGAAATTGAGAGAAAAGTTCATAAAAGTCTTAAAAACACTTGTACCACACTTTCTCTTAACATTACTTGCGGTGCCGCACCTTTTTGCTCTAAATCATGCGGAGCTAAACACACTTTTTATTCATTAAGCATGCAGACCTCTGTAAAAGGTAAAACAAAGGCGGAAAGTAACATTTAGAAGCCCAACAGTCAAATCTGGAAGTTTCTAGAAGTAATTATCTGGTAGAAGGTTTACTCCTATCATGTATGTTCATTCCTCCATTATGGGAGCCTACCCTTTGATTTATGGATCCCAATCCCTTAAATAGCGCATTCTATCCCTTCTCATGTGGAACCATAACCTCCTCTCTTTTCCTATAAATTGAAGCCATAGTGCAGCTTCAAAAGTTAGTGTGTGTGGGACTTTTGAGAGTTAGGGGGTTAGAGTTTGAGAATTTTTGAGGAGAAATGCTATAGAGACTCTGACTCTCTTAACTGATCATTATGTGGGAATGATTACACACCCATGTGCATTTTAGCTAAGAGAGTGCAAAGGTTGTCAGAGTAAAGGAAACGCCTATTCCGGACCCCAAGAAGGCCTGTACAACATCAAGGTGGACATGGTTGTAAGGATCTTCTTTATTAAAGATAGTACGAATAAGTACCGTTTAATCAATGAGTTCTTTAATTAAGTAGCTTATTTATCATGTTTTATCAATGAGTTATTTAATTAATTAGCTTATTTCTTGAATTCCTTGATCATCTTGATAGATATATAATTCATGAATTAGTTTATCCTATGCAAGTGCTATTGATTTTTTTCATGTTTTTGATTGCAGATCTTTGAAGACGACTCTTTCAAGCAACTGGAAAGAAGATCATTATGAATAGCGTTGGACTACAGGTAGATCTTCAAAACCTCTGTTGTAGCTAATTCTGAATCGAATAATATCTAGATAAAATAGTTTTTGTTTGGCTGTTTTTTGCTAGTTGTCCATAGGACACTTGGGAGATCTGTCTTGTCCACAAGAACAACTTATCCATCCAACAAAATGGCGACTCCGCTGGGAAATGGATCTTGAACTTCAATTTCTTTTATTTTTGACTTGTAAATTTAATTTTCTAATTTTGATTGGTTTATACTAGTTTGGGTATTTTATCCCTGTAGAATCCTTGAGAAATGTTTTAGAGTTTTTATTTTTCTTTTAGTTTTCTAGTATCCACACTTTTCTTTTAGAAACAGCGTGGGCATCTCCGCTCTTTTCTTGTATAAACAGTGTGGAACCGCACCTGTTTACACTGAAACCTGCAGAATCTGTGAAAATTTTTTGAAAACCTTAAAATTCTCTTTTTTGGATTAGTTTGTTAGATTCTCAGTATATACCTAGACTTGTATTTTCTGTCAAAAAGCCTTGTGTGAATTTATTTCAACAACTCTTACAATCTCATCAGTCTTCGTTAAGTTAATTGGGTGTTTTGAGTTTCTTTTTTGGATAAATTCTTAATTTGATTTCCTTTGGTCATTACTTCGAGGTTTGTCTCAGTCTCTTAACAATTTTTCATATTTTTGCTTTTGTTTTTGCAAAAAAAATCCCCCCTCATTCACCGGGGGGGGGGGCTAAATTGTGTCCGAGTGTTAATCGCCTTTGAGTGTTTTTATTTTTGATCTTTGGAACTCTCACTCATTTTTCTTTACTTACACTTGATTGGTTCTTTAGATTACATTAGAATCGTCTTGTGTTTGAGAATTCTCTTGCATAGATTACATTTGCATAGTTAGAATTCTCAATTTCAAAATATGAATGAAAAATGTGCATTGATTTTATTTGCATACTTTTCAAGTGAAATGTGCATAGATTACAACTGCATAGTTTACATTCTGAAAAATCAAACATAGATTTAGATTAGTTTCTTTAATTTGAATTTACATGTTCTTATGCTTGTTTTAAAAGCACAAAAATAAAAGAATATGGAATTGATTAGTCTTAGTTTTTCTTGATGAAATTAGTGCATTAGAGAATTTGTTATATTTTCTCTTATTGATCAATTTTTTGCATTGTTGGAAGTGAATGGAAACTCTCTCCTTACTTTAGTTAGGATTCATCGAATTGAAAAGATTACATTATCATATTCGATTGCATTCAGTTTTGGGTCGGCTCATAACACCATTGGTTTCGTATCCATTTACCCTTTGAGTAATAACAGCCTAAATAACACAATACTTAATAAAATTCATCTAGTAATTTTCATATTTTTAGGGTTCTTTCCACCAACATAGCTTAGGCTAGTGTCTTGGAATAGGTTTTAGTTAACTCTTCAAGACAGCGAAACAAAAAAGTAGTTACTCTTGCAGTAGGGAAATTCCAATAGTCGCATGTATGCTCTCGGAAGCTCCTCTTAAAGGAGTCAAGCACGAGATCATATCCGAACCAGTGAGGTAATCAATCCTTCCTCATTGGGAATGATAACATATATACATGTATTAACAACGGTAAACCTCAGATTTACCATTGTCGAGGAGCCTGGGGTCACTTGTCAGTATACCTTGGATGATGTCAAGGAGCCTTCAAGGGGATTGAGCTTTTTTACCTTGCCCTTGCACATATGTCGAATCGTAGACTGTTCCCCCAGGTATGTTAGTTCCTGTTGGTAACAATAGTGGCCATAATCTTTACGATTTTTTCATAAGGTGATGGTGGAGGGAAGATCCCACTGTACCTGGAACAGAGGTCGACTAAACTCACTTGGACTCTCCAAAGGGTTATCTTCACTCGAGATGGCATAGTGGAGAAACTTGCACCGGTCTGTTTCATTAAGCAGGTTGTCGGGGTAACTGTTCCAACTGCCATTTTTGCATTAAAATTATACGATGTTGAATTTCATCACCAATTAGTGTTTTTAGTGTGGGAATCTATTGTTTGTGTGTGGTTTTACTCCTAGATTTGATAACGCGTGTTCATTTGTTTGTTTTTACTTTTTAGAGACCATAGGTGTGAATTGTGAATTTTAATTGTTTAGGTGTGAATTGTGAATTGTGAATTTTAGTTTTAAATTGTTAATAAAATTCACTAAAGTTGAATATAATGGCAATGGTTCTGGAATTTACCAACTAAGGAATCCCTCTTAATGAGAATCCTAGTACTTTTCCTTGCTTTGGCAATGTTGGTCCTCCTTATATGGCTACGTTGTCATTACCTGGATTTACAAAAGGTTTACGGATATGGTTATTTTCAACTTCGTTGGCCCCGAATACTCCAATTGTTCCACCTCAACCGAATGCTTCACCTCAACAGAGTTCACCATCTCAACATCACCAACCTTCTGTTGACCCTTTACATTCTTCGCCCAATATGTCTTCCTCCCTTTCTTCCTCTTCGCTTAGTAAAAGCCTTGACGCTAGTAACCAGGTGACTAAGGAGAAGAAGAAAGGGAAGAAGAAGAAGAAGAAGCAAGATAAGAAAAAATTCAAGCAACCAACCATGGCTATAAGTGTTAGTAGTGTTGAGAAAACCTCCAACATGCATCGTTAACCCAAATTCCCTTGCAAGCTCTGTAAGGGTGACCACTTCCTTATCAATTGTCGTGGTATTTCAAAGGTCTTGGATGTATGGTTAGAACATTCTCATCAACTTTCCGTTGATCCATCAACTAGTGATTGTCAGGTTCCTGGGAAAAGGGTAAAGTTAGGTTTCCTTGTAGGTTATGCAAAGAGAGTCATCAAACTCACATTTTCCCTCACATGAATGAAGCCTCAAAATTGTTGGAAAACCTTACTGTTTCACAGAAAAAACTTCCAACCGGTTACCTTCAACTTTCTCCCAACCTAAACATCATGTGAACAAAGCCATAAATATTTTAATTTTAATTGGTAAAAATAATTATTTTTAATAAACAAATAATCATGTCATAAAGATTTTAAAGAAACTTTATATCCAAATACAATTTCCTCGGTCAAGATAACACACACAACAACTTTCATTTTTAAAAACGTGTCACATTACTCGACTTACCTGCAATCAAGTCAAAATTTATATTATGAGGATGGAATTGGACATGCATGAAGGGTGGATAAAGGACGGAATAGCAGTTTCATTGTAATATTTCGTTTGCCAACCCATCAGTTTCAAAAGTATCAAGTCGTGTATTGCGTAATGAACTCAAATTTGCCAATTATGGTTATGAGCACGTGTCCTAAAGATAGCTATTATGAATTTTTACGAAATTTCCAATTTCCACCAGTATGTCCACAACTTTGATGTTTCCCTGCACATGAAAGCCACTGACCTGAGTTGACATATATAATAGAAGCCGAATTATTAGCGAATCTACATATGAATTTGAAATGAATTCATTCAATTAAGGTGAACCAATTCTGGATCTGTAGCTTCAACACCGTTGCCATTCATAATCCTGTGCACACCTACAAGAACGGAAGGATTCAGCAGCGGTGTCGACACTAGGAGTGGTATGATTAGTTTTCACCACAAATTAGTTTTGCCTTTATGTCTCATTTCGTTTCATTTTCCTCCCGTCATTCATGGCTTCCAATGACCCAGGATCGATTCTCATAAGAGATTAACTGATTTTTGTTTCGTCAGGTGGAATACACCGATGGCTCCACGTGAATCGAAGGTGTTTGTTAACGATTTATATTGTATGTTTACAGGACATGGAAGAACTTAAGCAGCTCTTATTGACCGCGTATCTGAAGATGGAGCGAGCAACGGCCAACGCAGAAACACAGAGGCAGCTCCAGGAGGCTATGGTGATTCACCTCCAAGAGCTCTTGACAGCTGCTCGCAGAGAACGGGACGAAGCGCGACAGCAGCTGGCGAAACTCGAGGCCGCGGAATACTCCAACACACAGCAACACGTCACGTCTCGCGATCGATCCCAGCGGCCTGACTCCATGCTGGCCGGCGGGGACCTTGAAGTAAACCTGTTCACTATGCATGACAATTCCACTTCTCAGTCGGCTCACCCGACTTCGCTCATCAATCCTTCGCCCGGCAACAACTGCCCTCCATTGGTCGACCAACTCCGCTGGAATTCGACTCCCGACCATCAGTTCGATTTCCCGCATCTTGGTATAGGAGCAGACTTCGACCTGCACAGATCTCTGATTTCGTCTTCAAATGTCTACTGTTCGAATTTATTTGAGCTACAAGATCAACAGTTATATGACCAGCAAGAGCAGCAACGAGGATTCGGCAAATGGCAGCAGGAGGTCGAACCCTATCTCCCTTCTCTTGTTGAAGATAAATCGCCGGACTACGAATTCTGTCAGCAGCAACAAATGGCGGAAACTGCCGCTGGCCTGACACAATTCTCAAATACAATTCACGGAAACACAAAAGCTTCACTGGGTAGCCATATGACGGATCATCAAACCCCCAAATCGGTCCGCTCACCACCTCCTTCCATTCTCGGCTGCACCCCGAAAGCCATAGCTGACCACATTCCAGAGACACCTGTGGACGCCTTGCCCGAGAGAGGTAAGTTGTTGCAAGCCGTCATGCAGGCGGGGCCACTGTTAGAGATGTTGCTCTTGACAGGCCCGCTGCCTCAGTGGAGATCACCACCCCCAGCCCTGGATACACTGGAGATCCCCGAGATATCTATGTGTTCCTCACCTAGTATTCTACCTATCAAACCCATTGCCGACCCCGTGCTCAAGCCCCACGGCCCTGCTGATCTGAACTCTGCTCTCTCCTCTTCTCATCGTAGCCTCCGCCCACGTAGAAGAATTAAAAAACCCCACACTGCTGCAATCATAAGTTCTCGGCCATCCAGCTCAAAAGATGCATCAAGATCTTCCAAATTGTCATTCTTCCCGGTGCTTAACTCAATGGCTTCTTCCATTTCAGCTAATACAATTAACAAATTATAATAAGCAGCCTGCAGGTTCATAATTTTTAATAACGGCAATCGGTCATTATTTCAAATCAATATATTGATATTGGCATAAACGATTATATTAGCCAAACCCATTGTTCCATTCATTCTTCCACAATTTTAAAGGTAGCCTTTCTTTTAATTTGTATGGGTAATGTACGCTTTAATACTCCAATGAAAAAACAATACCAACTACATTCAATTCGTTTCAAGAACAGGTTGTTTCTCTTCAAAATCCTCTTGATCATTGTTTTCATGCCATTGTCTTTATCAATTTGTTTAACATTTATACGAGCAATCTTTGTGTGTACTAATATGATCTTACCGATTAGATCTGATCTGATTTACAATAGTTAAATGTTAAGAAATAACATCTTAGTTAAATGTTAAGAAATAACATCTTACCCATTAGATGTGATCTGATTTATAATAGTTAAATGATAAGAAATACCATCTTACTGATTAGATAGTTAAATGTTAAGAAACAACGAAATGACTCACAATAGAGTTGCGGTTTTTGAATTCGAGTTGTTTGAGAATAGATTATTAAATACTATTGCATATGAGTTGTTTGAAGTTACAATACTTTTGAATATGAGTGGTTTAACGTTATTGAATTTAAGTTGTTCAAATTAATAAATACATATGGAAATTTATACAAAATGTATATGAAAAATTTATTATGTTAATAACGACAATATACATCTGCATGGCTATTTAAATATATACTTTATTTAAATTACCAAAATATTTACTACATTTTAATATTTTTTCTTAATTATGATACTTAAGATTAATTCAAAATATTGTTTTATTTTTGAATATGTGTTTATATTGTTCGCAACTCAATTCTATGTTGTACAAGTTTTTTTTTTTTTTTTTTTTGGCTTCACATACATTTTCTTATTATTTAGTTTCAATTATTTTTCTTCAATATTTTTTTTATCTTTATTATCATCTTTATCTATTTTTCCTCAAACTTGTACCTAGCTACTCTTGATTGAACTTCAACTCTACTTTGGCCTTCTTCTTCAATATTTTTTACCTTAAGTATCATCTTTATCTAATTTTTGCTCAGGCTTGTACCTAGCTATTGTTGATTGAACTCTTCTTTCAACTTTGTAAGATAAGTGACATCATCTTGGTTTTCTTTCATCTTCTCTTCTATTGTCGCAAAAGATTCAATAATGTAGATGGTTTTATTTATATTTTTTGTTCCTTCTTATGTTGTATTTATGGTAGCTTTTCCATTCTTATTTCCTTCTTGAACTTATTGGGCCTTCGCAAGCCACTCTTCAAGTAAAGTTAATTGAGTGTCACAATCAAATTCAACTTTCACTACTAGGTTTCAATGTCAATTTCATCCTACGCTTGTATGTAGGTAGTGGGATTTAATTTCTTCACACAAAATAATTTTTTCCTTCTACAATTTCCTTAATGAATTTCTCTATGGTGTTTACAACATTTTTAATACCCATGTTTTGTACACCTTCTTCTGCTTTGGTCGAGCGACTCTACCACCACGTCTCCAATTACTTCTATGATATTAAATCCATTTAGTTATTATGCCACAAAAGCCACTTCATGAAAAATTGCAACACTTTGTTGATCATCGTTGCTCCCCATTTCACTCTATGTCATCTCTAAAATATCCCAAACTTCCTTGGGCGTAGTTGTTGTTGCAGTGATTGAAAGAATGTCATCATTCGAGCCTTTTGGAATGAGAAACAATGTTTTTACATGATCATTCTTGTTGACTATAAGTTGATCCCTTTGATCTTGTGCCATGACCTTATAGGCTTCTTGACTTGATGAGCATTCCAACCTATTAGTCATAATATATATAAAGCTTCTACACCTACTTTAATTCTCATCTTAATAGACCAAAAATCTTAATTTTTTCCAATAAAAATAAAAAACAATTAAAAAAATATAAAAACCCTCAAAAAAATCAGATTAATAACTTTTAGTAAAACTTAATCACCTTCCAAAACAAAACAATAATATAGAACATATCCTTAAAAAATAATTTTTAATTATATATATATATATATATATTACATTCAATATCATAACTGCAAATTCCTTAAATATGCACCCAAAATTACAACTATTCTTTTTATTCTCCACTATCTTTTTCCATTTTTAACTGTCCACTATCTTTTTCCCTTATTCTTATTCTTACACTCTTAGTTGGGAAAAAAACCAAAACAAAAAAAAATATCCAAATGACTCGTGTTTAAATTATCGAAAGTCCATCAGAGAAAATGTGAATCAAGTGGACACGACATTCCCTCACATGGACACGACAATCCCTTACATGTACACTCTATTGAATACTTAACCACTAAATATCAAAATTTGAATTTTTTTTTGGTTTTCAGATCGTTCTCACAACTCCTTGTTCCTTCGAATTACGTATATTTCATCCTGCTTCAAAAACCTTTTGTGAATTCCATGCATGCTTTCCACATGCACGTTTTTCTCGTGTCTATAGACCAAATGAGCTCGGATACGACTGCTCAGGATGGACGGAGGTTAGGGTTTGCAGCACGGCCGCCCACGGCTGTGGCAACTGGTCGAGTTTTCCTCCGGAATGGATAGTTGTTTCGCTAAAAAAATCATGGTGCGCTTTATTTGCGGCTGCGAAGACTCACCATAGTGACTCTCCTTCAGCAAACGCCAAAGCAAAGTCACTCAACTTTAATACAACTATGAGAGATAGACGGAAAAATCAAAATTCCACAACAATTAAATACACACAATAAGCCACAATAGAACCACACAATAAGTCACATTAAAACCACACAATAAGACATAATTCCTTCAGCAAATGACAAAGCGAAATTGCTCAACTTTGATACCATTACGAGAGAGAGAAAAACCAAATCTCCACTCACAGTTAAATACAATAATGAAATAGAAGCATGAAAAGGCATAAAAACTCATGGAGAGATATTAGAATGTTAATAATAATGATACTAATTTTAGCTCACATGTGCATGTCTAATTTTTAAATTGAGATTCCATATAAAGTACAATAATTGAAAATAATAAACTTATTTCAACAATTTTAAGCAATCATAAATTTTATGAAACATTATTGAATTTTATGAAACTAGATGTGAGTATTTTTTATGAGTTTCATTGTTATAAATAGGTGAACAATTATGTATGAAAGATGAACAAAATAAATGTTCTAAAAGATTTTGTTATTATTCTAAATCATTCTTAACCAAATGTAAGTACTTATTTATGAGTTATTGTTGCATGTGTGACTCACAACATTCCATAATGAAGTAGCATAATTGTTAGAAATGAAAAATCAAATGTTATAGATGGTGGAGTAATTCCTACTTGTGATACTAGAAATAAAAGAAGTTGAGGATAAACCTTTATGCATTTGGTTAGAACAATATAATTAATATTAATATGACTATCACAATAACCACCTTTAGTTCAAGGTAATGATCTTGGATGATGGAAAGGTAATGATCTTAAATTAGTTTTTATATAAGGAGTAGGTTAGTGTAAATGGAAATTTGAATTTAAAGTATATGAGTGAATGTTAATGTAAATTTGAAGAGTTATGTACTCTCTTAAATTATGTAATATTGAAAAGTTTGTGGTAGTCTAAAAACCACTTTATATAAGAAAAGTCATGGTCAATAGAAGCCATTAGTACTTGTCGTAAAAAGAAACCATATAAATTACTTAATATGATGAGTTCTTTGTGGTGTGTAGAAATCACAAAAGTCACTTGACATGATGTGTTGTTTGTGGTAAGCACAAATCAGTTGAGGTCTTGATGATTTTAATGGCTAAGGGTAAGCCTATGTAAAAACCTATAGGTGCAATGGTTGTGGGTCCAATAAAGAAAACAGAAAGATGAGGTTATGGGTAATCAAAACAAAACTCAAGATGGTGATTGATCATGATGTAGAGGGAGTGAAAGTGTTTATGTTTTTGCAAGTACAAGATGAAAATTGAATAACATCAAGGATGAAGAACGTTGAATCAATATAAAGATAAAGAGATGTGAAGAGAAAGAGTATAGAGCATGGAGATGAAAACTTGTTTAGTTCCAAGAGTATTGAAGAATGTATATTGAGATCATAGATATTGGTCAAGGGGGAGTATTATGGAGTAGCTCCTACTTGTGATATGATAAATGAAATAAGTTAGGGATGGGTCATTATGCATTTGGTTGGAATAGAATAACTAATCTAACATAACTGTTATAATCATATAACACATATAGATATATATGGGACCATTTTTTCTCTAAATACAACATAGGGGATTATATAAATTAATAGATTTTCCCTTCAAGGTTTTAGTGTTCCTTGTCTCATTCCTTCATATTTGTTCATATTTATCTGCATGTGTAGCTTACATGAGATTAAAGCCAACAAGAAATTGGTTATATTAAACTCAAGTATGTTGAAAAAAAAAATACTATGGACTACTTACTCATACTTTTTTTATGATAGTAGAGACATGTCAATATATTGATGATAAACAAATATTATAGAGTACTTAGTGGCAATATTGTGGGAGAGTGGAGACATGTCAATATATTGAATGTATCAAAGCACAATGTTGTAAAAGAGGGATTATAACTTTTTGACACATGGAGAGGGGAAGTAAGAAGCATTGTTGAGCATAATTTGTTGCATAAGTAATATATTAATTCAAATGAGAATAGGTGATATGTTTATTAAAATGTGTATGTACCATGTATTAAGTTAATTATTGGCTTAGTGTTCTTTTTATCTTATAATTAAATATCATTTTATTCTCTTTTAACATACAAAATAAAAATATTCTAAACTAATATTTAATTTAATAAATGGTGTAAAAAAATAATTAATCAATAAACTATACATTATATTTTTGATTTTCATTATTTTTGTTCATGTTTTTCTCCACCAATATTTAATATATGAAAAAAGAAATGAATATACCATACAATGTTTCTTTGATATACTAAACTTAAAAAAAAATCTATTTTATTTTTCTATTAATATTTTTGACTTCAAAGTTTAAATTTTTAAATTATTAAATTGCACAATAATATATTTATTTTAAATACATATCATTTAATTATGCTCAATTTTTATTTATGGCAATATGAATTTTTTTTTATATTTTTCTTTCCTAATTTAAAATATCAAGGAAATTTTTTCTTATTCAAGATTTGATATAATAACATTTTTGAACATCTAATCTTTTAAATGTTTAAATTAAAATTAAAATTATGTAATTTATAAGCTATTATGAAAATATTTAATTATAGGGTTTGCCCGAAGAGATTTATATATATAGTAAGACTTTGTTTTTCTATAAAAATATATTTATTCAGTTTATAAATAATATTTATCTTTAAAAATATTTTAGACATATATAAACAAAAGATTATGTAAAATAATAAGTAGTAAATTAATGAGTCAATATAATATAATATTAAGTATTCATTTAATTTTTAATTACATCAATTGTGTTATTATACATTAAGATTGTTATTGATTAAACATTAATTTACTTCTAATTTAATTTATAATTTTACTATAATTTACCTTTAATTATTTTTATTATTTACATATATTTTTCTCACATTCTATTATTCTTATATTTTATAATATTCAATACTCATTTACTTATTAATGTAAGTAAATTACATCAATTGTGTTATTATACATTAAGTTTGTTACTAATTAAACATTAATTTAATTTATAATTTTACTATAATTCACTTTTAATTATTTTTGTTATTTAAATATATTTTTCTCACAATTAATTTATAATTTTATTATAATTCACTTTTGTTTATTTTTATTATTTAAATATATTTTTCTCCCATTATATTATTCTCGCATTCTATTAGTTGAAATTATTCACTTCTTATTGGCACTCATAGTCCTGCAAAGCTGTCAACCGTACTAATTTATTTCTTTTTTCTTTTCGTATATTTTGCTGGTAATTTCAAGTTGTCATTCGAGAAAGAGGAAGGTGTTTTATTTGCCAAAGTTTGATAATTGAAAAGCTGGACATGACATAATAATGTAGTGTGATAATTTAAAGGCTTGACATGACATAATAATGAATTGAAATTTTTATATTTTTTATTAAAATTCTTAAAATAATTTTAAATTTTAAAATAAAACAGTTTGAAAACATGTTTTTAATAAAACTTGCAATCTTAATTCAAGATATTTGATGTCAATCTTTTCCACCAATGAACATCAATATATTTATGATATAAGTATTGGTACATCATAGTGACCGCAAGCTCCTGCTATATGCGAGTCTTAAAAGCGCAAATTCATAACAATATTTATTATTAATTTAAATTAGAGGTTAATCATGTATTATATAATATAAATGTTACATCTATATTAATAAATATCAATTTGAATAATAATACCGGTAGTAGTCAACTCTAACTGAATTAATATTTTATTTACTTATTTGTTAATCCGGGGAGTTAGTATTTAGATGTCATAATTCTGACCTGTGATACGTATTTACTGTTTCTATTTTTAACCATCCTTAATTCAGTGGTCTTATTATCATTCATATTAAAATAATTTTATTTATTAAAAAGCATAATAATGATTTATTTTTATTATTATAAAATATGATTTAATTTTTTTAATTAATCAAAAGTTTATTTTCACATCAAATGAAAATAAATAAATTAATATTTTAAATTTAAGAAATATTGTATAGCGTGGAAATTTTATCCTTTTACTAATCATTTAAAATAATAAATTATTTTAATTAAAATGTTGTCTTTTTTAAACGATTATTGTGACACCCTCATTAAGAGCCAATTAGTTACAAATTGGTTTGAGACTGTTAGTTTAATTATTTTCTTTGGTGTTGTTTTATTTTTTCTTTTATTATTCAGAACAAGGAAAAGTTTATGGTAAAAGTATTCATGACATAAAGTGTTGTTTTTGTTATTAAGTTTTTAAAAAAAGAAGTAACCTTCTTAGACTGTGGGTGAAGTTTCTAGAAATAGGAAGTGGTTGGAAAACAGTTGGGTAAAAACAGTTACCTACCCTCTGGGATAAAGGAATTCCAGAAGGAGGGTAGGGGTTCTGTGCTGGTGCTAGCTGAGGGTGAAGTGTTTCTAGAACTGGTTAGTGGACCAGTTGAAATGACTTCTGCAACCCTTTGAGCAAGAGTTTCTGTCTGCTGACTGGATTAATTATCCTGAGGTCACAGAAGAAGGAAGCTAACCACTGATTTTTCCGTGGCACTATCCAAGTTCTGGAGCTCGGGGGCAAGGAGAGGACGTCATTGCCTCACTTGATGGTTGGGAGGACCCCAGTTTAAATAGAAGGAATTTATTCCAGATAAGTATACAGATTGAATGTTTATTACTTTGACTGCTAAGAATGTTTAAGGTTGATGTACAGTTAATGAAACAGACCAAATGTTATCATAGCAGGTTTAGTAGATGGAAAAAGTTTTCTGTGTATAATCATGCCAGAAAATATAGGCGGATTATTAACTGTCTGGACTGGAAAGTTTGTTAATTTTTCCTTTTACGAATAAGAGTTTAAATCATGTAAAGATTGAGGTTTTATTTATTTACTGAGAAATGCGAAAGTATTATTTAGATCCAGTTTTTTCTTAAAAAGGAAATAGAACAGTAAACTGTATCTAGAAGATGCTCTTAAAAGTTATTTTGTCTACCTGTATTAATAGAGTTAAAGAATTCGTATATATTTGACTACCTGACAAAGAACCCTGAGAAATTTTGAGTTGACAAGGGTTCCTGAGAATAAAGAAAGTATGTAGCGCATATAAACGATAACAATATTAAAACCAAAACAGAACAAACTGCTTAAATACAAGAATATAAAGTACCAGCGTTTGCATGCAATCAATCATAAGAAATGTTAGTCGTCTTTCTTTTAAAGTAAGATTCACAGACACAGGAATAACTGAGGAAAGGGGTTTTGGGAAAGAACTTCCAGAACTGGAGTAGTTCAAAGAAAACTCATTCTGCCCCTGTCCGTGAGATAAAAACGCTATACTCAGTCCTTGTTTTGGCGGACTGGCGCCATTAACCTAGAGAAACCCTAGTCAGGATTTCCTTCGTTAAAAAATAGCCAACACAGTTGTGTTCTTAACATTTTAACAAATCTGTAGAAACAATATTGCAGACAAAACTACCTTCACAAGAAGAAATTTCGGATGAATGCATGTACAGAGCTACCAAGCTTGTAAAGACTGTAGAGCAACGAAAGAGTCGCATGCATATATATATATATATATATTTCCACAAAAATCTTTACACATTACCATACAATCTCTTTCGCAGAATAGAAACGGAAGATTTCTTAGGTTACATGCAAATAGAACTCATAGAAAATGTAACTACACAGCATGCATCCGAATTAATATAATTTAGGGTCGAAAAGAAGAGTAAACACCCGTCTGGAGACTTATTTACAATGAGTTGGAATATCAAAACAACCCAGTCTTAACGTATAATAACCGGAACGAAATAAAACTGTTTATGCTAGCTGACTAGCGTTCAAAACCCTCAAAAACAAGTTGTAATTGATGCTTAAGGAAAATTGTGCATAGTTCGTCCTAAGCTCGACGAGCTAGTTATTTTCTTGGCATGAACACCGGACATAATTTACATTTCGCCATTTGTTTCAGGCCTACTCTAATCCTTGTCGCACGGCCTTTAAAGATTCTACTAACCTGGCTCCTGCAATAGGATTTGGATGTAGATTAGGAAAAACGTCAGTTGATGGAGCAGCCTGAGGGAGAGACTTAAGTTTAAACCAACCTGCACATTTCACCGATAACAGTACATTAGTGTCTTGAAAGGTGGTATTTTCCTACTGAACTGTATGAGCGCATTTCACTCTGAGGGCGATTCATTACCTGGAAGTTCATGTCATGACCGTTTTGGAAAATCCTGCGTGCAAGCGCGGGTGAGAACAAAGTGTTAGAACACATAGCAATAAGTCTGGAATGATCATTAAACTAAGCCTTTGGGAAGGAAATTAAAAATGAAAACCCGACTTCTTACCTGGCAGTGTCCTTGAAGATAAACGTAGATGTCTGGTCCACAGGCGAAGTCTGGAAAGGCTTAGCTTCGACTTTCTGGGGTTTCTCCGACGGATGGCCATCTGTTCTTCCGGAGACTTCATCGATGGAGGAAGAAACAAACCCAGCAAGCATTTAGATGATCGTCTTTGGACCAAGACTACGGTTTAAATTACTCAGAAAGGATCAAGAGCGCAGAACAAATTGGCATACCTCGGCCTGGCATCAGAAAAGAACCCTGTCTGCAACAACGGAAAACGAAGATAGCGCAATGAACCTGTAGCACAATGAACCCGTGCTTTTTCCCTTCCCACGAATGTTTACCCTCGCAAATATCGAGTCCATGATTACACCTGTCAGCGGAGTTAACTCATCGGTACATCCGGAGCAGAGAAGTCGAAAAGATAGCCTCGGATGTCGAGAAGCGCTACAGATGGCAGGGTCTGCAGTCTTGTAGGGCTGAATAATTAAGGGTTTTGGATTGTCGAGAATCCAGTTTTGGAACGAGTGAAGTCCGACGACAGGCGACATTAAAACTCACACCACAACGCTTAGCATATCATTTATTACTTGTAAGAGTTGGCATCACGGCAAACTGTATACACATATTCTTATGCCAAGGGTATTTCCCAAGTTTCAAAGGAGTAAGACTTATAACGTATGTCTATATAACCATTACGTACTGAAATAATAATCCATGTCAGATTGATGTAACGATAAACAAGTATAAGTTTCAGTACAGAATAAATATGAAGTTACGTTAAAGGAAATGTTAGGATTAAGTTTATGTTAAGAGGAAGATTATGGTTAAGTGGTAGTTAACAAGAAATTAATTATTACAGATCTAGTAGGGTAAAAGAATTTTTTTTTTTATATACCTGTAAGTGTATGTGTGATTGTGACAATTATTTATCAATAATATTAAAAGAAATAATTAATAATGACTAAATATCATTAACTATATTTCAAAATAATATAATAAATCGAATGATTTATCTAGTTATTGAGGACCGTTTTTATAATAGGAGTGCATGATTTTAGAGCGAGCTAATGGTTAAGAGCATGTGTTTCTTGTCTTGTTTTATTTTTAGATGATATTTATATTTAGGAATGTTATATATAGAAAATTAAATGATTAATATAACATTCAATATTTATTTGGTTATTGGTTTGATTTTTATGAATTACTGTGTGCTACTAATATTTTATTTAAATTTATCATATATTAAATTTTTTATGTATTATAAGTCATACAGTATGAATGTAAATAAAATAAAATTTGACTAATAAACACTATTACGGATCTACGAAGTGTTGAGGAGGACCAAATCTCATTATATGGAAACCTCTTTTTAGAATGGAAAACATGAAAAAATATTTATGGCTTAATAGATTTAATTCCTTTTAGTCCTTAATAAATCAACAATTTAGATGGACTTATAGTGGTTTTCTGTATCCCTTTATATAAACCATGTATAATTTTTCATCTCTTATTATTATTATTATTATTATTATTATCATTAAAAATTTAATGAATTACACATTTCTCTCTTCTTATTAAGAAGTAACTAAATTATTTTACTTCTAAAATATTTTACTAAGTTCACTATATATAAAGAGATCTATATTGAAATTTTCATAGAAGAAATATAAGTTTTATCTAATTTTTAATTACTTTATCTCTATAAAATTTTATTATTTAATATGCATATGGAAATATTTTATTTATTTTTACCACATATTTTTCATATTGCATTGTAATATTAACAACCATCCAAGTGAGTGAAAGAGAATGAGATAATTGATGTCATAAAATTCTTTAAATCAAAACTAACCAAATGTGTATACTCATTTAAGTTTTTATTATAGTTTATATTCTTTTTTTACTTAAAGTATAATTTTTAAGGGACATGTGTTAGCTTTAAGTTGAACACCGATGGAATTACACATTGCCCTCGTACTCTGTTGTATAATGAGCCTCTGACCTCAATGATTGTATTCCAATACTAATATTGTAAACAAATTGAAAGAACACAAAAAAAGCAACAACCAGAAGATGGATTTAAACCAATTTCCTTAATTAAGAAACTTGTAAGAAGAAATGTGATTATATTTAGAGAAATTAGGGCTGCTACGTAATTCAGAGATAGGATTTTTGCCCACCAAGAGTAAATTTTTTCGATCTAAAATTTAAAAATAGAAATATTTGTAAACACAATTAAAGATTTCAACTTAAATTTTAAGGATAATCTAAACTTTAAAAAGAGAAATAATTGTAAAAAGAATTAAAGATTTAAACTTAGATTTTAAGGATAAACATAATTGTAAATACAAATACAACAAAATCATCTTATGGAGGATTGAGTAGGTTGGCATTAGACAGATTCTTCAAGTGTATTCTCCTTTAGCTAAATAATCTTGATTACTTGTTATAGTTAAAGGCATGTGATCCAGATTTATGAAGGAACAAAATGGAATATAGATATAAACAAAAACATAACTTCAATTCATTAATAACAAAGTACTTAAAAAAGTTTTACATGCATAATGCAAATAAACTAGCTCGGGCAATAGTAGTTTATTTGTGAGAAGAGATATCGTGGCTACATATCTTCTAAAATGTGTTACAATGAGTCTCAGAGGCCTATTTATTGTTGAGAAGAAATTGAAAACCCTAATCATCCAAAAATGTAACCCTAGGAGATGAAGCACCAAACGTTTAGGGCCCCATTGGGATAAATTGGTACACCAACTTCTTGAGGTCATAACTTTGGCATACAATCTTTGTATAAAGACTACAAATTTCAACTGCAAGCACCTATAGTAGATTGGGGGTTTTTCTATTTTCCAAAAGAAATTCATTAAGGGCCTCAAAACGGCTCTAAAATTTCATTACCCGAAAAACTGCCAAAAATAGTAAATTATGCTATAATCTAGGAAAATGAAAGAAACAATTGTGGGGGTCCAAGTGGAATAGGCAGGTGGTTATTGTTATCCACATGGAATAGCCCTCCCCCTTTAGGAAGCAATGGTCCCCATTGCATTGATTTCCTCCATGAGATGGGGAAACTTTTGTTGAACTTACTCCTTAGAGAGCCACTTTCCTTGGTCCAGGATTTGGTCAGCTTTGACAACCTGATATACTTGGATCCTCTGTTGGTAAGTGTTCTTGATTTTAGTGTACATGAACTAATTAGTTTTGGCTTGTTCCATGAAGTTTTAGTTTATCTCTATTGGTTTTAATTGTTGTACAATGTCTGATGTGTCCAATAATCGTGGAAAGTATGGCTCGAGGTGGTTCACATTAAGCACTAGGTGCAGGCCAAGGAATGGGGAAATGTTGAGCTTAAAATCATTGTCTCCCATAGCCTTGGTGATGGTGTAAGGCGTGTATCAGAGTGGTCTAAGCTTAAGATTGGCTCCAGCAAGGCGTTCTTTCTGCAAATGAAACAAAACTTTATTTCCCACCTAAAACTTGTGTGGCACTCGATGCTGATCATGTTGATGTTTGTACCTGGCATTGGAGTTATCCAATATGTCGAGAACTTGTTGGCAGATGTGTTGGATGCATTTAATAAAATAATTTTATTTATCAACCTTGGACTATACATGTGCATATTATGTTTGTGTAGTCGCATGAGACATGAAAACATTACTCAGACATAATGGTTGAAATCCCAGACCCACTAGAAAAGGATTACGGTCTGTCAAGCTATGAATAGTTCTATTACAATTTTAATGCACATGAGGAAGGCTGTCATCCTAGGTTCATGGATGCTTGGAGCTGTACATGCATGGTATGGGCACTATCATCCTGTTGATGACTTATGTCTGGCCTTCAAATTAGGGATAGACTACAGTCAACTTAGTGATCTTGGTGTCCAATAACATCTAGAGGCTCAACTAGAATGTGCTTAGGAACATGCTACCTCATTCTGATATATTGGTTTGCAGGATCCCAAAATGTACCCATAATCATTCAAAGAGGATTTTGGCAGTTTCCTTTGTTTTGATACTCTTCTTGCAAGCCTCCAATATATCCATCTTAGAGAATCCGTCATTGAATAAAAACTCAAAACCATTACCATACTTGGTAGAAGGGAGGTCACACAGATAGTCCATGTAGATGGATTCCCACGTTTGGTTTGCAGTAGGAAGAGGAGTGTCTAGGCCTTTCTTCTTGATGGTTGACTTGGCGATGGCACAAATATTTTAGGATCTAATATATTTTCTAATGTCATATTAGATTTTTGGCCAATAAAAGTACTTTTGTAGTACGACCACAATTTTCTCCACCCCAAAATGTCATGCAAGCCGACTATGGCATGCCTCCTAAATCAGCTTGGAACGCTTGCCTAAAGGAACAAAAAGGTGCCTAAGGTAGCATAATAAGGAGTCTTGGAGGTGGAAATATGGAAAGTTCTTTCCATCCACTAGCATCTAGTATGTGGTGGCGAACTTGGGATCATTTTTCTATAGTTCTAGCCATTCAGAGATCTCGTGATTGCAAGAGTTTAGAACAATAGTTTGTGTTTAACTAGGGGCTGACTAAGGCTATCTCCAGCATGATTGGTGTTTCCATTATTGTATTTAATGTTAAAGTGGAATTGTTGCAGATATGTAGACCACTTATGATGTTGATCATTCTGCAACTTCCCTTATGTTTGTATAAAATGAAGAGGTTGGTGATATATGTGGATGCTCATCTCCTTCCCCACAATGAAATATTTCCATTTTCGTCACGTTTTCACAATAGAATACATCTCTTTATCATAGGGTGGGGTATATGTGAATCGTATCAGAAAGAATCCCATTGTGATATGCCACTGGATGCCCTTATTGGGTGAGAACTACACCCATAGCATAGTCAGAGGTTTTTGTCTCAATTTTAAATGGTTGGTATAGGTCTGGCAATGTGAGTACAAGTGCACAACAGAGGTGATGCTTTAAATAAACCAATGCCTTTTTTTGGGATGTAAAACAATTTTCCTTCACTCCGCCCTTGATAACATGAAGAAAAGGTTGGGTGAAAAAGCAGAGAGAATGGCTTCTATGGTTCTCATTACAAGCACCCTTGTCATCATTGTCATAAAAACATAGTCTAACCTTGCAGCTGATGATGGCCAGAGGCTTGTCGAGCATGCTCTCCCATGCACACACCTTCATGGACGTTGCTGCGTCAAAATCACCGAAAACAAGGATCAGGGACGATGTTGTTGTGCCAGGCCAAAAATTCTCTCTACTCCTCAGGCCACAAATAGAATCGATGGCTTCCAAAAATTACAGGACATACACGCCCCTGTAGACAAATAAGAGACAAAATCTCGGTTCGATGCACCAAGGGAGGCATGCTCCATAGACGCTGAGCAAATAAGGTTCTCGTTTCTAAATGCATGAGAGTCTTTGGTAGCCCAAAAATCATTGTGCGCATCCCTTCTGCTATGTAGATCACTCATAAAACCCTTAGACAAATATTGACTTGGCGACATGCACCCTCGGGAAAATAAAAGAGTGATCCCAATTCGAGCATGGCTTGCATATGTGGCTACGCAGCTCAAACCTCGGTTGCCTTCAAACTGGAGCCTTTGCTCTAGAGCGTACCCCCAGGGTCCAGGGGCCAAGACTGTTCTCACGCCTTCTAGATTTAGATTTCCATGTTTTGTGGTAAAACCCTTCTCTGTTGGGTTCGATCTACAGATCTGGTGTAGAGCCTTGCGCAAGATCTCCAACATAAGTTTGGGATCCCTTCTGCCCTACATAGATTTCTGTACAGGGGTAAGCAACTCCAAAACACTCTTCTTCTCTCTTTCTACAACATAGAGAAAAATGCTTCTCTGGTTTTAATCCTTCGTCTGCGTGGAGGGGCTTCCGAGTAGCCATCCTCTTCGCAAGCATTATCCTATAAGGATGCAGTCCATGCTCAACACCCGAAGAAAGCCGCCTAACCCCTGAGGCTCCCAAGCCATTCTTAGTGGATAAAAAGGAGGAAAATCTAGCTATTGAAATCTCCCATCCTTCAGTTGATGACCAGACTCAACTAATGACAGAAAATACCATCATTTTTCGTTTCAATGAATTATGAACTCGCTTCGCAGACCTATATCGATGGATCCACTCCACTTGGACCAATAACAACAGGGTATTCTTTTGCTCAAAGTGTTTTTTCATAGTTCTGTTTGCATTCATTGAGGATTGTCAAAAAATCTTAACAGAGTGACCATGGTTTTGGGGAAAAGCAAGGTTATTCCTCACACCATGGTTCCCAAACTTCTATCCCTCCATGCTCGTAATTACTAAGCTCCCTATCTGGGTCAAACTCCCTAACTTTCCTGCTCATATTTGGCACTTCTCAGTCTTTCAAGGAATCAGAAACACCCTCATATACTTCCCTGCAACGAACACCTCCAGAGGGGAAGCATGCATATATACCTTTCACAGAATTTGTGCTGAAAGAGACATCACCAAAGGCTTGCCTAATCAAATCATTCTCAAAGTGGGAGAAATCCATTGGACTCAAACCATAGATTATGGGCGGAAACATGAAGCTGGGTTACACTTTTGTGAGAATCGGGGACTGAATTTTTTTTTCGGCAACAGTTCGACCGAACATTTTATAAAGTTCGGTCGAAATCGTGATTCCGTTTAGATTGACGGCACACTGAAGGCGCGGGCAAACAGAATTTTTTCCGGAGATTGGAAAACCGACAACAAAAGTTTGGCCGAACTTCTAAAAAAATTTCGGCCAAACTATTTTCTATAAATAAATCACCCGCGAAGTTTGGTGGTTTACCGGTTTCATTGTTCGCGCATTTTCTGTTCGTGTCGCTGCTGCTCTGTTCGTGCTGTTGCTCCTCCCAGCCGTGCTGGTGTTCCTCCCATCCGCGCTCTTCGACTCCGTCAGGTATGTTCGACTCCTTACAATTCGACTCACTGGTTTTTTTATATATAATTTATGTGTATCGTTTGACTGTGAATAATATCCTATTATAGTCTCAATTAACTTTCCTCTTTCTAATATACATGCATCATTGTTTTTGGCTGAATGATTATTATTTCCTTGGATGAATTTTATTTAACAATTTACGATCGATGTAAATACTCAAATAGGTTCCCTTTGGGATTTAGAATAATGGCTTAGTTTTTGGTTTTACTTTGTTCTCCATCTAAATTCATTTTTTGAAAGTAATGGTGGTTATTCTTTGTTTGCTTATAATTTTCGACTGGGATTTTTTTTGGGTGATCAGTTTTCTTGGTCTGCCTCAAACTAACCCGGACCGACCCATTATATTTGCATGGTTTCTTTCCTGTATATGCATGAAAATATGGTTATGTTATCTAAACCTTCCTGGTATTGAGACCGGTTCTGAGGTTCACTTCTTATGAAATCATTTTTCTTACATATATAACATATTGCTATATATTTATGAAGCTATATTCCTGGTTTTATTAGAATAAATTTCAATAATTTTTGGTTATGAATGTATGCATAAAAAATGGTTCTAGAACTAACAACATTAATTTCTTTCCATTAAAAGGGACAGAAACGGTCTGTCTCAATACTTAGAAATGTCTTTAAATTGAACCTGTTTTTTTTTTTTTTTAATGTTTCCAAAATTGTAAAAGAACAGTCCTTTGTTTACATTTATTTATTCAAATTAGTTATAACACATAGTTCATTTTGGAATATAAAAAATTAGTTTCTTTTCTTATTATTTTACAGTGCTTGGAAAGTTTAAGAGGCCTCTCGTTCCCTCTTCCTTCGATATAAAACCAATATTCTAATTGTACCTGCATTCAAACATTTAAATAAAAAAGACAATCATAGATACTTTATTTCATTGTTCTTTCGTAAAGACACATTATAATCAGGGTTCATGAAATTTAAAGAAAATATTTGTCACTCTCATATTGGTAATATCTAGGAAATGTATTTAGAAACTTATATGACATGTTGTCTCATTGAATCCACATCAAAAACAAGACTCCCAACCATGAGAAGAGGAAATTACATCCTATTTCTCCCCCCTAGCACAATTACCAGTACAGTTAGAATTTAACAACCCCAAATTGGATTTTACTCTCAGGTATTGGAACCTCTACAAAGGTTCGATCTGGAAACATAGTTTTTCCTTAGGTTTCTCCACTGGTTCTATGTCAAACTTGGATAACCTACAACAACATTCTTCTTTTCATTTTTTCTATCACCTCTCTTTTGATGCTTTTTCCCTCCCCAATATTCCCCTTTATCCTCTCCTCGATGGGAGACAAACTATTTCTTTATAACTATCTGGTAAAGAGCCTTTCTTCATGGTTTTTCACCCGTGGATTCCAAGATTCTTTTATTTCAAATTAAACTATTAATAATTAAAATAAAATAACCACATGATTATTTGTATACTTATCAACATTATCTTATGCTTCACTCATCCATAAGGTTCCAGTGTTCAACCATAACATAAATTTACCATGTTTTACTTAAAATTCCACTATAACTAGACATTGTTACAAATATAGTGAAGCGATGTAAGATACCATCCATATCGATGAATATATGCTTTGGGCAGAAACGTGATATGAACATATATAATTTGTATGTTGTATGTACATAGATTGAATGTACAATTCATCCCTTATTTACAGATTTTTGACGTCAGCCATTTATCGTTGCTCCACTTTTTCACATTCATGAATGAAAAGACTTTTATAGTGGATATCCCATCTTCTCCCATGTTATTTGGAGCACTTGTTGAGTCATTCGACTCTTTTGCAAAAATTGCAAAAAGAGTGTGCAAGTAGGTAGCTTACTTTGCAGGATTGGATCATCTTCTTTTCTATTCTTTTTTTTCTATCTATGACGCTTGCCTCTAGCTTCCCCACATAACTCTCAGGTTCAGCATGCTCATTACCCTCTTCTATACAATTTTCTTGACACCATGGAGGGATTTGAATTGTCTCCATGAAAACTTGGACATCTGCCTCTCCTTAGTCAAATTATAAAAGTCTTGTTTCATGGCTGTAATATTTTTCCAAATCTGCAGCTTAGTTGCAGGTTTTATGATTTACATGTTTCTAGAAAAATTAGTGTTGTTATCACCTTCAACGAACTAGATGACTATACTTTGAATTCTTCATTGAACTGTTTCCTTTTATAATAGTGATTGCTTTCTCCCCTCCAAAATTTTCAAAGACTGCAAGTCTTTTTCAGTAAAAATTGCATTTACATTATTTTCAAAAAGCCTAGAAATGACCTCTTCTACTTCTAAAAGATCCTTTTTATCTTATGTTGCCTTCTTTTTAGACTAGTTAGCAACCACTTTCTTAACTCTTTTGATATTTTCCACAAAGTGTTTCATTAAATTCCC